>CM057449.1:231912500-234312500 GCA_016271365.2 Neoceratodus forsteri | reverse complement strand
TAGATGGTGAGATAACCAGGGAGCATTGGCAGAATGAGAAACAGTGATGAGGTAATCTTAGAGAGAGTGGTAGAGGTATCATGTACATATGGTAGGAGTATATGCGACTTGTAAGATCACGGAAGGCTGTCATGAGTCTTTTAAAACATTAGGGTACTATTGAGTGCCTCGATAGGAAGGTAGAAAATGTCCCAAAACATCCGAGGAATGAGGTGCGCTCCACTGAGATGTCCTGTGTATGTAACCACAAGCTAGAACAGGAAGGAAGCTGAATTGCAATACAAGAAGCAAATAAATTGATGAAGTAACAAGTTAGGCCCTTATGTGGGCTAGCTGGAGCCCGGGAACCCCACATAGGTCCTTTGTACGCAGAGTTTGAATGATCAAACTGTACTGTAGGTCTCAGGTGGTTAGACTAAGGAAGGAGAGACCCCCATATGGGTCTGCCTTGGTGAAGATGGAAATACATTTGAGTAATGAGAAAGGCACCCTCATGGGGCTTGTTTGTTGTGGGATGGTGGGACCCCCACGTGGGTCTGCCATGACCACAAGAGTGCATGATCTGAGGTAAGAAGGGTGTTACCCCCACATGAGTCTGCCCATAGATGATATGGGAATATATTTGAGCAATGAGCAATGGCCCATCATGGAGCACTGTTTGTTTGGGATGGTGGGACCCCCATGTGAGTCTGCCATTGCTGTATTATTGAATAGTCCAAAGTAAGAAGGGGTGAGATTCTGGCATGAGTTTTCCTTTATTGATATGGAAATATGTTTGAGTAAGGAGTAAGGCCCCTATGGGACATGTTCATTTGAGATAGCAGGCCGCCCCCCCCATGTGTCTGCCATCACTGCAGTATGATATGGAATGAGATGAGAAGGGCAAAACCATTTGTTTGGGATGGTGGGACCTCATGCTTCTGCCATCACTGCATTATTAGATGGTCAGGGATAGGGACGGCAAGACCCACACGTAGGTCTGCCTTAGGAAAGTGTGTGAATTTGTAACCCATTAGCAAGGCCCATATGTGGGCTAGCTGGAGTGGCTAGACCCCCATGTAGGTCTGCCAGAGGAAGGCGTATGATTGTGTGATTAAGTAGCAAGCTGGGCCCTTATGGGGGAAGAGCAGTAGTGGTGAGACCCCCACGTAGGTCTGCCTGAGAATGGAGTATGATGCGTAAGTCAAGCTTGGCCCCCACATGGGGTAACTGGACCAGCAGGTCCCGCAGGGCAAGTTTACCCAGGGAAGGAGTAAGTTGAGTGAGGCAAGCTTGGCCCCCACCCATGCTAGCTAGACGGGCAGGACTCCACATGGATCTGCCCAATGAAGGAGTAGAATTAAGTGAGTTGGCTAGGCCACCATGCGGGCTAGCTGGACTGGTAGGATCAGATGCCTTCGGGTTCCTAAAGGAATACAGGTAATGTAAATGGCTGCTACATAGATATCTGATTTCATTGAAAGATGCAGAAATACATATACATATGGAAGTCCTGAGCTGGTTCCTAATTGCAGCAGTCAAGGGAGAAATGCTGGCTATAGGCACTAAAAATCACACAGCAGGAGAAGCACCTGGAGACTACTCCTCCTGTGATGCAGCTGAGCTGAGAAAGCAGTTCATCAACCCCCCCCAACAAAAAAAAGAAAAGGTAGGCAAAGCTGACTACAGGGCACATGGGGGGATGGGGCACCAAGGGGACAGGGCAGCAAGCAGATCAGAGAGACAAGTCAGCAAAAGAAAATCCAGTGATGGTGTTCAGCAGCCTGCATAAAGGAAGTGAGTTTGTAGGACAGAAGACATGACTAGTCGGAGGCAACAGGATACAAAATGAAGTCAGCACAGTCTAAAGCAGTGAACTGGAAGATAAAAACTCAGGTCAAACAGTTGAACTCCACACAGATATGCACATTGCCCATTGAGGTAACAAAGTCAGAAGACCCATGCGGTACATGCCAGAGAGACGCACAGCAAGCAACAGCAAACAACATCCAGCAGAGAGGCGCAGAATGTCCAGAGTGCTTCCCGGTCCAGACAACAGTCCAGGAGAGGGCCAGGGGAGCAAGCAGGCAAGCGGCACACCGGCCACATGGAACTGGTGCAAGGAGGTGCCACAAGAGTCCAGAAAAGAAGAGGCCAGGAACAGGGGTGCCCACAGTCACAGAAGCCAGCATCCTGCAGAATGCCCTGATGCACAGGCAGGGAACAAAGCGGTGGCTGTTGGGGCAAGAAAAGGGAGCAGAAGAACCAAGAAAATGCTGAAGGAGGTATGAGGGAGCACTGGGGAACACTAGGGAAGGGGGAAGCAAACAGACAAGAAAGTCAAAGGGAGGCAGAGGGAGAGACACAACAGCAAAGCAGGAGGCAGGAGAAGAGATGAACCTAGAGGCACGTCAGAAGCCGGGGCGGGGTGGGGGACAAAGCAAGAGGGGGAAAGACAAAGCAAAAGAAGGAAGGGAGGAAAGGGAGGTGAACAGGAGAAACAAGCCCCACCAGTGCCATGCAGCACAGCCACCTGTGTTTCCTAAACGGTCAAAGCTGAGCAGTGAAAGTTCTGAGGATTAAGTAACGGATGTGGGAGGCGCTATTCCCTACCCCTTGAACCTCAGGCTATAGTCTTCCCATTATGCACATTGGAGCCAAGAACCCAGTGACTGACTACAGCATGGGAGGGGTCCGGGTATCTGCATCAGAGGAGGAGAAGGACCTGGGAGTGATGATCACTAGTGAACTGAAACACTCCACACAATGTAGGAAAGCAGTAACAAAGGCAAATAAGAACCTGGGCTGCATTGCCAGAGGGATCAGCAGCAGGCAAGAGGAGGTAATACTGTCCTTGTGCAGGTCATTAGTGAGGCTGCATATACAGTATAGAGTACAGTGTACAGTACTGATGCCCATACCTTAAAAAGGACATTAACCTGCTGGAGATGGTCCAAAGGAGGACAATGAAGATGACTATGGGCCAGCAGAGGGGAGCATATGAAGAGAGGTTAGAGACCCTGAACATGCTCTTCCTGGAGGACAGGAGAGAGAGACAGGGGACATGAATGAGACTTTCAAGTATATGAAAGGAATAAATATGGTGGATAATGAGGGTCTCTTCAAGCTTAGTGGTAACCGAAACATAAGGTGACACATTCTCAGGAGGCACTTCTTCATGGAGAGGGTGGTGGCAGGTTGGAATGTGCTTCCAGAAGAGGTAGTTTCATTTAAGACACTAGGCAATTTCAAGAGAGACTGGGATAGAGTTAAGGAGAAAATAAGGGTCAAGAGAGGGGTGAACAGAGGGGAAGGGCAGATTGGGGAGAGGGGCAGGGTCAGTAGCTTGTGCTGAGGAAGGATCAATCAGATCTAATGCGCATGGTGTGTTATTACGTCGGTTTTTGGCTCTGCATTTGGAATGCACTTTATGGTTTAAATAAACAGAATTTTTATGTCTGTTCCTGAGTGTTAGTCCCTTTTTGTGTTTTACTTGTGCTTTAGGACTAAGCACCATTGAGCATGTTGTCCAAGTTGGAGCTTCTTGTTTGTTCAAGCTTATGTTGAGAACCCTGCACTATGAGCAGACTAGATAGATCTAATGGCCTTATTCTGCTGGCTTTTCTGCTGGCTTTGTTACATGTTGTTCATATGTATGAAGTGCAGCTTTTATTATGGCTGGGTTCATGTTTTCATCAGAATTCTCTGTTGTTTCTTAGCACTCATTGTTTAACATCACTTTTCTTTTGATTTAAATTGGCTAGGATGCAGAAGACAGTGCTCCCTGACATTATGGGGTGAAAGGTGTACAAAACAGTTAAGAATACTATCCTGTTCCAAGCCATACTAAAAGGGATGCTCCTCAACCATTCCCTCATCGATTGAGTACTAGCATCTCATCCTCATCAGATCATTAATGCAGGCATTCTTCCAGATGCTCTAAGCGACCATCATATCACCTACTGCATATGGAAAATTCGGCACCCTCGAGCACCACCCAGATTCCTTGAACTCCGTTCACTTAAATTGCTTAACTCCCCCCCCCCACTTGATGATCTATCCAGTTCAGATTGGGCCCCAAAAATACTTCCACCTTTATCAGCTCTGCTCCCGACTATTTCAAAACAACCCATTTGGAATCGAAATGCCCCAGTCAGGCACACTAGAGTCCATGGGTCCCACCTTCCATGGATCACCTTAGAATTCCTAGATTGTCTGAGGACAAGGGACAAAGAGTGGACAGATCTAAAACATTTGCCCTCCACTGCTTCCTATCATAGATACCGCCACCTCTGTAACCTCTGCACTAGGCTAATCAGTCAGGCCAAAGCAGAGTACTTCTCAAGCACCTTCCATTCTAACATAAATCACCCATCCAATTTCTGGAAGGTAGTCAGTGCACTATTCTCCCCACCAAACAGTCCCTCTGCCCCAGTTCTTAGGGTAGGAGGCTCCACCCTGTCAGACCACCTCTCAATAACCACTGAGTTTAATAACTTTTTTTACCTCCTGTGCTTCCATTCTTCTCTCCATTCTACCTACTACTTCCCCTCCCTCCCCTTCCTGCATCACCAGACCCATCCTTCTGCATCTCCACAATATCTTCCTCTACAGTGCTAAAGGCACTCCTTGCCCTGAACCCATACAAAGGCAAAAGCCCATATGGCCTTGATGTTAAATCACTGTATCTGTCTGCCTCGGCCATCTCATACCCTCTCACTGCACTGCTAAATCTCTCCTTTAAACTAACCTCTGTCCTGGTGGTTTGGAAATATGCTATGGTCATCCCTCTCCATAAAGGTGGTGACCCATCCGCTACTGGCAACTATCACCCCATCTCCCTCTTTCCCATCCTTGCCAAACTTCAAGAGCATTTTGTACTCACCCAACTTGCTCCTCATCTTGCTTCTTCCTCCTTCTTCACCCCTTTCCAGTCTGGCTTCTGTAAGCACCACTCCACCTCCACCTCCCTCCTGTGGCTCTCTGACTCCATCCTCGTGGGTATGGAACAAGAGTTCAAGAGCTTTTCACCTCAGCTATCTTTGTCGACTTTGCCAAGGCATTCAACACTGTTTCCTACTCCCTCCTACTGGACAAACACTCATCTATTGGGATGTCCTTTACTGCTACCAACTGGTTCAAATCCTACCTAGTGGACAGATCACAATCAGTGAGAATTGGGGACTCACTCCCCCCCTTCCCATTCACACTGGGGTCCCACAAGGCCCAGTCCCTGGCCCGATTCTTCTCTCCATTTTTCTAAATGATCTCCCCTCGGTCTGTACATCTGCATCCATCCACATGTATGCAGATGACACTGTACAGTATGTATCCAGTCCATCCTCCCACATTGGTAAAGTCCACTTTACTGCAGAACTTTGACAAAGTCCAGCAGTGGTTACGGTCCCAAAAATTGTTTTTAAATGCCAAGAAGAAAGTCTCTATGACCTTTGGCACAAGGCAGAGACTCTTGAGGCTCCCTTCCCCTCCCTTCCCTCCTTCCACACACTTGATGGGTCAAAGTTGGAAGACACTACCTCCTTCAGGTACTTAGGGGTCTGGCTTGATCCTCACCTTGACTTCTCCGGTCACACTGATGCTATTCACAAACAACTACTACCTAAACTAGATACAAATATATGAACATATGAACATGACAGCAGAAGCAGGCCTTGTTGTCTATCGAGTCTGCTCGATTGTGCAGCTAGCCCCTCATCTTGCAGCTGCCTCCCCATCATAACCCTACCCCATATCCTGTCCCACCCCCTCTTAGTTTTGCCAGGTCCTCCTGTAACCCCTTCCACCCTTTAATGTCATACACCACCACTCCCATCTTTGTATCATCAGCGAACAGACTGATAGTACTCCATATCCTGTGTGAGATAGCCGCTATAAATATCCCGAACAGTACTGGTCCCAGTACCGATCCCTGTGGCACCCCACTCATCACATCCTTCGGTGTTGAGAGTTGCCCCACCACCACCACCCTCTGCTGCCTACTATATAGCCAGTTGATGATCCATTTAACCATCTTTGTTTCCACCCCTGTGTACTCCAGCTTCCTCCACAGCCTCCCACATGGCATGGAATCAAAGGCCTTGCTGAAGTCCAAATACAGGACATCCACTGCATGGCTCCTATCCAGATCCCTGGTCACCCAGTCATAGTACTAAATTAGATTCATCTGGCAGGATCTACCCAAGAAAAACCTGTGCTGATGACCATCCAGGAGACCATTGTCCTCCAAAAAGGCCACCAGCCTCTCTTTTAGGATTGTCTCCATGAGCTTCCTCACAACTGAAGTGAGGCACACCGGTCTGTATTTGCCTGGTTCATCCCTAGGGCCACTTTTGTAAATGGGCACCACATGGACTATTCTCCAGTTTTGTGGCGTCTTGGGAGGCATTGAACAGGTCAACCAGATGCTCTCTACCGGAATCGTGAATTCATCCCCCTGCTGGCCCGTTGAGAAATTCTGCTGAAAATGATCCTTCCAACTTTTGACTACAGTGACATAGTCTACAGTGCCACCCCAAAAAAGACCCTATCCAGACTGGACACACTCTTCCACTCCTTCTGTTGCTTTGTCCTTAGCTGCCCACTGCACACTTACCACTGCTCACTCTAACAATCCCTTGCCCTCCCCTCCCTAATGGATCATCACTCGCTTCACTGCACCACCTTAACTGGCAAGTTCTAGTTCAGTGTGCTATGCTCCTACCTATTGTCTTCACTCTCACCCCCCCATCCACTCTCTCAGGCGTCATGGCATTTACACTCTTGCCATCCCAGGTAGATCTTCATCAGCTGGTCAGCTATCCTTCTCCTACCGATTTCCCAAACTCTGGAACTTGCTCCCTACAAACATTCAAAATGCCTCCTCATCCCACACCCTTGCCTCTCTCTCATGTGCTCTTTCACTACCCCCACATGCAACTGTCCCTAATCTCGCCTTGCTTCCCCATGTTCACCAGTGACCTAATGTGGTCATGTCTAGCACTTACAGTATCACTCTCCACTAACTGTTGAATTCATGTGTACAAGTCCTTGCTATTGCTTTATCACTGGTTAAATTCATGTTTACAAGTCCTTACTATTGCTGCATAGCTGGTGTAATTATTCATGCTTATCTACTCTATAACTAATGTTACTGTATATTATAGTATATGAAACATAGAAACATAGAAACACAGACTTTGATGGCAGATAAGGACCACTTGGCCCACCCAGTCTGCCCATTTCCCTACCTACTGGATAAGCTGCAGATTCTAGTTAACCAACAGCCTACTTCCTGCAACCCCTCACTATAATTGCCTTGTGTCTGTCCCATGCATGTTTGAATTCCCCCACTGTTTTAGACCCAACGACCTCCTGAGGAAGGCTGTTCCATGTATCCACCACTCTCTCCGTGAAAAAAAATTTCCTCACATTACCCCTGAGCCATCCCCCCTCTATCTTTAAATTGTGCCCCCTTGTTCTTACACATCTCTTTTTCTGAAAGATGCTACTCTCCTGGACTTTGTTGAGTCCCTTGAGGTACTAGAATGTTTCTATCATGTCCTCCCATCCCTCCTTTCATCAAGAGTATACATCTTTAGCTCTCTCAGTCTCACTTCATATGGTTTCTGCTGCAGACCCTGCACCATTTTAGTTGCCCCCCTCTAGACTGCTTCCATCCTATGTCCTTGCGTAGATGAGGTCTCCAAAACTGCACACAGTACTCCAGATGGGATCTCACCAACTGTCTGTATAGAGGGATAACCACTTCCCTTTTTCTACTTGTGATGCCCCTTCCTATGCATCCCAGTATCCCCCTGACTCTCCTTACTGACTTTTCACATTGCTTACCCACCTTTGGGTCACCTGATATGACTACCCCCAGGTCCTTTTCCATTTTTGTTGTTGTTAGTACCTCCCCTGCTATTGTGTACTCCTCTCCTGGGTTTTTGTTTCCCAGGTGCATTACTTTGCACTTCTTTGCATTGATTCTAAGTTGCCATATGGCTGACCATTCCTCCAACCCTGCCAAGTCCCTTCTCATCTTTTCTACCCCCTCTCGTGTATCAATTCTGTTACAGATCTTTGTGTCATCTGCAAAGAGGCATACCTTTCCCTCCAGACCCTTTGCAATTTCACCTATAAAGATGTTAAAGAGGACTGGACCCAGTACTGAACCCTGAGGTACTCCACTAATAACCCCCCTTTCTTTGGAATGCGTTCCATTCACTATTACCTTCTGTGTGCTGTTGTGCAGCCAGTTTGCTACCCAGGCTATCGCCCTGAGACCCACTCCCAGGCTGGCTAACTTGATTATTAATCTTTGTGTGGACTGTGTCAAATGCCTTGCTAAAATCTAGGTAGGCCATATCCACAGCCCCTCCCTGGTCTATTACTTTGGTCACCCAGTCAAAGAAAGCAATTAGATTCATCTGACATGACCTTCCTGCTGTAAATCCATGCTGCTTTGGGTCCTGTGCCCTGCTGGCCTCTAGGTACTCAACACTTCTTTCTTTCAGAAGTGATTCCATCTTTTTTCCTACCACTGAGGTCAAACTTACAGGTTTGTAGTTTCCTGCTTCTGCCTTGCTCCCACTTTTGTGAAGGGGAATCACATCTGCCCTCCTCCAGTCCTCAGGTACCGCCCCATCCTGCCATGATTTGTTAAAAAGCGTGGTCAGTGGTGTCACTAAGTCCTCCCTTAGTTCTTTTAGGATTCTGGGGTGAATCCCATCAGGCCCCATTGCTTTGTCCACTTTGAGTTTTAGGAGTTCTTTCAGGACTCTTTCTTCTGTGAATGGACTGGTGTCAACCCCCCTACCCAGAGTGCTTCTATTGTCTGGTTTAGGTAACTCCTCCTCATCTTCTTTTGTGAATACTGAGCTGTCTCCCTCTGCCCACCTCCCCTCTCCTTTATTAATCTTCACTATCCCTCTCTTAACCTTTCTATGCTCCCTAATGTACCTATAAAAGTTTTATCCCCCTTCTTAACTGAGTTGGCTATTTTTTCCTTGGTTTGGGCCTTTGCTAGTTTGACTGCCTTCCCCACTTCTTTCTGCTTTAATTGATACAGTTCCCTGTCGTGCTCCTTCTGTGATTCCTTATACTTTTTGAATGCAGCCTTTTTCTCCTTAACCTTCCCTGCCACCTCTATTGAGAACCATAGTGGTTTTTCACTCTGCTTTGTTTTCTTTATTTGTTTCTCACAAAGGCTTGTTGCCTCTATGATGGCAGTTTTGATTTTTCTCCATTGTTCTTCCACCCCTCCTTTTTGGTCATTTGCTAGTGCATTTTTCAGGTATTCACCCATTTTGCCAAAGTCAGCCCTTCTAAGTCCAGTATCGTTGTTTTTGTATGGCTTATCTCCATGGTTGTGCTCATTGTGAAGCACACTGTGCAGTGGTCGCTTGTTCCCAGATGTCTACTGACTTCTAAATTTGTGATCCTCTCTCCATTTAAGAGTACCAGGTTTAGTATTGCTCCCTCCCGAGTGGGTTCCAACACTAGCTGTCTAAGGTCTGCCCCCTGCAGGGCATCGAGAATGACCCTGCTCTTGGATGTGGCTGCAGTACATGTTATCCAGTTAACATCTGGCATATTCAGGTCCCCCATCAACAGTATCTCCCCTTTTTCAGCCATTTTGACAATGTCCTCTATCATTTTGTTGTCCATTTCCTCCCCTTGAGATGGGGTCTGTATACAACCCCTGTGCGGATTGTGATGCCATTCCCTGTCTCCAAGGTGACCCAGAGTGCCTCTTGTCCTCCCCCTTTACTTTTTAGTTCTGTAGGTTTGATCCCTTCCCTTACGGATAGAGCTACTCCACCTCCTCTTTTACCTTCTCTGTCCCTTCTGTAGATTGTGTACCCTGGTATGTTGACATCCCAGTCATGGTTCTCGGTGTACCATGTTTCCGTGAATGCCACAATATCCAATTGTTCATCTTCCATCAGGGCTACTAGCTCAGGAAGCTTGTTTCCCAGACTACGGGCATTGGTACTCATTGCCCTCCATTTAATGTTGGCTTTATCCTTTTTTCCCCCATCCCTGCTCTTATTGTCCTTGTCCATTTTTCCATTTACCCCTGTTCTGCTCTGTGTTGAGCTCTGTACCTCAGTGTTTACCTTACTACCTGCCATGTTTTGTGGGGGGAGGCTTGAAATTTCCTGCCTTTATCAGTGCCTCCCTTGGCTGGTTTAAGCTTGCAAAGGAAGCATTTAAATCTATCACCTAGGAGCTTGGTTCCCTTTGTGGACAGATGCAGACCATCATGCCAGTATAGACCTTTATCTCTCCAGGTGGCCCCCTAGTTCCCAATAAAGCCAAAGCCCTGTGCTCTGCACCAGTTTTGCAACCATTCATTAAACTGCATGGTGTGCAGTGCCCTAGCCTCACTCCTGCCATGGACTGGTAGCACCTCTGAGAAGGTTACCATGCTTGCTACCCATCTGATGTCCCTCCCCAACTCCACAAATTCATTCTGTACTGCACTGATCCCATGCCTAGCTAGGTCATTTGTCCCAAGGTGGACTATGATATCCAGTTCCCTCTCCTGTGTTGCTGCTTCTGCAATCCTGAGGATTCGCTTCCTGTCCCTCCAAGCCATGGCACCAGGCAGGCACCTTACTTCCTTTTCCTCTCCCTTTTCCAGTTTTACCCCCTAACAATTGAGGCCCCTAGCAGAACCTGTTTCCTTCCCCTGTGGTGTCCCTTGCCACCCTTTTGTGGGTCTCCCTTGTGAATGTCCTCAGCATTCTTCTGGGTCTCCACTGAGGGTGCCATCATAGAGGAACCTTGCTCTACCAGAATGGTATATGATTTGTGTAGAGATACAACTAGGGGGTTTCGCCTCTGGTCCACCACCCACACCCTCCCAGAACCCACTGTGGTCCAACTGCTCTTCATACTTGGCAACCTCTGAGACAGTGGTTGTGGCAGTGGTGCTCTTTGGGTGGGAGAGGCCTCCTTAGTCCTTGCTAGTTCAGCCTGGAGGTGGGAAACCTCCTCCCTCAGAGCTGACAGTTGCCTGCAAATAGGACAGCAATGCAGTTTCCAGAATGTGTCCCGGAAAACTGCTGCCCCACAGCCAGTGCATTGCATCACTCCCCACGTGTCCCTCTCCCTTATAATATACAATATGCAATATATATATATATATATATATATATATATATATATATATATTATTATTTGTGGTGTGTACCTACCCTTTTTGCACTGTGCTAGGTTATTAAGGATAGGACAATTTGCCCCAAGACCTGTTGAGGAAGTGATGTCAGAACTGTGGCTATAAAGGAAATGCCATGCCTGGGGGTGGGGTGGGGGTGGGGTAGGGTGGGTGGGTAGTCCACAGCCACTGGTGACTGTTAGAAACAGTCAAATACACAACTGCTCCACCACCTTGGTGAGTATTGCCCTTTATAGTAATTCAACTAACACCACAATTTACTAGACCACGGCTCCTGCACAAACCATTCTACTGAGTCCAGGGATAAATATGAACTCACTCCTCAGCCAGCAGGACACTTTTAAAATGTTGCAAAAATATCCTTCCAAATCCTAGGTCTCAACCCCAACAATCAAGCAAATTCAGTTGTATCTCACTACCTCTGGTTATAAAATTACTACACTTTCAATGGAATCCTGCAATTCTCTGCTTAATGCCAATAAGGGGAAAAAAAAGAAACTTTTGGTAGAAAGCGTAGCTCTCCTTCTTAACAAGTCCCACCAGTATTATGCCTTACCAGGTTTCCAGGTCCTAAATGGAGTTATAGTTTGTTCTTTGCAGTGTAGCAAGGTTCTCAGCTTCCAACAGATAAATCAAAGTCAGTCTGATATGTATAAAAATTGTAAAAGAAAGTAAAAAAATTGTTATGTATAAAAATCAGCCAGCTCAAAATCCTTGTTAAGCACATTCTAAACCGTTATGCACATTCTGAAGTGTTGTTATGCGCATTCCGAACAGTTGTTATGCACATTTCAAAGGTCATACAATTTTTAATTTGTCATTTATTCTACACCTAGCTACTTACTAACCACCCAGGGCCCAAAGTCATACCTTTTACCTTTCAAAAGTCTGGCAATTTGATTTTGTTATGTGAGTAGAACAATTAAATGGCAAGATTTTTTGTTTTCACTTCAGTGGGGGTCTGTCACTCTAGTGTAAAAAAACATATACTATAAAAAATAGAATATGGTCAATCATGCACAACTCAGCATGTGTTTCCATCTTAGGGTTGAGATGACAGCATGGAACCCTCAAGCTTTGCTCTCGAGGTTCATATGTTGTCATCTCAACCCCTCGATAGAAACACAGCCTTGTTGTGTATGCTTGCCCATACATTATTCTCTATATTCCTATACATAATGTAATGCCTAGCACTTACTGTGTATGTACTTACTGTAATCTTTTTACTATGTTATACCATGTTCCCCAACCTCTGTACCCTTCCCTACTCCCTTACCCAAGAGCACATTTGGAAACTAGCAATTTTTGCTCAGTATGTCTTCCTGGTGAAACTTTGAAATAAATAAATTATTACAAATTTAAAAAAAAGTGCTAAAGCAGACTCAGTAGCAAGAAAGAAGGGTATCAGACAAGACACGAGCAATCTAACATGGAATAAAAAAAGCAGAGGTCAAAGATTTCACCGCAACATGCACTGCTGCTTTAAATCCCTTTCCTTTAAGGCTGACTCATGGACACAAAAGGGCGATAGTGGAGAAGAAAAAATTACTCACCTTAGTAATGTTGTTTCTTCTAATGGAGTCTTGCTATATTATGACATATGCAATATAACCCCAGGTTAGAACTGCTCCGGAGGTGAAAGAGTTAACTTCCATGCAGGGCATGGAATCTTGAGTGCGAGCTCGGTTGAACACTCTGTCTGTTGAAGCTCAAACTTAAACTGTCAGATCTTTTCGAGCAAAAACTCACTAAGGTTCTGTGTGGAAGCCATAAACCTATACTAACCACTGGCTACTAACTACAAAAATACCTTTTTGTTCTTGATCCCAAAACAAAGACTCAAGTCGGGGGATTCAAGAAGGAAAATTTAAGCATAACACCTAAGCACCCTAGAAGGGTGAAATAAAGTGGGCATCAAAGAAATGCCAACATTGCACTGCCCACCCACATCCCAAAAACAGAGGTTCTGAGAGGGGCAGGCTGGGGGGGAGGTCATAATATAGCAAGACTCCATTAGAAGAAACAACATTACTAAGGTGAGTAATTTTCTTCAAACAACATAAGTCTTGCTATATTATGTTTTATATACAAACTACACAGCAGTACCTCCATGGAGGAGGGACAGAACCTACTTGGGAAATAGGCTCTGAAGCACAGCTGTGCCAAATCGAGCATCACTCCTAGCCTGGATATCCAAGGAGTAATGCTTAGTAAAAGTGTGAACTGTTTTCCAAGTAGCTGCTTGACATATCTCTAGGATAGGAATGTCCCTGGCAGCAGCCAGAAATGCAGCTGTACCTCTGGTAGAGTGAGCCCTCAGGCCTGAGGGAGGAACCTTACCCAGTTTTTCATAACAGAATTGGATACAAGAGACAATCCACCTGGCAATGGATCTTTTAGTGGCAGGTTTCCCTTTACCAACCTCACCATAAGTGAGGAACAATTGGAGGGATTCGAACCTGTGACCCTTGGTACGTTCTATATAGTAACTAAGGGCTCTTTTGACATCTAAACTATGCAATCTCCTCTCACCAGAGGAGGAATGGTCAGTGAAGTACACAGGAAGAGACATGGATTGATTAAGATGAAAGTCTGAAACCACCTTAGGCAAAAACTTCCTGTTAGTCCTGAGGACCACCTTATCTCTATGAAAGGAGATAAAATCAGGCTCCACTGACAAGGCTTGTAGCTCACTTATGCACCTGGAGAGGTGATGGCTACCAGAAACACAGTTTTCCAAGTCAAGTACTTAAGCTCTGCTGAAGACAATGGCTCAAAAGGGGGTTGCATAAGCTGAGCGATGCAAATATTAAGATCCCAAACAGGGGCAGGGTCCCTGAATGGGGGGTTGGTGTGAAGCAACCCTTTAAAAAACTTGGAGAACACAGGGTGAGCTGATAAAGAAGAGGGCTTACCTGCTGACAAGAATACAGACACAGCTGCCAAGTACACTTTTAGGTTAGCTGGTCTCAGCCCCAAGGAATTCAAATGCACCAAATAATCCAGGATCGTGGGCACACCAGCAGATTCTGGGAAATATTTTACCAGCACACCATATGGAAAATATCTTCCATTTTGAATTATAGGTAGCCCTGGTGGAAGGCTTCCTAGAGGCCTTCAAGATATCCAATACACCTTGAGAAAGGTGTAGGTCAGCAAACTCTAACTCTTCAAGAGCCAAGCCTTGAGATTGAGAGATTTGAAGTTCGGATACCAAACTCTCCCCTGGGCACAGGTTAACAGGTTGTGATTACTGGGAAGACATAGGGAAGGGTGGACTGCTAAGGACATAAGGAGTGGGTACCAGGGCTGCCTGGCCCAATCTGGAGCAATCAGGATCATCTTGCAGGATTGAGATCTGATTCTGACTAGCACTTTGAAAAGAAGGGGGAAGGGGGGAAAAGCATAGAGAAACTTCCCTTCCCAACTGAGGAGGAAGGCATCCAGAGGGACTGAGCCCAACACTGGGGCCTGCAGCAAAAGAGAAGTTGGTGATTGTCTGGGGCTGCAAAGAGATCTTTTGCAGGGGTGCCCCATCTGGCAAATATTACCTCCAGTACTAGGGGATCCAGTGCCCATTGGTGATGGCCAAAATCCTGCTGAGAGCATCCGCTAGGACATTGTCCTTGCCTGGGAGGTGAACTGCCATAAGGGAGGCGTTCAGAGAATAAGCCAGAGACCACAACTTCATTGCTTCGGTGCACAAGGCCATAGACCGAATGCCCCCTTGCTTGTTGATGTACCACATTGTAGTGGTATTGTCTGTTCTGACCTGAACCACCTTGTTCTGGACAGATGTGGAAAAAAACCTGGAGTGCTACAAAAACTGCCCTGAGCTCCAGCAAATTGATGTGGAGCAGAGATTCCTGGGGACCATAGCCCTTGGGTGGAAAGGTCGCCCATGTGAACTCCCACCCCAAGAGGGATGCATCTGGTGAGGTCAAGGAATGAGACTTGGGAGTGAAGGAACCCCTGTCTCAAATTGTTCTGATCCTGCCACCACTGAAGGGCCTGGATCAGGGTTCGAGTCACTGGAATCAATTTGGTTGTGGATCTGTCCTTTGAGACCAAAAGGCTCTCAAATGGAACTGAATGTCCCTCATCTGAAATCTCGCTCCCTGCACCACTGCTGTAGAAGCAGCCATGTGCTCAGGAGCTGTAGAAAATGCCTTGCTGGTCGAGAGACCTGCAGGGTGAAAGAGGAGGCCAGAGACACCAGGGTCCTTGCTCTTTCCAGAGGAAGGAAGGCTCTGGCTTCTTTTGTGTTCAGTTCTGCGCCTATAAAGGTGAGAAGCTGGACAGGTTCCAGAACTGACTTTGGAAGACTGAGAAGGAAACCTAGAGATGTAAGCAGCTGCTGGGTTACTTGTAAATGTAGTTTGACCTGTTCTGGAGACTGGCCTACAATGAGCCAGTCATCCAGATAAGGAAAGATGGCAATCTTTTCCTTCTTAAATGAGCAACTGCTACTGCCAGGCATTTTGTGAACACCCTTGGGGCCGAGGTGAGGCCGAAGGGCATTGCTCTGAACTGGTAATGGCCTGAGGGCAGTTCGAATCTGAGGTACTTTTGACGGGAGCTTCTGAGAACATGGAAGTAGGCATCCTTGAGGTCCAGGGAGGCTAGCCAGTCCCCTGGCCTTAGAGAGGGTAAAATAATCCCCAGGGTCACCATTTTGAACTTTGGTTTTAAAAGGTGCTTGTTTAGATACCTGAGATCCAGAATGGGCCGCCATTTTCCTGTCTTTTTTGGGGTAAGAAAGTACCTGGAGTACAACCCTTTGCCCTGGTGTATGGGTGAACCCTTTCCATGGCTCTGAGAGCCAGGAGGGAAGAAACTTCTGCTTCCAGGGCAAGTGCTTCTGATGGGTTTGCAGGTGGAAAGACCTGGCTCTCATCTTGGAAATTTTTGAAGCTGAGAACCAGTCCCTGGCTACTACTTCCAGGACCCACTTGTCTGATGTTAAGACTTCCAGTCCCTGACAAAGTAAGCCAGCCTGCCCCCTACCGGTAGTGGAGAATCAGCCCTGGCTACCCCATCAGGGAGCCTGTTTTACAGGGGCTTTGGATTGAGGGGTAGAAGCAGGCTTACTAGAGCCCCTTCTGCCCCTTCCTCTAAAGAACCCCCTCTGGGCATAAGCAGAAGAGGAGGCCTGGGGTTGGTAAAACGGCCTATGAAAAGGCCTGCCTCTGCCCCTGACATGCTGCCTTTGAGGAGTGACTTGCCTTTCCTTGGCCTGTGCACTCCTATAGGTGGTCCTATACTCATCCATTTTCTTCATATAATTCTCTGTCTGCTCCAAACAGAGAATTTCCCAACAGGAAAATCCATAGCCTTAGACTGGGTATCCTGTGACGGGCAGTACATCTGAGCCAGGCCATTCTGCGAAGAGACACAGATGTAGCCATAACTCTTGATGAAACATCATTAGAGTCTACAGCAGCATGAAATTGCACCTTGGATGCCTCAATACCATCCGCAGCCACCTGCTCCATCTCTGGCAAGCTGTTCAGGGGCCTGTTTTGCTAAGGGCCAGGACAGTATCCCACCTGGATTTCTGGTACCTAGCTGTGTAAGCCATATAATTTGCCTGTCTGAGTCCCAAAGATGCTGCCATGTACTGCTTTTTGCCATGGCCATCCTCCTGGAATCCTTTTCAGGAGGGTGAGAGGCTAGAGGAATATTAGCCTTGTCACAGGCTGCAGCCTGCACTACTCCCACATGGCTGCACTGCTGGGATAGGAACTCCGTATTAGAGCCTGATAAAGCATACCTCTTGTCCATCCTTTTATCTACAGGGAGGATAGAATGAGGAGTTTTCAGAATTTTTACTGTCTGTTTCCTAAAAGATTTATGCAAGGGAATAGACAGTCTCCTAGACTCTGGAATATCCATCATTTCCGCAAAATCAGGCTCTTCTTGATCACAACAGCTTCCTCAACAGGGAGTTGCAGAGTGTCAGCAACTTTCTTGTAAAACAAAAAATGAGAAGGGGACTCAGATAGCCTGGGAGGGATACTCCTGAGGTCTGTCTGGAGATGTCCGGTTCAATGGGCACATCCAGACTTTCAAAATCACACTCACTCTCCTCGTACCCCTCCTCCCCTTCCCCCGGTTCATAAAAATCTTCAAAATCATAATCTTGAACTGAGGGAACCGACCGAACCGGGCGCTTCCCTAGTGGTGCTGATTCGGACGGAACTGGGGAAAGAGACTGGACAATTTGAATAGCTTTGGCTATTTCCTCAGCGATTAGAGAAAGAACCTTTAGCTAAAACTAGCTGACCTTCTATCCCTTTTTAGTTGGAACTGGCTCTCAGAGCTGGCTCTTCGTTTGCCGAAGCATCGCCTGGTCAGAGGGCACTCCCTCAGTTCAGTTGGAACCGAACCGGCTGGCCATCCGGTCAGCGGACTTTTTGGCCTCCCTTTCCCTGAGCCTACCAACTCTTTTTTCCATGGTGGCAGCAGGGAAATTCTTACAAATCTGGCAGTCTGCATTGAGGTGGTCAAACCCCAGACAATAAACACAAGTGGTGTGTGGGTCAGCCTTAGCAAAGGCTTCCCCACAGAGGCCACAGTGCTGAAACCCAGTGGGTCTGGTTTTTCTTTTGGGTTTCTCAGACATAGTGCCAGCCTAACCAAAACTTGCCCGTTAATGGCAATCCACCAAGCAAGACTCTTTTATCGGTTCCCAACCATGTCAGGGGTCGTGGAAAAAAACGTAATAAAATCCATTTTTTTTAGAACCAAAAAGAACCGGGAACCACACTCTAAAGGACTAGAAGGTAATTTTAAAACCTCTCTGATCGGTTCAAACCGAAAAAGACGTTTACAGTTTCCACACAGAAAAAAATAAATAAGTCTATCTATTACTTACAATACCACAGACAGAGCTTGAATAGACGATTGAGGTTAAATTTCGGTAAAATAAAACGAGAATTACACTTTAAAACCGACAAACGAACTGAGCAGCAGGAGGAATCTCCGGAGCGACTGTTCAGTGAGGCGGAGTAAAGAATCTGACAGTTTAAGTTTGAGCTTCAACAGACAGAGTGTTCATCCGAGCTCGCGCTCAAGACTCCATGCCCTGCAAGGAAGTTAACTCTTTCACCTCCGGAGCAGTTCTAACCTGGGGTTATACTGCATATGTCATAATATAGCAAGACTTCATGTTGTTTGAATACCAGACCATGCCGGACCCACGCTTTTAGCGTAGAGTTCAAGTTACTCAGAACTACATTTCGTTTATTTTTGTATTAGTTTGAGTTGGGGGCTTTGCCCCACCTCAAAAGAAAAAGAGAGTGTGGGGTGACCCCAACTTAAATAAATTAATATAAAAATTAACAACAAGCACAAGCCCATGCTGTACTCACAAACACGTTATGCTACACAAGTGGCAGTAGTCCGGTATTCTCCATTATCACCCACAAAAGCAGGGATGCCACATGTGATGCCAGCAACCTGGGTTCAGGAACAAGCCTGCGTGTTACACCAGTGCAATGTTCTATAGTTTATTTCTGGGTTTTTTTTCCTTAAAATATTTTAGCTGTTGTGGGAGGTATGAGGGGGATAGGAAATGCATTTTCTTTTCCCTTTTTGCTGTGCCAGACTTGCAGGCATTCAGCTTGATGGACTTTTGTTTTTGAGCTTACCTGTGTTCTTACTAATGGAAGCAAGCTGGGTGGGGATATCTTAGCCCCTTTGTTCTAAAAGACTCTGGGTCCGATACTTGAAGCTTGATGCAGGGCTTCCATCAAGCCTTGCATCGGACCCATTTTGTTGGTGCTACTGTGCACAACATTGCCACAACTTGCACCTGATTCATGAAGATCGATCGCATTTGCAACACTTTTCCCTCTTTCCAGCAGCTTGTGTCAAATATTTGGCACAAGCCCCATAAAAAGGGTGCCCAAGATTGCCACAAGTTAGACAAGCAAAAAGCAGATCTAACTGTCAGCAAGTGATGCAGGGGATCAAGAATCCAAATTGCCAGCTGGGGAATGTCTCAGATGCTATATGTTCAGCGCGCCCAGGGCTTGCAACATTCCCAACATGTTTGTGAATTTGGCCCTCTATGTTTTGGGTATACACAAATGGTTGGGCAGGTCAGCTGCACCCTGCAGAGCCATGAACCATGGGGACAATGAATACTAGTCCAAATCCACATGATCAGTTCAGACCAGTTCTGTCTTGTACGTGGGATCAAAGATCAAAAGGAATGTCCAGGGTATGCTGTCAGAGAGGCAGGGCAGATGATGCCTGTGAAGGGGCCATCCTGGCATGGACATTTTTGTGGTTCATTTGCTTGTGAAAGTCAATCATATTTTGGGACTAGAACCTGCAACATCTTTGGTCACTCTGCTATGACTCAAGAGATCCCAGCTGGGGTTAAGCTTAAGCTATCTACTTAGAATCTAGTAAGAACTAGTGAGTGCTATTCTGCATAAATTCTATCTGTTCTGTATCTGTTCAAATGTTTATTTTCTATTCCTGTAGTGTACTGTATTCCCCATAGTCTTTAGTGCATATAATCCTGTACCATATGTAAATATTGTGGAGTATTAAATATTATTTTTTATACAGAATGCTCTCTGTGTTTTTAAAGGTATAGATAACCTGGGGTAATTGGCAAGTCCATGATCTCTTTCTGCAGAGAAAAGCTACTAAACTATCCAAAGCACAGCTGTGCCTAGCACAGGGTAGGTGAGAGTGGTTCCAGCTGTGTCAAAAGGGGTGGGTCATTTGTCCTTTGAAAAAGGTCACTATTGTGTAAGCCGTGGCTTTGGTGGGATTCAGACCTAAGGACACTCTGAGTCACAGTCAAGCTGTGCAGTGGCAACATATCAAAGTGACAATACAGGTGTCTTGAGTGTCATGAAAACAGATAGTGCAGTGCGGACTGAGATCTGGGAAAACCAGTCTGTGACAGTGGGTTATCAGAGACTGGCTGGGGGGAGGATAGAGTATCCCAGAGGATGCGCTCCTTCTCCTCCATGTACAGTGGGTTGTGCCTCCCTTTGCAATACTATAACCAACTGGGTGACCACAGGTGGATGTGCAGTCAGGTCACGGTGACCTGACTAGTTCCACTGAAGAGTGTGTGGGGATGACAGCAATTCCTCAGATGTTGCTTAACAGCATCACAAGCTCAGGAGTGGGAGAATTTGCAGATGAAAATTGTCTGCCTTTGTATAGAAGAAGTCCACCCATCCACCATTGCCACAGAGGCTGTTGACTCCTTTCAGGCAGCTCTCCATTCCTCTGCAGTACTGTGTTGCCCCATTTCAGTTTCTTGGTGAACGGATAGGAAGGAATGTTGCCGCAAGGAACTGTAGCAGGGTCCCAGTCTCGGAAGGAAAAATCTGAAAGGGTGACAGGACTGGTGATGAAGAGTGCGAGGTTGAAAGGCATTCTAAGAGACCGAGGCTCTTGCGGCAAGTCATGATGACCGGATGTGATGGAATTAATTCTGAAGGATGGGTCACAGGAGATAAATGCAATTAAAACAAGTACTTGTCAATGCCAAATGTTGTCTCGCTGGCATTGGCTTTGGTAGTGCAGGAGTTAGAGATGCATAATAGGAATGGCAATGAAGTATGGAACTGACGCCGACCCAACCCCCACCCTACAGAGACTGACAGGTGCTGGGGTGCGCGTTTGGGGCGTCAGCTATAACGCTCATGCCATTTTACCTCACCCTACCCTGTAGACACTGACAAGTGCTGTGGTGTGCGTTGGGGTCTTTGGGCCTTATACTTACCCCATTCCATAAGGAAATGCACTGAGACGGGTGCAGTATAGGAAAATGGGCCTCACCCTACCCTGTAGACACTGACAAGTGTTGTGGTGTGCTTTGGGGTCTTTGGGTCTTATACTTACCCCATTCCATAAGGAAATATGGTGAGATGGGTGCAGTATAGGAGAATGGGGTGAACTTTAGGGCCGAGCACTCCAAGGCACACCTCGATGCCTGTCACTGGCTGCAGGGTGGGGTTGGGGGTGGAATGGCAAAAGCATTACAGCCAGTGATCCCAAGTCACACCCCTGACACCTGGTAGTTTCTACAGGGTGGGGTGTTACAGTTGGAAACCCTAACGTTGTAGGTATTTGTTGGTAGTTTCACTCCAAATTTTCAACATAGGCTTTTTGTGACCCCACCTCATAAAGAGCGGCACAATCAGTTTGTTAGCTGAAAGGTGGTTTTGCACAGTGACTATGCCATTTGGCGACACAGGGATGAAAACACATTTTGGGCAGGATGTGGAAAATGGCATCTGTATTATTCATGAGTTGGCGTAAAAAAATGGCAATGTTGAAAATCTGAAGTGAAAATCTGAAAAATTGGTGAAGTCATGAGCATGCATAGAAACTGAGCAACGCACGTCCATAAGCCAATTATTGTTGGGATTTTTTTAGCCTCATTTTCCGCATAGGCATTTTGGGACCTCCCCTCATGAAGAGTGGTGCTGTGATTTTGTTAATCTGTCACAAAAGTTGATTTCCCACAGCGACCACACCATTGTGTGCCACAGGTGTGGAAACGCATTTTGGGCAGGCTATGAAAAATGACAGCTGTACTGTTCATAAGGAGGTGTGAAAAAATGCCAGTGTTGAAAATCTGGCATGAAAATATTGCAAATTTGAGAAGTTACAAGGGTGCTCGGAAACTGCACAATGCAGCTTGTAACACAGTCACTCTTACAGACTTTCATCACCAAATTTTCAACATAGGCATTTTAGGACATCTGCTCATAAACAGTGTCACCATCATTTTCTCAAACTGTCTCAAAAACTGATTTCGCACAGCGACTGCGCTATTCTGTGTCGGACATGCGAAAACACATTTCGGCCAGGATATGTAAAATGACAGCTGTACTGTTCATAAGGAGATGTGGAAAAATGCCAATGTTAAAAATCTGAAGTAAAAATATTACAAATTCACTAAGTTCCGAGTGTGCTTGTAAACAGCACAATGCACGCTCGTAAAACAGCCATTGTTTGGATTTTTTTCACCAAATTTGCAACATAGGCTTTTTGAGAGCCCCCCTCATGAACAGTGGCATTGTTCTTTCGTTATTCAGTCTGGAAAGGTGATTCTGTGCAGTGACAGCAAAATCACCTTTTGGGACTGAATAATGCCATGACAGTGACTGCATTCATGAGGAGGGGCCCCAATAACCCCATGTTGACAATTTGGTGCAAAAATTGCAAAAAATGCCCGAGATATGCACCAAAGTTGAAAAAACCCTATTTATGCCATTATACAGCTTACCGGCATTTCTTCAGTTCACAGTCGGCTTTGAAGAGTGCAGATGTGTTCCCGGTCCACCGAAGATAGTCACGCTGGATTTTGGAGGTAAGTATGTGGTGAGGAATGTGTGGGGAGGCAGGGTGCGCAGAGGGTGGGTGCTGGTTGAGGGAGGGAGCAGGACAGACCATGAGGGACCGTTTTCTTTCTTTTACAGGTTTAAAAAAAAAATCATGGGACTTTTTTTTTTTACAGGGGCATTTGGCACACTGGGATCGGCTCCCAGCATTACACCTGAATGTTTGGGGGGGCTAGCCAATGGGATTGGGCACCCCGTCCAGTACATACCGAAGGAGGGCTGAAGCCGAGGTTGGGCTTCCGGCACACAACAAATGGGGCAATATGCCGACGGGTGGGCTCCCCGGCCGGCATGTGCACTGGGTCAGGAGATGCTGACAGGGGAACTGGGCACCCCTGAAGTCAGCATTGTGGCAGGCAGTTGCCACCATGTTTTGTCTAATGTTTCACCAGGAAAGGCACATCGGGAGGTGCTGCTGTGTATGACGAGCTTTGCTTGCATTGCAGCAGACCTTTCCTTAAATATGCTTGCCATATCATGTATTTCTGGTGTGGCGCTGGCATGCAGGCTTATTGGGGAATGAGGGACGCACCTACTGATGCATGCCCTGCAATCGCCCAACAGTGGCTGCGCCTCCAAATCTGCTACTAATGCAATATGTTGGCTGGCATGCAAGTGCAAGCCAACATAAAAAATTTTTCCCTTTAAGTTCATATCTGATTAAAACTAATCCTTCCCCTCTCCCCATCTAATTTCAGTTGATCTGGAAAAATAGTTGTTTTATATTACAGACCTCATTTACATTAGGGAGGCAGTTAGGCGAAGGGGTTAGGTCACAGAGCTGGGAACCTGAAAACATTGGTTGGAATCTCACCATCCCCTCATACTTCTGTGTGAAGCAACTGTGTTCTTGTGGAGGGAAGCTTTAGGCAGAACAGCTGTAACCCAGGGTGTGGGGACTAAAAAGGAAATCAGCAGAAATTAAACCTGGGAGTGAAATCTAAGTAGATCATTGAAATAGACTGAAAAATAAAATATAAAGTCTACGGGGTAAGTGGGGTATATGTCAGCCAACCTAGCATCTAATTAGGGAGTAATATTAAAGAGCTGTATCATGCCCTGAGGTTAGGGCTGGGTGAAAACTGCCTTAGACATAAGATCTTGGGCTAGGTAATAATTGGGAGGAGGTGTTGAGGGCAGTGCCCTTAGTGTAACCTGTTTGGCTTCTACAGTTACACCTCAATGACGTGAGTGAAAGCATAAGCAGAGCATCTGCCTCCAGACTGTGGAGACCAGGAAAGAAGATATCAGGAACCGAACCTGGTAATTGAACCTGGGTGGAAAAGTTAATATGCAGTATTAAAGTGCTTTTTCTTGCCCTGAGATCAAGATTGTCTTGACATAAGATCTGGGACTAGAAAACTTGCTGAGGGTAGTACTCTGGGTGTAACCTATTGGCCTCTGCAGTTAAACCGCATTCCTATGAGGGAAAGCTTTAAACAGAGCAAATGGCTGGTCAGTAGCAGGGCTGCAGTGTGATATTTATATACCATAGGGTTAGCAACCCAGAGCACTCAGGATCTGGGAGTGAGAGTGCCACTGAGTAAGAGTGCTGTATCAGTGGCTACGGGGCATCCATGGGGTAGGAGAGCAGTAGTATCTGCAGGGCATCTTTAGGTAGTCCCCGGGTTTGAAGAGAACTCTGCCTGTACATCTTCTGTGCAGAAAGGGTATAAAGTAAACAATATTAAATAGGTTTGGGGGGACAAGGACTCATAACAGTAAGGTCCATTCTTGTCCTAACTCTCTATCTAGGATAGGGCAATAAAGCTGTACTAAGGTCCCTGTAGTAGGAAAACTCACGCTGGCAGTGCTATACCTAAGGTACTGCAACACACATACATCTATAGATATGTTTAGGTGGGCAGGAGGATGGGAGAGCTAGTGAGTTGTAGGAGATGTGGCACAGTCATCTTACAGAGGGTGCTCAGCAAGTGGAGGGGTGCCTTGATAGCTGGTAGCAGATGTGAATCAGCTCAGGGTTAAACTCACCAGACTGAGGGGTACTACCATCCACAGAGTACATCTCTCCCACACAGACTCCTGTGGGCTGCAGGAGTGGGATGGTGCACAGTGGGGAAGCAGGGAATGTTGGTCAGGAAAGGACTAGACCAGATCCCAGGGATTATGATTAGGAACCTATTTCAGACTTTGAAGTCACCAGGAAGAATCACACTCCACAGACTTCAGGCTGAAGGTATGGAGCAGGCACCAACCACAAGAGCTAAGGACCAATCCATGCAGCGGAGGCTTAGTGCTCTGGCTTGATATGCATGGGGGACACCTGTTTGGGGGGGTAGTCAGTAAGGTGAAAAAGGAAGAGAGCAGAGTGGTAGCTCTGGAAGGCTCAGTTGTAAGATGGACTGGGAGACTAGTCAAGGGCCCAGTGCCTGGTATGAAGAAGGTGGTGTGCCATCCAGGTATGACAGCAGTGAAGATACTAGCCAGCTTCTAGACCCACACCAGGGGAAAAAACAGGAGTGCTGGGAGGCTAGATATTGTGACCCACTTGGGAACCAATGGCCAGGGCCATGTGTTTTCTGCGATTCTGCGGTTGCAGCAGTTGCCACAGAAATCAGTGCTGACCGCAGAAATCGGTGCTTGCCACAGAAATTAGGAAAACCAGCCACTCAGCCACAGAAATGCTAACTACGCTCTGCAATCACACAAGGCAAGGGCATAGCTATTGATGTGTTAAGTATGCCATGGCACCAATGCTCATTAGAAGGGGCAGCAAATGGATGCTGTCCACTGCAAAGCTGAAAAGCTAGTGGCTGCATGGTATCTTGACTCGTGCTGGCTCTTGTTACATAACTCCTTCCAGCCAGTATTGTGTGTGTGTGTGTGTGTGTGTGGAGAGTGACTGACGCAATAGTAGCAAAGCTTGATTAGGTCCATGGCAGTTATGATTTGCTGCTGTGTAGGTGCGGGTAGCTCAGCCATGTTAATTTTTCATTATGAGGCTGCTCATGGTGCATGCTGAATCCTAGGAAGATGAATTTGGAAGGAAGAACTGGAAGGCGAGCTGTAGTCAAGAAGTGAGAAGATTCAGTGGTGCCCATGGAGGTGGAACTGATCTCAGTGTGGTGATAGGTATTGGAGGAGAAGCTGATTGCAGAAACATAGGCCTGCAGCAGGCTAAGCAGAGGACTCGGTCCCCACTGGTGGACATCTATCACAGTTTTGATTTGTGGGCTGCAGTTCTGTACCTGCATGTGTGAGAGTAATTTCTTGGCAAATCTGAACCTGCAGCCTAAATGGTGGCATCAAGCTCAATTCTTAAGGAGGGTCAAGTTGCCCAGCTGCAGCAGAGTTGGGGACCAGGGTATACTAGAACTGGAGCAAACAGGTGTGGAAAAAAATTGAAATGGAGAGTTTGATTGCTGCTATACATAAGTGAAATGAGGGTCACTGACTGAAGAACACCACCACCCCCTGAGGTGTGAGGAGAAGAGAACATGCTAACCAAGATTACTCCAGCTTAATAAAAATGACTTGCTTGCATTTTTTAGTGTCCCCCAAAAGAAAAATCAGGAGTTAACAAATCCTACAGACACTGCAAGTTACACCCTCCTTCACTATTACAGGAAGACAATTCCTCCCCCCAAAAAACACAGATTTGCACACTGCACTCAACATGTTTGTTGCAAGGCAGTTGGAGTATCCCTAGTTTGCAAAAATAATGATTTAAAAGAACATTGATCAAAAATCAGAAAAAAATGGCCTGCAAGTTGGAGTCTCTCTTTATATCTGCTAGCTGTAAATATAAACAGAAGAAATCCTAGCAGGTTTTGCCTTCTGTGTAGTTTTAGCTAAGTGCGTATGTCCTCCTCTGATTATAACCTAGGAGAACAGCAAAGGCCACCAATTTTCAGAAGAACAGATGAGCCTTCAAATTTGGGGTGGGACGGAAAATTCATTAAAAGAAAACACTGATGCCCATGGCTGTGCCAGGTTTGGGTTACTGTTGTTTAATATTTGTGATAAGAAGACTACATACTGTTAAATGACCTGCTGTTCCACTTTCAGTGTAGCAGAGTGGGTGCACAAAGGCAGTCAAAGGGTTAACTAAGACTTAATCCCTTTGACGGTATGCTGTTTAACCACAGTTTATCTGCCCCAGAATAGACGCAGAATCAGCAGTTGTGCTGCCACAGAAAGTATGAAGGCCTGTCGCAGAATGTAGGTCCACTTTGCCGCAGTAAACACAGGGCCCTGCCAATGACCTGGAAGATTACAGTACACAGGATGACTTCAGGGTACTGCGATAAAGTCTAGGGGAGGCAGCAGTCATTGTAGACTTCTCTGAAGTGCTGCCAGTGCTCCATGCTAGCCAGGCCAGGAAAATTAGAATCATAGACATCAACACATGGCTAAAGGAGTCTGGGGAACCCAGGAGGATATAGAGGGATTGTGTATGAGCAGTCACACATAATAAGGATATTCTTAGGCTGAGGTTTCCCTTTAAGAGATTTTCCTCGAGAGCGCAGCTCGAGAGGTAATCTGTCACCAAGGGAACCTCAATATACAAGAATGTCCTTGTTTGTGTATGACTGCTCATATAAAATATTTTATAGTGTATGGGCAGTCACAGCATAGAAAATCACACAAAACCAGCTGGACAGAACAACAGAGAATAGACATTTTAACATTTTCTTTTTTTTTTAACTGACACAGTGTGCTGCAGATGTTTCTGCACATTCAATTTTAAAAAAACAGCAACTTCCAGTTTAACTAGATTGAGGAAAGCAACTATGTAGCAGCATTCCAAGTTGTTATGCTGCAGTAGTGACATAGCTAGTGCAGCATAACAGCTGTGATGACATAGCTACTGCAGCATAACAACTCCATTCTAGTTATGGATTTCTAGCCATAACAACATTCTACCACACACTGTAAGGCATTGTATGTGGCAAATCTCATCTTAATCTCAGTGGAGGGGGAATCGGGGTACTGGGCAGGAAACTGGAGGCGTATGTAAGTATATATTTAAACTAAGTAAGAGGACGAAATCACTAGGGGACAGGACCCAGAGCTTTCACACCTAGGAAGCCATCGGGGACTTACCAGGAAAATACTCTCAGGGTAGAAAGAGGAATCATGGGGGATAATAAAAGGGAAAAGAGTGGGAGGGGCGCAAAATCTGAAAATATATCAAAATGTTACACAAAGGAGACACAAAGGGAAAGATCACAGGCTTCAACAAAAACCCCTATAGGGGAATCGGTCATCATGGAAAGCCATAACCATCAATGCCAGTAGTCTAAACAACAATATGGGGGATCTACAAGCACAAGCAAAAAATGGCAGCTCCGGAACTAGCCAGGGGGTGCTTCTAGTAACCGCAATTAGTCCAACAATCAAAAACTCAGTACTCCCCACCAACCAAAAAATGTCCCAGTGCAACAATACAGTGCAAATGATTATGTGACAGTTTTATTAAACTTACACATGTAAGATGGTTAAAAAATGCACAAGGTGGTAGCAGCAAAATAACCCTGGCATTTCACACTAATAGAGCGTTTTCAAGATAATACTCATGAAACATTGCTGTGCTGTCACATTTTTTTGTTGGTGGGGTGTGCTGATTTTTTAATTGTTGATCTGCAGGCACTGGCTACAGAAGCCCCCCTGGACTTAATGGCAGTTACAAAAACAAATGCAGCTGTCCACCACAACTTGGGACAGCTACATGTGGGGATGAAGTACTCACAGGTGATTTTTATCTACCTGACGTAGGCTGGAGTATCCTGAAGGCTTGCAGCAGAAGCCAGGCGCTCTTGGATACATTCCAGGATGGCTTCCTGGTACAGGGGGTCACAGAGCTAGGAAAGAGCAACCCTGGACCTTAGTGACAAATAATGACTATGTTTGGGAGATCAGCACAGGAGAACCACTTGGTACTAGCGACCACCAATCAGCGTGGTTTGGTATAAAGCTTGTCAACGAACATCCAAAATCCAGGACTAGGGTCCTTGATTTCAGACAAGCTAATTTCAAAGAAATGAAAACTCAAAGGTAGGCTGGCGGGAATGGAAGAAGTGTGGGGGTGGGGTGGGGGAGGGAAATAGTCCATCATTAAAGAAAGCCAATCATGCTCATTTAAATTTTTCCTTTAAGGCCCCAGCAGCAACTTACCTCATAAGGACTTCAAAAGTCCACTCTTCTTAATGTATTACTGTGTGTATTTCTTAGGGGAAGGGATTGTAATTTCACCATCAGAGGTACCGACCACCCGATCCTTTCCCTTTCATGGTCCCTGACTTCAGCAGGTGCCACACCTGTGCTGTCACGTTTTGTGATGTGTTAGTTTGGAGAATGCAGGAGCATGCTCTATTGATAGCAATGGGGGGGCTGGTGTTTTAATCTAATTTTTTACATTTTAGATGGTCACAGGAGTCAAATCTAAGACACAGCTCAACTAATACGAGCCTTGTTAGTCGACCCAAGGCTTTGATGTGACTGCTGTAGCCCCCTAAAACATAAAACGTGATTTTAAACCAGCCTCCATTGCTATCAATAGAGCACCCCCATGCTTTCCAAACTAATACATCACAGAACTTGAGAGCTTAGGTGCAGCTCACAATTTTGGACCAGAAGAGGAAGAGACTTGGGGCTGAACTCCAATCAAGAAATGATTATCCCTTCCCCTAAGAAATACATACAGTAGTAAATTCAGAAGAGTGGACTTTGAAGTCCTTATGAAGTAAGCTGCTGCTAGGGGCACCAAGGAAAACAATAAACTGGTGCTCTATAACGTTAATCTACTTGAGGTCAGCAGCTTCTGCTTGAGGCATGCGGGGATAGATAAAAGCTACCGAAAATCAATCTTGTTTACTAGGGAAGTGGAGGGTGTAGTGAGGGGGAGAAAAGGGAATTCTGTTAAAGTTAGAAACTTATTTGCAGTCAGAAAAACAATAAATTGGATGGAAATGTGTGAATTCTATTTACTGTAGATAAACCCATTTAGAACTTATGGAAGATGTTGGACTGAGAGGACTGGAGACTGAAGCTTTCTGTTAAAGAGCAAGATCATAAAGACAAGGCTCCCTGTTCTCTGCAGTACTGTAGATGTACATTTGTGGCAGAGACTCGCAACATCTGCTCAACGGTTAGATCAAGTTCTGTGGCAAGGTTTAAAGTTCCACTGCACCCGTTCAGGGCACCGGCATTAGTGCACCCATAATTAGGGCATCAAAAACTGAAATTCGCTGCCCCCCGAGTTGGAATCCTTGGTTAGGCCCGTTGGGGGGGGGGGGGCATAGCTCCCCGCATAAATGGCAATTTGCGAAATAGCAGACTGGCACCCTAATGACGGGTGCACTACCACTGGTGTGTTCTGAGGGTGGATCCTTAAAGTTCAGAGACACATTAATAAACAAATACTACAGAGCCAGCATTACAGTTTTGGGGACCCAGAAAAGATGTCCTATGAGGAGGACCCCTAACTCCCACCACATAAATATAAGTTACATCATTTCCCTTAAACACCAGTTTTATGCTTTTCAGCAGCTGTTCTGTCCCCCTATATTTATCCACATCTGTTGAGGGCTTAGTGTCACTGTATGCAATATTAACAGTTACTGGAAGCCCCCCCCCCAACCTGATGGCAGCAAACTCACAGCTGAATAGTAGTTCCCCATGGGGAGCCTGAAGTACCCTAACCATGGAGCACCTAAGACTCTTCTCCTCCATGAACACCTATCAAGGGCCCCTTACAATTGCAGTTGGAAGTTATGGGCTTTGGGAGACACAGAGGCTCCCCCCACTGCCACCCCAAAAAACTGCTGTACATTAAAAATATAAAACGTTAAGCATCTGCAGTGTCAGTGTGATTATTTCTTTTTTTTTCTGTTTCACCCTTTCCTCCTTTGGGTTTCCCATTTTGGATAAATCATTAGCTTGGTTGTCATCCAAACCCATGAAAATTGCAGGAAAAAAAAGTATCAAGCACTGCTACTGCTCCCTCATTCCCACAGTGTAAACAGAGACCCATACGGCACAGAGGAAGTGCTCTGATTGGCCATCTGTAGGGGTGATGCATTTTAAAACACAGTCGAGTGAGCTTGCAGTTTTATAGTTGCACTTCACTTTGGCACCCACTCTTCAGTATTTGATGCAGCAGCAGCCCATGAGATGCAGTCAGGTTTTCTGCACGATGTGAGGGTCGAGAGCTGTGGTTATATTGAGTCAGGATAGTTACGATTTCCCAACTGTCCTGCAGCAGTGCACACTCGGTAAGGAGTTCGGGAGTCATGTGAATGGATTGACTGCCAAAGGAAGCTGCTGCATCAGGGCACATGATTTGAGTTGGGATGAGTGCAGAATTGTATCATTTGTGGTGAGAGTAGCGACTTTAAGGATAATCTGCCCAACATGGTCACAGACCACATGGAGGACTCAGTAGGAGGTAGGAACCAGGAAGAACCGTGCTGCATATTGTTATTTGTGAGGGCATCTGAGCTGAGAGGGTTAGGCCAAAGGTGAACACATGGAGAGAAATGAGAGTAACCAAGAGTGAGATTTTTACCATCCGGTCAAAATACATTGCAAATGTCTTGGTTTTAGGCGTGATAGGGTGTACTGCACACTACTGTAAGTGCAGCGTTTCTTCTACATTGTATATACTGGGACAAGGGGTTCCTACTGGGGAGGGTGGATGCAGCAGATGGAATGAGGCAATGGTGTTTGTACTGGGAAGGGTGGGTGACAGTAGTTGGATTGGGGTAGGGTGTTGAGACTGGTGCAAGATGGCTGCCAGCAAATGAGTGGGGGTTGGGATGATATACTAGAGCAAGGGTGTTCACAAGGAGTAGGATGGGGTATAGCAGATGGATGAGGGTATGGATGTGCATTCTGTGGTAAAGCTATTCTTGTTGAAAACAGGGTGGTTATCATAAAATAGAGGGGCAAGGTGGGTGTCAGCTAAAGTGAGAGAGCAAAAGCAAGCATCTTGGGACAGACCAAGTGTCAGCAGATTGGGGGAAGGGTGGTGGTGGTAGTGGTGGTGGTGGTGGTGGTGTGTGTGTGTGTGCATGAGTCTGTGTGTGTGTCTGGTTATGTAATCTATTCTATGTCAGGGTGGGTGTCAGAGGGCCAGGAATGTGAATACTACTGGGGCAAAGTGGGTAACAACAGATGGTATGGGAATCTTGCAGTATAGCCTAGAGGTTAGAGGAACGAGGTGTGAACAAACTTGATACATACAGCAGACCAGACCTGAGTTTGATTCTCACAACCTCCACTTGCATACTGTGTGACTCTGAGCAAGTCACTTAACCGCCCAGTGCTCACAGGTCGCCCCTGAAAACAGGCAGTTGTGCCTATTGAGCCTTACCCAGTTACCAAAGACTTAAAAAAAAAAAAAAAAATCAATGATCTGCATACTGAGGTGGGGAATCTGTCAATAGATAGGAGGAGTTTGTGATGCATTGGGGGCTGGAAGGATATGGATGTGTTCATCAGTGATATCATGCCCCCAAACAGTGGAACGTATCACTTATTCTCTGTGAGACAGAGATGAAACATTAGAAACCCAGACCATTACACTCGGGCACTGACAGCCACTAAGCAGGAAAGGGGCCTTGAGGTTATCAAAACTGATGACCCTAAAGAGGCAGGCCAGTGTGACAAAGCAGTGGGTAGATCTAGTAGGGTGCATAGGGAGTGGGATCTCCAGCAGGAGGGAGGAGGTGGGATTGCCACTGTATTGATCACTGGTGAGACCCTACCTGGAGTACTGTGAACAGTTTAGGAGGCCACACCTCACAAAGACATTGACAAGGTGGAGTCAGTCCAGAGGAAGGTAACAGAAATGATAGTGAGGGTAGCTTCTATGAGGAGAAACTCGGGAATCTCAGCATGTATACCCTGGAAGAGAGGTGAGCGAGAGGGGACATTATAGAAACCTAAAAGTACCTCACAGGGGTAAACAGGGTGCAGGAGAAGAGTTTCTTTCAAACGAAAAAGAGAACCAGGGCATGAGGTTTTAGGGGATGAGGGTGTAAGAGAAACATGTGGAAGTACTTCTTCACTGAAAGTGTTGTTGATACCAAGAGCAGACGTCCTGCAGAAGTGGTGCATGTGAAAACAGTGGGGGGTTTCAACTTTCAAGCATGCATGGGAAAGACATAGGGGAATTATTAGTGAATAGATAGGGAGGGGGGAGGGTCATTGAAGACCTGTGAGGGTCTGGAGAGACAGATAAGGCAGGAAACATCTGTGCAGACTGGCTGGGCCACACGGTCCTTTTCTGCCAATAAATTCTATGTTTCTACTCAGGTTAGAAAGATACTTTATTTTTCACTTTACTTTGTTTTAGCACTTTATTTTCAGTTTACTGATTTGACCTCTGGTTCTTTTTTCCACTGACACAACCTATGTTTCTATATTTAGTGTTCAGTTCATTCTGTGATTGTTTTCCCGTATTATCATTCATTTCCATAAAGTATTATCATTCATTTCCAAAAGATTCTGATTTGAATCAGAATCTATCAAAACTTTGGCCTGGATCCTGATCCTGGTAATAAGAGCCAGGACCTTTTTGGGTCTGCCCATCCCTAATCTGTAGCACCCCCTGACAATGGGCTGTCCTTGAGCAGGTTGAGTGATCCCAAGATCACACCTAAATATGGGTTGCTGTCATGGAATCTTGATACACTTCCACTGTGTTATGTATGTGAAATGGTAATGCATTGCGTTACTCTGCCACTTGAGGGCAGCATTCCGATATGTGTAAGCTAGACAGAGAGCAAAGAGTGCTGTTGCTGAGACTAGAGAGGCTCCTGAATAAAAATGAAAGCTGCTCTATTCCTGTTGCAGTGTGAGTTTGTTGAACAAGACCAGATTAAATGTTAGAACATAACATAATTGGCGACGCGGTGTTTAGTTACTCTCCTGTACCTTACCAGAACGAATTACTGTTGTGAGGGTTTTCCTGAGACGTAACTTTTGGACTCACGAGTGAACCTGCGAGAAGCACAAAAAGATGGCCGTGACCATAGAACATATTGATGCCTTTGATGAAAATGTGGAACAATGGACAACTTATATTGAGAGATTTGGACATTTTGTCACAGCAAATGATATAAGTGATGAAAAACAAGTGGCTGTGTTACTGAGTGTCATGGGCAGCACAACGTACAGTTTGCTGAGAAGTCTTATAGCACCAGAAAAGCCCGGGGAGAAAACTTTTGCCAGTGTTGTGGAGATCTTACAGACACATTTCTCTCCTAAGCCTCTGGTAATTGCTGAAAGATTTCGCTTTCTAAGCGAAATCAAGCAGAGGGTGAGTCTGTTCGCAGTATGTGGCTGTTCTAAAGAAATTAGTTGAGCATTGCGAGTTTAGCACCATTTAGATGATGCCCTCCGAGACAGATTTGTGTGCGGTTTGAAAAGTGAAGCGACACAGAAGCGTCTCTTAACGGAGACAGGACTGACATACAAGAAAGCGATCGAGATCGCTGTATCGATGGAAACAGCTGCACGGGAGGCTCAGCACTTAAGTGATTCCCTGAAAGTAAATGCTTTATCCTTCTCTTCTCCCAGGAAGCCTAATAAATGTGGACATTGTGGGAAGGCTAATCACAGTGATAAGGATTGCTGGTTTAAAGAACAGACATGTCATAACTGTGGGAAGAAAGGCCACATTGGGCGAGTGTGCAGAGGGAAAAAGAAAGGAGGGGAAATCAATGGAAGCAAAGGGAAGCAATTTGCGAAATGTAGAAAGAGAGAAGTACATTGTGTGGAAACACAGGGAACGTGCAGTGATGACACTGATACTGAATTAGCATTGCACGTGCTGACTCTTAAAGGGGAAACGGCAACCATCTGTGTAACTCCTGAAATTCAAGTCATGGACACCACTAGTACCAGTAAGACCATTCGAGTGCTGCGAGGGTTATTTAGCCGTTACGGGATTCCTGAACAGCTGGTCAGTGATAATGGACCACAATTTATTTCTAGTGACTTTGCAGCATTTCTGAAGTCCAATGGTGTGAGGCATATTCGTAGTGCCCCATATCACCCCTCGACTAAAGGTCTAGCAGAGCGTTTTGTGCAAACCATGAAGATTGCCCTGAAATCAGCGGGGGGGGGGGTATTTGACCTTACAACACAAGTTGGATAACTTCCTGTTGGCATACAGAAATACACCCCATGCTACAACAAAGGAATCTCCAGCAATGTTGTTTTTTCTGCGTAAGCTTCACTCCCGTCTTGATTTGCTTAAGCCAGATGTGGCATCAGAGGTTTTGAAGAACCAAGAATCTCAAATACTACACCGGCAAGCTTGTTCAAAGGACAGGCAGTTCACTGTTGGTCAAGAAGTGCTTGTTCGAGATTACCAGAAGGGGGAGAAGTGGACCCCTGGTGTGGTGACATCTCAGACAGGTCCAGTGTCGTATACAGTTGATGTTGAATCTGGAGTGAAATGGAAACGTCATGCTAAACAGCTCCTAGATCTTCAGCAGCGCACAGATGAGACACCTCCAGGAAGAAAACCCATGGAAATGTGGATTCCATCTCTCATGGCAGCTACAGAAGCCCCACTACGGAAGTCCCAACACCTTCTGAAGATGTAGAGCGGGAGGTGGAGAGGAGCAATGGTGAGGCTGTACACCACCAACCGAGGATCGGAGGGAGGTACCAGACAGGGCAGCCATGCCAAGGGTTGCTCACGAGAGACGTTATCCATCCCGAATTTCAAAACCTTCAGATCGTTTGAACCTGTGAGACTTTTAAAAGAAATAAATGTTTTGTGTCGTTAGAGAGCCAGATCAGATTATTGGGGCAGAATAATCCCCTTGACTGGTTTGAGGCCTGGGGCAGTCTACCCCCTACTCAAGCATAGAATGAACCATCTTAATAATAGCGAATAATGCTAATACTTGTTCATTTGGTAACAATATAATTTAGTGGGGAGGAAATGTTATGTATGTGAAATGGTAATGCATTGCATTACTCTGCCACTTGAGGGCAGCATTCCAATATGTGTAAGCTAGAAAGAGAGCAGACAGAGAGGCTCCGAATAAAAATGAAAGCTGCTCTGTTCCTGTTGCAGTGTGAGTTTGTTGAACAAGACCAGATTAAATGTTAGAACATAACACACTGGCCTATCATGGTAGCGCAACTTGATTTTTTTTATATTCACCTTTTTCTTTCATCTCTGTAGCCTCACTCTCTATGTGTCTATCACCCCATTTACACTGCTCTATTTGCAGCACATCAACCCATCTGCACAGGTTGATGTGCTGCAAATGCTACCATGTGGACACTCACCAGAGCACTTCAAGAGCCCTGCAAATCCTGTTTTTGTACCGACGCAGAAGACAGGATGTTTATCGGATCAAGTGTGTTTCCCTGCACTGTAAACCCGCTTCTGTGCTTGATCTGCTATACAGCCCAGTTTTTCCATCATCCACGATTCTTCTCACTGTCTCAAGAAAAACCTGCCCCCACTGAAGGAACAGCCCCACTGTGGCGCAACTTGCTGTGCAGCATGGGGGGGGCTATGTAAACAGTTTATTACCAAGTCAACACACTGCGCAGCTTGCAAGGAGCAGCAGAGAATTCAAAGCACTGTAGCAGTGTAAACAGGGCTTTTGTCAGGCAAAGCACACCTTACCCCAGAGGAAATAATGGTAGCAAAGCTCTCTCCTCCTTCCCAGACCAACTCTGCTTTCTTCTCCTCCTTCCCCCATCTTTGTAAAAGAAAACCTTTTTCCTCCTCCATTTCCTATATATCTAATGGCAGCAATGCTCTCTCCTATCCTCTCTTCCTGCAGACCTAATGGCAGCAATGCTCTCTCTCCTCTACCTCCCCCTTAATGGTAGTAATGATCTCTGCAACCTACCCCCACCCCAGACCTAATGGCAGTAGGAGTCACTCTCCTCTCCCTTACGTGTTCCTGTCCCCCCCCATCAACAGCTTTGCATGATCCCAGTTTTAAAAATCAGTCTAGCCCAACCCTACCTATCATAGCCCCCCACCCCACCCCAGGAAGGAAAGGGATCGTATTTGCAATGCTCTCCAAACAATTTCATCACAGAACGTTGACACACTGGGGCTGGCCATCAGACTAGGAAAGTATAAGAGATAGGGCTGTCATTTACACACAGCCAAAATTTGCTTCATTCATTTACTGTAAATCCTATCATCAAATAACTATTTGATTACTTTGACTACTGTAGTGAAATGAAGAGCTATATATGTGTTTTTTTAACTTTACAACTGCGTTGGTGCTCCTTGAGTAAATCTACTTGTCCCTAAGTCACATTTTTAGTTGAGAAGCAATGAGCTTAAATCCTGTTTCCCGTGCATCCCTCATCCACCCATCCATTTTGTACCAAAACCAATATAATATTGTCCCGAATGTAGCCCCCCCCCCGCCGTCAGGAGTTATGTACCTTTAAGAGTGTCTATCTACCTCTAGGTTATGCCAGTTTTCTATACCCTTGGATGACACTGGATCAGCTGATCTGACTTGGCATTCCAGAGGGAAGGAGTCCGTGGTCTGAGCTGAAGGATACAGACTGGAGAGTCAGCGTTGATAACAGTGCTAACTCCCACTGTTCTGAAGTTTCTCTGTAGAGGCTGGCTTCAAGTAAAGGACTCATTCGTGGTAGCTGCCATTTTACTAGACCCTCAAAAGGTGAGGGGGGGGCCTCTCCTGCAGGTGAAATGGAAGAACCAGGAAGAGTTTGATGTCTGTCTGAGAGAAAATCTGTCAAAGAATCTGTCAAGAGAAATTGCACTGCCGGGTTACCTAGTCTTTAGATGCGCCAGGAAATGCAAAAGGAGTGGTGGCTGTCTTAATTACATCAGGGACACACTACAAGGATCATATTTTCCCATAACTGACGGGGCTGACGACTACAAACTACATGTTGTCAAACCTGCCTCCCCCTCAGCCACCACTAGGAGTTGCTACTGTGCACCTCCATCCCAACCCACGGCACACTGTCTAGCGGCACTTTAACCAGACACATACTGCTCTCTGGCCTACCTTTTAGGAGCCCCCTCCACTCCAGTCTTGAACCTGGTATCCAAGTCCGCAGTCTTACCGCTGCACCACGGGGGACTTCCTCACTTGATGTCTGCTAAACACTACCCCTGCTACTTCCCAAACACCAACCTACCCCTACCCATGGCCAGCCCTGCCTACATCTCGATGCTGACTACACTAATGATACTGATCCTATCTCACTCTACCTCCCACACACCCCACCCCACCCTAGTACCAGACCCCCTGCTGCCCAAGACTTACACCAATGCCACTACTCCTGCACCCTGTCCATGCCTTTATCACCCCACCCCCATAAACATGCCACCACTTCTGTCCCACACAAGCTTGGCATGGCCGGCAATTAGCTATACCATCCTGACCCTACGGTCACTTGGTATACCCTGCATGGGGCGCACTCATAGCCTGTATCGCTCTGAAGCTAGATACACAAGCAAACATAGGCCTTTCCTCAGAGTTATCTCTCTCTTTCTACTCCTGTCCAGGAACATCCACCCAAATCCAGGACCAGGATCTGCCAATGCACAGAAACGCACACTGACCACTGGCCTCTGCATTGGATCAATGCATATCTGCAGCATACTAAAGAAAACAGCTGCTCTCTAATGCTGGATTACAAAGCACCAATCAAACATCCTAACCCTGGTTGAAACGTGGCTATCTAAGTCCACCCCTGACTCAGCTGTCTCCCTCCCTCCCTGGCTACTCACTCTTTAGGCTAGACAGAGTGGGCAAGCCAGGCAGTGCTTGTGCAATCTACACTAAGCACACCCTATTGGCCCAAGCACTACCCCCCCATGTTAGAACATGGAGCATAAGCATGATCACTGAAAGTCACCCCCCACCCTACAAAGGCCCCCCTTATAGTCACAGTGGCCTATCTCCCAGTCAGTAAACAAACACTAGCCCTCCACTCACCAATAGAATACCTTGCTAGCCTCCCCCACAAACCTGAGCACATACTCCTAGTGGACCTCAACCTAAACTGGTTCAGCAAAGCAGCCACCCATGCCTCGGATGCACTTGCAGCTCTCAATCTGCATCAATTGGTGGCCAAACTAAAGAGATGCAACCCAACCACAGGCACACACACTTTGCTGGATGTCATCATCACCAGCCAACCCCACAAAATCAAGGACATTGAAGTCCTACCAAACTCTCTAAGTGACCACTCCCCGGTTATCTGCTTCTGGTCAGGCCAGCAACCTGCACCACCCCCGACCACAACACTCCAATGCAAACTGAGACCTGGCAAAGTCCCCAACTTTAAACAACACCTTGCTCAATGGGACTGGTCCCCAATATACTAGGCCCATAGCATAGATGCAGCACACAGCTACTTCCAGGTTTCCTTCACCCAGGCCTGTGACATCTTACATAGAAACATAGAAACATAGAAACATAGAAGTTGACAGCAGATAAGGACCGCAAGGCCCATCCAGTCTGCCCATCTTTGCCCTCATAAAAAAATCCAACACACCTTGGATAACATCATCCCTCCTCCAGCAGCTCAAAAGCCATTATAACCTGCCAGCCCTGTGGTGCTGAGGGCTAAGGCACTGGATGCCTAACCTCATGGCACACCAGTGACCCATGTTCAGGAATGAGCCCGGGCTGTCGGAGGTCGGCAACGGGGGAGGAGGGCAGAGCTGGATGGAGCTGCCAAAATGCACACTCTCCTCTCCGGGAAGGTGAGATGGCTCCTCTCGGCTGATGGCTGCCACCTGGTGGAGGCTGGGGACAGCACGGGCCAAGAGAGAAGCCTGGCGCTATGGCCACTGTGGGAAGGAAAGGTCCAGCATTGGGGCCGTGGACTGATGCGTGCCTCCACATGCATGCGTACTCCTCCCAGGGCCCTTGAGAGAAAAATGGTGGGGAAACATCGACAGCAGTAGGATGGCGACCGACTCTCCGCAGGCAACACTCCCGGGCCAGGCGTAAGGCAAGTCCCGGTAATTCCGTAGAATGGAACTTTGGGGGTCAGTCTGATGGAAGCAGCAGGCAAAGGAGAGAAAACATGTTAAATGATAAAAAAAAAGTGATAACCTATGGCACAGGGCCAATAACTCAGGCAAACCTGCTGACAGGCAGGATTATAGAGCTGCTCGGAACAGCTGCACCTGGGCTATACGTAAGGCGAAAGCCGAACACTGCAGAGCCACCCTAACCACCTCCTGGGGCTTGTCACGCAACTTCTGGGACAATGTAAAGTCCCTAAATGGAAATTCCACACACCACCCCAATCCCAAATCGCATCTAATGGAATTGTCACCACAGATCCGAAGGAAATTGCAAACATACTCAACGGCAACTTCACTGACCTCAGCTGCGTTCTCCCCCAAAACATCTTTGACCCTGTACCCGCCCTTGACCCCCCTCACCTCCCATGGCCACCATTCTACCTCTGGACCATTTCCACTGCAGAAGCAAGGCTGTACCTAACCAAAGCCCTAAACGGCACTCGCCCCCTGAATGACCCAATCAACATTAAACTCCTCCGTCTGGCACTGGATGTGCTGATCACTCCACTCACTGGCCTCCTGAACTGCTCACTATGCCTCAGGCAGTTCCCCACAGCCGGGAGGAATACAGCAGTTACACCAATCCACAAAGGCTGTGATCCCCTAACACCCGGAAACTACTGCCCAATCTCCATTCTCCCCCCACTGTCCAAAGCATTAGAAAAAGTAGTGGTGAACCAAATAACAGACTACCTTACAACCCATAACCTGCTCTGTAAAGAGCAGCATGGATTCCGTGCTGGGCATAGCACCACCATGGCCCTCCTACGATTCTCAAACTATGTTCACACTGCTCTTGACAAAGGGCACATCGTAGGGGCTGCATTCATAGACCTATCTAAGGCCTTTGACACGGTCAGTCATCACCTCCTCCTAAATTCCCTCCTACTAATGGAGTTCTGCCAAGGGCCCTTGGACTGGTTTACTAGTTATCTGTCATCCAGGTCCCAATGTGTGCGGATAAATATCACAGTCTCATGCTCATGCCCTATCCACTCAGAAGTCCCACAGGGATCCATACAAGGGGCCCCTGCTGTTTAGTATGTTCTTAAATGCAATTCCCACTGCCTGCCATGAAAAAATCCTCCTCTACGTGGACGATGCCATCATCTGTGCCTCCCATACCAACCCAACCGACCTTCAGTCCACGCTCCAGAACACTTTCATTCAAGCTGAACTCTGTTTTGCTAAGCATAGACTAATCATGAACCTAATAAAAACAAAAACCTTTCTTTTGCACATCAGAGCAAATTAAAAAATGCCCAACTTCATATTCAAGCAAAGTCACACTACACCCTGGAGCAGGTCTCATCCTATAAATATCTAGGGGTAATTTTCAACTTGGCCCTCTCTCTCCATGCACACACCAACACCCTCACATCTGCAACCAGTGCTTGCATTGGTATCCTATATCACCATAAGGACTGCCTTCCACCAGAAGCCCTGGGACTAACAATAAACCTCCTCAGTAATGTCCCTGATTGACTATGGGATGCTGGTCTATGCTGCCGCAGATACCACAGCTATCAGTAAAATAAAAGTGGTCATTAACAAAGCCTGCAGGGTCTGCACCAGAAGGCATAAGAAAGACTAAAGGAGCTTAAGATGTATAGCCTCAAGTAAAGGAGGGGAGAGGGGGGACATGATAGAAACGTTCAAATATCTCAAGGGAATCAATATAGTCCAAGAGGGTAGCATCTTTCAGACAAAAAAATGCGCAAGAACAAGGGGGCACAATTTGAAGCTAGAGGGGGGAAGGCTCAGAGGTAATGTGAGGAAGTATTTCTTCACAAAGAGGGTTGTAGATGCTTGGAACAGCCTTCCTGAGGAGGTTGTAGAGTCAAAAACAGTGGGGGAATTCAAGAATGTATGGGACAGGCATAAGGCAATTCTAGTGGGGGAGTAGGAGTAAGTAGGCTGTTAGTTAACTAGGATCTTCAGCTTATCCGTTAGGTAGGGAAATGGGCAGACTAGGTGGGCCCAGCGGTCCTTATCTGCCATCAAATTCTATGTTTCTAACTGCTGCTGACTGCCTAACACACACATGCACGCTCTACTCCCTCGCCCAGATCCTGAACCTTGAAGAGAGAATCCAGTACCAGTTCTGCTTCCTGACCAAAAATTCCCTTCTTGGTTTGACCCCGCAGGTCTTTCTGCCACACTAACATCCTCTACCCCAACAGTGAATATACACAACTCAACCAAATCTGCATTGGCCATCCCCAGAGTCAGAACCACACTTGTCCAGACATCTTTCCTGGTCAGGGCGCCCTCCTACTTTAACGCCCTTCCTCAGTCGGTCTCTAACCAGCAAAAACTTGGCCCTTTCAAAAAGACTCTTAAGACCCACCTCCTTGACACCCGCAGTTGCACCTGCACACACTAGACCCACCACCTGAGTCTATAGCAACCGTACAACCCTGCCACCCAACCTCCTCCCAGTCAATGGCCCACAGTTGCACTCAGGCACACTGACAGTCTCCCTGCAGACTGCTAAAAACCTCGTACTACCCGCCTTCCCTTTCTGCTGTAACCTTGACAAAATCTCCATACAGACTGTTCTGTTAAAAAAAAAAAACACATGCACTTCCTGCCTTCACTCACTACTGGAATGTGATATCCTGGCACGGTGCCCTGTACATTATTGTAACACTGTGTTAACTAAATCTGTACTATGAACTGTGAATATGCAATATTGATCCACTCTGTCTCAAAGGTTGTAATTCCAAGATTTTCAAATAAATAAATAAATTAACTCCTGTTTGGCCAACATAACAAATCCCTTGTTGTTGCATCAGTCTACCTTGCTGTAAAGTACTTTGTTGACAGTTTCTACATGGTCTGTGATAAATTTGCGCCTGTCAGGAAAAGGAAATCTCGTGGCTGCACTAATGGGTGAATAACTGATGACCTCCTTGCACTTATGAGGGAAAGGGATAACCTGTGGTGTAAGGCCAGGACCAAAGGAGATAAAAATGATTATCAGACCTACAGGACTTCCAGAAATAGGTGTACACAGCTCATCAGGCTTGCTAAAGCAAACTTCTACAGAGAACAGTCGAACAGCAGCTGTGGTGATGGGAGGAGAATCTGGAAGAACATTAAGGGTTTCCTTGGGAAAGATGACAAGAAACACCCCTCAATGCTCAATATCAATGAGTCTACTACTGTAGATCCTTTCAATAGAGCTGAGTTGTTCAATACTTCCTTCATTGATCTAAGCTCTGTTCTCCTACCTGACTACCAGACGTCTATGGAAGAGTACCCAACAGCAACCCAAATGAGAATAGGCATCTAAACTTTTATTTCAAGCACGTAACAGTTAAACAGGCCATGTCATATGTAAAAAAGTCCTGGGCAAAACCAGGATAGGCAGTGATAGCATAGATATGAAACTGGTCACCCTTGCCCTTGATGAGCTCATTGTCCTCATTTCAAAGATATTTAACAAATCACTCACCTGGCTAAATTCCTCTCAGTACAAAAGCAAGCCCTGGTGACCCCTGTTCTTAAGAGTGGTGACAGATCCTGCACTGCCAATTATAGACCCATCTCCACCCTCTCCCCTCTATCTAAAGCACTGGAAATAATAGTGGCAGATCAAATCACTGACTACCTCCAGAAATACCAACTGCAATGTCCCCAACAACATGGATTCAGAAAGAACCATAGCACTGCCACAGGCCTGGTGGAGTGCACTTACTGTGCACAAGGCCTTAGATGATGGTGAATTGGTGGGTTCTGTCTTCATTAACCTAACAAAGGCCATTGACACGGTCAACCACCCCCTTCTCTTGGGACAATTACAGACCCTGGGGTTGGCCTCTAATGCTGTATGCCGGTTTCAAGATTACCTGTTCCACAGGGCACAGTGCATCGCAGTTGGCCAAGCTGTTTCGGAGACTACATAGAAACATAGAATTTGATGGCAGATAAGGACCGCTTGGCCCACCCAGTCTGCCCATTTCCCTACCTACTGGATAAGCTGCAGATCCTAGTTAACCAGCAGCCTACTTCTTCCTACCCCCACCCCCCAGAATTGCCTTATGACTATCCCATGCATGCTTGAATTCCACCACTGATTTTGACTCCACAGCCTCTCTGGAAGGCTGTTCCATGCATCCACAACCTCTCTGTGAAAAAATACTTCCTTAAATTACCTCTGAGCCGCCTCTTCAAATTGTGCCCTCTTGTTCTTGCACCTCTTTTTGAAGATGCACACCTCTTGGACTTTGTTGATTCCCTTGAGGTACTTGGGTTTCTATCATGTCCCCTCTCCTCCTTTCCTCGAGGGCTATACATATTAAGTTCCTTAAGTCTCTCTTCATATGTCTTCCGGTGCAGACCCTGCACCATTTTAGTTGCCCTCCTCTGGACAGCTTCCATACTGTCTATGTCTTTGAGATTGGGTCTCCAGAACTGCACACAGTACTCCAGATGGGGTCTCACCAGCTGTCTGTACAGAGGGATAATAACTTCCTGTTTTCTACTGGTGATGCCTCTCCCTATGCATCCCAGTATCCCCCAAGCCCTCCTTGCTGCCCTCTCACATTGCTTGCCCATCTTTAGGTCATCTGATATGACTACTCCCCAGGTCCCTTTCCATTCTTGTTGTTGTTAGTATCTCACCCCCCCTGTACTCTTCCCTGGGTTTTGTTTCCCAGGTGCATTACCTTGCACTTCTTAGCATTGAATCTAAGCTGTAATACATTTGACCATTCCTCTAACCTTGCCAAGTCCCTTCTCATCCTTTCCACCCCACCCTGTGCATCAACTCTGTTGCAGATCTTAGTGTCATCTGCAAAGAGACATGCTTTTCCTTCAGTCCTTCTGCAATGTCGCTTTTAAGACATTGAAGAGGACCAGTCCCTAATTCTGAACCCTCGCGGTACCCCACTAGTAACCCTCCTTTCTTCTGGTGGACTCCATTTACTGTAACTCTCTGTGTCCTATTCTCCAGCCAATTCTTTACCCAGGCTGTCATCTTGGGACCCACCCAGGCTGGCTAACTTGTATATTAATCTTTTGTGTGGACTGTGTCAAATGCCTTGCTAAAGTCTAGGTAGGCCATGTCCACAGCCCTCCCTGATCTACTACTTGGTCACCCAGTCAAAGAAATCTATCAGATTCATCTGGCATGACCTTCCGCTGTGAATCCATGCTGCCTAGGGTCCTGTGCCCTCTGGCCTCTAGATACTGACAATTCTTTCCTTTAGAAATGATTCCATCATTTTCCTATCACTGAGGTTAAACTAACAGGTCTATAGTTTCCTGCTTCTGCCTTGCTCCCACTTTTGTGAAGGGGAATCACATCTGCCCTCCTTCAGTCCTCGGTACCACCCATCCTCCCATGATTTGTTAAAAAGGATAGTCAGTGGTGTCACTAGTTCTACCCTTAGTTCTTTTAGAATTCTGGGATGAATCCCATCAGGCCCCATTGCTTTGTCCACCTTCAGTTTTAAGAGTTCTTTCAGAACCCTTTCTTCTGTGAACTAAAGAAGTGTCTCTGGGTGTTCCCAAGGGGTCAATCTAAGGACCACTGCTATTCAGCCTTTTCATGAATGCTCTTCCTGAGGCCTGTTACAGAAAAATAATCCTGCATGCTGACGATGCTGTCATTTTCAGCAGCAACTCTTACATCGAGCGACTGCAGAGTGAGCTGCAATCTACTTTCCATCAGCTTGAGGACTGGTTCAGCTCACATAAGCTTTTATTCAACTATAAAAAAACTAAAACTATGCTCCTCTCTAGCCTTCAGCTCAAGAGGAGGTATCACACCCTCTCTATCTACAACAATGTGAAGGCCCCTCTAGAGAAAGTTCATTCCTTCAAGTACCTGGGGGTCACAATTGATGACACCCTTCCCTTTGCGCAACATATTGACGTGGTGGTGAAGGCCATTAATACCAAACTTCGAGTTCTTTATCAGCACAGGAAAAAACTCTCATTGATTGCTCTCCACCTCTCCATTTCCAGTTCAATACTATCTATTATAGATTACTGATTGGTGGTCTATGGTGCAACTGCTGACACGGCACTTAAGTGGGTAGTTATTGCCCTTAACAAGGTGTGTAGGCTTACTTTTGCTGCTGACCATTATACCAACACCTGCACCTGTACGCTGTATGAACAAACAAACTGGTTAACCCATGGCAACAGAATTAAGTTCCAAACTTGCCTCCTTGGAAAGAAGGCTCTGCTTGGAATACTCCCCCCCCCCCGCATCACTGAAATTTTTTCAGCAGCCAGCACCAAGAATGATACTAGAGGTAGAGCACAGAGCCTGCTCACTGTTCTATTTCAAAGAACAGCACTTGGACAGTGATCATTCTCTCACAGAGCCCCTTTTGGCTTAATGAGGTCTCAGTGTTGTCACTAAATACTGCAAGTCTCTGGGCCTTTAAGTTTGAACTGAAACAGTACCTCATCAGCAGAAGTGCGTGTAACTGCCTACTGGGCACCTGACATCTTCCGTCTGTTGCTCCTTGACCCCCCTTTCTGAGCGGACTACTCTGTTTCCATTACTTGGACTCCTCTCTAAACCCTTGGCCTCCCTGTACAAAGCCATCCCGTCTTGGCACTCCTCCTTTTCCCCACCCTCTGGAGACCTACATACTACCATTGCTCCCTGACCTTCTCTTGTCCCTGTTCCCACCTTTCTCAACCCTGCCCTCTACCCACTAACTTCTTGGCTGTCAACTCCTGTGTAGTGTTGCTTAGATAGTGCTTTTGTGGATCCTATCATTATCTTTCAGATAGTGCTGGTATCCTGACTTGGTTATAAACATAGAAAGATAGACTTTGATGGCAGATAAGGACCTCTTGGCCCACCCAGTCTGCCCATTTCCCTACCTACTGGATAAGCTGCAGATTCTAGTTAACCAACAGCCTACTTCCTGCCACCCCCCACTACAATTACCTTGTGTCTGTCCCATGCATGTTTGAATTTCCCCACTGTTTTAGCCCCAACAACCTCCCCAGGAAGGCAGTTCTATGCATCCACCACTCTCTCCGTGAAAAAAAATTTCCTCACACTACCCCTGAGCCGTCTCCACTCTATCTTTAAATTGTGTCCCCTTGTTCTTACACATCTCTTTTTCTGAAAGATGCTACCCTCCTGGACTTTGTTGATTCTTTTGAGGTACTTGAACATTTCTATCATGTCCCCCCTGTCCCTCCTTTCATCAAGGGTATACATATTAAGCTCTCTCAGTCTCTCTTCATATGGTTTCTGATGCAGACTCTGCACCATTTTAGTTGCCCTCCTCTGGACTGCTTCCATCCTGTCTATGTCCTTGCGTAGATGAGGTCTCCAAAACTGCACACAGTACTCCAGATGGGGTCTCACCAACTGTCTGTACAGAGGGATAACCACTTCCCTTTTTCTACTTGTGATGCCCCTTCCTATGCATCCCAGTATCCCCTGGCTCTCCTTACTGACTTCTCACATTGCTTACCAACCTTTAGATCATCTGTTATGACTACCCCCAAGTCCTGTTCCATTTTTGTTGTTGTTAGTACCTCCCCTGCTATTGTGTACTCTTCTCCTGGGTTTTTGTTTCCCAGGTGCATTACTTTGCACTTCTTTGCATTGAATCTAAGGTGCCATATGTCTGACCATTCCTCCAACCTTGCCAAGTCACTTCTCATCCTTTCTAACCCCCCCTTGTGTACCAACTCTGTAACAGATGTTTGTATCATCTGCAAAGAGGCATACCTTTCCCTCCAGACCCTCTGCAATGTCACCTATAAAGATGTTAAAGAGGACTGGACCCAGTACTGAGCCTTGAGGTACTCCACTAGTGACCCTCCTTTCTCCAGAATGTGTTCCACTCACTATTACCTTCTGTGTCCTGTTGTGCTGCCAGTTTGCAAGCCAGTCTACCACCCTGGGACCCACTCCCAGGCTGGCTAACTTGATTATTAATCTTTTGTGCGGGACTGTGCCAAATGCCTTGCTAAAGTCTAGGTAGGCCATATCCACAGCCCCTCCCTGGTCTATTACTTTGGTCACCCAGTCAAAGAAATCTATTAGATTCATACCAGATATCCTGACAAAGAAAGATGCAGGATCCAAGGTCAGATAGTGATGGATCCTAGTTAGGATCCAGGTATCCTAGTTAGGATCCACGGATCCTAGGGTAGATAATTAGGATCCGGCACCAGATAGTGATGGTTCCTGGTTATGATCCAGGTATCCTAGCTGGTAGGATCCATGGTCAGATAGCACTACTGTCCTACCACAGCAACTATCTGGCTAAATTGGAGGTATCTGTTGGTATCCTGATTTCTAGGATGCTATCTGAGCAACACTACTTCTGTGTCTCATTCCCACTATTGCTGGAGTCCCTGCCTCTCTCAGTCACTCACTGTTTTTCTTGTTTCCCACCCCACCCACCCTTTCTAACGGCAAAGCCTTTGTATGAGGCTGCACCTTAAACCTCACTGAATCCGCTCTAGTCAAGCTTGTCTTCAATTCTGTTTGCTGCCAAATAAATCTGTTTACTATATCAAAGTCTAGTGTACTTGGTGTGATTCCATGTATGCACTATTATACTGTGTTTTTTGATGTGGAACCTTTGCAAAAGAGCTCTTGCTCAAAGGTTGTTTCAGAATAATCAAATAAATAAGTAAATAAATCAATAAAGAGAGAGCTGTGGACAAAGAATATGAGGTGATGTTAGACTTTTTTTTAATCAAGTGAAGAAATTTGTCTGGCATCCAGCAGTGCCCTCCCTCCCCCAAGTGAGGACAGGTGACTGTTTTACCTGAAAATTCCTGTCAGTAGTTGTGACATTGTCTCAGAGCATTTTCTGTGGGCTGAGTTTGTGCCAAAGGACTGGAAATTGCTGGCTGGTACCAGACAAATGCCCACTGTGGGTGAAAGTGTGAGCATTTAAGTCTTGTGTTTGTGGGAAACTGTCAGGTTAAGAATCTCTGTGGGAGGCTAGAGTTTATTCATTGTTTCTGTGACAGAATACCGAATAGTGTTGCTCAGCTGGAAGCACTGGAGCTGTAGTATCTGCCAAGCTGATGTGAAAGGGTAAAGATGGTAAAGGATATGCCCAAGGATTCCTCACCCATGATGCAAGGGGTGGTGTACCCTGATGAGCGTCTATGTGCCTCCATTGGGCCAAAAAGTGTAATTAAATGTACCCACTAGGACCGAAGCCAACCCAGGAGTATAAAAGGTTTAAACCCATGGTGGAAATGAGCAAGGAATGTGCCGGCTGAAGTACAAGATTTGGGAGAAATTAACTTTACCACCTGCATCTGTGAGCTCACATTGGAGGAAAATAAAGGACCCAGTTTGTTTTTAAACACCCAGTTTGGCTATTTAACTTTGTTATGTTCTAAGTTCTGCTAAGCCCTTTAATTGCAGCTCCGATTGCCCTGCCAGTTGCCAGTGGCACCCCGCAGGGAGGTCAAGTAAGTGCTTTGGTGTGTTTGTGTGGGTCCCCTCATTGAAAATGTGTTGCCATTCAGTTTTATCTCTAGACCAGAGAGGTGTGCTTACTTGAAGCAACATGTAAACATTTAAAAATGCCTCATCTTGGCCCAGTGGCGTAGAGGGCTGAGGCGCTGGCGCCTTACCTCAAACCACGCCGGCGACCCGGGTTTGGGAACGGACTCGGGTCGCTGGGGGTCGGCAGGGGACGGGAGAGGATTGAGCATCCTAAGGACTGCTCTCCTCCCCGGGGGTGGGTTAGGGCCATGCCTCGCTCTGTAGTGGCCCCCGGTGGAGACCAGGGGCACTACAAAGAAGCGGCATGACAGGGGAACTCGAAAAGTGGAAAAAATGGCATCCGAGCGACAGGATGACGGCCACCTGGTTCCCCCGCCTCCATGGAACCCCCGAAGAGCCAGGGAAATACCAATCCCAGCAGCATCAGGGCCGAGAGCAAGAATGCCTGAAGGTAATTTCCCTCCGGAAGGAGGGGACCCGTCCGACGAAGGATTACGTCGGGCTACCCTGGTCGGCTGCCATCTGGGATCAAGTGGAAGCTGGTGTCGGGGAGGGTTCGGAATGAAGCTACGGGGGTAATCTTTGGCAGAAGGCCTGAAGGAGAGGCCGGTCGGACGAAGGGGGTGATAAATAAATAATGCAAAAAAAAAAAATGCCTCATCTCAAGGTCAAGATCAAGTTTATTTATAAAACATGTATAAAACATTGTTAGTCACATGTTAAAAAGTTAAAAACATACAGTATGATCATATCATAAAAATAGAACTATCTAAACATTAATTCATTAACTACTACACAAGCAGGGAGGGAATTTATTACAGCAGGATATGTTTTCACTCCAGCCCAAGGCAGAACTTAGTCTGGTCAAATAGTTTAACTTGTTTGGTTGGTTCAGAGCTGGGTTATAAGTTACCCTTTATTTCTATATTTAACATAATATATTATAATTTGTGCAAATCTTCCTGGTGCAAACAATAAAGGTTCATATTGTGTAACTAGAATAGACATAGCTTTTTCTGTAGAATTACCCCCCATTAATTTTGTCATAGAAAAGTAGATTCTATTTTTCTCTAGCCTTGTTTAAAAGTGGACATTCCAATAGCAAATGCGGGCAAAAGCTGGAATGTTGCTGGTGGAAATCCAGCTTGGAGGATGACAAACTTAGATTGATGGTCCATTATAGGGACCATCAATCGTCCATCTCCTGTAAGAAGGCAGAGTTGCTGTTCAGGAAGATTGCTGCTGCAAGGATTCGACTGGCTCAGCTATTTCGAACTGTGGACAGGTTGTGCAATCCAACCTGCCTTCAGAATCAGAGAGCCTTTTCACAAGTTAAGTGTGAGGAGTTTGCTCAACTTTTTTGCAGATTTGGTTGCCTCCATCAGGTTGGAGATTCATTCAGTACACTCCAACGAGAAGAGCGGTGGTTGGTGGGAGGTCACTAGCACCCAGTTTGTCGGATCTGACTTTGATCATCTGGCGATCACTGATATCGTGAAGATTGTCCAGGGTATGCAACCAACTTACTGTAGCTTGGACCCTGGTCCAACCCGCCTCCTGATGGAGTGTGTGGAAGTTATTGGACTGGTCCTAGCGGAGATAGCTTGGAGTTTATTGGAGAAGGGGGTGTTTACTTACCCCTTGAAAGAGGCAATTGTGACTCTCCTTTTGAAGAAACCTTCCCTCAACCCAGATTGTGTCTCCAACTATGGACCTGTCTCTAACCTGCCCTTTTGTGGGTAAGATTATAGAGAAGGTAGTTGTGTTGCAACTCGAAGACCATCTTACCAATCCACAAGGTCTATGATCCTCTCCAGTCTGGGTTTAGGAAGAGGCACAGTACCGAGATGGTGCTTGCTTGGGTGCTTAATGATCTCCTGATGGCGAGAGATCAGAAGAGCCGTTCAGTCTTGGTTCTTCTGGATCTCTCTGCAGCATTTGACACTGTGGACCATGGGGTTTTCCTGGAGCACCTGCGGTTGTTCTGCAGACTGTCTGGTACAGTCCTCAGATGGTTCCACTCTTTTCTCATGGGCAGCTCTCAGAGAGTGGTGTCAGGGATTTTTCCTTGGCCCCTTTCCCCAACCTGAAAGGTTCCACAGGGCTCTGTGCTGTCTCCCATGTTGTTCACGATGCATATGCTGCCATTAGGGGACATTGTAAGGCATGATGGGCTGAGATTTCACTGCTATGCAGATGACTTTCAGCTCTACATGTCCTTTGTACCCAATCAGGAGGACCCAGTCTTGGTCTTTAACAACTGCCTCACCAAGATTCAGGACTGGATGAGTGCCAGCTGGTTAAGGTTGAACCCTGATAAGACTGAGGTGTTGGTTGTGGACCCAGGTCATCAGGTAGAGGGATCCTCTGCTGTTCAGCCATCCTGGCTTGTGCTGGGGGGCAATCAGCTGAGGTCCTCCAAACAGGTACGGAATCTGGGCATTATTCTTGATGGTGAACTGACACTTAAATCACAGGTGTCATCTGTTGTCAAGTCCTCATTTTACCATCTGAGGACTATCGCCCAGATAAAGCACCTTGTTCCACCTGACAACCTTCTGACTCTGGTCCATACCTTTGTGACCTCCCGCCTTGACTACTGCAATGCTTTCTAGCTACTGCTTCTGGGGCTGGACATCCGCCGCCTGCAGCTGATGCAGAATGCATCAGCACGGCTGTCGAAGGGCTTATCTAGATCTAGCCATGTCACGCCTGTGCTCTGTGAGCTGCACTATCTGCCAGTGTGGCGGAGGATCACCTTTAAGGTCAGTTTACTGACCTATAAGGCCATACACGGACAGGGGCTGTGCTATTTGCAAGACCTCCTGTGTCCCTACCATCCCCTCCATCCACTCCATTCCACTGACGAGGGGTTGCTAGAGGTTCCCATCGTCTGTTTGAAGACCTCAGGGGTGAGATCTTTTACATTTATGGCTCCAACCCTGTGGAACTCTCTACCTTATCAGGTTACTGAGTGCCTGACCACCTAGGTCTTCAAGTCTGCCCCAAAAAACTAGTTATTTAGATTAGCATTTCTAGATCTTGTTGTTTATTGTTTTTAACAAAGAAACATAGAAACATAGAGTTTGATGGCAGATAAGGACCACTTGGCCCACCCAGTCTGCCCATTTCCCTACCTATTGGATAAGCTGCACGTTCTAGTTAACCAACAGCCTACTTCCTGCAACCCCCCACTACCCCCACTATAATTGCCTTATGTCTGTCCTATGCATGTTTGAATGCCCCCACTGTTTTAGACCCCACAACCTCTCCAGGAAGGCGGTTCTATGCGTCCACCACTCTCTCCATGAAAAAGAATTTCCTCACATTACCACTAAGCCATCCCCCCTCTAACTTTAAATTGTGTCCCCTTGTTCTTACACATCTCTTTTTCTGAAAGATGCTACCCTCCTGGACTTTGTTGATTCCCTTGAGGTACTTAAAAGTTTCTATCATGTCCCCCCGTCCCTCCTTTCATCAAGGGTATACATATTAAGCTCTCTCAGTCTCTCTTCATATGGTTTCTGATGTAGATCCTGCACCATTTTAGTTGCCCTCGTCTGGACTGCTTCCATCCTGTCTATGGCCTTGCATAGATGAGGTCTCCAAAACTGCACACAGTACTCCAGATGGGGTCTCACCAACTGTCTGTACAGAGGGATAACCACTTCTCTTTTTCTACTTGTGATGCCCCTCCCTATGCATCCCAGTATCCCCCTGGCTCTCCTTACGGACTTCTCACACTGCTTACCTACCTTTACGTCATCTGATTTGACTACACCCAGATCCCTTTCCATTATTGTTGTCGTTAGTACCTCCCCTGCTATTGTGTATTCTTATCCTGGATATTTATTTCCCAGGTGCATTACTTTGCACTTCTTTGCATTGAATCTAAGTTGCCATATGTCTGACCATTCCTCCAACCTTGCCAAGTCCCTTCTCATCCTTTCTACCCCCCCTTGTGTATCAACTCTGTTACAGATCTTTGTGTCATCTGCAAAGAGGCATACCTTTCCTTCCAGACCCTCTGCAATGTTACCTGTAAAGACGTTAAAGAAGACTGGACCCAGTACTGAGCCCTGAGGTACTCCACTAGTAACCCCCCTTTCTTCAGAATGTGTTCCATTCACTATTACCATCTGTGTTCTGTTGTGCAGCCAGTTTGCTACCCAGATTACCACCCTGGGACCCATTCCCAGGCTGGCTAACTTGATTATTAATCTTTTGTGGGGGACTGTGTCAAATGCCTTGCTAAAGTCTAGGTAGGCCATATCTATAGCCCCTCCCTGGTCTATTACTTTGGTCACCCAGTCAAAGAAATTGATTAGATTTATCTGACATGACCTTCCTGCTGTGAATCCATGCTGCTTTGGGTCCTGTGCCCGTTGGCCTCTAGGTACTGAACAATATTCTTTATTTCAGTAGTGATTCCATCATTTTCCCCACCACTGAAGTCAAACTAACAGGTCTGTAGTTTCCTGCTTCTGCCTTGCTCCCACTTTTGTGAAGGGGAATCACATCTGCCCTCCTCCAGTCCTCAGGTACCACCCCATCTTCCCATGATTTGTTAAAAAGTGTGGTTAGTGGTGTCACTAGGTCCTCCCTTAGCTCTTAAGGAACTCAGAGTTAGGATTCTAGGGTAAATCCTGTCAGGCCCCATTGCTGTGTCCACCTTGAGTTTTAGGAGTTCTTTCAGGACTCTTTCTTCTGTAAATGGACTGGTGTCAACCCCCCTACCCAGAGTGCTTCTACTGTTTGGTTTAGGTAACTCCTCCTCCTCCTCTTCTTTTGTGAATACTGAGCAAAAGTATTCATTCAGTATCTCTGCCTTTTCACTGTCTCCCTCTGCCCACCTCTCCTCTCCTTTATTAATCTTCACTATCCCTGTCTTAACCTTTCTATGCTCCCTAATGTATCTATAAAAGGTTTTATCCCCCTTCTTTACTGAGTTGGCTATCGTTTCCTCGGTTTGGGCCTTTGCTTTTCTGACTGCCTTCCCCACTTCTTTCTGCTTTAATTGATACAGTTCCCTGTCGTGCTCCGCCTGTGATTCCTTATAGTTTTTGAATGCTGCCTTTTTCTCCTTAACCTTCCCTGACACCTCTTTTGAGAACAATAGTGTTTTTTATTCCGCTTTGTTTTCTTTATTTGTTTCACACAAAGGCTTGTTGCCTCCATGATGGCAGTTTTGATTTTTCTGCATTGTTCTTCCACCCCTTCTTTCTGGCTATTTGCTAATGCATTCCTCAGGTATACACCCATTATGCCAAAATCAGCCCTTCTAAAGTCCAGTATCCTTGTCTTTGTATGGCTTGTCTCCATGGTTGTGTTTATTGTGAAGCACACTGTGCAGTGATCGCTTGTTCCCAGATGTCTACTGACTTCTAAATTTGTGATCCTCTCTCCATTTGAGAGTACCAGGTCTAATATTGCTCCCTCCCGACTGGGTTCCACCACTAGCTGTCTAAGGCATGCCCCCTGTAGGGCATCGAGAATGACCCTGCTCTTGGATGTGGCTGTAGTCCATGTCACCCAGTTAACATCTGGCATATTCAGGTCCCCCATCAACAGTATCTCCCCTTTTTCAGCCATTTTGTGAATGTCCTCTATCATTTTCTTGTCCATTTCCTCCCCTTGAGATGGTGGTCTGTATACAACCCCTGTGTGGATTGTGATGCCATTCCCTGTCTCCAAGATGACCCAGAGTTCCTCTTGTCCTCCCCCTTTACTTTTTAGTTTTGTAGCTTTGATCCCTTCCTTTATGTAGAGAGCTACTCCACCTCCTCTTTTACCCTCCCTGTCCCTTCTGTAGATTGTGTACCCTGGTATGTTGACATCCCAGTCATGTTTCTCCATGTACCATGTTTCTGTGACTGCCACAATATCGGAGTGTTCCTCTTCCATCAGGGCTACTAGCTCTGGAAGCTTGTTTCCCAGACTACGGGCATTGATACTTATTGCCCTCCGTGTAATGTTGGCTTTATCCTTTTTTTACCCTGTCCCTGCTCTTATTGCCCTTGTCCATTTTTCCATTTACCCCTGTCCTGCCCTCTGTCAAGCTCTGTACCTCAGTGTTTACCCTACTACCTGTCACGTTTTGTGGGGGGAGGCTTGAACTTTCCTGTTTCCTGTCAGCACCTCCCCCCTTGGCTAGTTTAAAAACTTGCCAAGGAAGCCTTTAAACCTGTCACCTAGGAGCATGTTTCCCTTCCTGGACAGATGCAGACCATCATGCCAGTATAGACCTTCATCTCTCCAGTTGGACCCCCAGTCCCCAATGAAGCCAAAGCCCTGTGCTCTGCACCAGTTTTGCAACCATTCATTAAACTGTATGGTGTGCAGTATCCTAGCCTCATCCCTGCCATAGACTGGCAGCACCTCTGAGAAGGTTACCATGCTTGCTACCTGTCTGAGGCCCCTCCCCAACTCCACAAATTCATCCTGCACTGCACTGATCTCATGCCTAGCTAGGTCATTTGTCCTGAGATGGACAATGATATTTAGTTTCCTCTCCTGTGATGCTGCTTCTGCAATCCTGAGGATTTGCTTCCTGTCCCTCCAAGCCATGGCACCAGGCAGGCACCTTACTTCCTTCTCCTCTCCCTTCCCCAGGTCTACACCCCTAACAATTGTGTCCCCTATCAGAAGCTGTTTCTTTCCCCTGTGGTGCCCCTTGTCACTTTTTTGTGGGTCTCCCTTGTGGATGTCCCCAGCATTCTTCTTGATCTCCAATGAGGGTGTTTATATGCTGTTGTGTTTATTTTAATATTGTGTACAAGCTCTTTGATAATTTTGAAAAACACCTATTATAAATAAACATGACTTGACTTCAAGCTTAATATTTTCATTACAGGAACAATATGAAAAGATACTTTGCCTTCTCGAACAATTCTCAATAGGTTCTAACTGTCCCATCCTTAATCTACATAATGCTTTTCTGTGTACTATAGTTTCACAGAAAAGGAGGTATTTTTCTGCAGTAAAATTTTTTTTAAATGTTTTTAAATAGCTTCAGTTCCCAGGAGTCCTGTATGCTTAACTAAGTCCTGACTTGCTGCTAGATCTAATATTCTTTGCAAGGTTTTGTTTCTTAAAATCTGAGATTCCCTTCCTAATTCTAAAATGTAATCCCTCTCAAGTCCAATTTTATTAAGTGATTTATTAAATTTATTAAGCCAGAATTGTTCCACTCTATTAAGACTTTCTTCTTTCAGGCATTCTATTAAGAGATTTGAGGGGTTAAATTGTTAATCCTTAACCAAAAATTAACTGCTCTCTTCTGAATTCTAGCTTGTATGGGGTAAATCCTGTTTCTGCTCTAATAGCTGCACTATGGGTACATTTCAAAACACCTAATAGCATTTTAAGAAACTGATTTTGTATTATTTCAGGCTCACTCTGAATACCCCAAATTTCAGAGGCATATATTATTTGAGTAGATACCTTGGCCTCAAAGCATCTTATTTGTGCTAAATATGAATTTTGAGCATATGTATTAGGAAAACGATTAATGGCTAACAGAGATTTGCTGGTCTTATCCTTCATATTCTTAATCTGTAGGGACCAAGATTGTCTCTTTGTCATCTAGACACTTAAATACCAAAAGTTATATACTACTTAGAAAATTTGCTTCCCTATTTTCCAGTCCCTTAACCTGGTATTCCCATTCTCGAAAAACCATAGTTTTTTTTTTTTTTGCATATTAAGTTCTAAGTCAGTGCTTGGAAGGGAGTTCATGATTGACCCTAAGGCTAATTTTAATTCCAAAGGAGTCTGGGAAATTAATACCATATTGTCTGCATATAACAAGATTTTAACAGATATACCACCAATAAATGGAGGGAAAGTTTCAATATGCTGTATGTCTTCTACAACCTTCTCTGTGTAAATAATGAATAAGGTAGAAGCCAGTATACCTCCCTGCCTAACACCATACCTAATTTCCAAAGGTTCTGCTGTAGCCCCATCCTTTCTATACCTAATTATAGCCTTAGTATTGGTGTATAGAAGCTTAATTAATGCCAAAGGTTTAGGATTGACCTTTTTCTCTTTCATTGTTTCCCAAAGACAGTCTCTATTAATGCTGTCAAAAACAGCTCTAATATCAATAAAAGCTACGTATAATCTTTTTTTTATTTTGATGTATTTAGAGACAAGATGATTAAGCATAAAAAATGGATCGAAGGTGGATCTTTGCTGTCTATAACCTGATTGGAAGACAGACAGCATGTGCATCTCCCCTAGCCTAGTTAGTAAAAGTCTTGAAAACAACTTTAGGTTGATACAGAGGAGTGTAATCAGACAACAGATTTTAGGATCCACTGCTGACCCCTTTTTATGTATTGGCAACACCACTTCAGTTGCCCTGCTAACAGGGACTCTTTCTACTTTTTCCAAACAATTAAACAATGGTATCAACAATTCAGCCCACTGCACAGGGTTTGAATGATATATTTCCACCTCAGTATTATTCATTCCAGGAGCCTTACTGTTTTTCTGGGTTTTAATTGCCATTATTACTTCTTCCAAGGTAAACTCAGTCCATGCAGTGTCTGAATTTAGGCCAGTATAGTGTTCTCCTTTTTAAACTCTCTACTAATTTTAATGCGCTCTTCCCCAGCTCTGTATATTTTTTTAAAATATGCCAGCCAATCTGCAGGAGTAATTAGTTCTTCTAAATTAGACCTAAAATTTCCAGTGCCATGTGCCACTACATTTCAAAATGTTTTGGCATCTTTATCTAAAATTGAGGTTTGCAATGCTAGCTATAACATTGTTCAATATTTAGCTTTTTAGTGTTCAACAGCATTCTATACTCCCTTCTTAGGTTAATAAAGACACTCCTGTCCTCTGTGGTCAGTGTTTTCTTCATTCATCTACCTTGCTTAACCATTCTGCCTCTTGCCTCGGCACACTGAGAGTCAAACCATTTGGCCATTCTAAAATTATTCTGAGTCTTCATTTTTTTAGGTTCCCTAGTAAGGACATAACTCTATTCTCCAAGGCCCCGATCATATCAATACAACAATTCTTGCTGGGGCCTGCATTATTTCCGGATTTACTTTGCTCACATAACCACACAATACATAAATGTTTACTTTTCACCAGTTCCTCAGAACAGATAATATCTCAGATGGCTTCTTGTGTTCCGACTGTCCATTTAATCCTTTTTTTTGTTGTATTTAAGCAAACGTTCATTAGCCAAAATTCTACCTGCTGCATTCTCCTTCCTAATGCAACCAAAGGATTGTGATTCAAGAATGAGAACAACTGAGACATTGTCACTATCCCATATGTCCATAACTTACATATCTCTTATTTTATTAAATGAAATGGCATCAATCAAAAAGTAATCCAGAAAACTTCCTCCTTTTTTGATTGATAAGTTCAGCTGCCTACCTGTCTTCAGGGCATCTGCCATTCATTATACTCATGTTAGAAATTGTTAGCCTATTTAACAGTAGTTGACCTTGTTTATTTAATTTATGGTCCTGAGATGATCTTATGGGAATATTTAAAGCATCACCTAAATTCCAGAAATTACCCTGGTCTTCAGAATTTATCCCAACTTTTGCATTAAGGTCCCCACTTATAATAATTTTAGCTCCTTGGTATTGTCCCCAAATTTGCAATATCAGGTCCTTAAGTATTTCCATTTTTATTTTCGTGGCAGATGTCCTGGCTTGTGGCACTAGGTAGACATTTAACAAAATGCAGAATATGTAACCATTTTTTTGAAAGTTCCAAACCTAATACAAAATGAGTCTCATTGTTATACATACACTTGCTTTCAATGCCAACACTAGTGTTTATAAGTGTACACACACCACCAGATGCTCTTCCATAATTACAGTTCTTCTGTACCTCTATACCCCATGTCTGGTAACTCCCAAGAAGACAGTACTCATAATTACTTATCCAGGTTTCTTGTGTCATAATTATTGTAAACTTTTAAAAAAATTCTAGCCAGCCAGTGTCCTTAATTTTTTCCCTCAGTCCTACCACATTCCATTATAGAATAGATAGTCCATCATCCTTTAGTCGGGGCCTGTTCTTTCTTTGTCACTGTAATTCAATTTCTGGCTCTGATGGGTACAATTTATTCTTAACAGGGATCTCAGACATGATAGAGCACAGATTCACAACGGTGCTGTTTTCTAGAACCACACTATTATTTATCCTAGGGCCTCTGATCTTCCTGCCTCTAATCCATGTATGCCTATTCTTGCTTAAATACTCATTGCCCACTTGTAATACATACTTTTTCTCAATGGGTTCCATATATTTTGTCATCTTTTTTTGTATTTTATTCTGATTTCCCACTTCTGCTTTATTGCTCAACCCTTTATTTATCAATATTTATGTTGGTGTTTTTTTTTTTTTTTTTTCCTTTTCTTTTCTAGGGCTTAAAATAGAGGCTTTTGCCCAAATACATAGCTGTTCAAATTGGTTTCTGGAATCTAACAATAGTTGTCGAGTACTAATGTTTTCAGGGACCAAGCATGTCCACCTTTTTTCCTTTACTGTGTGATACCTATACATGGTGGCAATATCTGTCCAATTTAATTTATTCCTCAAAAAACCTTTACGTACATTACAAACTGCTATTTTAAGAGTCATTATATTTTCATTCTTTGCCTTTGGAATTCTTCTAATAAAAATGATGGGGCTTATTAATCATTTTCTTATTTTCTCTTCCTTTGACATTGTGTCAACCTCAGCAACAATAAGACTATCTTTTTTTTTCTCTTTTCTTTACTTTTCCCCTTCTTCTGAGAAACTTCCCTAAGGGGAATTCCTTGTATGGATCTATTAACATTTTTCTCCTGAAGTTGATTGCCCAGATTAACCAAACCACAGGGAATTAACACCCCCATCCTCATTTTCCATGAACACCTTTCTATTCCCCCTATTGCTTTTGCAATCTATGCCAATACTCGTACCCACCCCTTTCTCTATCTTCTGGGTAGGACCTTTCTTTACTATATGGGATTGTTTTATGGATTTGCTCTCCTTTAGCTGTCCTACTATATTTTATTTCTCCTTTACCTCTGTTCTCCCTATTTCTTCTGTTATTTCTTTAATTGATTTGATAACATTTGAATGTTGGGTATTTCTTTCTCTTTTTTCTCTCCTTGCCTATGTTCATTGACTTTCTGTCTAATGGAGTGGGTGGGGTGATGAATCTTCAGTATTGTTCTTACAAAGTGTACTCTTTAGTAATGCAAGTATTTGGATTTTCATATATAATTTCATCTCTAAGTTCCCCCAGCCCCACATGCTCTTCACCATAATGTTCAGGTGTGAAATGATCATGCTCATTTTTCTCTTTTTCCCATATGCTCGTATAGTTTTTCCTTTTTCAAACTTGTGTACCCCAAAGGAGGCTGATTCCTGCCTTGTTCATGTTTCTTACTCACCCAAAAATGTGGGCGATCAGAGGGGCATTTTGAGGGGGGGCCAATAGGGATCTGTTGGTAAATGGGATTAGAAAAGCTTCAAACTCCTTAGAAAGAACTCTTTACTGCCCTCTTTATTAGTTCTTACCATTCTTTCACTTTTAGTTCCCCTTATTATTATAGCACCTAATCCAAATTAAAACTGCAGCAAGAAAAATGTGGTGTCATGAGAACAGAAACAGGGCAATGAATTGGGGGGGAGGGAAATGGCCAGCTAAGTGGGGCAGAAGGGAAAGGATAGTAGGATGTAATACATTTGGAGATGCAGTGTTCATGGACACACTGTGGGAAATAGAGGAGTGTCTGGTGTTCAGAAAGTTTAACACTCTGAAGAATTAAATTGAATGGCTGTATGGGATCTTACAAGGGATGTTTGGTGCAAATGCACACAATTGACTTAAGCCCTGTTTAAACTGCAAACTTCAAAGTGTATCAACCCATGCACATGGGTTGTTGCACTTTAAAGTTGTCAGCATGGATGCATTCTGGAGTGTCCTAAGAGTGCACCACATCTATTTTTTGATGTATCTCTGTAGAGGGAACATGCAGTGGAGTAAGCTAACTTGGAGCAGATCAATTGTCATGTAGACAGTCCACAGCACTTGCTCTGATCTGGTATGTCCCCTCTCCTGGCATCCTCTAGTAGCCCCTCTTCCAGCCCGTCCAATGTTGTGATGAGTGGTAGCACACCCGAGTTCAGCAAAAGTAAATTTTCTACACTAGAACAAAAGCTGAACTCAGGGATATGCATAATAATGCAAACAGCGTATAGCAAGTACTGGAAATTAGGGTCAGAAACAGAGCATGGAACTGTGCATGCACTAATACATATGCATATGCTTATGCATATGTAATAGATCATGCCCACTCCATGGTCTCAGTTTCCGATCCTAATTTCTACTACTTGTAACACTTGGTTTACATTATTATGCACATCCCTGAGTTCAGCCTTTATTCTAGTGTAGAAAGCATTTCTTTTGCTGAACTCAGATGTGCTATGCGAAGGACCAGCCCTCAGCCTGAATCACGTCACCAGCCCCTCTGTGGCACTGGGACAGGAGGAGAACAACCAGCTGTGTGGATAGTACTCTGCAGCACTGCACTAATCACAGCAGAACTGGAGCACCTCATATTGTGGAGTGGTACAGCCTTGTAAACACGGCTTTAGAGTCAAGGAATGGGAAGTCGAGGGATGACAAAATAACACATTGAGGTACAGGAGAGGAGAGGAGAGCAGGAAGCTGCACAGGGCAAAACACAGACTGGCAGGACATTGTTGTAAATAATTATATCAGCCTGAGAGGAGAGTGCCAAATAGCAGGATGGAGGGGAAAAAGAAAAGCTGATTCAAAAAGTATAGAGGGGCAAGAAATGACTCAAATGTCCAGTTACAAACATTGAATAGTTACAAGGTGCTGGAATTAGGGGAGCAAGGGGCAGGGGAAACAAAGGAGATGACTGAGAAGAGAGGGTGGGTAGGGGATGGTCAGATGATGAAGACGGGCAACCGGTAGGACGAAACCTCAGTAGAAGGGGCCAGAAGGGGGGGGTGCAAGGAAAATTAGGGAAGGGAAGGACAGGGAGGCATAACAGAATGCAAAGGTCAACATACCAGTAAGGGGATTGTTGGCATAATAGGAGTCAGGCATTCAATGAGGAGGAGAAGACAAAGGGGAATGATAGCAAGGATGGGGGGGACACTGAAATGGGCACAATGACAGGGGCATTGGAGCAGAGAGGAGCACAAGTAATAGGTAATAAAAATGACATGGAGGATCCAGTTGTGGTGAGAGGGCAAACTAGGGACACAAAAATAGCAATCTTTGGAGACTCAACAATCAAAGATATAATGTGGGGAAGTAAGGAGAACCCACATAATAGAACAATGGTAGCCTGCAGACAAGGGATGGAGGCAGGAAAAGCACTACCCAGTGTCCAGGAGCTGATAAATAAGGTGGGGGGAGACCAGGCATAGTATTGCATATTGATACTAATGATTTAGCTGGAGAAGAGGTGGAAGTACTACAGGAAAGGTTCAGGGACACAGCGAAGGCATGTAGGGAATTAGTATGCTTAATGGCATTCTCAGAAAGAATCCCAGTCCGCAGGGCCAGCACAGCAACGAAAAAGAGGATATCTAAGTTTACCAGGTGGTTAGCTGGATGGTGAAGCTAGGAGGGGCACAGTTTTATAGGTAACGGGGGAGATGCATGGTCCAACAAAGGACTGTATAGCGAGGACAGGCTACATTTTAACAGGCCAGGAAAAAGAATGCTGAAGAGCATGAAGGGGATGTACATGACAGAGCTACTTGGTTTAAACTTGTAAGGGGGGGTGGCAAAATACCTCTCCCTCATGTAGGCAGGAGAAAGGGGAGAGAGGAGGAGGATGTAGGTAACAGAGTTAATAAGGGGTTGGGGGAAGGGGAGGATGGACAAGCCAGGGAAGCAATTAAAAGCAGGGGCAGAAGGGACAAGGTGACAGTGGTGTCTCTCTATGTGCGCAGCATAGGGAACAAGATGGCAGAATTGTAGGCCCTCTTTTGCAGTGGCAATGTGGACATTGCAACCATTACTGAAACCTGGACCATGGTATGCCATGACTGGGACCTCTTGATCCCAGGGTACAAGCTTTATAAATATGACAGGGAGAAAGGAGAAGGAGGGGATGTTGTGGCTTACATTAGGGAAGGGATAGTGTGTGTGAGAGAAGAAGAAGTGGAAAGAGGGGAGCAGTGAGGTATTGTGGCTAGAACTACAAACCAAGAGGAGTAGGAAAATTAGGTTGGGGTAGTTTACAGACCACCTAACCAGGAGGAGGAAATGGACAGTGTGCTGTGTGTGTGCAACTGAGTGACATAACAGGAAGGGGGGGGGTAGCAAAAGTAATGGGGGACTATAACCTGCCCAAAACAGACTGGGTCACTCCTGCCATGAACTGTACCAGAAGCCAGGTTATCTGTGATGCAATGCAGGATGGCTTCATGACACAACTGGTGGCTGGACCAGTGGGGAGGGGGAGCAATCCTGGACCTTGTGCTTACACATGAAGAGCACATTCAGGAAATTGTTATCGGGGAACCCCTAGGTGGAAGTGACCACAGCTCAGTATGGTTCATGATAGATATGGGCAAAGCGGATATCCAAACAAAGACTAGCGTGCTGGACTTCAGGACAGGCAACTTTACTAGGATGAGGGAAGTGATCAAGGAGAAACCAGGAACATTAGAGGAGGGGAAGGGGTAGAAACACTATAGGGATATATCGAGAGAGCCATTCAAACGACCATGGACAGTTGCGTAAAGACGAAAGGGAAGAAGGCAAAGGCAAGATGGCCCAGCTGAATCAGCAGGTAAGTAGCTAGATCAATAAGGGAAAAGAGAGTAACTTGTTCGAAGAGCAAACAAACTGCTAGACAGTGCCGTAGGAAGGCATTTTGGTGCCCTGGGCAACAGACTAATTTTGCACCCCCAACCCCCGGAAAGAGCCAGGGGTCTGGGGGCCACAAGGCTGCCAGAAGCTCTGAGGGATTTACATGCTCTGTGAAGAGTTTTAGGGCGTTTCTTGAAGAAAAAAAACACACTTTTGTTATGTGTTCCCTACCCCTGATTTCAGGGAATATTTTGCTCCCATGAGATATGAGATGTGGGAGACTCTGGCTGGCTGGCATTGCTAGCTGTGAGATTGCTTTATGTTTTATAATATCCAGTGATATTCTTTCTGTGGGGGTGCTCTGCCACCACACTCCCAGGTAATAAATACAACTTCATTGGTATAACCGAGGGTGTGTGGGGGGTGGAGCGCCCCTACAGAAAGAATAGTATCACTGAATATCACAAAACATAAGACCAGAAACCCTAAAAAACTAAAAGCATTGCTGTGAATGTACTTCTGATTTGCCAGTAATGCAACAGGGGTGACTGCATCGTTTGTGGAGGATGTTGGAGCAGTTGTAATTATTGCAGCAGATTGTATGGGGAAGTTAAATAAGCAGTCTCTTATTGTAAATGTAATTCTTGTAATTGGGAGGCTCTGCCCCCACATCACCTATCAATAATTATGAAATGTCGATTAATTATTGACAGGGGGTTGTGGGGGGCAGAGCCCCAAAATTACTAGAATATCATTAACAAGCAGCATTATTCCAGCACAGGCATATAGTTCTATCTGACACTTCTTCATGACGGGGAGCAGGGGAATGCTATGCTACATTTCTGCAGGTTACCACAACACAAGTAACCCAGTAAGTGCAAGTGGTCCAATGTCCTCCACAAATGCCTAATTGCAGTACTCCCTGGTAAGGGTAAGGGGTACCATTATCAGCCGCATATGGTATCTTGATATGGATATGTAAACTGCAAATAAATTCCTTCCTTATGACAGGACTTGAAGGCTTGCATGACCACTGTAACTAATTTGTTGTTGTTGAGGTAATGAAAATGCTATTTTGCTTTAATACATTTAAATAACTTAGACTCAAGTTGAAATCTTGTAGACTCTCAAAGGAAAAGGCATTTCTGTTATATCAACAACAAGGAAATTGCAGTGGTTAAGACAAGTTCTGTGCTTGTGCAGGGGTTGAAAAATCCCCAAGTCCGAGGTCCAGGACGCACAAAAAGCAGCTTGGGACTTGCACACTACAGTCCTTTTAAGCCCGATGGACTTGGCTGTATTTACTTCCCTTGAAACGACCTCCGAAAGTTTTTAATAAAAATGACAAGCGCGGTGTGCACTGGCCCTTTAAGTGAATGCTTCCCCCTGTGTTCTGCGTGATCCAAGGTGCTGCTGTGCACCGTAGACTGCTGCCTGGCTGGCTGGTGTGGAAGCAGCCTGCTTCTAGCCTACTTGGGGGGGGGGAATCTGTGGCACCCTGCTGGCTGCTGGTAGTCTGAGACTCCTATGCTCCTCTTCCATGCCTCCTCTCTCTCACAGCAGCCAATTAAGAAGTGCGGAGTGGAATTGGCGGTTTGGCGCACAACTGCATGCACCGCACAGAGAGAGAGAGGGAAAGAGGAGTCGATATCAGAGTTGTGTGGACGGTGGTAGCCTAACTTGCAGAGCAGTTATATTTATCGAGCTGACTACAGAGCAGGGATCTGTGTAAAAAGGAGCCAGGAGTCCGTTGTCGGTCGCCGCTCAGAGTTGCTGGTCTGGAGAAACGGTAGAGCCGTCAGAGCCCTAAGCCCATAGTAACTAGGTACTCGCTCACAAATCGGTGCCGGTCCTGAGGAGAAGAGGAGAGACTTCACTAGAGCTAGTAGAGGAGAGCAGTGAGACAGTGCGATGACTCGAGGAGAACTAAGAGAGGGAATCAGGATTCGTTGGGTAAGGGTGTCTCTCCCTCCCCTTCAAGAATTGTTAGCAGCAACAGCCCATTTATTTAGAAGGAGGATCCATCTTGTCGTCAGTCATCTGACAGGAGCCAGGAGGTAAGGAGTTGGACATGGTGGGGGGCTGAGCAGACTGGGTGCCAAGATAATGCCATTACATAATAATTGGAGCCCCCCATTATTTAAAAATTAAATCTGACTTGTTAAAAAAATAACCAAAGAGTCCCTGTTGTGGTGTTGAGGAGTGTGTGAACTATGAGTGCATTCATGTGAAGGAGAGGGAGTGGGGATAAAATGCATTTCAGCTCTCTCCATAGTTCTGCTGACCAGACCTCAAGGAAGTCATAATATCTGCAGGCAGGGCACCAGTGGGCGAACAAGAACAGGAAAGTATTTCTGGTGGCTAGCAGTCCCTCCCCCGCCCGATCCATTGCCTGATATAATAAAAAGTGTTCCTGGTTGCTAGCGGTCCCACTCCTCATCCGATATAATAAAAACATTTTCTGGCTCAGATTGGGGACGGGGGAAGTGGGGTGATGTGGCTCTGCCCGTCAGGCTGGGGGGGTCCACTAGACCATCGCCAGGGACAGTTGGTCTCTGACAGCCAGTGGATTGGGGATGGGGACCACTAGCTACCAGGAGATGTCTTAGGTGTTACATATATAGATACATAGAAATGTGATGGCAGAAAAGGACCTCAGGCCCACCTAGTCTGTCCACTTGTCTAGTTCTCTGCTAGGACATGCCCTTCCCCCTCACCTGCCCCACCCTCAACAATCCCTTGTATCTATCTCAAGCTCTTTTGAAGCATTCCACTGTTTCCAATCAATTTCTCAGGGAGTGTGCTTATAAAAAATGGGAGACTAAGGCTTTTTAGTTAAAAAAAAATAAATAAAGATGTACGAAGTATTGGAGTGGACCCAGAGACCGTGTGTGTCTGCCTTACAGCACTGCTTCAGCTACTTCAATATTAAAAGAAAAGTGGGAGTTCACTGGTGCATGCTGGATTGTGAAACTTAATTTAGAGCCAAGCATATAGTCTTGAATCCAGCCTGCGAGCTGTGAATAATTTGGTTTGTAGAGGGCTACCTGTTGCTTCCTATAAGAAATGGCGAAAAATTTGCTTTAGTAAAAATGTAGTGGGGAAAAGAAAAAAACTGAATTACTAATGCCTGCCACGGACTTATGGACCAAAAATAACATAAGTCCTGGACTTGCGGCCTCCCCAAAAATTTTTCAACCCCATTTATTTATTTTCTCTATGCAAATATACTAACATACTAAAAGCCAGCAGAATAGGCCAGATGGTCTGTCATGCCTGCTCGGTAGCCAGACCCCTAGAGGGTGCTCGCTATCCCACCTCCCCCCCAGTCACCAACAGGGTCTTCTTGGGCTTCAGTTTCCCCTTGTACCTATCCCACTCCTTCTTGAAACCCTCCACTGTACCCTCCTCCACCATCCTCCCAGGCAGCGCATTCCATGGCTCCACCACCCATTCAGTGAAGTAATGTCTCCTATGTTTCCCTCTATAATTCCCGCCATCCAACTTCCAGTCATGTCCCCTGGTTTATCCCCCTTCTTTAGCCTGAACAGCTCCTTGGTTCCATACTTGGTTATTCCTTTTATGTATTTGAAGACCCATATCATGTCTCCCCTGTCTCTCCTCTCCTCCAGTGTATGCAGCCCGAGCTCTTCCAATCTCTCCTCATAGGGCCTCCCCCAATGCCCTGAATCATCCTGGTTGCCCTCTTCTGGACCCCTTCCAGCAGTGCTATGTGCTTCTTCAGATGAGGTCTCCAGAACTGCACACAGTACTCGAGTTGCGGCCTGACCAAGGCATTATACAGATGGAGGATCACCTCCTTCCTCCTGGATGTAATTCCCCTGGCTATGCAGCCCAGTATCCTGTTTGCTTTGGCTGTGGTTCTTCTACAGTTTTCAGAGTTATTCATTTTGACATCTACCACCACCCCCCTAGATCCCTCTCACCCAATGTGGCTTGCAGTTTGATCCCCCCCAGGGTGTATACATGGCCCAGGTTTCTGACCCCCAAATGCAGTACCTTACAATTCCCAGCATTAAACTTCAATCTCCACCTCTTGATCACCCTTCCTGGGTATCCAGGTCCCCCTGGCCTGTCTCTCTCTCTTCTTCCCTTTTTGCCAGTGCTCCCAGTTTGGAGTAATCCACAAAGCGACTCAGCCTACTCCTTACCCCCTCCAAATATCCGAAACATAGGTATTGAACAGGATTGGCCCCAATACTGAACCTTGGGGGACCCCGCTGATTACCTTCCTGGGGGAGGAGACTATCCCACCATTACCCTCTGTATTCGCCCTGTAAGCCAATTTTCTACCCACTTGAGCAACTGCCCTCCCCCCCATCCCCCCAGCTTTGTTATAAGACCATTGTGGGTACCAAATCAACTGCCTTGCTGAAATCCAGGTAAAGGATGTCCACCGGCCTATGTATATCCAGAGCCCTCATCACCCAATCATAAAACTCCACGAGGTTGGATTCAGTGCTGTTGGAAGGCACTTTGGTGCCCTGGGCAAGAGACTAATTTTGCAACCCCCAGGAAAGAGCCAGGGGTCTGGGGGCTGCAAGACCCCCAGAAGCTCTGAGGGATTTACATGCTCTGTGAAGAGTTTTAGGGCTTTTCTTGAAGAAAAAAATGCACACTTTTGTTATGTGTTCCCTACCCCTGATTTCAGGGAATATTTTGCTCCCATGGGATATGAGATGTGGGAGACTCTGGCTGGCTGGCATCACTAGCTGTGAGATTGCTTTACATTTTGTAGTATCCAGTGATAGTCTTTCTATGGGGACGCTCTGTTCCCCACACCCCAGGTAAAAAATACAACTTCATTGGTGTAACCGAGGGTATGTAGGGGGTGGAGCGCCCCCAGAGAAATAATAGTATCACTGAATATCACAAAACATAAGACCAGAAACAAAAAACTAAAAGCATTGCTGTGAATGTACTTCCGATTTGCCAGTAATGCAACAGGGGCAGCTGCAGCGTTTGTGGAGGATGTTGGAGCAGTTGTAATTATTGCATCAGGTTGTATGGGGAAGTTAAAAAAACAGTTTCTTATAGTAAGTGTAATTCTTGTAATTGGGAGGCTCCACCCCCACATCACCTATCAATAATTATGAAATGTCAATTAATTATTGACGGGGGGTTGTGGGGGGCAGAGCCCCACAATTACTAGAATATCATTAACAAACAGCATTATTCCCAGCACAGGCATATAGTTCCATCTGACACCTCTCTTCATGACGGGGGGGGGTCGGGGGAACGTTGCACTTGCATTTCTGCAGGTTACCATAACACAAGTAACCCAGTAAGTGCCAGTGGTCCAATGTCCTCCACAAATGCCTAATTGCAGTACTCCCTGGTAAGGGTAAGGGGTACCATTTCAGCCACATATGGTATCTTGATATGGATATGTAAACTACAAATAAACTCCTTCCTCATGACAGGACTTGAAGGCTTACGTGAGCACTGTAACTAATTTGCTGTTGTTGAGGTAATGAAAATGCTATTTCCGTTTAATACATTTAAACAACTTAGACTCAAGTTGAAATTATGTAGACTCTCAAAGGAAAAGGCATTTCTGTTATATCAACAAGGAAATTACAGGGGTTGAGACAAGTTCTGTGCTTGTGGTTACTGCTTACAGTGCTTGTGCTGCCATTTATTTATTTTTTCTATGCTAATATACTAACATTCTAAAAGCCAGCAGAATAGGCCAAATGGTCTGTCATGTCTGCTCGGTAGCCAGCCCCCTAGAGGGTGCTCGTTATTCCACCCCCCCAGTCCCCGAGAGGGTCTTCTTGGGCTTCAGTTTTCCCTTGTACCTATCCCACTCCTTCTTGAAGCACTCCACTGTGCCCTCCTCTACCATCATCCCAGGTAGCGCATTCCATGGCTCCACCACCCTTTCAGTGAAGTAATGTCTCCTACATTTCCCCCTGTAATTCCCCCCATTCAACTTCCAGTCATGACCCCTGGTTTATCCCCCTTCTTTAGCCTGAACAGCTCCTTGGTTCCATCATTGGTTATTCCTTTTATGTACTTGAAGACCCCTATCACATCTCCCCCTGTCTCTTCTTTCCTCTAGTGTATACAGCCCAAGCTCTTCCAGTCTCTCCTTATAGGGCCTGACCCCATGCCCTGAATCATCCTGGTTGCCCTCTTCTGGATCACCTCCAGCAGTGCTATGTGCTTCTTCAGATGAGGTCTCCAGAACTGCACATAGTACTCAGGCATTATACAGAGGGAGGATCACCTCCATCCTCCTGGATGTAATCCCCCTGGCTATGCAGCCCAGTATCCTGTTTGCTTTGGCTTTGGTTCTTCTACAGTTTTCAAAGTTATTCATTTTGACATCTACCACCACCCCTAGATCACTCTCGCCTGATGTGGATTGCAGTTTGAACCCCCCTCCCGGGTGTATACATGGCCCGAGTTTCTGACCCCAAATGCAGTACCTTTCATTTCCCAGCATTAAACTTCAATCCCCATTTCCCTGACCACCCTTGCAGGGTATCCAAGTCCCCCTGATCTGTCTCTCTCGCTTCTTCCCCTTTAGCCAGTGCTCCCAGTTTGAAGTCATCCACAAAGCGACTCAGCCTACTCCTAACCCCCCTCCAAATATCTGTAACATAGGTATTGAACAGGATTGGCCCCAATATTGAACCTTGGGGGACCCCACTGATTACCTTCCTGGGGGAGGAGACTATCCTACCATTACCCTCTGTATTCGCCCTGTAAGCCAATTTTCTACCCATTTGAGCAACTGCCCTCCCACCCCCATCCCCCCAGCTTTGTTATCAGACCATTGTGGGTACCAAATTAACTGCCTTGCTGAAATCCAGGTAAGAGATGTCCATCGACCTATGTCTATCCAGAGCCCTCGTCACCCAGTCATAAAACTTCACGAGACTGGAATAGAGACGAAGATGGAGAAATTCTGCAGACTGGCCATAATAACCAGATAACACAGAAAGAGCTACACGTGGTGCAGGGATAAAAATATGGGGGGAGGTCTTTAACTATATAAGGGAAAAAAGGGACTAAAAAGACAGCATCATCAGAATCAAACGGGACAGAATGGGTAATGGAAGACAGAGCAAAAGCAGAGGTTTTAAATGAATACTTCTGGCCAGTTTTTATGAAAGAAAAAGATGGGCCGATGCCACAGACAGGATCAGAAAGGAGGGAACAGGGGTAGACCCAACAGGGGTTATTGGGATAGATAGGGTGAGGGAGGGACTGAGGGTGCTAAAAGTGGATAAATCCCTGGGGCTGGATGGGGTACACCCCAGGTTACTCGGGGAATTGCCTGATGAACTGGCAAGTCTGATGGCAGCTCTATTCAATAGTTCCCTGAGCTCAGGGGTGGTATGAGTGGAATGGAGAACAAGTAATGTAGCGCCACTCCACAAAAGCAGTCCTAGAGAGGACCCAGGCAACTACTGGCCAGTAAGCCTGACCTGTATAGTGTGCAAACTTATGGAGTCCATACTAAAGGAGGGACTGGTGAAATAGTTGGAGGAGAATGGTCTGCATGACAGTAAGCTGTACGGGTTTGTGGCTGGAAGAGCTTGTCAAACAAACTTGAGTTCTTTGACTATGTCACGAGAAGGCGGTAGACAAAGGTCACACAATAGATATCGTATTCTTGGACTTTAGCAAAGCCTTCAACTCAGTGCCACACAGAAGGCTGATAAAAAAACTGAAAGCACTTGGAGTGGGGGAAATATTGGTCAGATGGGTGACGAACTAGTTGGGGGGCAAGACGCAGATGGTGGTAGTCGGGGGGGTAGCCTCCAGTACAAAGGAGGTCACTAGCAGGGTACCACAGGGATTGGTCTTGGGCCCAGTATTGTTTAATGTGTTTATAAATGACATTGGGGAGGGTATTCAAGGGAAGATGGGCCTCTTTGCTGATCACACCAAAATCTGTAGTAGGATGGACACTCAGGAGGGGGGTTCAGGAACAAAGAAAAGACTTATCCAAGCTGGAGAAATGGTCAGGGATTTGGCAACTGGGCTTCAATGCCAAGAAGTGCAAAGTTATGCACATAGGGACAAAAATCCCCAGAGCCAAGTATTATATAGGAAAAGTACAGGTAGCTGAATCTGAGAGAGAAAAGGGCCTAGGAGTAGCAATTACTAGTGATATGAAGCCATCCACACAATGCAAAAAAGCGGTAGCAAAGGCCAACAGGATGCTGGAATGCATCACGAAGGGATTCAGTAGTGGACACAGTGAGGTTATTCTTCCACTTTATAGCTCACTGGTGAGGCCTCACTTGGAGTATGGAGTGAGGTATTGGCACCCATACCTAAAAAAAGACATTAAACTGCTGGAAGGGGTACAGAGGAGGGCGACTACGATGATCAGGAGGCAGCAGGACAAGTCATATGAAGTTAGGCTGGAATCTTTGTGGATGTACTCACTGGAGGAAAGAAGGCGGGGGAGGATATGATAGAGACATTCAAGTACCTAAGGGGTATAAACAAGGAAGCATAGGAGGATCTCTTCAACGTAAGAGAAAATATCTCCACCGGAAGACAACCTAAAGCTAGTAGGAGGAAAATATAGGAGGGATGTGAGGAAACACTTCTTCACGGAAGGGGGGGGTGACACCTTGGAACGTACTGCCCAAGGCAGTTGTGGCATCCAAGACAGTGGGATCTTTCAAAAGAGCCTGGGACAAACACAGAGGGAAGATGTGGGGACAAGGAAAAGCAATGCGGGAGGGAGGGAAGTGGACACAAACATCGGCGATGGGATAGAATACAAGATCCCAACACAAATCGGGCAGACAAGATAGACCTGGAGGTCTCCTTCTGTGAGCTGCTACTTATGTTCTTATTATAGTCTCATTCATAATGAATGGCTCTGTGTGCATACTCCCAGTCTGATTTGTACTGGGGAGTTTATTACCCTTTTGTTCTGTTATTTTATTATTTCTTACTTCCTTCTCTGTCAGATCGAGACAATCCTCTGCATGAGCAAGATTGTTTTCAGCAACAACATTTTCAAATATTCTTATCTGCTTTAACAGGGACTGTTCACTATATTGGGTACCAATATTTTCTCACAGGAGAGGAAGTTAATGGCGGGAGACTTGTACTCTGAATTCTAAGCACCTCTTTTTTACCAATTAGGTCAATCTGATTCCATGGGCCCAGAATATGCTGTAGCTTGTGATTTTTTTTTCTTTATTATGTATGTTTTTTACAGTGGCATTTTTCTTTCTAAGCAATGACCCCTTTATTCTTCCCTGAAGTTTTTTAGTAAGTACTCTTTTAGTTTATCGGGTGTTCATTTTAAAAAGTTACATAAATAGACACCAGTACCAAAACTCAATCCTTAAATGCCAAAATACTAATGTGTAAGTACCCAGGAATCAAAAACAGATAAATATCCAGAGTGTTTCTACTGTTTGAGGGGGAGGTACCTAAAACAAACAGTAGAAACACTCTGGATACAGAAGTTGATACCAGCCCATTTACAGAAGAAAGAGTTCTGAAAGAGCTCTTAAAACTGAAGGTAGACAAAGCAATGGGGCCTGATGGGATTCATCCCAGAATTCTAAAAGAACTAAGGATAGAACTAGTGACACCACTGACTACCCTCTTTAACAAATCATGGGAGGATGGGGTGGTACCTGAGGACTGGAGGAGGGCAGATGTGATTCTCCTTCACAAAAGTGGGAGCAAGACAGAAGCAGGAAACTACAGACCTGTTAGTTTAACCTCAGTGGTAGGGAAAATGATGGAATCACTTCTGAAGGAAAGAATTGTGTATCTAGAGGCCAGAGGGGCACAGGACCCAAGGCAGCATGGATTCACACCGGGAAGGTCATGCCAGACAAATCTGATAGATTTCTTTGACTGGGTGACCAAAGTAGTAGATCAGGGAGGGGCTGTGGACATGGTCTACCTAGACTTTAGCAAGGCATTTGACATAGTCCCACACAAAAGATTAATATATAAGTTAGCCAGCCTGGGAGTGGGTCCCAAGATGACAGCCTGGGTAAAGAATTGGCTGGAGAATATGACACAGAGAGTAATAGTAAATGGAGTCCACTCTGAAAAAAGGGGGGTTAGCAGTGTGGTACCACAGGGTTCAGTATTAGGACCGGTCCTCTTTAATGTCTTTATAAGCGACATTGCAGAGGGACTGGAAGGAAAAGTATGTCTTTTTGCAGATGACACAAAGATCTGCAACAGAGTTGATGCACAAGGTGGGGTGGAAAGGATGAGAAGGGACTTGGCAAGGTTAGAGGAATGGTCAAATGTATGGCAGCTAGATTCAATGCTAAGAAGTGAGGTAATGCACCTGGGAAACAAAACCCAGGGGAAAGTACACAGTGGGGGTGAGATACTAACAACAAAAAAATGGAAAGGGACCTGGGTAGTCATATCAGATGACCTAAAGGTGGGCAAGCAATGTGAGAGGGCAGCAAGGAGGGCTGGGGGATACTGGGATGCACAGGGAGAGGCATCACCAGCAGAAAACAAGAAGTTATTATCCCTCTGTACAGACAGCTGGTGAGACCACATCTGGAGTACTGTGTGCAGTTCTGGAGACCCAATCTCCACAAAGACATAGACAGGATGGAAGCTGTCCAGAGGAGGGCAACTAAAATGGTGCAGGGTCTGCACGGAAGACATATGAAGAGAGATTTAAGGAGCTTAATATGTATAGCCTCGAGGAAAGGAGGGAGGGGGACATGATAGAAACTTTCCAAGTACCTCAAGGAATCAACAAAGTCCAAGAGGTAGCATCTTTCAAAAAGAGGTGTGCAAGAACAAGGGGCACAATTTGAAGATAGAAGGGGCGGCTCAGAGGTAATTTAAGGAAGTATTTTTTCACAGAGAGGTTATGGATGCATGGAACAGCCTTCCAGAGGAGGTTGTGGAGTCAAAAACAGTGGTGGAATTCAAGCATGCATGGGACAGTCATAAGGCAATTCTAGGGGGTGGGGGTAGGAAGAAGTAGGCTGCTGGTTAACTAGGATCTGCAGCTTATCCATCAGGTAGGGAAATGGGCAGACTAGGTGGGCCAAGCGGTCCTTATCTGCCGTCAAATTCTATGTTTCTATGTTTCTAAATAGAATTTAGTGTATTAGGCCAATACAAATAATGTCCAGATTTGAGGAAGGCCTTCAAATGGTTAAGAAAAAGAAAAAAAGAAGCCAAGATTGTCCCACAGACTTCCACCGCATGAGATATTATTTGCTATCTTGAAAACCAGTGCCCATCTTATTCTGGTTTCTCCAGGTGATAATGTTTAATTTTTCACTTTATCAGGTGCTTTAGCTTAGGTGATCCAGTGTCGGTTTAAGGCCAGTTCTTAAATCTGTGCTTGTTACAGTGTTTTGAATATTCCCTTCTTGAGCGTTCAGCATTTTGTATCCTTTTTCTCTTTCACACAGAACAGAAAATCGTAACAGATCTCATCCACAGCCTGCAACAAGGTCTGCAAAGCTTGCTTCTTCTGATTCCTCTTTTGGGTATTTAAGATAAGTGATCAGCAGGGAGCATGAGTATGGACCACTTGCAAAGGAAAAAAAGCCTGTTCACTAAAAGCTTTTTTTTTAGAGCCGTGCTTTAACTACTGGCCGATTCCCAACTGTCAAGCGCAAAAAGCAGCGTGCTCACCATGTGCTTTCTTGAAAGTCGCAACTTCGACTTCTGACTGGCTCCCAAAATAGATGGTACCGTACACCAAAAAAGACACAAAACACCAGATGCCAGGAGAAACACCTGCAAACTGAGCTAAGCACGGAGGCAAATGTCACATCTGCAGAGTCATTGTGATTTTTTTCTCTGTTTCTTTGCTTGTTTCTCCCTTCCCTTCTTCAGTTTCCTCATTTTGCATAAATAGTCTTTAGCTTTGGCTTGTCACTTTTCTTACCTTGGCTTCCTGTTTTTAATTTCTTCAGTCTATCCAGTATTTTCTCATTCTGTTCCTGTCCCAACAATTGTGTTTACTTAACTTTCCCTTTGCCTACTTTTCCTATAATTCATACTTTTCTCCCCCAGGCACAAGAACTTATCCATCAGGCTAGCAACCACCTATCCCCATCCACAGCTATCTCTTGTGCTTAACCCCAAAAGGATTGCAAATTGCCCTCTGCCCCAGCAAGCACTTTCCCTCTGATGGTTTTAAAATAGATAAAACCGAACCCCACCCATCTTAGCCCCACTGCCTTCCTAAATAGCCTTGAGAGTGTCATTGAGTGGCCTTGTAGTTTTGCATTTTTAATTATTCAGTCTAGTACTGTACAGTGACCATCTGCCTCTTTCTCCCTTTACCGCACTGTAAGGTCTCTTCTGAGACATTACTCTGCCCTCTAATGAAACAAGAAAAATCTACCCTGCATATCTTAGCCACAAAACTCACTCCACCCAGAGCCTCGTTGAGTCACATTGTTTTTTTTTTTTTATTTTGGAACACTTTTTTGGTCTAACACTGTTTGGTGATCCTCTACTGCTTCCTATTACTGTTGGGTTCAAATGCCGGATTCACATATGTGGGCCCCAGAAATCACTACTGGGATGAAGAACAAGCATTTTAGCCCATTAGCAGTAATGGGAAAAGGCAGTAGATCATCAAGCTTCCTTCAAACAGAAAAGGGTGTCATATAAAGTAGGGCAACTCAAAGGGGCCTCTCAGGGCTGGGTGGGAGGGTTTGATGGGCCGAGATGGTTATGGGTAACTTTTAGTTCTTATATATATGTCTTTTAACATGGAACCTTTGTAAAAGAGCCCTGGGCTCAAAGGTAATTTTAATCCTAGAATTGAAATAAATAAAATAAATAAATAAATAAAGCTACAGGCAGGCAGAGCAATGGGTAAAAAGAAGAAGGGGAAGTCTCTGTGTAATTCTGTAATATACTGGGGCAGTTTCCATGTAATTTCTTCAGCCAGACCCAAATTTTGTGGCCAGCTCAAAATTCTGTGGCTTGCCTTGATTTCTGCGGCAATCACCGTGTGCCACAGAACCACAGAAAACAGGCTGTCTTGACCATAGAAACATAGATAATGATGGCAGAAAATGGCCCATTCAGTTTGCTTACCTAGCTGCCTAATGTAGACCTTAGTGGCCATTTATTTCCCTTACTCTGCCTTCTAACCTCTTAACTTGGCCTTATGCCTGTCCCACCATACACTGAGGACCCCCCCCACTGTTTTGGCCATCACTATCACCTCTGGAAGCCTGTTCCACTTGCCCACGACTCTTTCTGTAAAAATGTACTTGTAGACATCCCTCCTGAATCTTCTTCCTGACAATTTCGTTGAATTCCCTTGCATTGCTGCCTTGCATTGCTGCATTAATACTTAGGACAAATATGTCTTTCCAAGCCACCCTGTTTACCCTCTTCAGGTATTTATAAATTTCCAGCATGTCTCCCTTTCCCTTCTAGTCTCCAGGGTGTACCTGCCCAGGTTTTGCAGCTCCTTCTCCTCTTTCTCATATGGTTTTTCCTCCATACCCTGGATCATTTTGTTCACTTGTCACTGAATCACTTTCATCCTTTCACTCATAATCCTTATGCAGGTGTGGACTCCAGAGCCTTGCACAGTATTCCACGTGCAGACAAACCAATGAACTATATAGTGGAAGAATCCCCTCCTGGCTTCTGCTGCTTATTCCCCTCTCTCTGCACCCTAGCATCATGTTAGCCTTCCCCAGTGTCTTGTTGCACTGGGTTCCACCAAACCAGTTTGACAAAAAAGTTGTTGACATCAGCCACAGCAACAAGAATTTGCCAGCATCGACCATGTCAACTGGCAAAATCTGTCTTCAGACCACCATGGTGCCCTAAGCACCGAGGCTCTTCTACATTGTTTAAGGGGGCTTCACCTCCCGCATCCCCCACATGCAGGTCTCTGACCCTGCCCCCAACAAACATATGGATAATTAACTCTGGGGGGGGTGGATTACTGGGGAGATTGGCTAACAGCAGGAGTCGATGTATCAGTACAGCGCTCCGAAAACCTGTTCAACACTGTGGATGTCGAATGGATTGTGTCACTGTAATGGTTTTTGCTGTCTGGGGTTCACTCTCCCAACAGTATACCATTGCACTGAGGCATGGATTTCAGATTTTCTAGTATAATGAACCTCAGGTCATCTTGTTCTCTTGTGGTCTCTAGTAGCACAACCCCATCATGGATTGTACTCTCCAGTTCATCTTCCTGATGGGTTTTACTAACCTTTCCTCACATTAAACCTCAGCTGCCAGATCTTGAACCATTGTTCCAGCTTACCCAGATCCTCCCTTAGTGCCCTAATTCCCTCCTCAGTGTCTGCCATTGCACGGATGTTTGTGTCATCCATAAAATGGCAGACCATGTTCACTATGGAAGTGCCCTATGATGACCGTGGCTGAGGTTAGTGTGACACACTTATGAAACTGGTAATATTGCTTAGTGTTGTGCCCTAGTGAGTTGGGTCTTGAAGCAGGAATGGGCATGTCCTAATGGGCATGAGTGCCACCTCATGCAGGACTTATGTTGAGGGGGCACTGAACATTCCCAGGTTGTGTGGATGGAGTCGCCCAGCAAGGAGAGGCAAGAGTCATACTCAGAGGTCAAAATGGAAGAAGGAATTTATTTAGCAGAAAGGTTGGCAAGGGTCACAGAGACAAGTTTTTATCAACACTAACAGCAATATGAAAGACAATAACTATGGAAATAAATAGATGAATATATAACTGAATCAATAAAACTGCAGTGCTCCTCTAAGTATTTACTTTACTGTACCCTGCTGCAGCTGCAATTATCCTATGGCACTGTTTCTATCTGGTCGACCAATACTAGTCTATACTTTATGCATGCAAATACTCCTTAATTTAAATACATCAGTTCAGGACAGGTAATCAAGTCACTTTAGAGTCTAGATAAGAACACAGAGAAGAAATGGGCAGAGAATCAAGACCTGAATGGGGCTCTTGGATCAAAAGGGGCACTGGTTGCAACAATGGGACTGATCCTTCATTGAGGAGTCTCGATTAGGCTGCCAGGACTTGGAAAGGACTTTGCAGCCAAAACACAGATTCATCGGCATTGTAAAAACCCTCCTGGACTGCTGGGACAAGGAGAAACAGGCTTGCTACTTTGAAGAAAATTCATTGGCCAAAGCCCCTCTGGGCCACGGGGACAAGAAGAAACAGGGTCACAACTTTGAAGAAGATTCATTGGCTGAAGCACCCCTGGACCATTGGGATACAGATAAACTGGATTGCAACTTTAAAAAAGATTCCTCGTCCCAAGCCCCCCTGGGCAGCTGGGATTAGGAGAATCTGGGTTGCAACTTTTGAAGAAGAGGAGAAGCTGGTGTTTGGATGCTGCTCCAGGGTGCTGATCTTTGGATGATGGCTCTGGATGGAGAGCTTCTGATGATGGTCCTGGATGCTGATTTTTGGAAGATGGCATCAGATGCTGGTCCTGTAAAAGAAAAACCCCACCACACTGCATGACAGAGGCTCTCTCCAGTGAGCAGCTGTTACTCCTATGCTTCCTTTATTTCTTATCAGGATAGGGTCAAGGCTTGGCAGAGTTGTGAATGGGGTCTGTCCTGACTATCATCCTAATGCTTGCTGGGTTGACAGCCCCAAATTGTAATCCAATTAGGATGTAGGTGTCACAGGCAGATGGGAAGAGGCAGTCTTCATTGGGTGTGACACCTAGGAAGGCTGTAGGTTGTTGCAAAGTACACCAGATAACTTTACAGAGGAGACTGGCTTGGAGGTGCTTTGATCTTGGGTATACAGAGGTGTCAGACAGTCTTTTAGTAGATACCCAGGGCAGTCAGTCAGTTGCAGTGCAGTATGCCCAGATCTGGCAGTCTATTCTCTGAGCAGGTGACCTGTTACTGTACTGTTACACAGTTCAGACAGGGCAGCAGAAAAATATAGGCAGGCCCTTTAACGGATATCACTGCTTTTAGGTGGTCACTTCAGGGATACCACAAATTTAAGGCAGGCACTTCAGGCAAACAGGGCACCACACACCAGTTCAGACTCATAGAATGTAAGGGACCCCGAATGCTTTCTATTGGTCCCTCTCCTACCCCCCCAGGGGCTTGTGTCTCTCATCTACTCCCTTCCCCACCATCCCTCCTATCTCCCTCGACTTGCAGTCCTCTTGCAGGGTTCTTAGCATCCTAAAGTAGTCCTACTGCATCTAGGTTTGTCTCCTCTCCTTTCCCCTCCCCCATCTACCTGTGTCCCTAGCCTTTGCAGTCCCCTTGTAGGGTTCTCAGCATCCTGAAGGGGCCCTACTGTGCCTAGGCATGTCTCTTCTCCTTCCCATCCCCCATTCTACTTTTTCTCCCTAGCCTTTGCAGTCCCTTTGCAGAGTTCTCAGCACCCTGAAAGGGTCTTACTTGCCTAGGCTTGTCTCCTCTCCTTCCTCTCCCCATCTACCTTTCTCCCTAGTCTTCACAGTCCCCCTTGCAGGGTTCTCAGCATCCTAAGGAGGTCCTACTGCACCTAGTCTTGTCTCCACTCCTTCCCTTCCCCCATCTTCCTTTCTCCCTGGCCATCACAGTCCCCTTTCAGGGTTCTCAGCATCCTGAAGGGGTCCAGCTGAGCCTTAGCATATGTCCCCTATTCTATCTAGCCACTGTCTTGGCTTTCCATGACTACTAGCAGGGTCCAATTGCATCCTGACAGACTATTGATTAGGCCACATCCCCTCCAAAGGTGCAAATTCTCTTCCCCTCAAGGGTTCAATTCTCGCTCCCTCCCTCTCCTATCACTCTCTTAATCCCTATCTACTGACCGTGCCCGAACCCCCTTGCAGGGTACCCTGCCTCCTGAAGGGTCCTTTCTAGGGTTAGGTCCTATTCCCCCTCCTAGCATTTAAGTCGCACCTCCCTCTCTCTCCTCCCTCTTTAAATCCCTACAGCCTTATCCCCCTTTCTATCTAGCCCCACAGCACCCTTGAAGGGTTCCCTACATCCTGAAGGGGTCTCTCTGGGACTGCAATCTAAACACTTTTGGTGTGTAGGGTAAATAATAATACAGATTTTTGTGTCTTGCCTCCATGATCTTCCCCACTACTGAGGTGAGGCTGGCCAGCCTATAGTTCCCCGCCTCCTTCCTACTACCGGATTTGTATAGAGGGACCACATGTGCCCTCTTCCAGTCCTCTGGAACCACACCTCTGTTGAGTGACTTAGAGAACATGGCTGCCAGAGGTGCTGCTAGCTCCCTTTATAGCTCCCCTAATATCCTCAGGTGTATGTCATCTAGCCTTATTGCTTTGTCCACCTTCAGTTTTGTGAGCTCCTCCAGGACTCTCTCCACTGTGAACGGACTGGTGTCAATCCCCCCTCCCTTTGCATCTGGTGCTCAGCTGTGGTCCCTGACCTTCCCCCTCTTCAGTGACTACTGAACAGAAGTATTTATTCAGTATTTCTGCCTTTTCTTGGTCTCCCTCCTTACATTCCCATCCATCCCTTCTGAGCCTTACAGTCCATCCCCCTCCAAGGTTCTTCTTCTTTTGCTTTTATACGTATAGAATATCTTGTCCCCTTTCTTCACCATCTGTTCTAATCCTTCCTCAGTCTGAGCCTTTGCTCTCCTAATAGCCTTCCTTGATTCCCTTCGACACTCTAGGTACACTTTCATGTCTTGCTTCCTTTGGGTCTCCTTATATTTCCTGAAACCCACCTATTTAGCCATTACTTTGTCTGCCACCTCTTTTGAGAACCATAGTGGCTTCCTCTTTTTCTTGCCTTTGGATACCAGCCTGATGCATTGGTTTGTCACCTCCACTATGGCTCCTTTTAGGGGCCCCCACTGCTCTTCAACCACCCCTCTAACCTCCCTCTTCTCCAGGGCTATTCTAATACATCTCCCCATTTCAGTGAAGTCCACCTTCTTGAAATCCAAAACCTTCACCCTAGGGTGACTTGCTGAATTCCTGTCCCCATCCTAAACCACACTGTATGGTGGTCACTGGTTCCCAGTTGTCCTTGTTCCCAAACATCTGCAATTCCATCCTGTTGGTCAGTACCAGGTACAGAATCACCCTGTCTCTGTTGGGATCAAGCATAAGCTGCCCAAAACCTGCCCTATGTAGGGAATCCAGGATACCTCTGCTACTGATTGAAGCAGCTGCCTGGGTGGTCCAATCCATGTCTGGCATGATGAAATCCCACAGCATCAGAATTTCATCTTTAGTTGCCATCTCATGTATTTCATTCACTAGCTCCCTGTCTACTTCGTCCCCCTGTGCTGGAGGCCTGTAGATCACCCCTGTGTGTATTGTTGTATCTCGCCAGGTTCAAGGGTGACCCGCAGTACCTCACCCTCCCCCTGCCTACCCTGCACCTCTGTTGCCTCTTTACCCTCTCTGACATACAGGGACCCACTTTTTTGCCCCCATCCCTCCTGAACAGAGCATAACCCATTACATTTATGTCCCACCCATAATTTTCTGGTCCTGGTATACATATCAAGGAGCTTAATATGTATACCCTTGAGGAAAGGAAGAAGGGGGGGAACATGATAGAAACGTTCAAGTACCTCAAGGGAATCAACAAAGTCCAAGGGGGTAACATCTTTCAGAAGAAGAGATGTGTAAGAAAAAGGGGGCACAATTTGAAGATAGATGGAGGATGGCTTAAGGGCAACATAAGAATGTATTTTTATACAGAGAGGGTGCTGGATGCATGGAACGGCCTTCCTGAAGAGGTCATGGGGACAAAAACAGTGGGGGAATTCAAGAATGCATGGGACAGACATAAGGCCATTCTAGTGTGCGGTAGGAGTAAGTAGGCTATTGGGCAACTAGAATCTGCAGCTTATCAAGTAGGTAGGGACATGGACAGACTGGGTGGGCCAAGTGGTCCTTATCTGCTGTCAAAATCTGTGTTTCTATGTTTCTATGTTTGCAGTGTACCATGTCTCTTTTATTGCTGCTATGTCCTGGTCTGCCTCCACTATCAAGGCCTCCAGGTCTGGGACTTTATTTTCCAGGCTGCGGACACTAGTTACCATGGCCTTCCATGTTTTGCATCCTATCCTCCCTGTAATCCTGTTTTTGCTCTCCTGCTTCTTCCCCCACCCCAGTTATATTCCTTGTGTGGCCTGGATTCCTCTGCTTCCCCATTTCCAAATGTGCTCCTGTGTTGAACAGGGATTTAACAAGCAAAACCACTACTATAAAAAGGTAAGAGTTCCCTAAGTGTCCTTAAGATGCAGCACAGACTAGACAGGTCTTTCCTTTTATCTTTTAACCATGATTTTCCTCTTTTACAACCAACTGTGCTGACCTTATGTTCTGGGGTTTCAGCACCACGTGGATGTCGGTATAGGACTGGATAAGTACAAGGGATTCAAAAGCTGTTACTGGATCATATAGGAACAGGACCAGAGAGGAGCACGCATGTTGGTTTTCAGTATTTGAATGTAGCACCTTGTAATCTGACCAAGTGATTTTCCTGTATAGCAAGGATGCCAAGGGCAGGAGCGCACCACCAGTCCCTGATCTCAGTGTTTTTGCAGGATAGCATGGACAAGGACGGTGCTATTCAGATCTGATAATCCCATATTTTGACTCAACTCATCTAATACCACAAATTCTAACAGCTCTCATAAAATGCCCCACCACACCACCACCTTCATGTAGTGCGGTGGCGATGGCAAAGAGTGCCCAAGGCTCAGTTCCCTGACCACGCACATAGCGGTCATGGGATCACAGGCCAATTGTCAGCAAGTGCCTAAACAAATAAGCAAGATGCTAGTACCTGAAGCAATCACAAGTGCCTCCTGAATACTTCTCCTTCTATTGGTGTCCGTTCACAGACAGCAGCCTATATTTGTGGCGTGAACACCTCAACCTCAATATAGCAGCAGACACCATCACTAGTACCCCTCCTTTGTTCTTCTCTATGTACTGGTGCAAAGGGGATGGCCATTCCCACCATGTGCATGCACACTAACACCGACCTGGCTATCCTGGAATTCTGGGCCATTTCCGTTGCATGCATGTACATCAACATGGTGGCCATATTGTGTGAGGAGTTCCGAGCTATCCCCACCATGCGTATCTGCACGAACATGGTGACCATATTGTATGAGGCAAATATTAGCTTGGCCATACATACGACAGCCATATTGAGGGCTCGCAAGCCAGCAGCCGTCTTGGGCAGAGCGGAACGGTCATACTATGTGAGGAATTAATGCTGATTTGGCTACACATGCGGAGGACATATTGATGGTGCCCAAGCCAACAGCCATCTTATATAGCCTGTATACCATAGGAAAATGGCACAAGGGAGTGGTGATATCCCTCCTCAGGGATGGCACAAACCACATTAGGCAAATGAACACACACAATAAAATAAATCATCTGGGCTCTAATCCAGCACACCCTTCTTATTGTCTTTGCAGATGCCCAAGTCCAGAGAATGCTCATCATGTGGAGTACCTCTACTGCCCCACCAAAACAGTCCACAGTGACCCCCATGCGAGATAGAAGAGCTGGAAGCAGAAATGGCTGTGTCTTCCATAGAAGAACCCTGCAGGTTAGGGCAAGGCCAATCTAGAGCAGGATGGCAAGAAGATCCCACCACAGTGGCACTACAGAAGACAGAGTCAGAAACTTGCAAATGCACTCATGTACCTCATAGCATAAAATGCAGGTCCAGTCTTGATAAATCAAAGTAAAGATGCTTTATTTTCAATACAATTGCCAGACTTTGGTCCAGCAATTGTATTGAAAAAAAAAGCATCTTTACTTTGATTTATCAAGACTGGACCTGAATTTTATGCCATAAGGTACATGAGTGCAATTGCAAATTTCTGACTTTGTTTGCTGTGTTTGGGCTAGCTGCTCTTTAGCATTTGCACTGCCTAATTATTCACTGATTGCAGCACACCCTTTTGTGATTGTTTGCACCACAGAAGGCCACTGCAGTGATGATGGAGAGCCAGCAGACCTTCATGCTGAAGATACTTGAATGCATGAAAGATATGTAAAACACAAGACCCATAACAGGGAGGTCTCCAAGTCACCAGCAGTGGGGGTGGAAAAGAATAGCAACAAGGTGGACCCAGTATCCGAGGACACTAATAGACCCCCAGCTGATCCTAGCCAAGAGAAGGACAGGTTGGACGAAGAACAGGAAAATGATCAGGAATCAAGTCAAGTATCTGAACAGGAAGAGATCCCAGTGGCCTCTGAGGAACCATCCTTGACATCAAAGCTGTGCTCCCTCAAGATACCAAATTTAATAAAGTGGATCTAACATAGAAAATATAGAAAACATAGAAACTGTCGGCAGATAAGGACCGCTAGGCCCATCCAGTCTGACATTAGCCACTACACATTGTGTGTGGCCACTGACCCCAAGTGATCAATGACTTTTCATCACTCCCTCTCCTCTCAAGCTTCCCTTGTACCTGTCCCAGGCATGATTAAACCCCTCCACTGTGCTTGCCCCCACTACTTCCTGTGGCAGACTATTCCAGGCATCAACAATGTTTTCTGTGTAGAAAAACTTCCTCACATTACCTTTTAATCTACCCCCACTTCCAATTTCATATTGTGCCCCCTTGTCCTAGTACTTTTTCTACATTGGAAAAAGTCCCCCACCTGCACCTTGTTTATGCGCTTGAGGTACTTGAAAGTTTCAATCATGTCCCCCCACTCTCTCCTCTCCTTCAGTGAGTACATATTGAGGTCCCTTAGTCTCTCTTCATATGTTTTGTGGTGCAAGTCCTGCACCATCTTTGTTGCCCTTCTCTAGATAGTTTCCACCTTATCTATGTCCTTGCACAGGTGTGGCCTCCAGAATTGCACGCAGTACTCCAGGTGAGGCCTTACCAATGTCTTATACCACCGCCTGCCTCTTGCTAGAGATGCCCCTGCCTAAGCACCTCAACAAGCCACTGGCCCTACCTTCCGCCTCAGAGATTATAACCCCTAGGTGCCTTTCCTTTCTGGTGACTGTCAGCTCCCTTCCCCAACCTGTAGCTCTCCCCAGGGTTCCCTCTACTCAGGTGTATTATTTTGCACTTCTTTGCATTGAACCTCAGTTGCCACATCTCCGACTGTCTTTCAAGCTTCTCCAAGTCCCTCTTCATTTTCTGCACCCCTTCTGGAGTATCTACCCTATTGCAGATCTTGGTGTCATCAGAAAACAGGCAGATCTTTCCTTCTAGCCCCTCTGCAATGTCACCAATGAAGACATTGAACAGTACTGGTCCTAGTACAGATCCCTTTGGTACCTCATTGGTCACCCCTCCCCAGATTGTACCCATTTATCACCACCCTCTGTCTCCTGTCTGTTAACTAGTTCCTAGCCCAGTTCACCACCTTGTCTCACATGCCCAGACTACCCATCTTGTTAATCAGCCTTCTGTGTGGGACGGTGTTGAAGGCTTTGCTGAAATCTAGGTAGGTGACGTCTACCACCCCTCTCTGATTTACTTCCCTAGTCACACAATCAAAAAAATCTATTAGATCCGTTTAACATGGCCTTCCTGCTGTAAATCCATGTTGCCTCAGATTCTGAGCACTGCTGGATTCCAAATGTACCACTATCCCTTCTTTCAGCAATGTCTCCTTGATCTTTCCCACCACTGAGGGGAGGCTGACTGGCCTGTAGTTCCCTGCCTCCTCCCTATTGCCACTTTTGTGCAGTGGGACTACATCTGTGCTCCTCCAGTCCTCTAGAACCACACCTGTGTTGAGTGACTCTGTGAACTGGGCCTCGAGAGGTGCTGCTAGCTCCCTCCGCAGCTCCATTAATATCCTCGGATGCTGTCTGGCCCCATGGCCTTATCCACCTTCATTTTTGTGAGTTCTTCCAGAACTCTCTCCACTGTGAATGGACTGGTGTCCACTTCTCCCACAGTATTACCTCTGCAACCCAACTGTGGTCCTTGACCATCCTCCTCCTTAGTGAATACTGAGCAGAAGTATTTGTTCAGTATTTCTGCCTTGTCCAGATCCCCCTCCTTTCACTCTCCCATCTCCCCTTTGAACCTCACAATCCCCTCTAGTTTTTCCTCTTTCACTGATGTACTTATAAAATGCCTTATCCCCTTTGTTTACAGACTGTGCTAAACCCTCTTCTATCGGCCTTCGCCCTCCTAACAGCTTTCCCTGCTTCCCTTAGACATTCAAGGTACACCTCCCTGCCCTCCGCCCTTTGACTCCCTTTATATTTCCTGAAACTCAGCCTTTTAGCCCTCACTTTGTCCCCCACCTCTTTAGAGAACCACAGTGGTTTCCTTCTTCTTTTCCCTTTGACCAATATCATAACGCATTAGTTTGATATCTCCACTATGGCTCCTTTCTGTTTCTCCCATTGTTCCTCCACTCCCTTTATTATCCCTCCCTTCCCCAGGACTGCTTGTATACATCTACCCATTTCAATGAAATCTGCCCTCCTGAAATCTAATACTCTTGCCCATTTGTAGCTTAATTGAGTCCATGTCTCCATACTGAACCACACCATGTGGTGGTTACTGAATCTCAGCTGCCCTTCCACCTATATTACTTCGCCGAAGATCATTGCACCAGGCTCCGGAGGTAAGTATAGGGTGAGGGGAGTGCAGAGACATGGGGTGTGCAGAGGGTGGGTGCAGGTTGGGGGAGGGAGGCATCGTGACCACAAGGGACCATTTTCTGTGTTACAGGGGGAAAAAAAAGGATGTCGCGGGAAGGTGTTTTGGGGACAGGGGAGTGAAGCTGATGGGTTTGGGCCCCTCATTGGCAAACAAAGTATGTCTGTGTTGGGGGGGCATGATGCTGAGGGGATTGGGCACCCCCTTGGCAGAGAAATAAAACAAAGGGGAACATTATGCTGACTGGGATTGGGCTCCCCCGTCAGTAAACAAACTGGGAAGGGGGCACGCCGACAGGGAGATTGGGCACCCACCAACATCGCCTTTCTAGGGACTGTGAGAGGTGGATGGCAGTTGCCACTGCCATGTTTATTAAAATGTTTCAGCAGGCAAACCACGCCCTGCAATGATGGGGTGCTCCCTCATTGTGGCAGTGAAATTCTTTCCAGTTGGTGGCACGCTTCTCAGCTGATGTCATAGACAGCATGCTCATTCATTGGTGTCACAGAGACCATACAAAAAAAGCAGTGGTGCCATGGGCCACAACAGGGTCGCACCTCCACAACCTGCTACTCCAGCAAGCTGTAACAAAATGTTGCTTGCATTGCGTATGCAAGACAACATAATAAATCTGGTCTGGTAGTAAGAATTTGGCCCTAAATAGTAAAAACAGTGAATAATATTTCACTTAAACCCCCAATCAGAAGAAAAGCATTGGTTTTTGAAAAACTTACTTTTGTCAAGCAGGGTTGTTCTCACCAAACATGCAGTGCAAGCCAAATTATAGAGATCAGTTGCCGAGGTAAAATATAAGCGAGCAGTCAACAACACATGGGATGCATGCTCATAATGGAGTGAATCTGCTTGCAAACTCCATGCATGCGCTTTAAGGCTACTGACCTTAGTCATGTGACCGCCACAGCATGAATCAGAGTTTAAACTGTATAAGTTAAAATTCTATATAAAAACTCTTAATATCTATGAAATGAGCTAAAAAATATTCGCCAAATGTTCACAAACTGTTCACTGACATTCGCAACGGAGAACTGGTATGTTCGTTGCTGAAATTTTGGAAAATATTCAAGTTTAAATTAACACCAGGCCAGAAGCCACGTACCAAAAAAAAAAAAAAGATTAGAACTGTCTAAGCCTGCTAGCTAGAAATAACAAATCAGCATGTCCATTAATATCTTAGGATAGTATCATAGGATAGAAAATTGGAGAGAGGGAAAAAAAATAGGAGGAGGAGTCAGTAGAGTAGAAGAAAATCAAGATTTTGCTGTGGTTCTCAAATTACTCAGGAGAGTGCTGCAAACCCTCTGCAGGGCTTACTGCAGACCATGTCATCGAGCTACATGCTTTGCCACTGTATGGACCCCAAGTTTAGAAAGCCAGCTCTCAGAACAGCATTATATCCAAGTAAAAAAAGTTGAGCAGCACAAGATTTGTTGGAAAGAACCTGGCTGGTTATATTGAACAGCCAATGATGGCATACCTCTTATAGAATTTTTAAGCACTTCTCTTCAGATTCCTGCTCAAGCTGATCACCCACCAGTCAGCACAGTGTGCTGCTGCTCTCTCTACTGCTCTCTCTCCCCAGAATGCTCCTACACTCCCTATATTCCTTTTGATTGACAAATGTTCTCAGTGTAGTATTTACAGTTTTTAAAAACAGTATTGGATACTTTATTTTATTTATTTATTGAAATGTTTCACCAGGAAAAGCACACTGAACAACAAGTTGCTCATCTCACGGTGCATCCTGGGGGTATAAAATATATACACACATATCAATATATATATATATATATATATATATATATATATATATATATATATATATATATATATTTTTATTATTTATATATATATATTTAATATTTAAATATAAATAATAATAATAAAATATAATAAATATATATATATATTATACACCACACACACACACACACACACACACACACACAACATATGTACATAAATACAGTTAAGCCAAACATTAGTACATTTTATACAGTAGAACTTCGCAGTATAAACTGTGCTGAATTGCAGAGGAAAATAAAATATAATGCATATAGCATATATACATACAGACAATCAAGCAAGACATTAGAACAGTTTATACAGTTGAACTTTGCATGGTAAACAGTGCTGAATACAGAGGATAACAAGGTATAAGGCAGTAGTAATTACATTTGCAATAATCCAGCAGAACGTGAGTGTTACAACTCAGGATCAGACAGCTGATGGGACTACTGTATTAACATAGGGACCACCAGCAGGAGTATAGAGGGAGCAGTTTAATGTGAGGAAGTTTTGTAGAGCTAAGGAGAATAATCAAGGTGAGGAGGAGGGTGAATCTGGGTAGGAAGAGAGTTCCATAATTTAGGAAGCCTTTGTGAGAAGGCCATTTGGCCTATAGCAGTTGACTGATGAGGAACTGCCAATAGACAAGAGTCATAGGACCTAAGGGAATGGTCAGGAGGGGGAAGGAAGGAGAGAGAGAGAAGGTAAGGCAAGCGGGAAGGCTGCCAAACCAAAATTTGCTTACGAATTTGGCTCACTGGAGATGATGGCAATTTTCTAAAGAGGGGAGAGCCAGGGAGTGGTACAAATTACAACGGTGTATGCTGGGTGAGAAGTCAAGAGTGAAGCAACAGAAGAGTTAAAAAGAGTGTACAATTTTGTGAGGGAAGACTTGGGAGTGGCACTGTAAACTGTGTCACAATAGTCAAAGAGAAGTAGAATCATCCTCCTCTGTACAGGATCACATCTGGATGGTAGTGGGAGGCAGCTATGGTTCCTGTATAAGGCGCCAAGCTCAGAGTGCATTTTTTTCAGAATGGTCTTTTCATGCCCAGATAAGCTGAGGTGTTGGTCTAGCTAAACCCCCAAGTACCTAAAAGATTTAGTGTCCTCAAGGACAGTTCCATCAAGAGTATGGAAGGAGAGTAAGGAGGGGAGCCGAGCAAGTCTCTGCCTAGTGCTGAAGGTCATTGAGACTGTCTTCTTGGTGTTGAGGGAAAGTTGATGAGAGTTGAACAAGTGCTGAGCTTTATTGAAGTTGTTCTGAAGTCTGGATTCAACATCAGCTGGAGACTGTCCTGATGTGACAAGAACAGTGTCATCGGCGTACATATGAATAGAAGTGGAGGAGCAGGCAGAGGGGAAGGCATTTAGGAATATAGAGAATAGGATGGGGCCCAGAACTAAACCCTGAGGTATGCCCGTGTTGATAGCTAGGGTGGGGAATTGGAGTCAGCTATTCTTACTGATTGGGTCCTACCTACTGTACCAGGTAGGCACTGAACCAGTTTGTGGCAGTGCTGAATAAGCCAGCCATGGAGAGTGAGCTTAGAAGAAGTGTGTGGGAGACAGTGTCAAAAGCCTTTGCTAGGTCGACAAAGATGGCAGATGTGGTAAGGCCATTATCCATCTCAGAGAGGATGGAGTCAGTGAACTAAATCAGGGAGGTAGTTGTGGAGTGATTCTTCTGGAAGCCAGATTGGAAAGGGGTGTAAAAGTTAGACTGATACAGAAGAGAGTTATGAGAGGACTAGATGTTCCTGGATCTTTGCAAGTGTGGGAAGGAGCGAAATGGGCAATAATTAGTAGGTGAGGAGGGATGACCCCCCCTTTAGGCAAGGGGAGTACAGTGGCATGCTTCCATACAGAAGGAACAGATGCCGTAGCAATAGATAGGTTAAGAAGGTCTGTTAGTGGGACAGAAATAGCAGGTGAAGAAAGATATAATAGTTTGGAGTCCAGGCCATCAGTAAACTGCCTTTTGAGGGGCTAAGCACATATAATGTATCTAAGGTGTCAGAAGGTGAAATTCTGGAGCAGGAGTTCGATAAGGAGGGGAGACTAGAAGTGAGGGGAGAGTCAACAGGAGGTAGGGATGATAGGAGATCAGAGGCACAGGAGGTAAACTAGGAGTTGAATTCGGTAGCAACACTAAGGTAATCAGTGATGTGAGAGCCATTTATTTTAAGGAGGGGGAAGGAGGGTCGAGAAGGGGAGAAAAGGGAGTGAATTACCTTCCAGAATTTTGATAGGTTATTAATGTTTGCCTGGAAGGTAGAGCTAAAATAATCCACCTTAGCTAACCAAGTAGCTTTAGTACATTTATTTTTTGATAATTATTTTTATTGTTTTCATAAAAAAAAATAAAAGACAAGAAGAAAGACATAATACAGTATACAGTCACATAGTCTGTACATAGATACATTTGGTCACCTTTCATCTTTATGTAAGTGCAAAGTGCTAGTACAGTAGGCAGGGGAAAAGGTTTAGTGGGTTAGAGAGGGAAAATGAGGGGTACATACATATATCAATATATTTGTTAGATACGCATTAGTATATTTCCTGGTGGTATAACCCTCTACTTCAGGTGTGTGGGAAACATTGATCAGACATTTGACAATAGACATGAGAGACGTAACAACAACATCTACGTATTCAAAGGGAGCTAACTCCCCTTTTACTAAGGGAATTCCCATACCAAAAGACTATTATTTGGAGGCAAAGTATTAGGTACGAGGGGGGTACCTTACCATAGCTTCACCAAATCCAAGTAAATAACATATAAGGGTACTCACCAAAACAAGGTGCCATCTCAGAAAGTTATCTTACCGGACATAAACACCTCAAACAAGAACTCTGTATAGCTGCAACCAGACATATCCCTCTTCATGGCATCTAGTGAAAGTTGGGTAAGAGTGTGTATATGCTCTGCAAGAGACCAATCTGACCCTGGAACAGAAACAAAGTGTATCCCAAGCTTAAAACTGTACTGGATGAATTAGACACTCTACATATCACCGTATATGCAACCATAAATATATTTATTGGAAAAGACTCATAGTTATAGTCTCCAAACCAGCAGAGGAATACCGGCGGCTCCTCTCGTGCTACTGGGTCCTCTGGTAAAGATCCCTTTTCGTGTTGCCTTTATACCAATATGAGGCTATGAGGATATTCAACCTATCCCTGTTGGTGATTGGACAGTACCCAGGCTTCAAAGGTGTAAAGTTTGGACTTCTGCAGATAAGATATCTTATCCAGTTTGGCCAGGATAGACAGGGACCCCAGAATTTCTGACATTGTAAGAATTAGGGGGGTTCTCTATTTGCACAGGATAGCTCTTTTTGTTTGCAGAGCCAAGAAAGCCAGCCACCTGTACCTCAATGGGGACAGCTTGGGCATATCAACACAGATCCCCAAGAGAAAGAAGAGAGGGCTAAGAGGGATTGATTGTTGCAGAACCCTGGAAGCAGTTTTTTGTATTTCTTGCCATAGGAGTTGGACTTTTGGGCAAGACCACAATACATGCACTAGGTTACCCCCCCCCCATCTTCTGGCATCTCCAGCAGTTATCATGTTCCATTACTTTAGCTTTATGAAGAATGACTGGGGTTCTGTACCAGGACTGTGCAATTTTATTTTGGATTAATCTGGATTTGGCATCTGTGAACTAGATATGTGTATCTACCCACGCTTTATCCCAGGTCTCAGATGATATATGGGTCTGCAGCATCTTCTCCCATCTTTGTCTTGCTTCATCTGATTGAGATGGAAGAGTATGTCTGAGAGTAGCATATATACGACCTGCAAGGACCTTGGAACAAAGTATCCACTTAGTCAGGGGAGAATTTTTGTCATGACTCAAGCTGGGAGATAAAAGTTGCTGGGTTGCGTCCCTTAGTTGGAGATATCTCCAAAAGTCTGAGTGTGGGATACCCCATAGTTGTCACAAAGAGTGGAATGTCTGCATGGCTTTATGGTCAGGGGACAACAGATAACTCATTTTAGTGATACCCAACTCTACCCAGTGTTTTCATAGGACTTCAGCTCCTCCTATAGTAATAGCTGGGTTTTGCCAAATTGTACATAAGAGAGTGGGAGGGGGGTCTAAGTTCATTTTATGGTAAGAACTGAACCAATTGGCTCTAGATGCAATCACTGTGGGTGAAGTAAAGTCTACACTTATTTTACTGGCCATGGACCTTTTAGGGCTGCTCCTCTGTACAAAAAGGGATGAGGGATGGGACAGGCCCATAATGTCTGTTTCTAGTTGTATCCATTGCGGCAAGAGGGGGGAAGGGGAGCGCACACATTTTACCTTTTGAGCCATAAGGAAGGCCCGACAGTATCCCTCTGCCAGGGAAGACTCCAACCGCCTTTCTTCCAATGTGACCTCAGCTTAGATCGACTAAATCTGGGTTTAGATCCCTCCCATAGAAAATCCCCAATTAATTTATCAAATACCTAAAACCATTGTTTTGGTAAGGGAACAGGCAGGTGCATCAGAAGATATAAGAGTTTAGGGGCTGAGATCATTTTCACTGGCGCGACTTTCCCTGCTAGGGTAAGATTAAGAAATCTCCATCTATCGAAGTCTGTCTTAATGGAGGAGAGGAGGGGCTGTATGTTTGCTTGCCATATTGTCTCCAAGGATGGAGTCAAAAAAACACCCAAATATGTAATCCCTTCTGGTGCCCAGAGTAAAGCATCTGCAGTGATCATTTGTTGTACACAGTGGGTGTTAAGATGAAGCACTTCCGTCTTATTCCAGTTCATTCATAAACCTGAATAAGTTGAGAAGGCTTCAAGGAGGGTAAGAAGGGGAGAGATGGCATTATGTGCATCTTCCAGGAGGAGAAGAAGGAGATCATCGGCATACATAAAGGTTGTATAGCGTGTATTCCCCACTGTCAGACCTTTTATCTCCGGGTGGTTTCTAATAGCTGCAGCCAGGGGTTCGACGGCCAACACAAAAAGAAGGGAGGAGAGTGGGCATCCTTGCTTCGTACCTCTGCCCAAAGGGAATGGGGTGGAAAGCATTGAATTTGTGTTAACCCTAGCTAAGGGGCCATCATAGATGGCTTTTATCCTGGTAATAAATGTTTCCCCTAACCCAAAGTGGGAAAGAGTCATATATAAATAATCCCACTCCACGGAATCAAATGCCTTTTCGAAGTCAACTATGACGGCAGCTGTAGGTGTATGAAGGGACTTAGCAAGAGGGATCAGGTTCAGAAGGGTTCTTAAGTGGTCTGAACTATGACATCCAGGTATAAATCCCACCTGTGATGGGTGTACAAGAACATTTAGTAAGGGACTAAGTCTGGAGGCTAAAATTTTGGCACACAGCTTACTGTCCAAATTTATAAGTGAAATCGGTCGGTAATTTCCAGGGTTGGTAGGGTCTTTGCCTTTTTTGGGAATAACCACTATGATTGCCTCCTGCATAGAGGGTGGTAGAGCACCCTTAAGTTCTATCTCCTGAAACACTTGGGTTAGAAGGGGTGAAATCATAGGGGCCAGAATCTGGTAGAAATCTGCAGTGTAACCATCACTGCCTGGAGATTTCTCTTTTTTCAAGTCTTGGATGGCTGCGGTCACTTCCTCTCTCGAAATGGGAAGGTTGAGAAGTTGTGCTTGTTGCCTCTGTAGTTTAGGCAGACCTAGAGTATCCAAGAATCCCCGCGTGTCTGTGTTAGGGCCAGTGTGTGTGGAGGAGTAAAGCTTTTTATAGAAGAAGGATATGTTATCATTAATATTTCTAGAGGAGGTACTCAGCACTCCTTGTTTGTTCTTCAACCCCGGGATATACCTGCTGGCCTGCTGTTTGCGAAGTTGATATGCGAGTACTTTACCCCTTTGTCCCTGCCTTCCCAAAAGGTGTGCTTAAGGCAAAGGATAGCGGCTTTGACTTTCCTGTTCAGAAGCTGGTTAATTTCAAACCGGATACCCAAAATGGATTTACCTATAGGTGAATGAATAGATGGTGAGGGCATAGCCTTAAAAATGCTCTTAGCTGCCGCTAATCTCTGTTCAAGATTGACCAGCTGCAATTCCCTTTGCCTACGTTTGGCTGCAGCAAACCTCATAATGATACCTCGCATCGTGACTTTGAAGGCTTCCCATGTTGTACTGGCAGAGGTGTCACTTATTGGTTTCTCAGCTAGAAAAAGGGAAGCCTCCTTATTAACCCAGGGAATAAAGTCAGGGTCTTTCACTAGAAGTTGGTCTAATCTCCATTGTTTAGTAGGGGGTGCCACCGGATCCCATTGTATAAGGAGCTGGACTAGGGCATGATCTGAAATATAGTAGGGAAGAATTGAGACATCAAGGGTTTTAGTTGTCAATGGGTGAACCGAGCCAAAAATCCAGGTGGCTGTCTGAGGCATTTGCTGCTGAATGAAATGTATAGTCTCTTTCTCTGGGATGGAATAGCCTCTACAAGTCTGTAAGCCCCTGGTCAGAGATTATCTGCTGGAGAGTCTTCCCACTTCTAAGGTGTGCTTCCTTTCTCCCATCATTCCTATCAAGGAGAGGTACCAATGTGAGGTTAAAATCCCCACCAATAAGCAGGGGGCAGATTGGGGGGTTGAAATCCAGAATTATCTCTGCCAGATTATGAAAAAACTGAAGGGGTGTCTTCGTTGGGGGCATATATATTACACAGGGTGAGTGGGCCTGTGGGCGTATTATAAGTAGCTATTATCCATCTGCCATCTTGGTCTGAAAGGGTCTGCTTCATTGTCCAGGCGAGAGATTTATGGACAAGGATGAGAACCCCATGCTTCCTAGTTGGGGCATTGGAGTGAACTTGTTGACCAACCCAATCTTTCCTCATACAGATATGGTCATCCCCAGAGAACTTAGTCTCCTGCAGGAAGGCCACTTGGGAATGATTACGTTTCAGGTGAGCCAGAACCTTCTTATGTTTTATTGGGGAGTTTAGCCCCCTGACATTCCATGTGTGTATCACAATATCAGACATTGCATTTAAGGGCCCCTGGGATATAACAGAGAGACAAAAACGGAAAGGAGAAAGACAGTAGGGGTGCCCCTGTATGTTAGGTAATTAGGGGTCACTAACCTATCCCTTCAAGGAGACTTTATAAGTGGCCGTGGGTTTATCTATCAATGCTATAGAGACTATATACTGTCTAAGAGCCTTAACTAACTAACTTACCCTACAAAATAGTAGTGGAGGTGCAGTAGGACTAAACCAGCTAGAGCCCTAGCCAATGGTATGCCCTGTCGCCCTTGGGGGTGGGGAACAAAGCTTCCCAAGAAGGAAGAGAACACCTTATTGCTAAGTTGCTTATACTAGCCTATCTGGCACCAAGATGAAAGTCAGAGAGAGCAGCTGTCCAACTCTTGCAAGAGCCATACCCGGATCTGCCTGCAAACCCTTCAGGTGGGGAGAAGATAAGCATTACCAGAGCTCTTAAACTGGTATACAATTTGTATGTCAAAATAAAGGCAGAGACTCCAGTTATATCAATAAGCCTAACCTTCTTAGGCTTCTTTGATCTATTAGCAACAGTCTGCCATAAGCAGAGGTTAGTATAAACCAGAAAATCCAGATGCCAGAAGTGTGAGTTGGCTGGTCTCTGAGACTTCCCTATAAAATATCATCCCACAAAGTAGCCATAGGGTGAGAGAAGAAAAAAACCCCAAATCAGCCAGAAAAACAGCTCTTATAACTGTAACAACCACTAAGTACAATCCTCTATTTCACTACAGACTTAGAACATTTCTATCATAACTTTATGGTAGGCAGCTTGAAAGCGAACCTATTTTACTGCCCTGTCCCTCACAGTAATACAATTTAGCACCAGGTAGGAATGCCTGGTATATAAGGTAATTTGATATTACACTTGAGGGTTGGCACAGGAGCTATAGAGCTATTTGAGAGCACAGTGTCAAATAAAGCCCACTCGCACATATTAGAACTGAGTCAGATCCAACGTCTATGCTCTATTACAGCACTTTGTCTCCCTTTATTGTACCACTATTTGGCAGAAGCTGCTCCAAATGCCAGAGATATTGCCAGGTACAAGTTCTAGGTGGAGGTACGCCATGAGAAAAGAGCGAAGATCAGGCGAGTCTCTGCAGTCATGGAGACCATGAAGTATGTGCAAAATGGGGTACATGAAGGATAGACTACGCTCCCAGTGGTCCTCTATCAGGACAGACTGATCAAAGCTCACTCTTAGACCAGTGTGGGGAAAGGCTGGACAGAAACCTTAGAGTCATCCTAATGGGAAGTGGTGAGCCTTGTAGGAGAGCAATGGGGGGTTACCAATAAGTTCCTTACGGGAAAATGACAATACCAGTGATACTGTCTAACAATCCTATCCACCCAACATAAATCCCCAGGCAGCCACCTCATTATACATTAGTCTGCTGTAACTTATTTATAGCCTTCGCAATCTATAAAAACATACAGTATTCAACTCAAAAGAAACCAACAGACACGCGACTGGGGCTGCATCAGTATAAGCTGTGTTATCTGCTGCTAAAATAAGCACTCTATATCTAACTGGACCGAAGTTTGTTTTAGTTATATAGGCTTCAGTTCTCCCCCAGTGCCTCTCACCCCTCGCTTTCTAATGCTTCTAAACCAACAGCCCCCAGATACTTATCTGGCAATTAAACAGCTTAGGCTATTGAGGATTCCCATAGTTCATGGAGGATTTAGTTGTTTTGCCTCTGCGGTGTCTCGCTCGGAGTTTCATTCTGGGGGAGAGCCTGGAGCCTGAAGGTCTAGTGGGGGTAACGCCGACTCTGTCTCCGCATTGCGGGCCCAAACGGTGTGTGTTTGCTCAGGGATATCACGGTCTGGATCTCCACTTTCAGTGTCCATTTCAGCACAAGACTCAGGTTCAGGAAGTCCTCTCAGAATCGAAAACCAATTGTGGGCAAAATACGGACTAACATTCTATTTCAGCTTCAGCAGAGGTCGAGAAGATTTGGGCCTGTATTTCAGAGGCATTTTTCCTCTTCTGTGGATGGCCCCATTTGGAATGTGGTGAGGTTGGCAGCCTTTTCCTAACTTTCGTGTTTCTGGGATCCAGTCCCACCTGGGGGGCGGGGGGAGAGAGGTATCAACAGCTTAATCTGGTTCAAGGTCAGTTGGCATTCATCTGTATCCCCTTCCCCCTGGTCATGCCTGAAAATAGGCAGGATTTGTCTAGTGCACTTACCCGGTCAACAAAAGCTAAATAAATAAAAATAAAATAAAAAAAGAATCCCTTTTAGACAGATGCTGTTGAGAATTATTCTTGGCCTGCGCAGAAGACAAGGAGCTCAGTTCGGCCGGCCACGTATTGACAATGAAGGCCAAGCACACTTCTGGAGACGAGAATTGGTGGGCTGCTCCATTTACAGATATTTGTAAAGTTGCAGGGTACCTCAGGGTAAAGGGGATATTCAGCATGTGTAGCTTCCTATGAACTTCGGAGAAGGCTTTACGTTGGGCTGCTAGCTCTCTTGAGTAATCCTGGAAGATCATAATCTTATGATCCTTCCAGTGGAGTTGCCCCAGTTCCCTAGCCCGTGTCTGGATTGCTTCTTTTTCAGCAAAGTTCAAAATTCAAACTATGACTGGGCGAGGCCTTTCCCCTTGAGCCGGCTTAGGTTGCAGCATACCGTGTGCCCGTTCCATCATGATCTTAGTGCCCTGGGGTAATTACAGAATCTCTGGTAGTACTTGTTGTAGAAAGGGTAGCACCCTCCCACCTTCACAGCCCTCCGTAAAGCCAAGAAGGCGCAAATTATTATGACGACTTCTGTTCTCTAAGTCGTCTACTTTATCTTGTAGAGACTGAATTTGGGCCTCCTGTTCTCTCATGATAGCAGTATGATTCTGAAGTGCATCGTCCTGCACAGTGGCCTTTTGTTCTACTGCATCGACTCTGAGGTTGATCTGCTGTATAGAAAAGGCAGAGTTATTAGCTGCCAGAGTAAGCGTATCAATGCTAGCCATAATAGATGCAAACATCTCTCTGATAGAGGGTTCTTCTTTATCTTTTAGTGAGTGCGCCATACTGTTTGCCTCACAGCCAGAGCTGCAACTCCGTTTGCTCTTAATTAGCTCAGTTGTGACCTGTTTTGTCCCGGAGTTGGCCAGTTATTAGAATATACCTTCAGATCGCTGAAGATTTGCTTTCCTCCTTAAAATTCTACCAGTGAAGATATCAATTTAGGGTTCTAGGCTCTTAGGCGGGTGGAACTGTGAGGTTAAGTCACCATCTTGGTTGAGCGTTAGCCACACCCCTTTAGTGCATTTATTATGAAGAGAGTGGTAGATGGCATAATCATGGGGGAGTTTGGTAGCTTTGTGTGTCAACCAAGCTTGATCATGAGCTCTTAGGCATGCAATTAGTTCAGGGGGTTATCCATGGAAGGTGGTTTCCCCTAACCCTGGCGTGTTGCACTGGGGCATGTCTGTTCCAAATATCTAAGAATTTGTCATGAAAATAATTGTAGGCAGCATCAATAGAGTTGGAAGGGATAATAGATTCCCAGTCAGTGCTGGCCAGTTCGTGAAGGAGGGGAGCCAAGTTCGGGGATTTGTATGAGCGAAATTGTAGGGTTTTTGGGGGGCCTTGATCCTATGAATTTTGTTAACTAGACAGACCATGCAGTGGTTGCTCAGAGTGTCAGGTAGAACGCCAGATTTTATGACCCTGTGGAGATGGGAGGTAAGGGTCTAATCAATTAGGGAGTGGCTTCCAGACTTATTATTCATGTGGGTCAGTCCCAGGATAAGTTAAGTAAGGTTATGGGCACTGATATCGCTACGTGCTTTGTTTAAGGAGGGAGATAGTCAATTGTGGTTGAAATCACCTAGTATATATGTTTCACCTGATGAGGTAAAAGAAAGCATTGCATAATTAAATCGGTGATAGCAGAGGAGGAGAGACAGTAGGCACCAACAATATAAATGGGTATTTTTTTTTTTAACATAGAAGATTTAATTGTGTTTTCCTTATACACCACACATACATTCAACCTATACCATAACATTATATAGGCAAGAGGTCAAGTTATACATAACCATTTAAAGTTCAGTAGTAATGCACAATTCCAACCCTAGATTGTCCATCACAAGTATGTTGTCGACAGGCTAGACTACGGACTATGACAGTACGTATAAAGTACATAGCTTGTAAACAGCCCTCCTTAAGGGAGGGTACATATTCACATACTAAGAGGCTACTATGAAAATGAATTACCGCAACATACAGGCACAGTAGAACAATAAAGGAAAGTAAGTATCGGAAAAGAGAAATTTGAGCTAGAAAGAGAAGAAGAACATGAAGGAGCACCTCAGTGCATCGCCTCCCATCCCACAGGGCAAAGACCATTAACAAGGACTTTGGGGAATTCAGATCTCACCATTCAGGGAAGGATAGGAGGATTACTTTGTGCTGGAAGGGGAATTTTACATAGGGTGGAGTTAAAGTATGGTCCCCATTTCTGGTAGTAGAATGCTAACTTCCCTTGATTAGAGTATGTAAGCCTTTCAAATATGGCTAGTCTGGCCATGGCAGAATGCCAGATGGAAATTGGGGGGTGGCAGAACTTGTCTCCAGGACACAAGCAAAAGTCTTTTTGCTTCCAGGAGAGCTACCAGTAACCAACTTAAATATGGATTAGGTAGAGGGCTCAGGAGGAGGGGAAGGGTCCCCCAATAGAAGCGATGGGTTAAAAATGTCTATGGGGGTTCCCAGAACCCCAGAGCAATCCATTGATATGGTGGACCAAAAAGGGATTAAGGTCTGGCATGTCCACAGCAGATGCAGAATGTTTGCCGGGTCTTGCCCACACCTCCAGCATTGTGCATCTGGCAGAATGCCCCATGAGTGAAGGGCTGCAGGCGTGTTATACCACCTGAGGAGGATCTTTATTTGTATCTGCTGGCTCCTCACATTTTCATATGCGGAATGTGCTAAGTGTAGACATCGGTACCATGTTCAAGTGGGTATGGGTGTGCATAAATCTTTGCTCAATGCCACCCGACATGGTTCAGTATGATCTGGCTGCGCCTCTTGCCAGGTGCTATAGAACTGCCCTGCTAGACCCTGGAGGGAGGTTCTACGATGAAGCAATGATATCCAGCTCCACTTCGGGTCCACTTTCAGTGTTCCACTTAGGTTTTGGATTGCACTGCGGATCTGCAAGTATCTCCAAAAATCAATAGTTGGCAAGGAGTATTTAACCGTCAATTGTTCAAAAGACATCATTGTGTTCGAGTTCTGCATATATAAATCTTGGATGATGCGTACTCTCTTGCTCTCCCACTTTGGCCAATGGATTGGTTTTAGTGCCCACTGTGAGGAGTGGGTTATGCCAGAGATCCAGATACCGAAGGGGCACAGATCTAGCCGCCTTTGGAATCTTGGTGGCTATCCTAAGCTTGAACCATGCTTTCCTTGTCTTGGCCATAGCTGGGGTGATCTTGTTAGTATCAAGAGGAGCAGCAGTTAGGAGCACCCCTAAAGGAATGTTTTTCATCAACTGAGATTCTAACTGAACCCATTGCAGAGGGGTGCAAAGAGAGGGGACAAACCATTTGGTTGCCTGTGCAGACATGTATGCCCAATGATAACCTTGCAGCCATGGGAGCCCCAAACCTCCCTTTGTCCAGTGTGCCTGCATCTTTCTATGACTCCATCGTGGAGTTTTGCCCTCCCACAACAGGGATGAGATTATGTTGTCCAACTGATGGAACACCTTACTCGGTAGGGCAATAGGGAGGTTGCAGAGTAGGAACCCTACCCAGGGCAGGAGCAGCATGCGAATTGCTGCCACTTTGCCAGAGAGAGACAAGTTGAAACGTTTCCAATGATTTACCTCTACCGCAAGGGATGCTATTACAGGATTGAAGTTCTCCTGCACCAGGTAGCTCCACTTGGCCGGAACGGTAATACCAAGGTACGAAAAACCAAGTGAGGCCCAGGCGAGCCTGAAGCCCTGCAAACATGCCTTTGTGCAACCTACATTGAGGGGGGATTACACTAGTTTTACTTTGATTAATTTGCAACCCTGACAATTGTACAAACTTATTTAAAACCTCTAGCACTTTTGGGAGCAATTCCTCTGGCCAAGTCAAGGTCAAAAGCAGGTCATCTGCATAGGCAGCAGTCAGGTATTCATGTTGCCCAACCCTTATACCCTTGATGTCCTCTGTGGCTTGCATTTTCCATATAAGCGGGCCTAGGGCCACTAAAAACAGTAAAGGGGATGGTGGGCTGCCCTGCCTAGTCCCTCTTTTGCAGAGGGAAAGGGGAAAAGATGTCTTTATTAGTTAGGATTCTAGCTGAGGGGGGCATTATATAACACTCTAACCCATTGCCTAAAGTATGGACCGAACCCATAGTGCCGTAGAATTTCATGGAGGTAAGGCCATTCGACAGAATCAAAAGCTTTAGCAAAGTCCACAGCCATAGCCGCCATAGGTTCTCTAGAATGCATAGCTATCCATTTCAGGTCTAGGACCAGCCGTATATTATCGGCTGCAGCCCAACCTTTAGTAAAGCCTACTTGAGATGGATGAACAATAGAGGGTAATGCTTCTACCAGTTGTGTGGTGAGCACCTTGGCTGCAATATTGTTATCTATGGATATAAGGGAGATTGGCCTATAGTTAGCTCAATTGAAGAGGTCATCAGATTTTTTGGGGAGGAGAGTAATTAAAGCCTTTCGCATAGAAGGAGGAAGGATACCAGTCTTGTGAGCTTCCTGCAGCACAGAGAGGAGAGGGGTACTTATTTCTGCACTTAGAGTTTGGTACAATTCTGCAGTCATCCCATCTAGCCCCGGTGATTTACCTTTGGACAGTTGAGACAGGGCCTTCAACACCTCCTCTTCCGTGAATGGTCGGGCCAATGCATCTTTGATGCCCCTAGGCAATTGAGGGACCCATCAATACAAAAGTCTGCTAGTTGATCATTAAGCTGATTGGGTGTAAGGGAAGAGTGCGTTTGGTAAAGCTTTTGATAAAATTGCTGCATACAGGCATTGATCTTTTGGGGGGTGGTAACTATCTGTCCGCCAGTATCTTTAAGGGCATGAATCCTAGAGGCTGCCTGCTGTTTTCTTAGCTGAAATGCTAACAACTTCCCCCCCTTATCACCGCCTTCCCAGTGCACGTTTGGACCTAAGGAGCACCCACTCAGACTTCTTGTAGAGCAGAGTATTATTACGATATTTTAACCCGACTATGCTCCAGTGTAGAGCTGGGTCTGGCATGCCACCCAAGGGGCTTTTGAACCTGGCTTCCATCCGAGCAAGTTCAGATTGTAACCCCTCCAACTCTGCATGCCTCGATTTATTTAGATGTGCTGAATAGGCTATAATTCGCCCTCACAGCACTGCTTTAAATGCCTCCAAGACTGTGGCAGCAGAGGTAACTGCAGCGTGATTATGGGAGAAGTAGTCTCTAGCTGCTTCCCTAATCATGGAGCAAAAATTAGGGTCATGGAGAAACAAGGGGTTACATCTCCATCTGGTACCTGATACCCCCTGTTTAGAGGGAGCATAATGGCAGGAAACCAGCGTGTGGTCAGATACTAGTATGTTATGGATCTTTGTGTGGGAGATATCACTGGTCGCAGTAAAGTTAGCCAACCAGAAGCCAATCCAACTAGAAGTTGCATGTACTGAGGAAAAGGAGGAATAATCAAGCCCTGACTGGAGGTCCCTATGCCACATATCTGATAAGCTCCATTCTTCTATGATGTCTTGCAGCACCACCAACGTTTTTGGATGTGTCTGGGGGCTTGATTTAGTTTTGTCGAGGACATTGTCGAGGGTAAGATTAAAGTCTCCGCCCCATAGGACAGGAATCTCCGGACAATCAACCATTAAAGACTCCACTGCCTTGATGAGGTCTAGCAGGATATCTGGCTGGTCTGCATTTGGGCCATATAAGTTAGCTAGGGCAGCCCGCCCCTCTGAGTATGAAAACTGGGCTACTATCCAGTAACCCTTTTTGTCAGTGATAACTTGGTCCTGTACCCAAAAACAAGACTTTTTAACCAGTATGGCCACTCCCCTAGATTTAGTCATCACTGAGCTTGCCAAAACAGTACCAACCCATGCTTTTTTGAGCCACTCTACAGTTCTTGCAGTGAGATGGTTCTCTTGGACCAGAGCAACATCTGCCTGCAAGGAGTGTAGGTGCTTGAGGACCATAGCTCATTTTACCGGATGATTTAGGCCCTTTACGTTCCATGAGACAAGGTTAATACCTACATTCATGTTCTGCATCATGTTTCCCAAATAAGTTAATAGAGCAGTACTCATCACCCTTTGTCCTGTAATAATAGAGAGACAGTAGGAGGATTGCCAGAGACAGAGAGAGGCGGCTTAAATGAGGACTATAGAGAGGTAGTCTGTGCACTAGTGGTGAGAACAGCAGAAGCCTGGTATAGGGACAAAAATAGGAATATTACAATTTCAAACTTGCCAGCCAATGACTGGTTAACAGGATATTATAAGTAAACAGTCATCTCTAAACAAAATGTGTAATTTCACAACAGGGAAGAAAAGATTAACACACTATATTTCTAATCAATCACCAAACTAAAGGTGATTAGGTATCTGTGCGAGGTGCTAATCTCTGCACTCTCGTGGAGAGGAACTCAGCCACACTAGCCAATCACCTACAGGGGAAATGTGGAGATAGCCCAACCAATAACACACATCTCCATCCCCAGCCATAAACGCATGTGCAGGATATTCAAGAAGGGAGAAGGTGGGGGGGGGGGGAGCCCACAGGAGAGAAAACCAAAATGGGAGGGGGATTGCCCCATATCTTAGGCAAGATTCTGGATCTGCATGTCATTCCTCCCAGAGTACCCATCCACAGGCGACAACGAACAATGCCATGATATGCTAACAGACCCTGGCTGCCCCATGCTCATTACAGGAGTCTGCATGACACTTAGGGCCAGCAGGCCATCTGATGGGAGGTGAAGGGAGGGGATGAAAGGCACGGAAACCTCCCACCTATCCACAGGGAAAAAGAGCAATTTTAATTAATAATAGCTGCTTTCAGGCGTTAGCTATGAGAGCATGTGTACCACCGATGTAGGAAGGCACTTTCCCCATATAGCAACAGTTGCGGCTAACAGCAAAAGCTGGACGCTATTCTCAGATTCAATAAGCTTGACAGCCAATAAAGAAACTACTCAGTCATTGTTATTTCACTCCACATGTTGGTCCAGTTGGGTAATGTCCGCGGATAACACCTCAGCATATATCAGCAAGCCAGGCCTCACTTGTCCATTTGGAGGGGTCTGTAGGCATTTAAGATCTGGGTGCAGGTTGCCCCATGACAAATTCTCCATCACTTCAATAAGCATGTTGTCAGATACCTCTCCCAGTATACCCGAACTGTGGTGCTCTTCTTTGGTCTGTTTGGCAGGTGGGGCTTCATTTGGGTCCTGAGGGGTAGAGCCTTGGTCACTAATAGAAAGCTGCCTGACTCTAGTCGATTGACTTATGCCCCACTTAGGTAGAGCAGGAGGCTGAGGGGTTGAAGACTCCAACTGAGTATCCTTGCAGTGGTCCGCCCCTTCTGTTGAGCTGCAGTGGGGCGGAGGAGACCTGGGGGATGCATTTGAGGGTCACAATGTCAGACCTGCATTCTGGTCCTTCTAGGGATCTTCCCTGAAAGATTTATTCCACTGGTCTCGTGACCTAGGTCCTGGTGCCCAAAGTCTCCTGGGAGCCGTAGTTCTAATGGGTAGTCTGGGACAGTACTTATGGGCCCATTCCTCGACTTCTTGAGGCATCTCCGCAAGTATGTCTCGACCCTCTCGGGACACATGAAGATAAGCAAGGTTCCTGAATCCATACTGAAAGGCTTGTTCTGCCAGCAGCTTTTTTAGAGGTAGGAAAGCTTTTCTATGGGCTGCCACCTCTGCCCAAAAATCCCTGAAAAAAGACAGCTGGGCCCCCCGCCAAAGCAGCTCCCCTTTATGTCTGGCTGCCCTGAGAATCTTTTCTTTAGTGGAATATTTTAGCAGGTAGGCAATGATGGGTCAGGGGGCCCTTGACGAGATCTGGCGCCACTAGGAATTCGATGTGCTCTTTCCACCTCGATGGGCCCGACCATCTAACACCCAGAATTTTAGGAATCTCCTCCTTAAGGAATCTTTCTGTATTCTGGCCTTCAACCCCCTCAGGAAGCCCTAGAATCCGATATTGTTGCATCTACCTCTATTTTCTTGTTCCTGTGCCCTTCTCCATGGAACTGCCAGTTTTTCATCATAATCTTTGATTTTTTGCCAAATTGTAGTGCAGTCCATTTCCAGATCATCTGCTTGCTGTTCCATGACATCCATTTTGTCACTGAGTACCTTCACCTCCATTACAGTGCCAGTTAGAGTTGTAGAAATGGAGTCCACCCTTGTTAGATGGGTTTCTAACATTGCAGTAATGTGCATTAGTGAGGCACTGACATCCACATGTGGAAGTATTAGTAAGCCCGAGAGCAGGGCTGTGGGGTTGCAGATTAGCAAGTGGGGAAGCCATACTACAGCAGTGGACTAATCTCAGTTCTACGGTGCGGTCCGAAGTGGGATCCGAGCCTATCTGCAATACCGCTGGTTGCACTAACACTGAGTGGTCACTGCCGGGAGCGTGATGGAAGTTATTGCACCCACCGGAGCACTGTTGCAATTCCGCGTCAGGACTGGAGCGAGTCGCGCGGTACCCGGCGCCCTAGAAGCTATTTACCGGATAGTTAACCGTGCTTAAACCCCTGTACGCCGGACTTAAAATGCCACAGCCACACTGGTATGTGTAGAGGGGATGGGGATCCTTAAGATAAACGCAGATTGTCTCAGATTTTGTTGGCTGGGTAGCGAGCCGGCGGTTTATGCGGCCATCTTCCTCGGCGTCCAAGCCACGCCCCATATAAATGGGTACTGAGAAAGAAAGGGAAAGTTTAAGGATTAGAGAAAATGTTTGTGTGACCACTCTGGCTAAAAACAGCCCAATACAAAAGTTATTCTTTCAGGTTCTTTTTTTCTTTTATTCAAATAACATGGCCCCAGTGTTTCACCATATTCAGCTTCTTCTGGGGAACTGTAATCAATTGATAAATCATATTTTTCATATACATTTTAATCACTTTTATTAATCATTTCTCATATGAAAAATTGTATCTATTATTGCTCCTGTCTTATCATAACAATCACTGCGAACTCCTATAACATCCCATACTTATGTTTCCTTATGCTTCCTGTTATATTTACTTAGAATTATAGTCATTGCAACTGCTTATAATCATACATTCTCATATTATGTTCATGTTGTGTGTGCTTTTTATTCATCTTTACCAAAGTATTATTCCAATACAGCAATGCCATCTAGTGGGTCTATAACACCGCTGCTGTCTCACACTATCTTATAATTGACCTTGTTTATGTTCTACGTGTATTTCTGTATATTCTGCAATTTCCTTATTTCTAAGCTTATTGCTGACAACGCATTTCCTTTGTCTTCACTTTTTACATTTACTTGTATAAGCATAATGCTCAAGGGAGCCTCCTCCTTATTATCTTTTAACCAAAAACTTTTCTAGAACTGTGCTTCTTATCTGTAGTATAATAACTGTTGCTCAGCCTCTGCCCCAGACAGACGAGACAAACTAACAAGTCTGAGGGAAGGCCTGGCTCCCCTGTGATTGTATCACTTGTGCTTGTGTGAGTATTACCTGTAATAAATCTGTTTAATTACATGATATATGTCTACTTGTGACTGATGTTCTTTGTCTCAGCCAGACACCAAACAAGAACCTGATAGTGAGATATCTCACTCCTACATTAAGGATTAACAGCTAGTAGGCTTTTGGTACTGACGTTGTGTGGATTGTGGTGAACTGTAAGTCCGATGAAACAAATATTGCCACACCACCACCCCTAATGGAGTGGTCTTGACAGGAATTATTACATGCAGGGATGGCGAGAGAGGAATCAGTAACTCTTGTTATATAGCCACGTTTTGGAAAGGATCACTATATTGGGAGCAAGTGATAAAATATGGGGCTGAAGCAGATCAAATTTGGGAAGAAGACTGCATATATTTAGATGTAAGAGTTTCAGTCCATGGTGCAGGGCCAGTGTGTTATTTGGGGATCTATCAGCAAAAGCAGAAGCTGCTGCTGGAATGCCTGGGGAACATAGCCCAGAATTAGGATTGTTGTCTCCAGCAGATAAAAGCAAGAGCGCAATAATCATGAAATGAATTTTTACCCCCGTATACCAGGGCAGAGATCTAATTAGGGGTGATGTGGGAGAAGAGTGGCAGAATCGGTTGGGGGGAATTTAAAATAATGTAACAGGGTGAATAAGGATGAGATGGGTAGGAGGGAGGCCTTAGGATGGAGGGGTAGTGAGTCCACATTACTATGGCTGGTGAGGGGGTCAGAGTAAGATTAGGTACAGGGAGTAGGAGTATGGAGGGGCAGATGGGGTCAGGCAGCAGAGGTGAGGAGACTAGAGTAAGGATGAGTAGAGGGAGGCAGAGAGCAATGAGGATAGTAAGTAGGAATCTTAGAAGTAATGGTGACATGATTTAACAAGATACAGGAAAGGACAAAGTTAGAACTGCACTAAGCAGAGATAGTAGAAGCTGTGGGTAAGGAAGGTGCAATACTGATATGTGCTGACTTAATTAGCTATTTTGTAACCCACGTACAGCAGCAGGAATTTCCACGGGGGTGGTATGTTTGCCACAACTGGAAGAAGTGGTAAGGAAGAAAAAAGTTATACCTTAGTCAAAACTTGTTAGGAGGAGAGGGTTTGCACCACAATTGGATGAGCTGCAGTTTAGGGCAGAGCCCAGACTACAGCTAGAGCATATAAAGAGTGACTGGGCAGACGGGACAAAATATTGGCTTACTATTTTTACGGCAGAGAGAAAGAAGAGATAGTAGTAGTGGGAGGCTGGAGTGAACAATAATCGGTGATAGGCTAGCAGAGAGCATGAACAATTACAGTAGCAGTCAGGAAAGTGCCAAAAGTTTCAAGCTCTGGTTTCTGGGACTGTACCTTATGTTCCAGGCGCAGCCATGGCAGATCGGGCGGCAGCACAAGTAGAGCTGTGCTGACCATTAGAAGCATCCAGCTGGGGGGGCTGAGCAGCTGTAGGGAGAAGAAAAAATAGCAGGGGTTAATCAAGGGTGCTTAATGGAGGGGGGGGTCCTCACAAGAACAAGAATAGTTGGATTGAGTTGAGGGAGCAGAAGGGGGCCAGAGGTGCCAAGGGAAAACAAAGAAGTTAATTACAGGAGCAGTAACAGTTCAGGGCACCATCAGGATGACCTGTGGAAAAAAGCCCTTGACTCTGGCAGCCCCACCAACAGGCAACACTACCATGCCACCCGAAACAGGTGTACCTGTGCTATCCAATAAGCAAAAGCAGAGTACTTTAAAACTATCCTGACTGAAACATGGGGAAGTGGCCGAAATTTTCGGGATAAACTAAAGACCTTCACGGGCAAATCCAACTCCGGCCCCCCCAAACCAACTAAATGTCAATGGCTCTGTCACAAATAGCCCACTGCTGATTGCCGAACCGCTCAACACAGCCTTCTCAGACCTCAGCTCCATTCTCCCTGCAAATTTCTTCAGCCAGATTACTCCACCCCCACAACCCACTCAACCCTTACCCTCCTTTCACTTCCATACCCTCTCTACTCATGATGCTAAACCCTACCTCCTCAAAGTACTCACTGGCTCCCGCCACAGGCAAGACACCCTGGATCGAAAAATATTGCGCCTCACCCTGGATGAAGTCATCTCCTCCTTTACCACCATTCTTATCCACCCTCTTTGCCTGGTTAAGTTCCCCACTGTCTGGAAAATGACCCTCATCACACCCATCCAAAAACCGGGTGACCACCTCAACCCCAGAAACTATCACCCCATATCCATCCCCCCCCTTCTAAGGCCCTGGAACGCATTGTTGCTGACCAGCTCTCTGAGTACCTCCCCAAGTATGAGCTACTCTCCCCTGAACAACACAGCTTCAGGAAAGGTCATAGCACCACCACAACCCTCTTAGAATTCATGAGCTTTACGCACTCTGCCCTTGATACAGGTAAACTGGCAGGCACAGTATTTCTTGACCTGTCCAAGGCTTTCGATATCGTTAATCACCCCTTACTCATCTCTGCTTTCTCCCAGATTGGCCTCTCCCAGGATGCCAATGCCTGGTTCTCTGACTACTTGTCAAATCACTTCCAGAAAGTTAGGATCAACTCCACCCACTCTAATCCACTTCCTGTACGCTTTGGGGTCCCACAAGGCTCCATTGTGGGACCACTACTTTTTAGCCTCTATCCAAGCTCTCTCCCTAAGGCCTGCTCAGGTAAAATCCTCCTTTATGCAGATGATGCAGTCCTTTATGCATCCCATGCCACCCTGGAGGGACTTGAGTGGTCCCTTCAAACTGCTTTCACTGAGGCTGAGGCCTGGTTCATCAAACACAGACTCATCGTAAACCAGAAAAAGTCCAAAGTTATGCTTTTCTCCCACCACCAAAATAATTTCAGGCAGTCCCCTCTGCACATAAATACCTCACTCTCACAATCCCTTGAACAAGTCAGCACCTTCAAATATCTTGGAATTGCTCTCGACCCGGCACTCACATATCATGACCATATTCAGCATCTCTGCCCTGCAGTAAACTGTTATATTGGTCTGCTGTACAGGCATCGACACTGCTTTCCCCATGAAGCTCTCCAACTTGCCATATCCTCCTCTGTGTTGTCCTTAGTTGACTATGGATCACCATTTACGGAGCGGCTGACAACACTGCCTTGCACAGCCTAGAAATGTCACTAAACAAGGCATTTCGGCTCATTCTGGAATGCCCCACCACCACTCACACCTACTCTCTATACAGTCAATTAAACTGGCTTGACTTTAATGACAGGCTACTGTTCCACACCTGCATCCTAGCTAAAAAGATTACCACTGGCCATGCCGCACCCAGTCTCTCCCCCCTCATATAGCCCGCTACTCTCACTAGGACAACTAGGAGCTCTCTCAATTCCCCATATGTGATACCCAGACAAAAAAAATCACTTGGCCAACGCTCCTTCTCGTACAGAGCCCCCACTTGGTTAAACTCCCTCCCTGCCATTGTTACCACTGCTGCCAAAATTGGCCAATTCAAGTCCCTACTCCATACCCATCTGATCACCTCTCGCACCTGCCGATGTTTCTAATCCCCTTGGCTGCCTAACAATGGACTCTGTCCTGCCTATCAGTGTAGTAATTTTTTTCTACTCGGTATGCCTTGCCTACCTGTAAACCATGTACACAAATGTCCTTAATCTAGTATTATCAACATGCCCATGCTGTAGCTCCACTGCTTGCAATGTTTTTTGTCTTTGAATGCAGGGCATGCTTGCCCATTGCAAAATCTGTCTACTCATTGTAAATACTCTTTCTGCACAACTGTTTTATTGATGTGGAGCCTTTGAAAAGGAGTCTATGACTCAAAGGATTGTAATTCCGAACATCTTAAATAAAGGGCGGGTCAACGCCGAGGAGAAAACAAGAGACAAGTTAATTTGAATGGAAGCAGGTTGCAGGGCAGTGCCATGTGGGGGGGTGGTGGTAAGAGCAGGTTAGGCAGTGTGCTGAGGGTTATCAGAGAAAACTAGCTGAAGGGTTAGGAAAAACTACAGAGAGTTTGCTGAAGGGCTAGAAAGGAGCAGATAGAATTTGCTGTAGGGCTGGGGATAAGAACAGAGAGAATTTGCCATGGACAAGAAGGAAGAAACAGACGGTATTTGCTGAAGAGAAAAAAAAAAAGAACAGGGTCAAAAACTGAGAGCTTAGAGAGGCAGAAAATTACCATTTAACTAGGGAGACCTTAATCAGAGGCACTAGCTGGGAGCTGGAATAGCTGATTAGATGTTAAACTGAGGGCCTCTTAAATTAGAGGGACACAGAGAAACAGCACAGTACAAAGGTTTAAACAACAAAAAAATATTATTCAGAACAGTGGTTTCTACAGCAAACATATATCCACACATTTGCAGTGACAGTTAGCAAAACAGCAGCAGTAATTTTAAATATTGCAGTCAGTCAGAGTATCGGCTTACTTTTTTTGCGGCAGAGAGAAAGAAGCGATTTATTTATTTAGTTTTTGCTGACCGTGTAAGTGCACTAGACAAATGCTGCCTATTTTCAGGCATGAGCCGGGGGAGGGGGATACAGATGAATGCCAACTGACCTTGAACCAGATTAAGCTGTTGTGTTATTTTTAGTGAAAGGGGGAAAATTTGGCCAGGACACCTGGGAAATCCCCCTACTCTGACAGTAGAGGGCCTGGTTTCCTGTGAGCAGAATAGAGGACTCTAGCCAGTTGAGGCCTGGAGGTGGAGAGGGACACACACCAGGGGGTGAACTAAAGGCCCACTGGTTAAACAACTAAATAAAAAAAAAAAAAAAGTTGGGCCCTAAAGTAACAGAGCATGACTTGGATGCTATAGATGTTACAGATGAAGAGGAAATGGATATTGCCAACACAGAGGTTTTACTACAAACAACTATGGAAGGAAAAAAAAGAAAACTACAAGAGCAGTTACAACACATAGAACAAGAATGTCATGGAGAAACAAAAACTGGATAATGAAAACTAAAGAAAACGGTTGCCAAATACCTCTCCAGCACTTCCAGGAAAGAAGACAGTATTTCAGAACATTTTTAATTTCGGAGCATTTCTGGGGACCCAGAATCAAACCTCGGACTCGCTCAATGATGATGTGGCACCTTCAAAATCAAAATGGATGCCTGAACAAGCTTTGGAGTCTGCCGGATGGAAAAAAGTCTCTATAGAATCCTGGCTCCCAGACCCTGATATTCCATTACCTTGTACGCCTGAATGAAGACCACTTAATACAACTTCGGAGTCTTCTGCACCTCTGGAGAAATCGCAGACAGAAATTTCATCATGCACAAACCACCAAGAACTACCATAACAGCCAGAGCAGGTCCCTACAAACACATGGGAGATAGATGTTCCTGACCTGCATCTGACTATAGATAATCCTCTACCGGTACCTGTGGATACTGGAGAGGAGATTTTTTATGACCCTATAAATATTGATATAGAACAAGAGAAATTACCTGTAGGTGTAACAGAACAAGAGCCTGCACAGCCAGTTACCCTTAATGTTGCAGTACCTACACTGCAAAAAACCCTTTTGCTAGTTTGATTCAAAAGCCGGTGGAAAATGCAAAAAGAAGACATGCAGTACAGCTAAGATATTTAGGGGGAATGCAAAGTCCACTGGACAGGTTTTTTGTGGGAAGAGAAATTATAAAAAATCAATTTTTTTTTTACAGTCAGAAGTATATGCCTTTATCCATGCTACAGGTGAAACAACCTATAATGTTAATTTTAGAACAGAGGATTTACTGAACAAATTTTGGGTTATCCATTCAGCTCAAAAAAAATATGCAATCTGGATGCACTTTCAGGCCATCCCTCTTACCAAGACATCCTTGAAAATCGTAACTATTTTGTTCAGAAATGAGGGGGTAAATTTGACAGATATTATATACTGACTTGAGAATCGATGTGACATTCAAGGCACCCCTGAACCCATCATAGATCTGGAGGGGTTCTGGATGGGGGGTTGGGAATTTAAAATCAAGTTATGCAGGACCATGGAAGGCACTGAACATCTCCTTAACTGCTATTTTGGGGGGAGGCACAAAGGTATTCTTTTTTATCAAGGAAACATGGGTGTGCTTTAAGTGTGGGTCAACAAGGCACATTAGTCTGAATTGTGAAAAAACAAAATGTTCAGTATGTGGGGCATTGGGCCACGTAGGGTTTCACTGCACTGCAACGCCCAAATGTAATTTATGTGACACTGAAGGCCATTTATTTACGACATATCCATGGGCATCCCACAACAACACGAATGCAGATTTTGCAGAGCAAGACTTTTATATTAATAGAGCAAGTCGTGCTCAAACGAAAACTCCTGCCCATAGGAATGACCTGGATAGACAGTCGACGAGGCGTACAGACCTTCATGCCCCAACTGTCTTGACTAAGGTCTCGCATCCAACTGAAACTCCTGCCCCAGAAGTAGAGCAAACTAACCCACCAGCAACAGAAATGCCTCCTTCACCCTTCCCCCTCTGACTCTGGACCCCCCAACAGGAGAAGACGATTTTCAGATTGTTACCCAGAAATAAACAGAAAGCTCCACCTACACTGGCCTTAGACATTGAACCTTTACAAACTTCAAATTCCTATTCAGTCCTTTTATGGGGAGATATGGAGATGGAAGAGGAGTCAGACACCATCTCAATCTCTTCCTCTCAGGTGGAAGTCCCCTCAGACAAAGAGGAACTAGAGAAATCTGATTCAAAGCAAACCCTGGGGAAAAAATGGAAAACAAGATCGGATTCAAAAAAGAAGAAAAAAAAAAGAAAGACCCTTAAATAATGAACTAGCCCCATTCTCTTTCTTATGCACTTGTATAGTATTAAATTAGCATCATTAAATACGAATAGTGTGAAATCTGAGAGAAAGAGAGGGTCCACTTTTTCATTTTTTGAAAACCATTAGTTTGACCTTGTGTTTCTACAAGATACCCAACTTCACATGGCTAGAGAAATAGGCATAGCCAAAACTGCGTGGTTCTGGGGACATAGTGAATGGTCCATAGGTGAGGACCTTCGTCATGGTGTAGGTATCTGCATAAATAATTCCAAAGCTAAAATCACTCAGTTGGTGGACATTTATCCAGGAAGGGCCTTATTGTTAGATATTACACTTCATAACATTGATTTTAGATTACTAAATATTTATGCAGGACAGACTAAAGCAGTTAAGGTTGAGTTGTTTGAAACTATACAGCCCTTTTTGTTCACATCAAAACAGATCATTTGGGCTGGAGATGTTAATTGTGGAAGGTTAAGATCAGACACAGGTCACCAAACAACTAAAGTTTTTTGTGACACACTCTTTCTAAATCAATTACTGTTGCAGACAGGATTAATAGAAAGCTTTTTTATACTACAAACGAAACCATCCCATACATATCATTGAGAAAAATTATCATCCCGCATTGACTATTTTTTTATTTCTCCCACTTTACCTTTAGTTTCTGTAAATACCTAAACTGCCCCCACATCAGACCATGACATTTTGGAACTAAATATAGCCAACTATAAAGAGACAACACCAGGGAAAGGATACTGGAAGTTAAATATTACCCTTCTTGATGATTTAGAAATAAAACAGGGTTTAGACCACACCATGACAGCTGGGAAGTCTGTATACTTTCTTTATGATACCCATGTGAACTGGTGGCAACATACTAAAACAGATTTGGCAGATTTTCTGAAAGATGCAGGACGATTAAAAGGGACACACAACAACCTATATTTTAATGAGTTACATCAAAAGTTATATACATTGATCTCTATGCAAAACTCTACTAATCAGGACTTATCACATCAAATTGCTGAATTAAAAAATGACATGATGCAGTTCCAGTATGATAGGCTAGCCTCATTACACCAGGAACAAAAATTTGGGACACAGGGTAAGTCCTTTTTTGCCAACCCTTTTGACAGTTGTCAGATCAGACGAAGACAAAGAACGATGCCTTTTTTAACAGATGAGACTGGGACACTTAAAACAGACTATACAGAGATTTTAAAAATAGCTGAGAAATTTATAACCACATCCTTCAGTTCCCCTGAGACACCTAGCAAAAAAACTAAACAAAAAGAATTGAGATGCTGGCTTATTGAACAACATTTACCCAAAATTACAAAAGATTGAGACTATTCTAAAACAACCAATAAAGGAAAGAGAAGTATATAATACTATACAACAACTTAAATTAGGTACAGTCCCTGGGTATAGGAAAATTATAGCATAACACCTATTACAAGAACTCACAACTGTTTTCAATTGTAAGCTAAATAATGGCCAGATACCTGAAATTATTTCATAGGGGTTACTGATCTTTATATTTAAAAAAGGGGACAAAGCAGTGATAAATAATTGGAGACCCATTTCATTACTGAATTGTGATTTTAAAATCTTGATGAAGCTCCTCAGCAATCGAATATCCCTAGTTCTACCCCAGATAATACATTCTACCCAGGTCTGTTCGGTACCAGGGAGGAAAATAACTGATGTATTGATTTTCCTCAGAGAAATCATGGCAAAAGGGACAGAAGGAGAAATTATGGGCCATTTGTTGTATTTGGATCAGACCAAAGCATTTGATTCAGTATTACACATTTATTTATGGACAGTCTTATCTTCTTATGGATTTCCCCCACTAAATTTATTTCCTGGATAAAAAACAGTTACATGCACGCCTCTGTACACTCTCTTATTAATGGCTGATAGGTCAACCATGTTACATAAAGAAGGGAGTCTGACAAGGGTGCCCCATAAGCCCAGCTTTGTACATCCTAGCTCTAGACCCCCTGATAAGCGCAATACAGAATAATGACCTTATCACTGGCCTATCACTAATCAGTCAGGACAACAAAATAAAAATATTAGCTTATGCAGATGGCCTCATCTTGACTTTAGCTGATGTTCAATCCATAGAACCCACACAAGATATATTAAGAAAATATGAATCAGTGTCCAGTTCTACTCTTAACTATAGTAAAAGTATTTATCTTCCTATAGGAATACACCACTCATCCATTGACAGGCTTATGGATATTCCGATGGCGACTACTCCAAAAAAATTCTGGGCATCTATTTTGGTCAGGGAGATTTAGCAATTCTGAATTGGGAAACAGCCATTGGGACAGCCATGGAAAAAGTTAAAATCTGGAATAGATGGAACATGAGTAAAAAGAGGATTTACACTATATATAGGATAGTGCATGGGGAACGGTTGACAACAGGGCTATTCTTCCACCGAGTTGGCACTATGATGACGGATTACGCTCGAGAGGTAATCTGTTGTCATAGTGCCAACAAGGTGGAAGATGCCCTGTTGTCAACCATTCCCCATGCACTTTTCTATATAGTGTATGGTGGAACGTCATAACGATTAACGTTTTAACTTTTGAAACACTCACATACAGCAGCACCCAGAACAGGAATTCACAAATCTGTGGGGAAGAGCAGAGAAAATGTAAAATTGGCTAGCAGTGGGTCTAGCTCTGTTGAGGGAATGTCATGTATTGCCCTGTGCTCCTCGTTGTCTCTGAAGAAGCTATGTATCTGCTGCATGTAATTTCTCCTTTTTCTGGCTGTTTTTTTATTCCCCTGCTCGAGGGTGAACGTGTCCCGCTCGGAAAGTGGTTTTGAAAATACCGCCACCAACATTGCTGCTAACCCTACATGTCCTGTCAAGGGAATGAGCCCTAACTGTCAAATGGTGCTCGAGGACATGGTTTGTGACGTGCGCAGTGCAGTGAGACAAATCGTTCTGCTGCCCTGCGATCGTCACTACTATGTGACTACAAGGTTTCAAGAACGTTGGATTTCGGTGGAGAGTGATGTTCCACCATATACTATAAAGACCTTTTTAATCCCCCTTTTTTTACACTTGAGCCACATTTATTTTCCACCCAGACATTTGGAAACAAAGCTATATGTGTGTTTTTTTCTGTGTTTGTGGGGTAGCAGACTTAATCCAGTTAAAAGGGCATTTACATATTTACCTATTGCAAGAGGCAGTCTTAACATGATCAACCTGATTGTGTTTTTTTGCGAGCATCTTCCTGTATACAAACATTAAACCTGCCTTAACTCATAAACCGACATTATGGATGACTTGGCTCTTGCATCACTTTCGAGAGATTTTACAGGACTGGAACAGTGATCTGTCCATTCCCAAACAAAAACTAATGCAACTAGTCCCTCAACATTTTATTTTTTACATTACAAAATTAGAACAATGGAAAATGACAAAAAAAAGCCATTCTTACTATGGACAGGAAAACATTCTACAACTCCATTATGCAAACCTGGTTTATGTAAGTACCACCTTTTTTTTTCAAACCCCAGTTTCCCAGCTCTAGAGACTCAGAATATGTTAGTAGATACTAGGACCCCCTCTCATATGTGGGATATCATATGGTTATGTGCACACCAGAAACTAAACGTTAAAAACAACTTGAAGCATAAGGATAAGACGGAACGTCATTGCCCTAGATCCACCTGTACAGATACACTAGAAACTGTACAACACCTTTTTTTATGAATGTCTTTATATTATTATCTTTTGGCAATTGGTAGAAGAAACATTGGAGTTTGTGTCCTTTTTATAGTATCCCACCAGATTCTTTATTATTGGGATTAATACCAACACAATGGAAAAGATGCCACCCCCGTACAGTCAGACTAGTTCTTACTTGTTTAAAATACTACATACAGCATTCATGATGTTGATGGTCATTGCAGCAATATTTTTTACCTCAGGATCAGCTTTTTCACCAAATCAGTCAGGTGTTACACATCATAAAACAGTATGGAATTAACAATGCCACTGAACAGCAAATAAAGAAATGGTGGATACACGTAATGGTTTAATTGTTAGCTTTTTTTCCAGATTATTACCCACATTTTTAAATAGATCAGAAGTAGTATAAGATCTTTTTTGACCACATAAATAGTATGACATTTTTAATATGGAAATAAGGAATGACGTAGGCTAAGAAGTCCCCAATATCTTCATGGTTTTTGGAAAAATAAGAAGGTGTGCTTATAATACTTATATCTTTCTGGCGTATTTCTATGCAGTTTTGCATAAGGTATCACTATTTGTTTGTATTTTTTAGTTATAAAATGTCCCTATGTCTTTAGCGAGGGAGGGGTTTCTTCCTTCTTTTTTTCTTCAACATTTATTAATCTATTTTGAAGATTATAAAAAGGGTCTCGGGATGCAAAGTATGATGTAATACTTTTACGTTCATTTTATTTAGACTAGGATAGGTGTGATGTAATATCATTATGTATATATTTTGGTTTTAAGTGATAATAAAAAAGTTTGCCCTACTCTTTTAGAGGGTAGGGGGGTTGGAGGTCTGTTTTCTGTTTCTGCATTTACTACTTAGTTTTTGAGATTACAAACAAACTATTTAGTTTTGCTGTATGATGAAATACTTATTTATGAGTTTCTTTTATTTTCTTTTATTTTTTTATTATGATTTTGTGTAAATTAACACTAAATTTGTATATATTTTGTTTTAAGTCATTACAAAAAATTCCCCTACCCTTTTAGTACAGAGGGGAGAGGGGGTCCATTCTCGGTATTTATTTTTCAGTTTTGGGGTTATAAATAGGCAATTTTGTTTTACCATATGAAGAAATACTTATTTATGTTTTCTTTCTCCTTTACTATGATTTGTGTGAAGTAGCACCATTTTTATGTTTGCTTGCACGCATGTGCAAGAAACATAGTGCCATCATCTTAGTTTTTAGAGGTGTGTCACCCCCTCTTCCAATTCAGTCAGTGTGTTGGCAGCCGCGGCCCCTGTCTGCCAATGCATGCTGGAGCTGTTTATGACAAGCTCCAAAATGCAGTGGTGTATAGTTGAAAGGGGGAGCTACGCTTCAGTGAGCAGCGATAAGATATCGCCTGCTCATGCGCAGCTCCCCACACACACACACACACACTATACACACGCACGCATACTGCATGCTGCCCCACGCACACATCATAGCCGACGGGGTGCCCAATCCCCGCCGGCTGTGCTGCGCTCTAAAGCCTTCCAAATGCCACGCTGGGTGCCCACCCCTTCATGGCAAGTTATCATATAGCCAACAGGGGTGCCCAACCCCATTGGCTCCACTGTCTGCCCCCTGTGTATGGGTGCCACGCTGGAGCCCACCCCAGCGTGGCAACTGATGCTATGGCAATGGTGGGGTGCCCAATCCACCGCCGGGCTTCACGCCCCCAGTTATCCTTGTGCCACACTGGGAGCCCACCCAGCATGGCAATGTCCCACGTCCGCTCTTTTTAAAAACCCCTGAAAAGCAAAACGGTCCCACGCAGTCTCCTGCCCCCACAACCCGCACTCCACCCACCCACTGCACACCCTGCCTCCCCACACCTCCCCATACTTACCTCTGGAGCTTGGTGCGATGATCTTCGGTGGACCGGGAACACGTCTGCACTCTTCAAAGCCGACCGCGAACTGAGGAAATGCCGGTAAGCTGTATAATGGGATAGATAGGGTTTTTCACCTTTATTGCATATCTCAGGCATTTTTTGGAATTTTTGCACCAAATTTTCAACATGGGGTTTTTGGGACCCCTCCTCATGAATTCTTGCACTGTCATGGCGTTACTCAGGCCCGAAGGGTGATTTTGCAGCCACTGCATGAAATCACCTTTCTGGAATGATTAATGAAATGACACTGCCAGTGTTCATAAGGTGGGCTCTCAAAAAGACTATTTTGAAAATTTGGTGGAAAAATTCCTAAAAATGACCGTTTTACGAGTGTGCATTGCGCAGTTCCTACGAACGCTTGTAAGTTCGTGAATTTTTAATATTTTCACTCCAGATTTTCAACATTGCCATTTTACCACACCTTCTTATGAACAGTACAGCTGTCATTTTTCACATCTCACCCAAAACGTGTTTCCGCCCATGTAGTGCACAATGGCACAGTTAGTGTGCAAAATCAATGTACGGCACAAATTAAGAAAATCACAGTGACACTGTTCATGAGCAGAGGTCTTAAAATGGCTATGTTGAAAATTTGGTGAAAAAATTCCTAAAAATGACTGTTTGACGAGTGTGCATTGCGCAGTTCCTACACGCACTCATAAGTTCGCGAATTTTGAATATTTTCACTCCAGATTTTCAACATTGCCATTTTACCACACCTCCTTATGAGCAGTACAGCTGTCATTTTTCACATCTTGGCCAAAATGTGTTTCCACCCATGTAGCGCACAATGGCGCAGTCGATGTGCAAAATCAATGTATGGGACACATTAAGAAAATCACAGAGATACTGTTCATGAGCAGAGATCTTAAAATCTCGTGCTCTCCCTTGATCTTCATGTTTTTGTGCATGTAACATGTATTTTATATATCCTACTCTGGAGGTCTCTCTGACTGTATGTTCCCACTCCCAATCTGATTGTAACCCTATGAAATCTTTCACTGTAACACAACATGACATCTATCAACTTGTACTGTTCTGTTACTTGTATGTTATTTTAACCCCCAGGTCACCCCTGAAAAAGGGACCTCTGGGGCCCAGTGGGCCTACCCGGTCAACAAAATTCAATAAATAAATAAATAAAATGGCTATGTTGAAAATTTGGTGAAAAAATTCCTAAAAATGACTGTTTTACGAGCGTGTGTTGCGCAGTTCCTATGCATGCTCGTAAGTTTGCGAATTTAATATTTTCACTCCAGATTTCAACATTGCCATTTTATTACACTTCCTTATGAACAGTACAGCTGCCATTTTCATATGTTGCCCAAAATGTGTTTTCGCGACATGTAGCGATAATGGTGCTGTTGGAATGCTAAAGCAATGTTTGGGACAGATTAAGAAAATCACAGTTACACTGTTCATGAGCAGAGGTCTTAAAATGGTTATGTTGAAAATTTGGTGACAAAAGTCCATAAAATGACTGTGTTACGAATGAGCATTACGCAGTTTCCACGCATCCTCGTAAGTTCATGACTTTGTAATATTTTCAGTCCAGATTTTCACCAGTGGCATTTTTCCACACTTCCTTATGAACAGTACAGCTGTCATTTTTCACAACATGGCCGAAGTGTGTTTTCACACTTTCAGCGCAGAGATGCGTGGTCGCTGTGGGAAATCATTGTTCGGGACAGATAAAGAAAATCACAGTGACACTGTTCATAGTCGGAGGCACCAAAATGCCTGAGTTGACAATCTGCTGTAAAAAAATCCCCAACCTAATTATATTACAGTTTCTATGTACACTCGTCACTTCACCATTTTTTTAAATATTTTTACTGCAGATTTGCAACATTGCCATTTTTTACACCTCCTCATGAACAGTACAGCTGTCATTTTTTACATCCTGTTCGGAATGTTTTTGCACCTGTGGTGCTAAATGCCGTAGTTGCTGTGCATAAGCAGCTTTCGGCTAACAAACTGATATTCCCCCTGTTCATGAGGTGGGGTCACAAAAAAAACATGTTGAAAATTTGGAGTGAAAATACCAACGAATGCCTGAGGTATTAGGGTTTCCAACCATAACGCCCAACCCTGTAGAGAATGACAGGCATCAGGGGTGTGACTTGGGATTCTTGCCTGTAATGCTTATACCATTCCACACCCTGCAGCCAGTGAGAGGCATTGAGGTATGCCTTGGACTCTTTGGCCCCAAAGTTCACCCCATTCTCCTATATCGCACCCATCTCACTGTATTTCCTAATGGAATAGGGTGCGCATAAGGGCCAAAGACCCCAAGGAACACCGTGACACTTGTCAGTGTCTGCAGGGTGGGGTGTGGTGAAATGGCATGGTCGTTATGCCTGACAACCCAAAGGCACACCCCAATGCCTGTCACTCTCTGCAGGGTGGTGGTGGGGTTGGCTTCAGTTCAATACTTCACTGCCATTCATGTTGCACAGCTCTGTAACTTCAAAATCACACATGCCCACACAATGCAAAGCATCATGGGCTGCATATGCAAATCACCACATCTGTAACTTCTACACTACCACTGCCAATGCCAGCAAGCAAGCATTCGGCATTGACAAATGCTTGTTATATGTATTTTGCTTTGCTTTTAAGTTATAATAAAACATTCCTCTACTCTTTTTGAGAAATGCCATGGGATCTTTAACATCTACCTGAACTACCACCAGAACAGGCAGATGGGACCTCAATTTAATGTCTCATCTGAAAGATGGTACCTCAGGAGTGCAGCACCCTCCTCATGATGCATTACAGTGTCAGTATTGGGATTTAACCCAAGTGCCTGATGTGGGGATAGATCCCACAGCCTTCAGATTTCCCAGCCTCAGAAGTGAGTGTGCTACCTGCTGAGCCACTGACACAGATAGCAGTAGTGGGAGGCTGAAGTGGGCACCAGTTAGTGATAGGCTCGCTGAGCACACAGCCAATTAGGATAGCAGTCAGGAGAGCACCAAAAGTTTCAAACTCTGGATTCAGGGACTGTACCTTATGTTCCAAGGACAGACATGGCAGAGTGGGTGGCAGCACAAGTAGAGCCCCGCCGACCATGAGGAGCATCCGGTTAGGGGAGTTGAGCAGCTTACATTCCAGAGGCAGCCATGGAGGAGCGGGCAGCAGCACAAGTATAGCCATGCCGACTGTTAGGTGTGCCCACATAGGGAGACTGAGCAGCTTATGTTACGGGGCAGCTATGTCAGAGCAGGCTGTAGCACAAGTAGTAATGCACTGACTGGTTGGAATGCCCAGTTAGAGGGGCTGAGTAGCTGTGGTTAGAGAACTGTTTGAAAAGAGAAGAAGGATACAGATAGTGTACATATTTTAAACAAGCATTTAGCTGTGGTATATGGGTTGATTATACAGTGTGGCAATGTTTCTCTTCCTCTTTCCTCTACCTGATTTCTCTAGTTATTGCCACCAGTTTAGACATATCAACAATGTTACAGAAATGGGACACAAGGGATAGGATATTCAGACTCATACAGGAACTGCTAAACTAAATAGTGACTAGTTAATACCACATGGCTCTTCCAAGGCTGGGTAGTGGTGGAAAATGTTATATTGGTTGGCATGGTTAGCAAGTCACTAATTCATTTGCAAGTGGCCTAAAATGTGCCAGCGTACATATACAAAGCAAAAAGGAAAAGCTCCGCACTCAGTTCCATGATTTTAAATGCAATAGTGCAATTTATTGCTGGCAACATAGCCTGGACAAACAATGCCCCTGCGCTTCAACCCAAAAGCGGGCCTTTCTCAGGGGGAGTGTCTGAGGTGCTTGGAAAATGTGCTACATTTATACAAAATACCATTTACATTGACATTGACCAAATGTGAAGTAATACTATGTTGTTTAAAGTTTGAAGTTGGCCAATTATCTGTTTGAGCACCACCATCTTGTGTGCACACCATTACACTAACTTTGCGCGTATACAAAGCAGCTGACTGTGCCTTGCATATAGGTGCACCAGCATATTGGTAGGTTTGGAGAGGCAGCAACTAGCTGTTTGTGCCTCACTAATTACCACCTCCCCAAACTGGGTCTTACTGCTGGGGCATCCGCAACCTCCCCATTGTCTGCCCAGTGGCTGTAGTACACCTCCCTTGTGGTCTAGTGTACCCCGTGATTGTTTGAGTCTGCAGATATATTCCTATCCCTGGTGGTCTTGTAATCCCCCTGCACCCCCTAGATTAACTGTCATAGTGGGAAAAGGATTATTCTGGTGGACTAGTGATCTAGCCGCCTTCCCCTTTCTCCAGTCTGTGCTGTGATAGAGATTACACTGGTGGTCCAGTGGTCCCCCCGCCCCCCCCCAATCACCTATTATGATGTGATATAGACTACCATAGTGGTCTGGTGGTTCCATCACCCCCAGTCACCTACAATCTGTGATAAAAATTATCCTGATTGTCCAGTGGCCCCCAACCCCCGATCACCTACCATGCTGTGGTAAAGATTACCCTGGTGGTCGAGTGGTCTTCTGGCCCCTAATTACTTCTCCATGTGATAATATCTAATAGTAATACAGTCCAGTGGTTCCCTCCCCTCACATAGAAATGAAGATCCACCCATCCCATCCCATCCACTCTGACTATTCCCCCACCAAACACCCTTGACACCCATTCTGGATAGTAGCCCTCCAAATAGGCCCACCAGTGGTGACTGGCACAACTTCTCCTCTAACCACATCAGCTGTGCCACCATTTGAATGACAGGGACTGACTTCGCACTTACTGTAGCTGCTCTCTATCATTCATATGGCTGCTAACAGAAGTGGTGAGTGGAGGGGTTTTGCCAGTCACTGCCAGGGTTACTACTATGGTTAGCAGGGGGCCATGGGGTGGAGGAGGTGTCTGAGTGGATGGGATGGTGTAGGTGGTCTTCATTCCTATATGAGGGGAAGGGGAACCACTGGATGATATGAGATATTGATACATGGGTGGGCAATCAGGGGTGTGGTGGGAACACTGCACCACCACAGTTATCTATATCACAGCCAGGTGGTCAGTTGTGGAGGCTGGGAGCCCACTGGAGCAGTAACACTGTACAGTCAGCCCTGACAGGTGCTACGGTGGTGCCGAGGTCACAAACTCAGTTTGCTCTTGACCTGCAATGATACCCAAATAGGATACAAATTACCCCACAGCACCTTATATTGCCATGGAATGATTTGTATGTAGAGTTACGAATATGGCAGACTGCTCAAGAGGAGTAAGCACCATTTGAGGGCCCTAACAGCCATATTGCCCCTGCAGTCCCCATAGTACACAACTGACTACATACCTCCTGTGACCAGTAGGGGTCTGGGGTTTGCGGATGCAAAGGGATGATGCCTGCAAGTTATAATGGAACATGCCATTAGCGCTCACAATGTGCTTCAGCATGTTCCTATATATCTGTAGCTTGCTCAAGGCATTGATTTGCTCCTGGAGCAAACATTTAGCGGGCCACATCTAGGATCTTTGACTATCCGAGCCAATAAGTCTGCATATGCAATAGGAAATCCCCCCCACCTTCTACAGATTCTTTTACAAGTACTAACATGTTAATGCCCAGAAAGGGGTGGGGGACCCAGGCTAGTGTATACTCCAAAAGGAATTCCCTGTCACTCTCCCTTCACAATTATCACTTCACCCCACCCTCAGAGCAGTGCTGCCTTTCAGCCAAGGGTTCTGCTTGGCCTGTGCACCTAGTGGCAACTAGGTTGCAATGACCATAGACCCTACATTGTGTCTAGTGTGGGGTCAATACTTACAGCACTCCCAGGTGGCATTAGCTGTGTAAGGTCTTCTCTCTTCAGGATGCTGGTGCCAGAAACCAAGGTCTTAATAGACTTCTTCTACAAGGCTTAAGAAGAAGCAGAAGAAGAAGAATCAGAATTGATATAGCACTTTTCATACACAGTGTATCCCAAAGCACTTTACAAGCAATGCTAGACTAGTAGTGAAGTGATTGAATGTGTAGTGGTGGCCATATCGTACATCAACACCCACACACAGCCTGGACAATTGCATGGACTGGTTTATGGGAAGGGGCATGTTGGCCAGGACACCGGTAATGTCCCCTACTCTTTGTGAAGAGTGCCCTGGATTCTTTTACTTCCACCTGGACACCCACTGGGACAGCCCCAGGATGGGTACAAGGGACCTCAGGTTTAATGTCTCATCCGGAGGACGGCACACCCCAGCTGTACAGTACTCCCCTAATACTGCATTTGGATGCCAGCATTTTAGGTGCAAGTTCAATCCTGGTGTGGGATGAGAATCCACAACCTTCTGGTCTAGAGGCAGATGTGCTACCAACTGGGTCACACTGACACCTTAAGCTTTGCATGCTCTTTTAAAGAAGAATTGCACTGAACTTGTATATCACTTTTCCACATAGTTACATAGTAGTTGTTGGCAGAAAATGATCTCCAGATCCATCCAGTCTGCCCTGGTTTAGCTTTAAGAAATGTCTTGCTTCCTTCTGTCAGATCCTGCCGGACCTGTTTCCATTCTTCTCTTCTGTCCTAGTCTCACTAGTCCCCTGTATCTATCTCATGCATGCCCCCACAGTTTTTGCCCCCACTACTTCCTCTGGTAAGGAGACACAAACCATGCCGCACTTGTCCTGCTAAGAAGCTGATCAGGAAGCAAAGTACCAAACTTGCCAAAACATATTTTATTTGAGCGAACAACAGTGAGCCTGGGCGAGCATATCCCTCGGCGCTTTGCGTCTAAAATGTGATGCTACGTCAGGAGGTGGAGTCAATGGCATACCATACATCAATTTAAAACACCTCATTAAAGTGCCGGTACCCAAAACCTTTACATAGTGCAAAAGCTCAAAGCAAGCCAGGCATCAGTTTGACAAACACAGTCTATTGTAATAATACCACACCATATTTTGGGTGATACCAAAAAGTATTATTAAACTATTTTAGTTTTTTTGCTGCTAAACATAATTTATAAAGTGCAAACTTTGTTGTATAAAAACCTGACCCACGGATTGCCATAGCCTAAATGCTTTTTAGATGTGAAGCGCTGAGGGATGTACTCACCTGGGCTCACTGTTGTTCGTTCAAATAAAATATGTTTTGGCAAGTTTGGTAGTTTGCTTCCTGATCAGCTTCTTAGCAGGACAAGTGCAACATGGTTTGTGTCTTCTCGTCTATGGATTTTTATGCCAGCACCTCCCATCATTATTGTGCGCAGTGTGTTCTTTGTGTTGCAAACACTTCCTCAGGTAGTCTGTTCCAGGGTTCAACTGCCCTCTCAATGAAGAAGTATTTCGGCATATTGCCTCTAAGTCTCCCTCCTTCTAGCCACAAACTGTGACCCCTAGTCCTAGTACTCATTCTTTTCTGCAGATAGCTGGTCTCCCCTACCTTATTTATTCCTCTGGCATACTGGAATGTTTCTATCAGGTCCCTCCTGCCCCTTCTTACCTCCAGTGAGTACATATTTAATTCCCTGAGCCTCTTCTCATAATTTTTTTGATGCATGTCCTGGACCATTTTGGTAGCTCTTCTCTGCATTGCCTCCGCCTGGTTGATATATTTTCTGAGATGGAGCCTCCGGAATTGGACACAGTACTCGATATGTGGCATCACCAGTAACCTATATCGGGGCAAAATTACTTCCCTCTTTTTACTTGTTATTCCTCTCCCAGTGCATCCCAGCATCCTGCTTGCCTTACCCACTGTTTTGCCACACTGACCAGTCAGAGTGAACAGGGCTGCCAGGGGCACAGTAACTTCTTTCCTCAGTTCTTTTAGTGTCCTTGGGTGTACTCCATCAGGTCCCATAGCCCTGTCCACTCTTAATTCTCCAGTTCTTTAAGTACCCTGTCCTCTGTAAAGGGGCTCATGTCCATCCTCCACCACCACCATTTGTTACTTTCTCCTTTATTTGTGGACCATTTCCCTCCCCTTTCTCCATGAATACTGAGCAGAAATATTAATTTAGTATGTCTTCTTTCTTCTGATCCTCCTCCACACATTCACCCCCTCCTCTTTGATTCTCACTATTCCTACCTTATTTTTTCTTCTTTCACTGATATATCTGTAAAATGTTTTCCCCCTCCTCACTGACTTTGCTGTGTTCTCTTCTGTGAGATCCTTTGCCTCCCTGATCCCTTTTGCTGCTTCTTCTTTTTCTCTTAAACACCTCCCTGTCCTAGGTACCAGGTGAATATAGCACCGCAATTACAGCACTACAAAAACCAAGCAGTACAACACGCAAAAACATTCAGAGTGACGGGTATAGCAGCATACAGAATTACCGCTACCCCTGTCACAGACTGCAAAGTAGAGGAAGGTCTCAAGAAGGCTGTGCTGCTGTGCATGGTCAAACTGCTTCTAGTGTGGAGTGGCTAGGGCACCAGCAACCGGCACAGTTGGGAAACCTGGGACTGTGATTTGGTTCCCCCTCCCTAGGTCTCCCTGCTGCAACTTTTGCCGGCATGGTTTTTTTTTTTTTTAATAAAACTTTCCCCCTCCCGAGTTTCTCCCCCATACCTGAAGTCCACCCCCCCTTCGAAGTTTGCTATTTAAGTTTCAGGGGGTTTGGGGGTGAAGCCCCCTGTGTGAGGGGTGTGGGACAGACCCATTGTTTGCAATGGGTGTGGTGCATGAACAGGTAGGGGTATCCTGTCATAATGGTAACTGCAATTGAGTGACTCACATACTGTATGAGTGACTCAGTTACAGCGCTTGTTATGTGGGCTACCGTGTCTGGTTAGCGATCAGGGTGACAGGTAGAAGGGGAGGTTGATAGGAAGGATGGGGAGAAGGGCAGAAGAGGAGGGAGGATATGTATGGGGTTGTGCAGTGGGAGGTTACTGCGAGTGGTGAGGGTGGCAGACTACAGTGGGAAGGGTGCTGGGGAGGGAAACAATTTTTTATTGCCATGCGTGCTCTGTAAAGCACATTTTTTTTCCAAAGGTTTTCCCCTCCTGACATGCACCCTCCTGGGTTAGTAGTCTATGAAAGTGGGAGGGGGGGGTGTGAGGCACAGCCCCACAGAAAAACCCTGTTTATTATCACTGATATTTCTTCGTTAGAGTGTACATCGCTTTTTCTTTTCAGCAATGTGCAGTCGCCATAATGACGATCGCTATTCCGCAATCACCATTATGACATGGAACACAGATAGGTGTTTTGCTCGACTTTGTTTTTGTACCGCATTGTTTCATAGAAACATAGAAAAATAGACTTTGACGGCACATAAGGACCACTTGGCCCACCCAGTCTGCCCATTTCCCTACCTACTGGAAAAGCTGCAGATTCTAGTTAAGCAGCAGCCTACTTCCTGCCACCCCCTACTACAATTGCTTTATGTCTGCCCCATGCATGTTTGAATTCCCCCACTGTTTTAGACCCAACAACCTCCCCAGGAAGGTGGTTCCATGCAGCCACCACTCTCTCCGTGAAAACAAATTTCCTCACATTACCCCTGAGCCATCCCCCCATCTTTAAATTGTGCCCCCTTGTTCTTACACATCTCTTTTTCTGAAAGATCTACCCTCCTGGACTTTGTTGATTCCCTTGAGGTACTTTAATGTTTCTATCATGTCCCCCCATCCCTCCTTTCATCAAGGGTATACATATTAAGCTCTCTCAGTCTCTCTTCATATGGTTTCTGATGCAGATCCTGCACCATTTTAGTTGCCCTCCTCTGGACTGCTTCCATCCTGTCTGTGTCCTTGCGTAGATGAGGTCTTCAAAATTGCATGCAGTACTCCAGATGGGGTCTCACCAACTGCCAGTATAGAGGCATAATCACTTCCCTTTTTCTACTTGTGATGCCCCATCCTATGCATCCCAGTATCCCCCTGGCTCTCCTTACTGACTTCTCACATTGCTTACCCACCTTTAGATCATCTGATATGACTACCCCCAGGTCTCTTTCCATTTTTGTTGTTGTTAGTACCTCTCCTGCTATTGTGTACTCTTCTCCTGGGTTTTTGTTTCCCAGGTGCATTGCTTTGTACTTCTTTGCATTGAATCTAAGTTGCCATATGTCTGACCATTCCTCCAACCTTGCCAAGTCCCTTCTCATCCTTTCTACCCCCCCCTTGTGTATCAACTCTGTTACAGATCTTTGTGTCATCTGCAAAGAGGCATACCTTTCCCTTCAGAGCCTCTGCAATGTCACCTATAAAGATGTTAAAGAAGACTGGACCTAGTACTGAGCCCTGAGGTACTCCACTAGTGACCCCCCTTTCTTCGGAATGTGTTCCATTCAGTATTACCTTCTGTGTCCTGTTGTACAGCCAGTTTGCTACCAAGGCTACCACCCTGGGACCCACTCCCAGGCTGTCTAACTTGATTATCAATTTTTTGTGCGGGACTGTGTCAAATGCTTTGCTTAAGTCTAGGTAGGCCATATCCACAGCCCTTCCCTGGTCTATTACTTTGGTCACCCAGTCAAAGAAATCTATTGGATTCATCTGACATGACCTTCCTGCTGTAAATCCTTGCTGCTTTGGGTCCTGTGTCCCGCTGGCCTCTAGGTACTCAACACTTCTTTCTTTTAGAAGTGATTCCATCATTTTCCCTACCACTGAGGTCAAACTTACAGGTCTGTAGTTTTCTGCTTCTGCCTTGCTCCCATTTTTGTGAAGGGGAATCACATCTGCCCTCCTCCAGTCCTCAGGTACCACCCCATCCTCCCATGATTTGTTAAAAAGTGTGGTCAGTGGTGTCACTAGGTCCTCCCTTAGTTCTTTTAGGATTCTGGGGTGAATCCCATCAGGCCCCATTGCTTTGTCCACCTTGAGTTTTAGGAGTTCTTTCAGGACTCTTTCTTCTGTAAATGGACTGGTGTCAACCCCCCTACCCAGAGTGCTTCTATTGTCTGGTTTAGGTAACTCCTCCTCATCTTCTTTTGTGAATACCGAGCAAAAGTATTCATTCAGTAACTCTGCCTTTTCACCATCTCCCTCTGCTCACCTCCCCTCTCCCTTATTAATTTTCTCTATTCCTCCCTTAACCTTTCTATGCTCCCTAATGTACCTATAAAAGGTCTTATCCCTTTCTTAACTGAATGGGCTATTTTATTTCCTCGGTTTGGGCTCTTGCTATTCTGACTGCCTTCCCCACTTCTTTCTGCTTTAATTGATACCATTCCCTGTCGTGCTCCTTCTGTGATTCCTTATACTTTTTTGAATGCAGCCTTTTTCTCCTTAACCTTCCCTGCCACCTCTTTTGATAACCATAGTGGTTTTTAACTCCGCTTTGTTTTCTTTATCTGTTTCACACAAAGGCTTGTTGCCTCTATGATGGCAGTTCTGATTTGTCTGCATTGTTCTTCCACCCCTCCTTTTTGGCCATTTGCTAGTGTATTCCTCAGGTATTCACCTATTTTGCCAAAGTCAGCCCTTCTAAAGTCCGGGTATGCTTGTTTTTGTATGGCTCGTCTCCATGGTTGTACTTATTGTGAAGCACACTGTGCAGTGATCGCTTGTTCCCCGATGTCTACTGACTTCTAAATTTGTAATCCTCTCTCCATTTGAGAGTACCAGGTCTAGTATTGCTCCCTCCCGAGTGGGTTCCATCACTAGCTGTCTAAGGCCTGCCCCCGGCAGGGCATCGAGAATGACCCTGCTCTTGGATGTGGCTGCAGTACATGTCATCCAGTTAACATCTGGCATATTCAGGTCCCCCATCATCAGTATCTCTCCTTTTTCAGCCATTTTGAGAATGTCCTCTATCATTTTCTTGTCCATTTCTTCCCCTTGAGATGGGGGTCTGTATACAACCCCTGTGCAGATTGTGATGCCATTCCCTCTCTCCAAGGTGACCCAGAGTGCCTCTTGTCCTCCCCCTTTACTTTTTAGTTCTGTAGCTTTGATCCCTTCCCATATGTATAGAGCTACTCCACCTTCTCTTTTCCTCTTCCTGTCCCTTCTGTAGACTGAGTACCCCAGTATGTTGACATCCCAGTCATGGTTCTCCGTGTACCATGTTTCCGTGACTGCCACAATATCCAATTGTTCATCTTCCATCAAGGCTACTAGCTCAGGAAGCTTGTTTCCCAGACTACGGGCATTGGTACTCATTGCCCTCCATTTAATGTTGGCTTTATCCTTTTTCTCCCCATGCCTGCTCTTTTTGCCCTTGTCTATTTTTCCATTTACCCCGTCATGCCCTCTGTTGAGCACTGTACCTCAGTGTTTACCTTACTACCTGTCATGTTATGTGGGGGAGGATTAAAATTTCCTGCCTCTTATTAGCACCTCCCCCCATGGCTAGTTTAAAAGCTTGCCAAGGAAGCATTTAAACCTGTCACTTAGCACTGCAGCATTTTCAGCTGTGTAGTTTTGGCATACGGTGGTATGACCCTGTGCCCCTCTCCTGTTCCTCCTGTGTTGTTTATACTGCTTGAAGCCTATTCTTTTTGCCCTGACCCCCTCTGCTACTATATATGAGAACCAAAGTGGTCTCCTCCTCCTCTTGTTCTTCACTACCTGTGTAATACATAGGCTTGCAGCTTTTTCTAATGCCTCCTCAATTTTCTTCCACCTTTCCTCTACCACCTCCCCATTCTGTATCTTTGCCAGAGCACTGCTAACTCCCTCCCCCATTTTCCTAAAGTCCACCCTCCTGAAATCTAGGACCTTTGTTGTGGTGTTTAATGCTTGTTGCCCAATACTTAACTCAGAGTGTATTGTTTTGTGATCACTTTGCCCAAGGGGTCCCGCCACTATGACTATGGTCGCACTGCCTCTCTTTGACAGTACCAGGTCCAGCATGGCCCCCTCCCATGTAGGATCATCTACAAACTGTCTCAGCAATGCCCCCTACAGCTCCTCCAAGACCTCCCTACTTCTAGTAGATGATGCCACTGGGATGCTCCAGTCCAAGTCAGGCATGTTGAAATCCCCCATCAGTATCACCCCCCCAGTTGAACATCTCCCCAATGGCTTTCCCCATTTCCCTATCCACTTCCTCCCCTTGCATGAGAGGGTCTGTAGATAACCCCTGCCCTTATTATGGCCCCTTCATTTGCCTCCGGTGCTGCAAATAACATCTCCTACTCCCCCACTGTCTCTTGGTATTTCTGTTGCTTTACTAGTACCCTTTACATACAGTGAACCACCCTTCCGTTTTCCAACTCTGTTCTTCCTTAATAGTGCATACCCTGGTATTGCAACTTCCCAGTCAGTGTTTTCATTAAACCAGGTCTCTGTTACTGCCGCTGCATCTATCTTCTCAATTATGACAGCCTCAAGTTCTGCTACCTTATTCCTCAAGCTCCTGACATTTGTGGACATCACCTTTCAGATGTTTCTGCCTGTTGTTCTATTCTTGAGTTTCCGGTTGTCTGTATAGCCCACTCTGTGATGCTACTAGTTTCCCTCCTGCCATCTCTTTTCTGTTTCCCTTGCATGTATTTTTTTTTCAGTTTTCCCCCTTCCTGCTTCTTGGTATCCATTCTAGCCTTTGGGGGTGGACAGCTATTTTCCCTGTCTACCAGCCTGCCCCCACATTGGCTAGTTTAAATGCTCCCCAATGTGCATTTAAACCTTTTATTGAGGATCTGAGTACCTTTACAGGATGGACGCAGTCTGGCAGCCTTGAACAGTCCCCCATCCCTCCAGGTGGGCTCCCAGTCCCCAGTGAATCCATATCCTTCCTCTACTCACCAATTCTTCAACCATGCATTGATGTTCCTGATGTGTACACTCCTGCACTCACCCATGCGCTTAACAGGTAGTACCTCCGAGAAGTTGAAGATTGTAGCCACCTACTTCAGACCCCTCCCCAGTCTTCTGAAGTCTTCCTGTACCACCTCTGGTTCTTCCTCAGCCAGGTCATTAGTTCCTAAGTGGACAACGATGTCCAGCTCCCCTTCCCTTACTGCCCTGCTGGTGATCCGTAGGATCCTCCTCTCATCTTTCCTTGCAGTGGCACCTGCTAGGTACCTGACTTCCCTGGCTGAAGCTGATTTTGAGTACTGGTTCCAGTTCTGTTATCATTCCATCTTTACTGGCATTTTAGTAAACTCTTTGGTTGTTTCTTAGCTACACACTGGTGATCAGTAACATTTTAGAACACGATGATGCAGTTTATGTACTTTTCAACCACAGAGTTCTATAGTAGAACATGGATGCATTGTGCCAACAATCTAAGAGATTAATAGAGACACAAACTACCCTCTTTCTGCTGGTGATGCCCCCTGCCTATGCATCCCAGCATCCTGCTAGCCTTTCCCACTGCCTTGCCACACTGTTTTGCAACCTTTAGATCACCTGCAATAATCACCCCAGGTCACTTTCCTGCTGTGGGACTGTCAGTGCCTCCCCTTCAGTTTCTATGTTGCCCTCGGGTTTTTGTTCCCTATGTCACAAACTCACCCCTGGGGGCCAGGTCCACTGGGCTCACAGTGTCCTCCCCTAAGTGCAACCCATGACAGGGGGACAGGAAATACTCTCCTCACGTCCATTTAGAGTGCTCGCTGATTTCACAACTGAGCACTCACCAAGCCCAGGGCTTCCTCTTTCTCTGGGTAAAATACAGTCTTGAGTCTGTAGCTAGATAAGAACCCTCTTTGGTTGCTGTGCTGGGGGAGAACCCAGGCATTATGAGATCTTCGGGGGCTGCCCTCATTACCCTGATTGTGACTTCTCCCACAGGTGTGCAGAAACCAGAGTCAAACCCCACAGACCTCCTCTGTAGACCTTGTGTACATTTACTCTGAGACACAGCAGACAGAAAGAGGTTTTGCAAAATTCATTTATTTTCTGGACTCTGATTCTCTACAGAAAAGGTAGAAATTATCCAGTTAATTCACCAGTTTGTTTTGTATGTGTTTTCCAACTGTTTTTATAGTTATCCCTGTAACCAAATATCTAAATCATTTGCCTGTATGTTTGTATGGTAATTATTTAAGTAATCAGTGAAAGCTATTGCTTTTATTTTAAAGTGCCATTGCCTGGGAGTGATTTTGTTGCATGTGAAGATTTACTCAATTTGTGACATGCCTGTTTAGTACTAAGGTGTCACGCGCTACTGAAACTAGGATCCTGGAAGGGGATCTGGGGCCCTAAAGTAGGGTAAAAGTACACAAGGTCTCCAGAGGGTGTCTGTGGAGTTTGAATCAGGTTTCTGCACACCTGTGGGAGAAGCTATAATCAGGGTTATGAGAGCAGCCCCCAAAGATCTTGGAATGACTGGGTTCTCCTCCCAGTGCAGCAACCAAAGAGGGTTCTTACCTGGCAGACTTGAGACTGTATTTTACCCTTATCAAGAGAGAGGAAGCCCTGAACCCTCGTGGTGAGTGTTCAGTTGTGAAATCAGTGAGCACTCTAAAAGGATGCACAGAGGGTATTTCCTGACCCCCCATCATGGGTTGCACTTTGGGGAGGACACTGTGAGCCCAGTGGACCCGACTCCAGGAGTTGGTTCATGGCAGATATTGGTGGCATAATAGTCAGTTTCTAGGTCAGTGTTTCAGATTCATAAACTGTAAACAAACCACACCCAAACAGGGCAGATACTGGAAAAAAAAGAGAACGTTTGGTTACGGTATAAAGTTCCCTTCCCTAGGTTTACTAGGTAAGTGAGGACAAAAGGAAGCTATGAAGCCTATCTTGATTGTCACCCACATTTGTGGGAAATTACACTCTGTTGTAGTTTTTGGAGAGCCAATAATCTACACCCTTTTTAAAGGATTCAAAAGTATTACAGTCTACTAGCTCTTGTTTTGTTTTTACGGTGTAAGCTAGTGTAGCAGTAGTTAGGGAAGAAGATGACAAGTTAATTCACCAGCTCATTTTGTATGTGTTTTCCAACTTCCTGGACCATTCTTCCAGTTTTTGTAGATTGCAGCTTATTCTATCAACCCCTCCTGGTGCATCCACTCTGTTACAGTGTTTCATGTCATCCGTGAGGAGGCATACCTTTCCTTCCAGTCCTTTAGCAATGTCACTAATAAAGAGATTGAAGAGGACTGGGCCCAGTACTGATTCCTGTGGCACCCCACTGGTCACTTGGCCTACTCCAGAGTGGATTCCATTCATCATTACCCTATGAGTTCTGCTGCTCAGCTAACTGTCTACCCATTTTACAACCTTAGTACCCACTCATAGCCTCTCCAGCTTGTTTATCGGTGTTTTATGTGGAATGGTGTCAAAAGCCATGCTGAAATCCAGGTAGGACATGTCCACCACCCCTCCATGATCCACTTACCTGGTCACTGAGTCAAATAACTTAATAAGGTTTGTTTTGCATGAGCCCATCCCCCCATGAAACCATGTTGCCTTGGATCTTGCAGACCAGTGGCAATAAGGTATTCACCAATCCTTTCCTTTAACAATGATTCCATTACCTTTCTCACAACTGATGTCAAGCTGGCTGGCCTGTAGTTTCCTGCTTCCTTCCTAGTACCACTTTAGTAGTGAGGGACCATATTTGCCCTCCTCCAGTGCCCCAGTACCACCCCTGTTTCCAATGACAGGTTGAACAGGAATGTCAAAGGTGCTGCCAGCTCCTCTCTGAGTTCCCTTGGTATCCTGGGGTGCACTCCATCTGGCCCCATTGCCTTGTCCACTTTTAGTGTTGTTAGTTCTCTAAGGACCCTTTCCACTGTAAACAGTCTTGTGTCCACTTCCCTGCCCCTAATGTCTTTGACCTTAATTCTTGAGCCTTCACCTGCCCCCTCCTCTGTAAACACTGAACAGAAGTATTTTTGTTAACATGTTTGCCTTTTGGTAGTCTTTCTCTACACTGTCCCCTTCTTCAACTTTTAGCCATACTATCCCTCCCTTTGTCTTTCTCTTTTTGCTTATATACCTAAAGAATGTGTTATCATCTATTTTCACTGATTTGGTGATCTTTTCTCTGCCCCCCTTTTGCTGCTCCTGGTATTTCACCCTGTCTTTCTCCCTCTGTGTTGTCTTGTATCTTCTAAATGCCATTTTTTTTGCTCTTACTTTCTCTGCTACCCCCTTTGAGAACCATAAAGGTTTCTTCTTCCTTTTGCCCTTGCTAACTTACCTGACACAGAGATATACTTTAAACAGAACATAACGAGTACGCACTTAATATCATAACAAAAAAAAAAATACCAGAGAAAACCAGTATCAGAAAAAAATACCAGAGAAAAACAATAACTAAAAAACATATTTAGATCATGGAGAATCATGGCTGCTACCTGAAAGAATTTAAAATACTGTTTTGTCAGAAACTTTTCCTTTCGTTTACTGCATTGAAAATGGATTTGGTTCTCCTGAGTATTCTCTTTTCACTGTATATTTTTTCCACATATCTGTGCATGTCCATCAACCACGGACAAACCATGGATGGAGTTATCATATACAAAGACCATGGACAGAGCAGGGATGACCACAGAAGTCCACGGACAACCTTATTCATCCATAAAAACACAGACAACTGGAAAGCAGGGTAGTAGCATACACTAAATTGACTTCACCAGCTTAAAGGGATAATGGTTCCAAAAGAAAGCCGTTGGTTTAGGACAGATACTTTAAAAAATGGGATATACATGTATACAGTGAGTATGCCTTCTTACATCCTTGTTTGGTAACTGTTTTTTTATCTATGAATGTTTCTCTAAACCTATATACTATACATTAGGAAATAATATATTATACACTAGGAAAAATTTCATCTTTTCCTTTTTTTATAGGACCTGAGTTTCATATACTGTATATAGTTACGTATAACTGAAGTAAGGTGCCTGCCTGGTGCCGTGGCTTGGAGGGACAAGAAGCGCATCCTCAGGATCACGAGAACAGCTGCACGGGAGTCTGAGCTGGACGTCATTGTCCACTTAGGGACAAATGACTCTGGCTCAACATGAGATTAGAGCAGTGCAAAAGGACTTTGTAGAACTGAGAGGGGTCTAAGACAAGTAGCACACACAGTATCCTTCTCAGAGGTGCTGCCTGTCAATGGCATGAGTGAGGCGGTACTTTGCACCATGCAGTTTAATGAATGGTTGAAAAATGGTGTGGAACACAGGGTTTGGCTTCATTGGCGACTGGGGTTCCACCTGGAGGGACACCAGCCTATACTGGCAGGATGGTCTGCATTGTGTCCAGGAAGGGAACAAGTCTTTTGAGCAATCGGTTTGAATGCTTCATTGGCATGCTTTTAAACTAGTCAAGGGGGGAGGCACTGATAAGCAGCAGGAAAATCCCAGCCTCTCCCTACAAAACAGGGTACTAAATGAGAAAAAGACCAAGGTAGAAAGGTCAGTGGGGGATGCTGCAACTGAAGGTAACGCCATCAAAAAATGGAAAGCAATGAGTACCAATGCCCGTAGTCTGAGTAACAAGCTTCCTGAATTAGTGGCCTTGATGGAGAAGGAACATCTGGATATCGTGGCAGTCACAGAAACATGGTTCACACAAAACCATGACTGGGATGTAAACATACCAGGAAACACTATCTACAGGAGGGACAGAGAGGGTAATAGAGGAGGAGGAGGAGTAGCTCTTTACACAAGGGAAGGAATCAAAGCAGCAGAACAAAAGGGAAAACAGGGAGGAGAAGAAGCACTGTGGGTAAATTTGGAGACCGGCAATGGCACCACAATCCGCATAGGGGTTGTATACAGACTCCCTTCTCAAGGGAGGAAATGGACAAGGAAATGATAGAAAGTATACTTAGTAAGGCAGAAAAAGGGAGATATTGCTGATGGGCGATCTGAATATGCTAGATGTTAACTGGAGTGCAGTTGCAGCAGCCACTTCTAAGAGTGGGGTTGTTCTAGATGCCCTACAGGAGCATGCCTTAGACAACTAGTATTGGAGCCCACTCGAGAGGGAGCAATCTTAGACCTGGTTCTCTCAAATGGAGATGAAGAGAGGATCACAGATGTAGAAGTGGGTAGCCATCTGGGAACTAGCGACCATCGAACAGTATGGTTCACAATAAACACAGCAATAGAGTCAAGCCATACAGAGGCAAAGGTACTGGACTTTAGGAGGGCTGACTTTGCCAAAATGGGTGAGTGCCTAAGGAATGTACTAGCAAATGGGCAGGAAGGAGGGGTGGAAGAACAATGGGGAATAATAAAAACTGCCATCACAGAGGTAACTAGCCTTTGTGTGAAGCAAATAAACAAAAGAAAATGATGTAAGAAACCACTATGGTTCTCAAAGGAAGTGGCAGTGAAGGTTCAAGAGAAAAAGAAAGCTTTCAGGAAGTACAAGGAATCACAAAAGGAGCAGGACAGAGAACTGTATCCGTTAAAGCAAAAGGAAGCTGGGAAGGCAGTCAGAACAGCAAAGGCACAAACTGAGGAAAGATAGCCAACTCGGTTAAGAAGGGGATAAAACCTTTTATAGGTACATCAGGGAGCAAAGGAAGACCAAGGGAGGGATAGTGAGGCTTAATAAGGGGGGTGGGAGGGGGGCAGAGGGTGACTGTGAAAAGGCAGAGATACTAAACAAATATTTTTGCTCTGTATTTACAAAGGAAGAGGGGGAAGTACCTAAAACAAACAGTAGAAACACTCTGGATACAGAAGTTGATACCAGCCCATTTACAGAAGAAAGGTTTCTGAAAGAACTCTTAAAACTGAAGGTGGACAAAGCAATGGGGCTTGATGGGATTCATCCCAGAATTCTAAAAGAACTAAGGGTGGAATTAGTGACACCACTGACTACCCTGTTTAACAAATCATGGGAGGATGGGGTGGTTACCGAGGACTGGAGGATGGCAGATGTGATTCCCCTTCACAAAAGTGGGAGCAAGGCAGAAGCAGAAAACTACAGACCTGTTAGTTTAACCTCAGTGGTAGGGAAAATTATGGAATCACTTCTGAAGGAAAGAATTGTCGAGTATCTAGAGGCCAGAGGGGCACAGGACCCAAGGCAGCATGGATTCACAGTGGGAAGGTCATGCCAGACAAATCTGATAGATTTCTTTGACAAGGTGACCAAAGTAGTAGATCAGGGAGGGGCTGTGGACATGGCCTACCTAGACTTTAGCAAGGCATTTGACACAGTCCCACACAAAAGATTAATATACAAGTTAGCTAGCCTGGGAGTGGGTCCCAAGATGACAGCCTGGGTAAAACATTGGCTGGAGAATAGGACACAGAGAATAATAGTAAATGGAGTCCACTCTGAAGAAAACGGGGTTACTAGTGGGGTACCACAGGGTTCAGTATTAGGACCAGTCCTCTTCAATGTCTTTATAAGCAACATTGCAGAGGGACTGGAAGGAAAAGTATGTCTCTTTGCAGATGACACAAAGATCTGCAACAGAGTTGATGCACAAGGTTCATCACACCATAAGATTCAGTTTTGGGGCACCCCCTAATAGGCCTGCCCCTACGGAGATGGTCCAGTATCGCCCTTTAAGGGGAGTAAACCCAGAGGGCCTATTAGCGGTACTGGACCTATCGGTGTTTCGATGACAGCATGGGTCCACGGGACCTTGTTACGCTCATAACAAGGCAGTGAGCAGGGCCTGGACCAAATTGCTCCTTTAGCCTGTGCCTAATTCACTCAGCGCCTCAAAGACTCCAAGGTTTGATGAGTCTTTGAAGGAGCTGAGGAGAGTGGGGCGAAGGCTAGAGAGGGCCTGGTGGAAATCTTGCCTGGACGCTGACAAACTTAGATTGATGGATCATTCTGTTATCTATCAATCAGCAATAACCCGTAAGAAGGCAGAATTCCTGTCCAGGGAGATTAGTGCTGCGCGAAACCGACCAGCTCAACTCTTTCGGACTGTTGACAGATTGTGCAATCCACTCTGTCTACAGTCTGGAAGAGACTTTTCACAAACAAAGTGTGATGAGCTTGCTCGATTTTTCGCTGATAAGATTGCCAGCATTATGTCGGATATCGGCCAACCTCACTCTTCAAGGGTTTGCAGCGATCGGCGGGGGGAAACAAACACCTGTGTCACCTGGTTTGACTTTGGTAGGCCGGAATTCATGGACATTGTGAGGATTGTCCAGACTGTACGTCCAACCAGCTGTAGTTTGGATCCGGGCCCTACGCCTCTATTATTGGGTTGCGTAGATATTATCTGTCTGACCATTGCTGAAATTGTCTGGAAATCTTTGGAGCAGGGGATCTTTCCTGAACCCTTAAAGGAGGCGGCGTCATTCGACCACTCCTAAAAAACCTTCTATTAAATCCGACTGCCCTGCTAACTACAGACCTGTTCTAACCTGCCCTTTTGGGCAAGGTTATTGAAAAGGTGGTTGCACTGCAACTGGATGACCACCTTACAAATCACAGTGTCTATGATACTCTTCAATCAGGATTTAGGAAAAGACATAGTACTGAGACTGCTCTTGTCCGGGTTCTAAATGATCTCCTGATAGTGAGAGATCGAAAGGCTCGTACTATTCTAGTCCTTCTTGATCTCTCTGCAGCATTTGGCACTGTGGACCATGGTGTGCTTTTGGAACGCCTGCGGTTTTATTGTGGACTGTCTGGTATGGTTCTGCAATGGTTTCAATCTTTTCTCACAGGGCGGAGACAGAGGGTTATCACTGGAATTTATTCCTCTGACGCTGTCTCTTTGCCCTGTGGGGTTCCATGGGGTTCCATTTTGGCACCCATGTTGTTCAGCTGTCTATATGCTGCCATTTGGAGACATTATTAGGCAATACAGCTTGGGTTTACCACATGCAGATGATACTAGCTATATTTGTCCTTAGTCCCGACAGGAAGATACAGTCTCTATACTTAACAACTGTCTATCCGAGATCAAGGATTGGATGAGTGCCAGCTGGCTAAGGTTAAACCCGGATAAGACTGAGGTGTTGGTGGTGGACCCAGGTCACCTTGAGGCGGGTTGTAAGGCTGGACTCCCTTCGGGCGTATGGATCGATGGTGCCCAGCTCTCAACCTCAGACCGGGTGCGTAACCTGGGCGTTATTATTGACAACAGTTTGACCCTGAAATTTCAGGTGTCTTCTGCTGTCAAATCTTCCTTCTACCATCTTAGGAATATCGCTCGGGTGAAACACCTTGTTCCTCCGGCTGATCTTCCGACATTGGTCCATGCCTTTGTTACTTCTCGCCTTGATTACTGCAATGCCCTGTACCTAGCGCTACCGGGGGTTGATATCCTCCACTTGCAGCTAGTGCAGAACGCAGCAGCCAGGCTTCTGACTGGGACATCTATGAGAAGTCATATTACGCCTGTGCGCGCTAACTGCACTGGCTGCCGTTCAGTGGCGGATCACCTTTAAGGTCAGGTTACTGACCCATAAAGTCTCTACACCTACCAGGGACCCCATGTGTATCTTCAAGATCTCCTTGTTCCCTACTGTCCCTCTCGCTCGGCCCACTCCGCCAGCGAAGGATTGCTATAGAGGTTCCCAGGTTTTTTAAAAACATCTGGAGCATGGGCATTTTCTTATGCTGCCCCTACCCTGTGGAATTCTCTACCTCATCGGATACGAAGCTGCCTGACCGTTGAGAGCTTTAAGTTAGAATTAAAAACTTATCTATTTCAAAAGGCATATGGAGAGTGATTTACTGTATTTTATTGAAATTATATTGTTATTGTTGTTGTTTGTGTTATATGTATGTATTTTAATTGTTTTATTTGTACAGCGCTTTGGTATTGAAAAGCGCTTAAAAAATAAATTTTACTTACTTACTTACTTACAAGGTGGGGTGGAAAGGATGAAAAGGGACTTGGCAAGGTTAGAGGAATGGTCAAATGTATGGCAGCTTAGATTCAATGCTAAGAAGTGCAAGGTAATGCACCTGGGAAACAAAAACCCAGGGGAAGAGTACACAATGGGGGGTGAGATACTAACAACAACAAAAATGGAAAGGGACCTGGGGGTAGTCATATCAGATGACCTAAAGGTGGGCAAGCAATGTGAGAGGGCAGCAAGGAGGGCTGGGGGATACTGGGATGCATAGGGAGAGGCATCACCATTAGAAAACAAGAAGTTATTATCCCTCTGTACAGACAGCTGGTCAGACCCCATCTGGAGTACTGTGTGCAGTTCTGGAAACCCAGTCTTTTCAAAGACATAGACAGGATGGAAGCTGTCCAGAGGAGGGCAACTAAAATGGTGCAGGGTCTGCATCGAAGACATAAGGAAGAGAGACTAAGGAGCTGATATGTATAGCCCTCGAGGAAAGGAGGGAGGGGGGACATGATAGAAACTTTCAAGTACCTCAAGGGAATCAACAAAGTCCAAGAGGGTAGCATCTTTCAAAAAGAGGTGCAAGAACAAGGGGCACAATTTGAAGATGGGGGGCGGCTAAAGGTAATTTAAGGAAGTATTTTTTCACAGAGAGGGTTGTGGATGGCATGGAACGGCCTTCCGGAGGAGGTCGGAGTCAAAAACAGTGGTGGAATTCAAGCATGCATGGGACAGTCATAAGGCAATTCTAGGGGGTGGGGGCAGAAAGAAGTAGGCTGCTGGTTAACTAGGATCTGCAGCTTATCCAGTAGGCAGGGAAATGGGCAGACTGGGTGGGCCAAGCGGTCCTTATCTGCCGTCAAAGTCTATGTTTCTATGTTTCTATAAGTCTGTCTTCAACTGCTAAAGCTGGAAACACTCAACTTACAGTATGAGAGTTTAACCTATCTGTAATGTTTACAATGGTTATTATGTAATCCCCCCATCCCTTACAGATTCCTTTACTAGCTGTAACAGTTTTATGTTATTTCCCAGAAAGGGGTGGGGGGACCCAGGCCAGTGTATACTCCCTGTGGAATTCCCACTCTTCCTTCACAGTTATCACTTCACCCCATCCTCGGAGCAGTGCTGCCTTTCCACCAAGGGATGTGCCTGGCCTGAGCATTTAGTGGCAACTAGACTGCCATGACAATAGACCCCACACTGGGACCATGTGGGGGTCAACACTAACAGCACCCCCTGGTGACATCAGCTGTGTGAGGTCAGTCTCTACTGAGGATGCTGCTGCCAGAAACCAAGGTCTTAATAGCCTTCTTCTATAAGGCTTAAGCCTTGCATACTCCTTTAAATACTCCTTTGAAGGAGAATTGCACTGAACTTGTATGTAACTTTCCCCCTAGAAACTGATTCTTAGTGCTCGTTCCAGTTCTTTGTTGTTCTATCTTTAATAACATTTTGGCAAATTCTTTGATTGTTTCGTATCTACACACTGGTGGTCGGTACCATTTTAGAACTTGATGATGTAGTTTCTGTATGTTTCAACCACAAAGTTCTATAGTAGAATATGGATGCATTGTATCAACAATCTAAGAGCTTAACAGAGACACAGACTACATAATACAGTTTTAAAATGGTCTTTACCATCACAGTGTACATCAGAAACACTCAGTGAATTTACTTAAAGCCAGTTAAAATGGAACAATAGCAGAATGGAATCTGGTATTTGAAGCACAGCTTCAATAAAAATAAAGCAGGCTTTCTTCTTTAACTACTAAATAAGTAGACCAATTCACTGCTGACTAGCCACCTTTCTGATGTTCTTCCTTCTACAGTATGTACACTCCATAAAGGTTTTAGATAACAAGGATGACTCACAAAGGACTAGCCACTCCCCCTGGGGTTCAGCAACATTTTTGAATGGGTTGCCTCCCATTGTAAACAGTAGAATCCTGATTGGCTCACAACTTGAGTTAGGGGAGATTTCAAACCTTTTAACTGCACACTGGTCTCTGCCCACAAAAAACAAACACCCTTGAGTCTTTGGACACATTCAAAAGTAAGCTTGCCTTTATTTGCCAGCTACCTTTGGAGAAATAGAATTTTATGCTTATACAACTAGCTTTTGGTTGTAAAAAAAAGTACTAATTCCAAGCTCTTACACACTACATACAGCTACTGTATCTAAATTGAGGCAGGAGCAGCTCACTAAAGGAGTGCAGGATCCAGGTAAGACAAGCCTCCCTTAATCCATACTACTGTACAGATTTGATTGGTCTGACAGAAATGAAATAATACAGACCATGAGGAACAAATGTAGACCGTTCAGCTGTTAGAATAATAACACACAGTGACTATGACTGAAAATAGACACTAGTGCACATGAGATGTAGTTAGGTAAAATGTATCCTTTCTTACACACATGAGTTGATAGTACAGTGACTTTCCATGTGCCTTGAATATATAAACAATACATTTATTTATTTATCTAGATATTGATAAGTGGGTAAGCTCACTGAGACCAGTGGTCCCTTTTTCAGGAGCCACATGGATAAATGAAGTGAGGCTGTACAGCTGAGTGAGCCTGGACTGTGCACACATGGTTTGATTCATTCTTTGTTTGGAAGAAAGGAAAGAAAGTTTTAGAAATGTTATTCTTTCTCTAGGACTTTTTCTCTCTCTCTCTCTTTCTCTGCTTGATGAGAACTGCTAACAGTGTTTTTCTGTTGTTTTCACAAAATCTCAAAAATGAAAAGGGATGCATCCACAGTCATGTGAGCAGGATCCTATAAAGGCAGGTGAAACTCTTCCTTATTAGGAAGAGTGTAGCCAGAAATTTCTTTATACACATTCTCTCCAACTGCAGTGCTTCCCCCTGCCCACTATACAAAAATCAGATTTTTTTATTAATCCAGATGTCTCGTCTAATCTCTAAACAGGTAGTACACATATTTGTATCCTAAATGACAGATGTTTAAACAGATACAGACACTGCTCACACTGCCTCCCCTTTTATGATCATGGATAAACCACATGATTTTATATATACACCTTCCCAAGGACTACGCTCGGCCAACACAGTTCTACTTACTGTACCTAGGTGTCTTACTTCAAAAGACTCTGGAGCATTTCACTGCACCGCTTCAGCCACCTGGAACTCTCTCCCTCCTGCCTTGAGGCAGGCCAACTCCCACCCAATCTTCAAAAAAGATCTGTATTGCCACCTATCCTGGGACCCCTGCACATGCTTTGATCCCTCTTAATGCCTCACAGCTCACCACCCTATTTCTCCCCTTCTCCCATGACTTCACTGCAGTTGCAAAAAAGCTATGCTATAAAAATGTCATTATAGCTGTCACTTAGCCCAGTTTCGGTTACAATTTTCAAGTACTAATGTCACCTTTTTCATCACTGCCTAGTTATATGTATTATCTCAAGTACTGTTTGACTTGATCTGTATCTAACCTACCTGTATTATATGCTATGTATTGTGTAATCTCATTTTATGTATGTACTCTCCTGAGCCTGAAAATAGTCAACTTTGGCTAACGCACCCAACCCAGTAAACAAAAACTAAATAAATAGTTAAACCATAGTTATTCATGGTTTTGACCATGATTATCCATGGACAACCTCTGACAGAAAATGGCCCAGGGTTAGACCATGGATGCCCATGGGCAATACAATTTCATGTATGTTTGTTTATTGAAGAAATAAAATGGAGATCTACCCTCTAACTGAGCTCCCTCACAGTGACTTCCCACGAATAGCATGAAGTGCAATTTAACACAGTATCATTACATATGTTTAAACATGCAAAATTAAAATAAAATCAAAAGTTTATAAAATAAAATGTACAATTACAATTAGCTATAGAACCTATAGCATTATTTATTGGGCATATTCTGTAGCATCTACCTCTTGCCTCAACTCCCAAGATAAACTTTACTCAATTCCCCAGTAGTAGAAATGAGTTTTCTGAGTTCACCCGACAAACCATTTTTTCTTATTTTACTAAAAGTTGGGGTGGGTCTTAAACATGGCTAATAACAGTTAGGTAACTGATTCCAAAATGTAGGCCCTTTAAAATGAAAAGGCATGTTTACATACATACCATTTGAGAATTATTCAGGCTGGTTCAGTTTTATAAACTTTTGATTTTATTTTATTTTTGCATGTTTAAACATATGTAATAGTACTGTGTTAAAACTCATGTAAATTGCACTGCATGCTATTCGTGGGAAGTCACTGTGAGGGAGCTCAGTTAGAGGGTAGATCTCCATTTTATTTCTTCAATAAACAAACATACATGAAATTGTATTGCCCATGGGCATCCATGGTCTAACCCTGGGCCATTTTCTGTCAGAGGTTGTCCATGGATAATCATGGTCAAAAGCATGAATAACTATGGTTTAACTATTTATTTAGTTTTTGTTTACTGGGTCGGGTGAGTTAGCCAAAGTTGACTATTCCCAGTCCCACACAAAAGATTAATATACAAGTTAGCCAGCCTGGGAGTGAGTCCCAAGATGACAGCCTGGGTAAAGAATTGGCTGGAGAATAGGACACAGAGAGTAATAGTAAATGGAGTCCACTCAGAAGAAAGGAGGGTTACTAGTGGAGTACCGCAGGGTTCAGTATTAGGACCGGTCCTCTTCAATGTCTTTATAAGCGACATTGCAGAAGGACTGGAAGGAAGAAATATGTCTCTTTGCAGATGACATAAAGATCTGCAACAGAGTTGATGCACAGGGTGGGTGGAAAGGATGAGAAGGGACTTGGCAAGGTTAGAGGAATGGTCAAATGTATGGCAGCTTAGATTCAATGCTAAGAAGTGCAAGGTAATGCACCTGGGAAACAAAACCCAGGTGAAGAGTCACAATGGGGGTGATACAAACAACAACAAAATGGAAAGGGACCTGGGGTTAGTCATATCAGATGACCTAAAGGTGGGCAAGCAATGTGAGAGGGCAGCAAGGAGGGCTGGGGGGATACTGGGATGCATAGGGAGAGGCATCACCAGCAGAAAACAGGAAATTATTATCCCTCTGTACAGACAGCTGGTGAGACCCCATCTGGAGTACTGTGTGCAGTTCTGGAGACCCAATCTCCGCAAAGACATAGACAGGATGGAAGCTGTCCAGAGGAGGGCAACTAAAATGGGGCAGGGTCTGCACCGGAAGACATATGAAGAGAGACGAAAGGAGCTTAATATGTATAGCCTCGAGGAAAGGAGGGAGAGGGGGGACATGATAGAAACTTTCAAGTACCTCAAGGGAATCAACAAAGTCCAAGAGGGTAGCATCTTTCAAAAAAAGAGGTGTGCAAGAGCAAGAGGGCACAATTTGAAGATAGAGGGGCGGCTCAGAGGTAATTTAAGGAAGTATTTTTTCACAGAGAGGGTTGTGGATGCATGGAACGGCCTTCCGGAGGAGCTTGTGGAGTCAAAATCAGTGGTGGAATTCAAGCATGCATGGGACAGTCATAAGGCAATTCTAGGGGTTGGGGGTAGGACGAAGTAGGCTGCTGGTTAACTAGGATCTGCAGCTTATCCAGTAGGTAGGGAAATGGGCAGACTGGGTGGGCCAAGCGGTCCTTATCTGCCGTCAAATTCTATATTTCTATGTTTCTATGGTCATGGTTATCCATGGTTGTAAATTTTTCTGTGTTATAAAACAAATTTCTACAATGCAAAGATAATTTATTTTTTTAATAACCTGCACATTCTGTAATATATATTAGTCACAGATACCTTTGAACTAGCTATTATTTACTTACCCAGTGCTACTGTGGTCCCTCCTTTTTTTATGCTCCCAGAGGCCCCCAGCACGCCATTCCTTCAGGCCTTCAAGTGTCCCCCCACTGCCCACAGAACTCACCTTCTACCACTGGATATGTACCAACAGGCTCCCTAGGGTAGTCTATTCCCCCATGTCAATGGCTTATCCTTGTTAGTGGTCCCTCCCAGGACTCCAGTGCTAGCACCTGGGAGGTAGAATCTCCTTGGAACATCAAAGATACAGCCAGGAGAGGAGCTAAAAGAAGAAAGAGCTTGGTGGCATGGGTATGAATTGGAGGTGGCCATCAACTGGCGTGCTGGGCCAGTCAATATTCCTTTTTCTCCCAGACCCTTTCACCACCCCTCCTCCCATGCGCACTGATGCTGTGGCATCCTAGGGTGGGGGAGTGCATGGTGCATGATGCATAGTCACCCACATCTGCATTCCACCACAAGCTACCACTAGGAGCCACTCTGAGAGCAGTGTTGCACCAAACCTTCCTGAGAGGAGAGCATTCACATGGATGGAAGGATGGTGAGGAGTGTACAAGAAGCTGAAAAGGGAAGAGGAAGAGGGAGACAGATTAATGTTACTCACAGAAGAGATGTGGGTAGGCAGTGGATGAGGATACATGGGATTACCCAAGCCTCATGGGTACTACTGTCTCGGAGGCCTGGGGCGCTCAGGGAGGGAGAATAGCAGGTAGTAGGGAGGAAAGGTGGAAATGCGAGGGATGAAACAGGAGGGTTAACATTCAAAGAGGTTTCCTTAAGGAATAGATTTCATCCATTGTATGAAAGTGAGAATGAGGTAACAGGTGGTGGGGAGGGAGAAGGGTCTGGTTAAGGCAAGTGGGTTGTGGGAAATGGGACAGGAAAAGGGAGTAAGACAATCCAAAGTAGTTACAGTGGGTGGGGAAGAGTACATGGAGAGGAGAAGTTGGGGGTGATGAAGGGTCTATGGTAACAGGAAGAGGACAAAGGAGAGGATATGGGTGGGTGACTAGAAAGGAAATAAAATGGAGGGGGTGAGAAGACAGATGGAAAGGCAAGAAATTAATGTGGGGGTGGCAGTCAAGCAGAGACTGGGGAGCTTAACATTGGAGTGGTAACCAGGATTAAGAAGGAACAGTTAGATGGGGAGTAGCTAAAAGAGCAGTCTCTGAAGTGAAAAAGAAAGGCAAGAATAGAGGGAGAGGAAGGGTGGTAATCACAGGGGATGTCATAATTAAGGGTGTTCACTGGGGAAGGAAGGGGGACTCAAATTAAGGTAGGAAGGTGGTTTACATGCCAGGGATGACAGCAGACTGGGTGTGCCCAAGATTTGAGGAGCTGGTTAGTGGGATTGAAGGGAAGCCTGTCATAGTTACACACCTAGGGACCAGCAACCTAGCTGGGGAGGAGGTGAGGGTAGTACAAGAAAGAGTAAGGGTGTTAGGAAGTACCTGCAGGGAGGCAGCCAGAATGTTGGCATTTTCAGAGGTGTTGCCTATACCAAGAGCCAGCACGGTTAGGAAGACAAGGATAGAGGAATTCAGTGACTGGCTGAGGAAATGGTGCAAGTAGGAATGGTATGACTGTACTGGGGACAGGAGGGAGACCTGGTCAAATAAAATGTTTTATGCATCAGACTGCATCTCAGTATTAGGGGCTCAAAGGTCCTCAAGGACATGAGGGGTACATAAACATAAACTTAATTTAAATTACTATGGAAGGGGGAAGTGGGCCTGAAGACCCCAGAATACCAAGAGGAGGAGGAGGTCAGTAGACCTCCCCTTTGCCAGTAGAGGGGGACTGGAGGGTGGATGTAGATGGGAAGAGAAGGGGTTAGCAATGGGGAGGGGGGCGCAAGCAACAAGGAGGAAGGAGAAAGGCATATGGGAGAGAAGGAAAGGAGTCTAGCATGGGGGTGTCCCTGAATGCACGAAGCCTTGCAAACAACAGAGATGACCTATAGGCATTGTTGGCAGAGAGGCGAGTGGACATCATGGCAGTCACAGAGACATGGGCCACACCAAACCATGACTGCAACCTCTTGATCCCTGGGTATAAATGATACAGGAGGGAGAGTGTGGTAGGAAAAGGGGATGAGGTGGCGGTTTATATTTATTTATTTTATTTATTTAGTTTTTGTTGACTGGGTAAGTGCACTAGACAAATCCTGCCTATTTTCAGGCACGACCCGGGGGAGGGGGGTACAGATCAATGCCAACTGACCTTGAACCAGATTAAGCTGTTGGTGGTATTTTTAGTGAATGAAGAAAATTTGGCCAGGACACCAGGGAAATTCCCTTACTCTTTTCAATAAGTGCCATGGGATCTTTAACATCCACCTGATCTACCATCAATCTAGGCAGATGGGACCTCAGTTTAACGTCTCATCCGAAAGACGGCACCTCAGAAGTGCAGCACCCCTCTCATGCTGTACTACAGTGTCAGTACTGGGATATTAACCCAAGTGCCAGGTATGGGAACTGAACCCACAACTCTCTGATCTCCAGGCCTCAGAGGCGAGTGTGCTACCTACTGAGCCACTGACACTGCAATCAGGGTGGGTATATTATATATAGAGAGAGAAGTCAGAGTACAGGAGTGCGGAAGTACTGTGAATTCAGTTACTGTCTAATAGAAGGAGTAAGGTAAGGTTTCGGGTGGTTTGCAGATCACCCAACCAGAAGGAGGAAAGAGAGAAGGAACTGAACTCGCAACTGTTAAAGGCTGCAGGGAGGGGAGACAATAGTGGGAAATTTCAAACTGCCCAAGGTGGACTGGGGGGGACAGGCCACAACCTGTGCCAGAAATAAGGTGATACTAGATGCACTGCAAAGTGGGTTCCTGACTAAAAGGTGTCAATGAACCCACCAGGAAGGGGACAATCCTTGATCTGGTATTGACAAATGGGGAGCATATCCCGGATATAACAGTGGAGGAGACCCTGGGTGGAAGTGACCATTGCACAGTGTGGTTCCAGTTGAAGATGGGCAGGGAAAAGGTTCCCACTAAGACTAAAATCCTGGAGTTTAGAAAAGCAGACTTCAAAAAGATGGACGAGTTACTGAGGAGTCCCCTGGAAGATATCTGAGGGAATATGGCAGTGGACCAGAGGTAATAATCATCAAGGAAGGAATGACAGCTGTCACAGAGGAGTGTGTTAGGCTCAAGGGGAAAAACTCAAAGGCTAAAGCACCAAGCTGGTTTAGTACTGATGTCACCCATGCAGTGCAAGACAAGAGGTCAGCCTGCAAGAAATTATGGAGGACCAAGACAGAAAGGAAGACAAGAAGGAGATAGCAACTGTAGCAGGTAAGGCAGTCTAGTGGGTTAAAGCTCAGAAGGAACTGAAGCCAGTTGAAGGAATTATGAAGGGGTAAAATGCTTTTGTTTATTATATTAAAGAGAAAAGGGAAAGAAAGATGGGATAGTTAGGCTCAGGAAAGGGGATGGGTGGGTAGAATAAATAGGGCTTAGGCACAGGTACTGAATGGGTACTTCTGTTCCATCTTCACCAAGGAGAACAATGGCCCAGTGCCACGGGGGGCAGGAGCACAGATATGGTAATGGGGTGGATAGGGTGAAGGAAGGGCTACTAGAATCAAGGATTGACAAATCCCCAGGCCTGAATACCATATACCCACTGAGGGAACTGAGGAATGAGCTTGCAGATCACTTGGCCAACCTGTTCGGTAGTTCACTGGAGTCAGGAGTAGTACCACAGGACTGGAGAATGGCACTTGTACTTCGCCTCCATAACTACAGTCCTAAGGATGACACAGGGAATTAAAGACCTGTCAGCCTGACCTCAATCATGTGCAAGCTTATGGAGGCAATGCTTAAGCAAGGGTTGGTAGAATATCTGGATAAGCATGGTCTGCAGGACGTGAGGTAGTATGGTTTGGTATGCTGTTGTGAGGGCACCGTAATGTGGGCATCACAACATGGTCGTTGAGTGAAAGGGACATTTTGGATTTTTAGAGTGTCCCACATTCACACCATGTTGGGCAATCCACAATTTGTCTGCTCTTCATGGCATGCCCGACCTGGAGGACATTATATAATGTTTACTTGGTGCAGGGGGCAAAGGCCCTCCCCCCCCCCACAAAACGTAAGTGTTTGATCTGACAGTCCAAGGGTGCTATACCTGTGTGGTGGTGCAATGTTCACCCATGATCATGGCAGGCAACATTGTGCTTGCACCTCACACACATTTCAGGCACTCCGGCATGGGTGAGCCGCATGGTTTTATGGGAAGGAGGTCATGTCCAACGAATCTCATTGACTTGTTTGACTGGGTCTCTAAAACAATGGACAGGTGTGAAGCAGTGGACATCCTTTACCTGGACTTCAGTGAGGCCTTTGACTCTGTACTGTATAAGAGTTTGATTAGGAAATTGGTGGATCTTGGAGTTGGAGAGAAGTTGACGACATGGGTGGAAAGTTGGCTGAGGGGTAAGACCCAGAAACTGCTGCTAGAAGGCAGAACTAGCACAAGAAAAGTCACCAGCAGGGTCCCACAGGGCTCGATGCTTGGACAGGTACTGTTCAATGTCTTCATCAATGATAATAGGGATGGCATTAAGGGCAAAATGTGCCTGTTCGTGGACTACACCAATATCACTGGGAGGGTGGACAAGTAGAAGACAAGACCTAAAAGAGAATCTGAAAAAAATTGGGAGGTTTTCTGGGGTCTGGCAGCGTGGCTTCAATGCAAAGAAATGGAAAGTTATGCACACTGGAGCCAGGAACCCCAGGACTGAGTACAGCAGTTCCATGTCAAATGGGCTAATCAATAATGGCGACCCATCAAAACAGTTCTGAACCCACTGGTCGAACACTTTTTGAAAAGTGTTTTCTTGTGGGGGGCTTCACTCCCCACACACCCCTTTATTTAGATTCCTACTCTGGGGGGGTGCAACTCAGGGATGGGATAAAACCAGGGTTGCTCTGAGGTGCTGGCACCATTGTTCCTTTGCCCTTTCGACAGTTCGCCATTGTTGATTTGCCCTTTTGATATGAGAACAGTATGGCCTGGGTGGGTCTGGGTATCTGTATCAGATGAGGAGAAGGATTGGGGAGAAATGATCAGTAGTGACCTGAAGCACTCCACACAATTTAGGAAGCCAACAATAAAAGCAAAAAAATGTTGAGGTACATTATTAGAGGGATCAGCAGCAGACAAGAAGAGGTAATACTGCCCTTGTACAGGTCTTTAGTGAGGCTGCATCTAGAATATAGTGTACAGTACTGGTGCCTATACCTTAAGAAGGGCATTAACTTTGCTGGAGATGGTCCAAAAACGGGCAATTAGGATGATCATGGGCCAGCAAGGTAGAACGTATTAGGAGAGATTTGGGGCTTTAAACATGTACTCCCTGAAGCAGAGAAGGGGGAAGAGACATAATTGAGACCTTCAGGTATTTGAAAGGAATAAATAAGGTGGATACAGAGGGTCTCTTCCAGTTTACTGGAAGCTGTAACTCAAGGGGACATAGTCTCATGTTGGGGGGGTTTAGGAGAGATGCTGGGAGGTACTTCTTCACAGACAGGGTAGTGGCAGGTTGGAATGTGCTTCCAGAAGGTGGGGATTGATGAATACAGTGGGCAACTTCAGGACAGGCTGAGACAGGGTTAAAAGGAAAATAAGGGTCAGTGGAGGGGTGGACAGAGGTGAAGGGTTGTTTTACGAGGAGGGGCAGGGACAATAGCTTAAGCTGAAGACCCTGCAATATGAGCAGACAAGGTAGACCAAATGGTCTTCATCTGGTGGCTTCTTCATATGTTCATACGATGACAGCTCCACTCCTAAACTCCAAGGCTTGGGCCACAGCACTCCCCCACTGCTTTGCACCATGGAGCTGGCAGGTTCCTCTTTCTAATGGAGCCTCTGCTCATTAAGTAGTGATAGAATGGCCTAGCTGGTATTTATACCACCATAAAATGAAACTCTTCTAATATGTGATGAGTTTACATATAAATTGTTTTGTACACTCAAGTCTTTCATTTCCTTGTGCAAACCTCACATTTTCCTCATAAATTATTGCTGTTATGATTATTTGTATTAACTGAAAGTGTCAAATTCAGCATTCTGATATGCAAATGATTTATGCAAATGTGATTGCTATTCTATGATCATATGATGATGGTCAAACCATGGTCAAGCGTGGATGAACCATGGTTGACCCTGATGTGTCCAGAACATTTAGAAAACATATTGGGAAGGGCCAAAATACATGGAGATTATGAATGAAGAATCCTATAACAATTTTGACTAATAAAAATGGAACCAAAATATTAATTGGCATGGTCTACTGAAAACTATAAATTTTAGAAATATAGCTGCAACTTAAATATACATTGAAATCCTTTTATGTACTTAGGCAAAATATACACTAGGTAGACTATTTTGTAATTTTACTGTAAATTGCATTCCATAAGTAATTGTATTTATTTATTTATTTATTTAAGAGTTTCACTGGGAAGGCATACTGAGGAAGACTGCTTGTTTCCGGTTGCATCCTGGGGTGGGGAGGGGGAGGGAACAAGTTGTTAAACAATAACAAATACAGGGATGAACAGTTCATATACAAACAATAGATACTGCACCAGTTTAGCAATAATACATAGAGTACATGGATTGTGAGTCAATAATAAGCATACTATTACTGTAGATGACAGCATAAAAATAGCAAAAACCACAGTGCACAAAGTATCTTGCAGTGGGTGCTGACCCAGTGCATAGCAATTTCTGTGTGGTGGTCCAAGATCATAGCTGTGAGGCAGATCTGGGCATGGTGCGGTAAGGTTAGGCTTAGTGTTTAGATTAGGTAGGCATAGGGAGAAGCAGAAGGCATGGAGTGGTGTGAGAAGGCTTAAGATGTAATAGAAGATAGTTGCCATTATGAAAGGAGGACTGGACCTGGACTTTGAGGTAGGTGAGGTAAGGGTAGTCACAATGTGGGTAGATCAGGGCTGAGTCAATGTGTGATGAGACATTAAACTAAAAGTGTAGCTGAGGGTAAGGGTACGGAAGGTTAGCTGTCTGGGAGGTAGCCTGTGGTTAGAGATAGGTGAGATTAGGCACAGGTGCAGAATGGAGTGGTATAGGCATGGAGTAAAGATGAAAGGGCTGCTTGAGTCAGTGCATCTCAGATGGAGGAGGAGGAGGAGAGGGCGTTCCACAGTTTAGGGCAGTGGTATGAGAAGACTGACTGGCCTACCGTGATGGACCTTTGGGGAGAGTCAGGGATCTGTGGTTGGTGTTGTGGGAGGAGTAGGAGGGAAGGACGAGGGTAGAGAGAGTAGAGGTGAGGTAGGAGGGTGGTGTCCCAAGCCAGAATTTGGCCACAAAGCTGATGGAGCTACTAATGTGGTAAAAACAATAGGCCTGATTTTCAAAGCATCGGGAATGACATAAGGTGCTTGTGTCAAAGAGATATGATGCAAGGGGTTCACTGCGCGACACACCTGTCATCATTCCTGATTTTCCAACATAGCCTGTGCCACTAGGGAGACTGCATGCACCATCTGGGCTTGCACCATGCTTGCTGCAATGCATGGTTGCATCATGGCTGAAGGGGGCTTGTGCCATGACAGGCTTGCAGCATCCCCTAAATTTGAATTTTCTACCCCCTCCCCAGAGACTGCATGGTCCGCTAGAGTTACACCAGCCAGAGCTGGTCTTATGTCTCATGCTCTGGCATCCTGCCTGTAGTGTTCTGTACCAACGTGTGCCTGGTTGAGTATGCCCCCCCCAACCAAACACAGAACAAGCAGGACAAAATCCAAACGCAGTACATAATGGATACTGTCTGTGTGACAAACCAAGAATGCAAACTGCTATATACTGCATGTATTTATTGCTCTGCAAAAGATACATACACGATTCATGTGTCTCCAAACACAAATATAAAGTCCTCAGTATGTCACTAAATGTTTCAAAAAAGCAAAGTGAGTCTTATAACGAGCTGCTGAGCCTGGACATTGATGCAGTCATGCACATGATGTGATATCCCTTACTGAAGTCATGTGTGTAGGGCCATGCACAGAAAGTACAGTAGGCCTATGCAGTAGCCTGATTCTTGCTGCATTCTTATATGGAAATCCACCATTAATCCTCAAGTCCCATTTTAACTGTACAGTTTGCTTAGGGACTGAGCGAAGGAAATAGTACAAGAACCTGAGGTATCTCAGTGATAGGAAATGATGGAATCACTTCTGAAGGAAAGAATTGTCGAGTATCTAGAGGCCAGAGGGGCACAGGACCCTAGGCAGCATGGATTCACAGCGGTAAGGTCATGCCAGACAAATCTGATAGATTTCTTTGACTGGGTGACCAAAGTAGTAGATCAGGGAGGGGCTGTGGCTATGGCCTACCTAGACTTTAGCAAGGCATTTGACACAGTCCCACACAAAAGATTAATATACAAGTTAGCCAGCCTGGGAGTGGGTCCCAAGATGATAGCCTGGGTAAAAAATTGGCTGGAGAATAGGACACAGAGAGTAATAGTAAATGGAGTCCACTCAGAAGAAAGGAGGGTTACTAGTGGGGTACCAGAGGGTTCAGTATTAGGACCGGTCCTCTTCAATGTCTTTATAAGCGACATTGCAGAAGGACTGGAAGGAAAAGTATGTCTCTTTGCAGATGACACTAAGATCTGCAACAGAGTTGATGCACAAGGTGGGGTGGAAAGGATGAGAAGGGACTTGGCAAGGTTAGAGGAATGGTCAAATGTGGCAGCTTAGATTCCAATGCTAAGAAGTGCAAGGTAATGCACCTGGGAAACAAAAACCCAGGTGAAGAGTACACAATAGGGGGGAGATACTAACAACAACAAAATGGAAAGGACCTGGGGTTCATATCAGATGACCTAAAGGTGGGCAAGCAATGTGAGAGGGCAGCAAGGAGGGCTGGGGGGATACTGGAGTCAAAATCAGTGGTGGAATTCAAGCATGCATGGGACAGTCATAAGGCAATTCTGGGGGTTGGGGGTAAGAAGAAGTAGGCTGCTGGTTAACTAGGATCTGCAGCTTATCCAGTAGGTAGGGAAATGGGCAGACTGGGTGGGCGAAGTGGTCCTTATCTGCCATCAAATTCTATGTTTCTATGTTTCTATCTATCTCTAACAAGTGATTCTGGTAATTGTATACTAACAGGGATAAGACTTGGAGCTCATAGCAGGGCATTGATATCCATAAAGAAATACAGCATACAGACAAGTGGTAGATTATAAGGATTGCCACAAAAGTGTAGGGAAATGTGTCCCTGATATGTTTGTCACATTGGGTGATATGAGCAGTGGTGTTATGGATCACTTTGCTTTTTTGTAACATTTGAAGATATACTGAGGAATATAACTTTGTCTTTGCAGACTAATTGTGCACATATATTTTGCAGAGCATCAGTTCATTTCCAAATAAGAGTCATAGAAACATAGAAACATAGACTTTGACGGCAGATAAGGACCACTTGGCCCACCCAGTCTGCCCATTTCCCTACCTACTGGATAAGCTGCAGATTCTAGTTAACCAACAGCCTACTTCCTGCCACCCCCCACTACAATTGCCTTGTGTCTCTCCCATGCATGTTTGAATTACCCCACTGTTTTAGCCCCAACAACCTCCCCAGGAAGGCAGTTCCACACATCCACCACTCTCTCCGTGAAAAAAGATTTCCTCACATTACCCCGATCCGTCCCCCCTCTATCTTTAAATTGTGTCCCCTTGTTCTTACACATCTCTTTTTCTGAAAGATGCTACCCTCCTGGACTTTGTTAAGTCACTTGAGATACTTGAACGTTTCTATGATGTCCCCCAGTCCCACCTTTCATCAAGGGTATACATATTAAGCTCTCTCAGTCTCTCTTCATATGATTTCTGATGCAGACCCTGCACCATTTTAGTTGCCCTCCTCTGGACTGCTTCCATCCTGTCTATGTCCTTGCGTAGATGAGATCTCCAAAACTGCACACAGTACTCCAGATGGGGTCTCACCAACTGTCTGTACAGAGGGATAACCACTTCCCTTTTTCTACTTGTAATGCCCCTTACTATGCATCCCAGTATTCCCCTGGCTCTCCTTGCTGACTTCTCACATTGCTTACCCACCTTCAGATCATCTGATATGACTACCCCCAAGTCCTGTTCCATTTTTGTTGTTGTTAGTACCTCCCCTGCTATTGTGTACTCTTCTCCTGGGTTTTGGTTTCTCAGGTGCATTACTTTGCACTTCTTGCATTGAATCTAAGTTGCCATATGTCTGACCATTCCTCCAACCTTGCCAAGTCCCTTCTCATCTTTTCTACCCCCCTTGTGTATCAACTCTGTTACAGATCTTTGTATCATCTGCAAAGAGGCATACCTTTCCCTCCAGACCCTCTGCAATGTCACCTATAAAAATGTTAAAGAGGACTGGACCCAGTACTGAGCCCTGAGGTACTCCACTACTGACCCCCCTATCTTCGGAATGTGTTCCACTCTCTATTACCTTCTGTGTCCTGTTGTGCAGCCAGTTTGCAACCCAGGCTACCACCCTGGGACCCACTCCCAAGCTGGCTAACTTGATTATTAATCTTTTGTGCGGGACTGTGTCAAATGCCTTGCTAAAGTCTAGGTAGGCCATATCCACAGCCCCTCCCTGGTTTATTACTTTGGTCACCCAGTCAAAGAAATCTAATAGATTCATCTGACACGACCTTCCTGCTGTAAATCCATGCTGCTTTGGGTCCTGTGCCCTGCTGACCTCTAGGTACTCAACAATTCTTTCTTTCAGAAGTGATTCCATCATTTTCCCTACCACTGAGGTCAAACTTACAGGTCTGTAGTTTCCTGCTTCTGCCTTGCTCCCACTTTTGTGAGGGGAATCACATCTGCCCTCCTCCAGTCCTCAGGTACCACCCCATCCTCCCATGATTTGTTAAAAAGTGTGGTCAGTGGTGTCACTAGGTCCTCCCTTAGTTCTTTTAGGATTCTGGGGTGAATCCCATCAGGCCCCATTGCTTTGTCCACCTTGAGTTTTAGGAGTTCTTTCAGGACTCTTTCTTCTGTAAATGGACTGGTGTCAACCCCCCTACTCAGAGTGCTTCTATTGTCTGGTTTAGGTAACTCCTCCTCATCTTCTTTTGTGAATACTGAGCAAAAGTATTCATTCAGTATCTCTGCCTTTTCACCATCTCCCTCTGCCCACCTCCCCTCTCCCTTATTAATCTTCACTGTTCCTCCATTAACCTTTCTATGCTCACTAATGTACCTATAAAAGGTTGTATCCCCCTTCTTAACTGACTTGGCTATCTTTTCCTCAGTTTGGGCTTTTGCTATTCTGACTGCCTTCCCCACTTCTTTCTGCTTTAATTGATACATTTCCCTGTCGTGCTCCTTCTGTGATGCCTTATACTTTTTGAATGCAGCCTTTTTCTCCTTAACCTTCCCTGCCACCTCTTTTGAGAACCATAGTGTTTTTTTACTCCGCTTTGTTTTCTTTATCTGTTTCACACAAAGGCTTGTTGCCTATCCCTGAGGAAGCTAATATAGAAGGATGCAACATTGGGACATGGGTACAATAACAATACTGAAACGATCCATTGTGTCATTTTTCATGTAAAATCAGAAGTGCCTACCCCATCCACATTTGGTATTCAGTCACATAGTGACATTCAGGCTTGCTTCACCTAGAATAACGTTTCATTCAATGACCTATGCAGCCAGTATAGTGTTATGCTTGTGCAACTGTGTTACTTAGTTTTTGGCCGTTCGCACTCTCTATCCCAGAGGAATTACCACCTTGTAGGGATACCAAAGGCAAGGAACCCTCGAAGGTGCAGCAGGACAATTCTTTTGGTTAAAGGTACCTTAGGAAGGATCCCAAAAAGAAATGTAGTAGTATGAAGCATGTTAGCAATCAGTAGCTGTGAGACATAGTAGTAGATAAGGCATCAGGCAACTTGATAACATAATGAGATGCGCAGGTTAGCAATGGCATGAGTACAATGGTTTGCACTGGAGATTGAGGGGTCCTCCTAAGGACAGAGGGAATGGCAAGTAGGGACACCAGCTACCTCCATCCAACAGGGGAACGTACCTAAAGGAACTAGGCAACACTAACGACAGCTAACTAATGGCTATGACCTGAAACACGGCCGAGAGAAAAAAAACCCTTGAAGAGAAAATCTCAGGGGAGCCAAGACCTAGGTCACCTTCCCTCCAGGGTAAGGTTGTTTATTTTGTGATGGCTCTGCTGCTATAATTTAGAAACCCAATAAAGGGGGTGGAAAATATTCCAATTTAGAGGAAAGCTCTCGCTCGATCCCTCTAATGGGAATGCTGTGGAAGGTTGCAAGAGTGCTCTGCAATATCGGGGCAACCAAGGTGGGAGGAGGACAGCAACAACTGCTGAGGCACTCACCTGGTCTACTCTCCCTAAAAACAAACCAGGTGAACCAGAGGCAGTCATAGGGAGAATGCGGTGAAGGTGCCTTGCTAGTAGAATACTAGAGCCAAAGGAGAGCTCCGTAACCACCCTTCACATCTAGTCTTAAATTCTACCCCAGGAGCTGCCATCGAGTCTCGAACAGCTAAAGCCAGGCCCAGAGCGAGGACATTCCCAGCTTTAGGCCAGGTGCGAAAGACCCCACCCCAAGTCAGGCACGATCAAGATGCGGACTTAAAAATGCAGTGTGAGACCATTGGCTACAGGGAAGCCCTGTGACAGAATGGTATGCCTGGTGAGCCCCAAAACTGAAAAGCTGAATGAGTATGGAGTGCTGGGACCTCATGTAGGTCAGATGGTAGTAGTGAGGTTAAGCATTAAGCAATGATTGTGTAAGCAAAGAGTGGACCTGCATGTAGGTCAGTAAGGCAATAGTTGGACCTGCAAGTAGGTCAATAAGCAGAGTAGCAATAGCTGGACCTGCATGTGGGTCTGCAAAACAGAGTAACAATAGTTGGACCTGCACGTAGGTCAGAGGAGCTGCAATATGAATAATAGGGCAAGCCAGCTAGGCATTCAAGACAGCCAATGAAGGTGACAAATACTCTGAGGATTTTTGGCAGCAGAGGTAATCTTTAGAACATAAAGTAAGTAGCCACACAGGGCCACGACTCCCCCAACACCTCCAAGTCCCCGCTATAGGAAAAACAAGAAAGTGATGAAAGACACCGAGACCCACATGCAAATTACAGCATCAGCAGTAGCTTAGCTGACCTCAGAGTACAATAGCAGTGTACAAACATAGAGAGTAACATCTGTGTTGAGGTCCTGTCAAACTAATCTCATAGATTTCTTTGACTGGGTAACCAGAGTGGTGGACCAAGGGGGAGCAGTTGATGTCACCTACCTTAACTTCAGCAAAGCTTTCGACACTGTTCCACATAGAAGATTGATAAATAAGCTGGGTAGGCTCAGGTGGGTCAGAAGCTGGGCAACTGGGTGGCAAACTGGTTGACAGGCAGAAAACAGAGAGTGGTGGTAAATGGTATACAGTCAGAAGAGATGCAAGTCACAAATGAGGTACCTCAGGGATCAGTTCTGGGGCCAGTCCTCTTCAATATCTTCATTAGTGACATTGCAGATGGACTAGAGGGTAAGGCTTGACTGTTTGCAGATGACACCAAGATCTGCAACAGAGTAGATGATCCAGATGGGGTGGGCAGAATGAGAAGAAATTTGGATAAACTAGCAAAATGGTCAGAAGAGTGGCAACTGTGATTTAATGCAAAGAAGTGCAAGATCATGCACATAGGGAAGAGAAACACAGAAACATAGAAACATAGAGGTTGTCGTCAGATAAGGACCACAAGGCCCATCCAGTCTGCCCATTTCTTTTTCTACCTTATAAATGTGCCATCGGCCTTTGCTCTGTCAGTGGCCTATCTATTCATACTCATTTGTATTGCCCCCTTATGCCTATCCCATGCCTGTTTGAAGCCCTGCACTGTATTCATAGCCACCACTTCTTGAGGTATGCCATTCCATGCATCTACCACCCTTTCTGTGAAAAAGAATTTCCTCACATTCCCCCTTAATCGGCCCCCCTCTAATCTCATGCTGTGTCCTCTTGTCCTGCTATTTTTCTTATATTTAAACATGTTAGACTCTTTCCACCTTGCTAATGCCCTTAAGGTGTTTGAATGCCTCGATCATGTCTCTCTCCCTCCTTTGCTCAAGGGTGTACATATTGAGCTCTGTTAATCTGTCCTCATATGTCTTGTGATGCAGTCCCTGCACCATTTTGGTTGCCCTTCTCTGGACTGCCTCAATTTGGTTAATGTCCTTGTGAAGGTGTGGCCTCCAATACTGCACGCAGTACTCCAGATGGGGCCTAACCAGTGTCTTGTAAAGAGGGATTATTACCTCCCTCTTATAACTTATGATACCCCTACTAATACACCCTAACACCCCTAGCCTTACCTACTGCTTTAGAGGTCTGCTTGGATGATTTCAGGTCATCAGTGATGATGATGATGCTCAAGTCTCTTTCTTCCTTTGTGACTGCTAGCAACTCCCCTCACAGCCTATAGGTGGCTTCAGGGTTTCTCTTCCCTATGTGCATGATCTTGCACTTCTTTGCATTAAATCCCAGTTGCCACTCTTCTGACCATTTTGCTAGTTTATCCAGATCTCTTCTCATTCTGCCCACACCATCTGGATCATCTACTCTGTTGCAGATCTTGGTGTCATCTGCAAACAGACAAGCCTTACCCTCTAGTCCATCTGCAAGGTCACTAATGAAGATGTTGAAGAGGACTGGCCCCAGGACTGATCCCTGAGGTACCCCACTTGTGACTTGCATCTCTTCTGACTGTATACCATTTACCACCACTCTCTGTTTTCTGCCTGTCAACCAGTTTGCCACCCAGTTGACCAACTTCTGACCCACCCGAGCCTACCCAGCTTATTTATCAATCTTCTATGTGGAACAGTGTCAAAGCTTTGCTGAAGTCAATGTAGGTGACATCAACTGCTCCCCCTTGGTCCACCACTCTGGTTACCCAGTCAAAGAAATCTATGAGATTAGTTTGACAGGACCTTCCTTTTGTAAACCCATGCTGTCTTGGATCCTGTGCCCCTATGGATTCCAGGTGTTGCACTATCCTTTCCTTAAGGAGTGCCTCCATAATCTTGCCCACTACTGAGGTAAGACTGACTGGTCTGTAGTTCCCTGCCTCCTCCCTGCTACCACTCTTGTGGAGCGGCATCACATGAGCCCTTCTCCAGTCTTCTGGGACCTCTCCTGTGCTCAGAGACTCACTAAACAGTTCTGCTAATGGCTCAGCTAGTTCCACCTTTAGCTCCTTAAGTACCCTGGGATGTATGCCATCAGGTCCATTGCCTTATCCACCTGAGCTTATCGAGCTCTTGTAGGACCCTTTCTTTTGTGAAGGGAGTAGTGCTCACCTCCCTCCCCCCTGTGTCCATGGTGCTAAGCTGCGGGCCCTGCCCTACCTTCTCTTCAGTAAATACTGAGCAAAAGTATCTATTTAGGATAGATGCTTTTACATGGTCCTCCTCCTCACATGCTCCCTTTTCTCCATTAAGCTTAGCAATACCCCCTCTGGACTTTCTCCTTTCACTAATGTATCTATAGAAAGTCTTGTCACCTTCTTTTACTGTTCGTGCTAGTGTTTCCTCAGTTTGGGACTTTGCCTGCCTTACTGCCTTCCCTGCTTCCCTTAGAGCAGTTTGGTATGCCTCCCTATCTTCATCCCGCTGTGTTCCCTTATATTTCCTGAAGGCCAGCCTTTTGGCTCTGACCTTTTCTGCTACTGTATTTGAGAACCAAAGTGGTTTCCTTCTTCTTTTGCACTTCCTTTTCTGTCTAACACAATGGGATGTTGCTTCAAGTATTGCATCCTTAATGCTTGCCCACTTTGCCTGTACCCCCTCACCTGTGTTTCTTTTTGCCAGGACTAGCTTAACTCTGTTGGCCATCTTATCAAAGTCAGCTCCTCTAAAGTCCCATATTTTTGCCTTGGAATGGGATGATTTAGATGTAGTAGCCAAATTGAACCATACCATGTGATGGTCACTGGCCCCAGGTGACCTTCTACCTGAGATCTGTGATCCCTTCCTGTTAGTCAGTACTAGATCTAGGATAGCCCTGTCTCTTGTGGGTTGTTGTACCAGTTGTTTGAGGCCCTCCCTGCAGGAATCCACTATGTGTCTAGTTCTGGCAGATGTTCCTGCTGGTATTGACCAATCTGTATCCGCATGTTGAAGTCTCCCATTATCAGAACCTCCCCTTTAGCTATCATGTTTTGTATATCTTCTAACAGTAATGTGTCTATGTCCTCCCCCTGGTCTGGGGGCCTGTAGACAACCCCAGTTCTTATGGCTGTCCCATGTCCTGTTTCCAGGGTGACTCACAGTTCTTCTGGCTCCTTATGTGTATTCTGAATTTCTGTAGCTTTGATATTTTAATTGACATACCGGGCCACTCCTCCCTCCCTTTTTGCACCTCAGTCTCTTCTGAACAATACATAGCCAGGTACTGAAGTCTCCCAAGTGTGGTTACTGGTAAACCACGTCTCACTAATCGCTACTATGTCCAGTTTAGCTTCTGACATTATTGCCTGCAGGTCTGGGATCTTATTTCCCAGGCTGTGAGCATTTGTGTACATGATTTTCCATTGGCCAGATTTCGGTGTGTTAGTTGTTGGGTGAGGTTTGGCATTACCCCTCTGCGTCGTATGGGGAGACAAACCTTTTTTCTTACCTGGTGATGCAAATGAACTGCAAACATGCTGAATCCCTGTTTGACCACTAGCTGAGGGGGGAGGGGTGTTCTTCCCATTCGACGTATGGGGTGCTGCACCCCTCTCCCCATTTGCTAGTTTAAATATTCTGCAAAGATGTCAAACTTCTGCCCCAATGCACTGACTCCCTCCTTAGTCAGATGCAGTCCATCAAATTTAAAGAACTTTTGCTCCCAGAACTGTTGCCAGTTCCCTACAAATCTGTGTCCTTTTTCCTGGCACCAGCCCTTGAGCCACGTGTTTAGCTCCCCTATCTCCCCTTCTCTGACCTTCCGTCCATCTGCCCCCCTCTCCCAGACTGGCAGGATCTCAGAAAAGGAGATGCCAGATGAAATGGATGATAGTTTGTCACCCAGCCCAGTCAGGTGTTCCTTGGTCTCCACAACTGACCGGCTGGCTAGATCATTAGTCCCTATGTATACTAGGACATCAATGTTTTCTCCTGCTTTATGAACAATTTTAGCAATGCGGTCACTGTCTCTCCATGCTGATGTACCTAGGAGACATCTGACCATTACCCCTGGCTGGAGATGGGTATTAACTCCCCAAATCATGGAGTCTCCTATGATCAGAAGTTTTTTGGATTTCCTTTTGCTTTTCTTTGTTTTGGTTCCTGATTTGGGTGAGTTTGTTGTGCCAGCTCCTGTGCGCGAAGTGTCCTGCTCTGCAGTGTCTTCTGCCTCTTTGTTTGATTTCAGAGATAGAGGCAGATACCTGTTTGTAGTGTTTATATGGTTTTTGGAGGTAATATGTTGGAGAGCAGAGAGTGATGGGGCACCCGATTTGCCCCTCCTAACCACCTGCCAACCTCCTGGTCCAACTACCCTCTGCGGTCGAGGTTTTTCTGTTGGATGCTGGGGAAATGGCAGGTGGTTCTTATAATGTATTTCCTCTTTGAATATGAAATTTGAGGCATGCAATCTCTGCACATGCTGCCCAGAGCTGAGCCCTAAGATCTCCAATGGCCCAGCATGTAGGATAGTGTCCTAAATCCTGTCAGACTGTCCTTCTGAAAATTGTTCCACAGTACCTGCAGTTAATAATATCCATTCCAGATAAGTTGCTGGGTTTATAACCTAGTCAGAGTAATTAGAAGAAAAAAATGCAAGTAATGGTTTGATTGTGTTTTGTTTTTGTTTAACTTGTTATAATAAGTTAAATTACTAGTGCCCCTGTAAATGAGCTCACCTTGTGGATGCCCCACTGATCAGCCCCTTCCTGCTCTGCAACAGGAAATGTCACAACTGTGGTACCCTATAAAAGGAGTGTAGTGTGGGGTGGTTGGGGATAGGGGTGGGTGGCTGGGCCCTTCCCCTGCCAAAAAAGAAGAACCACGGATGAAAGAACCAGGAGGTAAGAGCAGAAACAATCAGTCAACAACAAATGCAGTAACCCTGAAAGCTTATCCTAATGTTAGATAAAACTGTAAAACCTGTAAAGCACCACCTGTAATAATTTCAGAGAAGATATATGCTGTAAGAAACACTTTGCTACAGAGAAAAATAAAGCAATGAAATGTTAGCAACAAACAGTAGCAATCCCTGTGAGTAAAAAATAAAAAACAACACCACACAGTAAATCTGCTTAGCCAAAAGAAGTCTTAATCCTTTTCCCTTGCTCTGGTAAGGTTCTCTACTCTGCCTTTCAAGCAGTCTTGGAAGGAAAGAGCTCAGGTGAAGCTAGGTGCCTTGGCCAGCAAACCAAGTCTTCTACCAGAAGCCACCTATAGGCTGGGAGGCTGGGAGGGGAGTTGCTGGCAGTCACAAAGGAAGAAAGGGACTTGGGCATCATCATCACTGATGACCTGAAATCATCCAAGCAGACCTCTAAAGCAGTAGGTAAGGCTAGGGGGATGTTAGGGTGTATTAGTAGGGGTATCACAAGTCATAAGAGGGAGGTAATAATCCCTCTTTACAAGATACTGGTTAGGCCCCATCTGGAGTACTGCGTGCGGTACTGAAGGCCACACATTTACAAGGACATTAACCAAATTGAGGCAGTCCAGAGAAGGGCAACCAAAATGGTGCAGGGACTGCATCAGAAGACATATTAGGACAGATTAATGGAGCTCAATATGTATACCCTTGAGCAAAGGAGGGAGAGAGGTGATATGATCGAAACATTCAAACACCTTAAGAGCATTAACAAGGTGAAAGAGTCTAACATGTTTAAATATAAGAAAAATAGCAGGACAAGAGGACACAGCAAGAGACTAGAGGGAGGCCGATTAAGGGGGAATGTGAGGAAATTCTTTTTCACAGAAATGGTGGTGGATGCATGGAACGGCCTACCTCAGGAAGTGGTCGCTATGAATAAAGTGCAGGGCTTCAAACAGGCATGGGATAGGCATAAGGGAGCAATACACATGAGTATGAATAGATAGGCCACTGACAGAGCAAAGGCCAATGGCACATTTATAAGGTAGAAAAAGAAATGGGCAGACTGGATGGGCCTTGTGGTCCTTATCTGCCGTCAACTTCTATGTTTCTATGAGTTGTAAAATTCGATAAACATAGAATGGAGGGAGGCGCAATGCTCTGAAAGCAGCTATCACCAGACAGTGCAATGAAACTGCAGCAATGAGGTAGGTAGAATGAGATGAGAAAGCATGATTGAACTGCACAGCTAGGGTTCAGAATGAGCCTGAATCAGGTGAAAACAATTAAGTGTAGATTAGAACAACATATAAATCTCAATAACCTACAAGATATTACACAGCATGGGTTTACTCGAGGAAGGTCATGTTTGAGTAATCATTTACATTTCTTTGAAAATGTTATTTCATCACTAGATGCGGGCCTACCAGTGGACATAGTTTTCTTAGATTTTGTGAGCATGTGACAAAGCTGGAATTTCCCCAAAATTTAATAACCTAGATAGAATCATGGCTAAATAATCGCCAACAATGCATCTCAATAAAGGGGTATTCATCTGCATGGGCAGAAGTGACGAGTGGGGGGTTCCAGGGCTTAGTATTGGGCCCTTTATTGTTTAACATCTTGATATCATCAATGCAGTCATCGAACAATGTTTGGATGTCAAACTATGCAGATGACTACAAGATAGGCTGTATAGCCAAGTCCCATGAGGAGTACTAAACTTTCAAAAAGAGATAGCATCACTGGAATTATGGGCTGAAAAGAACAAAATAACATTCAATGTTCAAAAGTGCAAGGTAATGCATTTAGGACATAATAACTTAAAAAAATAATTATCTACTAAACCAAGTGGTACTATAAGAAACTGATAATGAAAGAGGCTTGGGAGTAATTATAGATAATAAAATTAATTTTGATAACAACATAATAATAAAAGTTAAGAAATGTCAAAGATTCCTGGGATGTATCTTGAAACATATAAAAGTAGACAACCAAGAGTCATTTTGCCACTTTACATGACTTTAGTTAGATCGCACTTGAACTGCTGTGCACCTTTTTGTGCGCCTAACACAAACAGAGGTAGGAAATTAATTGAGGGTGTTCAAAGAAAAATGACAAAAAGAATTTCAGGTATGGTAGATAAGACCTACAGGGAAAGGTTGCAACTGCTGGAACTATACTCCATAAAATATAGACAACTTCGAGGAGACCTTTGCTTAACATATAAAGCCATAAGAGACCCAGATCTCATAGCAACACTTGGCTTAGAAACAAACTTTAATAAAATTCAAACAAGGTCTCATAATCTTAAATTAAGAGGTGACCACTGTAGAACAAAACAGAGAAGCCAGTGGTACACACAGAGAATAGTCAACATATGGAACACACTACCATGTTCAATTGCTGAGAGTAACACTATGGAGACATTTAAATGTCAGTTATATCAATATATGGGTAATACAAAATTTGAATATACTGTATATAAAAACATCTCCACCCTAGGGTGGTGAGCTCATACAAAGGCTATGCCTCCTGAGCTTGTAATATGCTATGATCCTATGAAGGAGAGCAGCTATGTGGTTTTAGTTGAAATACACCAGATAATAATTGCAGTAGCATTGTGAGTAACTGAGAGCAAGGAGCATGAGCTCTGAATTAGCAATATGCTAGAAGCTTAGAAACAAAGCCCCTAAAAGGTAAAACCAAAGACACACAAACACAGAAAACAGGGAACAAATGACAGAAAGAAGCACACAGCCAGAGGCAAAATACAAACCAGATCCAGGAAAATAATCACAGAAGTCCAGCAGAAGCAGCAAGGGGGGGGGGGTTAGGCCCCAGCCAGCTGCAGAGAACTGACTGACACAGCCTCCAGCTGACAAAGAAAAAGTGCTTCAGAAGGAGGCTGAGAGGAACTACTTATATAGGATATAGGTCAGGAAGTGGGAGTGGCTGGCTGCTTTTCCATTGAACCACAGGCCCAGCCCACCAGTTATGCAGTATAATCTTTTCCTGCAGTTCCCTGAAAGCTTGTTTGGACTGTATGATACCCAGCAAAACACTTACTGGTGTAACTGACAGAGTGATAGGCTGTTTCTTTTTGTTGTAAGTTTCCACTTCTGACTCTATTTCCCCCAGTTGCCTGTCCTGAAAGGGGTATTAAAGTTTATAGTATGACAGTTCAGAATGTAATGGAGACAAACAGGAGACAAAATGTACAAAAAGTTCATTTCTGCATCTAGCATTCCACCATTATGGACAGTTCTTGTACAAGTAATGCTGCAAGTCTTATTTTTTTGTGAGCATTGACCACGCATCATAAAAACTAGGGATGGGTGGACCCAAAAAGGTCCTGACCCTTATTATCAGGATCAGGATGCAGGCCAAAGTCCTGATTAGTTCTTAATAGTTCTGAGTGAAATCAGAACCTTTTGTACAATGTGAGGAAAACTGAAAATCTGCCATAAAATTGCATAAGACGGCACTGGGATTTGTGACACACAAGACTGCCACTATTAGGAGGGGCAGCAACTTAAGGTCAAGGAGGGAGGGAGCTCACAGCAATGATAGGAGCAGTATGGGCACGAAATTCCCTGAAATATATTCACAACAGCAGATAAACAAATATGGCAAACTGACAGATATAAGATGCAACTGTACAGAAAGATTTTTGTTTATTATTTTTTTAATTTATTGTGTGCCTGGCAAGAAAAAGCACAGCAATGCCAATAACTCCAGTCACAGCAGAGTAGGGCCTCACATCAGCTTAGTTGTCATTCTCCCTTCCCTAAGTCCCAAGACAGCATTCAGATTTGGGAACGAACTGATTGTGTTGGTGTTGTTCACAATAGGTCTACAATCTGTCCTGACCCAGCGAGCCCAAGAGTCAGTCACCCAACCCTTGGCCTTCCCTTCCACCCTGCCAGGTTGATCTTTGTTTTGCTCTTTTTAGGTTTTGTTTATTCCCCTTGGCCCTATTGTTCCTTTTAGCTGCTTTAAATAAAGGCACTTACTAGAGCAACAATTACAATAACAGCAGGCAGTGGCACTGGCAATATGGCAGCAGAGGTTAAGGTTTAAACTGTCTGGAAAGTGGCAACAAGTTCAACCACTCAGGCAGGCACAAATTTCAGCAAGCAAGCCAAGCAAAGAGTGAAGCTCTCCCATTAGCCTTCCCTTCTTGCCTTTCCCCAGAAAGGTTTTTATTTTCTTTTAAATCCCCTTCTTCTTGTTTTTTTAATTGCTTGCCTTGTTGTTTAATGTGTTTCTTTTAAGGCAAGTTGTTCTTTCCAGTAACTAAAGGCTGAAAACTACAATGATCACAGAGCTCTCGTGGCCTTCCCCTGTCCCTGCTCCTCCCCACCCTGGATGTTTTTCTCTTAAACACCCCCTTTTTTCTGTAATGCTTGTTTCTTCTTTTTTAAACTTGCACTAGAGCTACTGCAGCTGCAGGCTTGGCTAAAGTGAATGAGGATGAGATTAATTTAATCACAAAGGCACCACTCCCTCAGGTAACATCAGTTAGTGAGCTGAGCTCCATCAGTCTGCAGTGACTTCCTCTTACTGACTGATTTCCTCCCCACCACACACCCTTCATTCAGCACAGCAAATGGTCAGGTGACTGGTGAGTCTGAAGTGTGTGCAAACATACTGCTCCCTCGGGCTCTGACTGTGACCCCACCCCGACAGCTGAGCTGAGCAAAAGGAAAACGCACCCATCCAACACCACATCACCAGGTGGTGAGGTACCCACAGCTAATGTAATTGGATACTTTAGAAGATAAAAAGGCAAGAAAGTTAGGCTTTTGCTAATGCCTCCACCACCTTAGGCATCGCAACCAAGGCAGTTAATTTGTCAAATTTTGAGAAAAAAAGGATGGGGGGTGGGTACCTTGAGCTGTGGTGGAAGTCAAACATGAAGGAGCACAACAGAACACTGAGTGAGACAGAGTCTTCTGGGTGAGACAGACAGAGAGAGAAGGGCAAAAAAATAATACTTTTTTTCTTTAAACATTATTATTTTTGTCAATTTTTCTCTCTCTTTCTCTCTCTCTCACGCATACTAATCGCTATCCAGAAGACTCAGTTTCACTCAGTGTGCTGTTTGCTCCCCATGTTCGACTCCCAGCATGGCTCAGGTGCCCACCCCTCCGTCCTTTTTTTCACCATTTGCCAACTTGACAAATAACTGCCACGGTTGTTGACCCCTCACCGAATATCCACACACCTTGCTTTTTTTTATATTTAAATAGCCATATAAGGTTATCGGACATGGACTCAATATATTTAAGTGAGGAGTTCTTATTGATCCGGGTCTGCTGGACTGTGCTGGATCCAGGGTGGGTCTGATTTTTGGCACATCGGTCTGCCCATCCCTAATAAAAATGCACAGAGAAATACTTCATATGTGGTAAACTAGAAGAAAGACACTCTAACTGAACATCTTTCAATGCGAAATACTGTACAATCTCTCACTCCTACATCTCTTATTTTAACCATTTTTGCCACTCACACTCACACAAATATCGTGGAACAGGCAATCATTGTCTCTCATGCTAAGATTTTTATGTCACTCTAACTTCCATAGATGCAGATGGGTGCCTCTGTCAACCATCTCCCCTGTGCCAGCTTTTTAATGCATGAGACCACTACCAGTATGTTTGGGGACTTTAGCGCCAGGACCCCACTTCTGCTAAAATCTGCCACAGGGTCCCTGGCACACCAGAGTTTTCTGTAAGCATGAGTTTGGCGTAACTTGCACCAATCTAAGGGGCTTTTCAAAATTGAGCCTTATGTTTGCATTTTAACCAGATTACCATCCATGATATATCTTAAAAAGAACACAAAGAATATACGCTTTATTAATATAACTAAAAAGAAAACCAAGAAAACCACTATCACACATGGACACTAAAAACTTAGATCATGGAGAAGCATGGCTGCTACCTGAAAGAATTTAAAATACAAACTTTTCCAAAATCTTTTTCTTTCATTTACTAAACTGAACATAGATTTGGTTCTCCTAAGTAGTCTTTCTTAATTGTGTAGCAGGGATGACCAGAGAAGTTCATGGACAACCTTATTCATCCATAAAAACGCAGGCAACTGGAGAGCAGGGCGGTAGCCTACACTAAATTGACTTCACCAGCCTAATGTAATACAGTAATGGTTCCAAAAAAAAAAGCTGTTGGTTTAGGACAGATACTTAAAAAGAATGATACACACATGTGTACAGTGAGCATGCCATCCTACATCCTTGTGTAACTATTTTTTTATCTTTGAATGTTTGTTTAAACCTATATATGATAATGAAGACTATTCATATTCTTTTCCCTTGTCTTTTCTCACCTGAGTTTCATATACTGTATACTTTTATGTATAAGTCTACTTATTCTGCTTAAAGCTGAACCAGCATAGTATTCTGTGGTGATTTGCATATGCAGTCCATGATGCTTTGCATTGTGTGGGTATGTGTAATTTTGTATTTTCTGATGCTATGACTAGAAACTGCCAACTTACAATATATGTGAGGTTGACCTATCTATAAAGTTAATAATAGTTAGTCATCTTTGCAGCTGTGTAACCTGAAATTTCACCTCATCCTCTCCACTCTCACTGCCACCCACTTAAAAGTCTTATGGCATTGGAGGTATTGTGCTATGAAGTTCAACCAAAGTAAAAACTCATGAACATCAGTATGGTACTGTCCAGCCACTCCACTCAAACTTCTGTCCAGCATGGGGCCCCACAGTTGCTTAATCTGAGAGATTCTACAATCCACATGGTGTGGTGAGGTCAGTGCTGGTGGAGCCATTTGATAGCGTACTGTTAAAAATGTGGGGTAGGGAGGTACCAGATATGGTTGTCAGGCAGGGGACAAGATGGCGACCAACACAAACACATAAATTGCCACCACCTTGGCCAGCCTTCATAGACTGAATGAATGAAAGAGAACACATGTGAGCCACATGCTCACTGAGTAGCCATGGGCAAGTCACTTCACCTCCTAGTGCTTCAGTCCTTCCAGCTACAGAAATGGGTGAGCAGCAGGATTCTAGTGGAAATTTGAGGTCGCATCATAACTGGGGTATCCTGGGTAAATAAATTGTAAACACACAAAACAAGCATGATGTTAGATTGACATCAGCAGTGGTGACAGTCACTTGCTTGCTCTGCCGACCAGAGGAAGGGTACAGCCATGTAAGCCCTGGCAGGAGAGGGATGGGGAGAATGGGGAAAAGGAAAGTATTTTTGCTGCAGAAAATTGGATTTTCTGGATGGGATCTGTCCCTCCTGTCTTTAACGATAATTTACAACTACCTGGATTTCTTCTACTAATCACATATATGCAATAATCTAAAAGTGCACAAAGTCCTCAAAAAGTCCATCAACCAGAGTTTTAGCTCCTCCCCTTCCTCTTGTTTCCTCACCAGGTTCAGATCTTTATTTCAGCTGGAAAAGTAATGCTGCCTTTTTGGTAGCTCTGTCATCCTGGTTTAATTCGGGAGTTTTTCCCTTTATGTTTGGCATATTATTTGTTTTTTCCCTGCTGCCTGCCCACTGCTAGTGCTCCATCTTCTAGCTGAGTGGCATCAACTGAAATGATGGTGCTTCATAAGGAACTCTTCAGCCCGGAACCAAACAGTAGGAAGATGGATCACCATGATGTGAAGACTTGCTTGTTGTCCCAGGACAAGTTTCCTAAGCCTCTCACATATCACGAGTGCTGGCTCCCAGAGCCTTCAGGAAAGACAAAGGTAAGAGCTTTGCCTCTCAGAGCATCATCTGGTGAAGGCTAAGTATACCTGACAACTTTTCTGACGTTGCCCTCAGCTCACAGTAGAGTGGCTAAGATTGAACTGGAGCCTCAAGATATCAAGTAAGAGGTGCAACTCTACACACCTGCTGCCAAAACTGACTTTGTGGGTGAGTCAGCTTTTGACCCTGTCAGCAAGTTGATGCATGTGGTTGAATGGCTGATTGACTCCAGTAGTTCAGGCCCATTGAAATTTTGACATGTTGACGGTGGTCAGCTGCTTAATCCAATTGCAGTACTGAATAAGGTCAAACAACTTCTTAAGGTGTCTCCCTACTGTTCTCGATCAGGATAACTTTCCTTCTAGACAGCCTTCTTTAATCCCCTTCTCAGGGTTCAAAATCAGGCGATCATTCTCAGGGTAAGATCTAGAACAATTGCGGTGACCAATATTTGGATCAGTGCTTTAATTCTGATAGGTGATTGGCTTCTTGTAGTTTGTCACCTCATGAGAGACTAAAGCATTCTCCATGCCTCCCCACAACAGAAGCATGATGAGCATCTGCAGTCACTGTGTAATTCCTTGAGTGGATCATTATCCAGCAGCAGCAGCAATTTGAGTTGTCAGGTTCTCCTCATTGTGAACAACCAAAGAAGCTGCAGGTGAAAAAGCACAAGAAGCATGTCAAGCACATCAAGTAAGCATCAAAAATGGAGTCACATACTCAAGCATGATCATTCCAGTTGGGCTGATCAAAGCATGCTTCACCATCAACACTGGTTAGAGATTGAACCGAGTGAAACCCTGGAGGTGATGACCATTCTCTTATGTAAGGTGGTTGAGAAGCTAGATCCTAAAGCTCATTAGCCTATGATCCAACTTTGAAGCCCTTTCCTTCTGTTCCAGCACAGTTTCATATTCATGGTTGTGCCTCCTCGATTTGTTCCACCTTGAGGCCCACATACCCTATGCTATTGTATGTGGTCACAGTATTCTTTGCCTTAACCTGACAAGTCTATGAGTGATGTCTGCCCAAAAAAACCCGATTAACCTTCAACTCCTCCTGATCTCCTCTGCTTCAAGCCCTGACAGAAGCCTCCATTGCTGGGGTCTGGTCAAAATGATCCTATGTGGCCTATGTGGCCTGGGGATGATTATTCATCCACTGATGAGGGTGGGACAATGACATGAGCTTAGTTCAGGACATGGAGTCCTTCTCTCATCTTCTCCTGTCAAATCTCTAGTTTCCTTAATTTTTCTCTTCAGGCTGCAATAAGCTCAGGGAAGCAGAAGCATTTGGAGGTCTTATTGAAAGAAACCACTTCCTTCTTAGCCTTCCCAACTGATATTGTTTTTTTTCAGACCAGACAAAAGCAATCTGGTCTGATCTCCCTTCAGGTGATTCCACCCCTCATTAGGGACTGCTGTTATGATGTCCTTCTAAAGAGAATTAAAGCCATTACCAAACACCCCAAGGCTTTAAGAGTGGGTTGTGCAGTGCAGTCCAAATGCAGGACTGCTACAGACCCTCCTTTTCAACCACATAGTAAGGAGTTGTCACAAAACCATCCAGTAACATTGGGTGATGGACTGTCTGTCTTATTAACTTTATTAATGCTGCCTCCAAGCAGCTCACTACTGACTTGGGGCTGCTCCATGCACATGCCCCCAAAGGCTCTAGCTATGCACATAATAAGTCCTCTTTGACATAGGGACCCCCTAGTTGCCCCAGGTACACCTTAACCCTTCCTTATATGAGATGCAGGTTTACTTTTAAGTTAGAGCATGCTTTCAAAGGTGAATCAATGGAACTGCCAATAAAATAGATTATCTGTACTAAAAACACTGCACAGTCACAGAAATGTATATTAACTCTAAAATATATAATATTTACACTGAATGTACAAGATATACAAGAAAACATGGGAACTACCGACATACTAGGAAAGTAGAAAATAAACATGTTTTAACAACAGAAGTACCCATAGAAAAAACAATAAGTGAACTAACTAACTTAAAGGCAGTATAGCCTAGAGGTTAGGACTTCAAGCTGTGAACCTCGAGACCCAGCAGATCTGGGTTTGAATCTCACAACCTCCATTTGCTTACTTTGTAACCCTGAACTAGTCATTTAACCTCCTTGCACTCCTGGGAGGCACTTGAAAATGAGTTTTGGCTTACTAAGTCTTTTCCAGCCAAAAATGATAAAATAAACAGAATATAAAATTCTTAGTTCTTACCGTGAGACCTCAGAAAAATGGCTTGGCTTTCTCAAATCCACTTTATTTATGTTGGAATCATCTCTCATCTGACTGATATACAACTCTATGTTTGTGTTAGGTATAGAAACATCCCTAGTTCCCAGGCTTTGGTCCATTCCATTCCTCTTAGCTAGGCCTGTCCGCTGTTATCTTTACCCTAGAATTTTCTAGAGAAAATCAACATCTCCTGTCTCTCTGAATCTGGTTGAAGTTTGTTCAGACAGAACAGCCATTCATATTTACTTTGGCTGGACAACTTTTCTGGCTGAAATGTGTCTTCTATTGAAAGATCTACCTCGAGGTATAGCAGTAGTCCATCATTAGCCATGACTTCCCTAAATTTATTTATTTTAGAAGTTTCATCAGAAAGACATACTGAGCTAATAACAGGTCATTTCCAGAAACATTCTGAGCGTGAGGTGATGTGAAGATAGAGCAAGACCAGGAAACAGTGAATAGTGTTAACAACAATATAAAAACAGAGTCATATACAGCAATACAGCATCTTAGTGGGGCATAACCATATACATTGTAAGGCAAAATCCATGCAACATGAATACGTAGTACATAAAACTGAGTTTTGATAGGCAGGGAGGAAATACCCATAGAAGTATAGTCTTGGGATGAGGGGACCAAAACAGCCAGGACATTACTAGTGCAGGGGGGCAGGAAGTCAAGAGGTAAAGGGTCATGGACAGTTGCAGGTGGCAGTAGAATTGTCACAAAGAAGAGACTTGAAGGAGAAAGCAGAAGAGGCAGAGCAGATTGACAGGTGAGGGCAGGACCAGAGGTTAGGAAAGCTATATGAGAAAGCAGATTGACTAACAGTATATTTCCTAAAATGCACCACCTAGCCTAGGAACCAATGCAGCAGGCCTAGTATTCATGGCTGCTAAATTTAACTTCTCGACAATGCCTTTGTTGGCAGCACATGCTAGTTAACTATGCTAGTTTCTCCACTCCTTAGTATACTCAAAGTTGTTACTTCCTTAGGCATATCTGTTCACTGGTGTTGTACTGTAAACTGTAGACTATCTGCTGATTGTATTATACAACCTAGCTGTAACATTGTAAAGAACCTGTAATAATGTGATCTATTACTTCCTGTAATTCTTTATTTGCTGTGACTGTATTTGATATGTCTGTAATGTTTCCTGACTGTATTTGGGATGTCTGTAATGTTTCCTGATGCAGAACCTTTGTAAATGAGTCTCTGACTCAAAGGTTGTTAATCCTAAAGAACATTAAATAAATAAATAAAAGGAATAGAGAGGGAATGGGAACTATTACTGCGGAAAGGGTAAGAGGCAGAAGGGGGAGAGGATAGTACAGATGTAATGTATGAGGGAAGGAAACCAAACCAGAATTTGGATGTAAAGGAGGTACAGTGAGAAAGGCACCTGATTAAATATTATATTACTGTATATATTAAATAAATATATAAATAAAATAATAGTGTATTCACTCTCAGTCCAGAAGGTAGCAATCCTTCCTTTTCAAGATAGGAAACACCACAGGCTTAATTAGTAGACTCTTCCTTAAAACTTAGATTTACAGCTAGCCCACAGGATGAACAAAGGAAACAACTGAGACTCCATAACAGAAAATCATTTTACATATACAGTTCAGGAGAACAATTTGCCACAGGGATCTAAGCACCTTTACTTGTAGTGCCAGTGTAGTTATTGTATAGTCGCTCACTGATTGTGTGCCAAGCCAGCTGCTCAAGTTATCTGTGGTCTGCAGGTACAGGACTCCGTGACAGCTTTTTTCTGAGGTATCAGGATGTAACCCCTAGGTGGCACTACCCTAAGGGATACTATCCCTGCCTGTTTGACTAAGTGCAGGTTAAGGGGCCTGGGTACTAGAAATGGGTGCCTCCACCTGGAGGACAGGGTTAGTGGTAGCGTAGTAGCCCTGGGTACAGCCCTCTGAGACACTGTGACACCCCTCTTTCCCCCCAGTGGACCTAGACAATTCAGTGAATACACAATAGCAGTAACACCGGAATGCAGTACCAACCCCACACTTGTTGCACTTACCACTAGGGCTGAATCAGCTGGCTCAGCCCTGGAGACCCTCTATAAAACAAAGCCTGGCACAATAAACAGCAAAATCACAGTGCTTTCTACACAGGTGTACACTACAACCAGTTTAAGTGCAAAAAGATTTAGATTTGATTTATGAAGGGGGGTTGAACGGGGAAGGGGGCGTAATCTGGTGCTTGATTCTAGTACGTATTCAATCAGGTTACACATGCATGCCTCTAAGAGTCCCTCTATCACAGTCCTACACACTCTGGGTACCCAGTTGGAGATACAGGCTAGTCTGAAGCATTGCCCGGGGTGTTGGGGCCCTTAGAATGGAAAGAAAACACAACATGCACTGTGACCCTTAATTTGTAATCCAGAGCCGGATGGCTCAATTAAAAAAAAAAAACAATTAGCAACCCACAATTGAAGCAGATGACACACTTTAATTTTGAAACTGGGTTGAAGGGAGCTACCCTGGTTGATTACTCACTCTACCCCAGACCAGGCGGTTCTCCAATGAAATAAGACCTGTAGACTCAGATGGATGCAGATGGAGGTGAAGTCCCTCGTGGTCTTTGTCAATGATGCTGGTCTTCAGGCTGGCAGAAACAACATGAGCAGGCCGAGAAACAAACAACACAAAACGTTTTGAAGTAACTGGCAGCGCAAGCACTCAGAACAATTCACACACATTTATATGTAAAACAAACTTGGTCCTTTGTGGTCCTTCCAGGAGGATGCGGGCTGATCTTCTCTTTTCAGAATTATAGAATCAGATGACCTGCAGCTGCAGGCTGCAGCTACCCAGGCTGGATAGATGTGGACCCGTGGACTAACAGCCGAAAACAGTCAAGGCCAGGTAGGCCTGACCTCTGAGAGCTGGCAGGCTCCCCAGAGGCACACACACTAGCTCTCGGGCTGTCTCTCCAGATCTGATCTTTTTCAGTCACAACCCCCTTTTATATGGGGCAAAGTTCCAAAGATCTTATTGGCTGCTGGATCTGTCTTGAACAGTCCCCAGATCTTAATGGGCTGTTGCTTTGGCACCTAGAAATTGTCCCCCTATTTCCCACAGTTCTTTTGCAAATCCCCAGAAGCTCTTTTGTTAAAGCCTGGCTCCCGATTGGTGGGAAAGCACTAAAATGGTGGCTGCAGACAGTTTCCCAAACAGTACAATACACTGTCCCCCTGAATAAAGTTCTGGTGCAGCCTGGAGCAACTTTAATTTAATTTACTTTCCCCCTGTTTTTGTAGCGCTGACAGTTCTCTCTTAAAAGAGTCCACTGTTGAATCAGTAAATTGTTCCCATAGGAAGTCACTGCTCCCGTAACACACTGCCCCCAGAAAATACACAGCAGCTCCTAAATACAGTATTTATGAGGGCTTTCTTTCTTTTGCCCTGTTATTTGCCCTTTGACCTTTGACCTTTCTGGTACCCTATTTGTGTTCCAGGTGCATTTTAACTTCACCTGACACCGAAAACTAGTGGAACACCTCTGTTGTCCTTAGACCGCAATGAGTGGTCAGATGTACAAGGCATTCCTCTCGATGGTGTGAGCAGCGGCTCTGTGGACATGCTGGGCACTCACAACTAGCTTTTATGAGCCCCGCAGGGCTCACCAACAAGGGGGACACTAGGGGACCTGGAAAGGTGGCAGAAAGAGCTGCGGAGGCAGCGGGATGCCTGGAGACAGTGGGAAGCACCTGGAGGCACAGCGGGTAAGCCCCCAAAAATGGGGGGGGGGCATTACAAGGAGGTTTTTCAACTGATTGACTGTGATGTGATATCTGCCAAGCACCACTTGTAATTAGCCATAAAGATGGAGCTGGCTGAGAGGGTGTTGGGCTCAGGAGAACAGGCCAGGCTAATGTTGTTTATAATGGAGTAGATTACCAGGGAGGATGGAAGCACACTTGGAGGGCTGACAGAGCTACGTGATATACTTCATCCTGCTGGCAAAGGGTGAAGGTGGGGTGGTGGGGTGAGTACATGTGCTGTCATTGCTAGCTGGTCACTGCTCTGGAGAGACATATTGCCAGTCTGGAATGACAACAGGCTTCACCATGGGGGCATGGGATAAAATGATTGGCACCTGGGGTGGAAGGGTCAGGGGAGGGAGGCTAGTAACCAGGACACTTGGAATGAAGCATACTTTGTACACTTTCTAGACTGTGCAATGGACACCATCCTAATCATGGGGGCAGGGGGATACATTGGCAGCAGTTGAGGTGTGGGCAGTGAAATACAGAAACATAGAAGTTGATGGCAAATATGGACCGCAAGGCCCATCCAGTCTGCCCATTTCTTTTTCTACCTTATGAATGTGCCACCGGCCTTTGCTCAGTCAATGGCCTATCTATTCATACTCATCTGTATTGCTCCCTAATGCCTATTCCATGCCTGTTTGAAGCCCTGCACTGTATTCATATCCACCACTTCCTGAGGTAGGCCATACCATGCATCCACCACCCTTTCTGTAAAAAAGAACTTCCTCACATTACCCCTTAATCAGCCTCCCTCTAATCTCATGCTGTGTCCTCTTGTCCTGCTATTTTTCTTATATTGAAACATGTTAGACTCTTTCACCTTGTTAATGCCCTTAAGGTGTTTGAATGTTTCGATCATATCACCTCTCTCCCTCCTGTGCTCTAGGGTACCCATATTGAGCTCAGTTAATCTGTCCTCACATATTTTCTGATGCAGTCCCTGCTCCATTTTGGTTGCCCTTCTCTGGACTGCCTGAGGAAGTACATTTACAGAATTAAGGGGTAACTGGATGCACCATGGGGATGCTGGAATGAGAAACCGGTAGCAGAGAAGGATGGAGGAGAGAAGACTAGGGACTTAGTCTCTATACTGGGCTGGGGGGATGATTGTCATGGACAGGTCAAGTAGGGAGAAGAATGGCAGGAAGTGACCACTAATGAAAAGAGAAGTAGCAGCTATGGTTATAAAGGGGTACCTACAGTAGTGGACACCAGCAATAGATACCAGCATCTGGCTGACCAGGTTGAGGGTGATCAACAGGCAGCTGGGCTGGCGGGGGCACTACAGGTACCAGGACTCCTGACGTACCAAACAGGAGGAAAGAAAAGGCTGCAATGCCAAGCCATCAGAACTATCTTTACTATTCCGTTTCTCAGGATTAGACAAAACTGTAGTAGCTTGGACAGCTTCAATAGAAATGCTGACATCTTGTCCACTAGATTTAAGAATAGAGGGCACAGCAGCTATGATATAGAGAGGGCAAAGGTTAGGCTACTGAAACAACACATAAAGAGCTTTTTGTGCCCCACTAGGGGACCAACACTCAGGAAACAAGACTTAATTTTGTGACCCCTTTCGACACATAAATAAAAGAATGTTAAATGAATTACAAGTAGGCTTGGCAGTTTGCAATTTATATTGAGTCCTGTCGATTACTGTAGACTTTTTCAACTTCTGCAATTTTGATGGATGTGATTAAATGTCGATTTGCCTCGTAATTTGTTTCTAGCATAGAACTTTAATGACAGTTGTGACAGAAATGGGAAGGAAAGAGTTAATGGTTTGGATTCTGTAGATGCCTTATTTTTTTAGCAGTGTGGAAAAAATACACTGAGGCTGAAATCCTCCAGCAGCAACCAGCTTGTGGAATTCCTAGCTGCTAGATAAGAGCTGGGTCATAAATCTCGAGTGGACATCTCCAGACACACACAGACCTTGCAGACACGGACACAGGGCAGTTTGAATGGATTGGATCATTCAAATATAAACTTAAGGTGAAAAGGGAATATAATTGGTCACCAATAGGTGTTCACTCTGATTGGGACAATTAAATACATACATGTTAGTTGGTTTGTGCATTTAAGGGGAGAATAGGAATGACCTAGTCTCCATAGACTATATAAGCTTCTGTAAGACAGAGAACTCTCTCTTGCCCTGGAAGCTGTGAGGGGAAACATAAGCTTGGAGCCTACCTGGTATGTCCGTGGGAGCTGGCAGTTAGAACAGGGTCCAGTGTCTCTTGTAAGGACAGGAAAGGGTAAGTTTAGTGATAGTATATTTCAGTAATAGCCTTCTTCTTTTGCCATCTGTTGTTTAAAAACATTTATTTACTTTTCCTGTATAAGTGTTATTCTCTTGTGTTGTAAATACATTTCCTGTAAATGCTCATTGCACTTTCTGTTAAGTAAAAGCTATTTATTTGCTCAACAGTTGTGACTCTGATGTCATTTTTCTAAGGTAAGATTTGGTTTTCCACTGGCTAAGGTAAACTCTGTGTAGCATCCGCCACCTGAAAGAGACACACTACCAGACTTTAACTTGTGCAATTGCACGTGTGATTATTCAGGTTTGTACACTTGAAAGAGGTGCCGGAAGGAAAGTCCGGCTGGTGGCAGCGACTACCCAAGGACACACACCTCTCTAAAAGCTGTTTCAGCCCAGAGGGAGAGGTGGTTGTCACATATTGGTTGGCAGTGGGGTGAGGATAGCGGACTGCATAGCACACTGAGATACAGAGTTTGCCAGTGGAACAGTTACCTTAGCATTGCAAAACAGGATATACAAGAGGATACATTTGTACAACAGTTTTATTTGTTTCTAGATAGCACAGTAAAGTGTAGCAGTAGAGAATGAGCTCACAGGGTATGACTCACTTACTGTAACACAGCTTTTTGAAAGGTGCCAGGAAAAGGGGATTCAGCCTGAAAGTCTAAAGCAGAAGAAAAAGGCAGACCTCATAGCTACTCTCTTGGCACATGATCTGAAGCAGACTGTCGCTGGGGGTGAGTCAGGAACTGAGGCAGCAGACCCCCCAAACCAGCTTGAGGCACTGCGACTGCAGCTATTGCTGCAAGACAAGGCATTGGAGGTGAAAAGACTGGATGCTGAAGCAGAAGCAAGAAGGTTGGAAGCAGAAGCAAGAAGACAGGAAGCAGAGACAGAACTTGAAGAAAAGAGACTGGCAGACAGAGAGAAAGAACGTGAAGACAGAGAGCAAGAAAGACAGCATGAACTCCAGAGACAACAGCACGAGAAGGAGATGATGACCCTCCGCAGTCAGCAAACCATGAGTAATGGTGGAGTGAGTTTACCTCATGAAGCCAAAATGAATTCTAAATTGTTCCCTCAGTTTAAAGAGGAGATGACCTTGATTTATTTTAAGGTCATTTGAGAGTATGTAATCAATTACATTAAATAAGGCTTCCTGGTCAACTTATCTCACACCCTTGCTGACGGGAGAGAGCTTGAATGCATTTGCTAAAATGAGTAATGAAGACTATGCTGATTATGATAAAGTAAAACAGTGTTGTTGAAATGTTTTGAATTAACTCCTGAGGCTTATAGAAGAAAATTTAGGGAGTTAAAGAAAAGCCCAGAAGACAGTTATGCAGAACTGCAGGTTAAACTGTATACTTACCTTGATAGGTGGATGGAGGGGCTAAAGCAACTACTGTGGAACTGATTAAAGATGTATTGGTGAGAGAACAATCCTTAAAATTGTACCTGAGGACATGCGTGTATGGCTCATAGACAGAGACATGCGCCTCTCTTTACAGAGGTGGCAGGAAGGCGCTGACAGTATCTGTCTAGCCGGCCACACACACAACGTAAGTCTTATGGTATGGGGGCAGCACATGGGTATAAGGGATCCCAAGAGGGGCAGCCCAAAGGAAACCAGCCTGCACCTGAGCCCAAAGTAGAGCCCTCTGGCTCTAAGGGGACTCAAGAAATAGGTCCCAAGAAATGTCATATTTGCAATCAAGTGGGACACTTGAGATATAACTGCCCTCAGAAACTGGTTAAGGGGCAGAGATATTGGGGCAGGGGTGATCAAAAGGGCACTGGTGTGTTTGTAGGGTGTGTCCAGTCTGAAGAACCACTCTCCTCTGATGAGAATCTGCGTCCCATTACAGTTAATGGAATAGTAACACAGGGACTATGGAACACAGGTGCTAACATCTCCCTGGTAAGGCAAGATCTCATTCAGGCAGAGCAGATCATGCCTGGGAAATACTCCAAGGTTCGGGCATTCACAGGGCCACCAGTCCCATTACCAATGGCTAGAGTCTTCCTGAGCTGGGAAGGGGGCCATGTAGAAAAGGAGGTGGGAGTTGTAGAGGACCTACCTGTAAGTATGATTGTGGGGAAGGATTTGGACCCCAGTAAAAAACTGGTGTGTGTTGTAACTAGTCAGGCACAAGGGCAAGCTTCTGAGGGGAAGAGGGTTGACTCTGGGTGGTCCAGCCACACCTCAGCAGCTGAGGAAGTGTCCAGCACAGGGAGGGGCTGGCTAGAAGCTGCAGTCCAGAACCCCAGTCACAAATAGAGGAACCCACAGGACTTCCTTCAGAAGAGTGCACTGGGAAGGGTCAGACGAGGGCAGCTGAGTGCTGCACAGCGAACTGACCCTACCCTGGAAAAACTGAGGGAAATAGCTCATAGGGCTGAGCATTCTCAGGGGGGTAAAGAGTCCATTTACTGGGACAATGGGCTGTTGTACAGAGAATGTACAACAGAGGAAGGGCTAGCTGGTGAGGTACTCCAGCAGCTGGTAGTCCCTAAGGTTCACCGTCAGCAGCTTTTGGCCCTTGCACATGATATCCCTTTTTCAGGGCACTTGGGAGTGAGGCGCACGAAAAAGTGCCTCACCAACAATTTCTTCTGGCCTGGTATTGGCAAGGATGTGGCAAATTATTGCCGGACTTGTCCACAGTGCCAGCGGGTAGGAAAATGGGGACAAGGCCAAGGCAGCTTTGGTGCCCCTGCCCATTATTGATGAACCCTTCAAGAGGGTAGCAGTGGACATAGTGGGGCCATTGAGCACCCCAAGTCGCACTGGCAAGCGGTGTATATCCTGGTAGTTGTAGACTATGCCACTAGATACCCAGAGGCAGTGGCCCTAACATCCTCTGAGGCAGGACCAGTGGCAGATGCACTGTTGGAAATATTTAGCCGGTGGGCTTTCCCAGGAGATACTGTCAGACCGGGTGCCAATTTTATGTCAGGATTAATGAGTAGTTTGTGGGAGAAGTGTGGGGTAAAGCAGCTCAAAACCTCCCCATACCATCCCCAAGCTAATGGTCTAGTGGAGCGATTTAATTCAACCCTTAAGACCATGCTAAGGACTTTTGCTGACCAGCATAAGAGAGACTGGGATAAATATTTGCCTCATCTCCTATTTGCATACAGGGAAGTCCCACAGGAGTCCACAGGGTTCTCACCTTTCGAGCTCCTGTTTGGTCATAGGGTGTGGGGGCCACTAGATTTGATTCGGGATGAATGGGAGGGTGACCGTGCCTCCCAAGGGGAGTCTGTTGTGGAGTATGTCCTGAACTTCAGGACCCACCTTAGGGAGCTCATGGGGTTTGCTCAGGAGCACCTGGCCACTGCACAACAGCGGCAGAAAGTCTGGTATGACCGTGGGGCCCGAGCCAGAGAATATGAGGTGGGACAGCGAGTGATGGCACTCATCCCTGTCCGACAGAATAAGTTACAGGCAGCATGGGAGGGGCCATTCTCCATTGTCCAAAAGGTTAGTGACGTCAATTACATGATAGAGCTCCCAGACAGGAGATGCAAACGAAAGGTGTATCATGTTAACATACTGAAGCCCTACCATGACAGAGAGGAAATGGTCCTCGCTGTATGCAGTGCTCCAGAGGAGGAACTGGAGGTAGATCCACTGGTGGATCTACTTGGGAGGCCAGGGTGCATCCTCTGTGGACAGCCTTACCCTCTCGAACAGCTGACACCAGCCCAGGTGCAAGAAATTAGGGGTGTGCTGAGAGAATTTGAAGACATGTTCACAGGGAAACCAGGGTACACCACGATGGCAGAGCACCATGTGGATACAGGGACCCAGGATCCTGAAACAGTCCCCCTACAGGGTACCTGAGCATGTTAAGCAGACTGTGAAAGAGGAGCTCAAAGAGATGCTGGAACTGGGGGTAATCCAGGAATCTAGTAGCCCTGGGCATCACCCATGGTACTGATCCCCAAAAGAGATGGCACCACATTCATTTCGTGGACTACGGAAGCTTAACAGCTGCACGAGTCTGATGCTTATCCCATGCCCAGAACAGATGAGACCCTGGAGCGACTGGGGAGCCAAGATTTGACCACAATAGACCTAACAAAGGGCTATTGGCAGGTACCTCTGACCCTTGCAGCCAGGGAAAGATCAGCTTTGTTACTCCATTTGGTTTATACTAATTTAAGGTAATGCCATTCGAATGAAGAATGCACCTGCAACCTTTCAACGGCTTTGTAGATCGATTCTGTCTGGGGTAGGTGAGTTTGCATTGGCTTATATGGATGATATAGCCATATAGCCAGACTGGGATGAGCACATCAAGAATGTGCGGGATGTGTTCCACAGGTTAAAGAAGGCAGGTCTGACAGTCAAGGCAGAGAAGTGCCAGATAGGTATGGCAGAAGTATCCTACCTTGGGCACCGGGTGGGTAGTGGACACATCCGTCCGGAGCCTGCCAAGGTTGATGCCATCCTGGCCTGGCCTACTCCTACCACAAAGAAACAGGTCAGGGCATTTCTAGGGACTGCAGGGTACTACCGAAGGTTTGTTCCCCGCTATAGCGATCTGGCTAAGCCCCTGACAGACCTAACCAAGAAGGGAAAGCCAGATGCAGTGAAGTGGTCAGAAGGCTGTGAGGTTGCTTTTCAGGAGCTAAAGAAGGCCTTAAGCAGCCCAGCTGTATTGGCTAGCCCCAATTATAGTTTAAAGTTTATGGTTCATGTGGATGCCTCAGATCATGGGCTGGGGGCTGTGCTGAGCCAAGTTACTCAGCAGGGGGAGGAGCACCCAGTTGTGTATCTCAGCCGAAGGCTTTTGCCCAGGAGAGGAGGCATACTACAATTGAGAAGGAATGCTTGGGAATAGTGTGGGCCCCTTCAGAAGCTGCAGCCTTACCTATATGGGAGAGAATTTACTGTGGTCACAGATCATAATCCCCTGATTTGGCTTCATAGGTCCAGTGGACAAAATGGTAACTACTACATTGGAGTTTGGTACTGCAGGCATACAACATGACCATACAGCATGCAGTGGCAAACAAAATGCAAATGCAGATGGGCTATCTAGGCAGGGCTAATGGTCTGGCTGGATACTTTTGGGCACTTCCCAGTATTGCATGAACGGCTGTGTCACTTGGGTAGCCCAAGGACACGCCATTATCTGGGGGGGGAGATGTGACAGAAATGGGAAGGAAAGAGCTAATGGTTTGGATTCTGTAGATGCCTTATTTTTTTAGCAGTGTGGAAAAAATACACTGAGGCTGAAATCCTCCAGCAGCAACCTGCTTGTGGAATTCCTAGCTGCTAGATAAGAGCTGGGTCATAAATCTCGAGTGGACATCTCCAGACACACACAGACCTTGCAGACATGGACACAGGGCAGTTTGAATGGATTGGATCATTCAAATATAAACTTAAGGTGAAAAGGGAATATAATTGCTCACCAATAGGTGTTCACTCTGATTGGGACAATTAAATACATACATGTTAGTTGGTTGGTGCATTTAAGGGGAGAATAGGAATGACCTAGTCTCCATAGACTATATAAGCTTCTGTAAGACAGAGAACTCTCTCTTGCCCTGGAAGCTGTGAGGGGAAACATAAGCTTGGAGCCTACCTGGTATGTCCGTGGGAGCTGGCAGTTAGAACAGGGTCCAGTGTCTCTTGTAAGGACAGGAAAGGGTAAGTTTAGTGATAGTATATTTCAGTAATAGCCTTCTTCTTTTGCCATCTGTTGTTTAAAAACATTTGTTTACTTTTCCTGTATAAGTGTTATTCTCTTGTGTTGTAAATACATTTCCTGTAAATGCTCATTGCACTTTCTGTTAAGTAAAAGCTATTTATTTGCTCAACAGTTGTGACTCTGATGTCATTTTTCTAAGGTAAGATTTGGTTTTCCACTGGCTAAGGTAAACTCTGTGTAGCATCCGCCACCTGAAAGAGACACACTACCAGACTTTAACTTGTGCAATTGCACGTTGTGATTATTCAAGTTTGTACACTTGAAAGAGGTGCCGGAAGGAAAGTCCGGCTGGTGGCAGCGAATACCCGAGGACACACTCCTCTCTAAAAGCTGTTTCAGCCCAGAGGGAGAGATGGGTTGTCACAACAGTCATTCAGCATTCACCTATTTTGCTGAGGCTTAGTATTATTTCTGTCGCATAGTCTATTCGCACCTAATTTACAGGTGCTGCATATCTGTGTGCTTTACCGTGTGAGCTTCTTAGCTCATAACTGAAGCATTAACTGTCTGTTCCTTAAGTGGGAAGCATAGTATCAACCTCTCAGCCTCACAACCACACAACATGGGTTGAAAAAGGAAATGTGCAGACGAGTACTGCTCTGAGTTCCTGGAAATAGGATTGAAAACCGTAAAAAAAGACTGGTATTGGGGAAAGCGTAGACATTTTACATTGCAAGATTTGTAAAACTGAAGTTGCAGCACAAGCAAATTGCATTTCTGAGCATCTTAGCAGTGAGGCCAACCTGAAACTTAAAGGAAAACTACACCCAAAACTTGAAAAAATATATGTTGTGCAGAGTGTTTCAATTTGTATGTGAAGTTCTAGTGTTTCCTTCCCTCTGACTGGTATTAGTAGTTTTTCCTAAATTAGCCTGCTAGCTTTAGGGTAGTTTTACGACCCCTGGAGATCTCCATATCAAATAATGTTATTGCATTTCTTTGTCCTACAGTGCACCTTGTTTCATGTGATGGTGATGTAGCAGAGCCCATAAATCCAGCAGAAAGCATTGCATTACAATCAGTTCACAATAATAGAGATGGCTATATTTTAAAATCTGTAGAATTCAGCTTGGTGACCACCCTCATCCTAAAGGTTTTACTGTCCTGAAAAACATTGCTGCTGGTAATTTTTGTGCAGCTTGTAAAGCTTCCAAGATATTTAGTTTGTTTGGCATGTGTGTGCTGAATGTTGGGTCTCTCTTACATCACAGTCACATGAGACAAGATGCACTGTGGGAACAAGAAATACAATATAGCTATCAGGTATGAAGATCCCCAGGGGTGGTAAAACTAGTATAAAGCTAGCAGGCTAATTTGGGAAAAACTCCTGATACCAGTCAGAGGGAAGGAAACACTAGAACTTCACATACAAATTAAAACACTCTGCACAACATATATTTTTTCAAGTTTTGGGTGCAGTTTTCCTTTAAGCAGAGTCAGGACATTATTTCTCAGCCCTCAATGGAATCCTTTACGGGGTGTATGTGGCAGAAGAAAAAAGAGGCTGCTAACTCTCCACACAGTCTGGTGCGGGCTTTATGTTTTGAGGCAATTCCCCTGAATGCTGCCAGGGGTTCCAGCTACCTAATGTGTGTTCTGAGAAAATATGCACCTGCAGCTTGATCATGCCTGAAAAGACGGCCACTGGAGGAGAAATATATTCCCGAGGTCTTTGCGCACCACAAATCAACACTAAACGAGTTGCTATCTGGTGAGCAATTCTTTAATGTTGTTGATAAAGTGTGCGCTAACAATGGTGTTCCACTTTCCAGTATGAAAGTGCCCCCCAGAGTTGTCCCATGCTGGTGGCTTTCTTGGTTAGAAGCATCACAGTTCATTCATGCCCACTGGGATAGTTTGCGTGACTTTTTAATTAATGAGGAGGTAGAGTCACCGTCAAAAAAAGCATCCAGATTACGTTGGCTTGTCACGGATGACTCGAGCCAAAGAGAGCTCTACTGCAAGCTAACGTTTTTGTGCAGTTTCTTGGGTAAAATTCATATGGTACATGTACAAATGGAATTAAAAGCACCTCTGTTCCACAAAATTGACAGGCTCCTGAAATGCGATCTAAATGTGGCAAGTGATGTAAAGACATCATTAAAAGAGGTTGATTTAAAGTCAATGGGTTCTAAAAGGCAGTCCCTGTCTGCAGCAATGCATTCATTCTCAAAAAATGTTCATTCTAAGTTGAATACAACACTGACACGCAAAGTACCTGAAGGCCTTTACGGAGCAGGCTCACTGTCTGACAATTGCAGGATTTTTTAACCTTTTGTTAAGTCATAGCTTTCTAAGGATATATCCCAGTATAGTACCCTAATCAACACATTTCATTGCAAATGATTTTGAGTGGGACTTTCATCTATACATGAAGCTGGATATTCCCTCTGACAGCATGATCACTCCAATGAAGTACTGGAAGAGTGAGATGCAAAACCTTCCCGTACTGTCCAGTGTTGCTCTGAGGGCACTGGCAGTGCCAATTACACCTACTACCACAGAGCGCTCATTTAGTCTGTTCCGAAAAGTGTAAGATAAACTAAGAGTGCACCTGTCAGAGGAGAGACTAGGGCTACTAAACATATTGTGCCACAACAAGGACATAACAGAAAGTTTAACTGCATTTCAAGACACAGACATTAAAAAACTGAGTGATGAATTGTACAGATAAAACCTGCATCGATTGTACATTTGTATCAACCTGCATGTTTTGCATGTTTTGTGTGCCTCGGTCCTTGTAACCGTGTCAGTGTCATTTTCAACTTTCAGTAGTGCTTGGGTAAGGAGTTTTGTACAAATGAGAGATGGGGGAGGTGAATATTGCACAAAACCCAAAATGTACTCTAATTTTTTTAAGTGCTGCACAAGGATTTATGCACATTTTACCCATTGTTGTGAGTCTCTGTCTGAGTCTCCGTGTCACTGTCATTTGTAATAGACTTTTGTAATGCAATGTAATGTAATTTGTAAATGATAAATGCATAATTAAAAGGTATTTTTACAAATTATTTTTTTACTGCTACAATAAACATTGATATTGATCGAAACAATGCTCAGAGAATACACGTTGATTTTTTTTGGTCAATTTTGGCCAAAAATAAAATTCTAAAACTGTCAAGCCTAATTATAAGGCAGAATTGATGTATCATCCAAACAGAAAATAAATTGTCACGTCATGTTACTGAACACCTAGGAAGGTGCATAGGTAACATCTGAATCTAAAAGATCACCTGACTCATAGCCTGCAACCCTCTGCTCGCCCAAGGCACTGGCAACCACTGGTATCAAGTAGATGCCACAAATGGGGACAATGTAAATACTGTCCAGTCATTATGCCTACTAAATCCTTTATAAATCCAAATGATGCTAAAATGGTCTATATTAAAAGATTCATTCATTGCAACACTACACACGTGACGTACCTTGCTACCTGCTCTTTTTTTTTTTTACACTGAAAGGACTAAGCACAAACTAAAAGAAAAGGTTAGTGAACTTATGAGGGCAGTTGGGAGCAAGAACACGGACTATGTTCTTGCTGTTCACATTGCCAAAGCAGTCAGTCTGGAAATGCGCAAATCGTGTTTTCTGGGAATTGACAAGGTTGTAGTTGGACTTTGGGGCATGGAGGTGGAGCATTTATTGGCACAGAGGGAAATATTTTGGATATTCACCTTGAATGCCATTACATTCCCTGGGCTAAATGACAAATTGGGAATTGCTCCCTTTCATGTCCCCAGCAACAGATTCTGCAGGTTTAGTCACTTTTTTATAGTATATGTACAGTGACAATTAATGTAAAAATTCTTTAAATGTTAGTAACAAAGGGCGCTATGCACAAATGATATGCAACTTGCGTGCTGGGTGCAACACATGTGTGTATGTACATATGTGAAGAATGCGCACACGGCATGTCCGAACTGCATGCGAAGACACGCAAAGGTTGGCCACACACAGCATGCATCCACTGTGAGACGAGTGTACAAGGCTTTTGTGGCAATGAAGCAGCGTGAGCACCAACCCCAAATATGTATGCACCAAAGCAGATACAATTTGCTAGGCATGTGCCCGGGAGGTATGCACAGCTACAGCAAGTGGAAGGCTGCTGTAATGCACCATGGCAGGTAGCAGCACTCACTCAGTGGTGGTTAACAGGGATGAAGACAACACAGCTGAACCATCTGTCATAGACATGAGAGACATAGACACACAAAAGGAGGAATAACGAGGGACACCAACCCAAATGGTGAGGGAAGAATCCCCAAACATGGCAATTCAAGCTCAGAGCACTGTGAAAACCATTGTGCAGCTGCAGAAAATGTAGCTGTGACCTAGCAGACCAGAACCATAGGAATGTCAGCTGGACAGCTGATGACACTGCACATTCTCTGAGTGAGCAGTACCTGTCCCAATGGGGATAGATGAGGGGCAGGGCAGGTTTGAGGGGTAACATAAAGGACACCCCTCATAAGTAGGGATATTGGAGAGCTATGACAGTGACAGATGTGTGAACACACTGGCAGAGAGCACCATGGGCTGTGCCATGGCATGCTACAGACCACACTGTGAAAAACTGTGACCATGAACACCTGCAAACAGGTTTGCCACTGCTATGTACAGTACATCCCTGTGGCTCTGCAGACTGCACCAGGGCACAGTTGCACCACAGGTCATACACACAAACAATGGCCATAGTCATAGCCCCCCACCCCACACAGATCACACTGCATTCCCTGTCCACTCCCTCTCAGCCACACTGCAGTCCCCCCATGCCCATTCCTCAATCAGGGGCAGTGAGCTGCCAGCAGAGATGTATAATGTACCCCCCAAACCCCGAAAGTGGACACACACAACCACTGGGAATAATGAGGACACCAGTGTATGCAGAATAGATGTCATTAATGATGACAGAGGCACTCTAAACAGCACAGGGGCCACACAAGCTGGCAGAATCACAGTGACCACTTTCTACCCAGTCCTCCTCAGCCTCGGAGTCCCAGCTGGACCCTGGAGGGATGGTGTTGGTGTATCCCCAAAGTGCAGCACCAGGCACCACAGTGGCCCTTGATACCCCTGGAAGAGAAAAGTGAGAAGATAGCCATGAGTGACGGAGACATGGTGGAATGACACTGACAACAGCAGACACACATGCACCACTGTTGTTGGCACAACATATCTTGCATGGTTTGGCGATGGTTCACATATACCCCACCTTGTCCTTGTAGTGGACATCACCAACACCCACACTTCAGGATAGGTGGTATGGGAGGTTGCAGGACACCCTTTGCTACTGTGGTACTACCATGGGTGATGCAGTCCTATCCAGCTGCACCCACTGCTACAGTATGATGATATCCAGCTGCCCCTGGAAGTCCTGCAGAGACACAAAGGGAGAGCAAAAGGTTAGTAGCACAGCATAGAACACCCTGGACACACATGGACACCACAAGTAGGGACCACACATGGGGAGTCACATGATGCTGATTGTTGGGTAGCAGCTTCTTCTGTGGGCTTCTGCTGTCCTACCACTTTAACTTCATTTTATTACAGCAGACCTGCTGTAATTGCACACCCAACTCCAAGGAACAGCCACTAAAGTCCAGGTGTCAGTGCTGGTTGGAAAGTTGCAATCGGGAATGGATGCAGAAATGAGGAATCCTCCTCCACTGCATACCCTGCCAGCTATGCCCGAGAAGGCATCCAAGCACACCAAGGCCCAGCCCTTGGGGACCGGCCACCCCTCAGCTGCAACATCGGGGCAGATTCCCTTGACGGAGGAGTGTTTTCTGTCTGAAATTCTAACCTTCCAGGAAAAAATGAAAGAATTTACCAGAGAATTGAAATTGATAACAGCCTCTTTGGAAGAGCTGCACAAACATACTGGGGACAATGAAACCCGAATTGCCTCCTTGAAGAAATGGTCTGGCTACATGGATCCAGAGCTGGTGACACTGAGACAAAAAAAATCCTGGCTGGAGGCTAAGACTGAGGACTTAGAGGGTCGGAGCTGATGGAACAATACAGTTGTTATCAGGCTCCCAGAAAAGGAAGAAGGCTCCAACCCTCATAAATACGCCCAGAAGTTGGTCCAGAAATTAGCAGGTCCCTCACCTTTCGGGACCAGCTACTCCGCTGACCAGGCACATCGATCACTGTGCCCCATACCACCAGAGGGTGCACCACCTTGGCCATTCCTGTTCTGTTTTCTCAACTATTTGGAGTGGCAGCATTTTTTGACCAAGGTTCAAGAACTACAAGAGGTTACATGGGAAGGGAAGCATTTCAGAATAGCCCAGGATCTCCCGGCCTCTGTCAGGCAGCATCACACAGCATTCCACCCCATAGCCACTAAGGTGTTAGCTGCAGGTCTTAAATTCTGGATGGGGTATCTGGCTTGTTTCCAGGTGCTGGTAAAAGACATATGGAAAACCTTAGAATCTCCGGAGCAAGCGCTCTCTGAATTGAAAGTGGCACTGCCAGATTTATTCAAATACCGCTGAATGGTCGGCAGACAGGTTTGTGTACATTGCCTTTATGGGAGGTTGCTGGGAAAACTGTACCTGCTTTTTCACTAGGTAAGAAATGCCATCTTCTCATCTATACTTCTCCTGAGCAAGCCTATTTAGATGTCTCGCTCCCTTCCCTGTAGTCATCCTTGTAATTACCGAGGGGTGCCCTGTGGCATAAAGGGCTTGTACATTCATTAAACCCCGCATTTGCACTGCCTTCATTGCATTTCCTAATGGCTGAGGCTTGTGTGCCTATGAAGTATCATCAAATTTTTATGTATTAAGAGCTGAATGCTTTGCACACATTAAAAGGGACTTTGGCTCATGGTTTTACTTGCTATGAGGATCCAGAATATAGTATTGCAGTGTGGACTTGTTCGAATGCCCCTGGACTACTCTACAGTACCACACTCGGAGAGTGGACTGTGCTCACTCAAGGTGCCCTTGGCTTGTATTTTGCCCAACAGGGACACACTCCTGGTATTGACTCAGGAATGACAATAAGTTCAAGAAGTATTGGAGTAAATATTTTTCTTTACAAGAAGACAGCCTGAACAGTTTTTGCAAGACGTGTTTTAATATCTTTATTTGTCCTTTTCTGGCCTGGTACAGCTTCCTGATCAGCACTGGGCATTTACTTTTTGTGTTATAGCTGCAATTTTGTCTTCCTTTAGTTTGTGAGATGCTGATTTCATGGAGTTACTGCTCAGGGCCCTATTGATCACTTACATGGATAGCATTTCTTTCCTTTTAGGTTTCAATTTGACCATTTTATTTAGTTTAGATTACAATGCGAAGGGCTTTGTAACTTGGGCTGCATATTTTATTTATATTGATGTAGATTACTGTTTTAGTTCATGAGAATGGACAATCCCCTACTGGGCACTAGCAAGTGTCCCTTTGTGAGGGGACTGGAGTTGAATAGATTGTTATATGCAATTTCAGGGGTTGGTGGGTATTGAAGGGAACTCCTCTTTCTGGCAGTTCTAATGTGCTTACTTAATTTTTCTGGGAAAGGGAGTCTTTCCCAAGAACAAATGGAGTCTGTGGGGGAAGGGGGGAGAGCTCATTGATTCTTGCATTCGACAGTGCCTCATCATGGGCCTAATGCTATATTTTTTGGCCGGAGGGGCTGGTAGAATTGGGGGTTTGTACTGTTATGTCGGTATTGGTTTGTTAGTGCTGTTACATTCTGTTTGTACTGGGAAAAGAGGGGAGGAGGGTTCATCTCTCACCATATATTCATGTGGTATCCCCTGGGTTTAGACAATATTAGGGTGACTGTGGAGGGATATGTCATTTTGTGGGAGTGGGGGATGGGTAGGGACAGCAGACTGGCTTCATTTGTTCTTCAAAGGGTAGTGGTCAATTACACCCTAGACTTAGTCTCACACATCTTATTAAGCACCAACAATGGCTAATTCATACGTTTTTATAATTTGGAATGTTAGGGGAGCTCGAACTAAAGCTAAGAGGTACCAAGCTATTAAGTATATTCAACACCTTAAAGGAGATGTTTGTTTTTTACAGGAGACCCATCTTCTTGACAGGGAGAGTAACCTGTTCCAAAGACAGAATATTAAACAAGTATTTACAGCCGGGGTTAACACACAGAGCATGGGTATGGCTATCCTTATCTCCCGGAGGGTTCCCTTTGTGTGCCTGCAATGTCTACGGGATACATGAGGGAGATTTTTTTTCTCTGTGGGCTCCTAGACCACATAGAAGTACTCCCTGACTGTGTCTATGGGCCTAATGCTGACACTCCCTCCTTCTTTGCGGAGCTGGTTTCCCAATTGTCTCCTTTCCTATAGCTCCCTATACCTGGACAGATCGGATAGATATTGAATGGATCTGTCCCCTCTTCAGTGTACCCTCCCAGATATGGTAGATTTTTCAGCCTCTGTGATCCCTGCAGAATGTTAAATCTGATGCTAAATGAATTTACTTTTCATTCCCCAGTCCACAATACCTCGTTGAGGCTTGATTATTTTCTCATTAGCAGATCTTCGCTGGCAAGGGTGAAAGGATGTGGTATATCCCCCGGGATTATCTCAGATAACTCCTCAGTCTGGTACAAGCTAACCTTTGTACCCCTACAAGAAAAGGAGACTGTCTGGAAGCTAAATAACCAATTGCTCATGGAAGAGCGGGTGGTGACCCATATTAATGAACACATCAAGGCATTCTCGTCCATTAATGTGAATTCAGTGAATAAAGCAGACTGGGAGTGGGGAGCCCTAATGTGTTATCTCCGAGGGGAATTCATACGTTTAGCCTCTACTAGAAAACGTAAGTGGGAGAAAACAGTTAGATCTACTTAAGCGTATTTGGGATCTGGAGAAAGGCCTTTCTCCAACTACTCTTGATTCTACCCAACAGGATCTCCTTGTGTTGCATGACCAATACACTGAATTATTGTGAGAAAAAGCAGAATTTGCTATACTTTAGACCAAGGCCAAATATATTGATCAGGGAAATAAAGCGGGCCGAATGCTAGCACTGAGAGTCCACAAACAGGAAGCCTCTCAGTTAGTCAATGCAATCAAGTCCTCAACACATGGCTCCCTTAAAACTAGGGCTAAAGATATTGTGGCTGAGTTCGAACAGTATTATAGAGCCCTGTATAGTCAAATGGATGCTAGTCCCTCCCAGCACTCAGTGAAAGAATACTTAGCAGACAATCCACTTCCAGTCTTGTCAGATACCCAGAGAGACTTACTGACAGTTCCACTTACGGAAGCAGAAATTCTATCAGCCATTTAGGCCCTCCCGTCGGACAAAGCCCCAGGACCAGACGGATTTTCATCTAATTTTTATAAAAAGGCTGTGGATAAGCTGGTGCCTTGGCTGTACAGGTTATATAGTTGTATTCTTTCTGGTGAGCTCTCAGGTAAATCTCTATTGGAAGCTCTAATAGTAGTACTTCATAAACCGGATAAAGCGCCTGAGAATGTAACTAGTTATAGATCGATTTCCCTTTTGAACTGCAATATAAAAATATTAGCTATGATCCCAGTTGAAAGACTTGGTAAAGTTTTACCTAACCTTATTGGCCCTGAACAGGTGGGCTTTATGGCTACCCGTTCATCCACAGATCACCTCAGGAAGTTGTCCAATTTTTTCTCTGCTTCCAGGGATTCTGAACAGCCTATAGCTCTTGTCTCTCTGGACGCGGAGAAGGCCTTTGATAGGGCAGATCAGCAATTCCTATTTTGCACCCTGCAGCGATTTGGATTCCCAGCTCAATTCATTGAGTGGATTAAGTCCCTTTACTCCTTCCCTAGTGCGCAAATCTACTGCAATGGAGTGTTCTCCTCCTCATTCCCTTTGTAGTTGGGCACTAGGCAAGGTTGTCCTTTATTGCCATTACTATTTAATCTCTATCTTGAACCCTTGCTCACCAAGACTAAAGGATAGCCCTACTATTCAGGGAGTCCAGATTGGTGGTTGGAAATTAAAGCTGTCGGCATAAGCTGATGACATTCTGCTCCACCTCTCATATCCTGGCACGTCCATCCCTGCTGTTCTGGAAACCATTACAAAATATAGTTCTTTTTCCAACTATAAACTCAGTCTAGGAAAAACTGTGGTAATGCCCCTGAATGCTTGAGCTTTTAGGACAGATATACTCCACCTGGGTCTGTCTTGGTCCCCTAAGCATCTCAAATACCTCGGGATAAACCTCTCCAGAAGCAAGGTACAGACTAAGCAACTTAATCTAGTAGAGATAGTCCGGGTGTTGCAGCACAGTCTGTCATGGTGGAAAGCTCTACCCCTGTCATTGTGGGGTCATATCAGCCTCATTAAAATCAATATACTGCCTCGGCACTTCTACCAGATTAACTTATTAAATTTGTGGCTACCCTTATTCTGGTTCAGATGAATACATGCAATGATTTCTGATTTTATTTGGCCAGGAAAACCCCCGAGGAGGGCATATCATAAGTTGACAGCACCCTAGGATCAAGGGGGGCTAAGGTTGCCCCATTTTGGACTGTATTATTCGGCCAGCCATGCAAGTAAGTATTAGAGGTGGCTCTCCACCCCTCCTGGAGATGGCTCTTCTCTGTATGTCCCTGTCTGGCTCTCTGTGGAACAGGAGATGATTGCATACAGGTGTATCTCCTTGTGCATTGTTGCATATAGGCTCTAAAGATCTACCGACAACCCTGTGCTTCTCTGTAATTGCAGTATCAATCAAAGTTCATGCTCAATTGTGTGCTTTTTTGAAATATAAACATAAGCTAGATGCCTCTCAACCAATTTTCTGGAATCCAAACCTTAGGATTGGTGGTAAACCCCTCTACCCATCCTGGTTACCCCCATAGAGCAGAAATAAAGGTGGGTGACTTGCTTAGTGATAGAAAGTACCTTTCCTCGACAGCCATTTTGAGGAAATACCGATTAGGTAACTCCTATGTCTTCAAGATTTATCAACTCCACTATGTGGTGAAGCAAAGTTTCACTGCGGAGTCTGTTTATATTGATGTCAGTGGGTTCCTGCAATCACTCATAGACTTGGCTGGCCTGCCCCACTCATTTTCCAAGTTATATACTCAATTATACGCCAAAACGTACCCAAAAGTAGATGGGTGTCTGAGTATTGGAATTCACAATTCCCGCAATCCTCCTTTGACTGGTGTAGGTTGTGCAGGGACACATACACTTACACCACGCAGAACCGTTTAAGACTTATGCAGTTCCACATTTTGACTAACTTGTATTATACGCCAGTCAAACTAGCAAAAATGGGTAGAGCCCCATCCTCTGTTTGTGACAGATGTGGGCAGGGAGAGGGCACCCAATATTATATCTTCTGGGACTGTTCTAAGGTTGGATGGGATGGGTCAAAGGAAGTTGTAAGGGTAGGGTCAGTGTGTTCTATGTGTATTGTTGTTGTTGATGTCATTTATTGGTATAAGGTTATTGTTCTGTTGGAAAATTAATAAAGTATACTAAATAAAAAAAAAAGTAGGGACCACACACAGGTCACAGAACACAGAGGCACCCCTGGTGGACAGCACAAGACATACAGCTCAGATGGTTGTGCAAAAGGTAGCAGGTGTACACACCACAGGTCTCCCTTATGACCAGAACCTGTGGGATGTGGACAGGATAGTAGCACACAGCATGGTACGAACACATTCACTTACTTCCCTGGGCTCTGTTGCCTCCCAGAGGATCCCCCATTGGGGTCATTGGAGTACATGGTCACTGATACCCAGTTTGTGTGGGTACACCTCCAGTCTACTGACCTTGGGTGCAGACATGCCTCCATAGTGTGGGGCTCTTGCAGTCAGATACCAGGTTAAAATATCAGAACTGAAATAGCATGGGTCAAAACCGCGCGGTCAAAGCAGCTAGAGTTAAAACAGCTACAGGGATATAATAGCGAAGGTGAATAATAGCTAGCAGTGCCCCTGTAGCTGTTAGGGGGTAGGGAGAAGGGTTCTGTTGTGGGGTGTGCAGCCCAGCAGCTGCCGTGGCTCAGAGGATAGAGCCATAGGCAGTAAGGGGTGGCAGAGTGTTGGTGGACTGGGGTTCTTTTCCTGGTCGTGAAATAATTTTTTTTGTGTGGGGTGTTAAAAATTCCCCCCCACCAGGCTTCTGCCTGTCCCCGAATTTCATCCCCGCCCCCAAGTTAGTTATTTCAATATGAGGGGATTCGGGATGCACAGACCCCTCTAGCTGGGGGTGTGGAGGAGGAGCCCCCCGCAAACATACAGTTTGTGTGTTCTGTCTGCTGTGTTGAGTTCACAAAAGTAGCGCTCACTGTTTTTGATGAGCACTACCTTTGCTTTTGGCATTTTAGCTGAGAGGTTTCTGACCACACTGTAAATGCCATCAGCATTTTGACCCCATGCCTTGCAGCCACCATGTCAATATGCAGAATGTGCAGAATGTCATGTTGGGCTGTGACATCCAATGACATCCATGAGCCCACAGATGTGTTGGGTCACCATCCACTGAAAGGGGAACCTGCAGTTGTGGCAGCTACTCCTCGGCACCCTGTCTCATGGCACTGGATGACCAGCTGTGTGGTGCTGTGGAGCTGGTTCAGGGCAGAGGGAGTTTGCTGGTCTCTGGCAGGTGTCTTGGCCAGGTCTGACATAGCCTCTGGTGTTTCCAGCACAGTCTCAGCATCAGAGTCATTCATGGTGCCCATCTCCATCGCCATGTCCTGTGTCCCCTGCACTGTACCTGTGGAAAAGTGAAAACTGGCTGGTTATATACGGGTGCATCGGCAGACATTGGCATTCATTCAGCTGGCCATGATGAGGACCACATAGCTGTGTGCCCCTGTCTGTGTCCCCCTGTGTAACTTCCCCCATGGCAATTGCCAGTGGTGCATGAATTCTGGCTATCATCTCCTAATCTACAAGGTATGGGACAGGACTGTCACTTATGCTTTTCAGTCATACTTGCCCCACCCTGTGTCCCCTGTACTGTACCACATACTGGTATGATGTCAGTGCCCTCCATCTTCCCATGTAGCATGACCTCAGAAAGGGTGCTGGCCATTTTGACAGATGTGACAGTGATGGTACCTGTGTGGGCAGGCAGTCCGCTGCCTGTGCTGTGCCTGTTCCATGGTAGCATGCTTTCGCTTCAGGGCTGACTGGGGGTCATGCAACTTGTGCATGTTTGTCACAAGTGTCTGTGCCTCAGGATGACTGCATTGACAGTGGCCTGGATGTCACACCATATTCTGGCCTTGACCTCTGCCAGGGTCTTTAGAGTCTCTGCTCTATGCAGCACCCCACAGTTGTCTCAGATTTCCAAGACCATTGCTGCCACCTGGCTGCCCACATAATTGTTGGACTGGGCCATGGTGATACCCCACAACATCTGCCCTCAACAGCCCTCAGCCTGTCCCTGGCAAGGGCATGTGGCCTCTTTCAGGGATGCGCTTGGCAGTGGTGCAGTACCTTCAGCTCCACGTTCTGCTGTTGCACACTCCTCCATCATGGTATTTACTTCCATGTGTCAACTCTGGGTAGTGCACATGCCCGTATATGGTGGGGTGAAGGGGAAGGAACACGTATGTTTGGGACACCCCACTGTCCTTGTGCACAGCACTACACACTTCCATTTGCCATGCCTCTGCTCAGCTCATTGTGCCTGCCTTTGTGAATGTTGTGAGTTTTGTTGCCCAACTGTCACAGATAGCTGCATGTTATGTTGCATTTTCATGCAGCTTCTCTACTTTTGTGAATAGGGCCCAAAGTTTGTAACATATATTGGAGCTACTATCTGAAGTTGGGCTTTTTAGTTGAAGTCAATAATTTTATAACCATACACTGTGATTAATTAGTGTAGAGCACCTTTAAATATGGCTGCACACTGTAAAGTAACTTTAAGCACTAATCTGTCTCTCTTTTTCTTCTGCTTTTAGATAAAACAGCTATTACAGAAAATTACTTACCAGACAGAAAATTCTGAGACATGCCTGTCGAACTAATCTCATAGATTTCTGTGACTGAGTAACCAGAGTGGTGGACCAAGGGGGTGTAGTTGATGTTGCCTACCCTGACTTCAGCAAAGCTTCAATACTGTTGCGCATATAAAATTGATTAATAAGCTGGGTAGGCTCGGGGTGGGTTCGAAGATGGTGATCTGGGTGACAAAATAGTTGGCAGGCAGAAAACAGAGAGTGGTGGTAAACCATATACAGTCAGAAGAGATGCAAGTCACAAGTGGGGTACCTGAGGGATCAGTTCTGGGGCCAGTCCTCTTTAATATCTTCACTAGTGACATTGCAGATGGACTGGAGGGTAAAGTTTGTCTGTTTGCAGATGACACCAAGATCTGGACCAGAGTAGATAATCCAGATGGGGTGGGCAGAATGAGAAGAGATCTGGATAAACTGGCAAAATGGTAGGAAGGCAGCTGCAAAGACAAACAAAATGCTGGGTTGCATTGCAAGGGATATATACTCGATGAAGGAGGTGATTCTACCACTGTATAGGTCATTAATTAGACCGCACCTGGAGTATTGCGTGCAGTACTGGCGCCCATATCTGAAGAGGGACATTAAGTTACTGGAGGGGGTGCAGCGCAGGGCGACAAAGATGACCAAGGGGCTCGGGGACTCATCATACGAGAGGAGGCTGAGGGAGTTGAACATGTACTGCTGGAGGAGAGGAGGGACGGGGGGACATGATTGAAACCTTTAAGTACATGAAAGGAATAAACAAGACAGGTACAGAGGGGCTGTTAAAAGTAAGGGAGGGGAGGGACACCAGGGGCCATGATATGAGACTGGAGGGAGGAAGGTACAGGAGGGAGATGAGGAGACACTTTTTTACAGAGAGGGTGGTAGTTGGGTGGAATGTGTTACCTACAGAAGTGATATTCAGTAGAACAGTAGACTGCTTCAAAAGGGGATAGGACAGGACAAGGGGGAGGATCAATGGAGGGGAAGGGTGAAAGGGAGGGGCAGCTGCAGAATAAGGGGTGTTAGCTGCACATTCCAGCAGACTTGATAGACCTCTAGGCCTTTATCTGCTGGCAAATTTCATATGTTCGTAAGACTGGCAACTGGGTTTTGATGCAAAGAAGTGCAAGATCATGCACATAGGGAAGAGAAACCCTGAAGCCACCTACCTATAGATTGGGAGGGAAGTTGCTGGCAATCACAAGGGAAGAAAGAGACTTGGGCATTATCATCATCACAGATGACCTGAAATCATCCAAGCAGACCACTAAAGCAGTAGGTAAGGCTAGAGGGATGTTAGGGTGCATTAGTAGGGTATTGAAAGTCATAAGAGGGAAGTAATAATCCCTCTTTACAAGACACTTATTAGGCCCCATCTGGAGTACTGCATGTAGTACTGGAGATCACACCTGCACAAGGACATTAACAAAATGGAGGCAGTCCAGAGAAAGGCAACCAAAATGGTGCAGGGACTGCATCAGAAAACATATGAGGACAGATTAACGGAGCTCAATATGTATACCTTAGAACAAAGGAGGGAGAGAGGTGATATGATTGAAACATTCAAACGTCTTAAGGACATTAACAGGATGAAAGAGTCTAACAAGTTTCAGTATAAGCAAAATAACAGGACAAGAGGACAAACCATGAGATTAGAAGGAGGCTGATTAAGGGGCAATGTGAGGAAGTTCTTTTTCACAGAAAGGGTGGTAGATGCATGGAATGGACTACCTCAGGAAGTGGTGGATATGAATACAGTGTAGGGCTTCAAACAGGCATGGGTTAGGCATAAGGGAGCAATACAGATGAGTATAAATAGATTGGCCATTGACAGAGTAAATGCCTATGGCACATTCATAAGGTAGAAAAAATTGGCAGACTGGATGGGCCTTGTGGTCGTTATCTGCCGTCAACGTCTATGTTTCTGTGTAATACTGAGGGCCCAGTGTGGTGCAGGACTTGCTGAAAGAGTCGATGGTGTCCACGAAGTACTCAGTTTTGCTTCCCTCAATGTACATGAACAGTACACTGTTTTTTATTATGGTCAGCCCCTTGTAGACTGTGTCCATGAGGGACTGACCATGAACCTAGACCTCCAGAAGATGCAGCAGTCCGTATCCTTCCCCAGTCCATGTTTGTTGCGGATTTTGTCTAGGTCCGCCTCATACACCCAGTCCTTCCTGTTCCTTATGAGCTTGTCTCAGAGCACCTCTGAGAGGTAGAGATAGTCGTGTGCGGAATACTCCACCTTTACATGATGGTGAATGAAGCTGTCTGCCTAAGACCACTCAGGTATCATAGATACATACATGGCCCCATGGTGCTTGTCCTAGCTGTAGCCACTATCCCTTCTGGTACTGGGTGAAAGAGGCCATTCCAATGTTTACATCTCCAGCAGTGGTGGCTGGTGCTTGTAGCAGTCCTGTGGTGCTACATCTTCCTGTCCTTGGTGCACCATGTTTCCTGGCCCATGATCATCCAGATAGCCTCACGGGAGGTGGTACAACTGCAACAGTCCCTGCAGTCAATGTGTGCTGGCACCACTAAGGTTTGCAGGTCACCTGTATGTTCATGTGGCCTTCATGCTGCTGCTAAACCGATAGGGAAGACCCTGTTTCTGTGCCACTCCATTGAAATAGCCACTGCTCTAGATATGTTGTGGTCAACCCACATGGTGTCAGCATAGTGTTGATGGCTCCCATGTCACACAGAGCCACCAGCTCCTGTCTTCAGCCTCTGATGCCCCCTGTTCCTTGATAGGACAAGCCCTGGACACAGATGTTGCCATCAGCATTGCTCCAGAGGGTTCACAGAACTCTTTGCATAGTCTTCTTGTCATGACATACGGGCCCCTGTGGCTGCACACATCACAGTGGGAATGCACATAGGGGGCATGGTTGGTGCTTGTCTCCCTCCGAATCAGCCATCCCAGCATTACTAGGGGTACCATGACTTCATATAAGTCTCCATTTCCAGCCATTAAGACACCCTGCGAACAAGACATACAGATTAGTTCCTGTCCTTTTGTATACTGTACCCTGCCTTAACACACTTGCATAGCATTTACCCCTGTACTGTATCATCAGCAGGACAGGGCTGCTGATGAAGCATGTAATCATGTGTATCTATCTGTTACAGTTCTGTACCCTTTCCACTGTGCAGTATACTCTGCATCTGCACTGTCACCTCCCATTGGGGTGGATCCTGGGCTCCCTCTCCTTATGTCACCTTTGTGTGGCATCCCAGGTGCAGTGCACTCACCTGTTCTTCTGTGTCCCTTGCTGCTCCCCCTTACATGCAGTCACATCGCTGGACATGTATCACAGGCACTATCCCTTACTGCCCTGACCAGTCCTGTGTTAGGCGTGGTACTCACTGACAATTCTCCACTGCAGGCACTGCTATGTTTGTCATGTCCATGGTGCTTGTAGTATTAGAAACATAGAAACATAGAAGTTGATGGCAGATAAGGACCGCAAGGCCCATCCAGTCTGCCCATTTCTTTTTCTACCTTATAAATGTGCCATCGGCCTTTGCTCTGTCAGTGGCCTATCTATTCATACTCATTTGTATTGATCCCTTATGCCTATCCCATGCATGTTTGAAGCCCTGCACTGTATTCATAGCCACCACTTCTTGAGGTAGGCCATTCCATGCATCCACCACCCTTTCTGTGAAAAATAATTTCCTCACATTCCACCTTAATCGGCCCCCCTCTAATCTCATGCTGTGCCCTCTTGTCCTGCTATTTTTCTTATATTTAAACATGTTAGATTCTTTCACCTTGTTAATGCTTTTAAGGTGTTTGAATGTTTCAATCACATCACCTCTCTCCCTCCTTTGCTCAAGGGTATGCATATTGAGCTCCGTTAATCTGTCCTCATATGTCTTCTGATGCAGTCCCTTCACCATTTTGTTGCCCTTCTCTGGACTGCCTCAATTTGGTTAATGTCCTTGTGAAGGTGTGGCCTCCAATACTGCATGCAGTACTCCAGATGGGGCCTAACCAGTGTCTTGTAAAGAGGATTATTACCTCCTCTTACGACTTGTGATACCGCTACTAATACACCTAATACCTCCCTAGCCTTACCTACTGCTTTAGAGGTCTGCTTGGATGATTTCAGGTCATCAGTGATGATGATGCCCAAGTCTCTTTCTTCCTTTGTGACTGCTAGCAACTCCCCTCCCAGCCTATAGGTGGCTTCAGGGTTTCTATTCCCTATGTGCATGATCTTGCACTTCTTTGCATTAAATCCCAGTTGCCACTCTTCTGACAATTTTGCTAGTTTATCCAGATCTCTTCTCATTCTGCCCACCCCATCTGGATCATCTACTCTGTTGCAGATCTTGGTGTCATCTGCAAACAGACAAAGGCTTACCCTCTAGTCCATCTGCAAGGGTCACTAATGAAGATGTTGAAGAGGACTGGCCCCAGGACTGATCCCTGAGGTACCCCACTTGTGACTTGCATCTCTTCTGACTGTATACCATTTACCACCGCTTCTGTTTTCTGCCCACAACCAGTTTGCCACCCAGTTGACCAACTTCTGACCCACCCCGAGCCTACCCAGCTTATTTATCAATCTTCTATGTGGAACAGTGTCAAAAGCTTTGCTGAAGTCAAGGTAGGTGACATCAACTGCTCCCCCTTGGTCCACCACTCTGGTTACCCAGTCAAAGAAATCTATGAGATTAGTTTGACAGGACCTTCCTTTTGTAAACCCATGCTGTCTTGGATCTTGTGCTCCTATGGATTCCAGGTGTTGCACTATCCTTTCCTTAAGGAGTGCCTCCATAATCTTGCCCACTACTGAGGTAAGACTGACTGGTCTGTAGTTCCCTGCCTCCTCCCTGCTACCACTCTTGTGGAGTGGGATCACATGAGCCCTTCTCCAGTCTTCTGGGACCTCTCCTGTGCTCAGAGACTCACTAAACAGTTCTGCTAATGGCTCTGCTAGTTCCACCTTTAGCTTCTTAAGTACCCTGGGATGTATGCCATCCGGTCCCATTGCCTTATCCACCCTGAGCTTATTGAGCTCTTGTAGGACCCTTTCTTTTGTGAAGGGAGTAGTGCTCACCTCCCTCCCCCCTGTGTCCATGGTGCTGAGCTGTGGGCCCTGCCCTACCTTCTCTTCAGTAAATACTGAGCAAAGTATCTATTTAGGATAGATGCTTTACATGGTCCTCCTCCTCCTCACATGCTCCCTTTTCTCCATTAAGCTTAGCATACCCCCTCTGGACTTTCTCCTTTCACTAATGTATCTATAGAAAGTCTTGTCACCTTCTTTACTGTTCGGTGCTAGTGTTTCCTCAGTTTGGGACTTTGCCTGCCTTACTGCCTTCCTGCTTCCCTTAGGGCAGTTTGGTATGCCTCTATCTTCATCCCACTGTGTTCCCTTATATTTCCTGAAGGCCAGCCTTTGGCTCTGACCTTTTCTGCTACTGTATTTGAGAACCAAAGTGGTTTCCTTCTTCTTTTGCACTTCCTTTTCTGTCTAACACAATGGGATGTTGCTTCAAGTATTGCATCCTTAATGCTTGCCCACTTTGCCTGTACCCCCTCACCTGTGTTTCTTTTTGCCAGGGCTAGCTTAACTCTTTTGGCCATCTTATCAAAGTCAGCTCCTCTGAAGTCCCATATTTATGCCTTGGAATGGGATGATCTAGATGTAGTAGCTAAATTGAACCATACCATGTGATGGTCACTGGCCCCCAGGTGACCTTCTACCTGGAGATCTGTGATCCCTTCCCTGTTAGTCAGTACTAGATCTAGGATAGCCCTATCTCTTGTGGGTTGTTGTACCAGTTGTTTGAGGCCCTCCCCCTGCAGGGAATCCACTATGTGTCTAGTTCTGGCAGATGTTCCTGCTGGTATTGAACAATCTGTACCCGGCATGTTGAAGTCTCCCATTATCAGAACCTCCTGTAGCTGTCATGTTTTGTATATCTTCTAACAGTAATGTGTCTATGTCCTCCCCCTGGTCTGGGGGCCTGTAGACAACCCCAGTTCTTATGGCTGTCCCATTTCCTGTTTCCAGGGTGACCCACAGTTCTTCTGGCTCCTTATGTGTATTCTGAATTTCTGTAGCTTTGATATTTTCATTGACATACAGGGCCACTCCTCCCCACATTTTTGTACCTCGGTCTCTTCTGAACAATACATAGCCAGGTACTGAAGTCTCCCAAGTGTGGTTACTGGTAAACCACGTCTCACTAATTGCTAAATTCACAGTTCATGACTCCGGGCTCTGTTCAGCTAGTTCCCTGCTTGTACTGAAGATATCTGCCTGAGAACATGAATCAGCTGTGCCCCATGCACACCACATCCACATTGGGAGAGTGGACCAATCACAAGCAGAGACCTGGGGTGGGTGGCGACAGTCCCTGCATACTGACGGTGCATGGCACACACCAGGGCATGAGTTCTGCTTCCACCCAATCACAGACTGCCCCTTTCAGAATGGTTCATGTGGCAGGGTCCATCTCAGTCATGTGTGCACTGGGGACCTCGAACCTCTGTGGGCACAGTGGTGGTGACGCATTGCCCAGGGCTAGGATGCATGAGTGTGGCAATGGACAGTACTGGCCATTGGTACCATGCAATGCACATCCCTTCCCTACACACACCTACTGTGCCCAATCTGGACAGATGCATACACTATTGTGTGTACTGTCAATGCCCACACAGCCCCTACAATGGCGAGTGATGGGACATTGACATGTACATTGCATCTCTGGCCTGGCACCCATGACTGCAGCCTTGCACACTAATTGGCACTCTTGCTGTGTCAATGACTCCACATGTACATACTGTTTGTATGTGTGCATCAGGGTGCCATGCATCCCTGGCAGTGGGGTTCACTACATATGGTGAGGTCAAGGGGCATTCCTACCTCATGGAGTCCCTCCCATGCCCTGTTCTGCATGCTCTTGTTAGGTATTTTGCTGGGCTCTGTTGGACACCCTCTGACTTCGTTATTATGATCTAACAAATCCTTAGTTACCTGCAGGGAAATGTAGCCCTTTAGGGAAAGTCAGGAGATTACTACACCATAACAAAAAATACATACCCCTCTTACAGGTTCTAGGACTGAGAAAGGCTAATAATGAGAATCAGAAGCAATTGTAAAAGCAACATAAGGTTCTTTTTTATTATCCCACTAACTTGCTTATAGTACAGTCATTATACATCACATACTAGTAATGTAACATACGTACCTGGGAGTCTGATTCTCTCAAACACTGCAGTGTAATGCAGGGTCTGCCTGCAATTTCCTCAGGGAGACGGCATCAGGAAAGATGTTTTATACCCTGATAAGATCTTAGTCTGGTGATAGATAGCCAGTTCATGTGCATGTAATGATCGCACTTACTATTACAGCCACGCTGGGCGTGCTGAAGTAGCTCAGCTTTGCAGACCGCTAGTTTTTTGGTTTTTGACTTTTATTTAACTGCTTTTAGTCTATCCGTTTGCCCCACCCCAAATAGTTAAATTGTACAATGGCATAGTCACATAGTTAAGTAGTTAAACTGTATTTGTTTCAAACTCAACTTACTCAATTTGGAGCATTGCCGGAGCCGCTCGACTGGCCATGGAGTGTGCACTGGACTGTTTGACTGGGCCTGCTGCTGCCCTGAAGATGGGAGGAGAGTTTGTGAACTTGTGGAGAAGAGGTTTTCTGACTATGCATTTTGATTGTAATGGCCCTTTGATTGGGAGTCTGCTGCAGATTGAGGCAGATGTGTTGAGTGTGCAGCAGAGGGATCGCTCGGTCGAGATCATGGAGCGAATATGGGAGGAAAGTTTGCAACCCTGTGGAGAGAAGTCCTCCAGGATAGTGCTTTGGATTATAGTGGCCCTTTTCTGAGAGTCTGCTATGGAGAGAGGAGACTGTGCTTTGGCATGCAGCAGAGGGAGCGCTTGGTCGAGAGCGTGGAGTGAGCCCCTGAAAGGAGAGCTGCATAGGCTGATGACCGAATTGGACCTATTGCCAAGGGGATTATTTGTGAGATCAGTCCTGAGACTGTCATGGAGTTTTGCCAGACAGGGACAGCATGACCCTGCAATTGCAAGTGGTTAGCCGCTGGAGACTGCTTCCAGATCTCAAATTTATTTTTCTTTGCAAACTTTGTCTGGGCAGTGAGAGTGCCTGGTTCATTTCAGACTCCCAGGTAGTGAGAGGGCCTGGAGGTCGAAACTGCATCTAGTACTGTTTATTTTTAATGTTAATTTAATTTATACTCCTTAGTGAGAGGAGGTATACTCAAGTTTCATTTTGTTTTCTGGTTCTAAGTTTTAGCTATATCGTTTTCAATTTTCTTTCTGTGACTTGGACTTCCTTGAAGTGGATTCCTTATGGTATTATATCACCTTTCTCCGCTGGACTTGCATCATTTACTTAGAGACTTTGGAGTTTGGACTGGCTTTTTATAATTTTAATTTATTATAGTTTTATTGTAGTATAGTTTTGTTTGGGAGGGGAGGTTGGTTAGTTTGAGTTATTTATTTTATTGTCTGAGTCTCTCCTTTGGTGAGAGAGAGTGGGGAGTTTCAGAAAAAAGGGGGTTAATTCAATTTATTTTATTGTTTTGTGTTTACTTCTCCCTCAGAGTGAGAGTTGTGGGAGCTGTGTGCAGTACTTATATTTTGGGTTTTGTTTTTGTTGAGTATTTTTTTTGTTACTTTGCTTGGTGTTTATCTGAGCCTGAGGTATATGTTGTAGGCCTACCCCCCAGGTCATGCGCTATTCATCCTCCGCTCTTCGCACCCTCCGCTCTTTCTCCCTCCTTTACTATTTTCTACCTATCAGTGCTGCAGAGCACTGGGCATTGCCCGGAGGGGGGGCAGGGTGGAGGGTGTGAACAGCGGGGATGGATGAATGGAGCTCTCTCATCAGGGTAGTTAAGTCCAGAAGATGCCCTGGGATGAAATGAATTCTGGAACATGGTCTGCCATGCCTGGTCTCCATACCCAAGGGGCACCACCACTACTGGTGGGCGAGTAGTCGGGGTGGCCCAGGAGACCCATCCAGCCCAAGCAGTGTTATGCAATGCCAGATCTATCAAGAACAGGACTGCAATTATTGCAGATCCTGTCAGGATAGCAGATGTGGCATGCATCACTGAGACCTGTCTGGATGAAAATGCTGGCCACATGCTTGAGACTGCGATTCCGGCCAGGTTCTCAGTGATACACCGCTCGAGATTGGACTGCAAGGGAGGTGGGGTTGCTGTCTGTTTCAAGACCGCATTGGGCATCACGAGTGTACCAGTTGAGGATGCTGGGTCTTTTGAGTGTACTCTAGTAGCAGGTGTCGGCTGTAGGATAGCCTCATCTACCATCTACCTGGGGATGAGAAATGGTTCCTTCAGAAAGTAGCGGATTTTGTGATCGACATGGTGTTTGAGTTGCCCAGGCTGATGGTCCTGGGCGACTTCAATTCCTGGATTGATGATGAAGTCTCGCAATTTGGACAACATTTCCTCCAGTTGATGACATCACTGGGCCTTACACAGATTGTAACCTCTACTACTCATAAACATGGCCACTCCCTTGACCTGGTTTTTCTCCTGGGTATCGAAACTTCCAATGTGGGGGTGGAATCTGTTGGGTGATCTGATCATTACACTGTGAGATTCATGTTTTGCGAACCCCTTCATAGGACTACCCCTGTGGAGATGGTCAGGTACCACCCTTTACGGGATGTGAGCCCTGAAGGCCTAACAGCAGTACTTGACCTATTGGAGTTTCCTGTGGCAAGCGGGAACCGAGAGGCCTTAGTTTTGGCCTATAATGAGGTCATCGCCACAACCCTGGATTCTATCGCTCCTGTCCATGTTCATCCTCTCTCCTTTCGCCCTTGGTTTGATGGGACCTTGAGGGAGTTGCAGTGACTAGGATGAAGGTTAGAGCATTTCTGGTGGAAATCCACCCTGGAAGCCGACCATCTTAGATTGTTAGAACATTATCAGGTCTCAACAAACTCCTGTAAGAAGGCAGAGTTTCTATCTGGGGAGATTGCTGCCGTTCAGAACTGACCAGCTCAGCTCTTTTGAACTGTGGACAGGCTGTGCAACCCAGCCTGCCTACAGAGTCAAAGAGCCTTTTCACAGTTGGAGTGTGAGAAGCTCACTCAGTTCTTTGTGGATAAGGTGGCCGACATCAGGGCGGAGATCCGACCAACACACTGTATGGGAGATGCTAGTGATCGGTGTCCGGCCACTATCCCTCATTTTTTCTGGAGTACCTTTGACCAGCCAGAGTTTGCAGATGTCTTGTGGATTGTCCATGGTATGCACCCTTCATGCTGTAGTTTGGATCCAAGCCCAACTTCCCTGATTATGGGCTGTTGTGACGTCATTGGCCTAGTCCTGGCACAGAGAGTCTGGTGCTCCATTGAGTCAGGCGAGTTTCCTAGCTCCCTGAAGGAGGCAGTGGTGACACCCCTCTTGAAGAAAGCTTCTCTGGACCCAGACTGCCTTGCTAACTAAAGACCTATCTCTAACCTCCCCTTCATGGGGAAGGTGATTGAGAAGGTAGTGGCTGTATGGCTGGAGAACCATTTAACCATCCATAACATCTATGAACCTCTCCAATCCAGTTTTTGAAAGAATCACAGTACCGAGACTGTACTGGTTCAGGTGCTCAATGATCTCCTGATGGCAAGAGATCAGAAAAGCCAGTCCATCTTGGTGCTATTTGATCTCTCTTCAGCTTTTGCACCATAGACCATGGGGTACTGCTTGAGCACCTGAGGTTCATCTGTGGTCTGACTAGTACTGTCCTCAGGTAGTTTAAGTCCTTCCTCACTGGCAGAACTCAGAGGGTGGTGTCTGGGATTGATTCCTCCCACCCTGTCTCTCTGTCATATGGGGTCTCTCAGGGCTCAGTGCTATTCCCCATGTTGTTCACGATGTATATGCTGCCCCTCAGAGACATTGTAAGATGGTATGGGCTGAGGTTTCACTGCTATGCTGATGATACCCAGCTCTACCTGTCTTTCACACCTGACCAGGATAGTGCACTCTCGGTATTCAATAACTGCCTCACTGAAATCCAGGATTGGATGAATTCCAGCTGGTTGAAGTTGAACTTGGGGAAGACTGAGGTGATGGTTGTGGATCCGGGTCACTGGATGGGGGGGTCGGGGGCTGGTCAGCCCATGGGGCTTTTACTGGGGGGCTCCCAACTCCTTACCTCTGAACTGGTGCGGGACCTAGGGGTGATGTTTGATGATGGGTTAACACTGCGATCGCAGGGGTCAGCAGTTGTCAAGTCATCCTTTTACCACCCGAGGAACATCACTAGGATCAAGCACCTTGTTCCAGCTGGTGACCTGCCTACATTGATCCATGCCTTTGTGACCTTACACCTTGATTACTGCAACTCCCTTTACTTTGGGCTACCGGGGTTGATATCTGCCATCTGCAGCTGGTGCAGAATGCTGCAGCTCAGTTGTTGACGGGGATCCCCTAAAAATGTCATATCACACCGGTGCTGCACGAACTTCACTGGCTGCTGATTCAGTAGCAGATCACCTTCAAAGTTGGATTACTGACTTATAAATCCCTACATGGACTTGGTCTGGACTACCAGAAAGAGCTTCTGTCCTCTTACTGCCCCGAGTAATTGCTCCGTTCAGCTGACAAGGGATTACTAGAGATTCCAACGGTATCTCTAAAATCTTAAGGCACCCATGCATTTATGTATGTGGTGCCAGTCCTTTGGAATTCTCTACCACATCAGCTCCGGGAGTGCGTGACCGTGGGGGGCTTTAAACAGGCACTAAAGACTCATTTGTGGACCTGAGCTTATCCTAGTTATTAATGTTGATTATCAGATTTGAACTGAATATTTTATATGAAGGTGTTTTACTTCCTTGTTTTTAATTCAATGTAATGCACCCTGACAATTCTGAAAGGCGCATAATAAATAAAAATTATTATTATTATTACTTCTATTGGTCAGTTTGGGGGCAGCAGAGCATTATCACAGTTGTCTTTTAGAATGCTACAAAGTGTAGCATTCTAGCCTTAAGAATACGCTTATGTCAATGGCAAATTCTTATGGATGAAACATTTTGTAATGTATCATCATGTTCTCTGAAAGGTCTAGTTATAGAATATAACTGTGTCAGCACATGACACATTGGCTGTACAGGGCGCTCCCGGGTAAACAAATCATTATATTTCTGACATTATCGCAGCAAAATAGCAGTGCAGTTCTAGCCTAGAACATTATTTGTGGTGTTTTCTCTCTCCTGCAGGATCATATGTAGGGTAAAGGTTGTGCTTTAGAAGCAGTGCAGTCTCATAGCATGTATCTAGGTTCTATGTAAGAATAAAGAATCGCCCAGCTTTATGTGTATGTAAACCTATACTAAACTTATGTAGATGTTCCTTAGCTATGTGTGTGAGTCCCTATCTCTATATGTAATGTATCCCACCACTGCATGTGTGTGTGTGTGTGTGTGTGTGTGTGTGTGTGTGTACACTTCTAGTCATGACGTATCTTGTGTACATCATGTGCTTATCAGTGAGCATATTCTTACAATTTCCCCCCTTGTTACCTACAAACATGCAGGTAACACAGAAAGAAGAAAAAATGAATTAGTGAATGGGAGAGTGGATAGATTGGGTAGCATAAAGAAACTCGAGTTGAGATTTATAAAAGTTAAGAGTTTTACAGAGGCAAAAAAAAAGGCATTAATAAATATGAAAATGAGGAAAACTTGAACAATAACAAATCCCTGAAATATGAACTCCAACCATGTGTTGGTAAGTGCAATGTGTGTATCTGCACTATGAGCCATAATTTGTAATGAATCCTCTGTCTTCTGAACACTGTTTTTGATTTGGATAATGTGTGCATCTTGCGTTTTCTTTAACTTTTTAACCCCAAAGTGTAACTGATCTATATGAACATTAAAAACTTATATCTTATATCTTTAAATGGGTGGGTTCAGTATCTTTAGAATTTAGGTCATGGAGGGGCACCGGGGTAATGACTGTATGGCAAATAATAAATCGTTCATGGGGTGTAAAGCAGAAATTGGGTGCTGTCACATTACAAACCATATTGTTATAAACATAAGACTTATGGTTAGTAACCACACAGTATAAACCTTTAGAACTGTAGGTAACTCGAACTTCAGATACTAGCCATTTGGTAAGTCTGATGGGACACGAAATCGAGGAGTTGGTGAGTTTAGTAGAAAATGGCATTTTAGCAGCCATTGCTGCTGTGCTGGATTGAAGTCTTGATTGAAGAAACATCTGAAGAAATGTTTTCTTTGCTGAAGTTAGGGATTGCCTCTCCCCCAGGCTTGTCTTCATGTATGGTACCCCAAAGTATTAGCATTGTTGTGGGTAGCAGTGCTGGCTGGTGAGGAAACTATGCAGGTTTCCATCAGTTGCATCAAAGTTCACATCAGCTTGGTCAATAGATGATCCTTCTCCGAAGTCTGGTTCTTATCTACACACAGGTATGACCACAGTAAAGATATTACACCCGCACAGGTATTGGTAGCCTTTCCTGGTGCTGCACTCTGTATGGGGGCTATTCAGGCATTCAGGTGATGGTGAGGAACAAGGAGATCAGGCAGTTTTATCCATTCTGGAAAGATGTCTTCTTCCAAGTGCCCAAGTGACTGTACCTTTACCAGTTTATTAAATACTGCTGTATCCTTATCAAACCTAAGCAGTGAAACAGTAAATGTGACAAACCTGTATTGTTTATATCACAGTCATTTCTGCTATAGCAGGGGCTTTGGTTGGGGTGTACTGTAACATAACCAAGGTTTTTAGCAGTGGTAATGGCAAATGTGACTGTATGATCCATGCATTTTGTAGTACATGCTATATTGTCACAGTGGGGGCAATTCCACTTAGCAATATGTGTGTCATTAATGAGATCTGGGATCCTACCAGTTTCTAAATTTCGTAAGATATTTGTAATGGTGGGGAGTGCAAAGCTTCCAAAGCAAAGGATTTCCCTACCTATGTGGTGTTGTCTAGCCTCCCTATTATTAAAGTGTATTAACTTATGTGTGGTGTGATTGAAAATCCTAGCAATAAAGTGCATATTATATGTGGTGAACCTTTTTTTTCTTGTGCTCAAGACTGGCAATACTATGTAGCATAGGCTTTATTACATCCTGGTTTAATATACTATGAAATAATTTTGCATACCTTCCAGTTTTTGGCCAATTGGCCCAATTCCAAATAGATAATTTAGTCCCAAAAATATCTGTGGCAGACCCTAAAAATGCCTGTCACACTAGGAAGACTTAACCCTCTTTTTCCCACGTTTAGGTCTGAACACCCCATGGTGTTCTGTAGAATACTTCCCTGCTACAGGGTCCTGAGCTCATGTTTGAATGCTGCCATGATATCAAGTAGCATTACTGTATGAAATGTAGAACTGTATGTTTGGAGCAATGACCGAATTTGACCATGTTCAAGTTAGATACATTTAAAATTACAGGCACCGCACATGCATGTAATTTACATTATTAATTAATACACCTGGAATAGAAATAGCAGTTAGGCCACTTTTTGGGGGCCTGGTTCAAATATAGGGCAATTTTTATAGTTTTTAGAAACAATTTTAGAAATTACAGTAAGGTAAATAGATTTAAAAAGAATAGTGTCCAGCTGGCAAAGTCTCTTCATTGAGATGTTATGAAAACAAAAGGCAAAAATTGGAATTTGCCATATGGTGATGTTATAGAGTCTAATGTGTTGTAAGTGTACATTTTGGATTGTTAGAGTTCCATTAGAAATTATTTCAGTGTTTGGCCAACCTTTAAATGTTCCTTTGTGAAGAGGGGCCACTTCAAGAGATTTACCATTTAAAAGTACATTAGAATCAGTGAATGTCCACATAATGTCCTGCTGCAAAAAAAGGGGTTAAGAGCATCCCATTGACTTGTAGACTGATATCAGAACCTTCATGTATTATAGAATGAGATTTGGAGATCAAGATTTTAAAAGGGGCCTAGGATGGATGGCTGGAGGTCAAGGGGTCAACCAAAAAGATGAAGTGGGGCAAACTTTTTTACATCCCTGGGGTCATTTGGGATTTTTTTCTGGAGCATCTGAATCTGGGCCTGGGATTGACTTCACCTGGACAGGAACTGGAAATGGACCAGGTCTTGGTTTTGGTTCCGGTCATGGAACAGTATCCTTCTGGCCAGGGTCTCCTTTCAAGGTGTAGACATCTGGGAATGGCCTCATGGTACTGGAACAGATGTCTCCCTCTGGTCAGGTTCTTGGATGGAAACTCCTTGACCCAAGCAGGGCAGCAGGGTCACAAGTAGCTAGGCCTGGAATAGGCCTACCCAGGATCGCCTTCCATCCTTGGATTTTAGCATTTATTATTTTCGATATCTAAATACAGAAAATTTGCCATCTGTTAATACATTTCCCTTCCTCAATAAGTGGGGAAGGGGTTATACAGTTGTATACTTAAAACCTTTAATCAGCTTCAACTGATTTGCATGGCATCAGTTCTTAGTTGTCTGTGTTCTTAAGGGGGTTAAATGCTCCTAGGTATTTAGTAGTATGGGGTCCTGCTACTGGGGTCTTGAGTTCATAGCAGGTATGCTGCAAGTAAGCTTAGTAACATGGCACTATAAAACCTAGAAGCGTTTGTACTGTAGCAGAATTTAAATTCTGCCATATTGTGATTGGTGGGTTTTAAAATCATGGGGATGTGCATAAATTGCACATTAATTATAAGGGTACCTGGGAGTGATAATGCAACCAAACCACTAGATGGTCCATGTTTCTACATTGGACATTGGGTGTTTTTTTATGTTTGCTTGCACTCATGTGCAAGAAACATAGTGCCATCATCTGAGTTTCTGGAGGTGTGGCACCCTGTCTTCCAATTCCCTCACTGTGTTTGCAGGCTCAGCCACAATTCGCCAATGAATGCTGCAGCTGTCTATGACAGCAGTTGAAAATGCAAAAATGCAGTGCCGTACAGTTGAAAGGGAGAGAGCCGCTTCAGTGAGCATGATCAGATAACTGAAGCGCTCTCTCCCCGCCCCCCCAACAGCCTTCCAGGTGCCACGCTGTCCCGCGTTGTCTTCCTGGTAGAAAATCAGTGATGACTAGAGGTGCTTGGCAGTCACTTTCTTGTTTCATTGGATCCTAATTTGTTGTCAGTTATGTTGTGTACTGCCTCCGTTACTGTCTCTGTAGTGGGACTGGTGCTTGTTCTAGCTGAGCAGTTTCCATTTACTGGAAGGCATGTCTGCTGTGACCGGCTTGGATCAGCTCTCTGTGACAGACGCATTTTAATTGTTGTCCTCTCATTTAACTCAACTTCAGCAATGGAAGCTTTCATTTACAGTGCAGTCTCGAGCACTACTGAAGTGCCCTGCTCCAGTCAGTGCGATTGTAATGTAGCAAAAAAGTGGTGCCCCCCAACTAGAGATTAACAGTTATTTCTGCTCATTGTAAAATGTTATTTAATTATTTAGTACACCACTCGGACACTGCTTCTTCCTATTGAGCTACCAGCCAGTGTCCGTTCTCCAGTGTGGTCCCAGAATCAAACTAACATGCATCCCAGTGACAATCTAATCTAGAGACAGTTGAGTGATTAGAGGTGATTGCTTTGTTTGCAGATATTCTGCTCTTCGCAGACCGAAAACCTGTATTCCTCTGCCGTTAGATCTCCTACTGTTTCAGGTGTTTTGTTAACTAACCACATGAATGCATGAGTAACTTTTTACAGCGTTTCATTCTCAATTCTGTTTGTGCAATAACGCAGTTTTGGGTATATTCTTTGATCGTTTCTTAGTCCTTTTTAAATAGCTGGTGCTGACCTAACACTCGCTTGTTTAGTGGGCCATTTGTTTTCTCCGGTATGTGCACACGGTCAAGTTTATTTAGAGAGTGAGACCCCCTTTCTCCTTGTGATTTCTGTGAGAGTTGAGGGTTTATTAAAAACAGAAAAAAGAAATTAAACTACTTATGCCAATATTCAGTTTATTATTGTTGTAACTCCCCAAAACCAACTAACCTGTTGCAGCCCAGGGTTAAACTCAACTAAGATAGATATGAGGTTTGTTATAAGCAAAAAAATAAATAAATAAACATACCTGAAATTAAACTGTTGAGCTGATGGGCCTCCCATATCTGACAGTATATGTAGCCTTCAGCATGTTGGTGTCAGTGGGGTGGGGGGGGGACCAGGTATGGGAACGGAAACAAGAGATTGTGCAGTTCACTGTATGTCTGTAAATGCTGGAGATGCCTTTTTTTTTACACCCTGTGTTTAGTCACTGACACACTAAAGGCTACATGTGCTGTCAGTTACACAAGGTTCATCAGCTGTACTGACATTTCATATTTTACCAATCTTCTCCACCATTACTTGAAATGGAGTGTTTTCTCTTTTGGGCAATCAATATCCAACGCAGTTCCCAGTTCCTGCCTGTCAGCTCACCCGTTTTAGTTACAGATCTGGTTTTGGGTATTTTTTTTTCATTTGTTTATAACAAATCCTCACCTCCAGCTCAGCTGAGATTCGCGCCAGGCTACATGCAGGTTAGTTTGCTTCAGAAAGCTACAAAAGCTACAAAAGAGATTGGATAAGTAGTTTTTTTTTCTCTTTTTAACAAGCCCTTACATTTCTCTATCTTGGCTTAGATTGTCACTAAGATGCAGGTTAGTTTGATTCTGGAACCACACTGGAGAACGGACACTGGCTGGCTTACGAGAGCTGCAGCATGCTAAGCCTGTGTGTCTTAGGCAGCTCAGTGGGAAGTTGTAGTGACCGAGTGGTGTACTAAATTAAATAATGCTTTACATTCAACAGTAATAGCTATATGGAACTTAAGAAATTTAGAGTCACATAACTCACACATCATATTCTTCAGTGTTAAGTACATGTGTAAAGCGGGCGGGCATGTTTACTGTGCTGAGCCGTGTGCAGTTCGAATGCATGAACCAAGCTGTCATTAACAGCAAGCATGTCCTACCAGCAAGCTCGAGCAGTAAATGAACATTGAGGAATGTCTTCACAGTTAGTAGACAGAGGATACGTGACAACTGGCTCCCGTTAATTCGTACCACAACAAATTGCTCCCGACAATTCATCCCTACCAAATTCACTCTTTCACAATTCACCCCCCACTGACTCACTCCCGGCATCTAAATGCTATATAAATGTTATCTTTTTGTATTCATCCTGTTGTTCTGGGTTAAAATTTTAAATTAAGGTATTGAGGCTGGTAGTGGTGTCCATTCTTTTTTATTTTGAAATCTCTAGTTAGGCAAGGCAAAACTGAATTAGTTTAACTGAATACTATGGTAATTATGTGGGAAAAACAGGCAGCTGTCACGAGGTACAGGTCCATTGCCAACTTATTGACAAAGTGCAATATTTTTCCTACTTAGCTTCTACACTCACCTTGTTTTTAATTATATTTTTGTCCAATGACTTTAGTGACTCTACTGTACTTTCTGTTGTGTTTGACAGTGCAAGGGGTTTTGTCCCGGCGTTCTGAGATGTTAGTGACTGGAGTGTGCAATGCACTGAATTGCAGTACTCATCTGGCATGATATAAAATGTTTTTTCTTGTGTAATGTTTCTTTTTCATTTGATGATCATACTGAAAGCATTTTGTTTTTTTTATTTCAGTTGCAGTTAGACGCAATGTTTACCAGTATGTGACTTCCCAGACAAGATATACTGATTTTACTGATTCTTTGTTCTTTATATTCCCCCCTTTGCAGAGCAACACTTTTTGCATGGGTGGTCCTTCAAATACCATTTTGATCTATAGCACCTCTGAAATAATTAACTGTATGTGTGGAGTCATTCAGGAAGGGGGTATGGTGGTCTCTTACTGTCAGGGATCTGAGTACGGCCAATGCTAAATTAGCCTTCCCTCCTCAATGGACAGTCACTGATGGGAAAAGAAAAAGACACAGGAGACCTGATCCTGCAAAATATTTTCTTTTTTTTGTTTAAAACCCAGAGAGACAGCACCACTTTCAAACAGCAGTGACAGACTTTTTTCCTGTGGATACTTCCTGTGAAGCTTGAGAACACCGGAGTTCATAAAGGCAGACATCGGTCATTCTGTTAATGAGGGAGTGAGTTGACATGGGGATGAATATGGCAGGAGTGAGTAGAACAGGGCATGAATTGTCAGGAGCGGGATGTCCGGGGATGAATTTGTGGCAGCAAATTGACCTGCTCCCATAGACAGAACATGTATTGAAAGCTTAAAAAATTATACCAAGACACAACAAATCATATGTTAATATCTTTATTGAGAATGACAACACAATAAACCAGATCAGAGCCTTAATTTACTTTCCTGTCCACTTTAAAGTGAAAGTGGGAGGTGCAGAGTAAGGAAGTAAATGACAGCAGTAGAACTGTAGATCGAGTTTCAATGAATACATAGCAAATTGACCTGCTACTGTTTTGTGCCAGTTCGCTATACTTTTTGGAGATACCCTATGGGGTTATTTGCTTAGGGAGTATTAAGGCTCCTAATGAACTTGCAGTCTGTCGAACAACAAAGATAATCCATGTACATCAGATCCCCAAAAATGGTTTGCATTATGCGACTTTCCTGGGTTAAGGCAGGAAAACTCTCATCAGCCTCCTTGTTGGATCTGGTGAGTCATAAGTGTTCCTGTCTAGCTTCGGAGAATCTGTTGTCCCTTCCCTTTTGGCAGGGTAGAAATCTAGGATAAAATCCTTTCTCTGGGGCAGGGTGAGAAGCAAGGAGTGCCTAGACAGTTTGTCAGTCAGTGTACTTTGAAAGCCTCAGCAGTGGAATCAAACGTTGTGACAGTTATGACATTGGAGAGTGATTAGTGCATGAAGAGCTGCAAAACTGACCAAGGCTGTGCTACGGAACCAGGGACCTGGCATTCATAGGATTATACCTGTAACGGCTTAGGGTGGGCATCAGAAAAAAATAAAGCTTAAAACAAGTGTTGAGTGACTTGTAATCAGTTATATTAGTAAACACGCCGATTCCTTAGCTTGAAGTAAGCAGCATTGTCCAATATATGCACTAGGGATGTCACAATATCAAGTTTTGGGCATCATGATACTTGTGTCTGACTCGGACACCTCCTGTCTTTGAGGGGGGGGATTCCTGTCCCTGAATAAGTCCCTCCATGTGTTTCTGGGATGTGGGGACAGGAATCTGTGGTCCCTTGGGATGGAGTATCAGAAAGCACCTGGTCATAGATGTAAGATGAGGAGGCATCTGAAATGAGCATGGCAGGAGTATTTTGGAACAGGGTGGGTGTTACCATGCTCACCCAACAACCCTATCAGGCAAGTGGCACTCCACTACCTCAATCTATGCCATCCAGGTGAAAGTGACAAATAGGATATATGAGGCACACAAAAATGGGGATTGGCCCAGGACTGAGGAAGTCTTTTCATCTCACTATTCCTCCTAGACTGGACTTTCTCCTCCTCACTGGCTCTTGCCTCCAGATCACCCAGCCATTCGAGTGAAGTCTATTCTCGGAGATATGGGCAACTTTTACAGTTCTACCTGTGGGGGACAAACTACCAGTCTGCAGTTAGGCATTTGGAGCAAAGGTAGATAGGGAGTCTGGTGTACCACAGGTTCCATGGGCAGGAATGTGACATTAAGATGACAGAAGATGTAGGTTATATAAGTAAAATACTTACATGATCACCTGGAAAGGCAGCTCTGATGTTAGGGCATCACCAGTGCTGCATCACACGATTGTCTGAATCTCAAGAAATACCATGCCATGCTATGTGCTACTTCATGGTCTGTGGAGAATCCCTGCAACATTTAAAGGCATTTCTGAATTGTTGTCGCTATCAGGCTCAGCTGAATTTAAAAATTGACTTCTTTTTTATTATTATTCTCCCAGTGTGATGGTATCCTGTTGGCTGCCTTGTGAACTGCAGTGCCAGCCACTGGTGATGCCATGCAAGGTCAGGAGGAGAGGCTGGAGTGAAGCCATCAGTATAGCAGCGTTTGTGCTGCTGTTGCTCCCAATGCCATGGGTCCCCTCTCTAGCTGGCAGTTTATCAGTGAGTCCGTGGCTTGCAGGATTATTGGGTGTTGAGGTTAGAATACCCCAGCCTCCTCCACTGGGACCACTGCAGACCATAACAGGCTCTTTCCTTACCCCTACAGCTCACAACTCTTCCTGTGAAGACTTGCAGGGTCGGGGATGAAGAAGCACTTCCAGTCAATGGTTGATCAAGGGTGTTGTAATTGGGGAAGCACCCTTAAAAAATACACGTTAAAAAAAAATAAAAACCTTTTGCATAGCTGAGGGGCTTAAATCACTGTCTTACTCCCTGAGTGGAGCTCTGTGTTTCTCAGGGAGCAGAACTTAGAAATATATTTTAATGTTGAAGAGAGTTGCCACAAACTGTGAAGTAGCACAGAGCTTGGCATGATATCTCTAAGGATTTGGACAGTCGTGTGATGCAGCATTGGCGATATCCTAACTTTGGCGCTGTCTTTCTTGGCACAGAAAAGTACTTGCACAACAATGCTTGTAGAGACAGAACCAAAGTAACTGCAGTATCAACACTGTGTCACACGTTTGTTTCACTACCAAGAAACCCCACGCCACAGATTCATGAAAGGTCAGAGTAATATTTTTACCCTAACGTCGCATTGCCTTACTTTTGTGGTGTTAAGGGGAAACTCTAACCTGTACCTTAAATGTATTTTTTTTTTGCAATGAATTTGCTTCCTTTTTAAAAAGAAAATGTAATAATAGATGTACACTACTTTGTATGGACAGTGCTGGCCTTTGGCCAGCATTGTCAATACTTTTAATGGTAAACAGTATCTGGTCACAGTGCCACACCCGGCCCTTATCCACACTGTGCTTAACAATCCCAGTACTACACTGGCACACCCATCTTTGCCCAACCCCAAGTAGTCCCTAGTGTTGACTTCTATCACCCTTTCTCACCCCATTCCTTTACCAATCAGTCTCCGGTTTTGTAGGTACCCCCTCCCGCACCTTAATCCATGTCCTAGTATCCCTGGTATCCAGTGGAATCCTCTCCTACACCCTGTCCTATGCCCCAATATACCTAGCGTCCAATGGTCCCCCCCCCACAATCTCCAAGATGCTCAAGCATCCCTAGTATCCAGTAGTACCCTCTCCCATCCAGTCTCCCATCTCCCAAGTATCCCTGGTGGCCAATGGTTCCCACTCCTGCACCCTGTCCCATGCCCAAATATCCCTGGCCTCAGTTAACCCTCCTCTCACTCTCTACCCCATGTATCCCAGATGTTTCCTGGCATCCAGTGGTACCCCTTTCTACACTCTGTCCCATGTGAAAATATACCTGACATCCAGTGGTACCCCCTCCCACGTAGTGCCCCATGTCTAAGTATCCCTGGCTTTCAGTGGCCCCCATCCTGCCTAGTGTCCCAGTATCCTTGGCATCTAATGGCCTCCCTTCCACACACTGTCCCATGTCAGAGTGTCCTAGGCATTCAGTGGTCCCCACTCTCATGTGTCGATATCCCTGACATCCATTGGTACACTCCCTCCCACACCATGTCCTATGATCAAATATCCTTGGCATGCATTGGTACCCCAACCCCTGACAAGGTCCCCCCCAATTCCAATACCAGGTGCCCAATCCCAGTGTTACATAAAGTAAAAAAAAATAAAAAAAAAATAAAAAAACGATTCCACTTCCCTCCACCCACTAGCACCCATACCTCACTCTTCTCCCTTCCCCACTACAAGTTATGTAACCCCCTATTCCCAGCCCACTGGCACCCCAATTCCAGCATCCATGTCACCTAGCAGTGATACTACACTGCTGCCTGATATGGCATAACCCCCTTTTTTTCTTTAGAGCCTGACCCTAAACCCCTGTTTTGTTCCTAATTACTGCCTGAGCTTATATCATTTTGGAGTATTGTGCCAGAAAATGAATACTTAGCCCACCTAGTCTGCCTAGATGTTCCCTACCTGTTCTGTCTCCACAGACTGTAGCTGGTCTCCGTTAACCCTCTCACCTCTGTACTTTCTATCTAATATACCCTGTTTCTATCCCATTCATACTTAAAGCCCCCAACAGTTTCAGCCTCCATCAGCAGTCTATTCCTGGTATCCGCTACCCTTTCAGTGAATAAATATTTCCTCACATCACTCATGAATTCCTCCCCAGTTTCATTACATGCCCCTTGGTCCTGCATGTTCCTATTTGAAAGAAACTCCCCACTTTACCCAATTCACTCCTTTGAGGTATTTGTAGGTCTCTGCTGTATCCCCCTCCCTTCTTCTAGGGTGTACATATTGAGATTTCACAATCTCTCTTCATGGGGCTTCTCATGCAACCCATGAACCATTTTAGTTGCCCTCCTGTGGACCGCGTTCACTCTGTCCGTAGCCTTTCTGAGGTGCAGTCTCCAAATCTGAACACAGTATATGTTCACAGGTGGGTTGATCTTCTCTGGAGGTGGGTATTGCAGGGCTGGTACTGTGCTTACACCAGGTCCACTTCAACCTTTCTCTGGTCAGAGGCACCGTGTTGTTTAAATCTAATGCTAGGTATGAACCCCCCAACCAGGTGTTTAATAAACCCAGGCTCTCAACCTTGTTTGAGTCCATAAGGGATGTCAAAGAGGAAGCTAGGGTTCGCATAGGACCAGTGGTGTAAGTGGTGAACAAGAAGTACAGGATCTCAAAAACTGGCAGAAATGAAAATTAGAATTAAGATCCTCTCTCTGAAGGATAACTCTTGGGATTCAAGAGGCCTTTGGACCTTTTTCTGCTGTCGACATCTATGTTTCCATAATTCTTTCAATCCAGACATGTCTGTATAGATACTGGTGCACCCAATCAGAGATGTCAAAGTATTTCTAAAAAAATTAACTTGTTCTGCAAGTCAGATTTTGTGATGGCCTCCACTGATCTCAGGTCACAGGCCAAGAAATTGTCATTATAAAATGGGCAAAGGATTTCAAGCAATCTGATTGGTTGTTAGCCATGCATTAGATGTGTCTAATGCACAGCTAAAATTAGAAACCCCATTTAGAATACACAGGCCCATTTTATAAGCGCAATAAGCCACTCTGGAGATGTGCATTAGACAGTTTTAATGCATGGCTAAGGGGACTGGATGCACTCGGCCTATGGCCTCGTGCCTCACTACGTCCCCCTAGCCGTGCATTAGAACTGTCTAATGCACACCCCATCATGTCTTATTGCTTACTTATGTTACTGTTGTAAGAATTTCATTTCAAATATGAGTAGGAAGAAATACAGGAACTCTGTTCCTGCTGCAAAAAAGGTACGAGAACTGAGTTCCTGTGCATTCCTGTTCACTTTCATCACTGCATAGGACCCCCTTGCCACCAAATAGGGTAGTTAGGATTAGAGCAGACTGGCTGGGCCTTGTGGTCCTTTTCTGCTGACATAATCTATGTTTTTATTATAACCTCTAGGTGGCGTTATCCCAAGGGATACTACCCCTGCCTGCGTGACTAATCACAGGTTGAAGGGCCTGAGCTCATTGAATGGGTGTCTCCACCTGGAGGGTAGGTTTAAGGGTAGCATAGCTGCTCTGGGTATAGCCCTCTGGGACACTGATACCCCCCCAACCCTTCTAGTGGCCTATACTGGTCAGCAAATTGATTATCACAATTAACACCAGAATGCAATGTTAGTCCCACACTTGGCACACTTACCACCAGGGCTGGATCAGCTGCACTGGCCCTGGAGACCCCCTGTTAACTAAGACCTGCAATGGAGAAAGGTAATAGCAGCACAGTATCCCCTCCACGAAGGTACACAATAGCCAGTTTAAATGCAGAAAGATCCGGATCTGATTTTTCTTCAGGGAACATGAACAAGGGTGGGGCAGTAATCTAGTGTTTGATTTTTAGATCTGATTTAGTCAGGTTAAATATGCATGCCTAAGAGTCCCTCTAGCGAAGTCACACACACTCTGAGTACTCAGTTGTCATGCAGGCTAGCCTGAAGCGTTGCCCAGGGTAGGCCAACATTGCAGCTGTTGTTGGGGACCTTAGGAAGGAAAAACAGAACATGCACTTTAATCCACAATTTGTATTCTGGAGCTGGATGGCTCAGTTCATAATGATCAATTAAATCAGGTGACGCACTTTGATTTGAGCTTTGTTGCAGGGAGCTACCCTGATGTTTATTCATGCTAGCCAGACCAGGATACAGAATTGATTAGGTGAAGACCTCAGGATGGTATGCTGGTTTGCCAGGGGAAGCGGGGCACACACGATGCACCGTGGTGGTCGATCCTGTTCAATGGTGTTGAGCAGGGAGCTGAATCCCTGAGCGGTTCTTTCGTCGGATGAATCTCTGTGGTGTGAGTGGCAGTCTAGACCAAGATGGTGAGGCCCAGACCAGGTGAATGATTCGGATGCAGTCCGGTAAGTTGTTGGATGCAGGTTCCCGCTAGCGTGACACATTTGACAGTGTGGGGAACCAAATCGCCACCCACACTGCACATTCAGCACAATTAAAGTAAGGATAAGTAAATACCACAGTTTGGATGACAGTCCAGTTGCAGTTAAACAGTGTCTGTGCAAACCGTATGCTCTGCGGTTATTTCAAGTCCTGATAGATCGATTGCTCAGAAGCAACTCTTTAGTCCTCACCAGGCGAAATTCACTCTGTCACAATTCAGGATTCCTTCCAGTCACAATCACAGCTATTTTGGATAAAGTCTGAATTTAGACTTCAGACTTCTTCACTTGAGAAGATGGTAGCAGGCAGGCCAGACAAAGCCTTCCCGCCAATTTCCCCTCACTAATACGCAGGAGCAGCTGCTCAAATTACACGAGCTGTTCACTCTTTCCACTCCAACTACACACTAACCCACTGCTGCAGGCAGCTCTGGGCTTTCCCAGTAATCCAAAAGGTTCAGTTGGTTGATCCATCTGTCTGTCACAAGAAGGGCTCCCCTTCCAGGTCCATTTAGGCACCAAACAGTAAAAAGTACAATTCCTACAGAAATGAACTCCCAGCAGACCCCTGGGGACAGTCTCTATTTTAAAGTCCCCAGAGGTACCGATTGGCCCAAACTGGCAGTCCAGAACCAAAATGGTGGTGCTCGGCAAAATGTCCATGCTGCAAAGGAAAGCAGGTTAGACGAACTATGATATAATTATTATTAAAGCGAACAAACACAGTTTCTAGTAAGGCTTCCTCTGTGCAATTAGCGGTGGCAGAATGAAGCAGCTATATTGCAGTCCGGGTGGGACTTGAGCCAGAACCCATTCAGCCCCCACCCAGATCAATTATAACCTACGAAAATGATACCCCTTAAAGAGACAGGCACGGAGGCTAACAGGGCACTCACACGCAAGCACTTTTAAACTGTTTAAACACCGAACATCAGCCTGACGAGCATTAGGCAAGCCCAGGAAGACATTTTAGGAACCCCTATTTGTAGGGGATGGTTACACCATGTTTCTACAAGGTAGGGGTAGTAACCATAACATGAACGATAACCCAGTTACATAAATGATGGCAATATAGCCTAGAGGTTAGAGTAACGAGCTGTAAATGGGCTTGGTAAATCCACAAGACCTGGGTTTGATTCCCACAACCTCCACTTGCATACTGTGTGACTCTGAGCAAGTCACTTAACCCCCCTGTGTTCCCAGGTTGCTCCTGAAAACATTTACTTGTGCCTAGTGGGCCATACCGGGTTGTCAAAGACTAAAATAAAAATAAATAAGGTGGGCTCTCAAAAAGCCTATGTTGCAAATTTGGAGCAAAAAATCCAAAAAAATGACTGTTTTACGAGCGTGCATTGCGCAGTTGCTATGCACACTCATAACTTTGCGAATCTGCAATATTTTCATGCCAGATTTTCAACATTGGCATTTTTCACACCTCCTTGTGAACAATACAGCTGTCATTTTTCACATCCTGGCTGAAATGTATTTTTACACTTCCGGTGCAGAATAGCACGGTCACTGTGGGAAATCCATGTTTGGGACACATTATGAAAATGACAGTGACACTGTTCATTAGGAGAGGTGCTAAAATGCCTATGTTGAAAGTCTGGTGAGAAAAGTCTGTGACATGACTGTGTTACGAGCATACGTTGCTCAGTTTCCACGCACGCTCGTAACTTCGCACATTTGCAATATTTTCACTTCACATTGTCAACATTGCCATTTTTACACACCTTCTTATGAACAGTACAGCTTTCGTTTTTTCCACATCCTGGCCGAAATGTGTTTTTGCACTTCCGGTGCAGAATACAGTGGTTGCTGTGAGAAATCAGTGTTTGGGAAACGTTGACAGAGTCACAGTGACGCTCTTCGTGAACACAGGTCATAAAATGCCTATGTTGAAAATCTGGTGATGACAGTCCATCAAGTGACTGTGTTACGTGCATGCAATGTGCACTTTCCACGTATGCTCGGAAGTGTGCACATTTTTAATATTCCCACTACAGATTTTCAACATCGCCATCCCTTCACACCTCCCTATGGATAGCACAGCTGTCATTCTTCACATTCTGCCCAATCTGTGTTTTCGTACATGTGGCACAGAATGGCACTGTTGCTGCTGGAAGTCAATGTTTGGGACACATTGACAAAATCACACTGTTACTCTTCATGAGAAGAGGTCCAAAATGCTTTCATGAGGTGGGGTCACAAAAAGGCCATCGTGAAAATTTGTACTGTAATTAATAACAAACGCCTGAGGCGTTAGGGTTTCTAACCATCACATCCTACACTGTATAGATGGACAGGCATTAGGCTGTGCCTTTGGATTGCCAACTGTATTACTCATGCCATCCCACCCCCACCCCTCAGCCACTGACAAGCATCAAGGTGTACCTTCCACTCTTCGGCCCCACACTTCACCCCATTCTCCTATGCTGCGCCCATTTCAGAGTATGTCCATGTGGAATGGGGTGACTGTAAAGCCAAACACCCTAAGGCACACCTCAGCATGTGTCACTGTCTGCAGAATAAGGTGAGGTGACATGGCATGACCGTCATAGGTGACGACCCACACACTTACCCCAATGCCTGTCCATCTCTACAAGATGGAGGTGGGGTTGGCGTGAACTTCCATACTTCACTGCCATTCCTATTCTGCATCGGTCTTACTCCTGCATTTCAAATGCTAATACCAGCGAGCAAACATTCAGCATTGAGAAATGCTTGTTTTTTTCTGCTGGGGGAACAACAGCTGAAGACATGACAGTGCCAGCAATGGAATGAAGTACACAGTGCTGTCTAATAGTACCATCTGAAAATTGAGCACACAATCATTTGGATTTATGAGTGCAGTATGTGTTTATAGACCTGTGTGCTGTGATTGGGTCTAGTGTATGGACAGGGTACCATTAGGTGGAGCTTGGGTATGTCTGGAAAAAAAAAACTGTAAACAGGTGAATTATGTGTAGATATTTCTTATCAGTGGCTTTGGAGAGATATTGATATACTTTATTTCCAGATCTGCCAGCTAAAGTTCATTCAGGTCCAGAGGGACTTTTGTTTTGCTGTTTGCAGGCACCATAGGTGTTGCACTGGAAGAGGGCATGATTCATATCTCCCCAACCCTCCCCAAGCTCCTTCTTTGGTGCAAGAGGCAGTTTGGTAATTGTAGTAATGGAAGGGGTTGTGTGGGTTGGCCAATGCTGGAGCACAGGCCAGACAATAACTTAGTAAGTTCTGTAACAATTTTACAAAGAGGTCAGATGACACTCTATTGACAGTAGGGGTGTGGATATTTAACCACAAAAGTGTTGGCAATTTTATTTGCCAATCAGTTAGCAAATTAAAAGGTGCATGCTGAATAGAGACTGATGGGGTGCCCCTAAAGTATCTCAATGTTTTGTATACAATTAACAGCCTTGCATTTTAAAATAGTCTGCTTCGTGTTCTACTCGACTAGTGAATGTTATTGCCCCTCCCTGGAAAGGTGGGTCTTATGTCTTGCTTCAATCCCTGGCTACAAGGATCCTTTTTTCCTTATAGAGAAAGGAAAATAAAATCACACACCACAAAGAGCAAGGTCTCTCTGTGATAGATTAGCATTGATGTTTAAAATGGTGCTGCATTAGCCTTATACTAATGTATGCCTTCGGCTACCTCTACCAGCTGTGCCATTGGCAGGGTAGATGTTGCTGTGGCTGCCAGTCACATCTTACTTGATTTCTGAAAATCAAATAAAATTAAACAAAATCAAAACAGAGATAGAAAGGCATTCCTTTTTCTCTCAGCTTTAATTTACAAAAACAAAGTCTTAACTGAGTCACACTAGTCCTGTACATTTTATTTACATGTTAACTGAGTCACACCATGCCTGTAACAAAAAGTGTTAAAACATGTCAAAATGATTAGGAGAATCTCCCAATTGAGCTTGGATGTCATTCCTAGATGATATGCCCCCTGATGTATCTTATGGACACAATAGGTAAATGAATTTGGGAAACACAAAAAACAATATAGTTTTAATATTTTTCCTTTTAGCAGTTAGATCTGCATAACAAGTGACCTTGCTGTATTTTTCCTGTGAGCTATCAAAATAAATAGCGTGTTATGGAAGCTGGGGTGTTATAAGATCCATGTCCCCCCACTTGCCTTGCCTTGCAAGGGAATCACATGTGAATGGTACGGGGGGGGAATAAATAAATATAAGCCATGGTGATGAACCTTTGTGAAGGAAGATTATACATTAGGGTTGGTGTTTTTAAAAGATAAGCCAAAGGACATTGGCAGCTATTCCAGGAAAAATGTCTCTTTTCCTTCTGTAGACAGAGGACAAGCATGAAGTGTATGCTTTGGTAAAATTAAAAAAGTAAAATCATTAGTTAATGTGTGTTCTTGAAGCACTTGCATAAAAGGGGAAAAAAGAAAATTGTTTAGCCAGAACAGGCACACCATATCTGAGCTTTAGGGGTATGTGGTATGAGGCTACAAGGAGGTCAAATCACTTGCCAAAGGTCATACAGTATGCAAGTGGGGCTGGAGGGATTCAAACTGAGGTTACAAGGTTTGTACTGTATCTGAGTGCCATTGATAACTGCATTGTACTAGAAGTCCACAGGAGGTTCATGCCTCTCATGGCAAACATTGTATTTGGCAAAAATGAAAAAAAAAAAAACACTGCATTGTAAGCTATAAAATGAAGTAGCTTATTAAAATGGATGGGGCCTTTTTCTTTTAAAACATAATGCTTTGTTTACATTTTAACCATACAAAACAAAATATAGGAAAAACTATAATAGCATTTAAAAAAAAAGCTTTGAAAAGCTTAACTTTGGATAATGAAGGGTGCAAGAGAACACAGCCAGTTAGTCACACATCCTGGTCTGGCTAGCTGCCAGGGCTGATGACGTGGTGTTAGGCTGATGTATCAGCCATGTTTAAAAAAAGATAAACACATTTTTCTTTTTGAAAGGAGAGAAACCAAAAAAAAACAAAAAAACTTTTAAAACCAACAAAGGCATTTGAAGGTGCTTTCAAACCACCCCTAAACTGCAAGTTCCTTGCACAGACTTAATCTTTCTGGGTCATATACCAGACCCCCCCAATTCCCTTCACATACATCTCAAACCAATTACAAACATCCTTTGACCACCTTCATTTCCTTGCACATAAATCAACCAATCCGATTCTCTCTCTAAACAAGTCCAATTATAAAAAACAACTTGTGAATAGGGATTCTCCCCATATTTTTCCTGGGACAAGATTTATAAAACAATATACATATTAAACAACAGTGGAGGCAGCTGAGCCTCTGCTGCATGGATTTAATCTTAACTAGCTCACATACAACCTTGATGCTGCAAAACCATATACAAGCGACTTCATTATTTCAGCTAACCAAGGAAAAAAAAAAAGTTTCACACTATTCATATTTACATGGCACTTTGAAAACTGCTACTTTTCAGAACATTCAGATAAAACAAGAAAGAAAACCAAACTTATTCTTTACAGCTTGCAGCTTGCAGTGCGTTCTTGTGTATGTTGTTTTGCTCTGAGCAATCAGGCTCAGTAACTAGAAAACTAGGTTCTTAGAGTAAAGAAACAGAAAGAATAGTTTAACTGGCCAGTCTGTTCTTAGAAAAGAGAGAGAGAGAACAGTTTAGTTTTGAAAGATTGCATAGGACAGTTATGTGAAACATTATGAAGGATATTACATTTAAAACATTATAAGGTTGATAAACAGCATATCCTGCAAAGCATTTACATAACCCTTTTCAAATGCATTTTACATGATTAGTTTGCTCTTTACTAAAGTAATCTGTCCTTTACTGTTTGTTCTGGGGTTGGGGGCTTGCTGGTGACTGGGCTAGGGGTGGAGGTCTACCAGGACTCATGCACTCTGGAGGGATGGGAGTTCCCTTTCCCTCTCTGGCATCACGCCTGGGGTTTCCAACACCTCAAGTGGGCTGGCATTTGGGTTCATCATTGATCATTTTGTCATCCTTTGATGATGCAAAATCAATTGGGGATGCATACAAAGAGGTTTTTAAAATTACTCGTATGGAGTGCATACTCTTTTGGCACTTTTTTCCACAGAATTTTTCATTTTTACATATCTCTCTGGTTGCTTTGGTACAATTCTTAGTCTCTAGTGCAGGAATCTTGGAACACAATGTTGAAACAATTAACCCCCTATGATCCTGTTTTTTCCTCATCACATATTTAGTATCCAAATACAGTGGGCACAGGCACTGTATTGGAACACTGTGTTTATGGTCATTGGAAGCAAAAACACCCCATTTTCTATACAAAGTCAAAAGGTTAGAAATACCTAGTCTAAGCTCTGAACTAAAACTACTAGCTGTGCTATTTTAATGCCCATTTTGAGAGCACCTTTCATATCCTGCTTACCAACAGAAATAAAAAGAGCATCGATCCACCCTTTACTCTATTTTTGAACAGTCTGCATAACTGTAGGGGAAATTGCCTCTACCTCTAAATCCTGTTCTAGTCCTGAGTCACAGTGCCAGTTATGTTAGGTATTTTGCTAGGCTCTGTTGGACACCCTCTGACTTCGTTATTATGATCCAACAAACCCTTAGTTTCCTGCAGGGAATCATAGCCCTTTGGGGAACATCAGGAGATTACTACACCATAACAAAACATACAATACCCCTCTTAAAGGTTCTAGGACCGAGAAAGGCAAATAATGAGAATCAGAAGCAATCATAAAAGCAATATAAGGTTATTTTTATTGTCCCATGGGTTAGCTTATAGGACAGTCCTTATACATCACATACTGGTTATATAACGTAAGTACCTGGGAGTCTGGTTCTCTTGAACACTGCAGTGTCTTGCAAGGTCTGCTTGTGATTTCCTCAGAGAGGGGACATCGGGAAAGGGTTTTTTTATAACCTGAAAAGATTTTAGTCTAGTGATAGATAGCCAGTTCATGTGTGTGTGATGATTGCACTTACTATTACTTCTATTAGCCAATTGGGGGGGGGGGCAGCAGAGTATTATCTCAGTTGCCCTTTAGAATGTTACAATGTGTAGCATTCTAGTCAAAAGAATATGTTTAAGTCAATAATCTATTCTTATGGGTGAAACATTTTGTAATGTATTGTCATGTTCTCTGAAAGGTCTATTCATATAATACAGCTGTGTCAGCACATGACACATAAGCTGTACAGGGTGCTCTCGGGTAAACAAATCATTATATTTCTGACATTACTGCAACACAATAGCAGTGCAGTTCTAGCCTAGAACATTATTTGGGGTGTTTTCTCTCTCTTGCAGGATCATATGTAGGGTAAAGGTTGTGCTTTAGATGCAGTACAGTTTCATAGCTTGTATCTAGGTTCTATGCAAGAATAAAGAATCACCTAGCCTTGTGTGTATGTAAACCTGTTCTAAACTTATATAAATGTTCCCTAGCTATGTGTGTGAGTCCCTCACTCTATATGTAATGTGCTGTCCCCCATTTTGTGAGTGTGTGTGTCCTCTGCATGGCATGAGCATACAGGTAATCATGATGTGCTGTGTGCACGTGATATGTGTGTGTGTGTGTGTGGGTAAACTTGTGATCATGATGTACCTTGTGTATGTCATGTGCTTTTGTGTGAGCATATTCTTACACTCCTGCACAGCCTGATGCACCACACCTTCCACATGTAGGAACATTTGTGAATACTGCATGATTTGTGCATTTTTTCACTCTATTTGGGTGTAAGTGGATGTGTTCATGAGTAGAGGCCACTGTCCTTTAATGTCCTTCTGATAGCTCCAGCTTCACCCTAATCAACATTTAAGCAATAAGACATGATAAAGTATGTGCTGTGGTAGAAAAATGACACTCATTGGGTTGGGCATGAGACATTGCCGAGTGACTTCAACCACCCGAGAAATGCCATTATCCTACCACAACGCACACTCTGGAGTGTCATATGGTGATTATAAAATGGGTCCAAGACTTTTGGGTGGGGGGATGAAAAAATGCACAAAAACAAAAAAAGAAAAATGTTTATGATTTTTTTTAAATATTTATCCATCCCAGCAAAATTGTCCCAGCACATCCCAGCATTGGCATTCCTTCTCATGTTCAGATAATCTACACAGCAAAATACATTTATTTTTAATTGCCACTTAAACACTCTATTTTCCCAACACACCACCATCATCTTCTTCTTCTTCTTCATATTTTTCCCTCCCTTTTCCCCACCTCGCTTCTTTTCTGTTTTTCCTACGTTCCAGAGAAGGAATGTTTACTATAGATGGAAAACAATAATTTAAAAATCTCTGGTCAATTCTGTGTTTACTTCCACAAGCACATAACAGAAAGCCTCAGATGGAACCAGGGCTTTTGTTTCATCTGCAGAAGGTTAAATAACAGAAATTTCCCTGAAAGGCAGGTGAGGATAGGTGAAGGATTTTTCATGGCCAGCAAAGACGCACCAGCAGAAGAGAATTATGATGGCAAATAACACAGAATTATTATTTATTAAATTTAAGGCAGTGTCCTTTTTTGGGCCTAGTTGAAAGGATGCTAGTGAGAAACGGTGGCAGCCATGTTAGTGATGGCAATCAGGGACGTGTCGTTAGTACTGGATTTAGTGTGAAGAAGCTGCTGGATCTTTATCTAGTGCTGTTGTGCTGAGTTAACAGCACTGGTAAAGATGGTCCTCAGCCAATCAGGTTTCAAGATTTTTAAAATTAGTTTTATAAATCTTAAAATCTTATGTCTAGAAAACAAAAAAAAGCAACTCAGGGAGAGACAGCACTCATGGATACAAAGAAGCTGAGCTAAGCAAACTGCTATCCTGACTAAAAGCATACTCCAGACATCACGAAGGGAATGTCAGAAGGTCTGGGGGTCTCCCTGCACTGTGCCTTCAGCCTGTATTTTGTAGCAGTAAATGGAATGCTATCCTGACTAAAAGCATACTCCAGACATTACAAAGGAAACGTCAGAAGGTCTGGGGGTCTCACTACACTGTGCCTTCAGCCTGTATTTTGTAGCAGTAAATGGAATGTTATCCTGACTAAAAGCATACTCCAGACATTACAAAGGAAATGTCAGAAGGTCTGGGGGTCTCACTACACTGTGCCTTCAGCCTGTATTTTGTAGCAGTAAATGGAATGCTATCCTGACTAAAAGCATACTCCAGACATCACGAAGGAAATGTCAGAAGGTCTGGGGGTCTCACTACACTGTGCCTTCAGCCTGTATTTTGTAGCAGTAAATGGAATGCTATCCTGACTAAAAGCATACTCCAGACATCACGAAGGAAATGTCAGAAGGTCTGGGGGTCTCACTACACTGTGCCTTCAGCCTGTATTTTGTAGCAGTAAATGGAATGCTATCCTGACTAAAAGCATACTCCAGACATTACAAAGGAAATGTCAGAAGGTCTGGGGGTCTCACTACACTGTGCCTTCAGCCTGTATTTTGTAGCAGTAAATGGAATGCTATCCTGACTAAAAGCATACTCCAGACATCACGAAGGAAATGTCAGAAGGTCTGGGGGTCTCACTACACTGTGCCTTCAGCCTGTATTTTGTAGCAGTAAATGGAATAAATAACAACTTTTATCCTTAGTCAGATTTGTGACTTATTTATACAGATGACAAGTGCCTGATTTTGTATGGTTTTTATATCCAGCCATGGTGAAGGCGTGACAATATATTTAGAAGCTGTTTTCTGTTAGTTAATGAGCTACTTCTCCATAATAATTAATATAAGAAGAGATGAGTTTAGAGAGGCTACTTCCCAGTTTGTTGTGACATAGAATGAAACGTCATAAGGTTTTGCCGCTGCATCCAAGTGGACTATCTGTTGATTGGTATTTTCCTGTATAGGGAGTTGCTGTATTCTGGCCCTCCAATACATGACACATGGGCCTCTGGGCCCAGCTGAATTTGTACATTGCCACCTTTGCCACCCTAGCCCAGGCCATACCTATTGTGAGATTTCAATTCAGTTCAATATTATTCAGGATAAAAAACACTGAGCAGAGTTTGTTTACAATGGTTTCCAGTTAAGACAAAGCTTCTAATGACAATGGGACAAGTTACAGTCATAAACAGTGTTATATGCTGGCCCAGATAGTCAAAGGGTTTGTGCATGGCATAACAGAGTTGTGCGGGCACAACCCCACACTGCGCCCCAGTGGGATATTGAAAAGGCTGCCAGATGCAGTGCAAATCCCAATGCGCTGGGGCGCAATGTTAATGTATGGGACACAGATGCAGGGGGCATGCCCATGCATATGTGGCACATCCTAATATTCAGCCTGGGATGTACGGTGCATATCCTGGCACAACCATGCACTGTGCCACATAGGGAGGCTCAAAGATGAGCCCCTGAAGAGGAAGAACAACTCCTGGCCACCCACAGGTGGGCTGCTATATTGCAGGGTGCAAGACAGCAGCCACCAGCCATGGGTGGCACCCGCCTACCCAGAACACCATCCACAACCACCTATATCTCCCTGGTAGTCTAGTGGTAACCCCCTCCCTCCCATTTCCCAGAATATGTAGGTAAAATCCTTCCCTGGTAGTCTAGTGGTACCCCCCCACCCCAAGCTCCGATCATGGTAAATCACTGTAAAATAATTCCCTGGTGATCCAGTGGCATCCCCCACTGCTCCCACCTGCTCAGAACCCCTTGCCCACCCCACTATCCCATCATTGGCAGGTGGCTGCAACCCACCCACATACCGCCCAGCTGCCCACTGAATGACAGGTACAGTATGGGCTGTCAAGCCCACACTGTACCTGTCATTTAGCGGGTTGAAGCCACCCACCAATGACAGGGAGGGGAGCTGGGTGGGCAAGGGGTTCTGTGTGGGTGGCAGGGGTGGGGGTGCCACTGGATCACCAGGGAATTATTTTACAGTGATTTACCACAATTGGGGCTAGGGGTGGGGGAGGTACCACTAGACTACCAGGGAAGGATTTTACCTACATATGCCATAAATCAGGGAAATGGGAAGGAGGGGGTACCACTGGACTACCAGGGAATGAGTTTACCTACATTTACCAGTGATCGGGGACACAGGTCACAGGGAGGGGGGCACTACTAGACTACCAGGGATTTGTTTTACAGCAATTTACTGCAATCATGGATATGGGGCGGGGGATGCCCTGGGGCTCTCACTGTGCACATGACATTCTGTGCAGTGCGCTGGGCACACTTCACCAGGCTGCACTGCGCAAGGCATGCAAATGGGGCCATACTGACATGCAAATGGCCCCATTTGTGCCCTGCATATATTAAGACCTCATTTGCATGCCCTCTGCTGAAAATCGTGGGTGATGCACCCAGTGCAACTGCATTCGTGCTGGCGCATCCCTGTGCTCCCTATCTGTGGCTTGTGCCGGTGCAGTGCCACTGCACCATGTACAGTGCCAATGCACCGTGTGCTGTCTGTGCCATATTCAGCAGTGCTGTACCATGGTGCATCATCATTGAATATCACCTGATTCTGGCCCTAGCGCATCCCAGTTGAGCAGTGCCGATGCTTGCACCACTGCCAGGCACAGTCTGAATATCTGGGCCGCTGTGTACAACTTACAAGACATTTAAGCAATAAGACATGGCAGAATATGCATTGTGGAGGGATAATGGCACACCTTGAGTGTGTTGTGAGGCACAAGGTATCGCTGAGTGCCTTCAACCATCAGAGAAGTGCCATTATCCCACCACAATGCACAGCCTGGAGAGTCTTATTGTGATTATAAAATGGATCCAATATTTTTTTTTTTTTGGGGGGGGTTAGGTGAAGAAATGCTTCAAAATTAAAAACAAAACATTTTTATGCCTTTTTTTTTAAGTTCATCCACCTCAGCAAAATAGTTCCACCACATTCCAACACTGACATGCCATCTCAGGTTTAAATATGATGCACAGCAAAATACATAAAGAATAAAGTGGTGCACTTACACAACAAACCTGTGTTTCCATCAAGAGGTTGAGATAGCAGTGTGTGGACCTTGACAGAGAAGCTCGGGCAGTCCTTGCTGGTATCTCAATACTAAGATAGAACCACAGGCCACGTTATGTCTGGGCACCCATACTTTGTTTTTCATAGTATATGGTTGCCCAAAGTTGTATTTCTGAAGGTTTTAGTCTGACATGGTTTCCTACCTTGTGTTCCTGCTGCCAGTTGTTGGCAGCTCAGTCAGCTACAATACGCACTGGTCCTGTTATAGCCCTAAGAGATTTGTGACATGACTACATTTATTAAGAAATAAACATGAATTACAGCACTTTAGTAGCATGGAGCCAACTCAGCACTGTGTGTTGACGTTGTCCCTATGTAGTGCTTGTTAAGAGCTGCCACAATGTTTGTTTTGATTCCTGATTTGAAGAGCTCCATTTCATCCAATCAGGTGCCACATTGTGCAGTCTTGATGAATATTAATGAGTGACTGCTGAATATTAATTGTAAAACATGCACAATAACTTTTAGAACATGCACAACAACTTTTAGAATGTGCACAATATTTCAGCAGCCACTGAATTCCATACATAAGACCAAACTGTATACTATATGCATTTTAATTAGCTCTTAATCCCTCTATGTTCTCCATCCCACCCTTATTTATCCATTTTCCTCACATTTCTTTCTTCTTCATGATATTATTCCCTATTTTGTTTATTTTCTGTCTTACCTGCATTCAAGAGATGGAATGTTTACTATGGATGGAACACAAGAATTCAAACCTCTGCTCAGTTCTGCTGACAGAATGTTTACCCTCACTGTCACACAACAGAAGGCCTCAGATGGAATTAGGGCTTTTGTTTTATCTGTAGCTGGACATCACAGATTTTCCTAGTAAGCATGTGATGATGTGGGGGGGTATGATCAACAAAGAAACAGCAACAATTAAAACCGTAAGAGAATGGGAATGGGAAAAGGATTTTAATGGAATGACATTGGAACAAAAGTGGAGTAGACTGTATTCCAAATTACAGTGCTGTATTGAAACTTGTACCCTTGAAAAAATGAAATACAGTAATATGGGTACAATTCTTATATAGTTTACAAAGAAAATAAAGATGTTTATTTGGGGCCAGCCTGGTGGCGCTGAGGGTTGAGGCGCTGGACACCACACCTCACACCACACCAGCGACCCGTGTTCGGGAATGAGTACGGGTCGTCAGGGGTCAGCAGGGGAGGAGACAGATTGAGCATTCAGAGGACTGCTCGCCTTCTCCGGGGTGGGGGGGTTCTAGAGTGTCAGCATTGATTGCCCTCTAGTGGAGGCTGGGGGACAAGCGTGCCACACCAAGATGTGGGGTGGAGCTAGAACAGACGCATGCACCATTGCATCCTTGCACGTCCTAGCTCCAAGGGGAATCTAGCCACAAAATCGCCGGCCCCAGCATATGAGCCAGGCATAGTGCCCAACCCTTCAGCTACAACAGTTCTGCTTAGGCGGCCCCACTCCGGAAGGGGCTTCCCAGAGTAAGGGTTGGGTACCATGGCCGGGGTGAGCCCATTCATGGGACTATAGGACTTGGTGGCCGTAAAGGGAAAATAATGGCAAAAAAGATGCTTATTTGTAGTGTCAGTGGCTCAGTAGGTAGCACACTCACTTCTGAGGCCGGGCAATCAGAGGGTTGTGGATTCAGTTCCCACATCTGGCACTTGGGTTAAAATCCCAGTACTGACACTGTAGTGCAGCATGAGAGGGGTGCTGCACTTCTGAGGTGCCGCCTTTCGGATGAGACGTTAAACCGAGTTCCCATCTGCTTGGATTGGTGGTAGTTCAGGTGGATGTTAAAGATCCCATGGCACCTATTGAAAAGAGTAGGGGAATTTCCCCGGTGTCCTGGCCAAATTTCCCTCATTCACTAAAAATACTACCAAAAGCTTAATCTGGTTCAAGGTCAGTTGGCATTCATCTGTATCCTCCTCCCCCAGGTCGTGCCTGAAAATAGGCAGGATTTGTCTAGTGCACTTACCCGGCCAATAAAAACTAAATAAAATAAATTTGGCATAAGAAGAAGGCATATGTAGCTCAAGAACCCTTCACCAGTTACGTGTTTGAGATACAAAGACAGAGTTAAAAATGTAAGCAAAATATTAAGAAATCAAAAAAGGAATACACACTAAGACTGGCCTCATACACTAAGGACAACAAAAACACTTTTTTTAAAAACTATATTTACTGTACAGCACTAAGAATGGGCAACTAAAAATTGGATCCATTAATATGGCTAACAAAATAATAGAGGATGGCACAACTACAGCCAAAGTACTTAACAAACATACTATAAGTATCTACCAGCGTAAGTAAGCTAACTGTGTTAGTACATCAGTCACTGGGAATAAAATCATAAAGATTAAAGCAAATGAAATAAAAAGCAAACTGCCAAGATTAGATCCTAACAAATCACTTGGGCTGGATGGGCTTCATCCAAAGCTCTTAAAATAACTAGCTGATGAATTAGCAGGTCCTTTAGCTGATATCTGCTCCAACTCTTTATCAGAAGGTAAAGTAATACATGAGTGGAAGGAAGCAAAAGTTATTCCAATACATAACAAGGGTCCAAGAAATGACTGTAAAATTATAGACCAATTAGACTTAGATCTGTTGTAGGAAAAATCATGGAGGAGTTTACAAAGGATCATGTATCTAATGAGGGTCTAGTTGATATGACACAACACAAATTTAGCCCAGAAAGGAGATGTTTGAGCAATGTGTTCCACTTTTTTGAGCCTATAAGATGCAGGACTTCCCACTGATGTTCTTTTCCTCTCAACTTTTTAGAGGTCTTTGGCACAGTGCCACATCTACTTTGGTAGAGAAACTACATGAGATGAAATTTGAATCTACTATTATAAATTGGGTAAGGGTATGGGAAACTGTTTAACCAGAAGAGACACACTAAGCAACCTGGGAGCACAAGGAAGTTAAGTGACTAGCTCAGGGTCACACAGTATGCAAGTGGGGTGCTGTGGGATTCAAACCCAGGTCTCCAGGTTTGCAGCTCAGTGCCTTAAACCACTGCCCTATACTGCTTCCGCTGGCTAGACTATTGGGGATAGACAGTAAACGAAGTGGGATATGTATTGGATTGGGTGGTAGTGATGAGCAGGGTCCCGCTGGGTTTGGTGCTAGGACCAATCCTTTTTAATATCTACATTGCATCTATACAGACTTCAAATACTCCTTGGATCTACAAGTTTGCAGATGATGCAAAAATAGAAGTAATAGTAGATAACGATAGATCTATAGAACAGTTCCAGTGCCAAATCCACAATATTGAACTGTGGGCCAGGAAGCACACATTAGCGTTCAACATATATACAGTAAGTGTAAAATAATGCATCTTGGAAATAGGAATAAGAGGGTGACATACTTTTTAAAGTTGAAGAAACTAATGGACTCTAAAATTGGAAGAGACCTTGGTGTCATCATCGCTAATAAGCTGTTAATGCAGGGAAGCAGCCAGTAAAGGCAATAAGATCTTGGGTTATATCCTAAGAAATATTAAGAGTAGAGAAAGTAAGGTTTTGTGCCCTTGTACATGGCTTTCGATCAACCCCATCTGGAATACTGTGTTCAATTTTAGTCACCTTGAACCAAGTATATCGTTGGATTACGTGAGAGAATTCAGAGGATGGCCACACTGAAGATCCGGTCATTGTCTAATAAGGCATGTAGCTAGAGGTTATTGGATATAAATCTGTTCTGTTGAATACAGAAGCCTGAGGGTAGCCCGTGATGATAACGCTTATAAATGAGCCACTGTGATTCATTTAAAGCGCTATCATGATCCGCTACCCTTCAAGGATAGCAATGCTATAGTGTCTACAGTGCCCGGAAGGGGAGGGATGGGGAGCTGTAGGGGAGGGGTAGGAGGGAGGGTTCAGAAGGATGGTGAGCCTGCTGTAACTGAGCCAGCCCTGTGGTGTGATGGTGAGGGTGGCTGGCTATGGTGCAGTAGGTACTGGGTTTGGGACCTGCTGGGGGAAACTATTTTGCCGCTGCTTGGGGTTGTCAATTTTTTTTTCTTCGGACAGAATTTCATCCCCTCCTCGACATGCACCCCTCCTGAAGTTGAGAATCCTAGATAAGGGGTGTGGGGGTGTGTTGGGGGGGCACAGCCCCCACAACAAAAACACTTTATTTCACTGGATGTCAGTTCTCTGAGGATTGTATATCGCTGAAATGCTTTTCAGCGATATACATTCGCGATGATAGTGATCACTGTTTTTCGATCACTATCATCACATGGCACCAAGACTGAGGGGTGACCTGTGCCTAGTCTACAAGGCATTTCAAGATAAAGATCTCTGGGAATTCATTGGACAAAAGAGAAAACTGACTGAAATGGAGAACAGGCTTCATCGCTTCCAGTTAAAGGGTAACTTTCAAAAAACAAATAAATGAGGAGCATGCTTTAATCAAAGACTTATGAAAATCTGAAATAGTGTACCTGTGGAGGTAGTTCAAAGCAATACCTTGAATTCATTTAAAGCATCACTGGATAAGTATATGGTCACAAGGATGATAACCTTTTCTAAGACCAGGTGAGTCATATAGGCCTATGGCTAACCGACTCGTATCAATCAGTCAATCAATCAATCAACTTTATTTTTAAGTGCTGTTCCAAAGATCACAGTGCTGTGCTGTAAGAACAATAAAATCCAGAAGACTATAATATAACAATAAAATCAAGAAACGGTAATAACACTAGGTATCACCCAGTTAAAAAGCAAGATCAAGTCAATCTATCACTAAAATCAGGAAAGAACCACACTATGATCTGATGATGAGTACTGTAGTACTTCATTTTTTAAGTTGTGTGTGTGTGTATGTAAGAAGAGGATTATGAGAATAAATTACATTTGATTATTATGTTTTTAAATTTAAGAGGTTTTTTTTTAGGGCCTAGTTGAAGATTTTTAGTGAGTAAAGACAACAGTCATGTTTATGACGGCAGTCAGGGATATGTAGTGGCATTGATTTTATTGTGAAGAGGCTGCTGGATTTTTATCAAGTGATGCTGTGCTGGGATATCAGCACTGGGTTGCAAACTTCTCAGCCAATCAGGTTTCTGGATTTTTATACCTATTTTATAGTGTAAGTTTACATTGCAATAACAAAAGTTCAGTTGCAAGGTAAGGTGCAGTGCAGGGATGCAAGATCATGGTTGATGCTACCTATGTTATACCACTGGAATTACGGCAGCAACATTTATGCCCAGAGGAGACAGAAAAGAACCCTCCTCTGACTTTTGTACTGATGAGAAAGAGGCAGTTTACCTGGTGTAGGCATTGTGGCAGGGGCTTCCATGCAACTGCACATCTGTGTCTGAAGATAAGGGACCCACAAGTCATATTTACATACAGAACTGAGCCATAAATGTCTATTTTAATAAAATGAACTGGAAGACTGGTTGAAGTGTCCCAGAAAATGCCAGGAGGTCAGCTAGGTCAAATTCTATAGATTTGCCCATATGGTCAGATGGTCCTGCTGTTTATCTCAGGGTTTGCAAGGAGAGTTATTTGGGTAAAAAACGTTATCTGTTTCAGAGGGTCTACTGGCAGGATGCCATACTGGGATAGTGAAACAGTTGGCAAACATTTGACACCAAAAGCATAGTAAATTGAAGTACTATCTGAGTATATTTGTTTACCGATAAGACATGGGAACTGAGAGTTTTCCTAATGATGGGAACACAGTGAGGGTTTGATTTCCAACCAAAGCCTTCATAATTCTGTATACAAATAAAGTGTTTTTGTTTGCGAGAAACATGTCCCATTGAGAAAGGTAAAAAGGGTTGGCCTGGTTGTGTAGAGGGCTGAAGTACGTAGCTCCTTACCTCTTCCCATGCCGGCGTCCCCAGTTCAGGAATGGACTTGGGTCACCAAGAGATGGCCAGGGCATGAGAGGATGAAGCATCTGAGAGACTGCTCTCCTCTCCCAAGGAGGGGTAGCATGTCAGCATGGCTAATGCTGCCCCATGGGGAAGGTCTGTGGGTAGAGCAGCATTAGGGAGGCATGTAAGGGAGGGAACTGCAGGAACACACTAGACAGGTGTGCCTCCACACATAAATATGGTGCCCTGCAGTGATGGTGGCAGAAAAATGTGAAAATGGTACTGGAGGGGCTCAAAGAAGCCCAGCGTGGTCACTTTGTGCCTGCACCCCCGGTCACCATGCCAGTCCACCTTGGATATGTTGAATGGGGGGCCTACCACGAGGGGGAAGCTTGTGGGGAAACCATTTGATCAAGTAGGTGGCTGGGGTTATAAGGAAGCCAATGTGGGGAGCCAGGGATTGGGCTGAAAAGCTGACCTTCTGGACACAGGGTGGACAATATATATATGGAAAAAAATGAAAGGAAAAAAAGAGAGAAAGGTGAAAAGCAGATGTGCATTGAAACACATTGGAGATTTCTCTATAAAATGAGGACCTCACTGTGGGCCCCCCCAAAAGGGGAGGGGGTCAGTGTGTAATACAACAGGATGATCGACGGTAAGAGACTGGATGGGGAACTCTGATGTGGCTCAAGTTCTCTGAAGACTGAAGAAACTGTACTGTTTCCTAACTTCACCTGTAAGTTTGACCTAACTATGGGAAAACTACATTTGTGTTTTTATGGTTTAACTCCTATTATTTTTAATGTTTTCTCTCGTAAGCAGTTTTGTTCAATTTTGACCAATGTGTGTAAATAAAGTAGTTCTTATTTAGCAAAATATAGTTTGATAAGACAGAAAGCACACTTCACTTGGGATTTGAATAGTCAACCTTGGCTTAATCCAGGGGGATTGGTGACTGGACTCAGAGGATGCAGGTGGCTGGGCCAGTGCCACCTTTACAGATGGATGTGTGTGGGCACAAAGACACGGTGAGGGGGTAACAAGGGTAAAGGTCTGCAGCAGCCAACTGCAAGAGGGGCACTGGTTGGAGTGCAGATGGATGGGTGTGTAACAGGGACCATCAATTTGAATGATCCAGTAAAGTGAAAGGATCTAGGACAGGATTTGTGGGTAAGCCTTGAGTACAAATAAGAGGGGACAATGCCTGTGACACACTTAAAGGAGAACAGGATAAAATGCAATTCCCTACTGTCACCCAGGGACAGACAGTTTTAGCACACTTGATAGCTTACGATGATGAGTGTTGGGAGAGCAGTTGAGTACTAGCTTGGCCAGTCTGTTGTAAAGTATTTATTTATTTATTTTTTTTGAAATTCAGTTTTATTCCACAGAATATAAATGGTGCAATATACATGTTCCTTGGCTGCAACATTTGGCCTATTTTATATTGCATTCTGCATTACATTAACAGACAGGCAATAGTACAGCTCTATATTTAACTGCTACTTCCATTGATTTGGTATTTTTTCTTGCATTTTGACCTTTACATTTGTACTCTGTCTGTCAGACTTAATGTACTGAATCTTCTTGCTGTCCTTTTATTCTTGGGACAGCCTTTATGAAATATTAACAATTTCTCTTAAATGGTCTTAAACCTTAGACCTTAAACTGTGACTTTAAACCTATAAACCAAACTTAGGGTTAAAAATCAAACCTGTATTGCTTCTTTTCCTCCTGTCCTGATGACTGATACAGTGTGAGTGTAAGTAAGCAACAGTAAAAATACTCCTCCCAAGGAAATATGGAAAAAGGAAATAAAAAAGGTTACCTGTATAGGCCTTAGGCTGTACACAAAAAGGGGAGCAAAGGGGAATGAGACATGGATCTTACTCCACACCTTAGGTTACCTGAAGATTCAGTCAGGGGCTGAGCCTTCTGTGATCCTACAAGGGAACATAACACATTTATTACACCATATCTTCACCTTTCTAAGGACCTTCTTGCTCCACTAACATATGCTCCAACTATTACAATTTTCCTTGTGTTTCTCTTCCGGAAGGTTCAGTTTTGCTGTCAACAGTTCCATGTCATGTACCATTGAAATTCTCCCCAGCCACACTTCTTTAGTGGGCACGTTTGCTGTAAGCCAATGTGCTGTTATGCATTTAAGTGCCATTACCATTCAAATTAAGACCAGTTTTCTGGTACCTGGGGTTAACTTTTCAGTGCTCAGCAGGCCCAACACCCACTCTGAAATTTCTAATGGCATAGTTACATTTGTAATATCTTGCGTTATTTCTTGTACCATTCTCCAAAAAGGAGCTATCATGGGGCATTGCTGAAAATATGCCAGTGATTGCCCACTGCCCCAGATAGCATTCAGCATCTGTCTGTATTGCTGGCTTGATAGTGTTTTGTGATGGATGGTGCTCAGAAAAAACACACCAGCACTCTCCAATAGAACTCTCTTCACAGAGGGGATGAGATAACCTTCCAGTTTTTCTTTAGTCTAGCCTCCCAATCCGTATCCTGGATTATCCACATTAAAGACAGTTTTCAGTCAAGGAGAAAGGCTCACAGGTCATGAAATCCCTTTTGGAGAGTCTGACAACAGGGGTGTTGGCTCCAGAGGCATGCAGCACATTATCATCCTCATACAGCTGGTAGTTCATCCATCCAACATGCTGGCCCAGGTCTGCTACATATAAAAAGAACTGTAAAGGACCAAGTACTAAGCATTATGGTACACCTTTAGTGACTTGGACAGGGCTGGACTTGGCATCATGTATCATGATGCTCTGTTTCTGTTTAGTAAGATAGCTGCAGGACCAGCTGGCTACCTCCAAACTTATGTGCAACTCAGCTTGTCTGGACAATAGCATACTGTGGTCTACAATGTCAAAGGCCTTTGATAAGCTGACAGTTGTCACAAATGCACTCTGGGGATCAGGCCCTCTGCTCCCACAGTGCCAAACCTCTAAGTGCAATATGTGAACAGGAGACAAACAGGGTAACCCTACTGTCTGTTTTGGGTCCAATCAACTACCTGTCTCAAGTCCTGGGGTCAAATATGAACCTTTTTTCCTAGCACACCCAGATAACAGGTCCAAATATCACACCCTCTTCGGGGAAATACAGTGAAATGCTTAATCCAGCGGGCATCCAACCTGATTCATAGTCCCCCCTTCTGACTCAATTGAGACCTTGGTACTTTACCTTGGTGCATATAGTAACACACTGTAAGTGCTTAACAGTTCTATCAGAATTATCAACACTGTCCCAGCATTCACACTCAAAATGAGAAAAAGGCTCAGGCAGGATTTCAAGGAAAACGAAGTGTACTAAAACTAAAAATAGTAAATGAAATACAAAACACAGAACATATAACATTTATGGTATAGTCATGAAAATAAATGGACAATTATAAACAAGCCGCCTTATACTGAGTATCTAATCCTATCCTAGTTTCAATTAATAAATAGTAGTGGTTGAATTACCTCTTTGGTAGAAGTGCTTCTTGAGATTGTATTCTTTCAGGAGTCCAGAAATAAAAAGCACCCTTTTCCCTCAGCCTTGACAATCTATGAGGGGAAGAAGGGTCCCACCCAGTTTGTGAGGTCACAGCTCAGTGGTGATGCTGGCTGTGAGGTCACTCACATTCCTGTATACCAAATTAGTATCATGCACCTTCATGTTGCTAAGCATCCCACTAAAAAAAAATATATATATATATACTTTTTTTTAAATTAGTGAACCTGCATTATGGCAGGTCAGAATTACCCCTTTGATCTTCAGAGGAGCTTCCTGACTGCTGTTTCTCCTATCTATGTAAAGATTCTCACAGGTATCTGTCAGAAGTTGCTTTCCTCCTAATAGGTCATAAAATGCAGTACTTCATAACAAGTGGCTGGTTTACAACCTCTACAATCTGGTTTTATTAGAGTCCCAGGAAGTCAGCTTCCACAAGCTAGAGGTGACAAGAAGCAAGGCCAGCACTTTTTTTCTAAACCTAATATCCCATGAGGCTGTTCTGCTTGACCTGCGTTTCCAAGCAGAAGTCTAAACATATATTTATATCAAAGCTACATGCTGATAACTAGTAGACAGTTATTATGTCACCGTTGGCATTATTATTATTTTTTTTTGTAAATTTTTTTATTTTCAAGTTAGAAAAATAAACTCACAGTATTGGGACCAAGGTCCCCATCAGAAAATAAATGTTCAAGTTCATGGCTTGCAGGGGAAGGAAAGTAAAGGTTGGGGGTGGGGGGGAATCAGGGAGGAACCAAGGATAGGAAACATAAAACAAACATCATTTTGCACTTGATACAGAGTGCAAGGAATGATCAGTGTATGTCGATAATAGCACACTCTACTGTAAAGGTTAAGGATTTCTCTATGACTTAAGAGGATGAGGGGTAAGAGGGTAGGGGATAGCAAGGTGGAAGGATATAGGGGGAAGGATTAAGGGGGGAGGAGAAATCCAGTAGGGGACATATACATTATGTGTTAAAGTAATACAGTGCAGTATGATATTTTTATTTATTTATTTTTATTTATTTATTTATTTATTTATTTATTTTTATTTATTTATTTAGTATTTGTTGACTGGGTAAGTGCACTAGACACATCCTGCCTATTTTCAGGCACAACCCAGGGAAGGGGGATACAGATGAATGCCAGCTGACCTTGAACCAAATTAAGCTGTCGGTGGTATTTTTAGTGAATGAGGGAAATTTGGCCAGGACACCGGGAAAATTCCCCTACTTCCTGCTTCCTGTGAGCAGGGGGGACCCATTTTCTGGTGGGACCAAGATGGCGGAGGAGGAGGACAGTGGAGGAGGACATGCTGTGGCTGAGTTAGCAAAGCTCAGAGGGGAACATGGTACGGCTTTCCGGATGGCTGCAGAGAGCAGTGGAAGTATGACGGATGTTGCTCAACTCCTAAATCATCCGTGCAGGGACAGTGGTACGGCTGGGATGCACCTTGATGGTGGCCAGCATAGCGTACCGGAATCCCTGCAGCCTGAAGTATTAGTGCATGATGCGGAAGTCATTGGGAGTGTGGAATTGGAGCAAAACCGTGAGTTTCTGATGGAGCCTGGGATCTCGGGAGAAATGATGGGCGAAAATGCTGCAGTTTTGTGTGGAGCTCCAGCTCTTTCGCAAGGGTCTGAGGAGCTTAATGTATTGTTGGAAAAAAAACGGCAGCTGATAAAAGAAGCTTTGGCTGAGTTCAATGAATTAAAACAACAAGCTGAGGAGGATCGAAAAAGAAAGGTCTGTTTTGGACTCTCCTTCGCCTACCAGGTACTGTGCCTAAGGTCTCTAAAAGGCCCCAGTTTTTAGATCAATCGACGGATGAAACCCCCACCTCAGGATGCTAATCTGGTGGTTAATGAATCCTGGTCCCCAGCAAGCTTCCAGGAGGCAGGTTGGATAAATCAGATGAGGGAGGCTGGATAGCGACCCAATAATCCTCTGCCGGAACAAGCGTAGCAGATGGGGAAAAGGCCAAATCTGCATCAAGGGATGCTGTATCTAGCTATGGGCCAGACTGTTTTGAAACTTCCCTGTAATAACTGTACACTCTTCTTTATGTGTGTCTCCTCAAACCAGTATTTCTAATTTACTATCAAATGGTTCTTTGCTATCAGAGCCCACGTTAGGACAAACTGTCACTCCTGAAGCTTTAAGTTATGCAAATGTTTTGGGTTCTGAGTTAAATCCAGTACAGGATCAGCCTGTTATCTCACAACCCCTGTTACATTTGCTAGTTTATTTAAAAACCAGTTACTTTGGCAAAACGAAGGAATGCAGTGCAGTGCTTAAGGTTCCTAGGTCCTATGGATGGTATGCCAGATCGCTTTTATGTAGGGAAGGTTTTGATTAAGCAATGCTGGGTTTTTCTCCAGGGAGGTGTATGCCCTTATACACACCCTAGGGATAACAATTATGACATTAGTTTTCGACACCAGATTTGCTAAATAAATTTTGATGAGATATGCTCTTTAAAAACTAACCCAGCGTGGTTACATTTTCAGGCTATACCTCTCACTCAAACAATCCTTTAAAGTAATAAATGTACTTTTTCGGAATGAGGGAGTAAATGTAGAAGATATAACGACTGGGTGAAAATGTACTGTTCAGGGAATCCTGAACCTATATTGATGATGAAGGTTTCTGGAATGGAGGGTGAGATATAAGGTTAATCTATTTCAAAACGATGAAGGTCTACAGCATTTACCTAGTTGTTTCTATTTGGGTCGGATAAGGGTTTTATTTTTATCCAGGCCAACCAAGACATTGTTATAAGTGTGGCTCTCCTAGGCACCTGAGTAGGATGTGTGAAGTGGTAAATGTGCTCAATGTGGAGAACAAGGACATGTCCTTACTGACTGTCATCACCCCAGTAAGTGTTCACTGTGTGAAGATGCACATTCTTTTGTTGATTGCCCTTTCGCCACGCAAAATAAATCTGGAGACTATAGTATTCAAGATTTTTACATCAATACGGCGGTTAAAGCTGCCCTTAGGAATAAAACCCCTACCACACCCTCTGGGAGACCTCAACCACATATTTCTGGTAATCATGGTTGTGCATTGATTCAAAAAGAACCTCAGTCGCAGATACACCCTGATGTTTCTGAGCCTCTGTCAGTGACACAAAATCCTATCTCTCAAGTGGAGGTTTCTAGCGGCAGTTTGATTTCAATGCCTCCACCGCCTCCCCGCCCCAAGAGGCCTTTACTTGGTATCTTCCAGAAGACGTAGTCTTCGATCTGGCAATATTAGCATGGTGATTCCTGAACCCTCATGACGGCTACACATAATCCTTTTATTGTATTACAAGATGACATAGGACGGAGTCTAACTCAGTTTCTGTAAATTCCTCACAACATGATGGTACGTCTGATATAGACCAAAATTTGTCAAAAACTGATTTAGGCAGAAAGAAAAAAATAGATTGGGAATGAGGAAAGGGAACAAGAAAAAATAATATGCTAAAATGTGTTCAAAAATATGGCTGGTCGTTTCCCCTCTCTTGATGGTAGCAGTTTATAATCTTTCGGTAGCTTCTTTAAATGTGAATAGTATGTTATCTGACAGGAAACGGGTGTTGATTTTATCACTTTTTGAGAAAAAGGATTATGATGTGGTTTTTTTGCAGGATACTAGGTTACATACCAAACTCGATATTGAATTAGCAACTGCTGGCTGGAGATGGGGGTTACCTATTGGTCTATGGGTGAAGACCCCTGTAGTGGTGTAGGTATAGCCCCAAATAGTCCCACTGCAAAGGTGATACAACTAGTTGATCTTGTCCCTGGTCGTGTATTGTTGTGGATGTAGTGATTAACGGTTTACAGTGTCGGTTAATCAATGTTTATGCACCTCAAACAAAATTTGCACGTATTGAAATATTTCGCTTATTTCAACCTTATTTATTTACTTCAAAGTATGTTTTTTGGGGTGACTTCAATTGTAGTAGATACAATACAGATAGGGATGCCGAACCACCAAAATGTTTTGTGATGCTACTTGTCTTAATAATTTACTTGTTCAAACAGGCCTTAGTGATGTTATGGCCCTTTCAGGGAATCCGCAAAACATTTTTCAAGGCAATAAGGCCACAAGGATAGATTTTGGTTTCTTTCCATCCCTACAGGTGATTGATACTAGAACATTGGCTGTTACTTCCTCTGACCATGTAATTATAGTAGCTACGGTGGCAAGTCATATGCCTATGCATCGGTCCAGGTACTGGAGAATGAACTTGGCTCTATTACTTCTTCCTACAATTGAAGATGGCTTTCTAGCTATTTTAAAGGCCAGGAAATCTGTGTTATGTCTCTATGATACTTATCGAATGGTGGATGGATACAAAACTGAAATTAAACGTTTTTTTCAATCAATAGGGAGATTATATGGTAAATACAAAACTGATACTTACTTAAATTATAGAAAGGAATTTTTGATTTACACTGGTGGGCCAATGGTGAGGTTTCAGTCCTCCCCAGTTATACGTAAATAAGAGAAAAGATGAATAATTTTCAATATGATTGGGCAAAATCTTTAGAAAATGAACTGCTTTTGGTACCCAAGGCACAAAGGCCTTTCTGAATTCATTTCAATTTAGTGCTTCCTAAAGACATCAGAAACATATGACAGGTCTTAATGATCAGGCAGGATTTGGTGCACACATACCAGAGAGGTTATGGATTGTTGATTTACATGTACAGAAACTTTTGTATTACTGAAACATTGATTCACACACACATGAGAACTGGTTGGGAGGATGTAATTTACTCCCAAATTTCAGATTCAGGGTCAGTTTACTTAGTAGCACATATTACAACACAAGAGGTTGCTGCAGTGTTGGCACAAGTAAAGCTGGTACAGCCCCAGGAATGATGGTATTCCGTATGAAATTTATAAAATAATTTTTCAACAATTGTTGGAAGAATTTACAGGTGTTTTGAATGAAATACTATCCTCGGGATATTACCAAAAGTATGAACGAGGGGTTGTAGTTTTTATGTATAAAAGGAGATAGAGGGGATTTGTTAAACTGGAGACCTATAGCCCTATTAAATACAGATTTTAAACTATTTACCAAAATATTAAACAACAGATTGTTACTTAATGCACATTCCCTTTTACATCCGGCACAAACATGTTCCATTCCAAATAGGAACATTACCGATAGTCTAATACTTTTGTGAGAACTTTTCAACAGGGATCTACAGGGGAACTTACAGGTTTGATTTTGAGTTTAGACCAGGCAAAAGCCTTTGATAATGTAAGACATGGTTATTTATGGGACTGTTTAGTTGGGTATGGTGTACCCGATACCTTTATAGAATGGATAAAACCTGTTATGCCAATGCTACTGCTCAAGCTTTTGTAATGGGTGGGTAGGGACTATATATCCCATATTACGGGTAAAGGCCAAGGATGTCCCTCTTAGTGCCCTTTTGTATTTATTTACTATAGATCCCTTAATTAGGCGGGTGTATGGTCATGACAGTATACAGGGACTCTCCTTTTCAAGTACTGATCCTGAAGTTAAATGTATTGCCTATGCGGATGATTTATGTTTTTCGATTGGGGATCTTCCCTCTGCAAGGGTTTTCAAAAAATGTTTTACAGGGTTTTTTGTTATATACCGGTGCACAAATTAACTATGAGAAATGTAATTGTATAACACTGGGGATAGAGTATTTTCATCTTACACAGGTTATAGGCATTCCGGTAATTAAGGATACTTGTAAAATTTTGGGTCTTTTATTCGAGCAGGAGATTTAGCATATCTAAATTGGAAATTTAAACTAAAGGAAGCGTAAAACTAAGGTAGATGTCTGGAATACATGGAGACTGCCTAAACTGAAACGGATTCAACTGGTTAAAACATTCTTATTACCCATATTTTTATATTTAAGTGCGGTTTTTAGTCTTCCTTTAGCTTTGGAGACACAGTTATATGGATGCTTTTTTGCTTGTATATGGGGCAGTAGATTGAACCCCATAAAGAGAGCCTTGTTGTTTAGGGAGAAAAAACATGGGGGCCTAAAAATGTTACATCCTGTAGTTTTTTTCTTTACTATGTTTCTCTATACAAATTTAAAACCTCTGTTTATAGATAGAGACACACAATGGAAACCATGGCTTCAGGATACTCTGGGAGATTTATGTCTTTTCTAGCCTGAATATGAGGTATTCCCGAGAAACGTTCCATAAACCATCTCCCACAATCTCTTAAAATATGTTTTGGGAAAATTAAATTATGGGGTATTTCAAGGCATACCTTTTTGCATTTTACTAGAAAGGAATTATACGCATATATTTTACAAAAGTATTTTCAAGATTCGGCTCCATTTGATTATTTTCCATCTCCTATAAAACTTGCAATTGGCAATATGTTAACCTCCCCGGATTCCACTCTCATGTGGGATGCATGGTTATATCCCTATATGGTAAATTAAATGTCCGAGCAAATCTAAAACATAAGCAAATTATAGATCGGTATTGCCCTAGGGTACGTGGTTTTGAATTAGTGGAGACAATGGAACACTTATTTTGGAATGTCCTTTATAAAAGGATTTTGGAGTCTTGTTTTACGAAAAATGGCCTACCTTTCCTTTATACCCTATGACGTTAGATATGTTGTGTATAGGATTCTGCCAGTAACCACTGTGCAATATGATAAAGTGACTTTATGTTTGATTTTGCTTTGTTTTAAATACTATATATGGCATGTGAGATGCCGCTTCACCATTCAACAACAATATTTTTCACAAGAAGCATTATTTGGTATGGTTGCTAATGCAATATTGAGATTGAAAAGGCAGGATTATGGGAATTTTCTTCATTTATATGTCACTCTAGATGGATTCTGTAGATTGGCTATAACTTCATTGGGTTAATTTAGAATAATTATTTTGGATGTATTGAATTAATGTTTTCTATTTGCTTTTTTTCTTCTTCTTTTTTTTTCCTTTCGTTTATGTATAATCTTTTGTTTTCTATTATGAAAACAATATGCTGTATCATTTTCTTTAATGTGACTTAACATTGATTGAATTTATTGTTTGGTTTGTTGTCTATGATAACAAAAGTTCCCTACTCATTTTGTAAGTGGGGTGGGGTGGGGACTGTTTTGCAGTTTTCCTTTTACATTGTTTGGATGATATATCTTTGTAATAGATTATCTTCTATATGATTTATATATTATTTTGTGTGATTTAACACTGTATGTTTTCAATTTTGGTTTACTGAAATAATAAAATTTTCTACTCTTTTATTAGGGTGGGGGGTTATTTTTCAGTATGTCTAGTAAGTTTTGAGTCTATTGCAATGTTAGTTTTGTATTTTATGTATGATGGCATATGTATTTTGTTTCAAGTAATTTGCTTTTGCTTTTGTGTATTATTTGACTGTATTTTACTTTCCAACTTTAATAAAAAATTCCCCTACTCTTTTCGATAAGTGCCATGGACTCTTTAACATCCACCTGAACTACCACCAATCCAGGCAGATGGGACCTCGGTTTAACGTCTCATCCGAAAGACGGCACCTCAGAAGTGCAGCACCCCTCTCATGCTGCACTACAGTGTCAGTACTGGGATATTAACCCAAGTGCCAGATTAATATATACTAGATGTTAACATTATTATTGCTCACCTGGGGGGGTGTTCTCTTTCTTGTATGTGCATTGCTGGACTTAGGCACACAGATCCTACAGTATGTAAGTATCAGGTCTCTTCAAGGCAATCGGATAGATATCAGATAGTGTGAATAAGTACTGCAAACCCATGTATTCAGTCTAGGAGAAAACAAAGATATACCCAAAGAATCTGTTCTTAAGCTTATGTTAAGTTGAGCAGTATATTTGGGTCAGCACCAGATGTATGAAGGGCAGGCATGGTATTGTAATATGGAAAGGGAGCATTATTACCTTACTTGTAGGGGGAGATAGAAGGATAGCAGGATCATTAAAAGTCCAACTCTTGCTTACTTCCATCCCTCCCTTATTCAAGGTCTGTCGGGATAAGTTAGTAAGATCTGTATTCACTATCAGAGTATCTACTATTGATAACCAGACTGATTTCTGCAGGGGTAATGGTTATTCAGCCTATTCCCTCTTGGGGGTTGACATGTTCCAAGTAAGTGGCCTAGAAGATTTAAAATTTAGACATTTATATGTTTGAAGATGGGAGGTCCTATCCAGTTTGGCTAGGGCAGAGAGAGAGATGCCAGGACCTCTTTCAGTGTAGGAGTCAGTGATGTTCTCCATTTACAGAGCAGGGCTCTCCTGGCCTGGAGAGCCAGAAGGGCTAGCCATCTGTATTTGAGGGGGTTCAGTCTTGGGAGATTGGCTCAAATTCCCAGAAAAAAGAAGAAGGAGTTGTGAGGTTTCAGCTTATGGAGTGCCTGGAATGCTAAGGCCTCTATCCCCTGCCATAGGGAATGTATCTGTGGGTAGGACCAGAGTATGTGTAGTAAGTCCCCACCCACATTTTGGCATCTCCAGCAGTTATCAGAGTCTAGGAGCTTGGCTTTAGTGAGGACAACAGGGTGTTATACCATGAATGGGATATTTTGTTTTGCATCAAGTGGGATCTGGCATCCTGAAACCACTTATGTGTATCCTTTCTTGCCCTGTCCCATTGGGTGGTGGGACAATTGTGGTGGAGCATTTTTTTCCCATTTGGCCTTTGCAACTTCAGATTGGGATGGGAGGGTGTCTCTTAGTTTGGCATAGATTCACCCTACGAGGCTCTTGGGGTGTTGAAGCCAGGTATGAAGGTCTGATGGGGTGAGATGGGAGGTGGGGCAACCTAGAAGAGAGTGAAGTGCTGCTTTGCTTTGTAGGTACCTCCAGAATTCCTTCTGGGGGAGGTCCCATTTCTGCTGGAGAGATTACGAACATACGAACATATGAAATTGCCAGCAGATACAGGCAATATGGTCTATCTAGTCTGCTCGAGTGTGCACCACACACAGACCATGGACCAGAGCCTTAATGAAGAACATTAGGGCTCTGGTCCATGAGATCCCCCAATTTGTAGACACCCAGGTCTAGCCAGTGCTTCCAAGCCAACCATTCACCTCCTATGGTGATGAAGGGGTTTTGCAAAGGGGGGGTAGAGGAGAGGGGGAGGGGTTCCATTTTCAGTTTTACGTGTGTGGAGAACCAGTTGGATTTAGATACTTCCAATGTGGAAGAGGTTTGGGTCTTATATTCTCTGTTTTCCCTATTATTCTGTTAGGTTCTGGTTTCTTTCGGTGAGAGAAGGTGGGATGAAAGCTGTATTTGTCCCACTGATGTCCAGCTCAAGCTGGACCCATTGTGGAGATGACGGGATGGGAAGGTGCATCCACTTTACCGTTTGGGCCAGAAGGAAGGCTCTCCTGTATCCCTCCATCCAGGGGAGGTTCCAGCCACCTTGAGACCAGTGTGCTCGAAGTTTACAGCAACTGAATCTTGTTTGAAACCTTCCCAGAGGAAGTCCCCAATTAGTCTGTCTATGGCCACATGCCATGTTTTGGGGAGTGGGATAGTAATATGTGCCAGGATATAGAAGAGTTTACAGGCAGATACCATTTTAATGGCTGCAATCTTCTTTGCTAGGGTGAGTTTGAGCATTTTCCATCGGCCAAATTCTGTCTTTGTGAAAGAGAGGAGGTGGTGCATATTGGCTTGCCAGATTGTTTCTAAGGCAGGAGTGAGGATGATCCCCAGGTAAGTGATCCCTTTGGTAGCCCACAGAAGTCCAGCTGTGACAGCCATCTGTTGGGTACAGTGTTCATTCAGGGGGAGCATTTTGGTTTTGGTTTGGTTTAATTTCAAACCAGAGTAAACAGTAAAGGAGTCAAGACGTTGTAGTTGGGGGACTGATACTTGAGCATCCACCAGAGGGAGGAGAAGGTTGTCTGCATACATAAGGGTTGCATATTCTGTATTTCCCACTTTGATGTTGGTGATGTCTGGATGTAATCTTATAGCCCTCGTGAGTGGTTTGATGGCCAAAACAGAAAGGAGAGGGGAGCGAGGGCAGCTCTGTCGGGTCCCACATTCTAGTGGAAACTGGGGGGACAGTATGGAGTTTGTGGTGACTCGAGCAGTAGATAATGTATAGATGGTCTGTGCTCTAGACTGGTATCTCTCACCTATTCAGAGATGTGCCAGGACTAGGTACAAGTAGTCCCAGTCAATGGAATCAAATGCTTTCCTGAAATCAACTGCAATAGCATCTGCTGGGGTTGGCAAAGGGCGGAAGATATGCAGGAGATTCATCAGGACTCTAAGATGGTCAGAGCTATGTTGACTAGGGACAAAGCCCACCTGAGAGGGGTGTATGAGGTGTGGTAGTAGGGGACTCAACCTGGAGGAAAGAATTTTGGCATATATCTTACTATCTAGATTTATTAGTGAAATCTGGCGGTAGTTGCTGGGGTTTGTGGGATCTTTACCTTTTTCGGGATAACTACAATGTTAGCTCCTCTAAGGGATGGTGGGAGGGTACCCTTAAATTCTACTTCTTGAAACATCTCAATAAGGAGAGGGGTAATAGTGGGGGCTAGAGCCTGGTAGAAGTCTGCAGTGTAGCCGTCACTATAAGGGGATTTTACTGTCAGGAGATTCTAAATGGCGGAGCTCACTTCCTTTGGGGAAATGGGATGTTCAGGGGGTTTGGGATTGGTGTGTAGTGAGTTTGGGAAGTTGGAGGCTGTCAAGAAAGGGTTGAGTACTGTTGTTGTTTGGGCCTATGTGTGTAGAGGAGTAAAGTTGCATGTAGAAGGATGCCATAATCTCATTTATCACCTCCGAGGCAGTGGCAGTCACGCCGTAGGCATCTTTCAGGCCTGGTATGTACCTACTGACTTGCTGTCTTCTTAGTTGGTAAGCAAGTACCTTACCTCCTTTGTCTCCTCCTTCCCAGAAAGTATGTCAGAGTCTTAGGATGGCTACTTTGGCCTTTCTGTTTAGAAGCTGGTTGATCTCAAACCTAAGGCCTAGGATAATCCTATCTGTGAAGGAGTTAGGGTAGGAGAGGGCATAGCTTTAAATACAGCCTTCGCTCCGTCTAGTTGCTGCTCAAGTGTGGCCAGATGTTGCTCTCGCTCGCTGCACTTAGCTGCAGCAAACCCCATAATGTTGCCTCTCATGGTAACTTTAAATGCCTACCAGCTGTTGCCAGTTGAGGTGTCAGAGGTAGAGTTGTCTGAGAGGAATAGAGAGGCCTCATTTTTTGCCTAAGGTATGAAATCAGGATCTTTCATAAGAAGGGGGTCTAGTCTTCAATGACAGGGTGGGGGGGCTGAGGGGCCCCATTGAGTGAGAAGTTGGAAAGAGGCGTGGTCCAAGATAACCCTGGATAGGATTGTGGTATCAGTAACCTTTCTCATTAAAGTACATAGATACATAGATATATAGATACATAGATACATAGACAGTGTCGGCAGATAAGGGCCTATGGCCCACCCAGTCTGCCCATTTGAGCTTGTAAGTTCAGTTTGTTTTCCTAGAAGTCTGTTGCCCCTTACCCCTGACCTCTAGAATTCCTTTATGTCTATCCCATGCATTCTTAAATCCCGTGATTGTTTCAGACCCCACCACTTCCTCTGGCAGGGTGTTCCACTTGTCCACACCCGTTCTGTGAAGAAATTCTTTCTCGTGTTTCCTCTGAATCGTCCTCCCTCCAACTTCATCCCATGCCCTCTAGTCCTGGAACATCTTTTCGCTTAAAAATAGTGTTTTCCTGCACCCTGTTCCTCCCTGTAAGATACTTGTATGTCTCTATCATATCCCCTCTCTCCTCCTCCTCCAGGGAGTACATGTTCAGTTCCTTCAACCTGTCTTCATAGGACTTGTGATGCAATCCATGCACCATCTTTGTTGCCCTCCTCTGAACCTTCTCTACCCTGTCTATGTCCTTATGTAGGTATGGTCTCCAGAACTGTACACTGTACTCCAGGTGGGGCCTCACTAGTGTCTTGTATAGCGAATTATGACCTCCCTTTTCCTGCTGGTGATGCCCCTGCCTATACATCCCAGCATCCTATTTGCTTTACCTGCTGCCTTGTCACACTGTTTCCTACCTTGAGGTCATCAGAGATGACAACCCCAAGATCACTTTCCTGCTTGGTGCATGTTATATCCTCACCCCCAACTGATATATTGTGCCAGGGTTTTTGTGCCCCATATGCATTATCTTGCACTTCTTTGCATTGAATTTCAACTGCCAAACCCCTGACCATTCTTCAAGTTTCTGCAGGTCGCTTCTCATTCTGTCTACATCCTCTGGTGTGTCTACTCTGTTACAAAGTAGGGTAGAGTAGCCAGAAATCTAATCTACTATGGGAGGAATTAGTTTCTGAGTGGAAGGTGTAGTCCCTAGTCCATGGATGGAATAGCCTCCAGACATCTATGAGTCCCTGATCTGAGATTAGTTGATGTATTGCTGTACAATTGCTGGTGTGGGCTTCTTTCCTGGTGTCGTTTCTGTCCAGTGAGGGAACAAGGGTGAGATTAAAGTCCCCGGCAAGAAAGAGAAGACAATTGGGGGATATAAGCCCCGCTATCATCTCTGCAAGAGCATGAAAAAACTGTGGGGCATCCTTGTTGGGGGCATATACATTACAAAGGGTAATAGGACTGGATGGGATATGGTAGGTAGGTAGCTATCACCTACCTACCATCAGGGCCCGAAAGTGTTTTGATGAGGGTCCAGGGCAGTGATTTGCGAAGGAGAATAAGTACACCATGCTTCCTTGTGGGAACACTAGAATAGACCTGTTGCCCCACCCAGTCCTTTGTCATGCGAGCATGGTCTTCACTTGTTAATTTGGTCTCCTTCAGAAAGGATACCTTAGAGTGCAGATGCTTCAAGAGGGCCAGGACTTTCTTTCGCTTTATTGGGTAGTTGAGTCCCCGGACATTCCATGTATGGAATGTTGTATCTGACATCTTGGGCTGGGAAGGAGGGTCAAAGAGCAGAGAGAGAGAGAAAGGTCTGCAATCAGACACTGAAGAGGGGGCCCCTGATAAGACCAAGCTGAGAAAGAGGGGGACTAATAGTAAGTTTGTGGGGTCAAGTCTGGTTATGCTAGTAGGACTGAGTGAAGGGGAAATAGGACAACCAGTGATCAGTTGTTACTTGTTAAACCAGTACAAACAGGCTTACAGGTTATAATAAGAGAAACAGTAGAGTGAATACTCTGTAATGAACAATAAACACACTTATAACACTGCTAACTTATGTACAATGTGGTAAATTCCTAAACACAAGAGCAATTTGAGAGTCACAGGTGGACTTAGCTGGCTGTATTCCCAGCCAGTGGCATGCACACTCATGTCTGCAGGGCTGTTAATGTTTATGCAGCAGCAGAACAGGAGTACACCTGTACTAGTTGTGCTGAGCAAGGGAAAAAAAAAGAGAAAACTAGTGCAGACAAGCTCAGGCAATGGAAACTCTTAGGAGGAAGAAGGATAAATGCTCAGCTTAACCTTTACCCACAGCCACAATATTGTACTGGCCTTAGTAAGCCAGAGAAGATGGGGCAAGGGTCTGCAGCATAGCAATCTACATTATGGGGCCTATAGAGCTCTTACAGTCCCTCGTTGCTCATGAGACAGGCGTTCAAGTCGCAGCTGATGATCCCAGACTGGGGGGGAGACTTACACTGCGGAAGGAATAGGTTGGTGTCTGGTATTCTCCATGGCTTGCATTGGTACAGAGTGAGAGAGTGGAGTGTGCTACACTGCATTTAAGTGGGGTTGGGAGACTGAAAGGCTAGGCAGAATTGGGCCACTCATGAAACGGGACAAGACCAGAAATGTGCTGCTTGTGCAGCCTCCTAAAAGGAAAAAAAACTGTATTTACCATGGGCAATATTACCCCCTTGTGCTACAGCAACCATTTAAATGTAGAAAGACATATCTATCCTATTGAAAGAAAGCAAAACAGGTCAGATACATTTGCCTAGGACATAAGAGGTGCCGTGGAGGGAGAAGGTCTTGTGGGGGATAAAGTTAACGAATAACTCTGCCCATCTTGGCTACCCTTGATTGTAGCGAAGGGGAGAGTGAGAAGGCCCAGTCAAGTGGCAGCACTAAACACAGGGCCATTAAACATCCCCACCTGGCTATTTCCCAAATGAAGCCCTCCCCATTACTCCCCGTAGACACAGAACCAAGGCACTTATCTGAGATTACAGGTCCTGTCAAACCGAGAGTTCTTCCTGGATGGTCTTCTTCCTGTTTCAGGAGGACTTCTCCGGGTTGCAGCCTAATGGAACACCCAAGTCCTTAGTGTATGTTTCCAGGTCTGGGAGCAACAGTGCTGCATCCATGGAAGCTGCCCATGAGCCTTCTACATCTTCAGGTTTGGATTGATCAGGAACAAGGGCATTAATGTCCATTTCAATGGGTGGATCATCACCGTTGGGGTATACAGAAAGGAGTGCGAATTAGTTTGGGGAGCAGTAGGGGCTCCTGTATTCCTGCTCCTCTATTTCTTCACAACAGGCATTCTTGTAGAGCTTCTCAGCAGGCCATCTTCTGTCCTGAGGGTGTTCTTTCCTAGAGTGAGGTACTGTGGGAGACCTCTTGTGTGTTTTGGGATGCCGGGGCTCGAGTTCCTTCCTTGGGGTTGGGAGAGAAGATTTAGCTGGTACATTTGGCAAGTCCTTTTCAGTGGGGATCAGCAATCTAAAGTGAGGGCCATCAAGTGCGTCAGATGGGCCTGAGATCAGGCTGCGAGATATCCTGGGGCCCACAGGCCAGGTTTGAGCAATACACTCCATGGCTGCCTCTGGTGTAGCAAATTGATGAGAAGTACTGTTCATAGTCATTTTGAGGATTGCAGTGTATCTGAGGGAAAAGGGTTCCTGCAGTTCATGGAGTCTTCTGCGCACCTCAGTGTAGGCCTTCTTCTTACCTGCTAGGTCTTTTGAGAAGTCCTGGAAGACCATGATACTGCGTCCCTTCCATTGTAGTGTACCTAGTTCCTTAGCCCTTGTTTGGCTGGCCTCTTTTTTGGCAAAATTAAAGATCCATGCTATGATGGGCCTTGGTCAGCCACCAGCTGCGGACTAAAGTTGGAGGGAGTGGTGCGCCCACTCAGTAATTATTCTGGTGGATGGAGGAAGTTTCAGGAGCTCTGGAAGGGCTTGTTGAAGGAAGGGTAAGGTTTTGCCTTCCTCACATCCTTCAGGGAATCCCAAGAGACGCAGGTTGTTTCAGCGACCTCTGTTCTCATGGTCATCAAGCTTGTCCTGGAGTAGATTAATCTGGGTCGCCTGTTCCCTTAAGGTAGCACAATGACCCTGGAGGATCTCATTGTGGGACATTGTTTTCTGCTCCACATGATCGAGTTTTGTGCCTAATTATTGAACCAAAGTAGCAGTAGTATTAGATGCAACGGTCAGAGCATCTATGCTGGTGATGATGGATGTGAACATTTCTTGTATTGAGGGTTCCTCCATTCCTTTAGTGCTGTGCACCATGCAGCCTGCATGAAGAGATCATAGTAGAGCTGAAGGTGAGGTAAGTCTGCAATCTGCAGGTGAATTTTGCTCAAAATCTGACTAACGCAGGACAAAGACTTCCAATTGCTAAAACTGTTGTAAAGGGTTCCTGACTTTTGGCAAAAATCAGGATTTTAAAGGGTTAGCAGCGTTGAGAATTTAAGTCGCCATCTTGTTTGCCAGTTGGCCACACCCCCCTTTGGAATTATTTTTGACAATGATCAGCTACCGTCGAATCCTCTTTTTACCATCTGAGGAATATCACCCGGGTGAAACACCTGGTCCCACTGGATGACCTGGCTACTCTGGTCCACACCTTTATCACCAGCCCCTTTGATTATTGCAATACCCTCTACCTAGTGCTACCTGGGGTTGATATTCGCCACTTGCAGCTAGTGCAGAATGTGGTGGCCAGGCTTTTGACTGGCACATCTAGGGCCAATCATATTATGCCTGTGCTGTGTGAACTGCACTGGCTGCCTGTTCAGTGGCGAATCACATTTGAGGTAGGCTTGCTAACCTTTAAAGCCCTACATGAACAGAAACCCGACTAGTTGAAAGATCTTCTAACTCTCTACTGCCCCTTTGTCCCCTCTGATCCTCTGACAAGGGATTGCTAGTAATTCCCAGGGTGTGCCTGAAAACCTTTGGTGCCATAGTCGTTTCATATGTGTTGCCTACCCTGTGGAATTCTTTACCTCATCAGTTAAGAGAACGCCTGGCTTCAAAAGTTTCAAAACTAATCTAAAGACCTATCTTTTTCAACGAGCTTTCTCTGTCTGTTTTTAGTTGTTTTTCTCAGGAACTTGATTTATAACCTATTTATTCAATTGCTGTAGTTTTAATTGTCTTATTTATGTTAATTATTTATTCACTAGATTGTGTGGTTTTATTGTGGTATTGTACAGCACTTTGGTATTTGAAAGGCCCTTTATAAATAAAGTTAACTTACTTACTTACTTATGGAACACGCTAAACTGCCAGCCTGCTATCTCTGTAGATTTAGATTGCTTCCAGGTTATAAAATAATGCTGAGTACAAAGACTACTTAGGATATGGATCCCAGTTTTTTACAGTGCTAGCTCTGCTATTGACACTGGTCACAGGTCATATTTGGGCATTATCCATTGCGATAAAAAACCTCGAGATCTAAATTCTAATTGAGATACGGATTCCAGTTTTCTTAGCCCCCTACACATAAGTACATTAAACAAAAATAGTGCCTGTACGCCTTTCTAAATGAGGGGGTGATGTTATGACTTCTGCTCATGTGAACTTGTATAGTGGTGCACTAACAGAGGTGGCTGGTGTGATCTAAAGCACTATTTTGGTAAGTCAAACAGCCACTTATAATGGACAACAGGTACTCACACAGAGTAGTCTGTTATAAGAGGCATGTACTGTCATCGATTTCAGGCATATTCCAGTTTTATTTCATGGTAAGATTTTCTAGGTCTATCAAAATTCGAATATTTTATCAAAGTTTTGTTTCAGTTTTTTCTCAGGAAAAAACAGATGGTCTCCACATTTGCCTTAGAAATACCATAGTAAACCTGGTAAGCCTTAGGATTGAGAACATGAATTAAATGTGCACAGTAGTTGACAGCATAGGAGATTCCAATTAAAGTAGATTCAACAGGTATCCTAATATTTTTATGTTTGATGCACATGCAACAAATGTTTTGTGACTGGTGCAAGGAGATTTTTTTTTGGGGGGGGGTGTCACTGCCAAGTCCATTGCAGTTCACCATTCCATGGGTTCAGCAGTCTAAATCAAGACCACGCATTGTAGTTGTGACAAACTCTCTGCTTGGTGGACTGAAACTGCATGTACTTTACAGGACCGAAGCCTTTCCAATCAGACAGGGTTGTGGTCCTTTGATTTGCATGAAGCCGTGTCATCAAACAGCTGAGTTGCTTCCATCATCAGCCCATCTTTGGAACTGTTATTCCGGCATGTGCATTACTATTAACGCTATTGTGCATGCCTGAAGTCATGGAAATTCTTCACATTCTCCTATCAACAACGGTGTTTTTAACTTTTGTCTCTGTTTTTCCCTGATGTCTAGTGACACCACCCCACCTGACCCTCCATCTCAGCAACCGCCACCCCATACTCCATCCCCCAAACAAAACACTGACACTGGGGTGCCCAATCCCCAGTGTCTCCATCTGGTATTTTTTTTAATAGCCTGCAACAAAGAAAACCATTCATCAATGTCTGTTGCTAGTGCCCCGTAACTCTCCACCACCTGACCCCGACCCTGACACTGAGGTTGCCCAATCCCCCAATGTCGTCATCTGGTATTTTTTTTTAAATAACTTTCATCAAAGAAAATTGTCCATCGATGTCTGCTGCTGGTACCCAGTAACTCTCCCCCACCCAACCAACCCTCTCAACATCCCTCCCCCCCCACACACAAACAACACTGACACTGACAATGGGGGTGCCAAATTCCCCAGTGTCATCCCCTGAAAAAGGAAAACTGTCCCTCATAGTTTTTTTGGGTGGACCTGACAAAAGAAAACCTTACATTGATGGCTGTTTCACCATTGTTCCCTCCCTCCCTCTCCAGACCCACTCACTCAGCACCCCCCATCCCTTACTAACTCACTGGAGGTCTGAGGCTATAATCCCTTCTCGACTGCAGGCATGTCTTCATTCTTCAAAGTCAGATGACGAACAGAGGAAATCCAGCATGTGGTTCATTGTATTTCAAAGGGGAACTTACTGGCATAACCTGGCCATTTTTTAATATTTTGGCCCCAGATTTTCAACATGTATATTTTGGGACTTCACCTCATGAATAGTTACAGTAACATTAGGCAAATTTGTCCCAAAAGGTGATTTTGTGGTCACTGTGTGAAATCATCTTTTGGGCAGCAGCTGAACATTTTCACTGCCCTTGTTCATAAGGTGGGGTCATAAAAAGGCTATGTTGAAAATTTGGCATAAAATATTAAAAAAAACAACAAAGGTTATGAGCTAATGTTAATATTTGCAAATGCAGGCTCATGACTTTGGTAATTTTCAATACTTTGACCCCAAATTGTAAACATAGCCATTTCTCCACAGCACCTCAATAATGTGATGACTGACATTTTTCAATGGGCATATTGTTGGTGGGCAGACTAGGTGGGTCAAGCGGTCCTTATCTGTCATGAAAGTCTATGTTTCTATGTTTCAAATCCTAGCTAAAATTTGTTTTCATACCTGTGGTGTAGAATGACATTTTAGTGGCAAGGAACAAAGTTTTGGTGGGGATTTGAAAATCTTCACCTTCTGGGTCCATTAGGTGGAGAAATAAGAAGGCTATGCTGAAAATGTGGTGTACAAATACATAAAATGCCCAGGTTATGGCTGAACGTTACACTACTTCAGCTTTCACCCACAACTTTATTTTCAATATTTTGACTCCAGACTTTCAACATAGCCATTATTCCACACCACCTCATAAACTTAAGCTTGACAGGTGTCACTTTAAAAATCCTGGACAAGATGTGTTTTCACACCTCTGGTGAGAAATTACATCTCGGCCAATATACGATAAATGGTACAATGTCATGTCTATGAGATGAATCCTAAAACAAGTACCTTCAGAAGTTGGGGTCAAAATTAACAAAAACAATTTGTTTACCAAGCATCAAACATTTGGCATTGACAAATGCTTGTTAGTAATAGTAGCTAAAACTAGCTGTTTGGGAAAAACATTCTTTGTTGTACCGCTGCTTTAAATGTTACAGATCATTAAGGCTTCAGGGCCTTTTTAACCTTCTTGGTATGGTATCCCTTTATTCCTGGGATAACCTCTATGTAATATTAACAATTTCTCATAAATGGTCTTAAAACTTAGACCTTAAACTGTGACTTTAAACCTATAAACTAAACTTACGGTTATAAATCAAACCTGTATTGCTTCTTTTCCTCCTGTCCTGATGACTGATCCAGTGTAAGTGTAAGTAAGCAACAGTAACAATACTCCTTCCAAGGAAATATGAAGAAAGAAAATAAAACAAACATTTGCCAATGCCAAATGTTTGCTTGCTAGTATTAGCATTGGAAGAGCAGGAGTTAGACAGATGCAGAATAGGAATGGCAGGGAAGTATTGAACTCACGCAAACCCCACCTCCACCCTCCAGAGATGGACAGGCATTGGGGTGTGCCTTTGGGTCGTCACTCATAATGCTCATACCATTTCACCTCACCCTATCCTGCAGACACTGACAAGTGTTGAGGTGTGCGTTGGGGTGTTCAGCTTTACAGTCACCCCATTCTGTAAGGACGTACACTAAAATGGATGCAGTATAGGAGAACTGGGTGAACTCTGGGGCCAAAGAGTCCAAGGCACATCTCAATGCCTGTCTCTGGCTGCAGGGTGGGAGTGGGGTGGAATGGCATGAGCACTACAGCCAGCAATCCAAAGGCACACCCCTGATGCCTGTCTGTCTGTACAGGGTGGGATGTTATGGTTAGAAACCTTAACGCCCCATGTGTTTGTTGGTATTTGCTTTACAAATTTTCAAAATGGCCTTTTTAAGACCCCCACCTCAAGAAAGCATTTGGGACCTCTGCCCATGAATAGTGGCACTGTGATTTTGTTAGTCTGTCCCAAACTTTGATTTCCCACAACAACCGTGCCATCTGTGCCAGATGTGCGAAAGCACAGTTTGGGCAGGATGTGAAAATTGAAAGCAGCAGCATTCATAGGAAGGTGTGAAGAGATGGCAATGTTGAAAATCTGGAGTGAAAATATTAAAAGTTCTTGAACTTATGAGCATGCATGGAAACTGCACAACGCATGCTTGTAACACTGTCATTTCATGGAATTATTTCACCACATTTTCAGCATAGACATTTTGTGACCTCTACTCATGAACAGTGGCTCTATGGTTTTCTTAATCTGTCTTGAACATTGATTTCCCACAGCAATTGTGCCATTGTGCACCAGTTGTGCAAAAACACATTTCGGGCAGGATGTGAAACATGTCAGCTATACTGTTCATAAGGCAGTGTACAAACATGACAATGTTGAAAATCTTGAGTGCAAATATTACATATTCTTGAAGTTACGAGTGCATGGAAACTGTTGTCATTTTGTGGACTTTAGTCACCAAATTTTCAGCATAGGCATTTTGGGACCTCTGCTCACGAACAGTGGCACTGTGATTTTCTTAATCTACCCCGAAAATGGATTTCCCACACCAGCTGCACTATTGTGCGCCAGATGTGCAAAAACACATTTTGGCCAGGGTGTGAAAAGTGACAGTTGTACTGTTCATACTGTAAGGAGGTATGAAAAAAGGCCATGTTGAAAATCTGGAGTGAAAATATTACAGATTCTCAAATTTACACGTGTGCATGGAAACTGCACAACGCACGCTCATAGCACAGTCACTTTTTGTAGTTTTGTCACCTAATTTGCAAAATAGGCTTTTTGAGAGCCCACCTCATGAACTGTGACACTGTCATTTCATTATTTGGTCCCAAAAGGTGATTCTGCACAGTGACCACAAAATCACCTTTCAGGACCAAATAACCAGATGACAGTGACTGAATTCATGAGGTGGTGTCCCAGGAACTCCATGTTGAAAATTTGGTACTAAAATTCACAAAGATGGTCAAGATATCCACCTAAGTTGAAAAACAGCATTTCTTCAGTTTGGGGTCGGCTTTGAAGAGTGCAGACATGTTCTCACTCCTCTGAAGATTGTCACGCCTGGCAACGGAGAAAAGTATGGGGTGAGGGTGTGTGTGAGGAGATGGGGTGCACAGAGGGTGGGTGCGGGTTGGGGAAGGGGCAATGGACATAATGAGGGATGGTTTTCTGTTTTCATAGGTTTAAAAAAAATGTTGCAAGACAGTTTTTCTACTTACAGGAACAATGGGGACTCTAAGGTGGGCTCCCAGTGTGCTGCCCGGGTGTTTGTTGGGGGGGGCTGAAGCCAATGGGGATCAGCCACCCCATCAGCACATACAATGTGTTTGGGGGGTGCATAAGCTGAGGGGGGATTGGCCACCCCCTTGGCACACAATGAATGGAGGGGACATTGGGAGGACAACGATTGGGCTCCCCCATCAGCAAATGAACCTGGGAAGGGGGCATGCCAACAGGGGGATTGGGCACCCATTAGCTTTCATGGGGACTGTGAGAGGCAGATGGTGACAGCCATCACCATGTTTATTGAAATGTGACATCAGACAAGGCAAGCTGCTATTTGCTGCTGCAATAAGGTACCACCCCAGCATTAGACTGTTCAGGAAAAACAACTGATTTTCCAATGACGGGGAGCTCCCTGATTGCAGTGGCGAATTTCTTTTAGGTTGGGGGCACACTTCAATACTGCTATCATTACAGCGTGATCCTCCGTTGGTGCCAAAGAGACCAGCTCCAAAAAGCACTGCTGGCATGGGCCATAACACTGCCATACCTCCACAATCTGCTACTCCAGCAAGCTGCCACAAAATGTTTCTTGCTCACGCATGCAAGCAAACATAAAAAAAAGGTTACCTGTATAGGTCTTTGGCTGTACACAAAAAGGGGAGCAAAGGGAAATGAGACACAGATCTAACTCCACACCTTAGGTTACCTGGAGATTCAGTCAGGGACTGAGCCTTCTGTGATCCTATAAGGGAACATACATCATCACATTGATTAGACCATATCTTGACCTTTCTAAGGACCTTCTTGATCCACTAAACATACACTCCAACTATTCCAATGTTTCTTATGTTTCTCTTCCAGAAGGTTCAGTTTTGCTGTCAACAATTCCATGTCATGTACCATTGAAATTCTCCCCAGCCACACTTCTTTAGTGGGCACATTTGCTGTAAACCAATGTGCTGTTATGCATTTACAGTAAGTGCTGTTACCATACAAATTAAGACCAGTTTTCTGGTACCTGGGGTTAACTTTTCAGTACTTGGCAGGCCCAACACCCACTCTTTACATTCTAATGGTATAATTACATTTGTAATATCTTGCGTTATTTCTTGTACCATTTTCTAAAAAAGTACTACCATGGGGCACTGTCGAAAATATGCCAGTGATTACCCACTGCCCCACATAGTCTCCAGCAACTGTCTGTATTGCTGGCTTGATAGTGTTTTGTGATGGATGGTGTTCAGAAAAACTGCACCAGCACTCTCCAGTAGAACTCTCTCCACAGGATGATGAGGTAACTTTCTAGTTTTTCTTTAGTCTAGCCTCCCAATCCTTATCCTGAATTATCAAACCTGTTTCCTTCTCCCAGACCACTTTTATTTGGTGTAATGAGCTTCCCTGATTATTCTGTGGTAATGTGAAAATGCTTGAGATATATCTTTGGGGGCTCGTTAGCTTTACTACCCAGTAGATATATACTCTTCCCAGCTGGACGTGGGCCTGTTTAATGTTTCCATGTTCCCTGGTGTATTAATAAAGTGCCTAACTTGCAAGTATCTCAGAAATTCTGAGTTATCCAACACAAACTTTTCTTTTGCCCTACTAAATGTAATGCGCTGACCTTGGTCCAGTAACTGTGTGAACTTGGTTACCCCTACCCTCCCACATTGCATATCCTCTGTCCAACCAGGGTGGCATGCTTCATATCTTATTAGTGATAGGGGCCTAGTCCCTGAGGTGCATTGGTTATCTTATGCATCTTTTATAGGATTCTCCAATTGTGTCTCACCCATCTGTTCCTAATGGTGGACATGACCTCAGGTGCGGTTGATGTTAGTGCAAGAATGAACAAGGACTGTCCCTCAACTGCCTCATTTTCCATTATATACCACCCTGAGTCGGCAAGCTGCTTTGCCCACATACAGTCTGTGGCCAATTGGGCAGCCATATAATATGTAAAGCACTTCTAATCTGGCAAATCTAGACTTGGAGGCACCACAGAGAAAGATGTCCACAGAAGAAAATATCAAAGATTGCATTTCTCTTCTCTTCTCTTCTCTTCTCTTCTCTTCTCTTCTCTTCTCTTCTCTTCTCTTCTCTTCTCTTCTCTTCTCTTCTCTTCTCTTCTCTTCTCTTCTCTTCTCTTCTCTTCTCTTCTCTTCTCCTTCTTCCTCCTCCTCCTCCTCCTCTCTCTCTCTCCTCTCTGCAGTCCCGGGCCAGTAAGGATTTTTTTTTCTAAACAAGGTAGCTACTCTTTATACCCAGGCTACTGCAGAGTTTGTCAGTGTGCGTGTTCCCTTTGAGGAATGAGTCAACCAAGAAACCCAAGATATTTTTATTCACTAACCACTTCCAATGAGGATTCGTCTATGGTAGCAATGGCTAGAAGGCCAGAGCTGCATAGCTCTTCCATTATAAGCAGACCCAAATACCATAGCTTTGGTAATTTCCACATTAAGGACAGTTTTCAGTGAAGGAGAAAGGCTTACAGGTCATGAAATCCCTTTTGGAGAGTGGTCTACACAGCAGGGATGTTGGCTCCAGAGGCATGCAGCACATTATCATCTGCATACAGCTGGTAGTTCACCCTTCCAATATGCCAGCCCAGGTCTGTTGCATATAAAGAGAACTGTAAAGGATCAAATACTGAACATTATGGTACACCTTTAGTGACTTGGACAGGGCTGGACTTGGCACCATGTATCATGATGCTCTGTTTGTGGTTAGTAAGATACAGTAACTACAGAACCAGCTGGCAACCTCTAAGCTTATGTGAAGCTCAGCTTGTCTGGTCACTAGCATTCTGTAGTCTACAATGTCAAAGGCCTTTCATAGGTTGATGAAGATGGTGGTAATATATTTTTCTCAGTCTATAGCCAAACTGATGTTATCAAGTACCATGGTCCCAGTAGTGACTGTGCTGTGGCCTGTTCTGAAACTTGACTGGTACTTATTGAGCAGCATACAAACATATGAAGAAGACAGCATAAAAATGCCAGTTGGTTTATCAAGTATGCTCATATTGCAGGGTCTACAGCTTGAGCCAATGTCCCTGCCCTCCCTGCCTTCCCTCCCCACTTCTCCCATTCTTTCTACCCATGATCCTTACCTCCACCCTATGCCTATACCAGCTTCTGTTAAAGCTGCCCACTCTCTTCAACAAGATGACCTCTTCTGGCAGCGCATTTCAAGTGTCCACCATCCTCTCTGTGAAGAAGTACTTCCTGACTTCTCTCCTACACCTCCTACCCTCCAGCTTAAGACTGTGCCCCCTCGTGTTATGGTTGCCACTCAGCTTAAAGAGACTCTCCTTATCAATATTATTTATTCCTTTCAAGTACTTGATGGTCCCAATCATGTCCCTTCTCTCCCTCTCCTGTTTTCCACGGAGTACATGGTCAGTGCCCTCAATCTCTCTTTATATACCTTAACCTGCTGACCTTCTAGCATCTTTGTAGCCCTCCTCTAGACCCTCTCCAGCAGGTTAATGTCCTTTTTGAGGTGTGGGCCCCAATACTGAACTCCATACTCTAGATGCAGCCTTACCAGTGACCAGTACCAGGGCAGTATAATCTCCTCTCTCCTGCTACTGATCACCCTAGATATGCATCCCAGCATCTTGTTTGCCTTTGCTGCTGCTTTCTTGCACTGCGTGGAGTGCTTCAGGTCACTAGTGATCATTACTTCCAGGTCCATCTCCTCCTCTGATGCAGACACTCGGACTCCACTCAGGTAGTACTCTCTCCTGGGATTCTTGGCTCCAGTATTCATAACCCCAAGATCTACCGACTTCCTGATCAACCTTTTGTGGAGCACAGAGTCAAAGGCCATGTTGAAAGTGAGATACAGGATGTCTACCACTTGGCCCATGTCTACTGTCTTAATGACACAGTCAAAGAAGTCAATCAAATTAGTTTGACATGATCTGCCCCCCCAATGAATCCATGCTGCCTTGCATCCTGAAGACCATGCTCCTCTAGATATTCCACCAACCTTTCCCTTTAGTATGGTCTCCATGGGCTTGCCCACAATGGGGGTCAGACTGAATGGTCTATAATTCAATGGGTGATCCTTGGGACCACTTTTGTGGAGGGGCACGACATGTGCTGTTCTCCAGTCCTGTGGTACCATGTCTGACTTTAGTGAACTATTAAATAGACCTACCAGTGACCCTGCCAGATCCTCAGCCAGTTCCTTTAGTATCTTTGGATGTACTCTGTTTGGGCCTGGTGATTTGTTCACCTTCAGTGCCAGCAGCCCCTCCCTCAATCTATCCTCCTCTATTACTACATCTGTGTTTCCTTCCCCCCCACTCTTCTTTTCACTCCTGGAGGCACTGGCCCATCATTCTTCCTGGTGAAGACAGAAGTATTCATTTAGTATCTCAGCTTTTCCCCCGATTATCCCTCGACCCACTCCACCCCTTTCTTAAGCCTAACAATCCCTTCCTTCTTGTCCCTTTTCTCACTTATATATCGAAAAGAAACCTCCCCCCCTTCTTAATTCTTTCAGCTATCTGCAGTTCCTTCTGTGCCTTTACTCTCTGGACTTCCTTACTTGACTCACTAGCCAACCTCAGTTAATTTTCCCTAGCCACCTCTCTATTGGTCTTCCTGAATTTTCTATAGGCCAACCTCTTTTTTCTTACTGCCTGGGCAACCCCAGAATGGAACCAACTGGGTGCTTTGGCCCTTGTGTTCTTTCCCTGAGACTAACACACTCATCTGTGGCAACCAGTATTCCTTCCTTTTTTTTTTTTTAATTCAAAGTTTATTGATTTTACATAGCCAACTATAAGGATGTCAGTCACATGAAAACATATTACATCTTGTGCCCAAATGAACCTATACTATACATAGTTCAAATGACTAAACCCCACCTCCCTAACCCTCCCAACCCCTAATCCCTCCCACTCCCTCCACCCCTTCTGGAGTGTGCCAAGTTTCTTATATGTATGAGGAGAAGAGACATCAACTGTCTTGGGATACTGTGTATACTGGTTATTCGACTAACCCTTATTGCAGATAGACTGCGTATAATTTCCCCCACTTCCTATCAAAACCTGCCAAGCTATTCCGAAATCCAGCTATTAACCATTCAGATCTGAAAAAACTAGACATATCCCTTAACCAATCCTTATATGATATTATTACCTGGTCTTTCCAATGTTTCAAGACTAATTTTTTGACAATAATAGCTATTAAAGCCATGTGATATTTTCGCTCTTTGACCTTAATATTGTCATAGTATCCTAATAGACAGACTTCTACTGTAAACAACTCCTCTAAGCCTAAGCAGGGATCTAGTTTGGCTCTGATTTCCCACCATAAAGGGGCTATTTTTTCACAGTACCAAAATATATGTACCATATTCCCTTCTTCTTCTTTAGCACGTCTAGTGCAGGTATTATCTGGGATCCTACCCAGTCTGGCCAGTCTCAGGGGGGTATAATACATATTATTCAGTATATGATACTGCATAAGTCTGAGTCTATCCTGGGAGAGATATATGTAAAGATCTTTCCAGATCTTAGCCCAATCCAAAGTCATGCTAGGAAGCAGGGATTCCCAAATTGATGACCCAGATAATGAATCGGTACAGCTAGAGGTCAAAAGGAAGGCGTATATTGCAGAGACCAAATGTGGTTTAATAGCACATTCACTAATATGAATCAGCAAAGGATTGACTAAGGAAGGCCAAGCCTTAGCTCCAAACAGGGTAAGTATGACATGTCTTATTTGGTATACCTTGAAAATCATTGACCTCAGGATATCATACTTGGTGAGTATCTCAGGTGTAGAAAGCAGGTTATCCTGGTTATATAGATCCTCCACGCATGCATACCTTAACTGTGGGATCCAATGGGGTAAAAGATTCACCCCACCAATTTTAATTTTAGGGTTTGATGTAATTGGTTGCCTGGTATCCACTTTAAAAGGTATCTTCAGGTATGAACAGCACTATGAGAAAACCCTCAGGGAGGTACTAACCACTGAGTCCCATAAACCCACTGGCAGTGAATGCCTTGTTAGGTAATAGACCGAAAAAGGGTTGATGTTATTAGATTTTAAGAGGTCCCTCTCAATCTGAAGCCAAATCAGAATGTACTCTGTGTCACTCTGGGAGATCCACCTTCCCATTTTGGTTAAATGGCTAGCCCAGTAATATAACAGGAAATTCAGGAGTCGGAGGCCTCCGATGGGTCTAGGGGCACTAAGCTTGTGAAATGCATGATGGGGATGTTTGCCCAGCCAAATAAAATTAGAGATCATGGAATGCAATCGCTTGGAAAAGGAAATCGGGAGCCATAAGTTCAATAGGTTCAGAGGGTAAAATAGACATGGCAGAATGTTCATCTTAATTATATTTATCCGGGCCCATAATGAGAGGGGCAAACTCTGCCATCTTGCAAGGTCCTGCTGGATAACTTTGGCCAGATCTTCCAGGTTAAGCTTCTGAACCAGAATAGGGTCTCTGGCTAGATAAATTCCCAAATATTTAAGGGTCTGTGAGGACCATTTTATGCCCAGGTGCCTGACTTCCGATTTCAAACTATAGCTGTTCAGGGGGAAGAACTCAGTTTTAGAGATATTTAGTTTGTAACTGGAAAGCTTAACCATATTGCTTAGCAACTTCTAAAGCTTGCTCTAATGAAGAGGCCGGGTGAGTTAAGTGAAGGAGAATATCGTCCGCATAGACCGAGAGCTTAAGGACTTGAGTGTGAGCTTTGATACCCACAACTTGGGCGGACAGTTTAATGTGCCGTAATAGTGGCTCTAGATACAGATTAAACAAAAAAGGTGAGAGGGGGCAACCTTGTCTGGTACCTGTGTATAATGGGAATATCTTGGAAAACACTCCATTACAATAAATCTTAGCAGATGGGGAGGCATGAAGAGACTGTACTATTGCAATAAATTGGGGGGGAAAGCCCATTCTCTGCAAGGTTATCCATAAAAATTCCCAACTTACTCTGTTGAAAGCTTTTTCAGCATCTAAAGAAACTAATGCCATTGGATGCTGGGAAATTGGACAACCTGGAGAGTGTGTGCGAGTGTCCTAAGATGGTCTGCTGGGGAACATCCTGCTATGAACCCTACTTGCTCTGGACTTAATAATCAGGCCCAATATGGTTTTATCCAAAGTGAAAGCAATTTTGCTAAGATTTTAATATCACAGTTTAAGAGGGAAATCGGTCTATAGTTAGCTGGATCCAGGAGAGGTTTATTCAGCTTAAGTAAAAGTATGATCATGGCATCCATAACAGAAGGGTCTAACACAGCTGCTGTAAACATATAATTGTATAGGCTCAATAAAAGGGGAACTACTTCTTTAGACAAAGTTTTATAAAAATTTGAAGGGAAGCCATCCTGCCCTGGCGCTTTATCAGGAGTGAGACTATTAATAGCCATCTCTATTTCAGTAATGGAGATTGGCAAAATTAGGGAGGCTTGACAAGGGTCCTCCAAGACTGGAAGGCCTAAAGAATCCAGATAGTCTCCAATATCCTGTGGATTTAAATCAGTGAGACACTTCCCATATAGTGATTTATAAAAGTTTTCAAAAACCTCAACTATGTCACCCGGTTTTCTTTTAATAGAGCCACCAGCGGCACGTATAGATGGGACTAAACGCAAGCTTTCTAACTGCCGTAATCGTAAGGCAAGAAGTCGACCAGCCTTTTCCCCCTGGTAAATATATTTAGCTTTAGTTTAAACAAGGGCATATTCCGCCTTTTCTCTTAATAAGTCAGCATATTCGTTACGCAAGCATAACAGCTCTTCCATGGTACCCCTGGAAGTATCGGGAGACAAGGAATTCTCTTTTTCTATAATCTGGGTTAACAAAGCCAAATCCTTAGAATCTCACGCCTTCTTCCTTCTAGAGGCAATCTTAATAAATTCTCCCCAGAGGTAACACTTCAAGGAGCACCAAAAAAGGTTGTATCTCTGAACTGACTCCCTATTGCGTTCTGTAAATTAGGCCATAAGGTATTTGATATAGGAAATCAAAGACTCCTCCCTTAGCAATTGAGTATTCAGTCTCCAAAATGTTTCCCTCTGAGTATGGGGGTCTACTGAGATAGACAACCATGCCACTGCGTGGTCTGATATCACTATGGGTTCTGTACTGGCCTGATATGTAGTAGGCCTGGCATAAGAGAACCGCTAATTAGGAAGTAGTCTAATCTGGACCAGGTCTGGTGAATGTTTGAATAAAATGTGTACAGTAGTCGCATGGGGTTTAAGAGGTGCCACGGATCGCCCAACCCTAGCATGATCATAAAATCCTTCAGGGCATTCTGCAAGGGCGAAAGTGGCTTCAGTGGTCTATAGGTCCTATCCAGGTCCTGAGTTGAAGGAATATTCCAGTCACCCCCTAAAATCACGGGGGCAGGTAATAACATTGCCATCTTATTGGCTAGGTCCATCGGGAAGCCTGGATCCCCTCCCACTGGTCCATATACTGAAACCAAAACCACCATCGTATTATTTAAAATACCTTTATCTAACACATATCTTCCTCCAGGGTCAATAATCATCATGTTATCTTTGAATGCAACATTCCTACTGAATAAAATAGCCACCCCATAGCTGAAGGATGAACACCCTGCTGCGAAAACCTGAGACACTACCTGCCTACGTAGGAATAGTGACTCCGAGTTAGTCAAGTGGGTTTCTTGGAGCAGAATGATATCTGCCTTTGAAAAAGCACAGTGTTTAAGAATTTGCAGTCTGTTCAAGATGTCCCTCACTCCTCTAACATTCCAAGTGATTATTTTTGTTAGAGAACTAGCCACTGTTAAGTACCAGTACCAGTTTTAAAAAATTCGGCATGTCCCAAATCCAAACCTTGAGGCACACTCCAGCCTTCCCCCCTCCCAACCCTCCCCAAGCAGTATTCATGCACAAAGACCTGTCCCATCACAGAACCGAGGTCTATTAAGTAGCCAGTGTACACTTCCACCCTTACCTCTCCCAATCTCCCCCATAACCTCAGTCCATAATTCTGAACACAACTCCCTAAAAGAACATTCACATCCAGTGAGCCCAACCATACCTAAACCGGTAAGTCTGATGCTCTGCAGAAAAGGTTGCAGTATTGCCCCCACCTGCAGTACCCCAAAAACCCTACCCCTCCCCTCTCTCCATAAACCCCAATAACTATGTACAATGGGCCACTCATTCCAGATTAAAGTAGCAACAAACCAGAATGACTCCAGTATGAATGGCCAAATCCCGATGGCAATATCTGTATCTGGTAAAAATATGAAGGCCCCATAACCGGCTATCGCCCCACATAAAACTGTGAGAGTTACCCCTACATACTGTTCTAAGAGAGCCTTAAGTGAACTAAAGCGCCAGTAACAAATACCCCAGACACCATCCCCCCCAAACTAGTACGTCGAGCAGCGTTCTTAGACACTGCAACCCAGAACCCTCCACACCTCTGTCTCTCTGGATAGCATGGGCACTGTACTGATACCAATCTGACCTGAACCACTAGGTCTGTGTTACAGATTCAAACCACAAAAAAAAAAACTAGGGACCCAAACTTCACCCTCTTATAGTGCCCCATGTTCACAGCCCTTGTGGTTATGCAGCATTCAATCTCCGATACTCTTTCTAAGACACTAAGGCTCAGCAGCTGCCTCAAGGCCAAAGCAGATGTTAATTAAAGGCAGCCCAAACCTAACACAACCTAGGATCAGTGCCATACCATGGGGGTGCTTTACGCTAATGCGGACAAGTTATAAACCCCTCGTGCTCCCCTCCTTGCTCCAGTTCAACAAAAGTTGTGAGATCATCCTAAAACAATAAGTAATATATGAAAAAAAAAAACCTAAACCAGCAAGAGCACTTGCCCATGGGTTCCTGAGGGACGAATAAAGTGGATACACCCCGCAGAACCTAAATATTGTCCCCTTGGAAACTGACTTTATTGGGGAAGGTTCCACTGCAAATTTCGGTAATCAGAAAGCCTTTCGGCCCCCACTCTTTCTCATCCCTCCCCACGAGCCTCAAACCCCCAACCCCACCAAACCCATCCCAGACAGGCCCTAGACAAGCAAAGAGAACAGGTAAGCAACTGGAAATATAGTCTTTAGTTAGCTATTCAGCCCGCTAAAGTCTTTATAGACAGTTCATCCCTCTTTGAACAAGCTGGGTAACTTCCCTGAAAGATCTGAAAAAGCCTGTTCAGGCGTATCATATGTAAACCAGGACCCCTGGACTGAGACTCGGAGCTTGGCTGGGTACTGCATTCGGAAAGGGATACCCGCCAAAATAAGTTTTTTGACTGTAGCATGGTAGGCGGCTTGTTTCATGCGAGTCTCTCGGGGCAGATCTTGGGTTATTTGTAGATTGGCATTTTCAGACTTGATACTTTGCAGCTCCCTTGCTTTGTCCACAACATTAAAAATCTCACTATAATTGGTCTTGGTGGAGCTTTCAATGGAGGCTGTGGCCTAAGGGAGCGGTGTGCCCTTTCTATCTGGTAATTAGCACTTATCGGGGAAGGACCCACAACTTTTTGAAGAAACTTCTGCAGGAAGGCCACTGTATCGGGCCCTTCTTCCGTTTCAGGTAGACCAAGAATCACTATATTATTCCTCCTGCTTCTACCCTCCAAATCGTCACACTTCAATTGCAGTCGCTGTATTTGTTGATGTAATTGCACTAAATTGGGTTCTGTTTTCTCCTTCCACCTCTCCACTGAAGCCATTCGGGCCTCGGTATCCCCCATCCTTCTTGCAAGGCCCATAAAATCGCTGTGGAGGGACTTCAACTCCAAGGAGATATCAGATAGAGACTCTCTAAAAGTGAGCATCTCCTGCAAGAAGCGATCTTCCGTTAACGGGATAGAAGGTGAAGCTGAGGGCACCCCTTTCCTGACATTAGCTCCTTGGGCCTGCTGTTTTTTCGATAGTTTCTCTGGCGAGGTTGGTGGGGTATGTCTTGGTAAGGCCTGCTTCATATCAGCTTCCATCTTATTGGCACAGGCAATCATGAAGCTAGTTGCCTCAATATCTTAACTCTACCCCTCCAGACAAATCAGGAGCAGCTGCTAGTTATTATCACTGAAGGCTATTTTCGTTAAAATTAACACGGTAAAGAGGCGAGGTGCTGGAGCTCCGCTTTAGTGCTGCAGCCAGGAACCCTGCATCACGTGATCTCCCAGTATTCCTTCCTTAATGATGGGCCACCTTTGGTCCACCCCATATCTTCTCTGATGCCCACCAGATGGTTCCTTAGCACTTCACCCATTTTCCACCCTCCTGAAATCCAAGATTTTGGACTTAGTTAGGATTATTTCCCTGCCCATATCCAACTGGAATCACACTGTGCAATGGTCACTTCCACCCAGTGGCTCCCTGACCATTATTTCTTGTATATGCTCCCCATTTGTGAGCACCAGATCAAGAATAACCTCAGGTCTTGTTGGTTCAGTGATGCTCTGAGTCAGGAACCCACTCTTCAGTCCTTCCAGGATCATTCAACTCCTAGCACATGTTGTGGATGGGTGAAGTCCCCTACAATTACCACCTTTCTTTTCCCCACTGCTTCCAATATTTGTGAGTTCAGTTCAAGATTATTTTCGGGCATGTGATGATGTGGTTATGCAGTATGTGCTTTAGTATTTTGGAGACCACAGGTAGGAGGGAGATAAAGTAGGCCTGAAGTTGTTTAGTTTGTCCAGATTGCCTCCTTTATGGATGGGGACCATGCTGATAACTTTTCAACCAGAAGGAATATAAGATAGCTCTAAGGAGTAGCTGAAGAGGTAGGTCAGAGGTATGAAAATTTCTTTGGTACCAAGGTTCAGCATTTTGGTGTCCAGACCATTTGGACCACAGCATTTTCTGTCTTTTTGGATTACTGCAATGCTCTGTACCTAGGGTTACTGGGGATGGATCTCCATCCCCTGCAGCTGGTGCAGAATGCTGCAGCCTGGTTGTTGATTGGTTTGTCAAGAACTTTCCATGTCACACCTGTGCTGTGCGAACTGCACTGACTGCTGGTGCAGTGGAGGATCACCTTCAAGGTCACGTTGCTGACCTATAAGATCCTACACGGACAGGGACCGGGTTACTTACAAGACCTCCTTCAGCCCTACCACACAGTTCATCCACTCTGCTCCACCGACGAGGGATTGCTAGAGGTTCCCAGGGTCAGTCTTCAGTTATCAGGGGCCAGGACTTTGTTTTTTGTGGTCCCAACCCTGTGGAACTCTCTACCTCATTGGATTAGAGAGTGCTTGTCCACTGAGACTTTTAAAGCCTCTTTGAAAACATATTTATGTAATCTGGCTTTTAGAGACAATGTTTAGTTTTATGTCTGCTGCCTTTTTATCTTTTTATATGTTTTTATTAATTGAATGTTTGTCATTTTGTCTATAATATGTCTGTGCTTTGATTCTTGAAAAGCGCATTATAAATAAAAACTGATTGATTGATTGATTGATTGATTTTAAGGGGAGCAGTTGGTCCAGGATGTCTGAAGGCTCAACTGTAGAACACATAAAGTGTTGCTAGGGAAGCTCTGGTGTCATGAGGTGGTGTGGGTGTTTAATTATCAAGTGGAGTTCTATTATCATTTATGATGTCCACATTAAGAGCATTGGCAGCAGTGACAAAGTGGGTGTTTAAGCGATTGGCTATGTCTTGGAGCATGTGGCATGGAGGTGAAACAAAATATGGAGTCTCAGGAATGCTTCACATTTTGGGCCCCTTCAAGCCAGTGACAGTCTTTCAAAAAATTACTGGGTTTGTTGGGGGTTGTTGGAGAGTATACTAGCACTAATGGACCTTTTGGTTGCTCTGATGAGACTCACATATCTGTTTCTTGTCACCCTGTATAGCTTTAACAGTGGGGAACTTCAAGTATGCATTGTAGAACCATAGGGATATATTAGGGGTATATTACAGCAGAGATAGGGAAGGGGTAGGGTCACTGGAAACCAGATAGTGAGTGCAGATGCAGAATAGGCAGGAAACACTGGAGCAGACTGGGTAGGCCAAGCAGTCCTTTTATGCTGACAAATTCTAGGTTTCTATTTTCCAGTCAGATTGGGTGCTGGAGCAAGGACCTTTGCACCAGTCTCTGTCCCTAATCTTCCTGAGGCTGGGAAGGTCAGAGGAGACACAGGGTGCAGAGTTTAGTCTCACATTGCGACACTCGAGTGGGGCATGCTTGTTGCAGATCTCCAGGAGTTGGTAGACAAAGAAAGCCCATGCATCATTCAGGTCAGGTATAAGCTCAAACCTGCTCCAGGTGACAACTGCCAGATCAAACATATATCTGAGGATGCAGAGTTCTTGTAACACCTGTATTTGATCAGTTTAGGGGGCCAATGGTTATACAGCTTCTCTCTTATGCAGTAGATGGCAGCATGATCACTGGCAAGGTTGGTAATAAACAAGCTGCTGAGAACTTTTGGCTTCTATCTGTGAGAACAATATCCAGAAGGGAAGAGGCATTTGGGTTTTGCAGATTGTTTCTAGTTATCTGGGACATGAGTTTATCAAGACCCAGATATAAGACCAAATCTTTTATAATTTTAAATTTGTCTGGATTAAGCAGTCAATACTGAAGTCACTCAGGAGCAGGAGCTAATGGGATGCAGTTTTTTGCCAGAATGGGACCAAGCATGGACAAGTTAGTAGTAGGGAATCTAGGAGGTCTGTAGTCATGAACAAGGATGATGCATTTGATGTTGGAGAAAGCTATCTGAGTTCAGAGAATTTTTGTAGCAGTCAAGGAGAATGGCCTAGGGCAGCCTTTTAACTGGAAATTTAAGTAACAACTGAGCAGCTCTTCACCACTTTAGCCTTTGTCTTGCCTGTAGAATCTGTACTCATCAATGGCTAGCATGGTATTGGGAGTAGTGTCTGATAGCCAGGTCTCTGAGAGTAACAGGAAGCAGAGCTTGCTAACCACTATCAAGTCCTTAATAAGGTTTAGATTAGGAGCAGCAACTCATGAGACTAACAAAGCAGAAAGAGATATCCTTGTATTATTTTTTGCTTGCCAGGAGTCCATTAATGACAGGGCCAGGGTTGGCCTTGATATCCCCATATAATAACAACCACAGGATCATAAAAGATCTGACAGTGGCACTGGCTAAGTTATTAAAAGTGGGCAGAAGATGAGAGCTTACAGGATACCATCCATGTGCCAGATGCTTTTTACTCATAGGCGATGGTAGTGCATTTTGTCTTCCTATGGCATTACTGCTGAGTTTAGCTCTAGCCAGTGAAACAGACAGAAGTTAAGGATGGCTTGGGAGGGAGGGGATGGACAGGCTCAGGGGACTCTCCAAGTGCCTGGTTTATTGGGGTGGAGGCACAACATGAATGAGTCAGGTTAATGTGAGCCCAAATAAGGACTTCAGCTTTACTGGGGGGTTGGGTATTTGTCCATTAAAGTAACACTGGAACAAAAATAGTCAAAACTTTGACCCTACCTATTTTCACTTTACAATGTGCACCACTTATAGTGTCCATGCTTATGCTGGATGGCTGTTTATAATAGGCAAAACCTGGTTTCCAATAACCACTCCCCATAAGGATCCATTGTGAAACTGCTGGGTATACCAGATTACAGATGCCTGCTATACCAGACACCTAAGGCCTAATAACACCTCTGCAGATGCAATCAGGTAGCCTCCCTGACACTTCCAGTGGCTACTTAGCAGGAGCTGTGGAGGTGTTATTTGGGCCTCCTGTACCCTAACAGACAACTGCAGTTGTCTAGCAGCTATCTAGCTAATGAGTTGGTAAGGTGACTATGTCCTTTTCTCCCTTCTCTCCTCCATCCCTCCCAACAATTCATCTCCATCAGATCCATCTGTTTTGTTGTGAAATAGACAAAAAACCTTGTTTGTTCACTGCTGATGTTTTCTTTACTTAAGCCTGCTCTCCCCCCACAAAATCTTGAATGCTGCTGTTCTTGAAACAATGCTGAATAGAGAGACTGCAGTTTAAAAACTTTGTGTTTTTACTCAAGGAGCATGTTAAACTGCCACTCTGGTCTCTCTGTAGATTTAGGTTACTCCCACTTCATAAAATAATGAAGAGTACAAAGATTGCTTAGGATATGAATTCCAGTTTCTAGGGCTGTGGGCGGATCACTGAACTCCCTTTTTGGACTTTTGGATGTGTTCCTCTATAGCTACAAAACAGTACACCCCCCCGTCTGATTGTTGCTATTTGCTGCTCTATGTTAAAAGCATCTGAAGGGAGAGGGGATGCTACCATATTGTACCTACAAGCTTCTCAGGATATTAACAAAAAAAAAAAATGTTTTAACTGCTGTTTCTATCATCTGTCCAGCTCAGTCTAATAGATTTATTCAATTTCTTTCAGGAACCTAGAGGTTAAGTCATTATCTGTTGTACTGGAATTTACTGAAACTTTGAAACAGTGACACAGACTACAATATCAGATTACAGACAGTGCAGCTGCACCTTTATCTCTCTTATTCCTATAGGCATGACAGGTTACACACACACACACACACACACACACACACACACACACACACACACACACACACAGCAGCAGCAGCAGCATGTACTCTGACTAAATAAATTCAAGAGAAAGTACAGTTATGTAAGAACTTACCGTAACAGTCTATCTTCAAGAGAGGTTCCTGCAGTAGGTCATAACATGTAGGACTGCATCCCCTGGCATCAGGACCGCATGGCAAACCTTTTCCAGCAATGTCTGATGGGGGAACTGCCCACCTGACATCACGTGATGGATGTCAGTGTGACCCTATATAGTTGGAGCTCCCCACACCCACCCTCCAGTTTTCCCACCAGAGATCTAAGTTGGACGAGATGGGAGAAAGGATGAAATCCTGGAGCTCAAAACAGAAAGACTGAAAGAAATGCAAAAACTGGGGGAAGAAGAGAGGGAAAAATGTGATGTACTGCAGGAACCTCTCTCAAAGATCTACTGTTACGGTAAGTTCTTATGTAACTGTACTATCTTACTTTGAGAGGGTTCCTGCAGTGGGTCAGAACATGTAGGACTGAATCCCAAGCAGTCACTCAGACAGAGACCGAGAGAGTCATGGGAGGAGGAGAAACTGAAAGGACAGTACAGGGCCGGCCTTGGAGAGTAGGCCCTGTAGAACGGCGAGGCCAAACCCAGCCCTACACCTAGAGGCAATGTCCAGACTGTAATGCTTTGTGAAGGAATGGACTGAACTCCAGGTTGCTGCCACACAAATCTCCACTGCAGAAACATTCCTCAAGAAGGCTGTAGATGCAGCCATGCCTCTGGTAGAGTGACCTCTTATTTCCCCCAGCAGAGGTTTATTGTGTTTCAGATAACAGAAGCAAATGCAGTTAGAAAGCCACTTAGTGAGGCACTGTTTGGACACTGCCAACCCCCAAGGATTTGGGGGCAGAGGAGACAAAGAGCTGGTCAGATTTATGAAGGTCCTTAGTCCAGTGGATATAACACCTCAGGATCCTATGTACATCTAATATATGAAGAAGAGCCTCACCTGTGTTCTAAGGAACAGGGTAATAAACTGGAGGTTCAACCATCTGATTTAGGGTGGACTCAGAAACCACCTTGGGAGGAAACTTAGGATTTGTCTGCAGGACAGCCCAGGCCTTGTGAAAAATCAAATAAGTCTCCTTAAATATCAGGACTTGAAGCTCAGAAATTCTTCGAGCAGAAGTAATAGCAACTATAAACAACACCTTCTAAGAAAGGTAGCACAATTCACAGCTCATCACTGGTTCAAAAGGGATGAGAATAAGCTTCTCCAACACAAAATTTAAATCCCAAGGTGGCATGGGTTTGCGGATGGGGGCGTTTCAGGTGGAGAATCTCTTTCAGGAAGGTTTTGGAGATCTCCAGCTGCTCCATGGGTTTAACATCCACTAACACACTGTAGGCTGAAATAGCCAAAAGGTTTACTGTAAGGGAAGAGTAAGACAGGCCAGAATCAGACAAGTGATGCAGATACTCCATAATATGTGGAGCTGAGCAAGTGAAGGGGTCCTAAACTTTGGAAACTACTCAAATGGAAAAGTGTTTCCATTTCATTGCTTATGTGGATCTAGTGGAGAGTTTTCTAGCCTCCACCAAGAACTTAAACAACCCTGCTTGAGACCCCAAAGTGAGATCTGATTATGTCTGAAGGAGCCATGCATGAAGATTCAGGGTCCTGAATCCCGGGTGCACCAGCCTGCTCTGGTCCTGTGTTAACAGGTCATGCTGGAGAGGAAGAGGAACTAAGCTTTCCACTGACAGCACCGCAGAAGCAGAAACCAAATTTGCCTTGGCCAGAAGGGAGCAATCAGTCTCATCCAGGCTCCCTCTGTCTGGAGCTTTAGAATAACTATCTGCAGAATGGGAAATGGAGGTAATGCATACAAAAATGTCATTGTCCAATAAAGCAACAACACATTGTGCCAGAAAGCACCATGGCCTGGAATGAGCGAGCAAAAAGCTGGGAAGCTTTGTGTTGGATAAGGAGGTGAACAAATCTAAGTCTGGTTGACCCATCACAGAAAGAGGAAGTCTTCTACTTCCTTAGTTCTCATTCATGAGCAAGGAACGACATCTGGCTGAGGCTGTCCACCAGGACATTGCAAACATCTAGAATGTGAACGGCTGAGATAAACAAACCATGATAGACTGCCCAGTTCTACACTCACTTCCTCTCCCTGCAAAGGGGGTATGATTGAGTTCCTCCCTGCTTGTTGATGTACCAGACCACCGACATGTTGTCCTTCTGGATCAGCAGAGATCCCCGTGACAGGATGGAATGAAAGGCCTGAAGGGCATAAAGGACTGCCCTCATCTCCAGAATACTGATGTGAAAAGACATCTCTAGGTGGGACCACAAACCCTAAGCTTGGTGCTCCCCCAAGTGAGCCCCCCAGCCCAGGTTGGAAGCATCCATAGTGAGGATCCCAAAAGGAGGGGGACTTCAGAAGGGAAAGCCCTGAGATAAATTCGAGGGATTCATCCACCAAAGGAGATCCCTCTTGACGGCACTGGAAACTAGAACTGGATGGTCCAGGTCATCCCAGTGCTGATCCCACTAGACACGCAAGGTCCTCTAGATGATCCTTATATGCAACCTGGTGAAGGGGACTGTGGAGATGGAAGTCACCATCAGGCCCAGGAGCCAAAGCAATAGCCAGGCCAGGAGGATTCTGGATGAGTCCACCAAAGCAGCCTGCTCTGAAAGGACCTCTGCCCTCTCTGGAGAGAGGAAGGGCTTGCATTGGACCATGTGTAATACCATTTCAATAAAAGAAGTCTCTGAGTGGGGGAAAGAGTTGACTTGGGGATGCTGATAGTTATTCCCAGATGCAAGAAAAAGTCCAACGTGAAAGAGAGGGCATCCAGAAGACAGTCCCTGGATGAGGCCACCAGAAGCCAATCGTCCAGGTAAGGAAAAACTGCTATACCCCAGTGGCGTAAGGCCACTGCCACCACTGCAAGGCACTTGGTGAAGACACAAGGTGCTGAGGAAATGCAAAAGGAGATGGCTGTGAACCAGAAGTGCTTCCCCTGGAAACAAAAGTGAAGGAAGCAGCAGTGGCCTGGGAACACCGGGAAATGCAGATAGACGCCCCGCATGGCCAATGCACACAGACAATGGTCCTTCTGCAGAAGAGGCAGGAGGACCTGCAAAGTCAGCATGTGGAACCTATTGTACTCTACAAACAGGTTCAGCCTGCTGAGGTTCAGAATGGCTCTGAGGTCGCCCGTCTTTTTTGGGACCAGGAAAAAGTAGGAGTAAAATCTTTTCCCCCGTTGATGTAGTGGGACTGGTTCTATGGCCGCCTTCAGCCTTAGAGCCTACACTTCCTCCTGAATGAGAGGAACCTGGTGCAGGGAATAGGATAAGTGACCTGTAGGAGTATCTGGAGGGAACTCCAGAAACTCCAGAGTGTGTCCTTTTGAAATGTGCTGTAGGACCCATGCATCTGAGGTTACGCTTCTCCACTCCTGCATATGGACAGTGAACCTCTCTCCCTCTAGCTCTTTGCACTGAGGCTGAGGAGGGGGAGGGAACTGCAAGTCAGGAAGTGGAGGGTCTGGGGGGAGCCCCAGTCCCTCTCTGGGATTTGGAGGTAGGTGTGCAGGAGTAGGTGGGACCCGTGACTTTTCTCTTGCCCTGTTGCCTGACGAAGAGCTGCTTAGCCTGCCTCCTAGTCTGTCTCTGAAAGAGCTGCTTCTTCTGGGAGCCTGAACTGTATATGGACCTGACAAACCTCAGGGCTTGGCCACTTTCCCAGAGGCCCATAATTATGTCCTTAGTGTCCCCTCCAAGGAGGACTGATCCCCAAAAGGGAGCATCTTGAATCACAGTCTGGACATAATTAGAGAGGCCAGAGCTGCAAAGCCAAGCATGCCTCCTAAGAGACACAGCAGTAGTGGAGAAGTGGGCTACCTCATCCATGGAGTTATAAGTAGCCCTAAGCCCATGTCTACAGGAGATTTTGGACAAGCACAAATCCTTAACTAACTCCTCCTTGCAGTCCAAGGATTCCATAGATTAGGTACAGGCCTCAATCTTGATCATGGTGGCTTTTGGAATAAGATCATATGAGCCACATAACTGAGGGACCAGAGGGTACATGTAGTGGATGAATAGACTTTCTTGCCATACTGATCCAGCTGTTGAGATTCCTTATTAGGAGGGGAAGTGCTCATATGTTTTGGCATAGCACAATGATCATAAACTGCATAATGATAACAGAATCTGCCTTAGCATGTGTGTTGAGGAAGGAAACACCCTCAGGGGTGTGATATATACAGTCGGCCATTTTAGGGACCACTGGAGTAGAATGCAGTGACTGCCAGATAGTTGTGGTGAGGTCTTCATGGGGGGCAATCCGTGGGGGGATCGGGATTGGAGAAGCAGACTCCAAATCCAAATGCTTCTCAAGGCATTTTCTTTTGGGGTCCAGCTCTTCCGTATTCCAGCCATTAGTATGCTGAATAATATGGAGCAACTCCGTGAAAGAAGAAGAATCTTCGGGGGATTTAGTAGAATCCTTGCCTTTATTCAGGGAGGAATGGTCATCCAAAGATTCCACAGTAAAATCCTCCTTGGACCCAGATTTATTGTCCTCTGGAGGATAAAAATCTGGAAGAGGGATCTCCTGAGTAGACCTAGAAATATACACTATTGAGTGGACAGAGCTAAGAGGTGACAAAGATTGAGGAGGAGGGGTGATACTGGAGCCAGCAGGAATTTTTCTAGGTCAGAAACCAACTCAGTCTGAGCCTCCTTCCACCAAGATTATATAAAAGTCTGAAAATTCTGTAGAGAGGATAGGGTTGGAGGAGTTGGAGGAGGAACATGGGTGGGTGGATAGTGGTAACTAGGTACACTCGAACCATGAGAATGATGTTGGGTGTGGATAACCCTTATAAAAGGGTTGCCCGGGTAACGGTACCCTGAAAAGACAGAATGAAGTAAAGTGTCTGACGAAGGCCCTGATAGCAGATAGGCCGATGTAATTCCTTGAGGGACACCTGGAACATGAGGATGCGAGGGACCAGGCGTGAAACCCTGAGAAAGCATATCCGATGTCAGGGGCAGATGTCAGGGGGAGCTGATGTTAGATTGACCATTGTCTGAATAATGGACATCGGGCCCGGCATTATCACTGCTTGCATTGGGACTGGATGTGAAGGCCCTGATGGAGGGGCCAACCAAATGTCTGTCACTACACCTGATGATGGATAAGATGGAGCTGATGGAAAAGGGCCTGCTGGAAGTGCAATCGGCGGGGATGAAGGCCTAAAGAGTGGATCGGGGGCCCTGGAATGGTCCAGTACCAGAGCTCTTGGTTGAATGCCCTTCAGGGAAACATGGGGAACTGTCACTGGGGTGGGCAAAGAAAGAACCACCTCTAGAGGTTCGCTTCTTCCTCAGTGACTGATGTGACAACAGGGGCCAGAGGTGCCACCGGGGGAGGTGGCAAGGAAGGTTTCCACCCAGGAGAAGTCTGGGTGCAAGGGTGACTAGAAGCCAACAGAGTACTCAACCGGATGTCAAGTGAAGTGGCATGAGCCCTTGATGGGAGAGCAGGGTCCGGGTGGACGTCAGAGAAGGATGGTTTATCAGATGACAAACTGACTAAGCGGTGGAGGGAAGAACCTTTGGCTGACTTATCGGTCAAAGTCTGGCAAGTCCCTGCAGAATCCCTGGGACTCAGCTTATCGACAGCCAGGTGAGCCCCAGAGGAGCTGGGGACTGACTTATCTGCAACAACCAGGCATTCACCAGAGGAGCCAGTGGATGACTTACCAATAGGGTTTGGGAGGAAGGTGGCAGAAGTACCTGGAGAGGCCCTGGGTGTAGCCTACAGAACCACAAGGGCAGGCAGTGGGGAAACAGCCTTATTGGTTGAAGGTCTTTGGGAGTCCCCTTGGTCCTGATCCTCTGGTCGCTCCTTCACCTGATGCTTTTCTTATTCTTTCTTCTCCTTTTTAACCTCAGAAGAAAGGGAAGATGGGGTGTCCCTTAACTTTTACATCTCTATCTCTAGGGAAGCCTTTCTGATCTTCAATGAGATTCCAGGGCCTGCTGTCACCTTTTGAGGGTAGCCTGATTAAAGGGCTTGCAGGCAGGACAGGCAGCGATGTTGGGGTTCAGGTCCAGGCAAAAGAGGCATTGAAGATGGCCCTCCTTATGAGGGATCTGAATGCCGCACTTCTCGCACTTCTTCTTTGACTTCACAGCAGGTGGTGAAGAAGACATAAAAGAAATAAGAGGTAGTAAAAACAACACAAAAAAAGTACAAATTAGGTGATCGGCTGAGCAAGATTTACCATGAGGTACTATGCACAGGTCAACAGCTGAAAAAAACTGGAGGGTGGGCGTGGGGACCACCCACTATATAGGATCACACTAATGTCCATCTCGTGATGTCGGGTGGGTGTTCCCCATCAGGCATTGCTGGAATAGGTTTGCTATGCAGTCCTGACACCAGGGGGCACAGTCCTACATGTTATAACCTACTGCAGGAACCCTCTTGAAGTAAGATCTGAATTAGTAGCATGACAGTTTTTGATGATTGTTCCTGAACAGCACCATACGGCACTAACAAGAAAATAATAAATTGCTCTCTGAAATGTTTATCCAAAATAATATTTGAGTGAAAGTATGGAAGAACATTTTTAATAAAATATGTTTTCCATATTTGACCATTGCTTCTTAATAGTCATATAATATTATTTCAATATGTAGTGTGCATTTTAAATATTTAACTTGTAAATACTGTTTAGACTTGTCATTATGACCGTGTCACGTACAACAACAAAAATAATCTCTTTCAAAATAAAAACTCTAAAAGGGAATGTATTTGTATTGGAGACAGAGATATTGTAAATTTATAGTTTGTTGGCGATGTTGGTAAAAATCTGGGAATGTCACACTTCCCGAAGCTTTGCAAAGTTCCCCAACCTCATATCAACTTTGTTACCAATTTCTGAATATTAAAAGACAGCCTGTTTGCTCTGTGAAATCACCTTTCATGATAACTGAACAAAATGACACTAGCACTCACTCTTCATTATGAGGGGTCTTAAAAAATGCCATGTTGAAAATTTGGTGCAATAACTCAAAAAAATTGAAAGTTATATCCAGGAGTTGCATAATTTCTATGTACATTTGTAACTTTAGTCATTTGGTAGCATTTCACAACCCTATTGGCTCTGGCTAGAGTTTGTTTATAGTGCTAGCTCTGCTATTGACACTGGTCACAGGTCATATCTGGGCATTATCTTTGTGATAAAAAATCTTGAGCTCTAAATCCCTAGTACAATTGAGATGAGAATTCTGGTTTTCTTCACCCCCTATACACAGGTACAGTAAACACAAAATAGTGCAGGCATGACTTTCTAAATGAAGGTGTGATGTTACTGAGAGCTGATTATGTGGCGTGTATAGTGATGCACTAACAGAGGGGGTTGATGTGATCTAAAGCACTATTTTGGTAAGTCAAGCAGCCACTTATTTATTTCACCAGGAAGGCATGGTCGCTCGTCTCCCAGTGTGACCTAGGGGGGAAGGGGTACATTAGGAATGAAACATTAAACATAGAAACATAGAATTTGACGGCAGATAAGGACCGCTTGGCCCACCCAGTCTTCCCCTTTCCCTACCTGATGGATAAGCTGCAGATCCTAGTTAACCAGCAGCCTACTTCTTCCTACCCCAACCCCCTAGAATTGCCTTATAACTGTCCCATGCTTGAATTCCACCACTGTTTTTGACTCCACAACCTCCTCTGGAAGGCTGTTCCATACATCCACAACCCTCTCTTTGAAAAAATACTTCCTTAAATTACCTCTGAGCTGCCCCCTTCTATCTTCAAATTGTGCCCCCTTGTTCTTGCACACCTCTTTTTTTGAAAGATGCTACCCTCTTGGACTTTGTTGATTCCCTTGAGGTACTTGAAAGTTTCTATCATGTCCCCCTCTCCCTCCTTTCCTCAGGCTATACATATTAAGCTCCTTAAGTCTCTCTTCATATGTCTTCCGGTGCAGACCCTGCACCATTTTGTTGCCCTCCTCTGGACAGCTTCCATCCTGTCTATGTCTTTGCGGAGACTGGGTCTCCCAGAACTGCATGCAGTACTCAGATGGGGTCTCACTAGCTGTCTGTACAGAGGATAATAACTCCTGTTTTCTACTGGTGATGCCTCTCCCAGCAGAAAACAGGAAGTTATTATCCCTCTGTACAGACAGCTAGTGAGACCCTACTCAGAGTACTGCGTGCAGTTCTGAGACCCAACTCTGCAAATACATAGACAGGATGGAAGCTGTCCAGAGGAGGGTAATTGAAATGGTGCAGGGTCTGCACTGGAAGACATATGAAGAGAGACTTAAGGAGCTTAATATGTATAGCCTCGAGGAAAGGAGGGAGAGGGGGGACATGATAGAAACTTCCAAGTACCTCCATGGTACTTGAACATTCAAGTTATAAGTTTAACATTAACATACAGTTGTAAGGCAGATATTACAAACAGTGCTACAACAGTGTTGCACATGATAGGTAAAAACAGTGGATAATAATAAGTGCTGGGTTAATAAGTAACAAGTGCTTATGTGAAAGAAAAGAGAGGCAGTGGTGAGGTATGTGTATAGGGGGAAGTGTTGTGACCCTGGAGACCACTTCAGGATGTGAGGAGCTACACTGCATTGACCAGAGATAAGGGGATATGGAAGTGTCCAAGATAGACCCCTTCAGGATGGTGGGTCGTGGGAGTAGATGAGAGATACAAGCCCCTTTGAGGGGTAGGAGAGGGGTCCATGGAGACCATTTGGGGCCCCTTATATTCTCTGGGAGATCAAGGAAGGCCAGTAAGGGGGAGCAATTTGGGGAAAGGGGAGGAGAGCTAGGAATTTGGGTGGGTGTGCACAAGGTAAAATGAAGGTGATGGTAGAGGGGTAGGGTTTGTCCAGGACTTAGAGGAGGGAGTTAGGGAGGGACATGGCAGGAGCAGCTAGGAGCAAGGTAATTATTGAGGGCAATGCTGATGGAGTAGGCAGAGAATGAGTGCTATATCTGACAGGGGAGAGAATTCCAGATTTTTGGGAGACAGTGAGAGTAACCGGATTGGCCAGTTTGGGTGGATCAGCTGGGGACTACCAGGGTGCGAGAGTTGGTTGATCTAAGGGAATGCGAGGATGGTGGGGGTGTTATAAAGGAGGAGGTGAGGTAGGAAGGGGGCTCACCCAAACAGTGCTTGGAGGTGAATTTAACACAGTGGGAGAGCCATATTTGCAAGAGGGAAAGATAGGGCACGATAAAGAACACAGTGGTGGGTGGGGGCATCCAAGGCAAAGAGGCAGAAGAAATTGAAGAGGGTATCCAGTCTGGCCAGGGATGACTTAGGGGCAGCACCATAGACTATGTCACTGTAGTCAAAAATAGGCAGTTTCATCTTCTGGACAAGTTCACGCCTAGCAGTAGGAGGGCTGCAACTATGGTTCCTGAACAGAGCACCAAGTTTGGGGTACTGTTTTTTTCTGGATGGTGTCAATATGTCTAAAGAAGTTTAAGTATTGGTCCAACCAAACACCTAAGTACCTGAAGGAGGATGTGTCCTCAAGTAAAGTCCCATCTAGGGTACTGTATGAAAAATGGGAAGGGAGGGAAGCCTTGAGAGTCTCTGCCTTGTGCCAAAGTTCATGGAGACTGTCTTCTTGGTGTTGAGGAAAAGTTGATGGTTAGCATACCAGAGCAGAGCCTTGTCAAAGTCTTGCTGTAAACTGATTGTAATCTCATCAGGACGGGAGCCAGATACATACAGGACTGTATCATCGGCATACATATGTATAGCGGAGGATGGGGAACAAACAGAGGGAAGGTCATTTAAGAAAATGAAGAATAGGAGGGGCCCCTAGTACAGAGCCCTGGGGGACTCCAGTGCTAATCTTATAACGTATAATGGACAATGGGTACTCACAAAAAGTAATCCATTATAAGAGGCATGTACTATCATAGATTTCAGGCATATTGTAGTTTTATCTCATGGTAAGATTTTCTAGACCCATCAAAATTTGAGTATTTTATAAATGTTTTGTTTCAGTTTTTTCTCATGAAAAAAAAAAGATGTTCTCCACATTTGCTTTAGAAATACCATTGTAAACCTGGTAAGGCTTAGGACTGAGAACATGAATTAATTGTGTAGTGTGCAGCATAGGAGGTACCAATTAAAGTAGATTCAACAAATCTGCTAATATTTTTGTTTGATGTGCATGCAACAAACATTTTGTTATCAGTGCATGGGGATTTTTTTTTGGGGGGGGTCACTGCCATGTCCATGGCAGCTCACCATACCAGGGGCTTGGCAGTCTAGACCAATGACCATGCATTGTGGTCGTGATGCAACTCTCTGCTTGGTGGGCTAAAACTGTAAGTACTTCAAAGGACCGAAGCTGCTCTAACCAGAGAAGGCTTTGGTCCTTTGACTTGCATGAAGCAGCGTCATCAAACAGCTGAGCAGCTTTCAAAGTCAGCCCATCCTTGGAACCATAACTCCAGCATGTGCATTACTATTGATGCTAATACGCATGCCCAAAGTCATAGAAATTCCTCACATTCCCCTATTGACAACATTGCTTTTAACTTTTGTCTCCATTTTTCCCTGATGTCTAGTGGGACCCCTCACCTGACCATCCCTCTCAGCAACCACCACTCCATGCTCCCCCCCCCACACAAACATAACACTGACACTGGAGTGTCCAATCCCCCAGTGTCACCTTCTGGTATTTTTTTTGTTTTGTTAATAGCCTGCGACAAAGAAAACCATCCATCAATGTCTGTTGCTGGTGCCCCAATACCTCTCCACCACCTGACCCTGACACAGGGGTTGCACAATCCCCCCATGTCGCCATCTGTTATTTTTTTTGTTAAATAGCCTGCAACAAAGAAAACCAACCATCGATGTCTGTTGCTGGTGCCCCGTAACTCTCCCCCATATGATCCTCCCTCTCAGCACCTCCCCACACACAAACAACACTGACACTGGGAGTACCCAATCCCCCAGTGTCATCCCCTGAAATATGAAAACTGTCCATCATAATTTCTTTTGGGGGGGAGGAACTTGAAAAAAGAAAACTGTCTATTGATGTCTATTGTGCCATTATTCCATCACCAACCTGACCCTCCCACTCAACACCCTCCTCCCAACACCCCCGAGCCCTTAATTACTCACCGGGGGTCTGACGCAGTAATACTTTCTCAACCACAGACACATTTTCGCTCTTCAGCACCGAACCATGAACTGAGGAAATCAGGTATGCTGTTCAATGTATTTCAAAGGGGATTTGAACTTAGTGGCATAACTTGTCCATTTCATAATATTTCTGCCCCAAATTTTCAACATGCCTATTTTAGGACCCTACCTCATGAATTGTACAGTCATATTAGGCAAATTGGTCCCAAAAGGTGATTTTGCAGTCGCTACATGAAATCACCTTCGGGCAGCAGCTGAACATTTTCTCTGCCCTTGCTCATAAGATGCTATCATAAGAAGGCTATGTTGAAAATTTGGCATACTATATTAAAAAACAGCAAAGGTATGAGCTAATGTTGAAATTTACGAATGCAGGCTTGTAAATCAAATCAAATCAACGTTATTTATATAGCGCCATGGCGCTGTACATAAGAACATACACATAAAATAGATTAAAACAACATTAAAATATGTCAACCATATTTAAATAAAGGCTAAGCTAAAGAAATATCTTTTTAAATCAATATTAAAACTATCGATGGTAACTTTGGTAATTTTCATTTGACCTAAAATTTTTAACATAGCCATTTTTTTACAGCACCAGTCATGAATGTGACAGCTGTAATTTTTCAAATTCTGGCCAAAATTTGTTTTTGTGTCCCAAAAGGGGATTTCGAAGTTGCTGCATGAAATCACAATTCTTGCAGGAAGTGAAAATTTTCTCTGTACTTTTTCATGAGGTGAGTTCATAAGAAGGCAATGTTCAGTTGCAAATCTGAGTAAAAAAATATTAGAAAACAACAAAGTTATGAGTCTTCCTTGAAATTTATGAACACGGGCTTGTAACTTTGTTAATTTTCAGTAGTTTAATCAGATATTTTAAACATAACCATTTCTTCACAGCACTTCATGAATGTAACAGCTGTCATTTTCCAGATCCTGACCAAAATGTATTTTTGTACCTGTGGTGTGGACTGACATTTTAGTGGCGTGGAATGAAGTTTTGGTGAGGATTTGAAAATCTTCACCTGTTGGGTCCATTAGGTAGGGCAATAAGAAGACTGTGCTGAAAATGTGGTGTACAAATACGGCAAAATGCCCAGGTAATGACTGAACGTTTCACTGCTGTATTTCAGAATTCACACATAACTTCGCTATTTTCAATATTTTGACTCCAAACTGTCAGCATAGCCATTATTCCACACTACCTCATACTGTAAATGTAACGTGTCATTTTAAAAATCCTGCACAAGATGTGTTTTCACACCTCTGGTGAGAAACGACATTTCGGCCAATATACTATATCTGGTATATGTCATATCTATGCGGCGAATCCTCAAACAGGTATCTTCAGAAATTGAGGTCAAAATTAACAAAAACAGCTTGTTTACCAATCATCAAATGTTTAAGATTGACCCGTGCTTGTTAGTAAAAGTAGTTAAAACTAGCTGTTTGGGAAAAAAACGTTCTTTGTTTTACTTCTGCTTTATATGTTACAGATCATCAAGGCTCCAGGGTAGACAGGTTTGTGTATTCAGTGCAGTTTGAGTCAGCCTGAAACAATTGTATCTCTTTGCAAATAAAGTAATACAATTTCCTGTTCTGAGCTCACCAGAGATTAATGATGTCTAGCTGACACAATTCCTCATCCAAATTTTGAAATATTTTATACGAGAACAATGTCCAGGTGATCACTTGAAAAGTAGTTGAAAAATATTGATTGATTTGAGAATAAAAATAAATAACATTAGGAAAAACAGGCAGGCCAGCAGAGAGCTCTGTGCCTCAGAGTCTTCCCTCTCCACCCTCCTTCAGCACTAAGATTTGCACTAGTGTCAGTGGCTCAGTAGGTAGCACACTCGCCTCTGAGGCCGGAAGATCAGAAGGCTGTGGGTTCAGTTCCCACATCTGGCACTTGGGTTAATATCCCAGTACTGACACTGTAGTGCAGCATGACAGAGGTGCTGCACTTCTAAGGTGCTGTCTTTTGGATGAGACGTTAAACCGAGGTCCCATCTGCCTGGATTGGTGGTAGTTCAGGTGGAAGTTAAAGATTCCATGGCACTTATTGAAAAGAGTAGGGGAATTTCCCTGGTGTCCTAGCCAAATTTCCCCCATTCACTAAAATAAATACCACCAACAGCTTAATCTGATTCAAGGTCAGTTGGCATTCATCTGTATCCACCTCCCCCGGGTCATGCCTGAAAATAGGCAGGATTTGTCTAGTGCACTTACCCGGTCAACAAAAACTAAATAAACAAATCTGCAGGGCTACTAGTCTACCTGGGCTTCATCACACACTTTCGCAACCCACGGCAGCTTCTACTTGCTGGATTGCATATTTTCTGTCTTTGGGTCCTTCATCCCTAAAAGTCTCTTTTCATTTCAGCTGAATGCTTCATCCTCCTGCAGCCCTGGTACTGCTAGTAGTCTGTATACGTAACTAGAAGGATTTCCTCTAAAAAGAAGAACTGTGCCTGTGAGATAATGGGAGGGGGTGCTACACCTATATCAATCTAGGCTAAGATACACAAGACAAATGCTACCAATCCTTGTATTGCTATGAGCAAGGTTGAACAGCAGGAATAGGTCTCACAAATTAATAAGACAATCATATGATGAAAACATGGCATAAAGATGCTTTTGAATTAAAGATCCACAAATAGCTTTATTACAATGTGTAGCTCTAATGTCCAATACCATAAAAAGCCTTGTAATCCAAAATGTGGCAAGGGATAAAAAAATCAAATGAAAAAAGACCTACCCCAGTCCTAGAGCCAGCCAACACTTCGTTAGAAGCCTTCGTCAGGGAGGCGTCAATGTCAGTAGAAGAAATCCAGGCAGTTGAAGGCAAGGTTACTCACCTGTAACTATTGTTTCACTACTTGAATTTCTTCTACAGCAACACAAGCCCATCTAGCCTCACCAGGCTATTAGCTCTCAGTAAGTAATTTTTGGTTCATATCAAGATCTTGAACTTGGAGGAGCGAGGGCATGAGATGAAGGGAGTGGCAAAAGTTCTAGTCAATGGACTTTCTAAGGACTTTGCATGTACTCAAATACTCCGGATGTCTGACAGTAATGTAACACCCCTCCCACCCTGCTGTGCCGAGGGTTCCTGATGGTAAGTGGGGGGGGGGGTATAACAAACCGAAGACCTTCCTGAGATGTAAAGCCGGCAGGTATAAGAAAAACAAGGCCTTACCTCAAGCTGAGTTCTAGCAGTGCAGTGCAGTGCAGTTTATGATTCCTCCACCAAACCCCAGGTTAGCACTTGCTGCAGCTTCAGGCCGGTTTGGGGGGAGGAAAAAAAAGGACAAACTGGCATGCTTCACCAGAGGAAGAAATCAGATAGTTCATTCAATAATCTCAGTAACACATGCAGTAAAAACAAAAGGACATTTAGTTCTGATTATCATGTTAGTAATAAATAAATAAATACATAGATAAATTACTCAGTTCCATGGAGCTGGGAGATGGAGACAGATGCAGGACAGTAATCGAGAGGCACTAAACAGTAACAGATAACACAAGTGCTTGTAACAGGTCTAAATTAATTAGACCAGGTGTAGACTCCATGCAGATACCCAAAACCATATAAAAGCTCAGGACCTTAAATGGTGCAACTTCACATCTAACCGCTGCTCGGGGGAGTGCATTACCCCCCCCTCCTGACTTAACTGATACTGGAGATGCATCCTATAAACCATACCGTGGTCGCCCTTGACCCTTGCCAGAAAACCTAACCAGCTCACAAGCCTCTTTCCTATAGGAAAAGATGCCAGATTTAAACAGAAGAAATGGACAACATGGCACCAACCTTTCCAATTACTCTCATCATGTGCATTCCATTAGCAGGTCTAACACAGGACCTGCCCCAGGCACAGGCACAGCAAGCCTGATAAAACAAATCCCTGGAATGCACCTGCCAACTGACCCGTGGCAGCATACCACACCAGGTAAATGACCCCATTGAAGCTGCCACCTCCAGACAGCCCTGCCATGGCCCTGTCACCACCATGACAGCCCCACTGCCATACCTTTTCTGTAGCAAGCACCTCGCCTCCCTAACCCAGCCATGAACGAGCCTTCCTCCAGCTGCTGTCCTTCACACTGCTGAGCTCCTGGAACCCCAGTTCCTCATGGTTGCCACACTCCTGCCACACTTCCCTTAGGAAATTAATTATGAAACACATAAAATCGACACTAACAAGGCTGGTACCGCCTGGGCTGGGGGGTTTTAAGCCCTAACCCGACTTGCCCTACATCTTGCTCAGTGGCACCCTCCCCCTAAGGACACCTCCCCCTTTTAAACCTGAGCCCGGAACAATACACCCACCCCCGGGGGTGGAATCCAGAATGCCCCAAAGCCAGAACCCTAACCAACAGGGGAGGGCAATATATAGTAAGCCAGCCCTGAGAGAGGTGGCTTACAGTTCCCCTCTTAAAACCCATTTCCTCCTGTAAATGGGGCATCTGGCCAGCCCATGAATGCACCCACCATAATAGGTATGCATATTCCCACCTGAGCCCTTCCCAAATCATGTGCAAATCCAATCCCCCGGCCTACTTCACAAACTGTCCTGTGGAGCTGATCCTGCCCAGAAAAGATGTTAAAGACAACTATACTTTTAAAATTATAAAACAATAAAGCCAGGCTGTTCTTAACAAAGGTATTTAACTTATAAGATTTACACATAAGGGACACACTCTCCCCACACTCATCCGTCACACCAGCTTCACACATACTCTCACTCAGCCTTTCACGATAAGAGGTAGATACTTGTTTAACATTTTGACTTTTTTGATTTGGTTCTAACGGAACAGCAAAAGGGTTTTGTTTCGTTATTCCTGAAACACGGAAATAAACAGTCACACTGGTTGCTGTTCAGACAATTCCAGTTCTTAACCTCTGAGGAACAGTCCTGCAGCACCATCCACCGGGCACAGTCTGTTTCAAAATTCTCTTTGTTACTTTAAACTAGGAACAGCTGAACAAACGTGCAGAACCGTCCTGGCATATCACAGATGCTGAGTATCTTCCTCTAAATGGTGGGACCTCTGCCATGGGGAAAATAGAAAGCTGGATCTGGCTTGGTGGTTTCATTTGCAAAAGAGTCCATAGATATTATGTAGTGCTTCACATGACACCCATCAGCCACATCTTGGACAAGGGCATAATATTTAAATAGAGTCAGCCCTGTCCAGGGGGATGAATAGAACATAGTTTTGACTTTCTGGATGATTTCTTGGGTCAGTGGGCTGGTTGACTCAGACCGCTGCTGGAGCTTTTGGACCATTCCCCAAAACACCCAGTCAGTCCACTTTTTTTTCAATAATGTCCCACAACCTCTCCGGGACATAAGATTACACAACAGTCAGGTACTCAATGTGTATTCTGTGCATCACCCACCTCTCTACCTGTGACCACTAGGGCAGCTCTCAAACACTATTCCGATGGGTGGTTCCTGGCTCCAGCCACACCTAAATCCTGTGTGGCACATTCATGGGGTCACGGTTCAAGAGTCCGTCCAACCAAATACGGGTGCCTTTGCACAGTGCTGGAAGGCATAGGGTGTTGTCTGGCAGCTTTAATACAGGGCTGTTGTAAGGATAAGGAATGGCTCAGTACACTTCTTGGTCAGCAAATTGCTAAGCCTTCAGGGCTTGTCCAGGGGGCAGCACAGCTGGCATCTCCCATACAACCTCCTCCTCTAGTTCCTCCACTATTGCCTTCACTGTGCTCTCAAATAGGGAAACTCTCCACCTGGAGCATCTGCTGTGCCACCATCTCCTGGTAGAAGACTTGTGGATGACCCACTTGGCCTGGAGCTGCCAGCTCTAAAGCCCCATCCTGTACCTCTCACTCTGACACTGGGATAGTAGGCAGTGGTGGGCACAGTGGGATTGGGCAGACGGTTGTGCCCCACAGTTCCCTCACAAGTGTCCTCCTCCTCCATAGCCTTCACAACTACATCAGGTGCCACACTGCTTGCTTTTTCTGGAGGAACATGTGGCTTCATATCCTCCAATGACTCAAACAGCTTGGTCTCTTCAAAAACATCAAGACTCCCCAGGGGCACTAAGTAGGCAGCATTCACCAATTCCAGCACAGAACAGAGCCAGGCATAGCTGAAAGGAGTACCCATGGACAATCCTGAAAAAGGCCCCCTGGAACAGTTAGTGCACAAAGGCAGACAGACCAACCCCTCTCCTCAAAATACACACTTTACACATTTTTCCTCCACTGCCCCTCTTGCTGCCAAACTCCATAGCCAGTTCAAAAGGGACGTGGGCACAGTGGACTGGGTATCCTCAGAAGGGGCCTTCTCCACCATAACTTCTGTGTTTTCCTTTCCTTCTGCAACATGCAGTTTTCTGCTCCGAGTACGAGGAGAAAATGGCATCTTCTTTGCATATTCCTCACCCAGCAGATGCCTGAACCAATCAGCAGCACTGCATCAAACCAAGTGACCTCTTCCTTTTGCTGCTAGGCATCTTCTCTTACTGAAAGACTGGAGATAGTGCCAAATACCCCACAGTGGCGGTCTCTAATGATGCACCACCAAAATGCAGGCCAGTTGATAGCAGGGGCCCCAGCCTTGATAAGTCCACTCTCAAGCACTCAGTCCTGATTCCAAATTAAATCCCAGACAAGCCCTAACATTCATAATACCCCTCCCTCCCCACTGTGTCTAGGGGTCCTGACAGTAAGCAAGGGGTGGGGTACAAACCAAACACCTTCCTGAGAAATAAAGCCTGCAAGTATAAGAAAAACAAGGCCTTACCTCAAGCTGAATTCTAGCAGTGCAATGCAGTTTGTGCTTCCTCCACCAAGCCTCACCTTACCACTCACTGCAGCTTCAGGCCGGGCCAGGGGGAGGAAGAAACAGGACAAACTAGTGTGCTTCATTAGAGAAAGGAATCAGATAGTTAATTCAATAATTTCAGCAACACATGCAGTAGCAACAAAAATAAATTTAATTCTGATTATCACATTAAAAATTAATAAATAAATTGCTTAGCTCCATGGAGCCAGGACATAGAGACAGACACAAGGCAGTAATCGAGAGGCGCTAAATAGTACCAGATAATACAAGTGCTTATAACAGGTCTAAAATAATTAGACCATGTGCAGACTCCACACAGATACCCAAAACCATATAAACACTCAAAACCAGAGTGCGACTTCATATCCAACCATTACCCAGGGGAGTGCCTTACTTCCCTCCCTGAATTAACTGATACCAGGGATGCTGCCTTAATCCATACCGTGGCCGCCCTTTACCCTTGCCAGAAAACCCAACCAGCTCACAAGTCACTTTTCTATGGGAAAAGATGCCAGATTTAAACAGAAGAAATGGACGACATGGTTCTAACCTTTCCAGTTACTCTCACCATGTGCATTCCATTAGTGGGTCTTACACAGGGCCTGCCTCAGACACAGGCATGGTAGGCCTGATAAAATGAATCCCAGGAATGCACCCACCAGCTGACCCATGGCAGCATGACACTCTGGGTAAATGATCCCTTGAAGCTGCCACCTCCAGAGAGCCATGTTGTGGCCCTGCCACCACCATGACAGCCCCACTACCATACCTTTTCTGTAGAGCACTGGCACTGGGCATGTGTTCAGGATACACAATTTCAGGCAGATCACAAGTCAGGTGCATAAAAAACACATTGCTGCATTTATCATTTTATTTTCATCAAGTAAAAATTACAGAAAATAAGAACAATTGGTTAGACAAAATAAATCAGATGACAATTGCTTTGCTTCATCAGTGTCCAAGGCACTTTCTTCAGCCTAACAATGTGATAGCACACACCACAGTACAAGAAGGTCTTTTTCCTTCCTCAGTCAGTATCCAATTGACCTCTTTATCTCCTTCCCAGCACTGAGCTAGTGCTTTTTTATAAACTCACTGCCCTGTGATTGACATCAGACATAACTTGCAATTAGCCACCTGCAGGTTTGTTTACAAAATTAAGAAAGATCAGACCCGAGGTCAGAACATTTTGCACTCCCAAATTCTCTTGCAGGAACATGCTGTCTGCTGAAACAGATATCTTAGAAGGTGGTAGCTAACATCTTAAAGAAACACAAACAAGCTTTTGTTATTCTTATATCAAAACAGTTTTGTTATAGCCAGTCAATCAGCATATTGGACATTATACAAAACATATACACTGCTTGGTGAAGGGGTTTCAATTTATCCCAGCAGTGTCCTCTATGACAAGGGCCACCCTGTCACACATCCCCCTGTCATTGAGGCACAGGTCAGGAAAGCTTAGGAAAAACCAGGAGCAGTTGTAACATTTGCAACAAGAGTATTTATTTGTACTAGCAATAACAACAACAAAAAATGTTCAGTATAACTATTTACAAAGGCCAAGTAAACAGAAGAAGTCCATCTGAGTTTACCTTCAATCTCTGTGTCCCTCTTTTGCAAGCAATTGAAGCTCTGCCTTGTAAGTCCTTCCAACCCCCTTTCTTAACAAGCATCCTGTTCTTCTAAAATGTTCTTGAAAGTATCAGGCAGGTGCTGGCAGGAACACAATGTCCCAGAACTGAGGCCCCCTTCTCTACAGCTCTTCTGCAAAAGGCTTAAAACTTACACTCAGGTAACCTCTGGAGTTTCCAATTGCTTTTTTGCAATCATCTCAAACTATAATTATATACATTTCAACAGTAACACTACATAATTTCTAACCAAAGGGATCCCAATATCAGTTACATTTCCACATAATGATTTGCATATATTTTTATATCAGCAGATATGCAAGAGAGGAAAAAAACAGAAAAGCAAAGGAAGACTGAGAGAAAGCGAGCTGCAAATAGTTGTGAGACTGTTGGGGTGATCAAGTCCTAGGTCTCACAGGAAACTTTGGTTGCACAACCAGACAGATAAGATACAAGAAATGAGAGAATAGAATATATCCTTGCATTTAAACACTTTCTCCAGAACAACTGGGGCAGGATTCTATACAATCCTATCACATGCCCCCCTCCTTAAGAGGGAACCCTGTTTTATTAAACAGGTTTCCAAAACTTTCTATTAATTCTCTACTAACGTTAGCTTCTAACTTTCAGAAATTAAGCATGTATACAGGATTCCCTTTTCTACAGCAGTACAGTAAACATTAAAGTTTAAACTCATACATTTGTTTTTCAACTTTCAGAACCCTCAATTCCTGATCCATATCTTGACAGAAAATCAGCATTGCTATTCTCTTTACCAGACTTGTGTATCACCTTGAATTTAAATGGCTGTTGTGCCAGGTACCACCTTTGATTCTGGAATTGTTATCTTTCATTTGGTTAAGCCAGCAGAGAGGATTGTGATCTGCTGTAATTACAAATTCAGTTCCGCGCAAACAAAACTTAAGGGACTCCATGGCCCACTTTGCTGCTAAACATTCCTTTTCAATGGTGGAGTACCTTTTCTCTCTGTCATGCAACTTACTACTTATGTACAGAATAGGATGTTCTGTCCTATCTATATTTTGACTCAGGACTATACCTAGGCCTATCTCTGATGCATCTGTTTATAACAAAAATGGTTTCTCAAAGTCTAGGTTTCTTAAAACAGGAGCTGAACATAATGCAGCCTTAATGGCTTAACAAGCATTTGTCAATGCCATAGTTCTTCATTTGGAATTGATGTTGTTACACACAGATTGGTAGAACTACAGTTCCCAGCAATAAGAACAAGTTCTGCCACTTAGTTCACATTCCCGTTGCAATACAGTGAAGTGCATACCTGTTTTCTCAATTCATGATCTGGCTTCGAAGAGTGAAGATGTGCCTACGGTTCAGAGAAGATGAGGGCACTGGAGCCCCACCATGGGTTGGGTTGGTGGGGACGTTATAGTTAGAAACCCTAATGCCTGGGCGTTTGTTGGTATTTGCACTTCAAATTTTCAACATGGCCTTTTGTGACCCCCACCTCATGAAAGCACTTGAGACCTCTGCTCATGAAAAGTGGCACTGTGATTTTGTTAATCTGTTCCGAACGTTGATTTCTCACAGCAACCGTGCCAATCTGCTCCAGATGTGCAAAAACATAGTTCGGGCAGAATGTGAAAATTACAGCTATACCATTCATAGGGAAGTGTGAAGAGAAAGCAGTGTTGAACATCTGGAGTGAAAATATTAAAAATGCATGAAAGTACGAGCATATGTGGAAACGCACAACACACGCTCATAACGGTCATTTAGTGGAATAATTTCACCAACATTTCAACATAGGTATTTTGTGACCTCTACTCATGAACACTGTCATTATGATTTTCTTATTCTGTCCTGAATGTTGATTTCCCACAGTGACCTCACCATTGTGCGAAAACCCATATCGGGCAGGATGTGAACAATGGCAGCTGTACTGTTCATAAAGAGGTGTGCAAAACTAACAATATTGAAACTCTTGAATGAAAATATTATAAATCCTCGACGTTACAAGTGTGCATGGAAACTGCACAATGCACGTTCATAAAATAGTCATTTTATGGACTTTTGTCGCCAAATTTTCAACATAGGCACTTTGGGACCTCTGCTCATGAACAGTGTCACTGTGATTTTCTTAATCTGTCCCGAACATTGATTTCCCACAGCGACCATGCTATTCTGCGCCAGAAGTGCAAAAACACATTTTGGCCAGGATGTGAAAAATGACAGCTGTACTGCTCATAAGGAGGTGTAAAAAATGCCATTGTTGAAAATCTGTCATGAAAATATTATAAATTCATGAAGTTACATGTGTGAGTGTAAACTGCACAACACATGCTCATAACACAGTCATTATATGGACTTTTGTCACCAAATTTTCAACATAGGTATTTTGAGACTGCTGCTCATGAACAATGTCACTGTGATTTTTTGTAATCTGTCCCAAACACTGATTTCTCACAGTGACCATGCTATTCTGCACTGGAAGTGTGGAAATGCATTTTGGCCAGGATGTTGAAAATGGCAGCTGTACTGTTCATGAGGAGATGTAAGAAAATACCAATGTTTAAAATCTGGAGTGAAAATACTACAAATTCACAAAGTTACGAGTGTGCATGGAAACTGCGTAACGCATGCTTGTAAAACAGCCATTTTTTTTTGCCACCAAATTTTCAACATAGGCTTTTAGGTAGCCAATCACATGAAAAGTGACACTGTCATTTCGTTAATAGGTCCTGAAAGGTGATTCCGCACAATGACTGTGAAATCACCTTTCGGGACTGATTAACCAGATGACAGTGACAGAATTCATGAGGTGGGGTTCAAAAGAACCCCCATGTTGAAAATCTGGTGCCAAAATTCTCATAAAATGGCCAAGATATGCACCAACATTGAAAAAAACTCATTTATGCCATTACACAGCTTACCGGCATTTCTTTAGTTCGCGGTCGGCTTTGAGGAGTGCAGACGTGTTCCCGGTCCACTGAAGATCATTGCGCCATGCTCCGGAGGTAAGTATGGTGTGAGGGGGGTGTTGGGAGGTGGGTGCGCAGAGGGTGGGTGTGGGATGGGGGATGGACCACCAGAATCAATGAGTGACCGTTTTCTAGTTTACAGGTTTAATTAAAAAAAAAAAACTTGCAGGAAGGTTTTCTTTTTTACAGGGACATTTGGCACACTGGGGTGGGCTCCCAACATGCCACCTGAGTGTTTGGGAGGGACACAAGAGCTGAGGGGGATTGGGCACTCCTCTCTGCACACAAGAAATTGGGGGGCATTATGCTGATGGGGAGTGGGCTCCCCCATTGGCAAAATTAACTGGAAGGGGACATGCTGACAGGGGGATTGGGCACCCCCGTAGGCACATAAAAGTGCCGGGGGGGGCAAGAGCTGAGAAGGATTGGGCACCCCCTCGGCACACAACAAATTTGGGAGGGGGGAAATTATGCTGATGGGGAGTGAGCTCCCCCATCGGCAAAATGAACTGGAAGGGGGCATGCCGAAAGGGGAATTGGACACCTCCATCATTTTTTTTTTTTTTATCTGTGCAGGAGAAGGCCTGGGCTCAGTGCGTTCACACTGCTAAAAGCTACAGCAGTGTGAATGCACAACCAGGAAAGCAATGCAGGAAAGCAACTTCAAAGGACCAAGCTATGTTACTATTGGTGTGGCTCCAGTCTTTTGAAAAGTTGTTCTGTGCAGCCCGAACAGCTGAACGTGAATCATTGCCAGTCTGCTGACTGATTCGCCTGCCACTGATCTGCCCCTACAAATGGAGTTTTCCATTGGGCAAACCCCTGTAAAGCACCTTATAGGAATGAGTTCATCTGCATCTGCACAGCACGTCGAACTCAAAAAGCTTTATTACACTTTGAAGTCCATTTCACATTATTTGGGTACCGTGTTTTCGTGAGTCCTGTGAGGGGAGTAGCTAACTCAGCAAATTTGGGAACAAATCTCCGATAATAACCAGCCAGCCCTAAAAATGACCTGACATGTTTCTTTGTTTTAGGGACAGGGCTGTTAGCTACAGCTTCTATGTTAGAAGTTTCTGGTTTAACTTCTCCATTTCCCAACGCATAGCCCAAATATCTGGTTTCCTGCATGCCCAATGCACATTTGGTAGGATTAATAGTCAGACCTGCATTTGTGATAACCTGGATAACTGCTTGTAGGTGTTCCAGTCAGGACTGTACACCATGACATCATCCAGGTACGCAGTAAAATAACCAGTGTGAGGTGATAAAATTACATCCATGTACTGTTGGAATGTAACTGGCGCACCATGTAAACCAAAGGGCATTAGTGTTGAACTGACAGACTCCAACAGGAGTGGCAAATGCAGTTTTGTCTCTGGATTCTTTAGCTAATGGGATTTACCAGTAACCCTTGGTGAGATCAAGGGTACTTATATACTTTGCACTCCCCAGTCTGTCCACCAAATCATCTATTCTGGGCATAGGATAACTGTCAAATTCTGACACTTGATTAAGTTTCCTAAAATCAAGGCATATTCTTACATCACCTTCTTTTTTGTTTACAATTACCATTGGAAATGACCAAACACTCCTCAACTCTTCTGTGATAACCAGTTCTTTCATTTTTTTTGTATTTCCTTAACCACGTCAGGTCTTAACCACTCTGGTAACCTGTATGTCTTTTGCCTAATAGGGCGAGCATTCCTTGTCCCTATAACATGCTCAACCCCTTTTGCTCGGCCTGGTACTGTGGTAAAAGTACTGTTAAATATCTTTAGCACATTACAAATGTCTGCAGTTTGTTCTGAGGTTAAGGAAACATTCACCTTTACAGCATCAGCATTTATAATTTGTTCCAGTCTATCGTAAGCTACATCAATATATTCCTTATCAGTTTCTTTTAAAACTAGCAAAGTAGCTTTTGGCATTTTTTCAGTCCATTTCTTGAGGAGGTTAGCATGGTATATCTAAGTAGGATTTTTCCTCTCAGAAGTCTCAATCTCGCAGTTAATGCTGCCAGTACGTCTAAGTACTTTATGAGGCCCTTGCCACTTCATTAACAATTTATTTTCTGTTGTGGGTAACAGTAGCAAAACCTTTTCACCTAGCTCAAAAATGTTTTCTTTTACCCCATCATCATAATATAACTTCTGCTGTTTTGGGGCCTCTTCCTGATTACTAGGAGCAATTTCAACATAATTTGCCAGGTTCTTTCTTACGGCACACATATAAGACTTTATAGATTGTTTCTGAGATATTCCCACATTTCTTTTATCTCATCCAGTGGCCCTCTTGGCTGCCTACCATACAGCACTTCAAATGGTGAAAACCCTCTTGATCCTTGTTGCATTTCTCTCTAAGCAAATGTAGGCAAGGCAAGTATTGGTCCCAGTCTTTCCCTTCCCCTTTTACAAACCTTTTCATGTTTGCTTGCGCGCATGCGCAAGGAACAATATGTGGCAGCTTAGGAAAGCAGGTTGTGGAGGCACGGCACTGTGGCAGCCAACGGAGGCATTACATTTGGGGGCTTGGCACTGGTGGACCAATGGAGGCACAGTGTGCTGACGACACTGGCTTCCAAAAGTGCCACCAAGTTGTAATGTTTTCGCGTCAGTAATCAGGGGCCACCTCATCATTGCAGTGTCAGCCATTCCGCTGCAATGAGGGAGTGACCCGTCATTGCAGGGCAGAACGTTGCCTAGAGTAATATTGTTTGTGAACGTGGCGGCAAGCCTCCAGCATGTTCACAAACAATGTTAGATGACCCCCAGTGCCGAGGGGGTGCCCAGTTCCCCTCAGCATCATGTGCTGCCCCCAAAACAGTTTTTGTTTGCTGATGGGGGACCTAATCCCCATTGGCTTTTTGCCCCCCTTCCCAGTGTAATTTGCCAACAGGGGCGCCCACTCCCCATCGGCATAATATCCCCCCCAAACATCGATTTTGTGCTGAGGGGGTGCCCAATTCCCCTAGGCTGTTGTCCTCCCATATGTGCTGATGGGGTTGCCCAATCCCCTGTCGACTATAGCCCCCCCCAAAAAAACACTCAGGTGGCATGCTGGGAGCCCGCCTCAGCTTGCCAAATGTCCCTGGTAAAAAAAAAAGTCCCGTAATATTTTTTCCTTTTTTTTTTTTTCCCCTGTAAGTCAGAAAACGTTCCCTCGTTGAGTCCAGTGGACCGTCCCCCAACCTGCACCCATCCTCTGCACACCCTACCTCCCCACTCCCCCCACCCCATACTTACCTCCGGAGCCCAGTGTGATGATCTTCAGTGGACCAGGAACATGTCTGCATTCTTCAAAGCCAGACGCGAAACGAGGAAATGCTGGTAAGCTGTATAATGGCATAAATAGGGTTTTTTCAGCTTTGGTGCATGTCTCAGGCATTTTTGGGAATTTTATACATAGATACATAGACAGTGTCAGCAGATAAGGGCCTATGGCCCACCCAGTCTGCCCATTTGAGCTTGTAAGTTCAGTTTATGTTTTCCTAGAAGTCTGTTGCTCCTTACCCCTGACCTCCAGAATTCCTTTATGTCTATCCCATGCATTCTTAAATCCCGTGATTGTTTCAGCCCCACCACTTCCTCTGGCAGGGTGTTCCACTTGTCCACCACCCATTCTGTGAAGAAATTCTTCCTCATGTTTCCTCTGAATCATCCTCCTCCAACTTCATCCCATGCCTCTAGTCCTGGAACATCTTTTTCACTTAAAAATAGTGTATTCCTGCACCCTGTTCCTCCCTGTAAGATACTTGTATGTCTATCATATCCCCTCTCTCCCTCCTCTCCTCCAGGGAGTACATGTTCAGTTCCTTCAACCTGTCTTCATAGGACTTGTGATGCAATCCATGCACCATCTTTGTTGCCCTCCTCTGAACCTTCTCTACCCAGTCTATGTCCTTACGTAGGTATGGTCTCCAGAACTGTACACTGTACTCCAGGTGGGGCCTCACTAGTGTCTTGTATAGTGGAATTATGACCTCCTTTTCCTGCTGGTGATGCCCCTGCCTATACATCCCAGCATCCTATTTGCTTTACCTGCTGCCTTATCACACTATTTCCCTACCTTGAGGTCATCAGAGATGATAACCCCAAGATCCCTTTCCTGCTTGGTGCATGCTATATCCTCATCCCCCATATGATATATTGTGCCAGGGTTTTTATGCCCCATATGCATTATCTTGCACTTCCTTGCATTGAATTTCAACTGCCAAATCCCTGACCATTCTTCAAGTTTCTGCAGGTCCCTTTTCATTCTGTCTACACCCTCTGGTGTGTCCACTCTGTTGCAGAGCTTTGTGTCATCAGCGAACAGTGAAATTCTGCCTTCCAGGTCCTAGCAATGTCACTGATGAAGATGTTGAATAGGACCAGTCCCAGCACTGATCCCTGTGGTACCCCACTGGTCACTCTTCCCTCTGTGGAGTGACAGCCATTTACCACCACCCTCTGTGTCCTGCCACCCACCAGTTACCTACCCACCACACTATTGTCCTGCACACACCCTATTCCCCAGTTTGTGTAATAGTCGCCTATGTGGCACAGTGTCAAAGGCCTTGCTGAAGTCCAGATAGGCCATGTCCATTGCCCTCCCTGATCCACCTCCCTAGTCACCCAGCCAAAAAATTCAATGGGGATGGTCTGACATGACATCCCCCTGGTGAAACCATGCTGCCTTGGGTCCTGTAGTCCATTGACAACCAGATGTTCCACCAATCTCTCCTTCAGTAGTGCTTCCATGATCTTCCCCACTACTGAGGTGAGGCTGACTGGTCTGTAGTTCCCTGCTTCCTCTTTGTTCCCACTTTTGTATAAGGGGACTACATCTGCTGTCCTCCAGTCTTTGGGTACCTCCCTGTTTCCAGTGATCAGCTAAATAGGATAGCCAGAGGTTCAGCCACCACCTCTTAGTTCTTTAGGACCCTGGGGTGCACCCATCTGGCCCCATTGCTTTATCAACTCTTATTACTTCCAGTTCCTTCAGGACCCTTTCTGTGTAAAGGGACTTGTGTCCATTTCTGCACCATTCTCACCCTTGTACTCCCTTCAGACCCATTACCCTCCTCTTCCTCAGTAAAGACTGAGCAGAAATACCTGTTCAATATGTCAGCTTTACTGTTGTCATCCTCCACGCGGCCCCCATCCTCCCCCTTCAGTCTCACTATCCCTCCCTTTGTCTTTATTTTTTCACTTATGTACCTGTAAAAGGTTTTGTCCCCTCTACCCACTGGTTTTGCAATGTGTTCTTCTGTCTGAGCTTTGGCTTCCCTTACTGACCTCCCTGCCTCCCTTTGCTTCTCCTGGTACTTCTCCCTGTCCCCTTCTGCCTGTGTCTTTTTGTATTTCCTGAATGCAATCTTTTTGGCTTTCACTTTCTTTGCTACCTCTTTGGAAAACTATAATGGTCCCCTCTTCCTTTTCCTCTTGCTAACCTGCTTAATGCATAATTCTGTTGTTCTTGTATTCCCCATTTTAAATACTGCCCACTGTTCCTCAACTCCTGATTCCTGTCCCATTCCCCTTAATGCCTCTTTCAAGTATCTCTCCATTTTTCCAAAGTCTGCCCCCCCCTAAAATCCAGGATACGTGTTTTTGTGTGGTTTGGTTCTGCTCTTTCTATGATTTCAAACCACAATGACTGGTGGTCACTGTTCCCCAGGTGCTCCCCCACTGTTACCCCCATCACACTGTCCCTGCTTGTGAGCACAAGGTCCAGTATTGCCTTCTGCCGAGTTGGTTCCATGACCAGTTGCTGGAGGAAGGCACCCTGAAGGGACTCCAGGATAAATATGCTCCTAGTTGATGCTGCTTCTGGGATGCTCCAGTCCACATCTGGAATATTGAAGTCTCCAACCAGTACTACCTCACCCTTGTCTGCCATCCTTTGGATGGCTAGCATCAGCTCCCTATCTGTTTCTTCCTCCTGGGCTGGTGGTCTATAGACCACACCTGTTGAATGGCTGTCCCCATTTTCCTTTCCAGCTTAACCCACAGTATCTCTCCCCCATTTTGTTCCTCCTGGATCTCTGTGGCCCTTATGTCATTTTTCACATACAGTGCCAATCCTCCTCCCTTCCTGCCTGCTCTGTCTCTTCTGAATATGTTGTAGCCAGGTATGGCCATCTCCCAGTCGTGGTTATCATTACACCAGGTTTCAGTGATGGCCACAATGTCCAGGTCTGACTGCACCATGACAGCCTCCAGATCTTCCATCTTGTTGCTAAGGCTCCTGGCATTTGCACACATGGCTTTCCATGATTTGACCTCCCTAGACTGTTTCGCTGTTCTACTCCAGCCCCTTCCTTGGTTGTCCTTTATCCCTGGTTCTCCTTGTTGTCTGCCTTTCTGTTGAATTTTGCCCCTTTTCTGCCTATCCACCTCTTGGGCACTAATCTCCATCTTTTGCACACTGCTTTGCAGAATAGCCCTCCTCTGGTTCACTGGTTCCACTGCTAGCTGTGGGGGTGAGCAAGTAGGTACCCTCCTTGCTGGCCTGCCACCCCCTTGCTAGTTTAAATGCTTGTCAATGTAGCATTTAAACTTATCATTGAGTGTTGATTCCCTCCAGGATGGATGCAGGCCATCAGGCTTGAACAAACCTCCATCCTCCAGGTGGGTCCCCAGTCACCAATGAATCCAAACCCTTCCTCACAGCACTAGTTCTTCAACCATGAGTTAAAGTTCCTGGTGCATGCACTCATGTCTCTCCTGCCTTCCTCGTAGGAAGTACTTGAGAAAGTGACAGAAGTAGCTACTTGCTTGAGACCCCTTCCCAATTTCCTAAACTCTTCCTGAACTTCCTTTGGCTTCCCATTTGCCAGGTCATTAGTACCTAGGTGGATAATGACATCCAGCTCACCCTCCCATCTTGCCTTCCCAGTGATTCCCAGGATCTTTCTTCCATCCCTCCATGCCGTGGCACCTGGTAGGCACCTTACCTCCCTGTCCTCCCCCTCCTGTGTTCCTAGCTGTATCCCTCTTATGATGGAGTCCCCCACCAGGATTCGCTTCCTCCTCCTCTGAGGTTCACTGCTTTCCCCACTGAGGTCACTTCATTGGCTAACCTCCACATCCTTTCCTTCCACTTCTCTGGGTACCTCTATTTGGTTGTCCTCGTTTGCAAATGTGGCATATGAGTTCTTGAGTGGAATAGGATCTGGGATGTGCCTCTGCCTGACCGCTCTAACCCTCCCTGAGCCCACTGTCATCCAAGTGCTCCTCGTTCTTGGCATCCTTTGAGGCAGTTGCATTGGACTGGGTGGTCGCTGGATAGGGGTGATGGTACTCCTGACCCAGTTTACTTCCGCTCTGAGTCTGGCTACCTCATCCTGCAGTCCAGAGACATACATGCAGATAGGGCAGCACCTCAGTGTCCAGAAGGTCTGCCTGAATATGGCTGCCCCACAGCCACTGCATTGCACCACTCCCCACATTATACTGCAATTATACTGCTATTCCACTACTTGTCTGCTACTGAAGCTCCCCTAGTTCCTTTTTATTAATTCACTGTCCTAAAAATCCTGCCACTGATCCTCAGATAATTTTCTTAAAAAAAAAAAAAGAAACTATAAATAAATAAATGAGTCAAAACACTTGTCGTGCTGAGGGCGGGCTTATGCCCCTCCTACTTCACACCTCTTACTATACCCTGTGTTTAGCTCCTGTCAATCAGATTTAACTGGGCATATAATTAAGAGTTGGGGGAAGGGGGGGGGGCTAAAATTTGCAGCAATTAAAGACAGCACAGAATTACACCACAACTATGTTTTAAATTTTCAACAGCCCCAAAACAATTCTAAGTAAAGACAACAAAGAAAGTACTGAGTCACTAAAAGCCCACAATCTGTAAGTCAAAAAATGGTCCCTCGTTGAGTCCAGTAGACCCACCCCCCCACCTGCGCCCATCCTCTGCGCACCCTGCCTCCCAACCCCCCCTCACCCCATACTTAATTTTGTCACCACATTTTCAACATGGGGTTATTGGGACCCCACCTCATGAATTCAGCCACTGCCATAGCATTATTCAGTTCCAAAAGGTGATTTTGCAGTCACTGTACGGAATCACCTTTTGGGACCAGCTAATGAAACGATAGTGCCAGTGTTCATGAGGGGGACTCTCAAAAAGTCTATGTTGCAAATTTAGTGGACAAAATCCAAGAAATGACTGTTTTACGAGTGTGTGTTGCCTAGTTGCTATGTATGCTCATAACTTCAGGAATCTGCAATATTTTCACTCCAGATTTTCAACATTGCCATTTTTCCACACCACCTTATGAACAGTACAGCTGTCATTTTTCACGTCCTAGCCAAAATTTGTTTTTGACTTCCGGTGTAGAATAGCATGGTCACTGTGGGAAATCGGTGTTCGGGACACATTAAGAAAATCACAGTGACACTGTTCATGAGCAGAGGTCCTAGAATGCCTATGTTGAAAATTTGGTGACAAAAGTCCATAACATGACTGTGTTACACGCATATGTTGCGCAGTTTCCACGTATACTAGGAAGTGCAAGTATTTTTAATATTCCCACTACGGATTTTCTACACTGGTATCTCTTCACACCTCCCTATGGATGGTACAGCTGTCATTCTTCACCTCCTGCCCAATCTGTGTTTTCGTACATGTGGGGCAGAATGGCACGGTCGTTATTGGAACTCAAAGTTTGGGACACATTGACAAAAATCACACTGCCACTCTTCATGAGAAGAGGTCCCAAATGCTTTCATGAGTTGGGGTCACAAAAAGGCCATGTTGAAAATTTGTAATGCAAATAGCAAATAACGCCTGGGGCATTAGGGTTTCTAAGCATAACATCCCACCCTGTACAGACTGACAGGCATCGGGGTGTGCCTTTGGATTTCCTACTGTACAGCTCATGTCATCCTGCCCCACCCCCCCAGCCGCTGACTGGCACCTAGGTGTACCTTGGACTCTTTGGCCCCAGATTTCGTCCCATTGTCCTGTGATGCACCCATTTCAGCGTATGTCCTTATGGAATGGGGTGACTGTAAAGTCAAACACCCCAAGGCATACTTCAACACATGTCGGTGTCTGCAGAATAGGGTGAGGTGACATGGCATGACCGTCATGGGAGATGACCCAAACACTTACCCCAATGCCTGTCCATCTCTACAGAATGGAGGTGGGGTTGGCGTGAAGTTCAGTACTTCACTGCCATTCCTATTTTGCATCTGTCTAACTCCTGCATTTCCAATGCTAATACCAGCAAGCAAACATTCAGCATTGACAAATGCTTGTTAATATGTGTTTTAGGGTTTGGTTAAAATGCTCAACAAGACCATCTGTCTGAGGGTGATGGGGAGGTTCTTATGGCAGTGATACCTAGTAGTCTGTACAGCTCCTTAAGTAATGCAGCACCAAGATTACTACCCTGATCAGTAATAATTTCTTTAGGTATGCCCACTCTGCTGAAAATTTTTACAAGCTGTGCTGCCATTTTTGAAACTGTGACAATATGCATTGGAACTGCTTCTGGGTATCGAGTAGCATAGCCGCATACTACTGGGAAAAATCTATTACCCTTTTTACTTTTGTGTAAAAGACCAACCACATCCATTGCAATTCTCTTAAAAGGCACATCTATCAAGGATAGGGGCACAAGGGGCACCTTGTCTTTTCTAGTGACTGCAGCTACTTTCTGATACTCAGCACAGGAATTACAATAGGTAACATCTTCATGAATTCCAGGCCAGTAAAATCTATACAGTAATCTGGCAAGGGTGCAATCCCACCCTGAGTGACAGCCATAGGACTATCATGTGCTACCTGTAACTACTCTGTTCTATACTTATGTGATATAACCAATTGTTCTGTCTGTTCCTGTGTCTGAGATTTAACCCAAACTCTGTACAATAATCCATTACATTTTTTAAACGTTGGTCCACCCTGTTTTGTGTTCACCCCCAGCTGCTTAAAATAACCCTGGAGAGAAACATTGTTAGCTTGTTCTGAAAGAAAATTACAATCAGTTATCAGTTTAGCTTAAGCATTTTCATATTTTAACTCTTTTCGTCCATCAGTCATTTGTGGCCACAGTTTCTTTGGGCATTATCTTTCTTGGATTTCCAGATCTTGGAGCTGTGCTCAAACAAGTCTGAATCAAAATCCCTGAAAGGAAAAGTGTTTCCATCATCTGAAATTTTCGTTGCCTGAGCTCTTGTTACCACTGCTGCTGAAACTGCAGGGTTCAGGTCCTCTGAGATTAACTCAGTAAATTGTGGAAAGTAATTTCCAATAATCACAGGTACAAGCAACTTAGGTACTACCCCACTTTCATTTGGTGCGACACACCCTTAGTGGTCAGTCACTTGGGAGGTGGGATAGTATCAAGTGTCCCTGTGGATACAGATTATACCAGTACTTGGTCGTTTTGCACTGTCCTTTCCCAGTACTCCAACATGCACTAGGGTCTGTCTGCTTCCCGAATCAATGAGTCCCTTTACAGTCTTATCCCCACACCTTCACATCTGTTAAATATTTGCTAAGGACAAATCTGCTCCAGTGCCACTCTCCTTGTGGTAATTTCTTGCAATATGGCTAGCTTATTATAGTTAGAGCAAATAATGTCTTTGGGCACAGATTTGTTACCCCCACCAGAGTTCTTATCAGACTTGGAGTTTAAATGGGAAAAAGAGTGTCTTACTGGTGTTTGGCTGTTACCTTGCTACTGTGGCATCTGTCTGGCCATTTGGCAGTCCTTGGCCCAAGAAACAGCCTTTTCCCCACTGTATGGTCACTGTTTCTTTATCCAAAGCTGCACAACTGTAGGCAAGATGTTGATGAATTTGCCCACTGCGAATGTGTCAATGATTTGTGGGACTGTTTTGCTCTCTGGTTGGAGCCATTTTATCAGGAGTTTTCTGAGTTGGGTGAAGGCCTCTCGAGGACTGTCGACTGAGTTGTACTTCAGAGATCGAAATCTCTGCCTGTAGGTCTCTCTAGAGATGTCATACATTTCACTTTTCACCAGGTCATAGTTTTCTGACTATGCAGTATCCATACTGCTGTATGCAAGTTGGGCTTTCCCTGTCAGGTAGGGTACCAGTCTGATTGTCCATTGCTGCTTTGGCCATTTGCAGGCTGTTTCAACTCTTTCAGAAGTTGTCAGGTATGCCTCAATATCATCCGAGGGACACAAATTTGTAAGTTTAATGGCTTTTAAGTTGCTTGTGTTTTGTTGCTTGTCTGTATCTGTGCCAGATCCTCTGCCTTTGATAGCTTGCAAGGCATCCAGCCATCGCTGCTGCTGTCACTGCATCTCTTCTCTCATCTGTTTCTCCATCTCTTTTTGTTGCATAGCCCACCATTTGAAAAGTCCATCAGGCTTTCAGATTCTGACACTGCCTGTTCTTTTTCCATAATTTGTGCTGGCTGTACAGTCTCAGCTTGGACTTCAGTCTTTGCTAGTTTGGCTACCATTCTCCTGTTAACCACTCCTGGACTTGCTACTGCAGAATCCATACCTTTCTCTATGCTGCCCTGGTACTAGGTCCAGTATCCACACCCAAAACTCCTTGCTTAGAGTATGCACAGCATAAATCCCACCACTGACACCATCTTTCATGAGGCATAGCTCAGGAAGCATAGGAAAAAACAGGAGCAGTTGTAAAACTCATGACAAGAGTATTTATTTGTACTAGCAGTAACATAAAAAAAAAAAAAAAAATTGTTCAGTATTACTATTTACAAAGGCCAAATACACAGAAAAAGTCCATCCAAGTTTTCCTTTAATCTCTGTGTCCCTCTTTTGCAAGCAATTGCAGCTCTGTCTTATAAGTCCTTCCAAACTCCTTTCTTAACAAGCATCCTGTTCTTCTAAAATGTTCTTGTAAGTATCAGGCAGGTGCTGGCAGGAACACAATGTCCCAGAACTGAGGACCCCCTTCTCTTCAGCTCTTCTGCAAAAGACGTAAAACTTGCACTCAGGTAACTTACTGAGTTTCCAATAGCTTTTTGCAGTCATATCAAACTATAATTAAATACATTTTAACAGTAACACTATATAATGTCTAACCAAAGTGATCCCAATATCAATTACATTTCCGCATAATGATTTGCATATATTTTTATATCAGCAGATGTGCAAGGGAGGAAAAAAGACAGAAAAGCAAGGTAAGACTGAAAGATAGCGAGAGGCAAAAAACTGCGAGACTGTTGGGGTGATTAAGTCCTATTTCTCACAGGAAACTTTGGTTGCACAACCAGACAGACAAGAGGCAGAAAAGGAGAGAATAGAACAGATCCTTGCATTTAAATTCTTTCTCCAGAATGACTGGGACAGGGTCCTATTCAACCCTGTCACACCCCCTGCATAAGAGGGCAACTGTCCTGTGGTTGTCCAAATCTTAACTCACACCCTGGTAGAGTGTGTGGAGCTTGCTCACTTTCACCTCAAGCTTTGTCTCAGGGTCCCTTTCAAAAAAACATTTATAAAGTATCCTTTTCATAACAATGCAAACACCTTGAGACATTTTACAAGTGTACTATATTAGTAAACTACAAAACATTACATATACCAGGAGAAAGAACTATCAACGGTAGTTTTATACCATCTTCTGACTTTCCCTGACCAGATACAACTGAATGGCTGGACCATCCAGCACCCAGCAGAACTGCCTTTTGGGGTGTGGGAGAGAACTACCTTGCTCTATTCCCACTTAAACATGTAAAGGTAGGCTAGCAGCATACCAGTCTGTATGCCTAACAGCCTGTCTCTAACCTCTAGGTTTTTGTATCAACTCTTATACACTACTAGTGGTATTGACCAACACCTTGCCCATTTGTTCAGTGTGGGAGCCTGAGTTTACATATCAAATCTTATACACTCCTAGTGGTGCTGGCAACCACCTTGCCCTTCTGTTCAGTGGTGTTGACCACCACCTTGCCCTTCTGTTCCATGTGGGAGTCTCCCCATCCTCCAAGGGTGCCACCTCTTGTTTTTCACCCTCTGGGTTACTCCTCCCACATTACTTATCAGCGGTCGCTATCTGTCTGCCCTTACAGTAGTTCTTATAGTATGCTGCTACCTGCCTGTACATGCCTGGCCAATAGAAATATGGGGATAGTCTAGCCAATAACTTCTCATGGCTCAGATGCCTGAGTGACTGGAGTGTGTATCCTCAGTCACCTTTTTATGTTGGCTCGCACATGCACAGCCAACATATTGCAGTAGTAGCAGATTTGGAAGCATGGTCACTGTTGGGAGAATGCAGGGCACGCATCAGTAGGTGTGTCCCTCATTCCCCAATCAGCCAGCAGCAGGTGCTGACATCACGCATCCCTAATGTGGCCACCAGATCTAAGAAAAGGTCCACTGCAATGAAAGCGAAACTCTCATGCAGTGAGACCACAACACGCCTCCCGACGTGCATGCAACATGGCAGCAGTGACTGCCGCCACCTCCTGTCACAATGCCAATGGGGAGCCCACTTCCCACTGGCATAATGACCCCCCTCCAATTTAAAATGTATGCCATGGGGGTGCCCAATCCCTCTCAGCATCATGCACCCCCCAATGTTTTTTCTTTGCTGAAGGGGGCCCAATTCCCATCAGCATTTATCCCTGTCCCCATTTATTTTGCCGATGGGGAAGCCCACTCCCCATTGGCATTATGTCTCCCTCCCTGCTTTTGTTGTGTGCAGAGGAGGGTGCCCAATCCCCCTCAGTTCATGTCTCCTTCCCCTTGAGTATGTGCCGACAGGGGTGCCCAATCCCCCGTTGGCTACAGCATCCCCTCCAAAACACTTAGGTGGCATGCTGGGAGCCCATCCCAGCTTGCCAAATTCCTTGCAAAAAAAAATCCCATCCCATAATGTTTTTTTTTAAAAGCTGTAAAAAAGAAAAGAGTCCCTCGTGGTCTCCCTTCCCCCTCCCACAACCCATGCCCACCCTCTGCACCCCCTGCCTCTTCACACCCCCAAACCCATACTTACCTCCGGAGTCTGGCGCGATGATCTTCGTTGGACCGCGAACACATCTGCACTCTTCAAAGTCCTCGAACTTGAAGAAATGCCGGTAAGCTGTATAATGGCATAAATAGGTTTTTTTCAACTTTGGTGCATATCTCAGCCATTTGTGGGAATTTTGGCAGCATATTTTCAACATGGGGTTATTGGGACCCATCCTCATGAACTCAGGCAGTGCCATGGCGTTAATCAGCCCCGAAAGGTGATTTTGCGGTCACTGCACGGAATCACCTTTCGGGACCAATTAATGAAATGACAGTACCACTGTTCATGAGGGGAGCTCTCAAAAAGCCTGTGTTGCAAATCTGGTGGGAAAACTCAAATAAATGGCTGTTTTACGAATGCGTGTTGCACAGTTTCTACACACACTCGTAACTTCATGAATTTGTAATATTTTCACTCCAGATTTTCAAAATTTTCCACACCTCCTTATGAACAGTACAGCTGTCATTTTACATATCCTGGCAAAATGTAAGTATGACCGACCAAGTGACAATTGCGCAGTCGTCAGTGTGAAATCAGTTTTTGGGACAGTTTTTGGAAATGATGTTGACACTGTTCATGAGCAGAAGTCTTAAAATGCCTATGTTGAAAATTTGATGAAGAAATTCCATAAAGTGACTGTGTTACAAGTGTGCGTTGCGCAGTTTCCATGCACCCTTGTAGCTTCACAAATTTGCAATATATTCATGCCAGATTTCCAACACTGGCATTTTTTAACACCTCCTTATGAACAGTACAGCTGTCATTTTTCACATCCTGCCCTAAATGTGTTTTTGCACCTGCAGCACACAATTGCATGGTCACTGCGAAATCAAACGTTTCGGACAAATTAACAATATCACAATGCCACTGTTCATGAGGGGGAGGTCCCAAACTGCCTATATTAAACATATGGTTAAAAAAATCCCGCAAATAATTGGGTTATGGATATGTGTTGCACAGTTTCTATGCATGCTCATAACTTCATCATTTTTTCAAAATTTCGCTCCAGAATTTCAACGTTGCCATTTTTTTCATCTCCTCATGAACAATACAGTTGTCATTTTCCACATACTGCCCAAAATGTGTTTTTGTCCCTGTGTCGCCAAAATGGCATAGCTGCTGTGTAAAACCACCTTTCAGCTAACAAACTGACAGTGCCGCTTTTCATGAGGTGGACTCACAAACAGCCCATGTTGAAAATTTGGAGTGAAAATACCAACACACGCCTATGGTGTTAGGTTTCCAACTATAGCACCCCACCCTGTAGAGACTGACAGGCATCAGGGGTGTAACTTGGGATCATCGGCTGTAATGCTCATGCCATTCCACCCCAACCAGCACTCTGCAGCCAGTGACAGGCATCATGGTGTACCTTACACTGTTCGGTCACAAAGTTCACCCCATTCTCCTATACTGCACTGACCTCAGCGTATTTCCTTATGGAATGGGGTAAGTATAATGCCCAAAGACCCCAAAGCACACCACAACACTTTTCAGTGTCTACAGGGTAGGGTGAGGTACAATGGCATGAGCATTATAGCTGACCCAAAGGCACACCCCAATGCCTGTCGGTCTCTACAGGGTGGGGGAGGGTTGGCATCACTTCAATATTTCACTGCCATTCCTATTATGTGTCTCTAACTCTGACACTACCAGTGCCAATGCCAGCGAGATAACAATCGGCATTGACAAATGCTTGTTTCTATGTGACATGGGCACCACTACCTGGGAATCCACTTGCTTCATCCAGGAGTTGGGCCACATATGATATAGAACTTCTTTTCTAGGTCCATACCACCATAAACTATCCCCCATGCCACCATTAACCTGTCTCCCATCCTTGATTTTTACATACTCCCTTAACTGGGTTACTTCAGGATCCCCCACCTGCAACTTTCCCCGGTCAACATCAGGAGAACAATCATTTTTTTTTATGGGAGAAGGTTCAACATATGCAAAAGTCCCTTCAGCCAAAATGGCTTCTTCCATCTTGCTTGAAGTCTTCTCCCCCAGTATCACATTGCCTGTCATAGTCTTACCTGGGGTCTCTTCTTCTTGTTTGCCATTCCTCTTCCAAGTAATAGCCTGGATAAATGGGCAATAATGGGATCTCCCCAAATGTTGGTCACAAATGCTGTCAGGAGGTCCTCCTCCTCCAAAACCCATGGATCCTACTCTATCGATTCTTACTCAACATCCTCCGAGTGGGACCTCTTGAGTAGCTCCTGGCATCTGTGCTCTGCCTCTCTCCAGCATCAATCAGCCTTCAGCCATCTCTCACTCATCCAGTGAAGAAGACAGATCTCCCCCTCGTATTCATCATTGTCTTCTTTATTACACTCTTGATCAGTTATTTCCTAATGCTTGCTTGCAGTATGCTTGCTACTGTTTAATTTTTAAATCTCTTTTTGGCTGTAATTAATTTTCCTTATATGATTTGTTTAGTTTTAGAACTACCTCCTTTAATTTGAGACCCTATAAGGGGACTTAACTTGTAGATAAACTTTGTTTGACAAAGACAAGTGCTAGAGCTTTTTCTAACTTGGCTCCCTCACTTTGGAATAATTTGCCTGAAGATTTAAGGAAAGAAGATTCTGTTGAATATTTTAAAAGTAGATTGAAAACATGGTTGTCTGTGTTGAATGTATGTGATTGTATCCAAAATGTCTGATTTGATTATATTTCATGTTTTTTTTTTTAAGTTATGTTATTGTATTTATTGTTGTAAATTGTCTTGTCTCGGGTCAGACATGAAAAAGGGCTTGTCCCATGTCTTTACCCGGTTAACAAAATAAAAACAAACAAACAAACAGGTTCTCCATTTGGCCATCTGGTCCTTCTCGGCCCATCCATGGTGCCTTGCCCAGGTCATCATCTCTATCAGGCGCTGTCGTCATCTCAACTGGTGCCATGCACCTCTGCCATGTATCCTAGGTACCAGGTCTAGTACCAACTGACTGAACTCCCCGTTTCCTCAGATGTTTAGTCAGATCCCACTGTTAACATCATATGTCACCGGGTGTGCATTCAGGATACACAATTTTAGGCAGACCACAAGTAAGCTGCATAAACATGGTTGTGTTTATCATTTTATTTTCATCAAGTAAAAATTAGAGAAAATAAGAACAAAAGGTTAGACAAAATAAATCAGATGACAACTGCTTTGCTTCAGCAGTGTCCAAGGCATTTTCTTCAGCCTAACAGTGTGATAGCACACACTACCAGGAGGTCTTTCACCTTCCTCAGTCAGTATCCAACTGAACTCTCTGTCTCCCTCTCAGCACTGAGGTCTGGCCTTTTTATAAACTCACTAAAAGTTGAAGAAATTTTCCACTGCCCTGTGATTGACATCAGACATAACAGACAATTATACAATGGCAAGAAAATTTCCTGGACTCTGATTGGTCAGCGTGTGCCTGAGACAGTGATGATATTACACAATAACATCACTGTGCTGATTTTATGGAGCTTTTTAATTTTTTTTCAGAAACAAAGATACACTGCCTCACTAAAATCTACTAAAAACATGTTTATTTTATTTTTGTTTTCTATAACATCGAAGACACGCTGTATAATTGCAATAAGGCACTTAAGTGTATTTGTGTGAATAACATCACTCCTAGGGGTGGTGGAAGCACTCCTGGCTTCAGTGCTTCAACCCACCCCAGGAGTGACGTTATTACACGATAACACACACCTCATCATGCCTTATTGCTTAATTAGCCACCTGCAGGTTTGTTTACAAAATTAAGAAAGGTCAGACCCGAGGTCAGAACATTTTGCACTCCCAAAGTCTCCTCCAGGAACATGCTGTCTGTTGAAACAGATATCTTAGAAGGGGGTATCTAACATCTTAAATAAACAGACACAAGCTTTTGTTATTCTTCTATCAAAACAGTCTGGTTATAGCCAGCCAAGCAACATGTTGAACATTATACAAAACATGTACACTGCTAGGGGAAGGGATTTCCATTTATCCCAGGAGTGTCCATTAAGAGAGGGGTTACCCTGTCACAAGAACAAGGCCTCCCGAACCCAGCCATGAATGGGCCTTCCTCCAGCTACTGTTTTTCCAATCGCAGAACTCCTGGAACCCCAGTCCCCCATGGTTGTCACACTCCTGCTGTCTTTCCCTTCAGAAATTATGAAACAAGCAGCATTGACACTCACAAGGCCAGTACCTCCTGGGCTGGGATTTTTTTAGCCCCAACCCGACTTACCCTACATCTTGCCTGTCTGCTCCCTTCCCCTAAGGACACCTCCCCCTTTTAAACCTGAGACCAGAGCAATGCCCACCCAGGGGTAGAACCCAGAATGACACAAAGGCAGGACCCTAACCAACAGGGGAGAGCTCGGTGTTGTAAGCCAGCCCCAAGAGGGGTGGCTTACAGTAAAGAAAATACTAGTAGTAAAACAACAGTTACAATTCAGTAATTCTGTATTTTATACCCCTTTAGATCACGAGATGAGAGACTCAGCAATGAAGAGAGACGTCCTGAAAGTGTTGAAGCAGTACCCAGAGGGCATTGATTTTGGAGAGTTTGCTGGTATCTTCTACCAGATCCACGGCCGTCAATTTGAGCTCTGGGAGTATGACCGCACATCCCTGCAGGAGGTGATGGAAGATTTGGAGGACTTTGTGGAGCTGGATTGGGATTACCAGCCACCCGTTGTCAGGCCGAAGCCCAAAAGGACAGCAGGTTGTCAAGGTAAACAAAATATAATTAAATGAATGATTCAAAAACTTCAGCATTCTGCCACAACACTCTCCATCCCCACCTCCTCCCTGGTCCTAAATCCATCTTATATTCTAGAGGGCCTCTAGGGACAGCAAATGTATAACATCTATAACCCCTTCTCTGGTGCAGCTCTGGCTGTGGAGGTGGTCATGGCCCAAGGAACATCTCATGCCTGGCTTGTAGGAAGATCCCTTACATCCCTAAACCTGCTGTAATTTTGCTATCCCCAAGTTGGGATTCTGTAGGGCACTTCAGGACCTTTCAATAATAAAGGATAATAACGCCCACAGGGAAAACAGAAGCACACCTGAGATAAGTAAGGCCTAACCTGGTATGTGCCAGGCCCCACAGATCACCACTTCAGACCACTCCCCATCCTCAACCATCAAGGATGGCATGGCAACTGATGCTCGCAGGTGGGATACCCACAACAGGGAACTGGGCCACCCAGACCCATGACCTGAAGCTAAACACATAATGTAACACATGCCTTTTCCTCTGGAGCATCAGCACCCCTGGCACTCAGGAGTTAAGCTGGCAATGCCTGTAGAGTATTCCCTGACCCACAGTCCAGCATAGAGCACTGAGCCACCCCGACCCATACCTAGGCACTGGATTAAGGCTGCCTGAAATATACTTAGAAACATTGAATTTGTCAGCAGATAAGGACCACTTTGACCGACCCAGTCTGCCCATTCTCTCTACCTACTGCATCACCATAGACCCTATTTGATCAATGGCTCTTTTATCCTCCCCCCATTTCTTTTTACTAAGATCCCCTTATACATATCCCATGCATTCTTAAACTTCATTACTATATTTGCCCCCACAACCTCGGCCTGTAGACTGTTCCATGAATCCACTACCCTTTCTGTGAAGAAGTTGTTCCTCATGTCCCTCTTGAACATACTCCCTCTAGCTTCACAGCATGTCCCCTTGTTCTGCATCTTTACATCTGAAAAATACTACCTTCATGTACCTTATTCACTCCTGTAAAGTATTTAAAGGTTTCAAGCATATCTCCCTTTCCTTTATCTCTTCCAGAGTGTGCATATTGAGTCCCCTAACTTTCTTCTCATGGGATCTTGTTATGCAGAACCCTCACCATTTTAGTTGCTGTCCTTTAGACAGCCCTACTCTGTCTATATTCTTCTGTAGATGTGGCTTTCAGAACTGTACACAGTATTCTAAGTGAGATCTTACCAATGATCTCTATAAGGGCAACACTACCTCTCTCTCCTTCTGCTGGTGATACCTCTTCCTATGCAACCCAGCATCCTACTAGCCTTTCCAACTGCTTCATCACATTGCCTGGCCACCTTTTAGGTCCTCAGTGATAATACCCCAGGTCACCCTCCTGCTTGGTAGTCATTAATAATACACCATCCATTCTGTACTCTGCCTTTGGGTTTCTAAGCCACAAATGCATTATTTTACACTTTTTAATAGTAAAACACATCTGTCATACTCTTGGCCATTCCTCATGTTTTCTCTGGTGTCTGCTCATCTTTTCCACCCCACCTTGAGTATCATCCCTATTGCAGATTTTGGTGTCATCTGCAAATACAGTAGGCAGACTGTCCCTTCCAGATCCTTTGCAATGTCATTTATAAAGATAATAAAGAAGACCAGTCCCAACATCGATCCCTGAGGTACCCCACTGGTCACCCTCCCCTCCTCTGAGTGAAATAATTTACTGCTGCCCTCTGCCTCTTATTCCCCAATTAATTTTTTATCCAGTTTATCACCTTTTGACCCAATCCTAGGCTACTCAACTTACTTCAAAGTCTTCTGTGTGGAACTGAGTCAAATGTCTTCCTAAAGTCTAGGTAGACCACATCCACTGCTGCACCCTAATCTAATTCCATGGTCACCCAATGAAATAAATTTATCAGATTTGTTAAACATGACCTCCCACCTGTGAATCCATGCTGTCTTGGGTCTTGTAGCCCATTTGATACAAGATATTCTACTATCCTCTCCTTTCAGCAGTGATTCCATTAACTTTCCCACCACTAATGTGAGTCTGTCTGATCTATAATTGCCAGCCTGCAGTGGACATCCCCTGATCACCTACAAGCGAGGGCAATAATCCAAACATGCCCTTCTACACAACCACTGCACACCTCTCAGAACCTGACTCCTTACTTATCTATCTACCTATGTCTGTCTCTCTATATATAGCTCCCTCTGGAATGTGGAGGCCCCTACATAGAAGTAAGGAGCTGCAGGGAGAGATGGCTAAAGAGGGATCTACATCTGTATCCCCGCTCATACGATGGTAGTACAATAAAAGAATACAGAACAACTCAAACACACACTGGTTCATAACAAAATGAACCCTGTTTGGCTGTAGGATATTGTGCAAAATATATTCCATGCAAAAAGTAACACTCACCACTGCCAGCCCACCGGCGAAAGGATCAACACCCGGGAAACAAAACTTAATTTTGTGACTAGTTTTGACACTTAAATGAAGGATGTTAAATGATTTATGAGGCAGAATTGACATATCCTCCAAACAGAAAAGTAACGGTCAAGCCATGTTACTGAACCTCTAGAAGGTATATAGATAACCTCTGAATCTAAAAGATCACCTGATCCATAGCTTGCATCCCTATGCTCTCATGTGGCACTGGCTACCACTGGTACCAAGTGGATGCCACAAATGCAGACCATTTCAATACTATTCAGTTATTAAACATACCAAATACTTCATAAATCCATATGATGGTAAAATGGTCTACATTAAGAGATTCATTAACTGCAATACCACACACGTGGTGTACCTTTGCACCCATTCCTGTAGATGTTTTATTTTGTGAGGATTAAGCACAACCTAAAAGGATCCACAACGGGTGTTCGAGAAAATATTTGTCAAATGCCCTGACAGCGAAACCAGCAGGTCGACCGCATTTTGCAGTTGGCTATCGGTTTCCCGTGCCACAAATTGTTTTCTTCGAACCTCCCCACATTAGGGGCTGCACCCCATGCCCCCCCCACTTAGGATTATCAGCTCTGAGTTGGAGCTGATTTGGGGAGGGCTACAGGACCCCCAACAGATATTTCCCGGTTCCAGCGGGTCCCCTACAGCGGCATGGCGCTGTAGTCACTGTAGGGGACCTCAATGTTGAACTGTCACTATCAGATGGGTAACTAAAAGAAAGGGCTGGTGAACTTATTAAGGCAGTTGGGAGCAAGAAGATGGACTACGTTCTTGCTGCCCACATTGCCAAAGCAGTTTTTTTATTTATTTTATTTATTTAAACATTTGGTAACCGGGAAAGGCACACTGAGCCAAGGCTCGGTTCCGGGTGTGACCTGGAGGGAAAGAGCAGTGGAAATACAGACAATAAAATAAAGTTGATCTGGAGATGTGTAAATTGGGTTTTCTAGGAATTGACAAGGTTGTAGTTGGAGCTTGGGGTGGGGAGGTGGAGCATTTATTTACACAGAGGGAAATATTTTGAATATTCAAGTTGAATGCCATTACATTTATTTGTGTATTTATTTCTTTATTGCATTTTGGTAACTGGGTGAACTCACTGAGACCAAAGATCCCTTTTTCAGGGACAACCCAGAGTTAATTACATACATTGATTATAGGCTGATATACAATTACATAATCTGGATCAGTAAAACACAATATACATTTGGGTACAGAGATGACAGGCATGACAGCAATTGACTTAGGATTCGCATCCAGGGTACTAAAGAAAAACAAATTAGTCACATTATAGGGAGACAGTCTGTAAGAGACCAACAAGTTCTAGTGCTAGAAAGGACAGTATTCCACAGTGTCAATTCAGCTAGGGAGCTGGATCGTTTGGCTCTTAACTATTGTGTGAGAGATGATTTTTAGGGCCCTGTAGCTGGGGATTAATGGTAGCAGCCACAAAGACACAGCCCCATCAATTATACTTTTAGGGCAGACTTAAATCCTTCAAGGGCTGGAGCAGCTGGTTAAAGACTCTGGGAGTGAACTCCAGAGGTAGGGTGCTGAGTACCCAAAGGATCTCTTCCCTAGACTGGTGTGCACACGAGGGATGTCGAGAGGGTGGCCAACCGATGACCACAGATCCTGATGGTGAACCTTGGGTTTTAGAAGGCTTTGCAAATTAGGGGGAGGGCCCATGTGAGTGAATTTATAGGTCAAACACAGCAAGGAGTAGGACAGTTTGTGCCTTATTGAGGGCCAGTTGAGGTCAGCAAGGACCTCACAGTGATGCCTCCTAGGAGGGGAGCAGGTAGCAAAGCGCGCAATCCTATTGCATAGGACAGATAACTTTCTTTGTTCACTCTCCTTGAGAAAATCAAGGAGAGAAGCACCACAGAGGAGGGTGGGAAGTAGTGTGCTATTGGTTATGGCTCACTGAGCATCATCAACTAGGGGGTTTCCTAGCCTGTAGAGCAAGCCAAGCTTCTGGTGCATGGCCTTAGTCATGTAGTCTATGTGCAGCTTGTAGGACATTTCATGATCTAAGTAGACACCAAGATATTTGATCTTATCTCCTACTTTGACACGCATCCCTGGAGCTGTATGGACTGGAAGTAGGTTTTGCCTGTCTGCTCCCAGATGCCTGGTCCCAAATAGGACAGCCTTGGTTTTGGTTTCATTCAACATCAGAGAGTTAGAGATAAACCAAGCCTCAATTACCAAGAGACAGGCCTGAAGTTTTGCAGAGATAACACTAGGCTAAGGGTCACAGCAGTATGCAGCTGTGTCATCAGCATACAGATCAGGTTGTCCAGACCGCAGCCCTGCCCAATGTCATTAACAAAGAGGGTGAAAAGTAGAGGGCCCAGAATCGAGCCCTGGGGTACTCCAGTAGTCACTTGTCTGCAGCAAGATTGTACCCCTTTCCATTGTACTTTTTGGGTACAGTTTAGCAGGTAGCTTTCAAACCAGGTAAGCGAAAGCTAGTCTAGTCCAAGCAATAGAAGTTTGGAGAGAAGCAATTAGTGGCTGACCAGATCAAATGCCTTTGATAAGTCAATAAATAATGCCCCAGTTGGGGACCCCTGTCCATGGCATGCAGGGTGTCAGCCATGAGTATGATTAGGGCTGTGTCAGTTCCATGGCCTCTTCTGAATCCATGCTGAAAGCTGGCCAAGAGTAGGTGCTGTTCAAGGTAACTCTGCAGCTCGTTATAGATCAGCCTCTCCTGCACTTTCGCAAGTGGGCAGAGAATGGAGATAGGCCTATAGTTTCCCATGTTTTCCCGAGGCCCCTTTTTGTTGACAGGGACTACAACTGCCACTTTTCATTTGCTATGGATTCTCCCTTCAAGTAGGGACCTATTTATTAGCATGGTGACAGGGAGAGTAATAGCTGGGGCAGTGGCCCACAGCAATCTGGACTCGAGTAGGTCATGACCTGGGGAGGAGTCAGGGTTTATTCGTTTTAGGAGGGGTAGTACTTCTCTGGGCTTGACCAATTTGAGGTGAAATTGAGGCTGAAGGTGATCCCATTCAGTTTCATTTCTTTGGGGAGCTTCAGAGGGCAGAGGAGGTTTCCCTGGGCTAAATAACAAGCTGGAAATTGCTCCATTTCTGTCACTTGCAACTGATTCTGCAGGTTTACTGACTTTGTTATAGCATATATACAGTGACAATTAATGTAGAATTCCTTTAAACATGGTAGCTCACAAGTTAGTAACAAAGTCTGTAACATACGTTGGAGCTACTATATTATCTACTATATTAACTTGGGCTTTCTAGTTGGAGTCAGTTTTGTAACAATATACTGTGACTAATAATTACTGTAGATCAATTTTAAAAATAACTGTACACTGTGAAGTAACTTTAAGCATTAACCGGTCTCTTTTTTTTCTAGTTTTAGACAAAACAACCTTCAGCAGAAATGAATTGCCAGACAGAAAATGCTGAGACACTCCTGTTCTTAAATATGCACCGATTATTCACTTTTGTTTATTTTTTAAGCACTTGTACTGTTCACTATTGCTGGCCTCTGTTCAGTAACTTGCTTAGCAGGCTACACACTGCATAAGTGCCCTGCAGATGGCCATACATTTTATTCATATGCAGAGTACACCTAATCGAGCTGCATAGTCTGGGCACACAGCATGTACAAGCATAGCATGCACGCACCCAAGGGAGACTCTGCGAGGGGGCATGTTGGATGACTATGCACTGCACGCATGGTGTAAAGCATAAGTACAAACCGGTCTATGCCAATAAGATGTACATAGGCCACAGCGCAAGTATGCCAGTCAGACCCCTTCCATAAACCACAGCCCATGGCCCCATCAGTCACCATCCCACAGGGACATACCCGAATACGCCATAGCCATTACCAGCCCACCTCCACCATTGCACGCACATGCTACAGAGGTATGTTGCTGTTAGGCCTGGCCTGTACCAGCCAATGTCCCTTGTGTGATGGTGCCACATTTGACATCCCCTGCAGGCATGCCCAGTGGGGCACAGCACACAATGTAGCTGCAGTGGACTCTCTATACCACACAGTATGCAATGTCCATAATACACGCCATGGACTCAATTTACAAAGCCCTGAGAATGCTGCAATCCCTTGGTATGCTGATCATTTGGAGCATGGGGATTGCAGCATTCTCCCAGTTGGCTAACAGGATTTTCAATCCCATGGGCCAAATGCCCCAAGTAAGGCCACCTTTTCTGAAGTCTAACTTGTGCCATTTGGGGATCCCTTTTTACCGGGCTTGCACCAAATCTTTAGCATGTGCTGCCGTAAATGGAGGAAACTGTTGGAACTGCACCCAACAATAGAAAATCAGATGCAGTTGAGGCAAAGGAGTTTGGCACAGCTCCACCAAAAAATGGCTTTGATACAGGGCTTGATGAAAGTCCTGTGACAGCCTTTGAAAATCAAGCCCCATGCGTCCATGGTACTCTGTGGTACTACCTTCCATGTTGTCAGCTGGCTCAGCCACCCCATGTTGCTGTACACAACAGTGTACCTATCTCCCCAACCATACCTCCCTAAGGGAGTGCCCTATACTTGTCCACTCAAGGGTCCACACCACCCCAGTACCCACATAAAAAGCAGATGACACAGCACACTGCAGAACAGTGCTAATTTTATAAATACTCTGATAGCACAGGCAAGGCAATAACAACAGCAGGAAACATAACACACTTGTATGAGCACATTGTGGAGGCCTCTCGATCGGGTTTTCAAGCTGAGGCTGAAGGCCCACCCTCTTTAGCCTGGCTTTTATGGATTCATTATTCCAGCCCAACTATCCAAATTATCTGAAGTTTATCTTGAAGTAGCACTTCTGAATCTTATTTATCCTGAAAATGTTATTGTGTTTTATCTGCTGTTTTACCTTTTGATGTGTTTTGTTGGGCTCCTTGAGCCCCAGAGAATGGGCACCCTATAAATAATACTTGCCTTGCTTTGCACGACAGGGGAGGTATCCTTAATAGTCCATCTAGGGATATAGCTGGAAAACAGAATCAGGAATGTGGCTATGGGCCACCACATAAAATTTGCCCCACATCTCAGCATTCTGGCAAGTCTTTCTGTGACCTGGACAACACTAATGTTGTATACCACCTATGATGCCATGCAGTGTTTCTCTGTGGCCAACTAAAAATGATACTGAGGGTCCAGTTTGGTACAGGGCATGCTAAAAGAGTCCATGGTGTCCACCTAGTACTCTGTTTTGTTTCCCTCAATGTCCATGAACAGTACACAGTTTTTTCATAATGATCAGCCCCTTGTAGACTGTGTCCATGAAGGTCCTACCATGCATCCGGACCTCCAGGGGGTGTGGCAGTGCATTGTCCTTCCCTGTACCATGTTTGGCATGGATTTTGTTCAGGGTCACTTCGTACTCGCAGTCCTTCTTGTTCCTTACAAGCTTGTCCCAGAGTACCTCTGATAGGTAAAGATAGTTGTGCATGGAATATTCCACCATCCCACGACGGTGAATGAACCTGTCTGCCTTGGACCACTCAAATATCATACATAAATGGCCCCATAGTGCTTGTCTTGACTGCAGCCACTGCCCCTTCTGGTATGGGATGAGATAGGCCATTATAATATTTGCATCACCTCTGGTGGTGGCTGGTACTTCTGGTGGTCCTGCAGGGCAGCGTCTTCCTGCCCTCGATGTGTTTTGTTTCCTGGCTCATGATCACCTTTATGGCTCTACAGGAGGTAGTACCACTGTGACAGTCCCAGTTACCACAGAGCATGCTGTCACCACTGAGGCTAGCAAGTCATCTGTGTGTTTATGTGGCCTTCATGCTGCTGTTGAACTGGTGGGGAAGGTCCCATTGCTGTGCGACTCCATTGTAGTAGTTACTACTCCAGATCTATTGTGGTGGGCCAGGTGAGGGCTGTGGTAGTGTTGATAGCCCCTGTGTTGCACAGAGCCATTAGCTCCAGTCTTCGGCCTCCGATGCCCCACGTTCCCTGGTAGGACCTGCCCTAGACACAGATATTGCCATCAGCATTGCTCCAGAGGATTTACAGCACCCCTTGCATAGGCTTCTTGTTATGTCATTAGGGCCCCTGTGGCTGCACACATCGCACCAGGTATGCATGGGGAGCACAGCTGGTGCTTGTCTCCCTCTGAATCAACCATCCCAGCATTTCTAGGGGTACTGTGACTTCACATAGGTCTCCATTTCCAGCCATTACAACACCCTGCAAACAAGACACACAGATCAGTTCTTGTCCCATTGTATACTGTACCCTGCCTAGACACACCTACACAACATCTGCCCCTATACTGTATCATTAGCAGGACAGGGCTGCTGATGAAGCACATAATCATGCTTATCCATCTGTTATGGGACGCTATGCATGAAGGGTGCAGAGTGGCTACGCGTGTGTATCTGGAGACGCATCAGCCACACTGCACCTATGCCCCATGCACTGGGATGCATGGGGGGGCATGCAGCACATACACGTCCAATCTCCCGGCCACGCAAAGTGCAATGCACCAGGGGTGGGCCAGCACCTATACGCTATGCACAAGAGTGTGAAGTGCTGGCTGAAGAGGTGCGTAGGGGGTGCTGGGTATGCCAGTGAGGACCCTGCCATAAACCCCCATGTGCACCGTGCACACCCCACTGGACTGAGCGAACAGCCCACCTACCCCCAGGGTCACAGGACCAGAATGCTGGATACCACTCACCTGCCCCAGCCTACAGCTGTGCATTTGGCAACCCCCAACTCCAGAGCTGCCATACCCGCACAGGGGCACGGGCACCAGCACAGGGCTGCTGCCCCCCTGTTGAACCCAATGGCGACCCTCCCACTGGCGGTGCAGGTCCCCCAGACCCCCCTACTGCCTGGCGGCATGCCCCCACCCATCCCACTGCAACGATTGGTGCCGACGGAGGGCCAGCAGCATTGCACTCCCTCAACTGCCACAGCTGCCGGCCATCAGTCATCCATGGGGTGCACTGCCAATGCACACCCTGCCTTGCAAGGGATCCAAAGTAGGTCCCAGTCTGGGCAACCGATTGGCTGCCAGGCCAGATCCACGACCCCGCCACTTATGAATACCACTGGTGCACACCTGTCCATGAGTGTGCAGGGGCATGAGCATGGGTACACACATATTCCACATACCTCTGCACCATTAGTGCATAGTGCCCATGGTTCGCACCCTTTCCATTGTGCAGTATACTCTGTGTCTGCACTGCAACCTCCCATTTGGGTGGATATCCTGGGCTTCCTATCCTTATGTCACCTCTGTGTGGCATGCCAGATGTGGTGCACACATCACTCCTTCTGTGTCCCTTGCTGGTCCCCCGTATGCATAGTCACAATGCTGAACCTATATCTCAGGCACTATCCTTTACTACCATGACCAGTCCTGTGTTGGGTGTGGTACTCACTGACAGTTCTCCACTATCGGCACAGCTCTGTCTCTCATGTCCATGGTGCTTGCATTATTGGGTTCACACTGAGGTCTACGAACTGCCGATTAGAGGGGCCTTTCAAGTGTTTACCATGTTGGGAAGGTTTCAAATTCACAGTTCTTGACTCAAGGATCTATTCAGCTAGCTTCCTGCTCTTACTGAAGATATCTGCCTGGGAGCACAAGTCGGCTGTGCCCTATTCATGCCACACCCACATTGGGTGAGTGGACCAATCAGAAGCAGAGACCTAGGGTGAGCGGTGACAGTCCCTGCATACTGATTTTATATGGCAGGCACCCAGGCATGAGTCCTGCTTCCACCCAATCATGGATGACCTCTTTTAAAATAATTCATGTAGGCAGGGTCCATCTCACTTTTGTGCGGCCAGGGACCTTGAGCCACGGTGGGCACAGTGGTGATGATGCCATGCCCAGGGCTGGGGTGCAAAGGTGAGACAATGTATAGCACTGCCCAGTGGTACCACGTAATGCACATCCCATCCCTACACATACCTACCTTGCTTACACTGGACAGGTGCATACACTACTGCATGTACTGTCTATGCCCGTTTGACCCCTACACTGATGGCTCATGAAACATTGGGATGGACATCACATCATTGGACTGGCACCCATGACTCTGGCCTTACACATTACTCGGCACTGTTGCCGTATTGACGACTCCACATGTACATGTACATATGCGCACATGTGTCAGGGTGCCATGCCTCTCTGGCAATGCAGATCATCACATATTGTGGGTTCATGGGTTGTTTCTGCTTCCAGTGGTCCCTCCCTTGCCCTGTTCTGCATGCTTCAACACATCACTATGCACCACACCATCCACACATAGTGACATTGCTGAATGCCGTATGATTTGCACCCCCCCCGCCCCGGTTCAATTTGGTGTAAATTGACGTGTTCATGTATAGAGGTGTCTGTCCTCTTAAGGGCCGCCAAATAGTTCCTGTTTCAACCTAATCATCATTTAATCAATAAGACATGACAGTGTACATTGTGGTGGGATAATGGCACACCTTTGGTATGTTGTGAGGCAGGAAGCAGTGCTGAGTGCCTTCAACCACCCTAGAAGTGTCATTATCCCGCCACGAAACACACTCTAGAGTGTCTTATTAAATTATAAAATGGGTCCAAGATATGTTTTGAAGAGGGGGTGAAATAATTCAGAAAAAAAAAATGAAACACTTTTACAACTTTCAAAGAAAATATTCACCCACCCAGCTAAGTACTCCCAGCACATTCTAGCATTGACATGTCTTCTTAGGGTCAAATAATATGCACAGCAAAATACATTTATTTGTAATTAGCCCTTAAACCCTCTATTTTCGCCAGTGCACCCCTTGTACTCATTTCCTCACCTTCCTTTCTTCTTCTTTATATCATTCCCTCTTATTCCCTCCCTTTCCCCACCCTTGTTTCTTTTCTGTCTTTCCTACATTCAAGAGATGGCATACAGAGTATGGTGGAACTTTGTTAGGGATGGAAATCTATTCCTAGAATAAGGTTGTTATGCTGCAGTAGCTATGTCATTGTAGCTGTTACGCTGCACTAGTTACATAGCTACTGCAGCATAACGACATTGCATGCATTCCCCCTCATGCTCTACCATTTAAAAAGAAAAAAAAACCTCTCTCTCCTGAATTGACTCATTTAGCAGGTCCCCTTGGTGTGGTGGCGGTCCAGTGAACAGCAGTCCCCAGTGTCAGCAGCTGGTAGTAGGGATCCAGTACCCGCTGTGAGGAATCTCTCTGTTTAGCCCCATTTTGTTTAAATGTAAAGTGGTGGTAAGAAAAAAGGCCAAGTGGCAGCACTGCTAGCAAGCGAGACTGCAGCAGTGACCAGTGTGGGAGTGTTGGGGGTGGACCAACAAGATCTCTAGCCGATATCCACTTCTCTTCTGCTGGCATCTTCTCCTCTAAAAAAAACCCCCAAAAAACATACACTACCAAAAATAACGGATGGGTGACCATCCATAACAAAGACTGTGTTTCTTCTTGAGAAGTGAAACTATCAGAGACCTCTCGAGCTCCGCTCTTGAGGTCATGATGGTTTCAGTTCTCTCGATGAAAGACAACCTTTTTATGGATGGTCATCCATCCATCATTCTGTATGTTTACTATGGATGGAATACAGGAATTCAAATCTCTGTTCAGTTCTACTGGCAGAATGTCCATCCCCACAAGCACACAACAGAAGGCCTCAGATGAAACCAGGGATTTAGTTTTATCTGTTGCTGGTTAAACAGTAGAGATTTCCCTGGGAAGCAGTTGACGATATGAGGGGGATTTTTCATGGTTAGCAAAGAAACACCGGAAATTAAAATTACAAGTACTGTAGTGCTTCACTTTTCAAATTTATGTGTGTGTGTGTCAGAAGAGAATTATGAGTGCAAATAACATTTTATTACTATTGATTACATTTAAGGCAGTGTCATTCTTAGGGCCTAGTTGAAGGATTTTAGTGAGTAAAGGTGACAGCCGTGTTTGTGATGGCAATCAGGGATGTGTCGTTAGCGCTGGGTGTGAAGAGGCTGCTGGATCTTTATCTAGTGCCGTTGTGCTGAGATAACAACACTGGTAAAGGTTGTCCTCAGCCAATTAGGTTTCACAGTTGTTAAAACCCATTTTTTTATTCTTTACAAAATCTTATGTCTAGAAAACAAAAAAAGCCTCTCAGGGAGAGACAGCACTCATGAATACACAGAAGTTGAGCTAAGCAAAATGCCATCCTTAGTAAAAGCATACTCCAGACATCACTAAGGATATGTCAGAAGGTTTGCCTTGTGGGGGGGTCTCACTACACTGTGCTTTCAGCCGATATTCTGTAGTAGTAAATGGAATAAACAGCAACTTTTATCCTTAGTCAGATTTGTGACTTATTCATACAGGTGCCAAGTGCCTGATTTTGTATGGTTGGCTAACATCTTATAGCCACCTATGGTGAAGATGTGATAAAATACTTAGAAGCTGTTTTCTGTAAGTTAATGAGCTGCTTCACTATAACAACTAATATTAGAAGAGATGAGTTTAAAGGGACTACTTTCCAGTTGTTTGTGACTGTTTAGGGAGTTGCTGTATTCTGGCCTCCCATACGTGACATGCGGGCATTTTGGCCCACTTGAATTGCTCACTGCCACCTGAGCCACCCCAGTCCAGGCCATACCTATTGTGAGATTTCAATTCAAATCAATTTTATTCAGGATAAAAAACATTGAGCAGAGCCTGCTTACAATGGTGTCCAGTTCAGGCAAAACGTCTGATGATAATGGGACAAGTTACAGTCATAAACAGTGTTAGATACTGCATAGAACTCACAAGACATTGTAAGTTTACATAGACATGACAAACGTTCAGGTGCAAGGTAAATCCCAGTGCATAGGTTACAGGGATGCAAGCTCATGGCTGATGCTACCTATGTTATATCACTGGAATTATGACAACAATGTTTATGCCCAGAGTAGCCTGAAAAGAACCCTTCTCTGACTTTTGTACTGGTGAGAAAGAGGAACTTTATCTGCTGTAGGGATTCTGGCAGGGAGTTCCATGCAACTGCGCATCTGTGACTGAAAGTGAGGGACCCAAAAGTCATATTTATGGACAAAACTGTCGTAAATGTATGTTTTAATACAGTGAATTGGCAGACTGGTTGAAGTGTCCCAGAACATTTGACACTGGAATGTCCACCCCCGGTGTCGGATTCCCTCCCCCCTGCAGCCCCTGGTTTCATTACCCGTTACTGACAACAGGGGCCCCAATCCCTGTGTTGGAATTAACTATATCTCTCCCCTCTCCCAGCAGTATAGGACATTGGGTAGCCCACCCCCAGTGTCCCGCGATAGATTAATTAATGTCTGTGTACCTGCAAAAAAAGAAAACATTCCCCTGATGTCTTTCTCCTATCTGGTCAGTTCGCCATATGTAAGACGGCGTATGTTAAAACCACACAGCACAGACAGCGTGGGTGGGAATAACGACAGGGTGCAAAACCGCTAAATGGTCTATGCGTGGTTGTGCACCCTGTCATTGTTCTCTAGAAGAGGATGCATTCTCTTCTGGGAGGAAGGTCCACCAAGCAGCTGCCATGGCTTGACAGGATGAGCCACAGACAGCAATGGAGGGGGTGCATTTGCAGACCGGGTATCGAATCCCAGTTCCAGACACATGGAATTTTTCTTTTTTTCGCACTTTGTGTTATTTAAGTGTACAATCCCACCCCCGGAGTTGATTATTTTAGTAGTGGGGGGGTTTGGGGGCACAGCCCCCCATAACAGGGTTGGGGCGGAGCCCCTGCAAAACACAGAGAAATGCTGCTGCCAATATATTGCACTGCATTGACAGCAGGGTATATTGCTGCGTCATTCTGTCTTGCAACATTATGACCCCGTGCCCATCTTTTTTATTTTTAGTAACCTGCAAAAAAAGAAAATGGCCCCTTGTCATCCCCACTGTCCCCCTCCCTCCATCCCCACCTTCCCACTAAGCACCCACCACCTCGATCTTCCCCTTACCCTATACTTACCACAGGAGGTCAGGTGCTGACATCGTCTGTGGAGCAGGACATGTCTGCACTCTTCAAAGCTGAACTACGAACTGAGGAATTAAGGCAAGTGCTGTATAATGTATTTCAATGGCATTTTCAACTTATGTTGATTTCTTTGTCATTTAGGGGTATTTTTTCACACAATTTTCAACATGGGCTTTTTGAGACTCCCCCCGGAGTTGATTGTTTTAGTTGTGGTGGGTTTGGTGGCACAGACCCCCATAGTGGGGGCAGGGAGGAGCCCCCTGCAAAACACAGAGAAATGCTGCTACCAATATAGTGCACTGTATTGACAGCAGGGTATATTGCTGCAGCATTCTGTCTTGCAACATTATGACCCTGTACCCATCTTGTTTATTTTTTAGTAGCCTGCAAAAAAAAAATGGCCCCTTGTCATCCCCACTGTCCCCCTCCCCACTCACCCTCCCACTGAGGCACCACCACCCCAATCCTCCCCTTACCCTATACTTACCACAGGAGGTCGGGTGCTGTAGTGTTCTGTGGAACAGGACATGTCTGCACTCTTCAAAGCCGAACTACGAACTGAGGAATTAATGTAAGTGCAGTATAATGTATTTCAATAGCATTTTCAACTTATATTGATTTCTTTACCATTTTGGGGTATTTTTTCACCACATTTTCAACATGGGCTTTTTAAGACCCCACCACATGAGCACTGTCACTGACATTTTGTTAATCTGGCCCAGAGGGTGATTTTGCGGTCACTGCACAAAATCACCTTTTGGGACTGATTAACAAATTGGCAGTGGCAGTGTTCATGAGGTGGGGTCCCAGAAAGCCCATGTTGAAAATCTGGCAAAAAAAATTCCCAAAAATGGCCATGTTACAAGCGTGTATTGCGCAGTTTCTACGCAGGTGCATAACTTTGGTAATTTACAATATTTTGACTCCAGAGTTTCAACATGCCCATTTTTGCATACCACCTCATGAACAGTATAGCTGTCATTCCTCACATCCTGCCTGAAATGTGTTTTCACATCTGTGGCACCAATTGGCTCAGTCACTGTGCAGAATCACCTTTTGGAACCGATTAATGAAATGACAGTGCCAGTGTTCATGAGGCGGTGTCCCAAAAAGGCCATGCTGAAAATTTGGTGAAAAAATTTCAAAAAATGGCTGAGTTACGAGCGTGTGCTGAAAATTGTCTATGCAGGTGTGTAACTATGGTAATTTACAATATTTTGACTTTAGATTTTCAACATACCCATTTTTTCACACCACCTCATAAACAGTACAGCTGTCATTTTTCACATCCTGTCCAAAACTTGTTTTCACACCTGTGGCATGGGATGGCGTTTCAGCATGGATTTTAACATTTTCACCTAAGGGGTTTATGAGGTGGGGTTATAAGAAGACTATGTTGAAAGTTTGGGGTCAAAATATTAAAAAACAAAGAATTTATTAAGTAACATTGTTTGCAGAGATGTCCATTGCACCTCTGGGGAACACGCTGCCTTATCGTGCCAGTGAGCTGAGTTCAGGTGTGAACTTAGTGAGCCAGTTTAATGGGACAAGGCTGATGTGGAAGGTGCTGCAGCATGCAGCACCAGTCACGGCTTGGGTAGGGATGGAGCAGTGTTTCGGCACAGATGCCACACCCTGTGGTGAGTCAGGGAACCTCACCCACAAGGTATCGACGCATGTATTGGGATCTGTTGGGCCCATGCACTGCATCAGGACTGTCTCTAATATTGTATTTTGCTTATTTTGCCAGGTCCCAAGGACCTATGCAAAATAAGGATACAGTTCCACAATCACAAAAAGATGGGAAATTAGTCACAAAAAACTACATTAATGCAGAGATTAGGTTGTAAAAAAGCGAAGCGTACAAAGACTGGGAATTAAAAAACATTAGGGATTTGGGTCTCTGGAGTATTGGTGAATCAGTGGTGGGGTCTTACTTGGGGTTGTCAAACCTAATGCCCACCACTACCCTGGATCAGACAAGGTCAAATGTGATGTGGGCCCTGCGTGAAGAAAGCTCTGACAGATTATGTTGGCCATACAGTATCACTATGAGGCGTTAGGTTGGAGCCATATCTTGTGCTTCAGACAGGAGGCTACGGGTTGGGGGTGGGCATTAGGTTTGAGAACCCCAAGTAAGACCCTCCACTGATTCGCCAATACTCTAGAGACCCAAATCCCTAATGTTTTTCCTGCTCCTATCTTTGTACGCTTTATGCTTTACAACCCTAATCTCTGCATTAGTGTAGTTTTTGAAATATATTATATATATATATATATATATATATATATATATATATATATATATATATATTATACATGCACACATATGCATACATGGAAATACATGTTAAGGTGATACATTCTCTTATCAAACCTGGCAGGATGTATACACTATCTGTGGAGGAGCTTCAAGGAGGAAGAACGGGGTTTGAAGGAATGCACTCTAGTAAGAAGAAGGCACCCTCCCCCTGTGTCGATGTGTAGAAATCAAATTACATTTCTACAGTGCCTAACTTTATATCCTGGGCAGCCAAGGTAAAGGGATGGTATTTTATCAACTAATTTCAGCACCAGATTAGGGGCAAAGTCCGTCAAGGGCAAATTACTGAACTTCTACACTTAACTGAATTTTAAAACGAATCCTGGAAGGCAAAATCTGTCGGTGGCAGATACTGAACTTAATACTGAACTTGGATCCGGAACTGAATTTTAAAAGAAAGTTGGAGCTGAAATTAAATACTGAATGAGCTTGAATACTGCACTAAATGTTTCCCACCACCCACCCCCTCCCCCTACCTTCTTTAAATGGGCTCTGTTCCTAAAAGGTCCTGCTCTAAACCTTCCAGCTAGAGTAGCAAATATTAGGGGGTGGAGAGCAGCATTTCTTTCTAAAGGGATACAAACAGTAAGGTATAAGATTTGAAACATAAGGGGTGGATTTCAACTTAGGTTCTTAAAAGGACACAAAGTGTGGTAAAAGGTTTGAAACTCTGGCGCGATTCCAAAGGTGTTACGCCTGGCACAAGGCGTTATGCCAAACCAATGAGCAAATCTCACATTCGCGGACACTATGCAACTGAGATTCAGTCATAAACTTACACCATGCACGTGTTGGGTTGTGCCAAAGGTGGCCACACCATCCACTATGCCTGCAACCCGCAGCGGCTGGTGCAGTGGGGTGGATTATGGCAGCAACCGCGCCCCTATTCCAGAAGCGGGCAGCCGTGAACTCATGATGCTATTTCAGGAGCCGCCATGCCACAGTGTGGAGTTAGACCAGCAGGGAGATGGTCTTAGGGAATCTGTCTGTGCCAATCAATGAATGCCCACTCTGCAGTGCCACAGCACGCTACAGCCCGGCTTCCGCACACCCCAACAAGACATCCCACCCCTGAATGCTGGGGGACCCCAGGTCCTTTTCACAAAGTGCCCCAAATGCCAGTGCCACCTGTCGCCCTCCAAATGCCCCAGGTGCATGTGGTGGTGTTTTGGGGTTGGGGCTCTGAGGTGCATTTCTCTGTGGGATGTGACTTGCAGTGCCCAGGTTCATTGCACCATTCCTGTGGCACTAGCTTGTGGCTGACACAAGTTGCAGGACATAGATACTGATGACCCTGCCTGTCTTGGAATACGGTGCAGGGTCCCCGGCGTAGTGCTGAATGGCGCAGCTCACATACACCCACGTGTTACGCCATGTGTTTTGGAATTGGGCCCCCTGAGTCTTGAGTTATACAAGGCACATGTAGGAATCTGTTATGTTAGTGCATTCTATTATATAGGAACAAAGAGGAATACTGTTCTCTTAAGTATTGGGGTACTATTCAAACAATACGAAAAAGTCAACCTATCAAACAATAGCGAGTTCATTGTTAAGTTGGTTGCAAGCAAAAATATAGGAACTATAAGGAATATGTTTCTTTAAATTATTAGGGGTTCAATTCAAATAGTCTAGAAAAGACACTCTGTATAATCTGATATGGTCCTGGCAATTTAGATAGGTCAGGGTGTGCGGTCCTGTCTAGTCTGAGAATTGGAACAAGTTCAGCTGTTTTTAATTATTTTTGAGGTATTATATGTATATGTTGTTTTAACTGCTCTTGTTCTGTTTTATGATTGACGTATAAGTAATCCTATTGCAATGGTGCCCTGAGCCTTTGGGGAAGGACGCTCTAAAAAATAAATAAATAAACAAACAAAGTAGTCTAAGTAGTTAACGAAAAGGAAAAAATAAGTAGGAACAGGAATACAAGCAAAATGTGGCATTCAAAGGGTGGGTTTGCAAGGACTAGAATGGAATATCCTGGAAACGGGTGGTGGACGGGAAGTGGGGAGCACAGGGAATAGAAGAAATCTAGGGGACCAGCAAGTATGGGGAGAATTGTGAGTTGCAATGGATGTGGGGTGGTGTTTTTTATTAACACGCTATGGAAAATAGGGCGATGCCCAATTTGTCAAAGAATAGGTCAACTGGAGGCTGAAATAAGTTGGGTATGTAGAGAGGTGAAGTGGAGAGTAGTTAGACGGTGGGAGGAGGAAGGGGCTAACAGAGGCATTGGCACAGACAGAGCTACAGACTGGGAAGGGGAGAGAGGAGGCAAGGAAATAAGGGGACTGTGTGGAGGGATGGGTGACAGATCAGGATGCAGGGAGGGAACTAGCTGGAAGGAGGTGGGGAGAAAAGGGGAGGGGCAAGGGAAAAGTCACAGACCCCAGACAGGGGCAATGCACATGGGTACAGACAGGCATACAAATTAGGAAGTTGGGAAGTGTCAAACAGGTTTACACCATTGGCTGAGATGCAGGAAAAGTGGGATCAAAGGGACAGAGTAGAAAAGGGGGATCAGGAGTTGAGACACATGAGTAATAGAGAGGGTGGGGCAGAGATTAGAGCAAGGGTAAGGGAGGGGGAGTAAGGAAGACTCTGATAGACTAGGAGAGGTAAAGAAGGCTAAGGGGAGACCAGTGGTAGGAAAAGGAGGCAGGAGAAGTATGGAAGACACTGAGAGACCGAGGGAGGTATGGAGGTGAAATGAGACTCTATCAAGAGGGATGAGGAAAGGGGAAAGGAAAGAGCAGGCAAAACTGAAAGTATAGGGGAGAGGGAGACACAAAGGGAAAAGGATGAAAATATGTGGTAGCAAATGGGCAGTGGGGTCAGGGGTTCAAGTTCAACTACGGAGAACAAGAAATGCAGTGAAAGGGGAAAAAGAAAGAGGTACTGGGGAGCTCTCAAGGATGGGGAGTACAGAAAATGTTATGGTCTTTGGAGATTCCATCATAAAGGGAGTCCACTGTCTGAGAAAGTGATCAGCCTATAAAAGGAGGTTGGTCTTCTGTGAGCCTGGGATAGAGGCAGAAAGAGCACTGCCTAAATAAGTGAGCATATTAGGACACTGGAGGGCAAGCCGCACCTAGTTCTGCACCTAGGGAAAACAACCTGGCAGGAGACAATGCAGAGGAAGTACAAAGAAGGTTCAGGGAGCTAGCTAGGGGATGTAGGGAGGAGGTTAGCTCTCTGGCTTTCTCAGATGTCTTGCCAGTTCATTGCGCTAGCACTGCTAGACAGCTGAGCATAAGGTACTTCAACCACTGGTTGAGGGATTGGTGTAAAGAGGAGGGATTCACCTGCTTAGGGTAATGGGGAGACACTTGGGCAGGGGATAATCTATATATGAGGGACAGGTTACACATAAATGATGTGGGCACTAAGGTGTTAAGGGCAAAATTGCAGAGTTACATAGATGGGGTCCTGGGAAAGGATTTAAACTAGGAGAGGGAGAGTATGAGACTAGGAAAGGGGTGGAGTGATAACTTGGAGGGTCTTGCCTAGTTAGCACTCCCCTACAGGAGGTAGAATGGAAAATAGGGATAAAAAAGTTTGAGCAGGGAAGAAATTGGTGGATGGGAATGCTGGTGAATGCCAGAAGTATGGTACATAAAGTGGGGGAGCTAGAAGCCATGTTGGTGGAGGAGGGGCTGGACCTGATTGCCATAACGGAGATGTGGTGGACAGAAAATCACCACTGGGAAGTGGATATCACAGACTACAGCCTTTTTAGAAAGGACAGATCAGGGAAAAAAGGGAGGAGGGGTGGTACTATATGTGAAGGATGGGATAAAGATGTCAGAAGGTTAGGATAGTCCAGGATAGGCGGAGGTCCTCTGTGTCATGTTAGTAAAGTGGAAGATGCCTTGGACTTGATTGTTCCTGTTCGGGTTCGACGACTTAGTCTTGGCCCAAGGAACCCCTGGTATGATGGGTCCTTGAAGGAGTTGAGGCGAGTTGGTCAAAGGCTGGAGAGAGCATGGCGGAAATCCGGCCTTGATGCTGACAGGCTTAGATTGATGGAACATTATAAGGGCTATCAATCAGAAATATCCCCTTAAGAAGGCAGAGTTCCTGTCCAGGGAGATTTCTGCTGCGCAAAATCAACCTGCTCAACTTTTTCGAACCGTCAACAGATTGTGCAATCCAATCTGTCTTCAGTCTGGAAGAGCATTTTCACATAATAAGTGTGATGAGCCAGCTCTGTTTTGGGCAGATAAGGTGGCCAGCATCAGGGCCGGAATCAGCCGGGCTCCCTCCATGAGGGATTGCGAAGGTTGATGGGAAGTGGTGAGCACCCGGTCTGTCTGGACCAATTGCAGCCGACCGGAATTCATGGATATTGTGAAGATCGTCCAGACTTTGCACCCAACCTGCTGTAGTTTGGATCTGGGCCCCACTCACCTATTAGTGGGTTCTGTAGATGCTATCTGCCCGATCCTAGCTGAAATTGTATGAATATCCTTGGAGAGGGGAGTCTTTCCAGACCCCCTAAAGGAGGTGGTCATTAGACCACTCCTTAAAAAACCCTCCCTGGATCCCGACGATCCAGTTAACTACCGAACTGTCTCTAACCTTCCTTTTGCGGGGAAGGTTATTGAGAAGGTGGTTGTGTTGCAGCTGAATGATCACCTTGTTACTCACAATGTCTATGAAGTTCTCCAGTCTGCTTTCAGGAAAAGGCATAGCACTGAGACAGCCCTTGTTCATGTGCTTAATGATCTCGTTCTGGCGATGATCGAAAGGCTTGTACCATCTTGGTCCTTCTCAATCTCTCAGCAGCCTTTGACACTATGGACCATGGAGTGCTTCTGGAGACCCTGTGGTTCCTTTGTGGACTGTCAGGTATAGTCCTCAAATGGTTTCGATCTTTCCTCATAGGTAGGTTTCAGAGGGTGGTCACTGGAATTTATTCCTCTGACGCCCTTTCCCTATACTGTGGGGTGCCGGAGGGCTACATATTGGTTCCCATGTTGTTACGCGGTATATGCCTTATTGGGAGATATCATTAGATGATACAGCGAGTTTCACTGCTATGCAGATGATACTCAGCTGTATATGTCTTTGCTACCGGACAGGTTGATGCTGTCTCCATGCTAAATAGTTGCCTCTCCGAGATCAAAGACTGGATGAATTTGGGTTGGCTGAGATTAAATCCGGATAAGACTGAGGTGTTGGTTGTGGACCCAGGTCACCCGGGGGCAGGTTCTAGAGCTGGGCACATGTCGGGCCTATGGCTTGATGGTGTCCAGCTCACTAACTCAGACCAGGTGCGAATTCTGGGCGTTATTTTTGACGACGGTCTGACTCTAAATTTTCAGGTGTCGGCTGTGGTTAAATCCTTATTCTACCATCTGAGGAATATCACCCAGGTGAAACATCTGGTTGCTCCGGGTGACCTTCCAAAACTGATCCATGCCTTCATCAGTACCTGTCTTGACCATTGCAATGCCCTCTACCTATGGCTACCTGGGGTTGAGATCCACCGCTTGCAGCTAGTGCAGAATGCTGCGGCCAGGCTGTTGACTGGCACTTCTAGGGCCAGTCATATTACACCTGGGCTGCGCGAACTGCACTGGCTGCTGGTTCAGTGGTGGATCACCTATAAGGTAGGCTTGCTTACCTTTAGAGCCCTACACAAAACAGGGATGTGACTACCTGAAAGATCTCCCGGTTCCCTACTCCCCAGGTCATCCACTCCAATCCGATGATGAGGGATTGCTAGAGGTTCCCAGAGTTCATTTTAAAACTTCTGGGGCTTGTGCTTTTTCATTTGCAGCATCGACCCTGTGGAACTCTGCACCTCATCAGTTAAGAGAATGCCTGACCGTTAGCAGTTTTAAAACTATGCTAAAAACCTATCTGTTTTCTAAGGCTTATCCAGACTGATTTTATATATTTATATTGTTGGTGTTTTTATATGATTGTGCAGTGCCTTGATTTTGAAAGGCTCTAGATAAATAAATATTGATTGATTGATACACAGTAAGGGTGGGGCAATATGCTTGGGAGTGGTTTACAGGCCACTGAATCAAGAGGAGAATGTGGACGAAGAGTCAATGAGGGAGGTTCAAAGGATGGCTAGGAAGGGGGAACTTCTACTGGTAGGGGATTTTATTCTCCCAGATGTAGAATGGGAGATTCCAACGGCATCTTTGGCAAAGAGTAGGGTGATGCTGGAAGCCATGCAGGAAGCACTCCTGCAGCAGCTGGTCAGAGAGCCGACTAGGGGTAGGAAAACATTGGACTTAATTCTGATAAATGGGGACAGTGTAGAAAAGGTCTCAGTGGGGGAACATTTGGGGGCAATTAACCACAGAGCTGTAAAGTTTAGCCTTAGGACAGGGCTGAAGGGAGTCAAACCACCACTAAGGTGCTGGACTTCCGGCGAGCGGATTTCTATAAATTGAAGGAATTTTTCAGGGCTGAAATGGAAGGCAAGGAAAAGCTGGGGGATGTAGAAAAACTGTGGGGGGCAATAAAAGTAGCAATTTTGAGAGCCACTGAGAGGCACATTAGAAAGACGGGAAAGAACAAAAGAGGAAGGAGGCCGATTTGGTTCTCTTAAAAGGTGGTGAGGGCAATAGGGGAGAAAAAGAGTGTTTTCAGGGCATACAAAAGGACACAAGGAAGGGATGAAAGGGAGCAGTACAGGGAAAAGCTTAGGGTGGCAGGGCAGATAATCAGGAGGGCAAAGGTGGAGGAAGAGGAGAAGCTAGGAAAAAGAGGCAAGAAGGGGAGACAAAAAGTTCTTCAGATACTTAAGCAAAAGAAGAAAATCAAATGGTATAATGAGACTTAAAGGGCAGAGGGGAGCATTGGTGGGGAGGGACGAGGAAAAAGCAGACTTACTTAACAGGTACTTCTGCTCAGTTTTCTCAATGGAAAAAGAGAGGAGGGGACTGAAATTGAGGGGGAAGGGCATGGAAGCTAGGGAGGTGGACACTAGCCCTTTCATTAAGAGTAGGGTATTGGAGGAATTAGGTAAGTTAAGGGTAGACAAGGCAATGGGGCCGGATGCCATACATCCCAGAGTGCTGTCCGAGCATAGGGAAGAACTGGTGGCATCACTAACAAGGCTCTTTAACTTGTCTCTGGACATGGGAAGAGTTCCAGGGGACTGGAAAATAGTGGATGTGGAGCCACTGCACAAAAGCAGAGGGAAGGAGATGTGAGCAACTATCACCTGATCAGTCTTACCTCAGTGGTGGGTAAGCTTATGGAGACTCCTTAAGAACAAAAGAGAAGCATCGGCAGATGGGGACCATGCAATCCATCTAGTCTGCCCTATTATCTACCCCTTTCCCTATACAGCTTTCATCCTAACTTGTCCTTTGTGTCTGCCAATGCAAGTTTGAACTCCCTGATTTTCTTTGATGCTACCACCTCCTGGGGCAGGCTGTTCTATGGGTCTATCACTCTCTCTGTGAAGAAGTACTTCCTGAGGCTGCTTTTGAACTTTCCTCCTACTAGTCTTATATCATGCCCTCTTGTGCGTGCTGCCGTGTTTTGTTGAAATAGATTGCCTATCTGAGCTGCGTTAAATCCCCTCACGTACTTAAATGTTTTAATCATGTCCCCTCTGTTTCTTCTCTGCTCAAGGGAGTATAATTTCAGTTCCCCAAGTCTTGCTTCATATGACCTGTGATGCAGTCCATGTACCATCCTAGTAGCCCTTCTCTGCATCATTTCCAAATGGTCAATGTCCTTCTTGAGGTGAGGTCTCCAGAACTGAATGCAGTACTCCAAGTGTGGCCTCACCAAGGACCTGTAGAGGGGCATGATAACCTCCCTCTTTCTCCTAGAAATACCTCTACTTATATATCTGAGGATGCCAGCTGCTTTCTGTGCTGCTTTCTCACATTGTTTTCCTACCGTTAATTTGTCAGTGATGATTATGTTGAGATCTCACTCCATTTGTGTCTCCTCAAGTTGATGTCCTAGCAGAGTGTGCTTTTTTCCAGGATTCCTCTTTCCCAAGTGCATTACCTTACACTTTTTGGCGTTAAATTATAACTGCCAGTGCTTGGACCAATCATCTAGCCTTCTCAGGTCAGCTTCCATGTTGTCTGCTCCTTCTTGTGTCCACTTTGTTGCAGAGTTTTTGTATCACCTGTGAACAGGCAAACCTTCCCTGTTAGTCCATTCACTATATCTTCTATAAATATGTTAAATAGGATCAGTCCCAGTACCAATCCTTGCAGGATGCCACTGTTCACCCTACCCTCTCTTGACAATGATACATTGACTAGCACTCTCTGGTTCCTATCGTTCAGCCCAGTTACTGATCCAGCTGACCATGTTCTGGTCAACTCCTGCATCCAGCTTGTCCACTCCCCCTCCTTGATCCAATGTTCTGGTGACCCAGTCGAAGAAGTCAATCAAATTGGTTTGACAAGAGCATTCTGCTATGACGCCATGTTGCTTTGGGTCCATTTTTCCAGTATGTGTTAGATACGCCGCTATCCTCTCTTTTAGTAGTGACTCCATCATTTTCCCCACAACTGAGATCAAACTGACAGAGTAGTAATTTCCTACCTCTTTCTTGTTTCTAGTCTTGTGTAAGGGCACAACGGTTGCCTGTTTCCAGTCCTGAGGTATTTTCCCACTGTCTAGTGACTTTGCTGAAGAGCTCAGCCAGTGGTGTGGCCAGTTCCTCTTGGAACTCCTTCAATATCCTAGGGTGTATGCTGTCCGGTCCCATGGCTTTTTCCACTTTCATTTTTTTAGGCTCTTTTAGGACCCTGCCCCTTATGAAGGGGCTAGTATCTGCTCCCTGAGCATCTTCCTTTGTCCTGCTCAGTGTGAGACCTTTGCCACTGTCTTCTGTGATGAAGACAGAGCAAAAGAACTAGTTTAGCACTTAAGCCTTGTCCTTATCACTCTGTGATCTTCCCTTCCTTAATTGCTAGTCAGACTATTCCTCCCTTAGTTTTTTTTTTCTCTTATGTATTTATAGAAGGTTTTGCCTCCCTCCTTAACTCCCTGTGCTATTTTCTCTTCTGTCTGTGCTTTTTCCCTTTTAACAGCTTTACCTGCCTCCTTTAATTTGTTCTTGCATTCTTCCATGTCTGCTTCATGCTTTGTTTGCTTGAATTGTGTAAAAGCCTTTTCTTTCTCTTTCATTTTGGAAGCTACTTCATGAGAGAACCAGAGAGGTCTTTTCCTTCTTTTGGACTTGCTGATCTGCTTAGTGCATACAGTTGTTACTGTATGCAGAGCAGCCTTTAGAGTATTCCAGCAGTCCTCTACATCTCCTGTGATTCCTCCTTTTAGAACTGATGTGATCATAGTTCTCATTTTGGGAAAGCTGACTTTTCTGAAATCTAGTACGTTGATTTTGGTGTGACTGTTTTCTTCCATATTGTTCACAGTAAACCAGACTGAACTGTGATCACTGGTCCCTAGATTGGCTCCCACCTCTGCTTCTGGGATCCTTGTGCCATTTGTCAGCACTAGATCTAATATTGCTTTGTCTCTGGTGGGTGAGATCACCAGTTGATGAGAACCTGCTCCTCTTAGTGCAAAAATAAACTCTTTGCTCCAGTCTGAGGATACTGTGTATGAGGACCAATCCACATCTGATAGATTGAAGTCCCCCACCAACAACATCTTACCCCTGTCCACCATCAAGATGGTTTCCAAGAGCTCCTTGTCTACGTCAGCCTCCTGGGATGGGGGTCTGCATATGACTCCTACCCAGAAAGGGGCTTTGTCCCTGGCTCGTAGTGTAACTCAAAGGGCCTCTGCTTTACTGTGTTTTCCCTAAATTTCTGTTGTGCATATGTCAGCTCTGACATATAATGCCACCCCCTGTCCTTTCTTTCCCTCATGATCTTTCCACAATAACGCATACCCTGGGATGGTGATATCCCAGGAGTGGTTCCCAGTGAACCACGTTTCCATAATAGTGACTCAGACTAACTGTGCATTTGCCATTACAGCTGTGAGATCAGGGATTTTGTTTGGCAGACTATGAGCACTGATGTACATTGCTTTTCATCCCTTTCTGTTTTGGTCAGTTGCATTTTTAATATGTTTTAATTGTGTAGTTCTGTTGAAATGCTTGGTCTGAGTACATTTGGTGTGATGTTTGGTCCGAGTATGATTGGTGCATCCTTGTACTAAACTAGTTGGTGATGGGGGAGGGGCATTTGGCAACCCTTTTTGTGCTAGGGGTGCTTGTGCCACCCCCTGTTCACTAGTTTAACTGACCAATGTGAACAACAAATCTTTGCCCTAGCGCTCGGGTCCCCTCCTTTGTAAGGTATAGTCCGTCAAATTGAAAGAACTCCTGTTCCCAGAAGTCCTGCCATTTTCCAATAAAGTGGTGACTTTTTTCCTGGCACCAGTCCTTTAGTCAGGTGTTCAGGTCAGAGATGTCCCCTTCCCTGATCTTCTGCCTGCTGTCTCCTTTTTTCCAGACTGGAAAAATTTCAGAGAAGGTGATAGTGGGCAAAAGGGAAGCAAGCTTGTTGCCTAGCCTAGTGAGGTGTTGTTTTGTTTCCACTACTGACTTACTGGCTAGGCCATTCATACCTATGTGAAGAATATGTGTGTCTCTATCAATGTCTCGAATGATTTCCTCTATGCAATTGGTATCCCTCCATGCCAATGTTCCAGGGAGGCACCTTACCATAGTTGAAACATGGTCCTGCTGGAGGTGAGTCTTTACACCCCTAATCATTGAGTTGCCTATTATTAGTACCGGTATCTTTTTGTCCTTTTTGCTGGATTTAGTTGTGTGCTATACCTCAGTGCATTGCTCTGGGTTCACAGAATGTTTGACGCTCGTTACCCTATTTGTCATGGTAGATAGTGCAGTGTACCTATTTGAAGTTTGAATAGGTTTGGTACTTTCCTGTATTGAGGATTTTGTGCCAGTTCTATAGGACCTGACCTGTTGCCAGCCCCCTGGCCTGTTTGTCCTTTGAGGTAGGGGTACTGGTGTAGCGCTCCTTGAAACAAAAGGTTTTACGCTGTTGCCCAGTGGGGACCAATTTAGTGTATCATGGAGGTATTTTATCTCAGCCCATGCAGCATGAAGCTGTGATCAGAGGTCTCTGATTGTGGAGCATGTTGGACAGTGCCCCACTCTGTAAATGAAATACTTGGTAAAAAGTGTTCCACAGTTATTGCAGTTCAATAGGTTCACAGTGGCCTTTATTTCTCTGTTTAAGTTCCTGGTGAGAGAAGTAGATTGCCTAGAGGCAATCTTTGGATGAAAGAAAAGGGATGCTAGCTATTTTGCTGGGGTGTGTATCTGCTCAGTGGGGGGTAGGGTGGCTGTTATCCTGAGCTGTTATGGACAAAAGGAATATATGGACAACTAGAGGTACAGGCTGTGAGTGGACCAAAGAATTTATATAAATAGATCAGTGATCAATGATAGATCAGTGAAGCTCAGCAGACAGTAAGGCTTGGGACAGGACCGTACTTGGTGTATGCCTCCTAGAGTTGCTCTTTGTGTCTGAGCTGTTGCTTTTGGTGGTTTCTGGCTGAGAGCTTTCCATTAGCTGACCACTATTTCAGTAGTGGGTACAGCAGTCGGTGAAGATCAGTGAAGCTCAGCAGACAGTAAGGCTAGGGGCTGGACTGCTCTTGATGTATGCCTCCTATGGGTACCCTTTGTGTCTGAGCTGTTGCTTCTGGTTGAGAGCTTTCTATTAGCCATGTACAAATGCTGATTTACATACAGCAGTCAGGAATTCTGGGTAAGTGTTCCAACAGCTCCTCATGCTGAGAGAGCAGCTGCTGGCTGGGTCTGAACAAAGTGAGAGAGAAGTGAAGCTGCCTCAGTGGAGAAAGAAGCCCAGACTGTGTACTCCAAGGAGGATTCAGGCAGACCTGCTGTCAAGGAATCCCTGCTTCTGCAACTGTTGGAGTCTGCCTTCCCTCTGTGATTGGTCTCGCTCACAGTTGGTGATGATCAGTGAAGCTCAGCAGACAGTAAGGCTAGGGGCTGCACAGCACTTAGCGTATGCCTCCTAGGGTTGCTCTTTGTGTCTAAGCTGTGGTTGGTCTCTCTCCCAGTTGGTAAAGATCAGTGAAGCTCAGCAGACAGTAAGGCTAGGGGCTGGACTGCACTTGGCGTATGCCTCCTAGGGTAGCCCTTTGTGTCTGAGCTATTCGAGTTAGTACAATACTTGGTGGTTTGTGGTCTTCAGGATGACAGACAACACAGGTTCACGGAGGGAAGATCATGCCAGACAAACCTGATCAAATTCTTCAACTGGGTGATGAGGGTGAGCAATCAGGAAGGGGCAGTGGACATGGCCTATCTTGACTTCAACAAGGCCTTTGACATCATCCCTCACAGAAGGCTGGTGAGCAAGTTGGACAGTTTGAACATAGGGAAGAAAATAACAAACTGGGTGCAAAATCCATTTGAGGACAGAGGCCAAAGGATAGTTGTCAATGAGGTTCACTCAAGGGAGGAAAGGATGACAAGTGGGGTAACCCAGGGGTCAGTATTGGGGCCAATTCTATTTAACATTTACATTGGGGATATAGCATGGGGCTAAATGTAAAGGTGTGCCTATTTGCAGACAATATAAAAATCTGCAATAGGGTGGATACACCAGATGGGGTGGGACAAATGAGAGAGGGCCTGATAAAGCTGGAAAGGTGGTCGGAAAGATGACAATTGAGGTTTAATGAAAAGAAATGCAAAAAATACACATAGGGCACATGAATCGAAAGGCCACTTACACTCTGGGAGGAGAAGAGGTTCAGGTAATGCAGCAGGAGTGGGAACTGGGGATTGTCATATCAGATAATGTAAAGGAGACTAATCAGTGCAATAAAGAGGTAGGTAAGACAAACAGAATGCTGGCTTGCATAGGGAGGGGAATTACAAGTAGGAGAAGAGAGGTGATCATGCCCCTATGAAGATAGGGAGGCAAACCAAACTGCCCTAAGGGAAGCAGGGAAGGCAGTAAGGCAGGCAAAGTCCCAAACCGAGAAAACACTAGCACGAACAGTAAAAGAAGGTGACAAGACTTTCTATAGATACATTAGTGAAAGAAGAAAGTCCAGAGGGGGTATTGTTAAACTCAAGGGAGAAAAGGGGGTTGTGAGGAGGAAGACCCTGTAAAAGCTTATATCCTAAATAGATACTTTTGTTCAGTATTTACTGAAGAGAAGGTAGGGCAGGGCCCACAGCTCAGCACCATGGACACAGGGCAGAGGGAAGTGAGCACTACTCCCTTCACAAAAGAAAGGGTCCTACAAGAGCTCGCTAAGCTCAGGGTGGACAAGGCAATGGGACCTGATGGCATACATTCCAAAGTACTTAAGGAACTAAGGGTGGAACTAGCAGAGCCAATAGCAGAACTGTTTGATGAGTCTCTGAGCACAAGAGAGGTCCCAGAAGACTGGAGAAGGGCTCATGTGATCCTGCTCCACAAGAGTGGTAGCAGGGAGGAGGCAGGGAACTACAGACCAGTCAGTCTTACCTCAGTAGTGGGCAAGATTATGGAAGCACCTTAAGGAAAAGATAGTGCAACACCTGGAATCCATAGGGCACAGGATCCAAGACAGCATGGGTTTACAAAAGGAAGGTCCTGTCAAACTAATCTCATAGATTTCTTTGACTGGATAACCAGAGTGGTGGACCAAGGGGGGGAGCAGTTGATATTGCCTACCTTGACTTCAGCAAAGCTTTCGATACTGTTCCACATAGAAGATTGATAAATAAGCTGGGTAGGTTCGGGGTGGGTCAGAAGTTGGTCAACTGGGTGGTAAAGTGGTTGACGGGCAGAAAACAGAGAGTGGTGGTAAATGGTATACAGTCAGAAGAGATACAAGTCACAAGTAGGGTACCTCAGGGATCAGTCCTGGGGCCAGTCCTCTTCAATATCTTCATTAGTGACATTGCAGATGGATTAGAGGGTAAGGCTTGTCTGTTTGCAGATGACACCAAGATCTGCAACAGAGTAGATAATCCAGATGGGGTGGGCAAAATGAGAAGAGATCTGGATAAACTAGCAAAATGGTCAGAAGAGTGGCAACTGGGATATAATGCAAAGAAGTGCAAGATCATGCACATAGGGAAGAGAAACCCTGAAGCCACCTATTGGCTGGGAGGGGAGTTGCTGGCAGTCACAAAGGAAGAAAGAGACTTGGGCATCATCATCACAGATTACCTTAAATCATCCAAGCAGACCTCTAAAGCAGTAGGTAAGGCTAGGGGGATGTTAGGGTGCATTAGTAGGGGTATCACAAGTCGTAAGAGGGAGGTAATAATCCCTCTTTACTAGACACTGGTTAGGCCTCATCTGAAGTACTGCATGCAGTACTGAAGGCCACACCTTCACAAGGACATTAACCAAATTGAGGCAGTCCAGAGAAGTGCAATCAAAATGGTGCAGGGACTGCATCAGAAGACATATGAGGACAGATTAATGGAGCTCAATATGTATACCCTTGAGCAAAGGAGGGAGAGAGGTGATATGATCAAAACATTCAAACACCTTAAGGGCATTAACAAGGTGAAAGAGTATAACATGTTTAAATATAAGAAAAATAGCAGGACAAGAGGACACAGTATGAGATTAGAGGGAGGCCGATTAAGGGGGAATGTGAGGAAATTCTTTTTCTCAGAAAGAGTGGTGGATGCATGGAATGTCCTACCTCAGGAAGTGGTGGGTATGAATACAGTGCAGGGCTTCAAACAAGCATCGGATAGGCATAAGGGAGCAATACAGATGAGTATTAATAGATAGGCCACTGACAGAGCAAAGGCCAATGGCACATTTATAAGGTAGAAAAAGAAATGGGCAGACTGGATGGGCCTTGCGGTCCTTATCTGCCATCAACCTCTATGTTTCTATGTTTCTATACAGGTCCATGTATCATCCACATCTGGAGTATGTGGTACAGTTTTGGAGACCTCAACTACTGAAAGACATTGATATGGTGGAGAGAGTCCAGAGGAGGGCAACCAAAATGGTGCAGGGCATGCACAAGAGGACATATGAAGAGAGGATGGAGGAGCTCAACCTGTGTTCCCTGGAAACAAGGAGGGGGAGAGAGAGAGGGGGGATATGACAAACATTTTTAAATACCCGAAGGTAATAAACACAGCACGGGAAGGGAGTATCTTTAACATGCAAGAAAATCCAAAAACTAGAGGACATAGCTTAAAATAGGAGGAGGGAAAGTTCAAAGGAAATAGGAGGGAGCACTACTTTACAGAGGTATACCATTGCTGCAGTGACTCTCAGATCACAAAGACCACCACTACAACAGGAATCAGGCAAAATCCACCTGTCACTGTGGTGGTCTGTTTGGCGATTGGGACTGCCTCGCTGGGTGTTTGCCCCACCTCCAAGTCCAACTCCGACTCAAAGTTAGAATCCTAGAGACCGGGGGTGGGGTGGAGCCACCCACATTGGGGCAGGCTTGTTTCCCCGCTGGATGCAAGGAGGTATCCCCAACACTGCAATGCCGACAGTCGGCATTGCGGCTGTCGCTGTCGGGGATGTCTCCATGCCGACTGTCACTGCGGCATGGATAAACTCTTTACAGAGAGGGTGGTGGGCCCATGGAATAAGCTACCGGAGGAGGTGGTGGATGCAAAATCAGTGGGGGAATTCAAGAGAGCATGGGATATTTACATGGGATTAAGCAATAAAGGGAGGGACTAGAACATGGAGGGGAAAGGGGGATAGGAAGTTACCTGGCAGGGCCCTAGGGTGGGTAGTAGGGTGACAGAAAAGGACATACAAATGGGGGAGAGAGACTAGGTTGGCTGATGTAGTCCTTTTCTGCTGACACATTTCTATGTTACTATGTTTCATGTTTCTGTATTATACACTTACAATTTAATCAGTTCCAACACTGGGGCAACCAGGGTGTGGTAAGGAATCTGTAAAACAAAATGTTCTCTAATCTTGCAGGACAGGGAATTATTATATAACCTTAAATTTCTAGATTTGTGGTTCCAAACTTGGGGATCAGGTAGCAGAAGAATGATCTCCCTATATTCCCTCTCCTAAATTGGACAACAAATTCAGTGGCACTAGATGATCTTAACCCAGGCTTAGGAACTTTAAAAGATACAATGTCAATTACGTAATCAGGAATGGACCCCTTACAACACCTACACATAAAACCTTCTAAGTGTATCTGTCTTCTCAGTCACAGATGTAGTCAATTCAGTGCTCTATACATGGAGCAATGATGAGTGTTACGTGGCACGCCAAGGACCAAACCAGCAAAATGGTCATAAAGTAATTCAACCTTAGCAAGGTCTGTCTCTGCCACTCCACAGTACAAAACATCTCCATAATCAAAAAAAGGGACAGTCATGGAGTTTATCACTTTAAATCTTGCTTGCAGTGATAGTTCCTTTATTATTTTATATAAAACACCTCGTTTTTGTCCCAAGCTCTTAGTAAAATTATTAATATGTATATTCCATTTACACCTATCATCAACTCATGATCCAAGGTGCTTATATGATTCAACCTGTTGCAATATGGTCCCATCCTTCATGGCTATGTTCAGCATTTCCCCTTCCTAGAATTCTTACCTCTCTGCCTGAAAAGCAGTGCTTTGGATTTTTTTGCATTTGAGAACCAGTTTGTTTTCTACAAAGAAAAACTGTAATGCATCAAACACTCTTTGTAATGTATTCTCAATCAGATTCACACTTCTCCCCTTGTATACATAACTGTAAGCTAGCCTTGTTTGCAGATGACACCAAGCTGAGTGGGTGGGTGGACACTATTGCAGGGGTTAGGGACCTACAGGAAAACCTCCAAAAACTGGAAAGCTGGTCTGAACTTTGACAGCTGAATTTCAATGGAAAAAAAGTGTAAAGTGATGCATCTCGATAAAAGGAACCCTGGGACAGAATATTGGCTCAATGGAGTTAAACTGAGCAAGGGCAAGAAGAGAGGGACCTGGGGGTTCATTATTACTGACTCCCTGAAGCAGATGGGCCAACGTAACAAAGCATACAACAGGACAAACAGAATGTAGTGGTGTATAGGCAGAGAGATTGATAGCAGGAGGAGGAATGTGATCCTCCCTCTATACAGATCCTTGGTTAGACCACACCTAGAGTACTGTGTTCAGTTTTGGAGGCAGCGCTTGAAAATGGATTGGGACAGGATGGAATCAGTGCAGAGGAGAGTAACAAAGATGATCCAGTGTTTGCAGGAACTTCCTTTTGAGGAACAGCTAGCAGCACTGAATATGTATTCTCTGGAAACCAGGAGGGAAAGGGGTGACATGATAGAGACATTCAAGTTCTTAAAAGGCATAAAGTACTGGACACTGAGGAGCTGTTCCATTGGATCACCAACACAATAACTAGAGGGGTGGAGTTTCACGAGGGATCTCGGGAAGTACTACTTCACTGATAGAGTGGTGAAGCCATGGAAGTCTGCCAGTGGAAGTGACGGGGGCAGGGACTGTGACAGGTTTCAAACAAAGGTGGGACAGAGCTAGGGCACAACTTTGAGACATTACAGCAAGTTAATAGTAATTTAGGGTGAGTATAGCCCCCTGGGGCATCCGCTAGGACCTGAGCATCACATGGGCAGACTCGATGGATCTTGGGTCTCCTTCTGCCATCACTTTCTATGTTTCTGTGTAACTATCATCTGCACTAGCTGAAAACTTATCTCTGGATCAAAAAATGAAGGATTATTCATATAAATATTAAATAAAAAGGGGCCCAGTAATGACCTTTGGGGCAAACCTGATTTTGTTTCTTTCAACTCAGATTGATATTGTCTCAGAAACACTTTTTGTTTACGCCCCACCAAATACTGTCAAAACGAAGCCACAGCATCAGATGACAGACCCATGACAGATATCAAGTAAAATCTGATGATTTAGAGTGTCAAATGCTTTTGGCAAATCTATAAATATTGACCCAACAATTAATCTGTCCTCCAAAGTCTGTTGGATGTCTCCAACAATCTTTAACAAGACTGTCTGGGTACAATGTTTTTTCTCTACACCCTGATTGGTTGGGATTTAGCAGACCATTCTCATGAAAAAAAAACCTTTAACTGCACTGACATCAGCTTCTCAAATTTTTTGGAAATAACTGGAAGCGGTGAGATAGGTCTGTAATTCACTATTTCCTTGGTGGACCGGTATTTCAGTATAGGAATGACCTTAGCATCCTTCTGGGCATCTGGATACATACTAGTATTTAGGGACAAGTTGAACATAGTCGCAACTGGACTCACAATAACAGGTGCAGCATATTACATCAAGTTATCTAGGCCTAGTGATTTTGTTTCATCAATTTTAAATACTTGAATCATTACTTCCCCCACTGCTATATCACAAAAAAATTGGTTAATTGAATCCAAGTGATTTGCATTTACCAACGGTATGCAAGCCTGCCCCCTTCATAATTGAACTGACCTTCTACAGTACCCAGTTCAATAAAAAAAAATGTAAACTATTTGCCACTACAGATCCTATTGTCCGATTTTCTCCATTAATGACAAACATATTTGGAAAACCACTTTGACAAGGATTCTGTAGCTTATGCATGAACTTCCAAAAGTCTTCAGGGTTCAAATTAACTTTACTATCACACCTTCTTTTACAGTAAGATGATTTCATCAGTCTTCTTTCAAGTATCTATTCCTAAATTCCCAATAAGCATTCCAATCCCTCTGCATATTGGATTATTTTACCTTTTTCCATAACGTCTTTCTATGAGATTTCAGTTTATGTAGCTTTTCATTATTTGGGTAGTCTCAGGGGACTCTTCCAGTGCCCTGGTTGACTGGGGTGGAGGTACAACTAGATTAAGTTAGGTTAATGTGAGCCCAAATAAGGACTTCAGCATAACTGAGGGGTTGGGTATTTGTCCATTAAAGTAACATTGGAACAAAAAGGGGCACAAAATGTGACCCTACCTTTTTTCACTATACAGTGTGCACCACTTATACTGTTCACGTTTATGCTCGATGGCTTTTTATAATGGGCAAAACCTGGTTTCCAAAAACCACTCCTGATAAGGATCCATTATGAAATTGCTGGGTGTACCAGATTACTAGATTAAAGGTGCCTGCTGTACTGGACATCTAAGTCCTAATAACACTTTCACAGATGCAATTAGGTAGCCTTCCCATTTGCAGTGGCTACCTCACCTCACCACACCAGTGGAGGTGTTAATGTACCTCCTGTACCCCATCAGAGCACCACTGCTATCTAGCAAATGGTGGCTGAGATGACTTTGTCCCTTTGCCTCCCTCCCCCGGTCCCTCCCGGTGATCCGTCTCCATCAGATCCATCAGTTTCTTGTGAGATAAAAAAAATCAAACTTGTTTGTTCTACTGGCAGCTTTTTTTTCTTATGGTGCTCTTTACTTCCACAAGAAAATCCTGAGTGCTGCTGTTCTGGAAACAGTGTAGAGTAGAGAGACTGCAGTTCAGAACTTATTGCACTCATTAAATGGCCAGCCTGCCTTCTCTGTAGGTTTAGGTTACTTCTGGTTCATAAAACAATGCAGAGTACAGAGACTGCTTGGGATGCAGATTCCAGTTTTTACAGCTGCAGAAGATGGAGCCTGCAGACGTTTTGCCTGTACAAAAAGAATGATGTCATGTTTTCTGTCCTTGGAACTGACTGAAGGTGTGAATACTCTCTTCTACCTTATGCTCCTCCAAGCAGTGTTTTCCACCCTCAAATAAATATGCTTTCATATTAGTCAATGGTTGCAGGGTACTATTTTCCTTCTTAAATGGGTGGTACAAGAACTGGAACATGAGTAGTGGGAGGTAGCATTAGTTTTTTGGGGGGAGTTAGATCCACCCTCACCTTCACCCAAGAAGCTCCTAAAGATCCACCCCAACTTTTTTTGATTCATGTGGGAGGGCCATGAGGTGGCTCTATCATGCTGTAACAAGACATACTAATTTGGGACCTGTATTAACCAACAGAACAAGTTTGTGCAGTGATCAAGTTGTGGACCCCCTGCATTTTATTAAGGACTAGGAAAGCAGAAGATACTTAATGCCTTTATTAAGGACTAGGAGAACAGAGATATTTAATGCCTTCATATTGACTTAAAGGCCCAGATATTCAGATTACGCTGGGCAGTGGCACAAGCCTGGGCGCAGCACAACTAGGATGCGCCAGGGCAAGGACCAGGTGATATTCAATGGTGATGTGCCATGGTGCAGGACCATTGAATATGGCACACACTGCGCATGGTGCAGTGGCACTGCACTTGCACAAGGCACGCATAGGGAGCACAGGGATGCACCAGTGCAAGTGCAGTAGCGCTAGGTGCAGCACCCACGATATCAGCGGGGGGCATGCAAATGAGGCCATAATATATGCAAGGTGCAAATGGGGCCATTTGCATGTCATTATGGCCCCATTTGCATGCCTTTTACAGGGCAATTTGGTGACTTGAGCCTGGTGTCCTGCACAGCTTGACATGTGCAGTGAGGATCCCGGGGCATCCCCCACCCCATAGCCCCGATCACAGTAGACTCACAACATGACAGCCCCTGATAGTCTAGTGATCCCTCCACCCACCTGATCCCCTGAGTCCCAGATATATGTTAATGCAGACCTCTCCCTGGTGGTCCTGTGGTCCCCACCCTCCCAATCCCCAAGTCCCTGATATATGTTAATAAAGACCCTTCCCTGGTGGTCAAGTGGTCCCCTTCCTGAGTCCCCTATTCCCTATACAGTTAATGAAGATGTCCCTGGTGATCTAGTGATCCCCCACCTGTCACTGCGATCATGGTACAGCACCATCAGAAATATCCTGGTGATCCAGTGGCACCCCACCCCTCCCTCCCACACACAACCTCTTGCCCACCACGCTCCCCCATCATCGGGTAGGCGACAACCCACCAAGATACTGCCCAGCTGCCTCCAAAATGACTAGGCACAGTATGGGTTGTAAGCCCATTGGTCCCCAGTGTGGACCAATGGGCTTGCAGAGCAAACTTTGCTAGATAGTCCCAAATATGTAAATTAAGTCATTCACATATTTGGGACTGTCTAGAACAGCCTGCCCTGCCAGCCCATTGGTCCAGACTGGGGAACAATGGGCTTACAGCCCATATTGTACTTGTCATTTGGCAGGTGATGGGTGGTATGAGGGTGGGTTGTCACCAGCGGTCGGTGATGGAGGGGAGTGGGTGGGCAAGGATCCTGTGTGGTGGGAGGTGGGGTGTCACTGGATCACCAGGATATCTTGACTGTGCTGTACTGTGATCACAGTGATGGGTTGGAGGGACCACTAGACCACCAGGGACGGTCTTCATTAACTGTATCAGGGAATTGGGGGTTTGGGATGGTGGGGGAACCACTAGACTACCAGAGTTATGTGGGTGCTTCCTGATGGTGTTCTGGGTGGGCGGGCGGCCACCCATGGCTGGTGGCTGCTGTGTTGCACACTGCCATACAGCAGCCCACCTGTGGGTTGCTGGGACTTGCTCCACAGTTTCATGGGCTCAACTTTGAGACCCCCTATGCGGCACAATCCAGGGGAGCACTGGCATATGCACTGCACATCCCGGGCTTAATATCGGGATGTGCCACATATGCATGGGCACACCCCCTGCATCTGCTCCACAAACAATTACATTGTGCCCTGGCACATTGGGATTAGCACTGTGCCAGGCAGCCTTCTCAATATCCTTCTGGAGTGCAGTGCGAGGTTGCGCGAGTGCAATTCTGTTGCACCAGGCACAACCCCTTTGAATATCCCATCCAAAAAACCTTTGGAACAAATGATTATCAGAGCCACCTGGGGCCTCAGAAGGAGACAGCAATTAAGGAGTGAAACTACAGTTCGCAAGGAAAGCAATAGACACAGCATTCTAATTTACAGTAAGTTGAAAGAGCCACAGATTTTTCTTAAACATTTATATACTAAAAACATAAAGTTCAGCTTTTGGGATTAACAATATTTGTTTACCATATTCCATATATATGTGTGTGTGTGTATATATATATATATATATATATATATATATATATATATATATATACTTTATATATAATTTGTCTTTTTAATAGTTTCAAAACTTTGAAAGCACTGGTGTTAGTAAAGGATTTAGAAATGCATTTTTAATTGTCTTTACAGTTAAACATGCAGTTTCATGTCAGGGCACATTTTTGGGGAAGGGGGTTCAAATTATTTTAATCATGAAGCACTGGTGTTAATGCATTTAAAAATACATTTTTTAATCGTCTTTACAGTTAAACATGCAGTTCCATGTCTTGGCACATTTTTGGGGGAGGGGTTCAAATTATTTTAATCATGGGCACAGTACTTGGTAAACAAAGACTGATGATAAAGTGTGTTTTTTTCTTTTAAGTTTGAGAAGTGTGTAATAGAAAACGTTGAACAAGAAGCAATTGGTGATTTTAAAAGCTATTCTGATCACAGCTGACATTAAAAAAAAATTCTCAACTGTATTTTTTATTTTATTTTATCAGGGACACTAGAAACTGGATGTTAACATTTACTTCCTGGAACCTGCTGTTCAGGATTTTTTTATTGCAACTTGTCCCAGGCAATCTTCCCAGATTGCAGTTTGTCAGGGCACATTTTTGCAGGAAGGGGGTTCAAATTATTTTAATCATGAAGCCTTGGTGTTAGTAATGCATTTAGAAATACATTTTAATTGTCTTTGCAGTTAAACATGCAGTTTCATGTCAGGGCACATTTTTTGGGGGGGCCTCAAATTATTTTAATCATGGGCACAGTACTTGGTAAACACATGCTTTGATGATAAAGTGTGTTTTAATTTTTTGCTGTTGAAGAAATAGAGAACTCCCTGTTGTGGTGGTGCCAAGTTCACAGTTAGGAATGCTGTCATGACACACACTGGGACAGCACACATCTCATTTCAATGGAGTAAGCAGACCTCCTTCATTTTCCATTTATGTGGGTTCAGTGATTACCGTTGGCACATCTTGTGATGCTAGTGCTAAGATAGCTCTTTATTGAAAATGCAGGTGTCTCAATACAAGATGATAAAGAGCAGCTAGAAAAAATAACATCCATGTAGAATTCTTACATATTTGTTTGAGACACCAGCTCAGCATCTAGCTGTTAAAATTCCCAACTGATGTTTTACATTTTGTGCATCCTCAAAGTACCATTTAGCAATGTGTTAGCTATAATTTAAGTTCTGCCATTGTGTATAATAACCTGCCAATGGTCTTCCATTGATCCAGTTCTTAATTACATGCCTACATTGCTTTGGCATACAATTGCTAGGTAACCATAATGTCACCTGTTACACATTCATTCTTTGGCTCCTAAATGGCAAAACAGTCCATTATACACACTTAAAGAGCCCCTGACATTGTTAGAAACACATGGAAGAAATGTAAGATTTAATGGTTCAGTTTATATTTCATGTATTTTCTGTAATTATTTACCTTTTTGCTTTATTACTGAGGACAGATGAATGAAAAAGGCTTACTGTCCCTTAGACCTTATCTGCTCTTTCTGCTATCCTACATATGACATCATAATCCAGGTTGCAGCTGGAAATGAGCATCTGGTCATGGTGCTTTTTCCAGTAACCAACTTTTAAATAAAGAAATAAATAAAATATATAATCCTCCGTTTATGGCATCATAATTATCCTCACAGCAGCAGTCAGTGATGTAATGAATAGAACTCTGATGTCATATGTAGGTAAGCAGCCAGAACAGATAGGGCAGTGATCCTGTTTACATGCAAATGTCCTTAGTAAAAAAGAAGAATGAGAAATACATAAACAATATTAAAATATAGGCTCACTTGTGCTAAACATTCCATTTTCTCAAAGTTGTTACAACGGTGTCAGGGGCTCTTTAAAACAGGCATTTAAAATATGTTCTTTTCAAGCTAGGACAAGAGACAAGATCAACATTAAATTTTTGCTGTTTCAAAAATGGAAGCTGCAGTCCCAAACAACTCTTGCCCCCCCCACCCCAATTGTTGTACCTCTGCATGTCTTATTGGAAGAATGACTGATCTGTGTGTTTTTTTTTTATTTTATTTTATTATAACAGCCTACTGTCTAGCCAGCGAAGGAGCACATCTTGCTCCTGGGGACACTTAACATAGCCCAAACCATTGACTGTTATAACTTACATTAGTCCAGTCAGAAGAAAGGGGCTACTTCTTTTATTATTAAATCAAAAAAAAAGAGGGAAGGCCTAATATCTTGAAACTGATTTAAGAAAAATTATTCTGCACTTACTTTGAGACATATTTTTTCAGCTCTCCTCTTTATAATCAGAGCATCTTATGCCACAGTGAAAACTTTGAAAAAACTAATAACTTGGTACCACTCAGTTTACAATTTAAATATATTCTGTAGATTTCGCTGGCCTATCTTTTATTACAGAGGAAATTTGGATGAATATATGATCTTTATCTATTAGAGTTCATCTGCCTCTATAGCTTACTCCCTACTTCAAGTCATAATGCTATGTTGTGACATCACAGTCTGCTGTAATGGGAGTAACTGTGATGTCACAAGCCATGCATTATGATCTCATGTAGGGAGAAAGCACCAGAAATACATGAACACTTTAGGAGCAGTGGTCCTCTTTTCATGCAAATAGACTCAGTAAAAATAATGGGGGGGGGGGGAATATAGAACTAATGTGAAAGATAAACTGAACTGTGTCTAAATATTATGTTTTCTTTCACTTATACTGAAGGCATCAGATGTTCTTTAAGACTGGCACTCTGCTTGGGGAAGGGTGCTCATTGGAACAAGGTGGCAACATGTATGTTACATGTATGTTTCAGTGCTAAACTATAACACAATTGCTTTCATTATTTTTCCTGTACTATAACTGTTTTAAGATATTCCAATACATGCTTAAACCCATAGGCGATTACTGACAGCAAAATAGTGCTGCTTGAAAAGTTTTCCAACCCAAATTAGTGAACATGACTGTGACTCTAGGGGCAGTTGCCTCTCCAAAGACTGTCATGACTATAACTTCCTCTCTGTCTGTCTGTCTGTCTATCTATGTAATTATCTATATTTCTATCAATTGCATCTATCCCTATTTTTACCTGCTGTATATGTAAAATAAACCTGCATATCGCATTTGCCTGCACTCTGAAAACATACTTATGATACAGTGTATATTTGTACTCCACTCCTGCATAGACCTCATACTGTCCTGATATTACCATTATCACAGGCATAACTACCGTAACCTTATCAACAGCGATCCCTTATAAAAGTTACCAACAAATTTTCTCTCTTAATGAAGTCCATCATTACACCTGACTGCCTGACATCAACACATTACTTAAATATAACTTACATCACAGCATGGACAAACCCCCTGTTTTTCTCTGTAAAACTGTGTAAATGATCCCAAGACTGAACATATGCCAGCCATTACTTTTTTATGTACTGCCTCCTATTCTACCTGTCAAACCTATATTGCTTACCATTCCTTCCACTGAAATCTACACCCCCATATCTTTTCCTAATAATGTGTCCGCCTTGCTTGGAATGCAAAATAAAATATATCTTACTAGTTAAAAATCATTGTGTTGTTTCTCCATGTCTCCTTAACAGTTCCGCACAACCTCCCTAACTTCATAATGCAGCCGTGGTAGATCTGACCAGAGTTTTTTGTGTAGTGCTAGTGCTGCTGTTGACACAGGTCACAGATCATATCTGGGCATTACCTTAATGTTAGAAAATTGGCATGAAAAATAAAGCATCCTGATTCACTGAAATCTATGGTTAGGCATGCAGGCATTTTTCAGTAGAGCCTGGTAAAAAACAAATGCCAATTCGGGGTACCCCATTACTTAGGATATATTATATCAGATGACCTAAAGGTGGGCAAGCAATGTGAAAAGGCAGTAAGGAGAGCTGGGGAGATACTGGGATGCATAGGGAGAGGCATCAACAGTAGAAAACAGGAAGTTGCTATCCCTCTGTTCAGACAGTTATTGAGACCCCATCTGGACTGCTGCATGCAATTCTGGAGACCCCATCTCCACATAGACATAGACAGATTGGAGGCTGTTCTGAGGAGGGCAACCAAAATGGTGCAGGGTCTGCACCAAAAGACATTCGAGGAGAGACTAAATCAGCTTAATATGTATACCCTTGAGGAAAGGAGGGAGAGGGGAGACATGATAGAAACTTTCAAGTATCTCAAGGGAATTAACAAAGTACAAGAGGGTAGCATCTTTCAGAAGAAGAGATGTGCAAGACAAAGGGGGCACAATTTGAAGATAGAGGGGGGGGACAGCTCAGAGATAATGTTAGAAAGTATTTTTTCACAGAGAGGGTTGTGGATGCATGGAACAGCCTTCCTGAGGAGGTTGTGGAGTCAGGAATAGTGGGAGAATTCAAGAATGCATGGGACAGGCATAAGGCAATTCTAGTGGGGGGTAGGAGGAAGTAAGCTATTGATTAAGTAGAATCTGCAGCTTATCCATCAGGTAGGGAAATGAGCAGACTAGGTGGGCCGAGCGGTCCTTATCTGCTATCAAATTCTATGTTTCTATGTTTCTATTGGGCACCCCAAATTTTTAAAGCCACTTGCCACTATTTTTTGTCACTTGCTAAGTGAGCCATAAACTAGTGGTTAGCCTCTTCAAAATAGAATGCTGCTCTCACGAAAAGTAAGTAAAACAGCAATTTCTTGACTAAAGTGCCATACTGTACATTTACAGTTCTCTATGTTTAACTCTGTTTAAAAAAATAACTGTTTCCACATTCAGACAGTAGCGGTGGCACATCGTGTGATCACTGCTACTCCAAGACACCTCACTCACCTCAACTGCAGCCCCATTTGACCAAAAATAAAACAACCATTGTTTTTAAAATAAAAAAATAAAACTGCCTCAATGTAGCCTTTTGGTAGTAGAGCTATCTTGTTCAGACCTCCTGACCCTTGGCACACCAAATCATATCCTACCATAAGCTAGATCCTGATTGTTGCACTACGACTGCCATGCCCGATTCGCTGAAACTTACCACATTTAACATTTCCTGACCACCCAATCCTGCTTCTGTTCTCACCGATGTCCCTGTCCGGTATTGCTGAAAAAAAAAAGAAAAAAGAAATGTCCTGCTATGATCTTACAACCAGCCAGTGTGTGTGTGTGTGTGTGTGTGTGTAAGTTTGTGTGTCAGGGAAGGGGTAACCATGACAACCACGTCCCAAGGCATAACTACAAAGGTTCGAGTAGCACAAAAGTCCCTAGCTTAAACACACACACACACACACACACACACACACACACACACACACACACACACACATATGCATTGTAATGCAGGCAGAGTTACTACTTTATTACAGAGCTTATTTTTAAACACATTTTTTATTAAACTTATTTTCTTTTACAGGGCCCATTTTCTAAGTGCAGTAATACCCTTCTGTGTAGGGGTGAAGAAAACTGGAATCCAGGGACTACAGTACAAGTCCCTCCGCCTGTGGCGTTGGACCTCATTGAGCCCCTGGGCAGTCCTGTATTGCCCTGTACTGCCAACCCCATCAGGTATTATTGCTTACATAAAAAATCTTGAGGTCTAAATTTCTAATACATTTGGGATGCGGATTCCAGTTTTCTTCATCCCCTACACAGAAGTACAGTAAACACTGACAAAATAGTGCCTGTTTGCCTTTCTAAATGATGGAACAACATTACTGAGTATTGCTGACCTGAGCTTGTGTAGCGCGGCATTAATGGAGGGAGCTGATGTAATCTAAAGCACTATTTTGGTAAGTTGAACAGCTGCTTATAATGGACAACAGGTACTCACACAGAGTAGTCCATTATAAGCGGCATGTACTGTCATAGATTTTAGGCATATTTCAGTTTTATTTCATGGTAAAATGTTCTAGTCCCATTAAATTTGAGTATTTTATAAATATTTTAACGTAGTTTTGTCTCCGAAAAAAAAAAAAGATGGCCACCATAGTAAACCTGGAAAGGCTTAGGACGGAGAACATGAAATAAACTTACAGTGCGCAGCATATGAGGCAGAGTGCATAGCAAAGTAGATTTAACAGGTACGCTAATATTTTCAGCGATAGTAGCTGAAACTACCTGTTTTGTTGTTGTACTGCTGTAAATGTTACAGATAATCAAGATTTCATGTTTAATAGGTTTGTGTGTTCAGTGCAGCTTTGAGTCAGGCTGAAGCAATTGTTCTCTCTGCAAAAAATGAATACCGTTTTCTGATCTGAGCTCAGCAGAGATTAAGAATATCTATTTGATACAATTCTTCATTCAAATGTCAAAAATGTTTATATGAGAACAATGTCCAGGCGAATGTCTGAAAGGTAGTTGAAAAATCTAGATTGATTTGAGAAGTAAAAATAGAAAAATTTAGGAAAAACAGGCAGGCCAGCAGGGAGCTCTGTGCCTCAGTGTCCTCCTTCTCCACTCTCCCTCAGCATTACAATTTGCAGGGCTGCTAGACTACCTGGGCTTCACCACACATGTTCACAACCCACTGCAGCTTCGACTTTCTGGATTGAGTCCTCCATCCTTAAAAGTCTGTTTTCAGTTCTGCAGAATGCTTCAGCCTCCTGCAGCCCTGGTTCCACTAATAGTCTGTATATGTACAGTAAGTAGAAGAAATCTAGGCAGTTGAAGACAAAATTACTCACATGTGGGGGAGAGAAGTGATATGATTGAGACATTCAAACACCTTAAGGGCATTAACAAGGTGAAAGAGTCTAACATTTCAATATAAGAAAAATAGCAGGACAAAGGACACAGCATGAGAATAGAGGGAGGCCGATTATGGGGTAATGTGAGGAAGTTCTAACATACTAACATACTAAAATGCCAGCAGAATAGGCCTAACGGTCTTTCGTGTCTGCTCGTTTGGTCAGTCCCCAACCTGGATGCTGATCTTGCTGTCCCCCTCACCTTCTCTGGCTTCTCCCTTCCCAGTTCCGGATATTCTTGCTGCATTGGATTTTGCTTCCTGAACCCTTCCCCTGTACCTGTCCCACCCCCTCTTGAACCCCTCCACTGTCTCTGCCTCCACCAGCCCCCTAGGCAGTGCATTCCATGGCTCCACCACCCTCTCAGTGAAGTAGCACCTTCTCCTTTCTCCCTGAATCTTCCCCCTCCAGCTTCCACCCATGCCTCTAGTGGCCCCTTCCTCCTTCCTTGGCAACACCCGACTGTTCCTCCCCAATTTACCCTCTTCATGTACTAAAGACCTCTATCATGTCCCCCGGTCCCCTTCTCTCTCTCCAATGTGTACATATTTAGCTCTTCAAGTCTCTCCTCATAGGTCCTGTCCCCAAGCCCCAAATCATTTTGGTTGCCCTCCTCTGGACCATCTCCAGGAGGTTAATGCCCGCTTTAAGTGTGGCCTCCAAAACTGCCGCATGATACTCAAGTCTTGACCTCACAAGCAGTTATACAGAGGGAGCATCACTTCCCTCCTTCTGGAGGTGATCCCCTAGCGATGCATCCCAGCATCCTGTTGGCCTTGGCTGCTGCCCTCTACAAGTCTCAGAGTTGTTCATCTTGACATCCACCACCACCCCAGGTCCCTCTCAGCCATGAGGACTTGTAGCATTTCCCCCCAGGTGTACACTTGGCCTGGGTTCTCTGGCTCAGGTGAGTACCTTGCATTTCCCTGCATTGAACCTCAGCTTCCACTTTCTAGACCATCTTTCCAGAGCCTCCAGGTCCCCTGTGAGCCACCCTCCCCTCCTCCCCATCCACCACTGCCCCCAGTTTTGAGTCATCTGCAAAGAGACTCATCTCCTCCTGATCTGTCCTTATGTCAGATCGTGGCGTTGGAACAGAAGGGCCCAAGGACTGATCCTGTGGGACCCCACTAGACCCTCCTTGGGATGAGACTATCCTCGCCGACCCGTACCCGCTCGAGTCCTGGAGCCAATTGCCTATCCATCTGATCATCTGGTTCCCACCCCCATTTCTCCCAGCTTATCCAACAGGCCCCGTGAGAAACAGAGTCAAATGCCTTGCTGAAGTCTAGAAAGAGGACATCACTGGTCTACCCAGGTCCAAGGCACTTGTCACCAGTCATAGAACTCCACCAGGTTTGTCTGACACGATTTCCCAGGATGAATCCATGCTGTCTATTGTCCAGGCACCCTGACTTATCAGGTCTCCCCAGCCTCTCCTTGACAATGCCCTTCATCACCTTGCCACCACCGAGGTCAGGCTGACAGGCCTGTAGTTCCCTGCCACCTCCCTGATCCCCCTTGTGGATAGGCACTATATGCGCCCACCTTCCAGTCTTGGGGCACCACCCTGTCCTCAGAGATGGTGAAAAGCTCTGCCAGGGGTTTGCCAGGACATCTGCAAGTTCCTTCAGCACTCTGGGATGTAATTTATCCCCCCAGTGCTTTCTCCATCTTAAAGGAGCTGAGGGCTTCCTCTCTCTCTGCTGTGATTTCCACTTCCGGTGCTTCTCCCTGCTTGGCCCTCCCTCCACCTGCCAGTGATGCCTCCCTCTCCCCAGACCTGCCCGATCGCTATGGGTCCCCCTCCTCAGTATCTCTGTCTCCTCCCATGTATGATGCAGCACCCCATTTTTCCTTTTGAAAACTGAGGTGAAGTACTCATTTAGTACCTCAGCCTGCTCCCCCCAGGTCTTGTGCCCATCTCTCCCCTGATTTAATCCTGCTAATCTGCCCTTCACCTTCGTTTTTCCCCAATGTATCTAAAGAACCCCTTGTTCCCTCTCCTAATTTCCCTGGCCAGGTTCTGCTCCTTCCTTGCCTTAGCCGCCCTCACCACTCTAGTGGCCCTTCTAGCCATCAGCTCATACTCCCTCAATCCCTTTCACTCCTTGAGCACTTGAATTGCTTATAGGCTGCTTTCTTTCCCATACCACTTCCTGGACCTCCCTGGTCCACCAACAGAGTTTTGGGCCCTACCGCATTTGTTACTCTTGCACAGGTGCTGGTAGCATCCTGCACCCCTCTCCTGATGATTTCCCACCTACTATCAAGCGTCCATGTCTGACCCAATCCCATCCAAATGCTCATAAGGATCCTTCCCATTTCCTTAAAATCTGCCCCCTGAAGTCGGTTACTTCCGTCTTTGTGCAGCCTTCCACCCTCCTAGGTCAGGCAGAACCAGACCGTGGCATGGTGACTCCCGCCAATGGGTCCCTTACCTCCAGACCTCCAATCTGGTCACTGTCTGCCAGGACCACATCCAGTACCGTGCCTCCTGGTGGTTCCCTCACCTGCTGAGTTAGGAGCAGCGTCTTGAAAGACATCAACAACTCTGTTCCTGGTCACAGAGGATGTCATAGTCTCCCAGTCTGTTCCTGGCATGTTTAAGTCCCCCAACACCACCACCGTTCCTCTGCCCAGTCTGCAGTGTCTCCTAACATCTGCCACCAGACTGTCCTCCAGCTCCTCCGCCAGGGCAGGGGGTCTATACACCACTCCTATTTTTACTCTTTTGCCCCCCCTTGTTATCAAGGTGACCCAAATCACCTCCACGGTTCCTTCTGCCTCCTCTACTCCCCCTATGCCAATGCAGTTTTTGACTATCATTGCTACCTCTCCTCCCCTTCCTTCCCCCCTGTCCTTCCTGAACATAGTGTAACCCTCCAGGATCAGGTCCCAGTCATGTCTTGCAGTGGCCCAAGTCTCAGTGACCACTGCCACATCCACTGCTCCCTCAGTTAGCATCGCCTAGAGCTCAGGCATTTTATTGCCCAAGCTCCTGGCATTTAGCAGGACTACCTTCCACCCTTTCCCTATAGTTCCATTTCCCCTGCTTGTGTTCCCATGGGGATTCAGTTTTCCCCTGGTCTGCACTTTGCCAGTTGGCCTTTTCCTGCAATCCTCCTGGTCCCCAGGGGGGTGGAGACAGAGTCCCTCCTTTATCGGCACCCCCTTGACAGCCTTTTCTCCCATCCCACCCCCCTTCACAAGTTTAAACCCCACTTTTCACCAATGAACCCCTCTATTTTCAACTTAAGGATTCCCCTCCCCTCCAAATTGAGATGTAGTCTATCTCTAGCATACAGCTCCTTATCCTCCCAGGTCTCCCCCCAATCCCCCATCAACCCATACCCTCTGGCCTCACACCACTCCTGAGCCACTGGTTTATCTACCTAATTTTCCTTTTGTGTTCCCCCACTAGCCCTTGGCACTGGCAGATTTCTGAGAAGGAAACTGTGCATCCTATGACATGACAGACCCTGGAGACTCCTGAATCTTGCCTGTATCTCTAGCTGCTATTTCCCTCAATGTCATTTGTACCCAGGTGGACCAGTATGTCTGGGGAACCCCACAATCCTTGCCAGCTGATATACCTTGTGCATAGCCCTGTGCCCATTAGTCCAGGGAAGCATCTTGTTCTAACTGGTGGCTTCTTCCTCCCTATCCCATTTGATACCCTGATCATGAATCCCAGCAGGAGCACTCTGACCACTCCTTTTCTCCATTCCCCTTCCATGTCCCTCATCCTTTACAGGCTACCACCCAGCTGGCTCCGTGTTCCTCCCCCTTTCTGGGTGCAGCCACCACCCCTCCCTTATTTACATGGCCACCCCTCCCCTCCAATCCTGTGCCTCTCCTTCTCTCTGGTATCTTTCTGTTCCTTGCTAATTCCCTCCTCACTGCTACTTAACTGGTCCTTCTCCCCCATCTGCTAACTAGCCTGGCTCATCCTTCCTTCCTTCCTGTCTCCATTTTGTTCCTCCTTGCTAGTCGTGCTCCCCTGGCCTAAACCCTCAGCTCCCTTTACTGAATCCTCCTTGTACTTCTGGTCCTTCTCCTTTACTTTTCCTCCCAACTGGTCCTTCTCCTTGTGCTTTCCTCCTCTCTCCCTGCCCCTCCTGCTCGATTCACTGCTCCCCCATCTCCTGCATTCCAGGTCCCCCCCTGTTCTTTCTGCTATCTGGCCCCTGCCTCCTGCCTCCCACTCCCACTCCCTTTCCATCTCTAACTACCCCTGTCGTGGCTACATCACCCCCCTCATCCTTGAGCAGAAGAAGAGAATTGAAGCGGTTACTGAGTGTAAGGTCTGATCCACCTCCCCGCCTTGCTTCCTTCTGTCCAGCCCTGGCCATATGCCTACTTCCCTGAGAATGTTGTCCCTCCGTCCCCCCTTTGTGAGGGCCCCAGTTACCTGCCTGCTTCCTTGGTAGTGTCCTTTTGGACCCCCTCTGCCAGGTTCCCTATGTGACCCCTGAGTATTCTCATGCACTCCTTTCCCTATGCCCCCACCCCCAGTGCTTGGTGCAACCCTGTGGGAGATTCCCAGCCCCCTTCCCCAACCATACCACCCCTTCCCCAGCTTTCTCCTAATCCCCGCAACCTCCTCCCTAAGCTGTGCTAGCTGGTAGCACACTGGGCAACCACCGAACTTCAAGCCCAGTCCAGTATCATGGCTGCTCCACCCTGTGCACCCACCACCCTCCCAAAGATGCCGGCCCTAATGATGTGGTTCCATCCCCTTCCAAATAGGTTTCCTTGGGTGAGGCCACAGGTTCCCCTGGTCCAAGATACCCCTACTGCCTAATCAGGTCACCCAATAATCTTAGAGACTGGTCCACTGTGCACCAGTAACCCTGTTACTAGGTGCAGTACAACACATTAAACTTATAAGAAATGAACAACTCCCAAAGCTCCTCTTTCCCAGCCTTTAAATCCTACCCCCAGTGGCTAGAACTACATGAGCTGCACCTGCAGCCTTTTCCTCAATTGCAGGGCAGGTGTTCCCTATAAATTCGCAGACTTCTGGGAGGGAGGGGGGTGGGTCCTGGGCAGACACCTGACTCGAGAGAGTGTATCAGCCCTGTGTCTCCCTCCAAGCCCAGCAGCCAAAGAACCAGGACCAAGCAAATCCCACCAAATAGGTTTTAAATCAGAAGAAATAGGCCTCTACCAGCGCAGCCTGTTACACAGTGAAACATCCACAAAATGAGCCCTACTTACAGCCACCAAATCAGTTTACAAACATCCAGCAGCACCCAAAACAATACCCTGCTAGCCCCTTAGTAGTAAGAAAGAAAAGAACTAACCTACCAAGTAAAATCCACAAGAACCCTGTGAAAACAACAGCAGCAGCTACTGTGCTGGAACACAACTGATCCTGTCCCCTTCCAGTTCTTTCTGAAAAGACAAAGCAGCTAACACCTCAATCTGATTCAGCTCTGCCTCCAGTCAATTGGCTGAGTGAGACCTGGCCAGACCATTAACACCCCTCCCCCACTATGCAGTAACCTTTACAGCTAATGGAGTCAGCACAAGGAATCAAAATTCAAGTCAAAACCCCCAAAATATGTTTGCTGCCAAAGGAAACAGGACTCCAATTTAATCAGCTTCACTAACAACATATCAAAATAGGCTTGAAATTAACAGATATAGGTCTCCAATTCAAATAACCATCTCCAAGCAACTCCCATCAAATAGGTGTTAAATCAGAAGAAATAGGCCTCTACCAGCGCAGCCTGTTACACAGTGAAACATCCACAAAATGAGCCCCACTTACAGCCACCAAATCAGTTTACAAACATCCAGCAGCACCCAAAACAATACCCTGCTAGCCTCTGAGAAGTAAGCAAGAAAAGAACTAACCTACCAAGTAAAATCCACAAGAACCCTGTGAAAACAACAGCAGCAGCTACTGTCCTGGAACACAGAAAGGGTTTTGGATGCATGGAATGGCCTACCTCAGGAAATGGTGGATATGAATACAATGCAGGGCTTTAAACAGGCATGGGATAGGCATAAGGGAGCAATACAGATAAGTATGAATAGATAGGCCATTGACAGAGCAAATGCCGATTGCACATTTATAAGGTAGAAAAAGAAATGGGCAGACTGGATGGACCTTGTGGTCCTAATCTGCCATCAACTTCTATGTTTCTATGTAACTATTTTTTCACTACTTGTATTTTTTCTATAGCAATATAAGCCCATCTGGCCTCCTCAGGCTATTAGCCCTCAGTAAGTAACTTTTGTTTCATATCAAGATCTTGAACCTGGAAGGGCGAGGGCATGAGATGAAGTAGAGGGCCAAAAGTTCTAGTCAATGGACTTTCCAATGATTTTGCACATGCTCAACTACTGCAGATGTGTGACAGTAGCAAAATCCTAGTAATGAAACAACAGCTACAAGTGAGTAATGTTATATTTCACATCCCTCTAGATCACAAGATGAGAGATTCCGCAATGAAGAGAGACATCCTGAAAGTGGTGAAACAGTACCCAGAGGGCATTGACTTTGGAGAGTTTGCCGGTGTTTTCTACCAAATCCATGGTCGTCAATTTGAGCTCTGGGAGTATGACCGGGAATCCCTTCAGGAGGTGATGGAAGATTTAAAGGACTTTGTGGAGGTGGATTGCGATTTCCAGCCACCAGTTGTAAAGCCGAAGCCCAAGAGGACAGGAAGCTGTCAAGGTAAATAAATATTCAAAAACTACAGCATGCCATCACAACCCCCCCCCCACCCACACACTGGTCTTAAATCCATCTTATATTCCACAAGGCCCCTAGGTACAGCAAACGTATAACGTCTGTAACCCCTTCTCTGGTGCATCTCTCGCTGTGGAGGTGGGCACGGCCTATGGATTTTCTCATGTCTAGGTGTATCTCTGGCTGGCAGGGTGATCCCTTACATCCCTAAACCTGCTGTTATTTTGCTTTACCAGGGTTGGGATTCTGTACAGCACTCCAGAAACTTTTGTGAATAAAAGATAACAAACTCCAGCTGACCCAGTGGCGCTGAGGGTTGAGGCACTGGAAGCCACACCTCACACCTTGCTGGTGACCCGGGTTCAAGAACGAGCTCGGGTCATCGGGAGTCAGCAGGGGAGGGACAGGATTGAGCATCCAGAGGATTGCTATCCTTTTCAAGGGGAGGGATCAGGACATATACCACTCTACAGTGGCCCCGATGGAGATTGGGGTGCTGCAAGAGAGGTGCGCTAGAGGTTGGAGTGTGGCGGACATCGACACATAGTGCCTCCAATGTCATTGCACATCTACACTCCAGTGGGGATGAATAAAGGGAGGAAAAGGCTGGGCACGACTGAGCAGCTTGATGGCCATGTTCAACACTGCCTGGAAAATCTGTCATGGAATTGCGCTAGAGGTCTGGTCCCAGCCCGGCAAGAGGAGGCATAGGGGAGCCTTCCAGAGAGTATGGGATTGGATGTACCAGATCCCATCATGCAAGTGAGCCTGCTGACTCCTGGGCAGTGGGAGCCGGCGGCTGGATGCCCTTGCCAGTTGGCTGCAACAGGAGAAATAAAGTAGTAATAAAAAAAAAAAGATAACAAACTCCCATGGGGAGAACAGAAAACCGCCTGAGATACCCAAGGCCCAACCTGGCACGTGCCAGGCAACACAGATGACCACTTTGGGCCTCATCCCACCCTCAACCATCAAGGTTGGCATGGCATCTCATGCTCTCAGGTGGGATACCCACAATGGGAAGCAGGGTGAACCTGACCCGTGTCCTGAAGCTAACCACATAGTGTATCATATGCCCATCCCTCTGGTGCACCAGCACCCCAGGCACTTAGCAGTTAAGCTGGCAATGCCTGTAGAGCATTTCCTGACCTACACCTCAGCACAGAGCACTGAGCCAACCACTGACCTGTACCCAGGCACTGGATTAAGGCTAACTGGAGCCAGATATCCCTTGATCCCACACAAGCTGGGGCAACAATCTAAACATGCCTACTACACAACCACTGCACACCTCTCGAACCTTAGTCCCTGGTTATCTATTTTATTTTATTTTATTTAGTTTTTGATCACCGGGTAGGTGCACTAGCCATAACAATGACTATTTTCAGGCATGACCCGGGAGGGTACAGAACAAAACATTACAATAACAGGTTACAATATGTAAGATCACAGCTATTCAAAAGTAGGACTACAGAGCAGGCTGGTGATTACATTACATACAACAGTGGAATAAATTACAAGAGACAAGAACAAAATTAAGGTAAAAGAGAGTTAACATTTACATTATACAAATAATTTGGTTTGGTCATAAGTGCTACTATTATCATGGACAACTTGGAAAGATTATGACTAGGAGACAGAGGCATTTTAGGAGTAAGATATAGGATGATGTGGAGGGGTAAAGTAAAAGGGGGAATGAGGATTTGAGAGATGGGGGTAGAATAGGATAGGAAAGATAGGGGCATATGGAGAGATTAAGATCCCTAGGTAATGAGAAGGTAGTAAAACAGGAGGTTGGAAGAAGAAAAACTATGCATAGGTAGGGGTCAATAGTAGACTAAGAAGTGGCAAGAAACATAGGGAGAGGAGATGGGGGCTAGGGTGGTTTAAAGCAGGTGCAGCAGGAGGAGTCAACAAGATTGAGTCTAAGCAATTTCTTAAAGGAGGCACGGGATGATGCTAGTCAAGTACTTAGAGGGAGGGAGTTCCAGAAATGGGGGCATGACAGGCAAAAACACTAGCACCTTTGGACGTTCTGTATCTGGGAATGTGAACAGGGGCATTATTTGCTGAACGAAGATCATAGCTGGAAGAATGGTTAATAAATAGTCCTGCCAGTGGTTTGGGAATTTGGGCTCTGATAACATTATCTATGAGTGGTCTGTAAGCATAAGATCTGGCTGCTGAAGGGGGAAGCCATCCAAGGTCAGTGTAGAGAAGGCAAAGGTGTTTCAACCTAGGCGAGGAGGAAGCATAGCGACAGAAGTTGTTATAGGTAACATCCCATTTTTGAAAGCTAGATTTACAGGTGGACGCATAGGTTGCCACACCGTAGGAGAGACATGGTAGGAATATTCCTAGAGCTATAGCAAGCCTAGCAGATGGTGTGAGCACATAGCTAGTCCGGTAGGCAATACCAAGTTTCATATTGACTAACTTGCAAGTCTACTGAATATGGAGGTCAAAGCTGAGAGTCAGTCATGGGTGATTTCGAGATATTTAAATGAGTTTACTACCCCAACAGATGAGCCATTTGCAGTGGAAACTTTGAAATTAACTTGGGAGAGTTTGAGTTTAGTGTTGGACCCAAATAACGTGGCCTGGGTCTTTCCTTCATTCACAATAAGTTTGTTTGTCATCAGCCAGTGTTGAATGATTTGGAGGTCTTGGGAGAGTCATGTATTGATGTCAGTTATATTCTTTGCATTGGTGTACAGGACGTTATCATCAGCATGTAGCAGGGAAGTGGAGTGAATGAAATTGGAGGTGATATTGTTTATGAATATAGAAAAGAGCAGGGGGCCTAAGATGGACCCTTGCGGCACTCCAACATCAATGGTAGCTTTGTCTGAGAAAGCTGAGTTAAATTTTACTGTCTGAGTCCGGTCAGCTAGGTAGCTACCGAACCACTTGACAACATTTGGTGAGAAACCTAGAGATTTTAGAGTTTTTAGGAGGATGGGGTGGTCAACTAAGTTAAACGCTTTAGTCATGTCAATGAATATGGCACCAGTGAGGAAGTCTGAGTCCATGGCCTGCAAGGTATCAGATGTAAACTTGAGTAATGTCGTGGTTGTACTATGACCTTTGTGAAATCCATACTGGGTCATTGTAAGAAGGTCAAATTGCTGGAGAAAGTCAGTGGTTTGAGTGGCAACAAGTTTCTCAAGAATTTTACTAAGAACTGACAGGATGGCAATTGGCCTGTAGTTGGATGGGTCTTTAAGATAAACCTTTTTTGAAAACAGGGGTGATCCTAGCTGTCTTCCAAATATCCGGAACATGGCTATGGCAGAGAGAGAGAGAGAGTAAAAATCTTTGCTAGAGGAGCAGCTATGAAGGGGGCTGCAAGTTTTAGGAGCTTAGGTTCGAGGTCATCAGATCCAATTGCAGTGAACTCAGATATATTATTGAGCAGTTTTAAGACATCACAGTAGGAGACTGACTTGAAAAAGAATTTAGGTACTGTGACATCAGTGGGGGAGGAGGAGGAGGTTGATAGGACTGGGAAGGAAGAAGTGTATTTGGTTAGATCAGAGAACTGAGTATTAAAGAAGTTAGCAATAGTATGGGGGTTATTACAGTGTAAGCCATTTAGTAGCATGTCATTAGGGGTAGAGGCTTGTTTTGAACCTAGGAAGGATTTTATATGTGACCAGAAATTTTTAGAGTCACCGTAGGAGTTTGTTAATAACTACTTACAATAGGAACTTTTGGCCTTTTTAATATCCTTCTTACAGGAATTATGTAATGCCCTATAAGTATTTAGGTCAGCAGGTAACCCAGAGTTTCTATAAAGGGGCCAGCTTTATCCCGCTGCCGGAGTTTGGAGAGTAAGCCAGATTTAAGCCAGTGGGTATGGCGATTTTTTACCTTTCGGGTTACAAGGGGGCAGTGTTTATCCTGAAGCAAAAGAAAATGAGTGAGGAAGATATTTAGAGCTGTCTGGACAGCACCAGATTTATAAAGTGGGGCCCAGTCAATAGTGCTGATATCAGTTAGGAAAGCCAGTGGGTTAAGGTGAGAGTAGTTGCGGAAGGTAATAAAACGTGGACTGGATGAGGGTGGCCTACTCTTACCCCATATGCAGAAAGTAGGGAAGTGGTCTGTGATGGCACCCGCTAGTACTCCTGAAGAGATTATATTTTCAGGATAATTTGACATTATCCAATCCAGCAGATTACTGGAGTTAGAACGCAAGTCAGTTCTGGTGGAATCACTAATCAGCTGGTGCAGGTTAAAACTTTGAATCCTGTTCAGGAATATGGGTTGTGAGTTATCCAACCAATTAATGTTTAAGTCCCCTAGAATTAGGACATCACAAGTCTCCCAGAGAGGAGAGGTTTGTTCAGTAATTCATCCAGACCAGATTGGCCTCCGGGGGGGGGGGGGTGGTTATAGGCACAAATAATATGTAGTTTTTTGGAACCAAGTGAAAGGAGAACATGTAGTGCTTCACAGTTGGTTAGAGGAGATAAGTAGATAACTGAGAGATAGAGCTGGCCTTTGAAATAGAGAGCTATACCACCTCCTCTTTTCAGGGCAGGTCCATCCAATCTCATCATGTTGTAAGATGGAAGGGAGCATAGTGAGTCGGGGGTTGATGACTTGAGCCAGGTTTCAGTGAGACAGATGATGTCAGGATCGTAGAGAGCCACCCATGACTCCAGTTGGGCAAAGTTACACATAAGGTTTCCAATATTATGGTGCACCACAGAGAGACTTTCAATATTGGAAAGTGGGGTAGGTGAGTTGAAAACAGGCCCCGGGTTAGAGTGAACATCACCTGAGAGCAGTAGAGCCATTAGGAGGAGATACCATAGTTTGCATTGCTGGAAGGGCTTTAGAGTACAAATAGACAGATGACAGTGTTTTAGGGCATAGGCAACCAAGTTGACCCAGGTCTTATTTAATAGCATCGGAGTAGGGTCACAAGTTAGAAGAGGCATCAAAAGAAGGTTAGAGAAAAAGAAATCATGGGGCTGGAAATCAGGGCTAACCAAGGGGGCTCTAGGTAGAGTAAGCGTACTAAGGTGGACTGTTACCAGTGTGGTCACTAGGATGGACAGTAGCAGGAAAAATTTCATGTTGGACTGGATAAGGGAGACTCAATGCCAGTGTAGGTATGAAACCAGACAGCCACAAAGTAGAGAAAGGAATAAGATAATCAAACCACAGCTACAGTAGAGTGTATTACTAATACAGCTTAAAGAAACCAATGGATTAGGTGAAAATTCTATGATGCAGGACATCGACCAGTACTGCAGTAGTGATCAGAAAAGTTGATGTTCAAGTACCTCTGATTAGGCAAGGGAAAGGTAGTGAACAGAAATTAGGTGAGAATGGACATGAGGCAGTTCTAGAGTAGCAGCCCAGAGAAAGAAGAGAGGGCTGCTATTATCAGGTTGAGGAGTAAGTACACCGAATCTTAGGATATCTAAGTCAATTTCAGAATAATACAGAGACAGAGGGAGACAAGGACGCAGGCAGCCAATCAGATGTGAGAGCAAGATAGGGTAGGTGGAGGAAAAGTGTACTTAAAGAAGGCCTGGGAGGGGTGGGGGTGGGAAGAAAAAACAAGAGTATAGATAGCAGACTAAACCATTAAAAACAGCAATGTTAAGGTATAGGAAAAAGACGCCCCAATCAGAGACCATTCACAAGGCAAGCAGACCAATCAGGGTTCACCTGAGAATCGCCACACCAATCAAATGGTGTCAATGCAGAAGCAGCGGTACCTTGCAGCTGAATCTGAGGTAGAGAACCAGGCTATCTAATATTCATGGCAAAAAAACTCAGTTTAATGCATCAGTTAGGGTTGTTCCACAGTGACAAAAGTGAGGAAATTCAATGTTAGGGTTGTAAAAAAAAACTTACCCCCACCCGCCCTCCCAACCAGTATCAGGGTGTGCATTGAGGTTGTCAGTCCTAACTCTCACCACATCCCATGTAAAGTAAGCCGAGGTGGTGAAGTATGGGAGAATGGAGTGAGAGTTGGGACAGGCAGACAATGCAACCCATAACAGTTGTGGGTGGGGGGTGCAAGGGGGTTTTTTCAACCCCAACATCAAATTTCCTCACTTTTGTCACTGTGGAACAACCCTAACTGATGCATTAAACTGAGTTTTATGCCATAAATGTCCTCTCTTTTTGAGAATGAGGACTATAAATAGTTAATGGAATGTGGTGGTGGGAGCATGGACCCTTCGGATCCCACGCTCCCACACGTGATTTTTTTTGTCACATAGGAATGGTAAGGACAATGCAAATGCAAGTGCAAATGGTAATGCACATGGTGATGCAAACGTGAATGGTAATGCAAACGGTAGTAGAAATGCAAGCGCAAAGTGACACCAAAGCAAACAGTAATGAAAACAGAGACACAAAGCATAAGCACGTATGGAAATGCAACTGTTAGCACGCTTACGGTCATGGTACCACAGTTTGAAATGCAAATGGTAACAGTAACAGCAACAATAACAGCAAAGGAAACAAGCATAATGTGTATGGAAAGCATAAGCGCTAAGTCACTACGGTACGCAAATTGGAAATGCAAATGGTAATGGTAACAGCAATGATGACACCAAATGACAGAGAAATGCAAATGCAAACGGAAGGGCAGCCGCAAACAGAAATGAAATTGCGCATGGTGACGCAAATCGAAATGCAAATATGAATAGTAGTGGAAAGGCAAATGGTAACAGTAATGCAAGCGCAAATGAAAATGCAAATGGTAATGTACACAGTGGCATACATGGGAACGCTAATGCAAACTGGTACGGAAACGCAAGTGTAAACACTAAGGGTAACAGTAACGGAAGCACACACTCAGGTTTTCCCCAACAGCTGCATAGAGAAACACAGTGAGTACAAAGAATGTATGCATAATAATGGGCCTCGGACCAGAATATGAGCAGTTGGAATAGTAAATTGCTTATACCTCAGGAGTCATACGACTTAGAAAACAATTTTAAATTTCATATTATTTATGACTTTCCTGGCTAGTTTTGCACTTAAGCATTTTTGTGATGAAAAGTCCATATCTCGAAGCGTTTCCGAAATACGGGCTCCGAAAGACGCTGCAGATGCCATAATGTTAGTCCATGGGAAAAACCATCAAGTTTGGAGCACTGTAAATTTCCATCCATGCAATATTTTGTCACCAAACCACCGAAAGGCACATCTGTTGGATGTTGGCTTTCTTCCCTCCACATTTCAGTCCAAAAGACCAAGGCAGTGTTTTGCAGCAGGGTGGAAAAAAATTCCTGTTATTTTTCCCACAGTGTCGAATAGTAGCGTCACAAATCACGACACATTCGCAAAAAAAAAAATCATGAAAGTGTCGCAGGTTTGACACTACTTTGCGACACTGCTTTTCCCAAAAATTTCTAAAACATATTTCTGGGGTGTTTAACTGCAAAATAAAGACATGCCTAGCATCCCCAGGGCTCAACTAGGTAAACACAAAAAGAATTGTGTCCCTAGAGGGTCCCAATTTTAAATGCCATGAATTTCTGTGATCAGTAACTGAAAACAAAATGGTGGATTTGTGACACTACTGGGGTCATTTGCGACACTAAAATTCACATTTGCGACACTGTTAAACTTGTTAACTTTTCCCATTGACTATAATGGGAAACTTGTTTTTTGAATAACTTTTGAACCGTTCAATACTTTTTCATGAAATCTTCAAAAGCCAAATCAGGGGCCCTGGCTGCATATTTCTTTGGACTGGTCGCGCAAACCGTGCGACCTGTAGGAGCGAGCAAAGAATGTGCAAAAAAGCGTAAATGTGCTACGGAATGTCGCCTAATAACTCCACAACCGCATTCCAACTGGTACGAAACTTGGTAAATCCCAAGATCTATACTACTGCTCCACGCCTGCTAAATTGTAGGCAAATCTGTCTAACAGTGGCAAAGTTATTAAGGTGCAAAATTTCACGCTTTAACCTTAAGTGGGGTACTCAACCCTAACTATAGTGGCAATACCATGCTACTATAATATATACTGTATATATATATATATATATATATATATATATAGCTAGATATATGTAATAGATAAACCACTCTGAGGTGTGTGGTCGCTCACCGATATACACATGCCTTGGTGTGCGACGTTACACACGAGGCCGCAGGACGAGTGTGCCAACCACCAAAGGCATACATATAGCAGAGCATAACCACACATCTCAGAGTGGTTCATCTGTCTTATAAAATGTCAAAATTGTTTTGGAGAGGGGTAAAAGTGCAGTTGTGCGGTCGCGCTGTGATATATGCACGGTCATGAGATGTGTTTTATACATTCAGAACATTGGATTTGGACCCTTTATGTTTAAACATTTTATAAATATATATGTATATATATATATATATATATATATAGCTATAGAAATATATATCCACCAGATTGAGGAGGCCCCTACATAGACGTAAAGGAGCTACAGAGACAGATGGCTAAAGAGGGGGTTTACATCTGGCTCCACTCTTGCAACAGTTGTACAATCAAAAGAATACAGCCAGCTCAAACACACACTGGTACATAAACACACTCTGGGAAAAGCAGATACGGCTGCTCAGTGCGGTAAGAGTGAGTAAAAGAATACTCAGAGCTCTCACTGCTCTCTCACCACACTAGAGTCTACTGTTCCCAAGATGGTGGTGCCGACAGAACTGCGTATGCGCAGTACTAGCGCATGTGTAGTTTGAGTCCATGCCACCATGTCGGGTACAGCAGCCGTCACTTCTGCAGTTGCAGAAGAAAAAGTAGTGCCTCACAAAGGGGGTGTGTTTGTGTGGCATGCTGTGGAGAATGGCCGCATAAACAGCACCAGTGGACATCTGCCAGAGCACAGTGGAAGCACACTGGACAGCAGTCCTGTCACATGTTTCCACAGTACTCTTGTAAAGATAGCATGATGGCATAACGTCTGCAGAGCTCTGCCCAAGCAACCATACAAATGGACCAAATTTGGTTGTAGGACATCGTGCAAAATATATTTATTGTATGTAAAAAAGCTGCACTCACCATTGCCAGACCACTGTCAGGCTGGAGCTGGTGAGGGTTAATTTTTTACATTGAATAAATATTAATTTGCACATTATCCTATGACCAAACTGCATCCATTTTTTATGCACCAGTGTCTGTTTGAGCTAATCTGAAAGTGGACAAAGCAATGGGGCCAGGTGGGTGCATCTGAGGGTACTGATGGAGCTCAGGTAGGTACTGGCTGCACCCCTGACAGTCCAATTGAACAGGACATTGGAAACAGGAGTGGATCTAGAATACTGGAGGAGGGAAGATGCAGTTCCACTTCAAAAAAGTGGTAGCTGATAGGAGGCTGAAACATATACTGTAGGCCAGTCAGCCTGATGTCGGTGGTGGGAAAGTTAATGGACTCACTGCTAAAGGAAAGGATTGTGGTATTTCCTGAATCCAATGGGTTACAAGACTTGAGGTAGAGTGGATTCATGGGGGGAGGTCATGTCAAATGAATCTGATAGATTTCTTTGACCAGGTGTCCAAGGAATTAAATCAGATTGGCACAACAGACATGGCCTACCTAGCATTCAGCAAGGCTTTTGACAGCATTCCACATAGGAGGCTAGTAGCTTAGGAGTGGGTCCAATGGTGGTAAACTGGGTAAGAAATTGGTTAGAGGATAGGCAACAGAATATGGTGGTAAACAGAGTCGACTCAGTGGAAGGGACGGTGACCAGCGGGGTCCTCAGGGATCAGTGCTGGGATCAGTCCTCTTTAATGTCTTTATAAGTCACATTGCAAAGGGGCTGGAAGGGAAGTTCTGCCTCTTTGTGGATGACACCAGAATCTGCAATAAGGTGGCAACTCTGGGTGGGGAAGGGGTAGAAAGAATGAGCAGAGACCTGAGAAAACTCAAAGAGTGGTCAAGGATATGGCAGCTGGGTTTCAATGCGAAAATGTAAAGTAATATACTTTAGGCACAAAAACCAAGGGGTAGAGTACAAAATGTTAGGAGTGGTACTGACAACCACAAAGCAGGAAAGAGACCTGAGGATAATCATCATATTAGATAGCCTAAAGGTGTTCGGGTAGTGTGACAAGGCAGTTGGGAAGGCTTGTGGGATACTGGTGTGCATATAGAGGGGTATCATCCGCAAAAAGAGGGAGGAGGTATTGCCTCTGTATAGACTACTAGTAATAACCCCATTTAGAATATTGTGTCCAGTTCTGGAAGTAAGATGCCACCTAGAGTATTATGGATAGTTCTGGAGACCACATCTCTGAAAGGACTTAGAGTGGAGGCTGTCAAGATGAGGGCAATTAAAATGGTGCAGGGTCTACATCAGAAGCCTTATGAGGAGAGACTTCAGGACCTAAATAAGTACATCCTGGAAGAGAGGAGGGGCAGGGTTATATGATAAAGACTTTTAAATACCTCATAGGGGTAAATATGGAACAGGAGGGAAGTATTTTTCAGAAGAAAAGGTGCTCAAGAACAAGGGGACATGATATGAAGCTGGAGGGGAGTAGATTCAGGAGAGATGTGACGAAGTACTTTTTAACAGAAAGTGGTGGATTCCTGGAACTGTCTTTCAGTAAAGGTGGTGGGGGCGAAAACAGTGGTGGGGTTCAAGAATGCATGGGACACTAATAAGGGAATCTTAGGAAAAGGAAAGGGAGGTGAATGGACAGAGATCAAATAGGATCTGTGTTGTTACTATAGGCAGAGAAAAATGGACAGACTAAGTGAGCCAAGCGTTCCTTATCTGCCATCAAATTCTATGGTTGTATGTTAAGTTTATAACTTCTGTAAGAAAAATTTGTGTGATTTTTCATACACATTTTAAGTGCAATAAAACACTCAAGGGATGTGTGATTATGGTCAATCATCACACTTTTCTCTTGGGTGTTTAAAGACACTCGGACCAAACACTTCATGCCAAACAACACCCTCAAGGGGTGTGTGGTTATTGACCCAGCCATGATCGCACACACTCTTGTGTATTATTGCTTCTGTACATAGAAATGCAGAGCAGTTGTTGAACAGAGGAAGAGTGATTCATACAATATTTTTTTTTCTGTTCCCCCCTCCCTGCACTGACCGGCTCCCATCCACCGGTCTCCCAAGTCCCATCACCCTGGCATCCTCCAGGGCTTACTTTATCCGATCTGGATAGCTGGGTGAAGGGCCTGATGGAAACCAATGTCATCCTAACAGTCAGCACCCATTTTCCTTGTTCTTCTGTCCCCTGGTGCAGAGGAGGTGGCAAGTGATGACACCAGTGGCTGAGTTGTACATGTTCCCATATGCAGCACACCAAGCGTCTGCCTGCCTCCACCTTCCTGCATGTGATCCAAGCATTCTGACCCCAAGTCGCCACTAGACACCAAGCTAATGCCAGGCACTGGTCCTGCTCCTCCCTGGGAGAAGACAGCAGTCTTTTGGATGCTTGATCTTCTTCCCCCCAGCTGGCCCTCTGACTCCCAAGTTCACTACCAAAACTCGGGTCATCGGTGTCGCGAGTGGTAGCTCTACCGCTGCACTGGCAGGCCATTTGGTTGATACAGTATTTTAAGCTTTTAATTAAAAGAAGATGGAGCAGAGTCAGCTACAATATGTGAAATAACCATTATTAAGGTAGGTCCAGCCTTCTAGAAGTCATTGTTTAAACCTAATCTATGTTTCAAAATAGCCAGCCACTACCTCTTTTTCTTGAGAATTGCTACCTCTTTAAAAGAATCACAACTATCTTAAAAATCTTAATGCCATCTATGGTAAAAATATAATACAATACTTGGAAGCTGTAATTTATTTTTTTTTTATTCTTTGGTAACTGGAAAAGGTCCCCTAGGCACAAGTGCCTTTTCTCAGGGGTGACCCAGGAGCCCATGGGAGGTTAAGTGACTTGCTCTGAGTCACGCATTATGCAAGTGGAGGTTATGGGACTCAAACACAGGTCTGCAAGCTTTACCAAGCTTATTCACAGCTTGCTACTCTAACCTCTAGGCTAGAGACTATGAACTGCTTCATCATAACATCTAGTATGAGAACGGCAGACTTTAGGGGGAGCACTTCCTAGCTGTTTTTGGCACACTCGGAAATATTCTGAGGCCATTCTGCATCCACGCAAACCATCTGTTGATGAATTTTTTTTTTTATACAACATGTATGCTGTCCTCCCTCCCTTACATAGCCTTACCTCTCAACCTTCCATTACTGGAATGAGGGACGTTTACAATCAAAATGAGGGACAATGTGGGGCACTGACACTCACAATGAGAGACACATCCTTAAACATGGAGGTACAAGCTCAGAACACTGTGGAAAACATTGTGTTTACTTGAACAAAGTTTACTTTTGACTTAGCATCTTAGAATATTGTGAATTTCTCCTTTAAAGCCTGAATTTAAAGTACATTCTCTGTGTGTGTAGCACCTTTTCCATGAGGGATAGTTAAGAGAGAGAGCAAATTTTTAGAGGAAAAATGAGGGACATCCCATGTAATCAGGAACACTTGAGAGGTATGTACATAGCTTACAGATTTCAGAGCACACTCAATCTGGTACACTGCTGTCTTTGATGCCCCAGCCAGGGCTTTCCCTTTAAGTGAGATTTTCAGAGAAGCTACCTGGACTTTGGCACACACACTTTCATAATCCATTACAGGCTCAACTTGTTGGATCGCAGTTATGCTGCCATTGGATCCTCCATCCTAAAGCCTCTTTTCAGTTGAGCTGATTTCTTCAGCCCTCTCTTGCCAAGGTACTGCTAGTAGTCTGGGTGTGTGTAACCAAGTAGAAGAAATTGAGGCAGGTATAAGACAAAGTTACTCACCTGTAACTACTGTTTTAGTACTTGTGTTTCCTCTACAGTAACACAAGCCAATCCAGCCTCGATAGCCCTCAGCTGGAGATTTTTTGGGCAGTTTGTCACTTATGCTGTAGCTCAGAATTCAAAATGTGAAACCTGGGAGAGGGTATGAGATGAAGGGAAGGTGCTAAAGTTCTAGCCACTGAGTTTTCAGAGGACTTTACATATGTTAAGATTACTGCAGACTTGTGACTGTAAAATAAATGCTAGTAGTGAACCTGTAGCTACAGTTGAGTTACATACTGTCTTTTCTGTCACTGTAGACCACAAGCTGAAGAACTCAGCCATGAAGAGAGACATCCTGAAAGTGGTGAACCAGTACCCAGATGGCATTGACTTTGGGGAGTTTGCTGGTGTCTTTCACCAGATCCACGACCGTCAACTCAAGCTCTGGGAGTATGGTCAGACATCACTCCAGAACGTGATGGAAGATTTGAAGGACTTTGTGGAAGTGGATTATGATTACCAGCCACCCCTTGCCAAGCCACGGCCCAAGAAGACAGGAGGCTGTCAAGGTAAATCAAAAATACAATTACATGTATAATTCAAAAACTACAGCATGCTATCATAACACCCCTTCCCCCCACAGTCCAAAATCCTGGTTATATTCTTGAGGACTCCTGGAGACAGCAAACATATAAGCATCCATCACAAAACAAATTCATGCAGCGAAGCAGCAGTTCTAACTCCAAGTGTTCTTCAATATTCCTAATTCTTGCAGTCAGCCTGTAGAATTGGACTGCCCAGAGAATGGAATATATATAAATGATGAAACCATCATTCACTCGTGCCAACTTTTAAATGCTGCCTTTCCCTACTGTTGCATTCTAAAATGCTCAGATTTCATTCTCCGCCAGCTAGTGAAGATGCCTCAGAGAGTTCTCCTCATCAGTCATTGCTGATTTCATTGTTTTTTTTCCAAAACAAAGTAATATTTACAAAATGTTCTTCATCTGCTGCCTTTCCTTCCCTTCCTGTTTTAGTAATGCTAGTTAGTTGTAGTTTTTTAGCTTAGTTTTAGTGGCTTCCCTCAGTTCCTCGGAACCATTGAGGAACCAACCTTTCCATTAGGTTTCTTTTATATTTTATTCATATTTTACTGATTATTGTTTATATTTTGTATTGTCATTTTTGGGTTCTGAAAAGAGACTTACCGGTTCATTACCGTTTATTGGTATTGGAGGGTGAATGAGGAGGGTCATCGTATCGGGGTGGTAAGATCCAGGAGATGCCCTGGGGTGAAATGGAACCCAGAAAGTGGTTCTCCATGTCTGGTTTCCATACCCAAGGGTACTACCGCTTGTGGTAAGCAGGTGATTCGGGTGGCCCGGGAGGTTCGTCCAGCTCGGGCGGTGTTGTGCAATGCCAGGTCCATCAAGAACAAGACTGCAATTATTGTAGATCTTGTTGAAATGGTGGACCTGGCATGCATCACTGAGGCCTGGCTGGTTGAGAACTCTGGCCCCATTTTGGAGGCTTTAACTCCAGCTGGTTACTCTGTGATACACCACCCAAGATTAGACCGCGGGGGGGGGGCTTGCGGTCTGTTTCAAGACCGAACTTAACCTCACAAGTGTACTAGTTGAGGAGGCTGAGTCATTCGAGTGTGGCATAGTAGCAGGTGTAGGTTATCAGATCGCCCTTATTTATCATCGACCTGGTGATAGGAAGCCATTCCTTCAGGAAGTGGTGGACTCTGTCATTGACATGGCATTTGAGTTGCCCAGACTGATGGTTCTGGGTGACTTCAACGCCTGGATTGACGATGAACTCTCGTAATTTGGTCAGCACTTCCGCCAGTTGATGACATCTCTGGGCCTCACACAGGTAGTTACCACTGCTACTCATAAGCATGGATACTCCCTTGACTTAGTCTTCCTCCTAGGGAGCAAAACAGCTGACTTGGGGGTGGAACCAGTTGGGTGGTCAGATCACTACACAGTGGGGTTTAGTTTTAGCACCCCCCTTCATAGGCCTACTCCTGTCGAGATGGTTAGGTACCATCCTTTATGAGATATATGTTCTCATAGCCTAGCGGCAATGCTTGACCTCTCATCCCTCTCGTTGGCAAGCACTGACCCAGAGACCCTCGTGACAGCCTATAATTTAGCCATCTTGGCGGCTCTGGATTCCATTGCTCCAGTCCGTGTTCATCCTCTCTCCCTTTGCCCTCGATCCCCTTGGTTTGATGGGACTTTAAGGGAAATGCAGAGACTAGGACAAAGGTTAGAGCATTGCTGGTGGAAGTCTGCCCTTGATACCGACCGTCTTAGATTGATGGACCATTATCAAGCCTATCAATCTGCAATCACACATAAGAAGGCAGAATTCCTGTCCGGGGAGATTGCGGCTGCTCAGAATTGACCAGCTCAGCTTTTCTGAACTGTGTACAGACTGTGCAACCCAGCTTGTCTACATGTTTGGAAATGGTGCACCCCTTCAGGTCGACACCCCCACGGCGAAACACGAAAAAAGACCATTACGGCGACATTCGCTGTAATGGTCTTTTTTTGATGCTTCGCTTTCAGCCAGTGTTCTGTCCCTTCCCCGGACCAACTCCAACCTGGAGTTAATAATCTTTAAGTCTGGGGGTGTGTGGAGCAGAGCCCCTCACAAAAAACACTTGCTTCATGTGTTGCACAATACCTGCTTCAGTATTGTGCCATCGCTGTGGGGGAGGTCGGCATTTTCACTGTTGACCTCCCTTGGTGCTTCCGTTCAGAAAGTCTTTTCACAATTAGAGTGCATCGAACTTGCTTGTTTCTTTGCAAATAAAGTGGCTGACATCAGGGTGGTACTCCAACCGGCACACTCTATGGGTGTTGCTTTTGATCATTACGAGGTCACTGCACCTCGGCCTTCCTGGAGTACCTTCAGCCAACTGGAGTTCATGGATGTCGTGCAGATCATCCAGGGTGTGCGCCCTATGTGCTATAGTTTGGACCCTGGACCAACTTCCCTAATTTTGGGGCTTATTGATGTCATCAGTCCAGTCCTTGTGCAGATAGTCTGGTGCTCTTTGGAATCTGGAGAGTTTCCTAGCTCCCTGAAAGAGGCGGTGGTAACACCACTCTTGAAGAAAGCTACCTTGGACCCAGACTGCCATGCAGACTTCAGACCTATCTCTACCCTCCCCTTTTTAGGGAAGGTGATTGAGAAAGTAGTGGCAGCACAACTGGAGGACCATTTGACCATCCATGACATCTATAAACTGCTCCAGTCCAGTTTTCGAAAGAGACATAGTACTGAGACAGTGCTGGTTCGGGTGCTCAATGATCTCCTGATGGCTAGAGATCAGAAGGGCCGTTCCATCTTGGTTCTTCTGGATATCTCATCAGCATTTGACACCGTGGACCATGGGGTGTTGTTTGGTCTCCTGAGGCACATCTGTGAACTGTCGAGAACAGTCTTCAGGTGGTTTACATCGTTCCTCACGGGTAGAACACAGATAGTGGTGTCTGGAGTTTTTTCCTCAGGCCCTGTATCTCTGTCATGTGGGGTTCCTCAGGATTCAGTGCCATCACCCATGTTGTTCATGGTGTACATGCTACCCCTCGGAGACATTGTAAGAAGGTATGGGCTGAGGTTTCACTGCTATGCTGATGATACCCAGCTCTGCCTTTCTTCTGCACCTGACCAGGATGGAGCTCTTTTGGTCTTTAATAACTGTCTGAAGGAAATCCAGGAGTGGATGGATTCCAGCTGGCTGAAGTTGAACTCGGAAAAAACTGAGGTGCTGGCTGTGGACCCAAGTCGTTGGATAGGGGGGTGGGGGGTTGGGGGTTGGTTCGCCCTTGGGACCTTTTCTCGGTGGCATTTCACTCCCGACCTCTGAATGGGTGGTAACCTGGGGGTAATTTCTGATGAAGTGCCAACCCTGTATTTGCAGGTGTCGGCTGTCCTCAAATCTTCCTTTTATCATCTCAGGAATTTCGCCAGGATTAAGCATCTGGTTCCGTCTGGTGACTTTCCTACTTTGGTCCATGCCTTTGTGTCCTTGCCCTTAGATTATTGCAACTCCCTCTACCTAGGGCTTCCTGGGGTGGAAATCCGCTGCCTGCAGCTGGTGCAGAACACAGCAGACCGACTTTAGACAGGATCTGCTTGGTCCTGTCATATTTCACTGGTGTTGCGAGAACTGCACTGGCTGCCAGTACAGTGGTGGATCACCTTAAAAAAAGTCGGTTTGCTGACTTTTAAAGCCCTACATTGACTGGGCCCAGATTTCCTGAAAAAGCTCCTAGTTCCTTACTGCCCTGGATGACCACTCCACTTGGCCAACGAGGGGTTGCTAGAGATTTCAAGGGTGTGTTTAAAATCATTGGGGGCAGCCCTGCCCTTTGGAATTCTCTACCCTGTCAGTTACGGAAGTACACAACTGTGGAAGGATTCAAGCAAGCTTTAAAACCTTTTTTGTGGCACCAGGCATTTAGTGACTGATCTTCCTTTTTGATGCATGGTATACTGCTATTTTAATGTTAATTGTACTGATGTTAGATATGTTTTTAAAATTGTTAGGTGCCCTGGTTATGGATAAGGCACCTTATAAATAAAATGTATTATTATTATTATTATTATTGCGGTTTCTTTCTACGCAGTTGGGAACCAACCACTAAACAAAAAAAAAGTTTATCAGGGTTTAGTTTAAGGGCATTTAACTAAAATGTCAGATGAACCCAAGAAGAAAACAGGATCTACCAGGTTTAAAAATTGCATTCTGTGTGGAGAGGAGTTTGCCAAGTCAGACAATCACAAAAATTGCGTTGTCTGCCTTGGTGAATCTCACTTCACAGTTGAATGTGATATTTGTAGAACCTTTCCAGAGAAAATCCTTGAAAATGTTTAGAAAGGTGCAAGAAAGAGGTTACTGAAAAGGGTAATGGCTCTGACCAGCCTAATCCCATTAAGAGTACAAGTGAAACTGTGAAAACTGTTTCTTCCACCCCTGACAAGGGTGAGCCTTCAAAGGCAAAAAGAACCGGGGAACCGGTGAAAAAAACGGGTCCATCTAAGAAATTGAAAAAGACAAAGCATATAGAGACCCTGGCTGGAAAGCCAAAAGGGGCCTCTACTGATCAAACTGAACTGCCTTCATCTGAAGAGATAGCCCAGGCTCTGAAGGTTATTAAATATTGCAGGGATTGGTACCACAGTTCCAGTTGCGCTGCCCCCCCACCGGCACCGGTTCATCAACCGACAGCACTGGTTCAAACCTCTAATCTGGATATACAGGATTACTAGGAATTTGAGGAATACTTCAAGGAGGAAGGAGAACCCATAGAATCAGAGGTCTCTCCTTAACAGGAGTTTGTGTCTCCCCCAAGACCTCCTGAGAATTTTTCCTCACCATGCTTTTGTAAGAAAAATGGTAGAGGCTTTAGATATTGCTACCTCTGAGGAAGTAGAGGATGAGGAAGAGGTGGAATTCCTTGACCTCATGGGTTTAACATCCACTAAGAAATTGCTACTTGACAAGAAGGCTGAAAGGAAGTATCAATTGGATAAAGGGGGAGCTGAGTTTTTATTCTCCCACCCTTTACAAAGATGAGGTTCAGACTGCAGCCTTTGAGAGGGCTAAGGTGCCCCTGGCATCACACCCCCCAGAAAAAGACTCAAGAAAGTGTGACAGCATGACAGAAGGGGCTATCTGTTGGCTTCCTTGTCTAGCAGACAGCCTAACTACATGGCCTATGCTGGCCAATACCAGAAATCCTTATGGCAGTCGGTGCTGGCTATGTCTGAGAGGGCCCCACCTGGTCTAGCAGCTGACCTTGCTGATACTGCAAGGTTTGGTCTTGAGGCATCCAAGTATCCATTTCAAATGGCAGTGGATGTCAATGACACTGTTGCTAGGTGGCTGGCCCTCTCTGTAGTCCTGATTAGATTTGTATGCTTCAGAGCCACCAACCTCTCCCAGGACACTCAATCAAAGGAAATGGAATTTCCCCTTGAAAACAATGCCTTGTTTGGGGAAAGAACAGAGGCCTATATGAAAAAGGTGGATTAATACAAGGCCACCTACAAAAGTAACACAGCCAAGGAGAAGTTGTCTGCTTCATACAGGACTTATAGAAGAGGAGGCAGAGGTAGGTCCCCTCATACTAGACCTTTCTTCCAAGCTCAAGCTATGCAGTATCAACAGTATCCCCAACAGGGATCTTTTAGAGGTAGGGGTAGAAGGGGGATCCAGGCATGGGAGTCAGGCTGGTCAGACCCAACCCCAGCCTAAACAGAATTCCTGACTTAACATTAAAGGTCACCTCCCCAGTGCCAGTAGGGGGCAGGCTGGCACACTATTTCCAGGAGTGGCAAAACATCACCACAGATAAGTGGGTCCTGGAGATCATGAGTCAATGCCAAAAACAAGAATATTCAGACCAGCTTCACCTGCGGAAAAGAAGCTGTTGGAGGAGGAGGTGAACAGTTTGCTACTGTCAAGGGCAGTAGAACCCATTCCTCCATGTGAAAAGAGAAAAGGGTTTTACTAAAGGTACTTCTTAACCAAAATGAAAAACAGGGAGCGGCAACCTATACTCGAACTAAGGCTAGTAAACATACATTTGACAAAACCAAAATTCAAAATGGTAACCGTAGCCATGATCTTGCCATTCCTCCAGAAGGGAGATTGGCTAGTGTAATTTTATCTGAAGGATGTTCATTTCCACATCCCCATAAGAGTGTCTCACAGAAAATATCTCAGATCAGACTCCCATCAGGTCACTACCAGTTCTCAGCACTGCCATTCGGCCTCACCTCAGTTCCAAGAGCCTTCACAAACTGCCTGGCAGTGGTAGTAGCTCATTTAAGAAGGCAAGAAGTCACTATTTTCCCCTATCTGGATGATTGGCTAATGGTGGGAAAGTCACCACAGCAGGTAAGGTACTCCCTAAGGACAACGGAGGACCTATTGGAGTCCTTAGGTTTCCTAGTAAACTTAAAGAAGTCTGTTTTGCAACCAGTTCAAGTTCTAACCTTTCTAGGGGCAGAACTGGACACTATAAGAAACACAGAAACATAGAAGTTGACGGCAGATAAAGTCAGCAAGGCCCATCCAGTCTACCCATTTCTTTTTCTACCTTATAAATGTGCCATCGGCCTTTGCTCTGTCAATGGCCTATCTATTCATACTCATCTGTATTGCTCCCTTATGCCTATCCCATGCCTGTTCGAAGCCCTGCACTGTATTCATATCCACCACTTCCTGAAGTAGGCCGTTCCATGCACCCATCACCCTTTCTGTTAAAAATAACTTCCTCACATTACCCTTTAATTGGCCTCCCTCTAGTCTCATGCTGTGTCCTCTTGTCCTGCTATTTTTCTTATATTGAAACATGTTAGATTCTTTCACCTTGTTAATGCTTTTAAGGTGTTTGAATGTTTCAATCACATCACCTCTCTCCCTCCGTTGCTCTACGGTATACATATTGAGCTCAATTAATCTGTCATATGTTTTCTGATGCAGTCCCTGCACCATTTTGGTTGCCCTTCTCTGGACTGCCTCAATTTGGTTAATGTCCTTGTGAAGGTGTGGCCTCCAGTACTGCACACAGTACTTCAGATGGGGCCTAACCAGTGTCTTGTAAAGAGGGATTGTTACCTCCCTCTTCCGACTTGTGATACCCCTACTAATACATCCTAACATCCCCCTAGCCTTACCTACTGCTTTAGTGGTCTGCTTGGATGATTTCAGGTCATCGGTGATGATAATGCACAAGTCTCTTTCTTCCCTTGTGACTGCCAGCAACTCCCCTCCCAGCCTATAGGTGGCTTCAGGGGAAGAGGAAGGGGAAGAGGAAGAGCTTACTTACCCAAGCACAGGGTAAGCGACATCCTCCAGACTGCTGGATCTTTCAGCTCAAGCAGCTTAAAACCAGCAAAGCAAATTCTGCAACTACTGAGCCATATGGCTGCAGCAACTGGCACGGTCATAGGGGCCAGATTCCAGATGAGGGATATTCAGTTCTACCTCTGAGCACATTCGTGCCAAAGAAAGGACCCACTGCCCATCAGTTGCTAGAAGCATTATCAATCTTCCAGCCCTGTATAGCTATATGAAGTAGCTTACATCACCTGCCCTCTGTGGAACCACTTTTATTTCATGTCTTAGACCCCAGTCCTCCCCCAGACCAGAGTGAAAGAGTTGCTTTCCTTACAAGTCCTCTCTCCCCACCCAGATGGGCCTCAGTCAACATGAATTTGATATCAGGATATGCTAGAAACTCCTGCACAATGAAATTAATGCAATGTGCCAGGCATGGCATCCCAAGAACCCCCCTCCCCATCACCAATGTATTTCACTTCATTCAAGCCATTATTGCTCACACTGAAACCAGCCTTCAGTGGATGAGGGTGGAGCTGCTTATCAATCTTGGCCAGGAGCAATTCTAGTATTTTCTAATCTGTGTGTGATCCAGATACACTTGTGCCTGCCAACCTGGCATGCTGATGAATACCTGAAGTGTTATATGCATTTGGGTCTAGCATAAATTTTCCCATGCCCAGAGTCAAATACTTCCCCGGGTACCTGTGCCCAGTCGGCTGCAATGCACAGATTGGAGCTACTAGCTGTTTGGCCTCTGCTCCACATATCCATACTGAGATGTATGTGTGTGGATGCTGAACATAGCAGGGCATGTATTTGCATGCATGACACAGTCCAATAAAGTTCAGGAATGCCACGTGTAGAGAGGTAGGTTTGTGAGGGAATCTGCCATTTGGGAGAGCTGCGCACCCTCAACCTTCTGAATCCAACATTCTCCACAAAAGAAAATGGTACTAGGTCAATTGCCAGCATTTCAGTGGTTGTTATATTCAGTTCCAATGCAATTGCATGATTGGGTTGGGTAATTTGTATGATACTCAAACAAGCTATACAGTGTAGGCTGCACCTTTTGGGGTGCTGGGCTACAAAACAGCTAGACTCTGCATGGTAACATGTCTGGGGGGTAGGATTTGACTCACTTCATGGATGCTGCTTGAATGAAAACACTGATTTGGGGTGTTTCTTGGATTGAGACTGATGTGCTTAGGTGTACGTGGTTGATAGTACTCAAGCCACCACAGCTATCATGGCCACTGCTAGTAAATCCCACAGACTCCTCCTCATCTCTGTAGTAGTCTTCTGCAGTCAATCTTGCATGCACTGAGACTGTTTCCCTGTCACTTCAGGATGCCTTGCAAAATGAAGATGATATGGGAGAGGGCTAACTCATGCTTGACAGCAGACTGGGTGGGCTAAGTGGTCCTTAGCTGCCATCCAATTCTGTTTCTATGTTTGACACAGCTGGCAGACAGCCACTGTTTCATCAGCTGGGTCCAGTATGTAAGAGTCTCAAACTAGGGATATTGTATCCCTTTATTTTACTTGGTGATGGTACTAGGACAGTGGAGGGGTGGCAGTGTGTGCTTTTGTGAATGATGTCGATATTGAAACTGCGGGTGACTGATACAGTGTAACTGGATCAACAGTCTTAACAGAAACAGCAGTTGAAGGATTGAGGGAGACTTCGGTAATTCCGTGAACTTATTGTGGTGTGCACAGCACCACAGGTTCAGCAGCATGACCTTTACTTTTACTCTTTTCAAGTTCCCATAGGGGGTCCAAATCATCACCCACATCCCCACCCAGGTTAATAACCTCTCCTTCTGATGTCTGTTCTCCTCCTCCTCCTCCTCACTTTCTCCACCCTCTCTTTCCTTCTCATCATCACCATCCTGGCTGATAACCTCCTCCTCCTCCTGAGATCTTTCCTTCTCCTCACTTCCTCCAAATTTTTTTTCTTTCTCATCATCCTTTTATGTAACAGTCAGATCTCCCGCCTCATAATCTAAGACATGGTCACGTTCAATATTCGCATTAGGAAATGGGAATCTATCATTCAGATCAAGCTCAGCGCCACCACCACCACCACCACCACCAGCAGTCATGGGAATGGCAACAACAGCCATCTCGACCACAGTTCCCATGAGCCAGACATTTTTTGACCTCTTAGACTAATCTTCTTGTTGCTGCCTCCCCCAGCACCCACCAGCATGGGTGCCACAGATGTGGCAGTGAAAATTTGTCCACGCTAATGCTTCTACCACTTCCACCAACTACTCATTTGCTACTACATAGATACATAGAATGGGATGGCAGAAGTAGACCTCAAGGTCCATCTAATCTGCCCATGGTTCACTGACCCCTCCTTTGTTACCTAGTCTGGGTAATGATTCCCTTATATTGGTCCCATGCTTGCCTACAGTTTTAGCATTGACCACCCCAGGGGACAGGCCATTCCAGGTGTCCACCACGCTCTCTGTGAAATAAAACTTCCTGATGTTTGTCTTGAACTTACCTCTGCATAGTCTCTGGACATGTCCTCATGTTCTGCTGTCTTCCTTAAACCGGAAAAGTTAATTTGTCTGGGTCTTGTTTATACCTTGATGTATTTGAAAGTCTCTATCATGTCTCCCCTCTCTCTCCTCTGCTCCAGGGAGTACATGTTCAGCTCCCTCAGTCTCTCCTCGTAAGGCTTCTGGTGCAGCCCTTGAATAATCTTTGTTGCTTTCTTCTGCACTGTTTCCAACCTGTCTGTTCTTTCTTAGGTGAGGTCTTCAGAATTGTACCCCATACTCGATGTGGGGCCTGACCAGTGCACTGTACAATGGCAAGACCACCTCCATTCTTCTACTAGTGATTCCTTTCCAGATGCAGCCCAGCATACCCCCCCTGCTTTACGTGCTGCCTTTTCGCACTGTTTACCCAACTTTAGGTCATCTGTTATTATGATCCCCAGAACACATTCTTCGCTTGTTTTCATTAGTTTTTCACACCAGGTAATGGTCTGTTTTGGGATTGTTCCTTCCTAGGTGCATAACTTTGCATTTTTTTGCATTGAATTTCAGTTGCCATGTTGTAGACCATTGTTCCAGTTTTTCCAGGTCTGATTTCATTCTTTCTACTCCTTCTGTAGAGTCCAGTCGGTTACATATTTTGGTGTCATCTGTGACTAGCCACACCTTTCCCTTAAGCTCCTCGGCAATGTCGGCTATGAATATGTTGAATAGTAGAGGCCCCAAAATGGAGCCCTGAGGTACCCCACTGGTAACCTCTCATTCTGAGGATAGCACCCCATTTATCTGCACCCTCTGTGTCCCATCATGTAGCCAGTTTTGTACCCATCTCACTACTTTATAACCTACCCCCAAGCAATCTAGTTTTTTTAGCAGTTTTCTGTGGGGTACAGAGTTGAATGCTTTACTAATGTCAGGGTAGACCACATCAATGGCCACTCCCTTGTCTACAGCTCTGGTAACCCAGTCGAAGAAATCAATTAGGTTTGTTTGGCAAGATCTGCCTGATGTGTACCCATGCTGTCTATGGTCTTGTTGTCCACTGGACTCCAGGAATGCAATCATCCTTTGTTTAAGTAATGATTCCATCACTTTTCCCATTACTGAAGTAAGATTCATTGGGCGGTAGTTGCCTGCTTTTTCCTGGCATTCAGCTATGTGCAGTGGTACCACTGTTGCCCTTCTCCAGTCCTTGTGTACTGTTCCCTTCTCTAATGATTCAGTGAAACATAGAAACTTAGAAGTTGATGGCAGATAAGGACCGCAAGGCCCATCCAGTCTGCCCATTTATTTTTCTACCTTATGTATGTGCCACCGGCCCTTGCTCTGTCGATGGCCTATCTATTCATACTCATCTGTATTGCTCCCTTATGCCTTTCCCATGCCTGTTTGAAGTCCTGCACTGTATTCATATTCACCACTTCCTGAAGTAGGCCGTTCCATGCATCCACCACCCTTTCTGTGAAAAGGAAATTCCTCACATTGCCCCTTAATCAGTCTTCCTCTAATCTCATGCTGTGTCTTCTTGTTCTGCTATTTTTCTTATATTGAAACATGTTAGACTCTTTCACCTTGTTAATGCCCTTAAGGTGTTTTAATGTTTCAATCACATCACCTCTCTCCCTCCTTTGCTCTAGAGCATATCTATTGAGCTCTGTTAATCTGTCCTCATACGTTTTCTGATGTAGTCCCTGCGCCATTTTGGTTGCCCTTCTCTGGACTGCCTCAATTTGGTTAATGTCCTTGTGAAGGTGTGGCCTCCAGTACTGCATGCAGTACTCCAGATGGGGCCTAGTCAGTGTCTTGTAAAGAGGGATTATTACCTCTCTCTAACGACTTGTGATACCCCTACTAATACACCCCAACATCCCCCTAACCTTACCTACTGCTTTAGTGGTCTGCTTAGATGATTTCAGGCCATCTATAATGATGAAGCCCAAGTCTTTTTCTTCCCTTGTGAATGCCAGCAACTCCCTTCCCAACCATAGGTGGCTTCAGGGTTTCTCCTCCCTATGTGCATGATCTTGCACTTCTTTGTGTTAAACCCCAGTTGCCACTCTTCTGACCATTTGGCTAGTTTATCCAGATCTCTTCTCATTCTGCCCACCCCATCTGGATCATCTACTCTGTTGCAGATCTTGGTGTCATCTGCAAACAGACAAACCTTACCCTCCAGTCCATCTGCAATGTCACTGATGAAGATATTGAAGAGGACTGGCCCCAGGACAGATCCCTGAGGTACCTCACTTGTGACTTGCATCTCTTCTGACTGTATACCATTCACTACCACTCTCTGTTTTCTGCCCGTCAACCAGTTTTCCACCCAGTTGACCAACTTTTGACCCACCCCGAGCCTACCCAGCTTATTAATCAGTCTTCTATGTGGAACAGTATCGAAAGCTTTGCTGAAGTCAAGGTAGGCAACATCAACTGCTCCCTCTTGGTCCACCACTCTGGTTATCCAGTCAATGAAATCTATGAGATTAGTTTGACAGGATCTTCCTTTAGTAAACTCATGCTGTCTTGGATCCTATGTGCCTATGTATTCCAGGTGTTGCACTATCCTTTCCTTAAGGAGTGTCTCCATAATCTTGCCCACTACTGAGGTAAGACTGACTGGTCTGTAGTTCCCTGCCTCCTCCTTGCTACCACTCTTGTGGAGTGAGATTACATGAGCCCTTCTCCAGTCTTCTGGGACCTCTTCTGTGCTCAGAGACTCACTTAACAGTTCGGATAATGTCTCCGCTAGTTCCACCCTTAGCTCCTTTAGTACCCTGGGATGTGTGCCATCAGGTCCCATGGCCTTGTCCACCCTAAGCTTATCGAGCTCTTGTAGTACCCTTTCTTTTATGAAGGGACTAGTGCATACCTCCCTCCCCCCCTTCGTATCCATGGTACTGAGCTGTGGGCCCTGCCCTACCTTCTCTTCAGTAAATACTGAGCAGAAGTATCTATTTAGGATAGATGCTTTTACATGATCCTCCTCCTCACATGCCCCCTTATCCCCTTTGATCTTAGCAATACCCCCTCTGGACTTTCTTCTTTAACTAATGTATCTATAGAAATTCTTGTCACCTTCTTTTACTGTTTGTGTTAGTGTTGCCTCAGTTTGGGCCTTTGGCTGCCTTACTGCCTTCCCTGCTTCCTTTAGGGAAGTTTGGTATGCCTCCCTATCTTCATCTTGCTGCGTTCCCTTATATTTCCTGAAGGCCAGCCTTTTGGCTCTGACCTTTTCTGCTACTGTTTTTGAGAACAAGAGTGGTTTCCTTCTTCTTTTGCACTTCCTTTTCTCGCTAACAAAATGGGATGTTGCTTCAAGTATTGCATCCTTAATGCTAGCCCACTTTGCCAGTACCTTCTAACCTGTATTTCTTTTTGCCAGGGCTAGCTTAACTCTGTTGGCCATCTTATCAAAGTCAGCTCCTCTGAAGTCCCATATTTTTGCCTTGGAATTGGATGGTTTAGTTCTAGTGGCCAAATTGAACCATACCATGTGAAGGTCACTGGCCCCCAAGTGACTTTCTATCTGGAGATCTGTGATCTTTTCCCCGTTAGTCAGTACTAGATCTAAGATAGCCCAGTCTCTTGTGGGTTGTTGTACCAGTTGTTTGAGGCCCTCCCCCTTCAGGGAATTCACCATGTGTCTAGTTCGGGCAGATGTTCCTGCTGGTATTGACCAGCCTGTGAAGAGTTCTGCTAGGGGTGTTGCCAGTTAGTGTCTCAGCTCCTTCAGGATTCTTGGATGCACATTGTCTGGCCCCATGGCCTTGTCTACTTTTATTTTGTTCAGTGCTTCTAGGACGTCATCCTCTGTGAAGGGGCTTATATCAACTTCTGTACTACAGGAGCTTTTGTGCTGTGTCTCTGGGCCGTTTCCCTCTTTTTCCAGTGTAAAAACTGAACAGAAGTACTTGTTTAGGACATCTGCTTTTTCATACTCCCATTCCACTACAGCCCCTTCTTCTATGGCTAGTCGTACTATACCCCCTTGGTTTTCCTTCTTTCTTGTATATACCTAAAAATGGTCTTGTCACCCTTTTTTACTCCCTCTGCTATTCTCTGTTCTGTCTGAACCTTGGCACTTATCTTTTTTTCCTGCTTCCTTCAATTTCAGTTGGTAATTTTTGATGTCTTCCTCCTTGTTCATTGCTCTTGCCTTATTATAGGCCACCCTTGTTTCCTTCACAATGGTTGCCACCTCCCTGGAATACCATAGTGGCTTCCATTTTTTCTTTGCTTTGCTTATTTGTCTGGTGTATTTGCCCGTGACTGTGTTGATGGCTCTTTTGATGTAATTCCACATTTCCTCCACGTTCTGTCCTTTTCTTCCTTGTAGAATTTCTGTTAAATTGCTCCCCATTTGATGGAAGTCTGCCTTCTGGAAATCTAGTGCTTTGATATTGGAGTGAGAGGTTTCTTTCATTGTAATAAACCTGGAAATTGATCATACGATGATCGCTGTTTCCCAGGTGGCTCCCCACCTTGACATTTTTGACCCTTTTGCTGTTTGTGAGGACCAAGTCAAGGAATGATTCTCTCCTACTTGGGAACTCTACAAGTTGCCAGAGGTCTGCCCCCTGCAGGGCCAACAAGAGGTCCCTAATTTTTGTAGTTGCGGCAGACTTAGGTGCGCACTGGATATCTGGTAGGTTGAAATCCTCTACTATTAAGGGGCACCGTTGAGCCCAAGCAATATGGCTGTTAATCTCTAGAACTCCTCTGCAAATATCACAAAACTAAGTACTTTAACTTTTAAGTACTGGACAAGCTTCATTCCGACGGAAGGACAATACCCTGGGGAACCAAATGGGCAATCCCCATAAAGAAAAACAATCAACTGATGAAGCTAGGTCAAAAACAACTTTGGGACCCTCCACTGCATGAGGTGAACTAAGCCGAGACCTTGGTCAGGCAACGGAAGTCAGGGAAGAAACTCTTCAATCGCTGGATGAAAAGTTAAATCACCTAATTGCTTCGGTCTTGGGTCTATCTAACAGATTTGACTCCCTAACTAATAGGGTCACAACAGTGGAAACTACCTTGAGCTCAGTGACTGAAGCATCAGCCTCAGCTACTAAAATGGCTGACACAGCTATATGGGCCATGGCCACAGTCATTAAAGAAAACTCCCACTTGCGAACAGTAGAGATCTCACTTGGAGATGTTGGAGAATAAATTGAGAGCCTCCAATATATGCATAGTGGGGTTAGCGTAGTGTAGTGAAGGAGACCATTTATCTTTGTTCTTTATGGAGTGGATTGTGAAACAATTGGGAACCGAAGCTGCTCCAATAATGCAAAGGATCCAAAAAGTATACACAGCTGCCTTTAGAGGAAGACGGGACATTCCTGAAGCCCCATGCACTACTGTAATGATCTTGGATGGAGCGGGATCGCGGGACTCCCTGATGGCTCTTGCACGAAGAAAGAGGACCCTCTTACATGAAGGAAATCAAGTCAGAATCTTTCACGATTTATCCTACGCGACCCGACAAAGAAGAAAAAGTTTTGATGGAGTGCGAGCTATGTTACGAGAAGCAGGCATACCGCATGGTTTAATATTCCCAGCACATCTGAGGATTGTACAATCTAGCAAGATTTTCCTCTTTTCTGAGCCGTCTGAAGCACTCAAATGATGCCAGAAGTATGCTCCTTCTTGAAGAAGAGACCCAGAAGACAAAGTTTCATCCAAAGAAGAAATTCTCTGTTTCCCTGAAAGACCTGTTTCACTGGAGATATATTTTTGTACTTTCCCTTTTCCCAGTTGATGTTAGAAAGGGGGTATTTTGTTTGGTTTTAAAATTAAAAAATCTAGTAATATTCAGGCCCCAAATATGTGACATTTCTTCTTTAGTTCTACTAAGTCGCAGCAGGTCTGGACTTTAACAATGCTAAGGGGTGCTGAAAAATACCTTCCTTCCTCAGTGCATGTTATGGCTTAGAAAGGCCCACTACCTAAAGAATTTGATTTTACTTCCTTGTATATTTGCAGCAGGTTATTCTGCTTAAGTGCCTGTAGGTTTGTGAACTAAATACAATGTACGTAGATTTAAAAATAGTGATGTTTAGAAAGGAGTTCTGGAGATTTTACTTTATTAACACTATATATAGTGTTTTATTATGGGATAGCAGTGTGTTTATGTCCCTGATGTGGGGAAAGGTATGGACTGTACTACAACTGTGGACTTGATTTTTTTTTTTTAATGAACCATGCAGCTCTTGGACTCTATTGCAGCAAGTGGATAAACAGTTGTTTTATAATTGTACTGTAATCCTCCTATATGATGTATCTTATGTCATTTGTCAAACTCTTTGTATGTATTAAGAGGAGTGGCACCCTCATTGTGTTACTCATCTGAATGGTCAAATGAAGGTGTATAAACTTTGAGTTTGTTCTATCAAAAGAATAAGCATAAAGTTAAAAAAAAAAGAAATCCCCTACTATTATTGTCTTGACCTTGTCAGCTAGCTTATGGATTTCCTCAAGCAGCTCCTTGTCCTTGCTGTCACCCTGTATAGGGGCTCTATAGACCACTCCTGTTCAGATGCATGTAACATTTCCAGTGTCCATTGGCACCCATAGTGCCTCTGCGGAGCTTTTTGGCCCCTAGGTTTCGGTGGTTTTTATTCCATCCCTGATGTACATTGCTACTCTCCCTTCCCCGTTTCCCTTTTCTGTCCCTTCTGAAGAGGCTGAAGCCTGTGATTGCTATCTCCCAGCTGTGGTTCTCTGAGAACCAGGTTTTTGTAATTGCTACCCAGTCCAAACCTTCTTCTGTCATGGTGGCCCCGAGGTCTGGAAGTTTGTTGGCCAGGCTTCTTGCATTTCTTGCATTTTTGCTACTACTAATACCGGCACTGAATGATGTCAGTGCAGAGGTAGTTTTCTTATGTGCTGTCACAAGCTTACCCCTAGGCACAGCCGAATCCCCTACTCCCAAGAGACCCCCCCTTGATAAACTGTATGATTGTGACTGTCAAGAAGGACAACTTCCTCTCCTGTCCAATGAACCTTTTTTCTAAAATTCAGTAGTTAGTAGTTGAGCAGTCCTACTAAAATGAGGCATCAGTCAGACAAAATCTTTTCCTTTAAAATGTTAAACCACACAAATTAGACCCAGGCAGAGTTGATAAGAAAATCATAAAAAGTTTACTTAAAGAAAGAAAACACATTAAAATATTCTACACAATTTAGGGTATTGGGTTGCAGACAACAATGTGGAAATAAATGTGGAATTAAACTATAAACCTACACACTATGAATGCTAACATTTTCTACCGTATTGATGTTTGGAGTCCAAGGTATGAAAAGTCCCATCTGCCAGAAAACGTCTTCAAGTTTTCTGAAAAGAGTTCTCAAAAAGTTCAGCAAGATGATGTCAGTCTCTGAGTTTTCTTCCTCAGCACAATTCAGGGTTTTTCAGATGAAAGCCCCTTTCCCAAGAGGTTTTCTCTCTTTCTTCAGTGAGGCAATTCTCACTAATCAGTAATTCTTTTTCAGTAAAACTACCCAGTGCTAACACTTGGCAAAATTATACCAAAAAGCACAATTTTTTTGCTGTTTTCATGTTTTATAGCTTATGTGATGTCATTCCAGCCTATCCTTTTGATTGGTCAGCTATTCAGACTGGGATGTTTCAGCAGTCCCCCTTTTGTTCCTGGAAATGTCTCTCTCGCTCCACCCTAGTTTCTCCAGAGTATAAAATACCAGAAAACTAGGCCCCATGCTGTGGTCTAATGAGCATAGTTTAGCATGTTGCCCCCACTGAACAGTTTCTTAGTAAGAGACACTCCTGTCCTTTGATATCAGAAAACCCACAACATACAGTACAAAAGAACTCCAGATGTCACATCACCATCCTCCTGGTTGTGAGATCTGGAAATTCAAATGCAAATGAAGTTTTAAATGATGCATGTAAGTCAGTTCCTGGCTTCCAGTCCTTTGAGATGTAAACCATTCAGAGGGCTAGACCCAGCACTAAGTTGAAAAAAATCTTTCCCCATGTGTTTTTAATAGGATGCTTAAAGCACCAGTGGCTTAATTCTGAAAAACATATCTGAACAGTACAGATATATGGGGTATCTCATCGCATCCCTATCTCCTAAGACTGAACCTATGGGAACACGTCCCTTTTTTGGCAGCGTTCTCACAGTTCTGTCATTGTTCCAATATGTGAGATAGGCCATCTGTGTTCCCATTTTTAGATCCAGGCCTGTGGATCACCTCCATATCACAGGCCTGTAGGGCAATATTCCATCTAAGGAGTTTTCCATTCATTTTACCCATTTGGCCCAACCACACTGATGGGTTATGGTCTGTCTGTACCTTAAAATACCTCCCATAAAGGTATGGTTCTAACTTTTTCAGCAACCATACCAAAGCAAGAATTTCTTTTTCCACCATGTGATAGGCTTGTTCATGGGGAAGCAGATTTTTACTGAGGTAGACTATGGGGTGCTTTTATCTTGATTGGCTATCTAATTGAGGACAGCCCATATTCCCATATCCGAGGCATCTGTTTGCACTACTAATGGCCGGTTGTAGTCTGGGCTGGCCAGCACTTGGACACTACACAATGAGGTTTTCAGTTGTGTTAAGGACCTGTCAGAGGCTTGGTTCCATTTTACCCTCTTAGGCTGCTTCTTTTTTAACTGCTTACATAAAGGAGCTACAAGGGAACTGTAATTGGGTACAAATTTCCTATAATACTCTGCCATCTTTGGAAAGCTCCTAACTTGTTTTTGGGTTTCAGGCATGGGCCAGACTGCAGTTGCCTCTATTTTTGCCTGGTTTAGGCAAAGCTGGCCTCTCCTCACAACATGTCTGAAATAAGTGACCTCTGCCATGCTGACCTGGCACTTCTTTGCTTTGATAGTCAGCCCTGCAGCCTGTATTCTGCAAAACACTTCCTTCAACTGTGTCAGGTGTTCCACCCAACAATGGCTGAATATAACTATGTCATCCAGGTAGGTGACTGCAAAGTCCTCCATACTCTGTAACACCTGATTCACTAACCGTTGGAATGTGGCAGGGCATTCTTCATCCCAAAGGGCATGACCTTATATTCATTCAAGCCGATTGGGGTGATGAAAGCTAACATTTCTTCAGCCCTGTCAGTGAGTTCCACCTGCCAATATCCTTTTGTCAGTTCTAAAGTGGTTTAGTATGTTACCCCTCCCTGCTTGTTCAGCACTTCATCTGTACAGGGCACTGGGTGGGCATCAGATTTCATGATGGTGTTGAGCCCATGATAATATGCGCAGAACTGTGTAGTCCCATCTGGCTTGGGGACAAGGACTACAGGTGAGGTTCAGGGAATGTGGGATTTTTGGATCACCCCAAGATCCAGCATCTCCCCCACCTCCCTCCTAATGTCTTTGAGGACTGTCTCAGACACCCGGTAGGCTGTCCTACATATGGGTCCTTGTGTCCCTGTGTCTATGTCATGTACTACTATACTACTAGTGGGGTCTGTCCCAGCTTGAATGTAAATAAGGGGGTAAATTCCTGCATAACCATCCTTAGTTCTTGGGCCTGTACAAGTGTCAACTGGGGTGACAATGGAATGGTCCTCACAGATGACTCCTGCTTACTTACCGCTAACAAGCTAAGAAGGGGTTCCCCCTCACCTACCTCTTCCCCAGGACTGCAAACCACAAGTATAATGTCAGCCCTATTGAAATAGGACTTCATCATATTTACATGGTACATCCTGTGGGTGTGTTTTCAGTCAGGTGACTCTACAATGTAGTTCACATTGTTTACCTGCTGGACTACATTGTATGGTCCCACCCACTCTGCCTGCAGCTTGTCCTTCTGGACTGTGATCAGAACCATTACCTCCTGTCCTACCCCATATGAGCGAGCTCTTGCTCCACGATCGTACCAGGTCTTTTGTTTTTGCTGGGCAGCTGACAGGTTGCTCTTGGCTGTGCCCATAAGCTCCTTCAGCTTCTCCCTGAATTTTAAAACATACTCCACTATGGGAGTCCTCTGGGTGGCATAATTACCTTCCCAGTCTTCTCATATCAAATCTAGGGGCCACCTCACCCTGTGTCCACACAAGAGCTCGAAGGGTAGAGACCGTACTGAGTCTTGCCGCACTTCCTTGTAGGCAAACAACAGGTGGGGGAAGTACCTCTCCCAGTCCCGCTCATGCTGTTCTGCAAATGCCATGAGCTTAGCCTTTAGGGTCACATTAAATCTCTCTACAAGACCATTGACTTGAGGGTGATAAGGCAGTGTGTGCCTCTGGACAACACCACACTTCTCCCACAAACACTTCATAAGGTCCGACATAAAGTTACCCCCTTGATCAGAGATAACCTCCTGTCACTTTGTCTGCCTTAATGAAGGACAGGGCGATGGCTTCTGGGTAGTGGGTAGCACAATTGACTACCGTCAACATGTACCTTTTTCCAGAGGATCTTGGGGTATTCAAAGGACCCACAATATTCATTCCTACCCTTTGGAATGGTTCCTCCACAATTGGCAAAGGAATCAGGGCAGCCTTGACTTTGCTCCCAGCCTTCCCTATTTCCTGACATCAATGACAAGATTGGCAGTACTCTTTCACCTGCTGGGTGAAATTTGGCCAATAGAAATTTTGGGCTAAGTGATTCATGGTACTGGCAATGCCCAGATGTCCGGACACGGGAATGTCATGAGCCACCTTGAGCAATGACTCACGATACCCCTGGGGAATGACAAGCTGCCTGCCCATCACCCCTCCCTCTGTCTTTATGTCCTGGGTATACAACAGCCCATTGTCCCAAAATACTCTATATTTTCCATCACTTCTCTGTGTCCTATCAGACTCCACACAGGTCTTCAACTTCTCCAAGCTAGGGTCAGTTTGCTGTGCTGCTGCTAACTCTTCACACTTGCCCAAAGCATGGGGTATGCCCCCATCCTTTCCTAGTCTGAGGTCCATAGTGTAGGGAGTGAAAAGACTCCAGCATCAGGTTCATGTTAGAGATAAACAAGTGGAAGGAATGACAGACAGTGGCAAATCATGTAATGAACAAGTTTATTACAAAAACACAGTCTTACAACCTGCAGTACAAAATACTGGAAGAAACACAAGTTTCCCTACATCTAGACACAGCAATTCTCAGCAAACCTTTCTAGAACAGTGCTTCTGATAAGGAGATAAGGAAAAAGGTGCAACAGTTCTTATTGACTGAAACAAGTGGTACCACTACATTGCTGGATAGGAAGTGTAGAGTCAGCAGAAAGAAAAGCATTACGTTATACAGAAGATGTAACATTAGTTAGAACAAAGAAGACCTACAGAAGTCCTAGCAGGTGTAAGGTCATTATGGTGCAAAAGAAGTGTCAGCAGAAATACATGTGAAAAAGAATACTTTGGTAAAAAGATATAATTAGGACCAAAGCACATATGCCTCATGTAAGCAAATGCATAACAGTAAAATATAAGCAAAATGAACATTACATATAACAGAACACTAAGAAATAATGCTGTAAAATGAATGTATACTATATAGTGTATACAATTAGCAAGCATGATGCCTAGTACCCATGCTTGTACAGTGGATACCCATTACTACATGTTAGTGCAATACAGCAATATCACAGTAATGATAAAACATCTGTCAGTGGTGTGTGCATGAGGGTGCAAGGGGTGTGGGACCCAGGGACAACATTCCCCTCCTTGTTGCCTCAAAAGGGGCAACACAACCATAGGGAAGCAGTTGGAATAATTTACAAGCCTGAGGCATGAGCCTTGTAAAGGAATAAGTTGATCATAATGTTGCATGATAGTACGTCACAGACAGTAAAGCATTAGTATTAATAATATATGATAAAAATAAAATGGGGTTACATGTGTGATGGATAATCACAGACTGAAATATAAATGCACACACAAAAGAAATTGACGTAGTTTGTAAAAGCAGAGAGCCAGGATTACTGTCAAAAATGGGCATGTTCAGGAATTGGTACAGGGGTGGTCACAGATGGAGAACAAATGATGTGTCTGTAAAACATAGTGTAGAACTCTGGGATGTCAACACCACAATGGAGATATGTGAAAAGATGTTAATGTGTGATACCACATAGAACATAATATGACATAAGTGTCCGTTGATGAAGAGTTCATTGAATCCACTTTGAGAGTGGATAAGGGAGATACTACCTGGCTGTTGAGGTGTGGCACACCCTTGGAGCTTGATTGAAGAATTTGTTGAAAATGTCTCTTGACAGATCGGTCCTTATAAAACATATATGACCAGTTTAGAAAGTTCATATGAGTAACAGTCCATAAAGTTCATTATTTGCAGAAAGGTGGTAGCCCCACACAGCACATGGGGCTATGCAGATGGTAACTGAGAGGTGAAACATCATCATAGTAAGAAAGTCAGTGTTCATGTTGCTGGCTGCTGGATGGCTGGATTGGCAGAGACCTTGGCAGGGGGTGCATCAAATTATGCATTGAGTTCTTTAATGAAATATCCACACACACACTGGCGTAGTGTTTGTGTTGTGGAAGTTGATCACACCTTGGCACAAAGATTGACAGTTCATAAGTGACAGTGTATAAAGCACAATTAGTTTGCATGAGGTGCCAGCCAGGCTTGGAAAGAGCAGAAGTGAAGAAAATGGATGCCTTGCTTGAAGATCAATTGAAGAAGGGTCTTCTTGCAGAAGTCAGGGGATTGCCCAACCCCAGACTTAGCTTAACTTATTCAGGCCTAGATACGCCTGTAGGCGAAGTCTGAAAGCATAGCCACTCAGGACAATAACGTTTGTAGACATACTCAGCTGACTTTCACTCTGGCCTAGAAACATCTGAGGAAATCAGCAGTTTTTACCTAAATATTAAACAAACCAAATTGCTTAGAATTGATTGCATAGCACCGTTAGAAAGGTAATTTTGTGCTGAACAATTTTGCTGCTGATACTTTGTGTCTATCATGTATACTTTAGGAGTTATTCGCATTTGTTTAAGATATGGTGTGCATGGCTGACATTTGTCTCTCAAGCCTCACCTAAGCAACTTGAATAAATCTGAAAAAAAAATAGTTGTTTGGTACTTCAGCTACTATAAAATAAAAATGACATGGATTACAATTGATTGTATAGCACCATTAGAAAGATAATTTTGTGCTCAACAATTTTGCCACTGATACTTTGTGTCTACCATGTATACTTTAGGAGTTATTTGCATTTGTTTAAGGGATGGTGTGCATGGCTGACATTTGTCTCTCAAGTCTCACCTAAGCACCTTGAATAAATCACAAAAAAAATCAGCTGTTTGGTATTTCAGCTAGTATAAAATAAAACCTAAATCGATTACAATTGATTGCATAGCACCATTGGAAAGGTGATGTTGTGCTGAACAACTTTGCCACTCGTACTTTGTATGTAGCACTTACGGTTCAAGAGGTATTCACATTTGTTTGTGGCATGCTGGTTATGGCTTGATTTTGCTTAGAAAGGCTCAGGATGCAGTGCTAAGAGTATACAGGGCACAAGTGGTGGAAGTCTCAAAGAGTTCTTGTGGCGTGAATGAGTTAACAGTAAGCAGAAACAATAGGCTTGATTGTAGAGTCTGAATTGGTTGGATCTTGTTCAGTTTATTTAAAGATCTACAAATAGGTGTAATTTTGCTGAAAACATTACACTTGCAGAGGTAATAATATCTGGTTTCATGTAGTAGTCCTTATATGGAGCCAGTCAGGCACAAAGATGGTGATGACATTGAAGCTGTGGTAGCTGTTTTCTTTTTAGGAAAAAGATGAAGGTTTTGGCAGCTTAGATGAAAGTGCTACATGTTGTACGTGGAGATGGTATGTGTGCCACACTGTGGAAACCTGCAAACTTGTAAAGTGTGTTAGAAACTGAGTTAAGAACACATAAATAGCAATCTTTTATACTAATGACCTTTTTGTCTTGTAAAGAGTGGTGTGACAGTGCCTAAATGTCTGAATTGTGGAAAGAGAAAAATAAAAATGGGGCATCGACCACACACCCAGGGGTGCCGACCGAGGTCCAATAATACTATTTGACCATCTGTGAATCCATGACAATGTGATGTTTACACCCTGCTTTTAGATCGCAGAAGAGGCTATGACAGTGATTAACATGATTTCCCTATGTGTTGCTGCCATGCCTAACTGAGGCCTGTGTTATAAAATCTTTTAATGTTATCACACTACAAACATATAGCTTATGGCAATATGCCCGTTACACTATGCAATAGTGGGACAAATACATTGTTGGCCTATACCAACTGATGATAGTGCCTATTGCACCTGTGACAAGTGAAAGGGTCTACCTTATTTACATTGTATAGTGAAATACACCAAAGCACTGAGAGAGGCAGGGCCTGCTATGGAACCTTGAAGCATAGGTTCTTGAACAGAATTTAAATTCTGCCATATTATAATTGTCAAGATTTAAAATCACAAGACATGCATAGAGTGCACTTTATTTTCCTGGGGTACCTGTGAGTGATGATGAGGCAAACAGAGCATTAATTTGTCTGTGAGTTTGCTTGGAACATAGTGTAGGGGTGGGTCAGCAATGCTGGCCCCAGTATCTAGGTTTGGTTATAGGCACTAAAAAAATGTTTTAAATGTGGAGCAGTTTTCTGAATACACACTTGATAAATTGTAGCAAAATGTATATCAAATCATAATTAGAGATGCAGCAAATTTAAAATCCACACGCAAAGTGATGTTCCGCGAAGTGGCCATTGAGGAGTACTCACTTCACCTTGTGATTATGACTTGACTTCGTGTTGTTATTCTGTCTTAATGAGAAGTAAGTCGGAATAGCAACAATAGGCACTTTTGGCAGCACCCCCCCCACCACACACATCACATGGCTTACAGTACTGTAAGTCACATGCTTTAGCCAGGCTGGAAGGAAGTGAGTCATACCAACAGATACATTCACTTTCTCCTTTGCAGAGGTAGAAGGAAGAAGGATAGTGTAGGAGAGGAATGTGTATTTCTTGCTTAACTTGCTTTTTTCAAAGTCATAAAAACCAACAGCTTTTTTAAAAGCTAATTCTTTATTTTTTGTTGTACTGTTTTGTGAGTTCTTTTTTTGTGATGGATTTATTGGTTTAATAAGTTTTATTTTGTGTAAGTGTGTGTGTGTCTGTGTGTGACTGTGTGTGTGTTTGTGTGTGTGTCGGTCGTCGTCGCGTGACGCATCAGAGTGGAGAGGGAAGGAGAGTTATGGACCAGGGACAGTCTGTGGCCCATGTTGGCCAGAGGGGAGTGCAGACACGTGGGGGTCAGTGTGGGTGGGTGTCGCTGGACCGCTTCAGATTATTTGGTCCAGCCCCCCCCTCCAGAAGCAGCAGCACCACCAGTGCCACCGCCACATCCAGCAAGTCTGCCGCTGCCACCACCACCACCACCACCACCATCTGTACCAGCTGCAGGAGGTCTAGCAGCATCACCTCCCACTCCACAGCAGCAGGTGGAGCCCCCCAGGTGCTTGATGACAGTGCTGCCGGCAATACATCTACCCCTGTTATGCCTGATCCTTCCCGCAGCTCGATAGTCTGACAGTTTTTCAACTGTGTCAGGGGGACAGGAGCATTGTGGTGTGCCTGCTTTGTGGTGTGCAGGTGCAACGTGGCTCCCGGGGGACACATCTGGGGACTGGGGGCCAGAGGACACACATGATTAACCACCACAAGGTGGAGTGGCAGGCTGCCACAGAACGGGCCAGGCCTCCACCTGCTGGCCCTTCTGTGGCAGTGGATGCTGCTGCTATGCATCACCAGAGCAGGAGGAGGACCACAGCAGCAGCTGCTGCTCCACCTCTATCCCCACCACTGCCACCAGCACCACCCTCTCCACCACCACTACCTGCCTTTCCTCCCGAAGCAGTAGACCCCGCCACGATGCCTGCAACACAGTCAGAAACAGCACTGCTGTGAGCTGCAATGGAGGAAAGTAATCAGAGGATGGGTGCAGTCCAGCAGCAGATGGAGCGGATGGAGCAAAAGCAGTTGCAAATTGTGTCGATGCTTCATCTGCTGCTGGAACATCATGGGATCGAGCATTAGGTTTTGTTTTTGGCACACCTTCCCCCCACTGCTGTACTGTTTTGTGTTTTGTTTGTTTAATACCAGACAGAGGGAAGGCCACAGCATTAGTTTAAAGGGAAGCAGTCAGCAACAGGAGCACCTGCATCCTGTCCCCTGCAAGTATGTTGCATCATTTTTCTCACGCCGCAACATACTTTATTATACTAAAGAAACATCAGTGACCCGGAAGTATGGCAGATGCTATGGGGGCTCCATTATGTGTAAAGGTGCAACGTCGACTCACCATGTGCTTCAATACAAAAGCATTGAAGTGCATGGTGTGTCTCTGCCGCACCTTTCCTTTTCTCATAATGGGGCCCCCATAGCGTCCGCCATCCTTCTGGGTCGCTGACCTTTCTTTCTTAAAATAAAGTATGTTGTGGCATGAGAAAAACACTGCAACATAGATACATAGATACATACATAGATACATAGACAGTGTCGGCAGATAAGGGCCTATGGCCCACCCAGTCTGCCCATTTGAGCTTATAAGTTCAGTTTGTTTTCCTAGAAGTCTGTTGCCCTTTACCCCTGACCTCCAGAACTCCTTTATGTCTATCCCATGCATTCTTAAATCCCGTGATTGTTTCATACTTGAACATACTTAAAAGGCTTAACCGGAGGGTAAGCCTTGCACTAGGCAGGACTCAGGATCTCCTGTTGCTGACTGCTTCCCTTTAAATATATACATGCACATACAGTCATACATGCTCCTTATATGGGTGCCTTACCTCCAGGGTAATCTTTCTTGCTCCACATGTCCTTACATTCCATAGTGCAATACTTTTCTGGCAAAAACGCTCATAATTTTGGTAAACTGGGGCCCAGAGAACTTCCCGTTCTGAAGATCCACCCAAGTTCCACCACCTTGCTCAACAATGTTATGACATGATGCCAGGGAGTGCATGGGGGCGTGCTTCATTTTAATGAATGGCCAGCAGCTTTCTGAATGTTTCTTTATGTTATAATGGTCGGTTTGTGGTACAACATGGGCACATTTCCACTAACATGGCTCTTGTTAGTTGAAACTTGCCCACGTTTCACTACAATGTTGCTGAGCGCAGGGGCGGAACTTGGGCAGCTCTTCAGAATGGGAAGTCCTCCAGGACCCGGTTTACCGAAATTATGAACGTTTTTGCCAGAAAAGTATTGCACTATTTAAGGACATGTGGAGCAACAAAGATTCCCCTGGAGGTTAGGCACCAATATATTGGGTGCAGTACCATCCATAATTATGTAACTTGGTGAATCTCTTTAAAGCAGTAGTGCAACAATCTGTTGAACATTTTGACCTATGCTTTTTTATGCTATTTTACATTGCCACTTTACTTACATCCTGACTTGTATGACACAATTCTTTCCAGTTTTTGAGTCTGCTTTAGTACTTTTTTTCATGTGTAAGATAATAAAAGGAGCACTCCTTTTAATATGGTGCAGACCAGGTCTTCGTCAGTATTTTGCACTGTTTTTCTCCATCAGTTGTTACATATTACTTCTGTTGTCAAATTAGCAATTATACAGCAGGCAGTGTTTTATGACATCACAGAACAATAGTTGTTCAAAAACAGCTGCAAATAGTTATAAGAACCTGGTCAGAACAATATTAAATGGCGTGCTCCTTTTTTATTTTCAGACATGAGAAAAAGTAGTAAAGCAGACACAAATTTTGTAAAGAAGGGTATCATACAAGTCATGAGGTAACTAGTGGCTGGCAACGGCAACAATTTAAATAGCATAAAAAACTATAGGTCAAAATTGTCAGCACATTGTTGCAATGCTGCTTTAATTTATAATTTAAGTATGACATTATGTGCTCACAATCACAACACACAAAATGCATCTGCCTTGTGTCCAGAAAATTGACAAGTGGTAACAAAGTGAAATGGGACTGTTTCAGCACATACAAAGTCCCCAGAATGTATTGTGCAGTCACTCATCGTGCAGTGGTCACACAGAGTCCCCAGATTTTTTCTGCATGCCCAAAATGCATCTGCCTTGTGTCCAGAAAATTGACAAGTGGTAAAAAAGTGAAATGGGATTGTTTCAGCACATACGAAGTCCCCCAGAATTAATGGCGCACTCAGTCATGCGCGCAGTGGTGGCACAGAGTCCCCAGATTTTTTCTGCATGCCCAAAATGCATCTGCCTTGTGTCCAGAAAATTGACAAGTGGTAATAAAGTGAAATGGGATTGTTTCAGCACATACAAAGTCCCCCAGAATTAATGGTGCACTCAGTCATGCGCGCAGTGCCCCAGAATAAAATGATGACCGTGAGCGAACTGTTGCTGATCCAATGTGTGCTGCGATTCAAGCAAATGCAATGTGAACCTCTCAACTGGATGGAAGGGTGCCTTTGTCTGTACACTAATAGTAGCATTGGTGAGTTGATATATATAGATATATATTTCTGTATTTTGTAGGTGAGGGGGGTTGACATGGACATATACTCATGGTATTGTTCTGTATCACAGGTCACAGATACTGTTGGTGTGCACATTCCAGTACTCAATGAGAACTTTTAGCGTAGAAATTTGCAATGAATAACTTCAAGCACATGAAGGTAAGTATTTTTATTTGGTTTTTTTTTTGGGTGGGGGGAAGCATATTTGCAGGTTTGTCTGTAATGGTTTCTTATTTTGTTACTTCTTCACAGATTTCATCTGCATCCTTCTCGAGTCTGGTTTTTAATGATGGTCATGGTCATCTAATGAAATGACTTCTGTGTATTGCATGTGTTCCCCAGTCTGGGGGGGGGCTGATGTTGAAGAATTTGTTTGGATAATGCCACTTTGTCAGAACAACAAAGCATCTGGAAGTTTCCTAAAAAAAGAAATGAATGACTTCTTACAATTTAATTGTTATGTGTCCCTCCTTGGTTCTCAAATCTTAATCCCTAAAGTCAAGTTACATTTTAAAGCCACATCTTGTCAACTAACACAACCTGTATGTAATATTTGCTGCAGTCTTTACAAAACAATGAAACGTATTAAATAAAATCTTCATACTTACCAGAATGGATTTCACATGGATATTAGATCGCTTCCTCCCTGTACGGTACAGCTACAGTGCCATTCCCAATGAGTTTTAGCGATGGAGCCTTTTTTTGTTACCCTGTAAAAGAAACAAAAGACGTGTACTGTATGTGTTTTACCATTGCGGCTCTGAAAAGCTACAGAAAACAAAACATACAAAACATACAGGAAGTGAAGCAGCATAACAAACATGAGTACACATACTCACTTTATGGTTTAAATATTAAGAAACTTTGTGTCTCTGGCTAATGGATGTGGTGGTCTGGACAGACTCATGGTGGCAGTGCTGGTAGTGACTAACATCAGTCCAGTGGTCGTGGTCCAAGGGGCAGACAGACTCTTGGTGGCAGTGGCTAACATCAGTCCTGGTGGTGGTGGTCCAAGGGGCAGACAGACTCATGGTTGCAGTGGATAACTTCAGTCCCAGTGGTGGTGGTCGGGGGGGCAGACAAACTCATTGTGGCAGTGGATAACATCAGTCCCAGTGGTGGTGGTCCAGGGGGCAGACAGACTCATGGTGGCAGTGGATAACATCAGTCCCACTGGTGGTGGTCCAGGGGGGGCAGACAGACTCATGGTGGCAGTGGATAACATCAGTCCCACTGGTGGTGGTCTGGGGGGCAGACAGACTCATGGTGGCAGTGGCTAACATTAGTCCCTGTGTTGGTGGTCCGGGGGAAGACAGACTCATGGTGGCAGTGGATAACATCAGTCCCACTGGTGGTGGTCTGGGGGTAGACAGACTCATGGTGGCAGTGGATAACATCAGTCCCAGTGGTGGTGGTCAAGGGGGCAGACAGACTCATGGTGGCAGTGGCTAACATCAGTCCTGGTGGTGGTGGCCCAGGGGTCAGACAGACTCATGGTGGCAGTGGATAACATCAGTCCCGGTGGTGGTGGTTGGGGGGGACAGACAGACTCATGGTGGCAGTGGATAACATCAGTCCCAGTGGTGGTGGTCTGGGGGGCAGACAGACTCATGGTGGCAGTGGCTAACATTAGTCCCTGTGTTGGTGGTCTGTGGGCAGACAGACTCATGGTGGCGGTGGCTAACATCAGTCCCAGTGGAGGTGGCCCAGGGGTCAGACAGACTCATGGTGGCAGTGGATAACATCAGTCCCAGTGGTGGTGGTCGGGGGGGCAGACAAACTCATTGTGGCAGTGGATAACATCAGTCCCAGTGGTGGTGGTCCAGGGGGCAGACAGACTCATGGTGGCAGTGGCTAACATTAGTCCCTGTGTTGGTGGTCCAGGGGCAGACAGACTCATGGTGGCAGTGGCTAACATCAGTTCCACTGGTGGTGGTCTGGGGGCAGACAGACTCATGGTGGCAGTGGATAACATCAGTCCCAGTGGTGGTGGTCAAGGGGGCAGACAGACTCATGGTGGCAGTGGCTAACATCAGTCCTGGTGGTGGTGGCCCAGGGGTTAGACAGACTCATGGTGGCAGTGGATAACATCAGTCCCAGTGGTGGTGGTCAGGGGGGCAGACAGACTCATGGTGGCAGTGGATAACATCAGTCCCAGTGGTGGTGGTCTGGGGGGCAGACAGACTCATGGTGGCAGTGGCTAACATTAGTCCCTGTGTTGGTGGTCTGTGGGCAGACAGACTCATGGTGGCAGTGGATAACATCAGTCCCAGTGGTGGTGGTCCAGGTGGCAGACAGACTCATGGTGGCAGTGACTAACATGAGTCCCTGTGTTGGTGGTCCATGGGCAGACAGACTCATGGTGGCAGTGGATAACATCAGTCTCGGTGGTGGTGGTCTGGGGGCAGACAGACTCATGGTGGCAGTGGCTAACATTAGTCCCGGTGGTGGTGGTCCGGGGGTCAGACAGACTCATTGGTGGCAGTGGCTAGCATCAGTCCCAGTGGTGGTGGTGCGGGGGCAGACAGACTCATGGTGGCAGTGGCTAACATCAGTCCTGGTGGTGGTGGTATAGGGGGCAGACAGACTCATGGTGGCAGTGGATAACTTCAGTCCCGGTGGTGGTGGTACAGGGGGCAGACAGACTCATGGTGGCAGTGACTAACATCAGTCCCAGTGGTGGTGGTCTGGGGGTCAGACAGACTCATGGTGGCAATGGCTAACATCAGTCCCAGTGGTGGTGATGGTGGTGGTTCGGGGGCAGACAGACTCATGGTGGCAGTGGTGGCAGTGGCTAACATCAGTCCAGGTGGTGGTGGTCCGGGGGGGGGCACACCACCTTTTAAAATATTCAGTTAAAACCTGCCAACATTAACCACATCATCATCCTCATAAAGAAAGCTGCCCTCACAGTCATCGATGTCTGAAGTCTGACCACTGTGAAATTCTTTTTCCATTGTGCCATCATCTATGTCAGTGGTGGGCCATTTCAGGCAGCCACTGCCAGTGCCACCAGGATGCTCCATTTCCACATCAGCAAGACCACCATGACTAGACCGGGGTACGAATACCGAGGTTGCAGTCTCTGCTGGTATGTGCCTCTCATTCATTTTAATGAATGTTAGCAAACTAACATTTGTGGGAAACAGGTTTGTGCGACAGTCCCTGACTATTGCACCTGCTGAGCTGAATACCCTCTCAACACTTACACTGGAGGGTGGGCATGTGAGGTACTTCAGTGCCACTGCAGTCAGCTCTGGCCATTCACTGACCTTTCCACTCCAGTACAAAAGAGGATCTTCAGTTATTGACCGATGCCTGTTTTCAGACAAATATGACTCAACCATTCTCTGTGCCACAGTAAGTCCAATTGTTGATGCATCATCCAGTTCTCCTGAATCATTTATTTCACAAATACCCACTTGGGACAAAGCCTCCCAAAGTGGGTTGACGCCAGCCACTTTGGATGACAGACCACCTGGAACTGCAGTCCCCTTCCCCTTGCAGGATATGCTTGATGGTCCTTCAGGTACACCTTCAGCTGATTATGCTGCTGAGCTTTGCTGACCTTGGCACGTGACTTCTGTGCCCTATGAACCAAGCGCACCAGTTGACCACTGATATTTTTTTACCTGTTCAGGCCCTCCCTCCAGTACTGATGCAATTCCACGTTTGTATCGTGGGTCCAGCATTGTTGCTATTGCAAAGTTGTCACTACACTGAATGCTCACAATGTGATGATTCTGGTCGAATACTGTCAGCATGTGTTGCAGCAACATACTGCTACCACCGTCTCCGGCAACATCAAGGTTATGATGTACATTCACCAATGTCTGCCTCAGCACCCACAGCAGTGGAATTGATTGGCTAATGGAGGCAGACTCTCCACTCACTGCCTGTGTGGCATGTTCAAAAGGCTGCAAAATTGTTATTACAGAGTCCATGAGGCGCCACTGTTCAGTTGTCATAGACATGGAGGCCCCGGAACTGTCACGGCTAGTGTGCATGACAAGATATTCTGAGATGGCTTTGTATTGTTCATACAACCTCTCTGCCATGTATAATGTGGAGTTCCATTGGGTGACAACTTCCAGCTTCAAGCGGTGCTGAAGCAGGCTGTTTTGTATCTGCAACTGCCACAGTTGGTCACAGGCCTTTCCAGATCTTGAAAAGTGAGAGCAGATACGTTCTGCAATGGTCAGCATTTCCTTTATATCAGAGTGCTGCAGAAACTCCTGAACAACAAAATTTAAACAGTGGGCCATGCATGGAACATGAAAAAAAACACCATTCATGATGCATTTCACCACATTTGACCCATTGTCACTTGCTATGAACCCAGCTCTCAGGGACAGAGGGTTTAGCCATCTGTCAATTTCAGTCAGTACCATGTCCAACATGTTCTCGCCAGTGTGTAAACAGGTCACACTGCGCATAGCAATCATTGCATGCTGTCGAATTCCAGGAAGATTGCTACCGCGACAATCAACCTTACTGCACTGATTATTCACACTACCAACATCACAAACAACCCCCGGCACCTGCACCCAGTGTGCAGTTATACAGATGTATGAACTCCCCGCTGTTTTGCCACTTGTCCACATATCCTTACTTAAATGGATGAATTGAGAGGAGGAATGTTGAAGGGCATGTCTTACTGAGTCGGACACAGTGTGGACAACTTGGGGACAGCACGGGTAGAAAAGTATGTCCTGGATGGGACTTTCCATTTTGGACAGGCACATGCAGCAAACCACCAGAACCCAGAATTCTCCACAAAGAAGAAGGGCAAAAGATCAGTTGCCTGCATTTCCGCTACAGCAGCATTGAGTTCATGTGACACTGAATGATTCGGGGGTGCTTCAGCTTATGTGCAAAAACACTCTGTAACGTGGGCTGACTTAAACGTTTTACATGGGGTGTGTTGATCACAAATGGCTGTGCTCTGTGATGAATGGCATTGGCAGAGCATGGAGTGTGGACATTTGATGAAGATGGTTGCACAGGTGATAATGACAAACCCAGAAATGCTGTTATTTTGGCAGATTTGCCAACTGGGGTTGATGTACCACTTGCACTAGACATACTGCATTCACCTCCACCACTACCACCACAAAAACTGCTACTCTAACCAGCACTGGACAACATTTCAAAGTCATTATGGTCCTCCACCTCATCATGCCTGTAGTAATCCTCTGTTCTTATTACCGTACTACGGCACACGTTTAATTTCCTACTGGGCTTAACAGTCATGGAAGGGGATAACATGCTGGCTATTGTTGCCAGTGACGTCGGTGAATGCCCCACTGTGGTATTAGCTGCCAGCTTGTGCTGGGTCCACAGTGCCAAGTGCCTATTCTTAAGATGCGTATGCTATCCTCCTCTGCCCAGATGGCTCCCCTTTTTACCTCGACTCACATGCACATGGCAAATCTGGTAGATTGCAACTGAATAATCATTTGCATCTTGAACAAAAAAATCACAAACAAGGGCTTGTGATGCTCTGCTTTTAACATGTCTATGTTGTGGCTTATTTAAGTCCATTATTTTAGGCACCGAAGTCGGGGGGGCATGTGATGTTTCGGACACTGCACACCTGAACTACAACTGACCACCACGACTACCTATGATATTAATTACTGGGTCGTCGTCATCATCAACTAAAACTGGTAGATCACAAGTTTTTACGGGGGGTGGGGGATTCCTGCAAACAGACTCAGACACAGCCACTTTTAATTTCTTTTTCTCCGGTTCCCAACTGGGGTCATTTACATTATCATCATATTCATCAGCGTCACACACATCCACATCTTCTGCTTGGATGCAAGCATGTGGACTGCATGTTGTAACAACAGCAACATCATAATCATCATCATTATCATCATCACATTCATCATCATCATCACATTCATCATCAGCATCTACACTACTATCACCTGATATTTTTTCATCACACTGTGAATCACCGCATGGAAAATGCATGACGTTAAGTGCCACGGTGAACAGAATATCACATTGTATGCTATCGTTGACATGATCATCAGAATCCTCAGGTTCAGTTACTGGGATGTTACTGAGAAGTATGACATCATCTATGCTGCCACTCACTTGCACTGCATCACACTCAGTATTTTTGGAAATGGTATACTGGTCGGAATTAGAACTTGATGCAACAATACTATATTGCATATATATAATACTATACTAAATGTAGTCCCCTTATACAAAAGTGGGAACAAAGAGGAAGAAGGGAACTACAGACCAGTCAGCCTCACCTCGGTAGTGGGAAAGATCATGGAAGCACTTCTGAAGGAGAGATTGGTGGAACATCTGGTTGTCAATGGACTACAGGACCCAAGGCAGCATGGTTTCACCAGGGGGAGGTCATGTCAGACCAATCTCATTGAATTTTTTGACTGGGTGACTAGGGAGGTGGATCGGGAGGGCAGTGGACATGGCCTATCTGGACTTCAGCAAGGTCTTTGACACTGTGCCACGTGAAGACTATTACACAAACTAGGGAATATGGGTGTGGGCAGGACAGTAGTGTGGTGGGTAGGTAACTGGCTGGGTGGCAGGACACAGAGGGTGGTGGTAAATGGCTGTCCTCCACAGAGGAAGAGTGACCAGTGGGGTACCACAGGGATCAGTGCTGGGACCGGTCCTATTCAACATCTTCATCAGTGACATTGCGCAGGATCTAGAAGGCAGAATTTCACTGTTCGCTGATGTCACAAAGCTCTGTAACAGAGTAGACACACCAGAGGGTGTACACAGAATGAGAAGGGACCTGCAGAAACTTGAAGAATGGTCAAGGGTTTGGCAGTTGAAATTCAATGCCAAGAAGTGCAAGATAATGCATATGGGGCACAAAAACCCTGGCACAATATATCAGTTGGGGGGTGAGGATATAGCATGCACCAAGCAGGAAAGGGATCTTGGGGTTGTCATCTCTGATGACCTCAAGGTAGGAAACAGTGTGACAAGGCATCAGGTAAAGCAAATAGGATGCTGGGATGTATAGGCAGGGCATCACCAGCAGGAAAGGGAGGTCATAATTCCGCTATACAAGACACTAGTGAGGCCCCACCTGGAGTACAGTGTACAGTTCTGGAGACCATACCTACGTAAGGACATAGACAGGGTAGAGAAGGTTCAGAGGAGGCAACAAAGATGGTGCATGGATTGCATCACAAGTCCTATGAAGACAGGTTGAAGGAACTGAACATGTACTCCCTGGAAGAGAGGAGGAGAGAGGGATATGATAGAGACATACAAGTATCTTACAGGGAGAAACAGAGTGCAGGAAAACACTATTTTTAAGTGAAAAAGATGTTCCAGGACTAGAGGGCATGGGATGAAGTTGGAGGAGAGACAATTCAAAGGAAACATGAGAAAGAATTTCTTCACAGAACGGGTGGTGGACAAGTGGAACACCCTGCCAGAGGAAGTGGTGGGAGCTGAAACAATCACGGGATTTAAGAATGCATGGGATAGACATAAAGGAATTCTAGAGGTCAGGGGTAAGGGGAAACAGACTTCTAGGCAAACAAACTGAACTTACAAGCTCAAATGGGCAGACTGGGTGGGCCATAGGCCCTTATCTGCCGACACTGTCTATGTATCTATGTATCTATGTACTAATACTACCACCACCACCACCACTAACACCAGTAACACTAAAACCACCGGCTGGGAAAACATCATCTCCTTAAACTATGAGTGAAGCTACTGATTGGGCTGTAAAAAACATTGCTGGAGAAATACCTTTCCTCACATCAGCAATCCACTTCTACGTCTGCATACTACTACCACGCCCACAGATCATCGTACTGCCAATATTGTCATGGCGAGAAACAGCTTTGCTTGCACGTCTCTTTGCAGGCATTTTGGGGGATCAACCACAAATATTATAACCAGATTCAGATTTTGATGCGTTCACTCTCTGATTGGAGGGATGCTAGTTGTGAAGCCAAATAAGCAACTGTGGCTTCAGCAACAGATAAGAGACTACTCTGAGACTGTCACAGAATTAAAACAACTTCAGTAACCAGTGGTGCTGATGAGGTCACAAAAACAATCCAATCTGCTAAAAAATACCTTTTGAACGTGGGGGTGGGGGGGAGCACTGAATACAGACAGTGATGATTTTTACGGCACTGCAAGCAGCAAAACTAAGAACAGATACCATGATCACAGTACAGAGTCAGGCAGCTGTGGTGGATAGCAGGTTCACACTGCTGCGCTTGCAATTACACTAGTCTGTGGCACAATAAAAGGTGTATTATTTGATGCATGCAACACTGCACACACACTCACACACAGAACAGTTTGTGTACAATGCTGAATGAGGAATGCGACGCAAATGCAAAAGTTCAGTACTATGCCATGTTACATATTGTAAATTTGTAATGTAAACAACCTGAACTTATGAACTGCTGCACCACATCCACACAGGAAACAGCAAGATAATTTCTACTATTACTGACAATATTACAGTGTGTACATTAACACAGTCAGTTATATAACAAAAATATAACCAAAAAACAAAGAAATCATTATTTCCCCAACTTAAATTTACCTACACCACAGATACACCCCTCCCCCAAAGCACACATTCACTGTCTTGGACCACACACCCTCAATGTTGTAAATTAACATTCAAAATCCATACAAAAACAAAAATGCTCGATGATATGAGCACAGGAGGGTTTCCTACAATTGATGAACTAAAGTTGGATCCCAAAAAAACACAAAAATGCTTTTTGAACATCTTTTACAAGATTCCTATCACACACAGCTATCAGAGCACACTGTCTCCTACTCCTTCCTACTCATACTACCCCTAACTGAGGCTGTGTAGATCAATATAGAGCCCATGTGACCTGAAATCCCATTAATCACTGTAAAATTCACCTTTGGAGATCAAAAACAAGGCGAAGTGAGCCGAAGTGCACAGCCTGCAATGCACTTCGCCTTAAAACTGGCAGAGTAGTGGCCTAGGGAGGTGGAGAAACGCAAAGTCATTGCTCCTAATGGACTTTGCGTTCCTCGTTATAGTGCGAAGTACTCTGCTTCACGTTGCAGAGCACTCAGCGAATCGCTCCGCGGAGCGGATTGGGCCCACTTCGCCCACCACTAATCATAATAGCATAAACGTAAAACATAAACATTTCTTGCAATAGAACAATGTCAGCATTGAGCCTAATGCATAAAATACATTTTAAACAACAGAACAAATGTAGACTGCAAGTTTAGTTTAGAGTCCAGGAATCTTAGAGTATTGTGAATCCACTTGTGTTGAGCACAACCATGGAATAAGTTGCAGAGGGTGGGGTACATTTTAAGTTCATGAGTTGCAGTCCTTGGTAAAAATTACTTAGTTTTAGTTGTAAGAATTATTTGAGCAACCCACCTCTGTTTTTTGTTAACTTGAAAATATGGCCTAGCTGTTGCTTTGTTTGCCAGGCACGGCATTTATAACTCGTAAGGCTTTTTCAGGAATGCAATGCTTTAGAACTTTGAAATTACAGAAACTTGTTTTTGCTTATAGAAGATAGATGATTGCATCCATTGCTGTAAGTTCTATGGAAAGTTGTTTTGCATTTGTCTGACAGGATAAGAAAGCTGAAAAGACAATCAAAAGATACGACTATGTGCAAATACATACACAATCCCCTTCCCCCCCAGCTCGGCTGATTACTTGTTGAGGGCAGTAGCCCATGCACCAATGATAGGTTTTGTGCAGTTTAGCTGCTTGCACTGAGCTGGGTTATACTGTTAGAATATACTGGGTCTTTTCCAAGCCTGTAAACAACAAATTGTTATTAGCAACTACAAGTTTTCTTTTATTTACCCCTCTGGGGAGACAGTGATGTACCTTGCAACCTCTGAGGGCATTGCACTGGAAGGAAAGGTATGGTTTCCCCCACTTGAGCTCCTACTTAGGTAAAAGAGACAGCTCGAGCACTGTAGCAATAAAAAGGTGGAGCTGTTGGTGGTGACATGGATGCTGAACCGGAAATGGTCTGGCAATTGTAGTAGCCAGTCAGTGAGTACCTTAAAAAGGTGCACCCTTTGCAAACTGTGTGAGAGGCCTTTCGGCACCATGCAATTCTGCTTAAAGTTGGACCAGCATAACATTCTGTGGTGATTTGCATATGCAGCCCATGATGCTTTGCATTGTGGGGTCATGTGTGATTTTGTATTTTCTTGAAACTTGGCTTCCCAGTCAAATGCCCTTTGGGGTAACCCTTGCCTCAGTGTTTACGCACAAAGGTTCTTTGTCTTTTAAATAGTTTTTTATTTTAATGGGTTCACCACAATATATCCCAGGCACACTACCTTAGGGGTAGCTGGTCCATTCCACTGGGGTGTCAAACAGACGAGGCATACTGATGAGTCCTGGTAGGATGAAACACGTGTCTATGCCTTCTGTTAGCACCCTTTGCAAACTGTGTGAGAGGCCTTTCGGCACCATGCAATTCTGCTTAAAGTTGGACCAGCATAACATTCTGTGGTGATTTGCATATGCAGCCCATGATGCTTTGCATTGTGGGGCATGTGTGATTTTGTATTTTCTTGAAACTTGGCTTCCCAGCCAAATGCCCTTTGGGGTAACCCTTGCCTCAGTGTTTACGCACAGAGGTTCTTTGTCTTATATATATATATATATATATATATATATATAGATATATATATATATGCATATATATATATATATCTATATATATATATATATATATTCATGACAAAAAACTCAGTTTAATGCATCAGTTAGGGTTGTTCCACAGCGACAAAAGCGAGGACATTCGGTGTTAGAGTTGCCACCCCTTGCACCCAATGCCCACCCCGTCCCCACCAACAGGCACCGGGGTGTGCATGAGGTATCAGCCCTAACTCTCACCCCTTTCCATGTGTAAATAAGCTGAGGTGGTACAGTATAGGAGAATGGCATGAGAGTTAGGACCGAGAACCCCAACGCACACCCCGATGCCTGTTGGTGGGGACGTTCTGGGCGTGGGGTGCAAGGGGTGGCAACCCTAACACCAAATTTCCTCGCTTTTGTTGCTGTGGAACAACCCTAACTGATGCATTAAACTGAGTTTTTTGCCATGAATTTCCCTTCTTTTTGAGAATGTGCTCTACAAATAGTGAATGGAATGTGGTGGTGGGAGCGCTGGGCCCGCTGCACAAAAACTGTATGACTGACTGAAATGCAAATTTCTGAATGAAGACATGTACCATGGCACACTGTGTGATCAGAATGGTGTGTACATCCGTTCAACGGTCGCACAGCGCCATGAGCAAACAACGTAACGTGCACAATTCAGCAACCATTAATGCCAGGGACCCGAAAATTGTCACAGTCAAAGATGTATTATAAATCTTTTCTACATTCCAAATGCCAGTCAAATCGGACACAGTTCAGAAGTTACTGAAGCATAATGAACCAACTTTTCATTCATCAGAGTGGCATAATTCTGCATCTGTTAATGTTTTACAGACAAAATCACTGAAAGACACCTCCGTACCACTATGGCTATGTATGCTATAAATTTCAATCCAGTAGCACCATGCAGAACACTATGTGCAAAACGTTAACTGCGTCATGCAGTATCTCCACAGTGAATAATTTTTCCAATATGTAAACAGCATTATTCCCATCCCCAGGACATCCACTCAACACCCTCCAAATTTCAAGTGAATAGTCAAACCGTTCCAGAGATATTCAATTTTTACATTTCTGCAACTTTAAGAAGTCTCACATCACAAAATGGTGGAAATCGCGTGTGAAGATACGCCAAAATGGTGGACCTGAAGGCTGAAAAATCTGTAACTGTGAGGGGGCCAACTTTAAATGGCAATAACTCTGGAACAGAATAACATTTTTTAACCAAACAAAAAACTGGCATGTTCTTTGAACATAGTTCTTTCTACTTGGCAAGTTTCAGATCAATCAAGCACACACTGACTGCACTATGAAAATGTGCAGGAGTGCCTCAAATAACATTTTTGCCACCTCACTACACAAGACCCATATATCCGATGAAACCAAAAATTGTTAAAAGAAGACATGTACGATAGCACACTGTGTGTCCAGAATTGTGTGTACATCTGTTCAATGGTCGCACAGTACCATGAGCAAACAACGTAAGATGCACAATTTAGCAACCGTAAGTGCTAGTGACCTGAAAATTGTCAGAGTCAAAGATGTATTATAAATCTTTGTACATTCCAAATGCCAGGCAAAGCAGACACATGGTTCAGAAGTTATTGAAGTGCAATGAACCAAATTTTCATTCGTTGGAGTGGCATAATTCTGCACCTGTTATTGTTTTATGCAGCAAACCACTGCAAGGTACCTCCATACCACTCGGGCTACCTACACTATAAATTTCAAGTCAGTAGCACCATGCAGAGCGCTATGCACAAAATGTTAAGTGCGTCATGCAGTATCTCCATAGTGAATTATTTTTACAACATGTAAACAGCAGCATTCACATCCACAGGACATTCACTCAACACCCTCCAGATTTCATGTGAAAAGACCAAACCATTCCAGAGATATTCATTTTTTACATTTCTGCACCTTTAAGAAGTCTTCCAGCACAAAATGGCAGAAATCATGGCCGAAAATGTGCTAAAATGGCAGACCTGGTGGCCAAAAAATCAGTAACTGTGAAGCAGGGCAACTTCAAATGGCAATGACTCTGGAACGAAACAACATTTTTTCTCCAAACAAAAACTGGCATGTTCCTTGAATAAAGGTCTTTCTATGTGCCAGGCTTTAGACCAATCAACCACACACTGGCTGCACTATCCATCACCGAAGACAGTACAGAAAAATAGCAAAAATGTAATGTTTTGCACTACACTACACAAATACAAAATCACAAACGTTAACGTTAACGCAAATGGTGATGGAAACAGTGAGGTAAAAGAAAATAGTAACGCTAATGGTTACGCAAGCGCAAACGGTAACGCACACAGTGATGCAAATACAAACAAAAATGCAAACGGTAAGAGAAACGCAAGAGCAAACATAAATGAAAACAGAACTGGTAATGCAAATGGTGATGCAAATGCTAACAGCAACAGAATTGTAAATGGTAATGAAAGCAGTAATGCAAATGCTAATGGCAACGGAAATGCAAATGATGACAGAAACGGTAATGAAAATGCAAACGCTAACACAAACACAAACAGAATCGAACCAGTAATGGCAACGGTGACGCAGAAGGAAACAGTAATGCACACGACAATGGAAACGCTACCAAAAACGCAAATGCTATGGCCAACAGAAAGGCAAACGCAAATGGTAACAAACACACAAATGGTAATGGTAATGCAATTGGAAATGCAAATGGTTACAGTAACACCAATGATGATGCCAAAGGAAACAGTAACACAAATGGAAACTCAAAATGCAAGTACACATGCAAACGCAAATGGTAATGCACACGGTCACGTTAACACTATTGGAAACGCAAACGCGTATGGTAACACCAAAGATGACTCCAAAGAAAACACAAACGCAAATGGTAATGCACACACACACATGCAAAAGTAAACACAAACAAACACAGTAACGGAAACATAAAGGGTTATTGAACCGCAAATGCAAAGGGTAATGCACACACTGACGTAAATGGAAACGCTAACGCAAACAGTTATGGAAACACAAGTGGAAATGTTAATAGCAACAGTAATGCAAATGCACATCCTTTTGTTTCCCAAAAAGGTGCATTCAGAAACACTGTGAATACAAAGAATGTATGCATAATAATGGCCCTTGGAGCAGAAAATGAGCACTTGGAATACTAAATTGCTTATATCTCAAAAACCGTACATCATAGAAAGAAATTTAAAATTGCATCTTATTTATGACTTTCTTGGCTAGTTTTGCACTTAGCTTCCATCAGGGGGCTAAGAATTCTTCCGATGAAAAGTCCGTATCTCAAAACGTTTTTGAGATACGGGCCCCGAAAGGCACGGTGGATGCCGTAATGTTATCCTATGGGAAAAATTGCCAGCTTTGGAGTGCTGTAACTATGCAGCCTTATTATATTTTGGCACCAAGCCATAAAAGGCACATCTGTGGGATCTTGGCTTTCTTCCCTCCAAATGTCAGCCCAAAAGACCAAACCATTCTTTTGCAGCAGGGTGGCAAAGATTTCCTATTGTTTTGGGCATAGTGTCGCAAAGTAGTGTACAAATCACAACACTTTATAAATGAAATCATGAAAGTGTCGCATTTACTAACACTACTTCTTGTTTACTACTAAAATTTAAAAACATATTTCTGGGGTGTTTTACCCCCCAAAAAAGACATGGCTAGCATCCTCAGGGCTCGACTAGGTGAACACAAAAAGAATTGTGTCCTTAGATGGTCCCAAATTTAAATGCCAAGCATTTCTGTGACCACCAACTGAAAACAAGATGGCTGATTTGCGACACTACAAGGGTCATTTGCGAAAGTAAAAAGTGCATTTGTGACACTTTTGCATATTTTGTTAACTTTTCCCATCGAATATATTGGGAAACTTGTTTTTTGAATAACTTTTGAACCGTTTAATATTGTTTCACGAAATCTTCGAAAGGCACATCGGGGATCACGGCTGCATGTGCCCTTAAGGTTTCTGACTGGTCGCACAAACTTTGCGACCTGTAGGCATGAGCAAAGAATGTGCAAAAATGCATAATTTGTGCATTTTTTTGGTGCTCTGTAGCACAGCAACCGTACATCTGACTGTAACGAAACTTGGCAGGTCCAGAGATCCATGGTACCAGACTATGCATGCCAAATTTTAGGCAACTCTGTCATATGGTGGCAAAGTTATTAAGCTGCCAAATTTCAGATTTAACCTTAAATGGGGTACTCAACCCTAACTATAGTGGCACTACCGTGCCACTATAATATATATATATTTACAGCTGGATAGTTTAGTTAGTGAAACTTTCAGTCCAGTCATGAAGAGGGTTAAGTAATTTTGCTGTCAGCCCAGAAGAGCTGGCATGAGTTGTAGGACACACGTGAGTATGTGAAAAGCAATTTTTCTTTGCAAGGAAAAGTTCAATGAGAAATTTGTTGAAATGAAATGTTAAAATAACCATTGTCCGCTGATTTCAAACTAAAACATTGATCAGTTATAATAAACACGCTTTCGAGGCACAGTACAGTACACATTTTAGTAAACAATTATTCAACTTCAATAGTCATTCTAAACAAAGAATTCTCCATCACATCTTTCTCAAACACCGTCCATCTTCACCTACACAAACAATCAACACGTGTGGGCCCAGATATTCAGAAACACGCCAAAGCTCGGTGCAAGTCTGGCACAGTACAAATCTGATGAGCCATGATGAAACTGGAGCCATATTCAGAGGTTGCGCAGGCCGAACTGCGCCAGCGCAACCTGACTGAATATGGCAGAGTTGTGCCATGGCACAACCAGAGGTGCGCCATGGCGCACACAGAGATGCTCCAGCGCACCCATGGCAGCAGAGCAGCAGAGCAACAGAGGGGGGCAGGGCACAGAGAACAGACCCAGAGACAGGGCCATGGCAGCATAGTGACAGGCCACAGGAGGCCTCCACCAGCAGGGCACACACAGGCACCCCGACACTGGACCCCAGAATACAACAGTGGCATGGACAGCAAGTGACAGGAGGTGCCAATGGCCAATGGAGGGCCACCAAGGGAGTCCCCATCCACAGGCTGATGGCCATACCCCACCCCCCAGAGACCATAGCAGGCCACACCCAGGACCATGCAGCCAAGCACACACACACACCACACAGGGAGCCCACACAGTGGGAACTGAACAGGCCGGGTGGCAGGCAGCGTGGCAGACCACATGGGACAGGTCACACAACACCAGGCAGAGGACCCCAACATAGTGTGCGGACTGTACCCAACCACTGACCATGGCCGTGTGCCACCACCATGCACACACCCGCCACACACCCCTGACTGCCGCTCCATGGGCACCCTAATGCACAGCCACAGATCCAGGGGATGGACACCACCACAATGGGACAGCACACAGCAGGGAACCACGAAAGCACAACACACACCCCCTCACATGCACACAACATAGACGGACACTGGGCCACTGCAGCATGGCTCCTCATGCCACCTGCAAAGTAGACACAGACACAGGCGGGTATGCCAGACAATATATATGTATGGAATGACTATGTACAGAAATTCAGGGGCTGGGGAAGGGTAGGAACAGTGAGGGAAGGGGAAAGGGAACAGAGACTGTACAGTGGAAGGGGGGACTGTAGGGAAAGGTCCAACAGGTGCAACAGGGTAAATAGGGGCAACCCTAATGATGGGCCTGGCATGCCATCCCTCTCTCCTCTCTACCGCCAGCATGCCCCACATGGCCACCACCACCCCAAGTATGCCCGAGACCATGAGCAGGGTCTGCTGCATGAGCCGGCTCAGCATTTGGTGCATCGGTGTCCGCACTGGACGATGGACACCTATAGCAAGGGATAGGACAGGTGCTCAGTGCACTGGCCCAAGTAACCATGCCCACCCACAGTGCACATGTACGTGATATGGAACACACCATCATGCATGAAGTGCACTTTGCCAGTCCTGCGCAGAGTGCACAGTGCCAATACATCACGCTGTTCACGCATCTTGCATGACTGACACCAAGTCAGCGCAGTGCGCATGTGCACTGCAGGCCCAAGCACCACATATGCGTGGGCATTGCACTGCTGTTTGCTCTGCTGCAATACCATTGCACATGGTGCAATATCCCTATATTCAGATGCCACATGCAAATGAGCTCATCAGCCAATGCATTTTTCTGCCATTCTAAGGATGCCTTCTATCATTTCCTTGCCCATTGCCTCCCCCTGAGATGGGGGTCTGTATACAACTCCTGTGTGAATTGTGGTGCCATAACCTGTCTCCAGGGTAACCCACAGTGCTTCCTCTACTCCCTGTTTTTCCTTTAGTTACATTGCTTTGATCCCTTCCCTTACATAGAGAGCTACTCCTCCTCCTCTTTTACCTTCCCTGTCCCTACTGTAGATTGTGTACCCTGGTATGTCGACATCTCAGTCATGGTTCTCAGTGTACCATGTTTCTGTGACTGGCAAGATATCCAAATGTCCCTCTTCCATCAAGGCCACTAGATCAGGGAGCTTGTTACACAGACTATGGGCATTAGTGCTCATCACCCTACATTTGTTGATAGCCTTACCCCTATTAGCCCCATCCCTGTTCTTACTGCCTTTTTCTGCATTTACCCCTGTCTTGCACCGCATTAACTTCTCTACCTTGATGTTTACCTCTCTAAGTACTGTGTTTTGTGGGGGGAGGCTGAGTTTTCCCTGCTCCTTTTCAGTGCCTCCCCCCCCCTTGGCTAGTTTAAATGCTTGCCAATGATGCATTTAAACCTATCACCTCCTATGATGCTGGTCCCCCTCCCGGACAGATGCAGACCATCACACCAGTATAACCCTGTATCCCTCCAGGTGGACCCCCAGTCCCCAGTGAAGCCAAAACCCTGAGCTCTGCACCAGTTTTTCAACCATTCATTGAATCCCATGATGTGGAGTACCCTATCATCACCCCTGCCATAGACAAGCAGCACCTCTGAGAAGGTTACTGTATATGATACTTGTCTAAGGCCCTTCCCTAACTCTTCAAACTCCTCTTGCACTGCTCTGATCCCATTCACAGTCAAGTCATTTATTCCTAGTTGGACAATAATATCTAGCTCCCTCCCTCGTGCAGCTGCTCCCACGATCCTGAGGATTTGCTCCCTGTCCCTCCAAGCCATGGCACCAGGCAGGTACCTTACCTTCCTCTCCTCTTCATTCCCCAGATCTACCCCCCTAATGATTGAGCCCCCCACCAGGAATTGTTTCCTTCCCCTGTGGGATCCCAAGCCACCTTCCTGTGAGACTCCTTTGTGGAGGTTCCCAGCATCCTCCTCGGTCTCTACTTCAGGTGTCTCTATAGAGAAACCACTCTCCGCCAGAAGAGCGTATGAATTGTGGAGAGGTACAACTGGAGGAATGTGCCTCTGTTTCACCATCCTCTCCCTCCCTGAGTCCACCTTGGTCCAACCCCTCCTCTTTCTTGGCAACCTCTTTCAAGAGCCACAGGTTGGCTGAACTGTTTCCTAACCTCTTCTGTAGGAATCTCTGTGGGGTCCCTAAGGTCACCGGTGCCGCAAGCCATCTGGATCCAGGTGACAGCACATACCTACCACTGTGGAACATCATTTCCTACAATAACATCCATAAGTATGTCAGCTACAGCCAACTTCTGTATTCCTTCACCTGCATCTCCCCATTCCAGGGTAACACTGGCTAAGGGGTAGGTTGTCTCCACTCCAGTGAAATCCCTTATGGATACAAACTGATTTAGCAAGATTTGTTCAGGTCCCACCAAATCCCATTTTACTAGGGTAAGAGACGCTCCAGTATCCCATAACCCTTGAGACTGTACCCTATTCACTGTGACTGGGTGAATGAACTTTCTCATATTCATAGGAATAGCTTTATGAATACAGTTTGCAACCAGCTCAGTTGGCACAGGCCCCTTTCCATTTTTTTCCACCTTCCCCCTACATATGGTCTCCACTTCTTCGGGAGACACAATGCGGTATCCCCGCATACACGGCCTACCTGATCTCCTGGTTGGTCCCCATGGAGCCTTAGTTGTTCCCCAAGGTGAGTGCGGGTGGAGGGACACCCTGAATACTTCTGAATTTCATCGGACCTCTGGGTAGTCAGGCAGACACATGGGCAATCAGGGTCTTCACTGCGGTGCTCTGTCATCTAGGAGACCATACATTGTTTTTCCGGTTTCTGTGGAGGAGTGGCTGTCACCCGATGTCATGGCATCACCGCCGATGTCACCACTCCTCTGCACCTGAACCAGCTCTATGCTTGCAGAGCCCCAGGCCACTGCCAGGGGCCAGCCAAGCACCGAGCACAAACTCCCCACCCTCCTGGAAGAGGAGAGCTGTCCATTGGATGCTCAATCCTCTCCCTCCCCTGCCAACCTCTGACGGCCCGGGCTCGTTCCTGAATCTGGGTCACCAGCGTAGCGCAAGGTGTGGCATCCAGTGCCTCAACCCTCAGCACCACCAGGCCAGCTGCCCCTTTCCATTTTGTGTCTTTGTAGGACACTGCCTAGAAATATGGCCTGGCTTTTTGCACAACCAACACTCTTCATTTTTTCCTTACCCAAATTCCCTTTCAGGTACAGTGTGATTTTTTTTTTTTTGTAGAGGCAACATGACTTTTGGCTGTCCAAAAGGCACACCTTTCCCTTTTGCCCCTTTATTTTCTGCTCCCCCATTTTCCTTGAGAGCAGGCCTGCTCCGAGCATAGTGGTCTGCCAACTCAGTGGCCTGTTTGGCTGTCTGAGGAGCTCGGTCCTCCAGCCAGGTTTTCATCTCTCTTGAACATGCCCAAAAGATTTGTTCTAACAGTACCACCTCTTCAATCACTTCAACTGAATTAGCTTTCACCTTCTCCCACCAGCGTTTCAGGTAGTGACGCTGTTTGGTGATAAGTTCCTCAAAGCTCATTTTGGGCCCCTTTCTAAGTTTCTGAAATTTTGCCCTGTAGACCTCAGGGTTCAAATCATATTTTTTTAGCAATGCAGTTTTTAGCTTTTCATAATCTCAGCTATCCACATAGTTCATCTGTCCCAGTGCATCGTGCCCCTTGCCAATAAGCAGTGGGGCTACATGAAAGCTCCAGGCCTCCTTGGGTATATTGGCCTGGATACAGAGCTTTTCAAACAAATTTAAAAATGTATCCATATCCTCCTGCTCTTTAAATTTGCAATCAATTTTTAATTTAATTTATACCCCAGCCCTGGAGTCTCAGGTTCACCCCTTACCATTTACTTCTCAGGTGCCGTTGTTTGGATTTTCAGCTTCTCCAGTTCACACGCTCTCTGGCATTGATTTTCCTCCATCTTGGCCTCTCTTTGACACTGCTTTTCCTCCGCCTCTCTTTGGCGCTGCTTTTCCTCCACCTCAGCCTCTCTTTGGCACTGATTTTCCTCCACCTTTGTTTCGAGCCTTCTCTGCTCCAGCTCCATTTCTGCTGTTGGGCTTGCTGGGTAAATTGTGCTTTCTGCAGCTCTACCTGGGATCTCAGCCTCTCCAGCTTCTTGTCTTCAGATGCCTTCCTCTGTACCTGTGGCTCCTGATTCCTCTCTGGCCCCTCACATTTGAGGTCTGGTCACCTTGAGTCATTGCATGTGACTTCACATTCCTTGTGACTGTCTTTGCATCAGCCGCCATGAGGGCTTCAGTGAAATACTTTTTATTTTGGCTCTCACTTGACATTCCCTTTTCATCACACAGCTTCCTTAGCTGTTCCATATTTAAAGTGCTGTACTTAGAAGCCATGTTCTGCCCCATACTAACACTAATTATTGCTTCTCAAAAAAACATTTAAATATGGTAGAGTATTATTGTCTGCAAGCATTTTTTTCCCCTTTTCCAAATTCTGCCCTCTATTATGTGGTACTTCTGTACAGAAAATTCTGGAATCCCAGTAACTGGCACCAAATCTGTCTCAAGCTCACCCCAGGCACAGCTGGATCCCCCACTCCCAGGCCCCCCCCGATGAACCCTGTGACTGTGAATATCAAGAAGGAAAGCTTCCTCAACTTCTTTACAAGGAGCCTTTTTTTTCTAAAATTCAGTAGTTAGTAGTCAAGTGGTCCTACTAAAATGAGGCATCAGTCTGACAAAACCTTTTTCCCTTAAAATGTTAAACCACACAAATTAGACCTAGTCAGAGTTGAGTTGATAAGAAAATCATAAAAAGTTTACTTAAAGAAAGAAAACACATTAAAATATTCTACACAATTTATGATATTGAGTGGCAGACAACAATGTTAAAAAAATATGGAATTAATAAACCTACACACTATGAATGCTAACATCGTCTACCTTATTGATGTTTGGAGTCCAAGGTATGAAAAGTCCCATCTGTCAGAAAACTTCTTTAAGTTTTCTGAAAAGAGTTCTCAAAAAGTTCAGCAAGATGATAAGTCAGTCTCTGAATTTTCTTCCTCAGCAAAATTCAGGGTTTGTTAGAGAAAATCCCCTTTCCTAAGAGGTTTTCTTTCTTTCTTCAGTGAGGCGAAGTTCTTCTCATTAATCAGTAGTTCTTTTTCAGCAAAACTACCCAACGCTGTTCTTTTTCAGCAAAACTACCCAACACTAACACTTGGCAAAATTATACCAAAAAACACTATTTTATAGCTGTATTCATGTTTTATACCTCAACTGATGTCATTCCAGCCTATCCTTTTGATTGGTCGGCTATTCAGACTGGGATGTTTCATCAGTTCACCTCTTTTTCCTGGAGATTTCTCTCTCGCTTCACCCTAGTTTCTCCAGAGTATAAAATACCAGCCCCCCTGCTGTGGTCTAATGTGTTTAGTTTACCTTGTTGACCCCCTGCTGAACAGTGTCTGGGAAGAGACATCCTTGCCCTTTGATCTCAGGAAACCCACAACATACAGTACAAAATGACCCCAGATGTCATGTCACCATTCTCCTAGTTGAGAGGTCTGGACAGTCAAACACAAATGATGTTAAAAATGATGCATTTAAGCCAGTTCCTGTCTTCCAATCCTTTGATATGTAAACCTGTCAGAGGGCTATACCCAACACTCAGTTGAAAAAAATATTTTCCCATGTTTTTTTTCCATAGGCTGCTTAAAGGGCTAGTGACTTAATTATTAAACACAACTCATGTGTATATATATATATATATATATATATCATATCTAAACAGTATAAATGTATGGGGCACAATCATTTTGCTAGTTGAAAGGTGGTTTTGCACAGCAGCTATGCCATTTGGCAACACAGGGATGAAAACACATTTTGGGCAGGATGTGGAAAATAACAACTGTTCATGAGGAGGCATAAACACATGGCGACGTTGAAAGTCTGGAGTGAAAATATGAAAAATTGGTGAAGTCATGAGCATGCATAGAAACTGTGCAACACACTTCTGTAACCCAATTATTTTTGGGAGTTTTTTAGCTACATTTTCAACATAGGCATTTTGGGACTTCCCCTCATGAACAGTGGCGCTGTGATTTTGTTAATCTGTCCCAAAAGTTGATTTCCCACAGTGACCACTCCATTGTGCGCCACAGCTGTGGAAACACATGTTGGGCAGGCTGTGAAAAATGACAGCTGTACTGTTGATAAGGAGGTGTGAAAAAATGCCAGTGTTGAAAATCTAGCATAAAAATACTACAAATTTGCGAATTTACAAGGGTTCGTGCAAACTGCGCAATGCATGCTTGTAACACAGTCATTTTATGGACTTTTGGCACCAAATTTTCAACATAGGCTTTTAGGATCTCGGCTCCTGAACAGTGTCACCATCATTGTCTCAAACTGTCCTGAAAACTGATTTTGCACAGTGACTGTGCTATTCTGCTCCAGACATGCGAAAACACATTTCGGCCAGGATTTGTAAAATGACAGCTGTACTGTTCATCAGGAGGTGTGGAAAAATGCTAATTTTGAAAATCTGGAGTGAAAATATTTCAGATTCACGAAGTTAGGAGCATGCATGGAAATAGCGCAATGCACACTCGTAAAACAGCCATTTTTGGGATTAATTTCACCAAATTTGCAACATAGACTTTTTGAGAGTCCCCCTCATGAACAGTGGCACTGTTGTTTTGTTACTCAGTCCCGAAAGGTGATTCCACGCAGTGACAGTGAAATCACCTTTCAGGACCGAATAACGCCATGACAGTGACTCAATTCATAAGGAGGGATCCCAATAACCCTGTGTTAAAAATTTGGTGCAAAAATTTCAAAAAGTGCCCGAGGTATGCACCAAAGTTGAAAAAACCCTATTTATGCTATTATACACTGGTATTTCTTCAGTTCGCGGTCGGCTTTGAAGAGTGCAGACGTGTTCCTGGTCCACCGAAGATCGTCGCGCCAGACTCCAGAGGTAAGTATGGGGTGGGGAGGTATGGGGAGGCAGGGTGCACAGAGGGTGGGCACAGGTTGTGGGAGGGGGCAGGGAGACTGCAAGGGACCATTTTCTTCTTTCACAGGGTTAAAAAAACCAAAAAACATCGTGGGATGGTTTTCATTTTTCAGGGGATTTGGCACACTGGTGTGGGCTCCCAGCGTGCCACCTAAGTGTATTTGGGGAAGTGCTGTAGCCGACAGAGATTTGGCACCTCCATCGGCACAATGAAAAGCAGGGGGGCAAGAGCCGAGGGATTGGCCACCCTCCTTGGCACATAACAAATGGGGGGGTGCATTATGCCGACGGGAAGTGGGCTCCCCCATCAGCACATACATTGTATCAGGGCATGCCAGAGATTAACAATACAGGGGTAATTCTAAACACAGTCACTTCAATAACTACAGAACTATAATCAATGCCTCAATACACAGCATACCCCCCCCCTTTGTTTTCTTCCATCCTTAAGCCTGACAAGTTCAACTTTGGCTGATTCATTGTTGTTAGTTATAATTGCATAATCTACCTGCTTTTGTTAGACATGCTTCTGTACCATGCTACCAACTAATTGTATGATTTATCTGCATGTTGTTTTTTGATGTGGAACCTCTGTAAATGAGCTGTTAGGTCAAAGGTATTGTAATCTAAGAATTTAACTAAATCAACATCAATATGGTAACTGACTGACAAAAATAATTCACTTAAACACACAAACTGTACTACAGAAATAAAACAACTGGCAGGTCACAGACAAAATTAATTAAGAAGAAAGACAGAAAAAACAAATAAGACTATTACATATGAACATACAAACATGCCAGCAGATAAGGGCCTCACAGTCTATTGCTGCTGGTCACAGGGCTGCTTTGCTTGCTAGCTAAAACAGCTCCCTCCTCCACACAGCACTGCTTCAACACATAGAACAAAAGCACTACTTGTTAAATTAAATACATCTACAAAACTGCAAACAAACAAACAATGGAAATCTAGCTGCACAAGGTACTCTAGATATTTTTATGACCAATTTAGTTCATGTAATTAGAACCATCTCAGTTTGAGACTCATTTATACCCTGGAATGGAGAGGGGAAATATGATAGAGACCTTTAAATACCTCACAGGGTAAAAAGAGTGCAGAAGGGAAGTATTTTTCAGAAGAAAAGGTACTCAAAAACAAGGGGACATGCTATGAAGCTGGAGAAGGGTAGATTCAGAAGAGATGTGAAGAAGTACTTCTTCACAGAAAGAGTGGTGGATTCCTTGAGCAGCCTTCCAGCAGAGATGGTGGGGCAAAAACAATGGTGAGATTCAAGAAAGCATGGGATAAGCAAAACAGAATCATAGTGGAAAGGAAGGGGGTAGGGAGGGGAGAGAGGAAAAGCTGTAGATCGGGCACAGTCTGATGTAATAGTGTAGGTAGGGAGAAATGGGCAGACTGGAAGGGTCAAGTAGTCCTTATCTGCAGTCAAATTCTGTGTTTCTATGTTTAACCACACCTGGAGTGTTGTGTGCAGTTTTGCAGCCATATTCTGAGAAAGGACATGGATAGTTTGGAAATTATACATCAAAGGGCAACAGAAATGATCCAGTTACAGTGGGGTAAGTCCTTTGTGGAGGGACTGGAATATCTGAATATCTATCCTTTGGCAAACAGGAGAGAGAAAGGGGATGTAATAGAAACAAACAGATACATAGAGGTTGCAACAGGGTGAACACCACAGAATTTTTCAAGTTGAGGAACAGTTCTTCCACCGGGAGCACAATCTCAAGCTTGAAAGGGGCAAGTTCAAAAAGGACATCAGGAAGTTTTGTTTTCACAGAACTGGTAATAGACAGGTGGAGTAGTCTGTCCTGCAGTGAGGTCAATGCTGAGACAAAGGCTGGGTTAAAAACACAAGGAAACTACTTTAAGGGAGTCATTAGGAACAAGAGTGAGACAGGGAAGAATGAAGGAAAACTAAGCCAGAGTGACACATCATAGGACATCAGGGCAGACATATGGTGCTGTTCTGTCTTTATGTGTTTCTAAAAACATACTGTATCTGGAAAATAGTCTCTGCTCCTGACTGAATAATTATAACTCTTTTGTCTCTCTAGGCCAGCAGATGACAAACGCAGACCTAAGGGAAGACATTTTAAAAGTGGTCCTCCAGCACTCAAAGGGTATCGACTTTGGAGAGTTTGCCGGTGCTTTTCACCAGATCCATGGTAAACAACTGGAGCTCTCAACATATGGTTACACATCCCTGAAGGAGATGCTGGAGGATATGACAGATGTAGTGAAGGTAAACTGGAACTGTCAGCCACCCCTTGTAAAGCCACAGCTCAGAACAGCAAAAAAGGAGCAGGCTCACAGAACCCAGATGTCAGCTGAGTCCAAGCCACAGAACCAAAATCAAGACCTGAAAGGGGCCAAACCAAAACAGAATGTATGCCAAAATGAGCCTTTGGGATCAGGTAAGTTTATCATGGGTAACCTCCACCATTTTATCTTTCCTCTACCTCAATCACCCTGCTGAGATCTCTGAAATAATACTTTTTGTGTTTATTATCACTTCCTCACTCAGTCCAATCCCCTGCCATGCCGCACCTTCCTGCGTTTCTACCATAGCCTACAAGATCATTGAATCATTGCATGTTTAAGGTTGTCTGATGTAGTCATGATAGACTTCTTGCAATATAGAATCAGGAAGAGGCATTTTACCCACGTTTCTATTGCAGTTAGTGTGTGAGGACTACTTTCATGCCCCGTACAGTAATGTCAGTAGTCAGTAGCAACAACAGTTAGCCCTAGCCACTTCTAGGCTACAAACACAACTCAACACATCCCCAATCAAAACCAAAAACAATTTCATTTGTGCAGATTGTTCACAATCAAATGATTTCTTGCAGACTGACTCTGGCAACCACCGTTACCTCCGAAAATTGACTGACCTGCTTGTCACAGTGGGCTGTGTCACAAACACCACCTACTCATTCCCTCCACCAGCTCTGCAATCCACCAACACTCCACTCTCTGTTCTGTTGCATCATATCCCTCAACTATCTGCTGCACTGCCTGCCTGGCTTTGGTGTTGCAATCCTGCCACTGTAGGCTGCTACCTCGCTCTTCCCAGATCACCCCCCCCAGGAACCTCACAACAGATTAGTAGTGAATAGCGAGACATACCATTTCTGAGTTTGGGAAACATTTGAAGCCAGTGAGACATGGAGAGAGAGAGGGAACAGAGATTCAGAGTACATTCAATAATAAAGTAAATAACAAGACAAAAGTAATCCACTATGACTGTGTCCCATTCTGGCTCAAGGGGGGAGTTGTAGCCTCCTCAGCACGCATGTTGTTCCATGCATGGAGAGAGGGAGACAACAGCAGCAGCAGCAGCATCTGATGTACAGTGAGTGAGGAGGTCCAGGAAATGGGAGGTTGGAAATTTTTGCTGGAGGAGCAAACATGGGACCTGGCAAGCATACTGTAATAATGGGGGTGGAGAAAGAGGCTGGGAATGTCTAGCAATGAAAGTGTCAGTGTAAAAATAAAAAGCTTCTCAGTTCCACGGCTGAGACAGGTTTGATTTTTTTCATGGTTCTTTCTCCATGGTCAAGCACTGTCTTGAACAACAGCAAAATGATCAATGTAGCTGTTTCCGTGACCCGTCCTGTTGTGCGTAAGCATTTATTTATTCATTTGTTTGAAAATTGGTGACCAGGAAAGACACACTGAGCTGAAGCTTGTTTCCAGATGCAGGTCGGGGTGGGGGAACAAAGGGTGAAAACCAATACATAACTTAGACAAATACAGTATTACAAAAAGAGTACACAGTCATGGTTGATAGAGACCATAGAAAGTGCATAATGATCAAATAAAAAGAAAAAAAATGGCAGTTAAGCATTTCAACAGGTGTAACCTGACTGTTATGGAGAGGCGCAAAAGGGGCAAGGGGGAAAGGGAAGGAGACTTCGTTGATACGTGAGTGAGGCAGGGGAGGCTGTGAAATGGATGGAGGAGGGAAGTTGGTTCCAAAGAGAAGGGAGTGATAGGTAAAACCTTATTAGCTGGCCAAGGTCCAGGGAAGTGGCAAATCAAAGGTACGATGTTCCCTGGAGTGAAGGGAGCATTTATGTATTTATTTATTGTGAGTATCGGGATTACAAACCTTTGAGTCAGGAACTCATTTACAAAGGCTCCACATCAAATGGTAACATAAAGTAAAACACAATCTGGATGCAACCAGGGTACAGTTAAAATGTAACAGCAAAATTTACAAACTACAGCAAATACACATAATATGTAAATATACAAACTAGATAAGCACAGGGTTAACAATAGGTATAAACCACTAGAAGCAAGATAATAAGGAAAAAATTCACAGACACTGTTCAGCGGGGGTTCGGGAAAAGCAGCAGAGACAAGAGGAGTAGTACAATGGTAATGGTTAGAAAAGATATTGTGGGGGGAGTAGAGGGGGAGGGCAGAGAACAACAAGAGATGGAGGGTGGGTAGCAGTGGGAAGGGGAGAGAGAAAGGCAGGAAATAGAGGGAGCTGCAGTCTATGAAGCCCTTGTCTAACTTAGAGGAAGTTCAGGGTATTGTGAGTTACAGAATGAGATATGTAGTCGCTAGAAACAGTCACAGTGATTGGCTTCAAGGAGATGCTGTCTGAGCATATTTTTGGAAGGACATAGTTTACTGGCAGAGGTGATTTCCAAGAGCAAACCATTGAGCAAGAGAGGAGCCCTGTACATGAAAGCCCTCTACCCCAAGGAGGTCCTACAAAACAGAACTAAAAAAGATGCCTTAGGGGAGTGTGAGCTGGCAGTTAAGAATATTTAGGGGAATGCCTTTGTATTTGTTATGCAGATTGGTGAATGTCATTTTTTTTTCTAGTTTAAAATAAGTTTTTGACAGGTGAACCATGATTCAGATTCTGAGAAAAACAGTTGAAGGTCTTTCTGCAAAGGGGCAGGGTCTGGATGGCTACAGTAGAAAACTGCATCATGCACGTAAAGTAACATCTTCCCAGAGCAGGCTTGGGGAGGCTGTTGAGGAACAGGCTGAACAGGCGAGGACTGAAAATGTTGCCTTGTGGGACTCCAGAATGAACTGGCAAACAGGTGGAGAGAGTTTCATTGATTTTTACCTTCTGTGAACAGCTACTCAGGTAGTTGGCAAACCAGGAGATGGCATCCACGGAGAGGCCAAGAGATGAGAGAGAATCAATTAGGAGCATGTGGTTGACCGTATCAAAGGCCTTAGTTAGGTCGATGTACACAGACCCAACTAGGTAGCCATGGTCTAGGGCCTTAAGCATAAAGTCCAAATACTCCAGAAGTGCTGTGGTAGTACTGTGGCCCTGCCTGAACCCATGCTGCTATGGATATAAAAGTTTGTAGTTCAGAAGATATTCAAAGAGTTGATCAGAAACAATCCTTTCAAGGGCTTTGGAAATGGGGAAAGTATAGAGATCGGATTAAAATTACTGTGGAAGGTTCTATCACCACTTTTAAAGATAGCTGTAACAACAGCAGATTTCCATTGAGAGGGAAATTGTCCCAAGCAAAGGGAGAGATTAAGAATTTTGGTGAGAGGGAATAAAACAACATCCAGAGTCAGCAGCAGGAGCTTCAGATCCAGAGAATCAGCACTAAATCTTGATTTACCCAGGACCTTGATGAGGTACGATTTCACTTCATGGGGAGAAATAACTCTAAAGTGGAATGGCAGGATACAAAGAGGGCGGGGAGGGAGGTGAGGAATTATGAGGTGTGATGAAAAAGTCAGACAGAAGAACTCTGCTCAGGTCACAGAAAGCATTGTTGAAGGTGTTTGCAATAAGCTGTGGATCCTGGAAGATCACACCATTTATGTTCAGCGGAGGTGGGGGTGGGAAGAGTTAGGTTTTCCAGTCTGGTCCTTAATATTTTCCCAGAATCTCCTCCCTGCACCCCAAGAGGATGTGAGGTGACCTTAGAAGTGGGCCGCTTAAGTGCAATGAATTTCTCTGGTGCAGGAATTTCTTGCAGCTCTATAGCTGTGCCTATCAGAGGTGCGACCAGATGCAAGGGCCTTGTACCAAAGATTGCCTCGAGAACACATGAGATCGTGGAGTGCAGGAATGATTCAAGGGGTTCCTGGGCCTTTTAACAGATTCTTGGTAAATGGGGCAAAAATATCGCAGGCGGAGATAAAAGTGGAAATGTAGAAAGCTAGAGCACTATCCACACTAGTAGCAGTATCAAGAGGGGACCTGTCGGAGTGTAGGAGATACTCCTTGAATTGCATCAAGGAGCCTTTCTTGAGGGAATGCAGATAGGAGAACTTTGGAGGCAGCTTTGAGCAACGGTGAGACCAGGTGCAGAGAATGGGAGAGTGGTCGCTTAAGGAGTCAGGTAGTATGGTGACATTATTGAGTCTCTCTGGATGGTTTGTCAAAACAAGATCGACCAGGGTATCGGTCCCAGTTCTATAATTAATCCTATTAGGCATTGACATGACCTGGTTAAGGTTAATGGCCACCACAGCATCTCTATACAGAGCAGCTAGAGTGGCTGACCAGTTGACATTAAAGTCACCCAGAATGATGACCTCCGATTTTGTGGATAACTGGGGGACATAGTCGAGAATGGAGTTGAAGGCAGATTTTGGTCTGCGAGGAGGAATGTATATGGGCATGACTAAAAGAGACTTGCCCGAGTTACCAATAGCAATTTTGACAGATAGGGCTTGGGCACCTTGGCATGATAAGACAGAGTGTAGAACCTGTCATTGAGGGAGCATGAGGCAGAAGGAATAAAGGAGAGGAGTGATGAAATGTAGGAGGGAAGGGACCCAAACCAGTATTTTTTTAATTTTTATTTATTTCAGTTTGGGATTAATGCCATTGAGTCAATGGCTCATTTACAAAGGCTCCAAGTCAGACAAATAGAACATAACAGAAAATTAAACAAACAGTAGAAACATAGAAACAGAGTTTGATGGCAGATAAGGACCACTTGGCCCACCTGGTCTGCCCACTTCCCTACCTACTGGATAAGCTGCAGATCCTAGTTAACCAACAGCCTATTTCTTCTTACCTCCCCAACAAGAATTGCCTTATGTCTGTCCCATCCATTCTTGAATTCTCCCACAGCTTTAGACCCCACAACCTCCTCAGGAGGAAAAAAATACTTTCTCACATTGCCCCAGAGCTGTATCCCCTTTATCTTCAAATTGTGTCCCCTTGTTCTTTCACATCTCTTTCTGAAAGATGCTACCCTCTTAAAATTTGTTGATTCCACTGAGGTACTTAAAAGTTTCAATCATGTCCCCCCACTCCCTCCTTTCCTCAAGGGTATACATATTAAGCTCCTTTAGTCTTTCTTCATATGGCTTCTCTAGCACACCCTGCACCATTTTAGTTGCCCTCCTCTGGACTGCCTTCATCCTGTCTATGTCCTTGCGGAGATGGGGTCTCCAGAACTGGATGCAGTACTCCAGACGGGGTCTCACCAACTGTCTGTACAAAGGGATAACCACTTCCTGTTTTCTGCTGGTGATGCCTCTCCCTATACATCCCAGTATCCCCCCAGCCCTCCCTACTGCCTTCTCACATTGCTTGCTAACCTTAAGGTCATTTGATACGATTGCCCCCAGGTCCCTTTCCATTTTTGTTGTTGTTACCACCTCCCACCCCCATTGTGTAATCTTCCCCTGGGTTCTTGTTTCCCAGGTGCATTATTTTGCACTTCTTTGCACTGAATCCTAGCTGCCATACTTCTGACCATTCTTCCAACCTTGTCAAGTCCCTTCTCATCCTTGCCACGCTTCCTTGTGCATCAACCCTGTTGCAGATCTTTGTGTCATCTGCAAAGAGGCATACTTTTCCTTCCAGTCCCTCTGCAATGTCACTTATAAAGACATTAAAAAGGACTGGACCCAGTACTGAACCCTGAGGTACCCCACTAGCAACCCCTCTTTCTTCAGAGTGGACTCCATTTACAATTACTTTCTGTGTCCTGTTATCTAGCTAATGTTTTACCCAGGCTACCAACCTGGGACCCACTCCCAAGCTGGTTAATTTGACTATTAATCATCTGGATGGGACTGTGTCAAATGCCTTGCTAAAGTCTAGTTAGGCCATGTCCACAGCCCCTCCCTGGTCTACTACTTTGGTCACCCAGTCAAAGAAATTGATTAGATTCATCTGACATGACCTTCCCGCTGTTAATCCATGCTGCCTTGGGTCCTGTGCCCGGCTGGCATCTAGGTACTCAGCAATTCTTCCCTTCAGAAGTGATTCCATCATCTTCCCTACCACAGAGGTCAAACTGACAGGTCTGTAGTTTCCTGCCTCTGTCTTGCTCACACTCTTGTGAAGGGGAATCACATCTGTTCTCCTCCAGTCCTCAGGTACCATACCATCCTCCCATGATTTGTTAAAAAGGGTAGTCAGTGGTGCCACTTGATCTCCCCTTAATTCTTTTAGAATTCTGGGGTGAATCCCATCAGGCCCCATTGCTTTGTCCACCATAATTTTAGGAGTTCTTTCAGAACCTTTTCTTCTGTAAAAGGACTGGGATTGACCCCTCCCATCCAAAGTGCTGCTGTTAATTGGATTAGGTACCTCCCACTCCTCCTCTTTTGGGAATACTGAGCAGAAGTATTCATTTAGTATTCAGCAGGATATTTTAGGGAACAAAGGATAACAATGGAAGCAAGGTTACTTGGTAAATATACAATAAGAGAAGATTGCAGTAATCTGACAATAGTTACATATAAAGTTACATTTTGTTTAAAGTTAAAAATAGAAAAATACTCCATTAATTAGCCTTACTTAAAAAGGCAGCTGGAAGGAGTCAGCCCTGTTGGAACGAATGAATTCAGTGAGCAAGTACTTAGTTGAGGCAGGAAGACAAAATAAGAGGTAAAGTTGTAGATGAGAAAGATTGAGTAGCAGCCTGAGAGGGCTTTGTCAAATGGGAGTGGAGGGTAAGTGGAGAAGGGAAGGAGTAGGGGGAGACAGTGTGGGGATGGAATGAAAAGGGGAGGTGGTGGGCTGGGGGGAACAGTCAGAGGTGGGCAGTGAGAGGTTAAGACGGTGTGGGGATGGAATGAAAGTGGGAGGTGGTGGAGGAAAAACAGTGGGAGATGAGCAGTGAGGGGGGGAAGTAGCATGGCATTGGGGTGGATAGGGAGGTCAAAGAGGAAATAAATGGGTGGGGGGAGAAGGGAGGAGGAGGAGGAGGATGGTGGTGAGGTGGTGTTCAGTGGTGTGTAGTTATGTGGAAAGGAACAGTTTAGGAGAGTTGGGAGGAAGTGCATAGGTCAGCCTGGTGACTGGAATTAGGGCGAATAAGGATACTCTTAATTACCGGGAAAAAAGTGGTAGGTAAATAGAGGGCACTCACATCTACTGATAGGGGCTAGTAGTGCTTTTAGACCAGCTTTGAAGTTGCTGATCTTGCTACATACAATTAGGTCAAGGGGGAGATCGTTCATCCATTTTGGCCCTCTGAATGAAAGTGATCTCTGAACAATTGAGGTATGCTTAAAGGGAACCACCATCCCTCCCTCAGATGCACTCCAAGTACTGACCGCTGGCTTGATTGTTTTGAATAGGTGGGATGTTGAGTCAGGTGCCTGCCCAAGCATGGTTTTCTTTGCCAGGATGCAGGCCTGGTATTGAACTCAGAGATGAAAGGGAAGCCATCCGGTTGCTGTATAGAGATCACACATGTGAGCCCATCGGTCTGCTCCCAGGACAAGCCTGCATGCTTTGCTGATCAGGGTTTTTACCCTTTTAAGGGTTGTGTCTGATCCAGCGTGTAGATCATAAGGCTGTAGTCCACGGTAGAGAAGACTGTGCAGCTTGTGACCATCTTTAGAGCCACAGCAGGCATGTAGTGTTGGTGGTGATAGAGGACACCTAGTTTAACATTGGCTGTTTTGACAACATGGTCAATATGAGCTGAGAACGAGAGGGACGAGTCCAAGTGAATGCCAGGATATTTAAAGTTCAATGACCTGTGCAGCCAGTATAGTGTTATGCTTGTGCAACTGTGTTGCTTTGGTTTTGGCTGTTCGCACTGTCTATTCCAGAGGAATTACCACCCTGTAGGGGTACAAAAGGCAAGCAACCCTCGGAAAGGGTTCCACCCCTAGAGGTACCATGGGACAATTCCCGTGGCTAAAGGTATCAGAATCCTCTAAGGAGAGAAGGCTCGCTGGAGGAGGGAGGATGGTGGGGCAAAGAAAAAGTGCTTCACAATGAGGTTGAGAGGAACTGCTTATATAGTTCAGAAAGTGGGAGTGACTGGCTGCTTGGCCACTGAACTCCAGGCAAAGCCTTTCCAATTCAATGTCCTGTGCAGCCAGTATTGTGTTATGTTTGTGCAACTGTGTTAGTTTGGTTTTGGCTGTTCGCGCTCTCTATTCCACAGGAATTACCACCCTGTAGGGGCATGAAAGGTGCCACGGGATGATTCCCATGGCTAAACATACCTTAGGAATCCCCCCCAAAAATGCAGTACAATCATATCCCAAAGAATGAGGTGACATGAAGCTTATGAGCAAGCAGTAACTGTGACATAGGAGCAGTAACTGTAATGTAGTAGTAAAGAAGCATAGACAGTTTGATAACATAGTGAGATGCTCAGTTTGATAACATAATGAAATGCCCAGGTTTGCGTAGCATGATACTGATGGTTTGCATTGAGAATGAGGGAATCCTCTAAGGACAGAGGGAATGGCAGGACATCCTCCACCTCCATCCAACAGTGGAACCTACCTAAAGAAACTAGGGGACACTACTATGCTAACTAATAGTTAACTGTGGTTCACAGCTCAGTGCTTATGTTACATACTGTAGCTGGATGCTGTAGGTTGTGCTTGGATACAGAGGCCAGACCATTAAGTAGGATAATGTTTGCCAGGTACTAGTATGAAAAGATTCATGCTTAGGTGCTTTAAAATAGACATGAACAAGTCAGTGATTATAGTACATATGAACTGGATAGTATATGCAAGGTGCTTAGGTGCATGAACTGATGAGTCACTTGTCATGATTTAATAGTTTTTTGGCCTTTCTCTGTATCCCACCATAGGAAGGATGCTTAGTCCAGTATTATGAGACCCCCCAAAAATAATGATATCAATGATTGTTCTGTATCCGACTGTTGAAGGAGTCAAGTAAGATGACAGCCCTAAGAAAATGAGGAGTAGCAGTATGATCACCTCCTCCAACTCCGGAGAGTGTGACCAGTAGCATGCAGGAGAGGAAAATCTCCTTTTGGGGGAAACCTCTGAGGACCCGTAGCTACTGACCTGCTCATCCTTCTGGGCATACTAAAGGAGAGTAATCCTAATGTTTTGATTAATCAGCTAATCCAAACCCAAAGTTATAGAACCTGATACAGAGAAACGGAGAACTGAAGAAGTAATGAATCGTGACTTGTCAGGCAAACAGAGCAAGCATCCTCTTAGCAAACTCCAGGTTTGAGAATCCTTGTGCAGGCAGGAATGATAGTAGAGTGGAATCTATGGTCGATATGAATTTGAAGGCACGAGTTGCAGTGGTGAAGCACTCCAGCAGGTGAGGACTTCGCAGAGGAGAACCAGGAATCGAAGGCTAAGCATCCATGTCCAGAGAAGGAGGACAGTTGGGTTGTGTTCCACTTGGCATGCTTTGCAAAGAAGGCCGTGGTGATGAAGCACAGGAACTGGAGTATGCTGCGTGATCAGGAAGGATGGAGCAGTAGAAACCTCCAATCCGGAAAGGAGAAGCAAGTAAGTGAAGCAGGTAGACATCTTAGTGCGTACAGGTAAATAAAGGTCAGATGTACTTCCAGCTGCAGGAGCGAAGTAGGCTGTAAAATTGGTGAGTTAATCATGATGACCTCTAGGCCCTATAAGGGTGAAGCAGGTAATAAGAGTAGTAGGGTAAGAAGTGGACCTATACGTAGGTCAGTAGTAGTAGTAGTAGTAGTAATGAATCTGCAAGATGCAGACGTAGTAGCAGAGGAGTAGTAAATCATAATGTATGCACAATATACAGCGAGGAGCATGAGGAATTGGAAACAGCACAAAACTAAAGTATTGTCTATGATCTGAATAGTTGCATCCATGTTTTGAAACCAGAATGGTAGAGTAGCTAGAATTAACTTGGTGAGAATAATCTGACGAGTGAGTCCTGAATAGTCGAACGTATGAGTCATAAATGGTGATAGCTGAATAGCTGAGTCAAATGAAGTAGAGCTGTGGTAGATAGAGTAATAGTAATGTTGAACTGTACGTGATGCAGAATTAGTATCGGGTAGTATGGAATAGATTGTAAATAATGTTATAAATGGTATGATACTCCGGAGCCAATTCTGTGCAGTGTAGAAATATTCTGAGGCACATATATATATATATATATATATATATATATATATTATATATATATATGAGAGAAGTACAAGGGAGCTGTAAACTGTCATTTCCTGATGATCGAAGATGGTAAGGCATGATAAGAGACCTGGGTGAATGAGTTGACAACTCGACCTGAAGTAAAGCATCTAAGCTGTACTAGATGTACGTCTTAAGCTTAAGCTTTGAATGGGAAGGCATTATGAAACAGTAGTACATCCAAAGGAGGTGAAGCATTATGGCAGAAGCATCCTAGGGAACTGAGTGAATATTCGATGTAATCCGAAGTAGATCCAATGGAAGGAAGAAGCGTATCATGAAAAATGGAAGTAAGTGAGGGCAGCAGGTGAGGGTTGCAAAGTCCAGAATTTGAGTAGTACGACTGGAGGCGAGGAATAACTGGCGATGCAACCAGTCCTGAGAAGTAAAGTAAGTAAAAAGTGGCAGCTAAACCACGAAGGCTAGCGTGGCAGCTGGACCACACGTAGGACAGCCGGTAAAACAAGTAGTATGTGGCAGCTAAACCCAACGAAGGTTAGCATACACAGCTGGACCACATGTAGGTCAGCTGGTGAGGTAAGTAAGGAGGCAAGAAAGCCCCATAAATGTAAGCCAGTAAGGCTGGACCACACGTAGGTCAGCCAGAAGTAAGGAAGGAGCAAACGAAGTGAAGCAGCAAGGCTAGCATCCAGGCATAGAGACGTAAATACAAAAAACATAATCAATAGGAAATCCATAAATGAGCACAGATGATTCTGGACGGATAGAAAAGTGCAAACAGGTAAGGTGAGCTGCAGCATCCAAACTCGAGCAGCAGGGATGAAGACAATATATCTTGGAGTGTGTCCAATACTCGATAGAGAAACTCAAATGATGATCCACGAGATGAGTCAGAGAGGCTCTGAGAGCAATGATAGGGTGCATGGCCTAAATGCATGGCCAGAGGCCAGAAGTCAAAACCAAGGAAGCTGCAAGGCTCGAATGCAGGTGGAATGAGTGGCTGAACCCCAAGTAGGGCAGCCGAAGGAAGGGCATAGAGTGGCTGCTAGGATCCATGAAGGCTAGCAGAACCGCAGACCCCCAGCAGGGTAACAGTAGAGAACGAACGTTTGCCATGCAGTAGTAAACTGCTAGGAGATCCAGGAAATGCGTAGCTGGCCAGAAGGTGGCAGTATAGGCTCGGAAGAGGGAAGGAAACCAACATTGTAGAACTGTCGAGGAATCCAGGAATGTCCTGTAGGAAATAAAACAGCCTGAGAAGGCTGAAGATGCCATGGGAGTAACAAAGTCCAGGATAACAGTTGACCATAAAAGCCGACAAGTCTGCCAACACAAGGTTCCACAGGTTAGGGAATAGTATTGATGAAATGGAGGTATAGGGAGACTACAGTGCACCTTAAGCATGGCAAATAGGCGATACAAAGGAGTAAGTAAGTCAAACGGCAATGCCCAATTAATAAGGCTCTGCTTTGCAATAGTCAACAGTCAATAGTAAATGCCCCAGCATATCAGAAATATAGGCGTACAGCTATGGAGCTGCATGAGGGTCACCGGAACCTCCCCTCTCTCCCCCCAAGTGCTCGGGCAGTTCTTGAGCCATAGTTGAGAAATGGTAGTCCTACGGCAGCATGAAGAGCCAGCAGGTACTCTGAATGTGTTCCAATTAATGCAGGAGAAGTTATGCAACCCAGTGTCCGTGAGCTAGTTAAGTTGCCTGAGCAGCAAAGGCACGTACCAGGTAACTGGAGTGGTTGTTGAAAGTGCAGCCAAAGCTGCGGAAAAGGTCATGGTGGCTGGTCAGTCCGGTGAGAGCACGAACAAGCAATATCGAGTGGCAGGAACCCCAATGAAAATGTACGGAGAGGCAATTGACTTCAGGAGCTTCTGCGAAGCGCCAGGTAAAGGAGCAGCAGTTGGAGGAACCAGCACAGCAGTCAGGAAGGGCTCCGGACAGACGCCGGCAAGGTAGGCTGATGCAGGAACTACAGTGGGCATGGAGCTGCGGCTGCTCAAGAAAAAGGTAGGAAGAAAACAAACGAGCAAGCAGCATGGCAGAGCCGAGCAGAGACCGTAGAACACATTACCTCCAAAAACCATATAAACACTACAAACAGGTATCTGCCTCTATCTCTGAAATCAAATAAAGAGGCAGGAGATACTGCAGAGCAGGACACTGTGGCACAGGAGCTAGCACAACAAAACTCACCCAAATCAGGAACCAAAACAAAACAAGCACAAAGGAAATCCAAAAAACTTCTGATCATAGGAGACTCCATGATTCGGGAGTTGATACCCATCTCCAGCCAGGGTGATGGCTCAGATGTCTCCCAGGTACATCAGCATGGAGAGACATGACCGCATTACTAAAATTGTTCACAAAGCAGGAGAAAACATTGATGTCCTAGTACACATAGGGACTATGATCTCGCCAGCCGGTCAGTTGTGGAGACCAAGGAACACCTGACTAGGCTGGGTGACAAACTATCATCTATTTCATCCGGCATCTCCTTCTCTGAGATCCTGCCAGTCTGGAGAGGGGAGCAGATGGACGGAAGGTCAGAGAAGGGGAGATAGGGGAGCTAAACATGGCTCAAGGGCTGGTGCCAGGAAAAAGGACACAGATTTGTAGGGAACTGGCAACAGTTCTGGGAGCGAAAGTTCTTTAAATTTGATGGACTGCATCTGACTAAAGAGGAGTCAGTGCATTAGGGCAGAAGTTTGATGTCTTTGCAGATATTTAAGCTAGCAAATGGGGAGGGGTGCAGCACCCTTACGTCGAATGGGAAGAACACCCTCCCTCAGCTAGTGGTCAAACAGGAATTCAGCATGTTTGCTGCTCATTTGCATCACCAGGTAAGAAAAAGGTTTGTCCCCATAAGATGCACAGGGTAATGCCAAACTTCACCCAACAACTAACACACCAAAATCTGGCCAATGGAAAATCATGTACACAAATGCTCACAGCCTGGGAAATAAGATCCCAGACCTGCAGGCAATAATGTCAGAGGCTAAACTGGACATAGTAGCAATTAGTGAGACGTGGTTTACCAGTAACCACACTTGGGAGACTTCAGTACCTGGCTATGTATTGTTCGAAGAGACCGAGGTGCAAAAAGGGGAGGAGGGCCCTGTATGTTAATGAAAATATCAAAGCTACAGAAATTCAGAATACACATAAGGAGCCAGAAGAACTGTGGGTCACCCTGGAAACAGGAAATGGGACAGCCATAAGAACTGGGGTTGTCTACAGGCCCCCAGACCAGAGGGAGGACATAGACACATTACTGTTAGAAGATATACAAAACATGACAGCTAAAGGGGAGTTTCTGATAATGGGAGACTTCAACATGCCGGATACAGATTGGTCAATACCAGCAGGAACATCTGCCAGAACTAGACTCATAGTGGATTCCCTGCAGGGGTAGGGCCTCAAACAACTGGTACAGCAACCCACAAGAGACAGGGCTATCCTAGATCTAGTACTGACTAACAAAGAAGGGATCACAGATCTCCAGGTAGAAGGTCACCTGGGAGCCAGTGACCATCACATGGTATGGTTCAATTTGGCTACTACATCTAAATCATCCCATTCCAAGGCAAAAATATGGGACTTCAGAGGAGCTGACTTTGATAAGATGGCCAACAGAGTTAAGCTAGCCCTGGCAAAAAGAAACACAGGTGAGGGGGTACAGGCAAAGTGGGCAAGCATTAAGGATGCAATACTTGAAGCAACAACCCATTGTGTTAGACAGAAAAGGAAGTGCAAAGAAGAAGGAAACCACTTTGGTTCTCAAATACAGTAGCAGAAAAGGTCAGAGCCAAAAGGCTGGCCTTCAGGAAATATAAGGGAACACAGCGGATGAAGATAGGGAGGCATACCAAACTGCCCTAAGGGAAGCAGGTAAGGCAGGCAAAGTCCCAAACTGAGGAAACACTAGCACAAACAGTAAAAGAAGGTGACAAGACTTTCTATAGATACATTAGTGAAAGGAGAAAGTCCAGAGGGGGTATTGCTAAGCTTAATGGAGAAAAGGGAGCATGTGAGGAGGAGGAGGACCCTGTAAAGGCATCTATCCTAAATAGATACTTTTGCTCAGTATTTACTGAAGAGAAGGTAGGGCAGGGCCCACAGCTCAGCATCATGGACACAGGGGAGGGAGGTGAGCACTACTCCCTTCACAAAAGAAAGGGTCCTACAAGAGCTTGCTAAGCTCAGGGTGGATAAGGCAATGGGACCTGATGGCATACATCCCAGGGTACTTAAGGAGCTAAAGGAGGAACTAGCAGAGCCATTAGCAGAATTGTTTAGTGAGTCTCTGAGCACAGGAGAGGTCCCAGAAGACTGGAGAAGGGCTCATGTGATCCCGCCTCCACAAGAGTGGTAGCAGGAGGAGGCGGGAACTACAGACCAGTCAGTCTTACCTCAGTAGTGGGCAAGATTATGGAGGCACCTTAGGAAAGGATAGTGCAACACCTGGAATCCATAGGGGCACAGGATCCAAGACAGCATGGGTTTACAAAGGAAGGTCCTGTCAAACTAATCTCATAGATTTCTTTGACTGGGTAACCAGAGTGGTGGACCAAGGGGAGCAGTTGATGTCACCTACCTTGACTTTAGCAAAGCTTTGACATTTTCCATAGAAGATTGATAAATAAGCTGGGTAGGCTCGGGTGGGTCAGAAGTTGGTCAACTGGGTGGCAAACTGGTTGACTGGCAGAAACAGAGAGTGGTGGTAAATGGTATACAGTCAGAAGAGATGCAAGTCACAAGTGGGGTACCTCAGGGATCAGTCCTGAGCCAGTCCTCCTCAACATCTTCATTAGTGACCTTGCAGATGGACTAGAGGGTAAGGCTTGTCTGTTTGCAGATGACACCAAGATCTGCAACAGAGTAGATGATCCAGATGGGGTGGGCAGAATGAGAAGAGATCTGGATAAACTAGCAGAATGGTCAGAAGAGGGGCAACTGGGATTTAATGCAAAGAAGTGCAAAATCATGCACATAGGGAAGAGAAACCCTGAAGCCACCTATAGGCTGGGAGGGGAGTTGCTAGCAGTCACAAACGAAGAAAGAGACTTGGGCATCATCATCACTGATGACCTAAAATCATCCAAGCAGACCTCTAAAGCAGTAGGTAAGGCTAGGGGGGTGTTAGGGTGTATTAGTAGGGGTATCACAAGTCGTAAGAGGGAGGTAATAATCCCTCTGTACAAGAACACTGTTAGGCCCCATCTGGAGTACTCAGGCAGTATTGGAGGCCACACCTTCACAAGGATATTAACCAAATTGAGGCAGTCCAGAGAAGGGCAACCAAAATGGTGCAGGGACTGCACTCAGAAGACATATGAGGACAGATTAACAGAGCTCAATATGTATACCCTGAGCAAAGGAGGAGAGAGGTGATATGATCGTGGCATTCAAACACCTTAAGGGCATAAACAAGGTGAAAGAGTCTAACATGTTTAAATATAAGAAAATAGCAGGACAAGAGGACACAGCAAGAGACTAGAGGAGGCCGATTAAGGGGAATGTGAGGAATTCTTTTCACAGAAAGGGTGGTGGATGCAGAATGGCTTACCACAAGAAGTGGTGGCTATGAATACAGTGCAGGGCTTCAAACAGGCATGGGATAGGCATAAGGGAGCAATACAAATGACTATGAACAGATAGGCCACTGACAGAGCAAAGGCCGATGGCACATTTATAAGGTAGAAAAAGAAATGGGCAGACTGGATGGGCCTTGCGGTCCTTATCTACCGTCAACTTCTATGTTTCTATGTTTCTAAGTAGGAATGAGGGTATCCCCCTCAAAAGAAAAGGAAGATGAACAATGAAGAGGGTTGCAGGGGCAGAAAACAAACAATGAACAACGAGAGGGGAAATGGGGGGGGTACAGACACAGAATGAGGAAGAGCAGCTGAGCACCAGCACCACCAGACAGTGAGTGCGACTCACTCTAAGCAGGGTGGAGTGCAGCCTGCTGATTTAAATAGGATGTGGGGGAGGAGCTCTTCCCCCACTTAACTACTGGCATAGCCCTAAATTTATGACCTGAGGCAATGAAGGAGAGAAAAAAAAACCCTATAAGGAGGAAATCTCTGGGGATCCCAGGCCTAGGTCGCCTTCCCTCCAGGCGTGGGATAGTTTAATTAGTGATGGCTCTGAAGCTGCAATTTGGAAAACCCAATTAAAGGGAGGGGGAAAATATTCCAATTTGGAGGAAGGCTCTCACTCAAACCCTGTAGTGGGAACACCGTGGAAGGTTGCGAGAAAACTCTGCAACAATACATGCAACCAAGGTGGAGGAGGACAGCAACAACTGCTGAGGCACTCACCTGACCTACCTGCCCTAAGCTCAAACCGGGTGAACCAGAGACAGTCGTAGGGAGAATGCAGTGAAGGTGCCTTGCTAGGGAAACCACTAAAGTCAATGAACAACTGTTATAGTGGAACACTAGAGGCAAAGGAGATCATCGTAACCACCCTTCACCGCTAGTCTTAAATTCTACACCAGGAGCTGCTGTCGCGTAGCAGGCAGCTAAAGACAAGCCTGTGGCGAGGACATTCCTAGCTATGGGCCAGCTGAGATGGATACCACCCCAAGTTGGATACGCTCAAGATGCGGACTAAATGCAGAGCGAGACCGCTGGCTGCAGGAACCCTGCACCAGAATAGAATGGCTGGCATGCCCCAGAATTAGATTGAGAGCTGAGAAGCTGTCGAGCTGATTGAGCACTGGTGTGCTGATTGTAATGAGCAGTGAGTGCTGAGACATTGCAAGGTCGAAAGCAGATTGAGTGCAGCAGACATTCCAGAGGCTGAAGTCGAAAGGATGCAGTAGGCATGAGCAATCGATTGCGTAAGCAAGCATGGACCCGTACGTAGGTGAGTAAACAGAATAGTAATAAGTGGACCTGCACATAGGTCTGCATAACGTAGTAGCAATGAAACAGCACTGAATAATGGGGCAAGTCAGCCAGGCATTTAAAAGTCAAATCAAGGTGACAAATACTCTGAGGATTTTCGTCGGTGAAGGCAGGATTTAGAACAGAAATAATTAGCCACATGGGGCCACGACTCGCCAAACACTTCGCAGTCCCCGGCCTAGGACAAACAAGAAAGTGATGGAAGGGCCAAGAACCACGTGCAGATATTAAATCTAGTTTAACAGCCTCAGCAGGAGCTTTTTAGCTGACCTCAGAGTAGAACAAGGTACACTAGCAATGGGAGTAAACAAAGCAGCAGCAGTAAGCAATTAGGCCTGTAGCAGCAGTAGTGAAAGCAGTTGAGTACACTGAGTTGTAACTGCAATAAACAAAATAAAAGGAGGCACAATGCTCTGAAAGCACTGTCACCAGGCGGTGCAAAGAGACTGCTGCAGTGAGGTAATTAGAATGAGTTTAGAGAGCATGATTTGAGCTGCATCGCTAGAGTTCTGAGTAAACCTGAGTCAGGTGAAAACAAGTAAGCAACATGGAAGCAGCTATGACTGAGCTAAAACACGCATATAATGGTTGCAGTTGCAGTACAAGTAATTTGAGAGTTGTGAATAACTGAAAGCAAGTAGTAGGAGCTCTGGAGTAATATGCTAGGAGCTTAGAAACAAAGCCCACCAAAAAGACAAAACCAAAGACACACAAACACAGAAAACAGGGAACAAAGACAGAAGAAACACACGCAGCTGAACATAAAATACAAACCAGAAGCAGGAAAGAAACACAGAAATCCAGCAGACAAGCAGGAGCAGCGGGGGGCAACCAGCTCAGAGGACAGATGGACAAAGTCTTCGGCTGCAAAGAAAAAGTGCTTCACAATGAGGCTGAGAGGAACTGCTTATATAGCTCAGGAAGTGGGAGTGGCTGGCTGCTTGGCCATTGAACTCCAGGCAAACCGTTTCCAATTATCAACCTGTTCCAGTATGACCCCTTTACTACTTCGTACCTCGAGTATTCCGAGTTTCTTTCTGTTCTGTGGAACTGAGAACAGCATACTCTTGTTTTTTTTTATAGTTCAGCGGTAATTTGTTTTTTGAGAACCATTTCTCAAGTTGGTGAAAGTTTGTTTCAAGTTCATGTGTAATTGAGGGTAGGTTTTACTAGTTACAGAGACGATCGCATCGTCTGTATATAGCATCATGTGCGCCAGGCACTCAGAGGGCAGAGAGTTTATGAAGAGGCTGAAGAGGAGAGGAGAGGCCCCAGAATAGATCCTTGGGAAACTCCAAAATTCACCTCTTTTGGCTTGGAGAGAGTGCCTTTAATTTTGATACATTGGGTCCTGCCCGAGAGATAGCTCTTGAACCAAGCTACCATATCTAAGAACAGGCCAACCGAGAGTAGGTTCTGCAGGAGAAGCTAATGGTTAATGGTATCAAAGGCTTTTGTGAGGTCAATAAAATTTGAACCCACTGCCAGGCCATTATCAAAGGCATTATATATTTCAGTGGTATAGTCAACTAGGGCAGTGATCGTAGAGTGATCTTTTCAGAACCTGTGTTGCTGGGCACAGACAAGGTTGTATTTCAGCAGATAGGCTGTTAGCTGGTCTGAGACAATTCGCTCCAGGGCTTTAGATGGGGTGGGGGGAATGGAGATGGACCTGTAGTTGGACAGGTTTGTGTTATCCTCAGATTTAAAGATGGGGGTGATGTGTGCCTTCTTCCACATGTCAGGGAATACTCCTGACCTTAGTGAGGCATTAAAGAATTTAGGAAGTGGTTCTGTCAATTCTCTAACTGTGAGAGCAACCAGCTTCATATCAATAAGGTAGCTCCCAATCCTTGTTTTCCCTAGTACACATTTAATATACTTGGTGGTTTCATTCTGGTTGAGCAGCTTGAACTAGAATGGGGGGGGTTGCCACTGTCCAAAAGAGTCGAGGCAGTGGTGAGGCTACAGTCTGTAGTTGAAGGGGTCAGGTAGTCACTAGGAAGCACCAAGCTTAGATCAGTAAAGGCCAAGTTAAATACATTGGCTATGTCACTTGGTTCCTGATGTGAACCAGTGACTGTGACTATTAATCCAGGTTCAGATTTGGGTTTTTTTCTCTATGAGTGCTTTAACTGAGTCCCAGAACTCCTTCCCCCGGCCCCAGCTCCTTTTTTTTTTTTTTTTTGGTATTATTTTTCTCTCCTCCAGAGCTTCGGCTACTACCTCCGCCCTCCGTTGTTCCCCCCAGCGCCATCCCTGGACATCAGACCCCCTCCCTTGTGCACCCGGCGACTTACCCTTTGTGGCAGGGTGGTGGGGAGCGACTCAACCCACCCCAATGGATCCATGCCAGGGAGGCACCCTTCCAGGAATGGCACCACGGGGGAACAACTTCATGCTGCCGGGCTCGCTTTTTCGCTGTTTTCCTCCCGGCGGGTCATGGCGTGCAATGACGCCAGCGACTGGGTGCACGCACGCTCCCATGCATGCCCCAATCAAGAGTCTGCCACGACCTGCCCCCCCAAGCTTGCAGCTACGTGCTGTCGACTTCCCAGCCTCCACTAGGGGTCAGGCAAGCCCTGGCCGCCCAAATCCCCCCTTCCCCGGAGATGGAGAGCAGTCCCTTGGATGCTCAATCCATCTCCTCCCCGCCGACCCACGGCAACCCATGCCCGTTCCTGAACACGGGTCGCCGGCGCGGCACGAGGTGTGGCGACCAGCGCCTCAACCCTCAGTGCCACTGGGCCGGCTTCCAGCTCCTTTTTAATAGGTCATTGTAGTATGTTGCCTTTGCCTGCCTGACGAGTCTTGTACATTTGTTTCTGGCAGTCTTGTAAGTTATAAGATCAGACAGTTTGCAGGATACTTTGGTTTTCTGCGAGAGATTATCTCTTTCTCACATGAACTCGAGGAGTGTGCCTGAGAGCCATGGGTTTGTGACCCCCTCTAGATTTTGAGGTTTTGTAGGGGGCAAAGATGTCACAAGCCTTGTTGACCATTGTGACAAAGTAGTTGAGAGCTTGGTTGCCATCCTTAGCCTTATCCAGAGGTGACCAATCCAATAGCTTCAGATATTGCCTGAAATAATCCAGTTGCCCAGGTCTAAGAGATCGAATACATGTGACTCTGGGAGCACTGGTATTGGTCTTATTTAACAATGTGCACATAATGGTCACTGAGGGTGTATGGAAGAACGTTAACCTTAGAGATATGCTCTGGGCTGCTTTCAAGGAGCCAGTCGATAAGAGTACTAGAGCCAGTTTTGCATTGAAATCTGGTAGCCTTTGCCGGCCCTGTGGTGCTGAGAGTTGAGGCACTGGATGTCACACTTCGCACTACACCGGTGACCTGGGTTTGGGAACGGGCTCGGGTCACCAGGGGTTCAGTCGGGGGAGGTAGGATTGAGCATCCCAACGGATGCTGTCCTCCTCCGGGGGGGGGGTGTTACAAGGGCAGAGATGCCCACAAGTTTTACCGCCTGTGGAAGCAGGGGCAGTAAGGCACAGATGGCTCCTTAAGGGGGAGTCAGGAGTGGGGAGGGTGCTGTGGATGCTTGATGGTGGCATGCGTTAGCGTGCCGTTCATCTGGACATAAGTCCTCTGCATCGGCATCCTCAGGGAGATGGGATTGGGAGAAAAACCAAAGACAAAAAATCTCCCGGTCTCGCACAGAATGATGCCGGGTCCACATTGCATCAAAGTGGCCCAGCCAAAAGACCAGAGGAAAAAGAATTCCTGTGGGCAGAGACTAGAAGGACATAAAAAAAAATCTGAATCTGGTAGCCTTGGTGACCAATTTGGTTAGACAGAGACCAGATACCTGATCTCAAACCATTTGGGTGTTTTGGCACTGCCAATTGCTGTTGAAATCCCCAAATAATAATATGTTCCCAGTTGTGCTTTACCTGTTTAAGGTTGCCAAGCACTTGCTGAATACCTGTTTTCTGGGTGCCAGGGGATATGTACACTGTAGACAGAAGTAGCACTTTGTTTTGTAGGCCCAGAGTGAGCTTCAGCCTTAGTAGTTGAGCCTCTTTAGTGTGGAAGCTACAAGGCAGTAGTTGGGCATTTATGTCACTTCTCAGATATACTAAGCAACCACCACCCCTGTATTTAGATATATAGGAGGCACAGTGCATCTGGCAATGGGATGATGGAAGAGGAAGAATGGATAGGGATGAGCAGCATGAGCAGTGATGAGAACAAGAGCGTGAACTGGTTGTAAAGCGACAGAAAGAGTTACAGAAGGTCTCCAATCTGGCCAGGGAGGTTGAGAGGGTGGACCCATAGACCATGTCTGCATAATTGAAGACAGGGAGCACCATTTTAGTGGCAAGCTCTCGGTGACCCTGTAGGGAAAGAAGATATTTATTTTAGTACAAGGCACCAAGTTTAGGTCAGAGCTTATTGGCATGGATAGCATCAGTGTGGACAGGGAAGGTAGCTTGCTATCAAGACACACACCAAGGTACTTGAAGGAAGGAACCAGTTCAAGAGGAGAGCCATCCAGGGTAGAGAAAGTGAGGACTGATGTGAGTTTGTGCTGTCTTTGGCTGGTGCCAAAGGTCATGGATACTGTTTTTTTTTCAGTATTGACCCAAAGCTGATTTGACTGAAACCATCCTAAGACCTTATGGAAGTCTTGCTGAAGCAGACTCCTACAGTACATCAGTGGTGTAGGGGCAAGAATTGTATATCACTATGTCGTTTGCATACATGTGAATCTGTGAGTTGGCACAGGCTGGAAGGAGGTCATTGAGCCCTATGAGACCCTCGCCTGGATGGGAAGAGGGGATGACTGGGCACTACCTACCTGTACTGACTGAAGACGGCCCGTGAGATAAGAATAGAACCAATTGACAGCAGAAAGTGAGAAGCCAGTGGAACCCAGTTTTTCCAGAAGGAGACGGTAAGACACTGAGTCAAAGGCCTCAGCTAGATCGAGTAAACTGCATTTGTGTCATCTGTTTGGGTAGGACTATGTAGTGCATACCACACTATGCATCTAATAGTACTGCAGTACAGGCTAAGCAGTTTTTGGACCCTGCTGTACCAAGAGCTACCCCCAGAAAAGGGAGACATTATATCTGGCCATCCTGCCACCTGTTTGCTTCAAAATTCAAATAAATAAAATGCATCTGCCCTGCCTATCTGTGTTTTTGGAGCTATTGCAGTTTGGCTTGTTTTTTGAAGTTTGGAGCAATCCCTCATCATTCCACCCAGTTACTACAAACACAGTAGAGCTTCAGTATAGGGACAGTGAGTATGATGATAGCCTCATAGTGTTTAAATAGCTTGTATCCACTTCAGTATGAGCTTTTATAAATATAATGTTTAGCTGTTACAATTCACTAGAGGATACTTTTTATGTTTGCTTGCACGCATGCGCATGAAACATTATATGGCAGCTTAAGAGAGAAGTGGGTTGTGGAGGTGCAGCACTGTGGCAGCCAAGGCAGGCACTGCATTTGTAGACTTGGCACTGTTTACCCAATGCAGGCCCAGTGTCCTGATGACACAGGTTCTGCAGAAGTGCCACCAACTTGAAATGATTTGGCCGCCGCAATGAGGGGCCACCTCATCATTGCAGCGTCAGCCATTCCCCTGCAATGAGGGAGCGACCCCTCATTGCAGGCCGGTACCTTGCCTGGTGTATCATTTCCCTAAACATGGAGGTGGTAAGCCCCAGAAAAGCTGACTGGGGTGCCCAGTCTCCCGTCTGTATGCCCCCGACCCAGTTCATTTGCTGACGGGGAAGCCCACTCCCCGTCTGCATAATGTCTCCCCATTTGTTGTGTGCCGAAGGGGTGCCCAATCCCCTTCGGCATCATGCTCCCCCACACACATTTCTGTGCTGACAGGGAGCCCAATCCCTGTCAGCTTCAGTCCTCCCACCCCAAACTGCAGGTGGCACACTGGAAACCCACCCAGTGTGCACATAGGAAGCCTGCAAAAAAAAATAAAATCTTCCCGTGATGTCCTTTATTTAAGTTGTGTCCCTGAAACAAAGAAAACAGTCCCTCATGGTCTCTCCTGCCCCTCCCACCCTCTGCGCACCCACCTCCCTACACACCCCCCATCCTATACTTACCTCCAGAGACCGGCGCGACAATCTTCGGTGGATCGGGAACACGTCTGCACTCTTCAAAGCCGACCGCAATCTGAAGAAATGCCGATAAGCTGTATAATGGCATAAATAGTTTTTTTTCAACTTATGTGGCTATCTCACCCATTTTTGGGGCTTTTGGCACCAAATTTTCAACATGGGGTTATTAGTACTCCTCCTCATGAATTCAATCACTGTCATGGCATTATTCAGCCCTGAAAAGTGATTTTGTGGTCACTGCGTGGAATCACCTTTCGGGACTGATTAATGAAATGACAGCACCACTGTTTATGAGGTGGGCTCTCAAAAAGCCTATGTTGCAAATTTGGTGAAAAAACTACAAAAAATGTCTGTTTTATGAGCGTGCATTGCACAGTTTCCACGCATATTCGTAACTTCACAAATTTGTAATATTTTCACTCCAGATTTTCAACATTGGCATTTTTTCACACATCCTAGTACAGCTGTCATTTTTCACATCCTGGCCAAAATGTGTTTTCGCACTTCTGGAGCAGAATAGCGCAGTCGCTGTGGGAAATCAGTGTTTGGGAGAGAGTAAGAAAATTACAGTGACTCTGTTCATGAGCAGAGGTACTAAAATGCCTATGTTGAAAATTTGGTGACAAACGTCCATAAAATGGCTGTGTTACAAGCGTGCATTGTGCAGTTTCCACACACCCTTGTATCTTCCCAAATTTGTAGCATTTTCACTCCAGATGTTCAACTCTGACATTTTTTCAGACCTCCTTATGAACAATTCAGCTGTCATTTTTCACATCCTGGCTGAAATGTGTTTTTGCACTTCTGGCACACAATAGCACAGTCGCTGTGGGACGTCAGTGTTCGGGACAGACTGAAAAATTCACAGTGACTCTGTGTCATGAGCAGAGGTGCTAAAATGCCTATGTTTAAAATTTAGTGACAAAAGTCCATAAAATGACTGTGTTATGAGCACACATTGCACAGTTTCCACGCACCCTCATAATTTCATGCATTTGTAATATTTTCACTCCAGATTTTCAACTTTGGCATTTTTTTTTCACACCTCCTTATGAATAGTACAGCTGTCATTTTTCATATCCTGCCCAAAATATGAGTTTACACATCTGGCACAGAATAGCGCGGTCACTGTGGGAAATCAATGTTCGGGACAGATTAAAAAAAATCATAGTGACATGAGCAGAGGTCACAAAATGCCTATGTTGAAAATTTGGTGAAATAATTCCACTAAATGACTGTGTTACATGCATGCGTTGAACAGTTTCCGCCTACACTCGGAAGTTTGAGCATTTTTAATATTTTCACTACAGATTTTCAACATTGCCATCTCTTCACACCTCCCTATGAATGGTACAGCTGTTATTCTTCACATCCTGCCTGATCTGTGTTTTCGTACATCTGGCGCAGAATGGCACAGTTGCTGTGGGAACTCAAAGTTCGGGACAGTGGTTTAAGGCTCTGAGCTGCAAATCTAGTTACATCCAGCAGACCAGACCTGGGTTTGAATCCCACAACTTCCACTTGCATACTGTGTGACCCTGAGCAAGTCACTTAAGTTCCCTGTGCTCCCAGGTCGCACCTGTAAAAAAGTTTTCAGCTTACTGTGCTACTACTGGTTAAAACAACTTAAAATAAATCATACTGTCACTGTTCATGAGAAGAGGTCCAAATGCTTTCATGAGGTGGGGGTCACAAAAAGGCCATGTTGAAAATATGTAGTGCAAATACCAACAAACGCCTGGGACTTTAGAGTTTCTAACCATAACGTCCTACACTGTACAAACTGAAAGGCATCAGGGGTGTGCCTTTAGACTGCCAACTGTAATGCTCATACCTTGGACTCTTTGACCCCAGAGTTCAGATCATTCTCCTATACTGCACCCATTTCAGCTTATGTCCTTATTGAATGGGGTCACTGTAAAGCCGAACACCCCAAGGCACCTGTCAACACGTGTCAGTGTCTGCAGGATAGGGTGAGGTGAAATGGCATGAACGTTATGGGCGATGATCCAAACGCATACCCTAATGCCTGTCCATCTCTGCAGGGTGGAGGTGGGGTTGGTGTGAAGTTCAATACTTCACTGCCATTCCTATTCCGCATCTGTCAAACTCCTGCATTTCCAATGCTAGTACCAGCAAGCAAACATTCGGCATTGACAAATGCTTGTTTTTTTGTTAATTTTCAGTTTTGCTCTCCAGGGTTTATAGCACATTTTGGTAGTATATCAAGCAAGCCTGTGTGTAAAGCATCTGACTGTCCACAGCTAGTCACATAGTGCTCTTGATTGTGTCACTATACTCCTTACCATGACAACACACTCACAATATCATAAACTCTGTTGGATGCTTTCCGAAAGACAGTGGAAGTAAGTGGCACATTATGTGAAATACTCAAAAAGCCAACAACAAGAGACAGTAACAAACCTTAAAAAAAAAGTTAAACTTAATTATGGTAGGTGTGCTGTCACGTCTTCACAGTGGTAGCACTACCACTTGTGACACCGACAAACTGAGTTCAGGAACGTGCTTGGACCATTGGGGGCAAGCCATAAGAGGAGGACTGAACTTCCCAAGGGATATTTTTCTCCTCTGAGTTGAGAGAGTCGCCGCCCTCACTACAATAGTGCCACCTGGGTGGCCACAGGTGGCAGTGCAGTAAAAGGCACTATGTGAGGGAGAGACACAGGCTGAGATCAAGTGCAGCAGCACACCTATGCTTGCACACGTACCTTGGATCTCCTGCATGTGCCTGCATCCTAGGGGAGTGGAGAAAAATGGAAAGGCCCCAGAGCCGGACTGACAGCGGCCCCCATTGAACCAAAGACAGATCAACCTGAAAACCTCAGCTGCCAACCTGACAAACATTATTCTTGGTGGGGGGGGGCTCCCCTTCTCCAGGAGTCTGAGACCACGGCACAATGGATGTGGGTAGCTGAAGGGGAATGAAGAGTGACAAAACCAGGCACCTTGGGGGAGCCTGAGTGATAGCACTGACTGTGGTACAGAAGGGGGCATAAAGAAAGAATAAAAAAAAAACACAATTATAGTAAACTGTTAAAAGGCTCATTAACTTTTAGATGATACCTGCTTCTTAAGAAGTATGGGATCAAATAGATGAGGTCTTTGCCCTATGGAACATGTGGAAAATGGAAAGAAGTCATTTTGTAAAGTTTGCAAGGTGAAGGGATTTATTACCCTGAGTCTTCTGTGTCTTGTTAGGAGATCCCATGGTCTGGTTTGGATATTTTGTTGTCTGTCATTGTGAATGCCTTTCTCATGTTTCATCCTGTCCCATAGGATGCCATAGGCTTGCACACGCAATGCATGCCATCATGCAGACATCAAGGATGTCCCACCCACCCACAGGCTGCCTGACTGCACTAACACCTGTGGTCACCCAAGTGGAAGTATTTTGGCAGAGGATGGAACCCTTCCTTCTCAGATGGCCCCCAATGACCCAGGCTCATTCCTGAACCTGGGTCTCTGGCATTCAAAGTGGTAACTCTACCAGGCTGCACTGATGAGCTTGCTTGTTTAGAGCATTTTGATCTTAGTTGTGCTTCTAAATGGATCAGCACTAACCCAGTAAGTCACTAGCCTCTGTTTCTCCCCCACCCTTGTGCTCCCTTTGAACCACACGCCGCTCTATTTTGTACTGCTTCACTAGGCATTAAAAAACCTGAAAAATATTGATTAGCAATTAGTAAGAAATTGCAAATCACTTGTGAAAATGCATAATGTACTTGGCATAGATTAATCAGCAAAATAAAGAGAACCAATCTTGATCATTTTGAAAGCTTAGATGGCTAGGCAGGGAGCTCCCTTACTTGAATGGAAGCTGTTATGGACTGCTGAATAGTTTTTTAATTCACCCCTTAAAAGAATGGAAGGGATTATAATTTGCCTGAGTGGCCTACAGCATGATCCCTTTCTATATCCTCATAGTTAGATCTGCCGACGCTCCGTTTTGTGACGTCGGTATAGGGAAAGCAGCTGGACATGTTCCACTCACTTGAAAGGAGTATCTTTTTATAAGGTCATTTTCCAATTTTAAAATATTGTTTTGGCACAGATCGATGCCAGGGTTCAGCTAACATATGGTAGTTGAACCCTGGCATCAATCTGTGCCAAAACCCAATTTAGAATCAAGAAATGAACTTGTAAAAAGACACTCCATTCAGGTGAATAGAGCATGCCCCCGTTCTCTCCCTGTACTGACGTCACAAAATGACAGAGCAAAGAGGGGAGCGGAGCTGACTATGAGGAAGTGGAAAGGGATAATGCTCCAAGCCCTCAGTAACAAATTACAATCTCTTCCCTTCCTTTAAGGGGATATTAAAAAATGATTTGGTTGCCCTTAAGAGCTCCCATTCAGGCAAGGAAGCCCCCTGCATAACCTTGTAAGAACGAAGAAAGGTGCTCTATTTTAGTTTTATTCATGTAGCTTTCTGTGTCATGGACTCACTCAAAAATGGTTAGCAGTCTACTGCTATACATTTCTGGAAATGTTTAGTATTACTTCCTGTTTTGTGTAGTAGTTTGCTACACCATACAGTACCAGTTATTAACACTCAGCTGCATTTTTTTTGAATAAGTCAGTCACCTTTGCATTAAAAGTGTGCACAATGAACTACTACCTCATGACTTTTTGTATATATTTATTTTTTGCTGATTGCAGGTATTTAAGATTCATTATTGAATTTGTTTACATGGTGTGGTACTGTAACATCTTCCACCCTTGGGCTGGGGGCATGCACATGGAAACAAGCCTTGGCTCAGTGTGGCTGTCCGGGCCAAACATTCTAAATAAATGAAAACAGACATTAGCATTTTTATTTTGAGCTGTGTGAAATGGGCTACTATAAAGGAAAAAAGTGTTTCAAGCATGCGTGGAATAGACATAGGGGTGTATTAGAAAGCAGTCAGGGAGGAGTGAGGGTCACCGGAGACGAGCTAGGGTCTGCAGAGACAGAATGGGTTGGGAACATCTGAGCAGACTGGGTGAGCCAAGTGGTCCTTTTCTTCCGACAGTCTGTATGTTTCTGTGTTTCTATCTCTTGCTTCATTTAGCAACACAAACAGTGATATTACTGATGTATTAAGGAGTGTGGATTACACTCACACACACACACACACACACACACACACACACACACACAAGTACCAGTGGCACACAACTTTCTTTCTTGTCTTCCCCTTCCCCCAAAGCCCCAACACATACCAAACCAGCTGCAATTTGTGGTAGCTCCTCCATACAGTAGAAGAGGACATGCTTCACAGCAGCCCCAATCGATGGCCCCCTCAGTAGAGGAGGACTTGCTTCATAGCAGCCCTGATCAATGGCCACCTCGGTAGAGGAGGACATGCTTCACTACAGCCCTGATTGAGGGCCCCCTCAGTAAAGGAAGACATGATTCACAGCAGCTCCAATCAACAGCCACCTTGGTAGAAGAGGACATGCTTCACTGCAGCCCCAATCAACGGCCCCCTTGGTAGAGAAGGACATGCTTCACTGTAGTCCTAATCGAAGGGTCCCATGGTAGAGGAGGATATGCTTCACAGCTGCCCCAATCATTGGCCCGCTCGACAGAGGAAGATATGTTTCACTACAGCCCTGATTGATGGCCCCTCTCAGTAGAGGAGAACATGCTTCACTGCAGCCCAGATCAATGGCTCCCTTGGTAAAGGAGGACATGTTTCACAGCAGCCCCAATCGATGGCCCCCTCTGTAGAGGAGGATATGCTTTACAGCAGCCCCGATCAAGGGCCCCCTCGGTAGAAGAGGACATGCTTCACTGCTGCCCCAATCGACAGCCCCATCGGTAGAGGCAGACATGCTTCATTGCAACCCCGATTGATGGCCCTTTCTATAGAGGAGGACATGCTTCACAGCAATCCGAATGATAGCCCTCTCAAATGCAGGGTGTCATGACTCCACTTTTGAGACCGTGTTTTCTTCAATTTATAGCCCTCAGTCTGCAAAAAGAACCACTTTCCCAAGTTCAGCTGTGTTTCTACTGTTAAAAACAACCTTTAGTTGAACTCCGGTGTAAATACCCATCCTCAAGCTGTCTTTTGCTGCAACATTCTCAACCACACCACCTCTACCAGAATCCTCCTCACAATGGCGGAACTTCTCTCAGAGCATCCGCATCACTCTGGAGCTATGCAGTCTGAACGCTGCTCCACAGTGTTTCAGAGAGACTGGCCTGAAGTCTCAACAAGGTGGCAATCAAAACTTCTCACTGTATGAATGAGCCTAAATTGTAGGCTGCAGCTTTAGGATTATCTCACATAGCTCTTCCACCCCCACTGGCCTAAACTCACTCCAGGCAAGTGGAGTGCTTCTGGAGATGACCATCTGACCGCTGTTGGGCTGCAGCTGCTCCACTGGAGAGATCCTGGACTGACAGAGGAAACTCTGTCAGAGAAAATTCAGAGTGAACTCTTCACATTTGGTGGCTGAAACTGCTCCTTTTGATTGCAGACAGGCAGGGTGATGCAGCCTGTCTGCAGTCCAAAAGAACTAAGCCAGCCTATTCCTCCCTGAAGCAATCTCCTTGGACAACAATGTTGCCTTCTTATTGGAGATTGCTCTTCCCATAGTGAGTTCTCAAAGCCAGTCTGTCCTCATCAGACCCAGATCTCCTCCAATGATGCTCCAACCTCCGATCCCTGGTCTTTGTGTCCTTGAGCTCCCCATTAAACCATGTAGATCTAAAGCAAGAAGACCTGGGTCATACATGATCAGTGAAACAGAGTCGAGTGCTGGGGTGACAGCCCTGTTATAGGCTGCCACCGCCTCACTCATATCTGCCCCACAACCAACACTCACTTTCGAGAGGTCCATTACTGCTAACAGTCCTTCTGGGGACACTCCTTTAAATGGCGGCAATGGCAATGTAAATGTAAAGACACAGGGACAAAAATAACCACACCAGTCTTATAAACAAATAAAATTAGTAATATGGAGTAATAAAACCAAACACAAACAGGAAACCCAGATTCCCAGACTCTGGTGGCTATTCAGGTGGAAGTTAATGAATCCAGGACACTTATTGTAAGAATGTGGGATTTTGCACAATATCCTGGCCAATATTCCACATGTCAGTAAAGCAGCTCTGTGTAACACACCCCACAGAAGCATCTAGGAACAGCTGTCGCAGCTCAGTATGCATTTCTTGGCCAATAAAATTACCAATAAATATGCTGTATATCAATTTAATAAACAAAAATTAAAAAAACCTTATAGCAGAGCCTTTTTGCTAGGAAATAATGTAGTTTGAGTTTGGATCACAGTTGACAGCCAGCTGTACCCTAACATTCACCACCCTTTCCAGTCACCTGCTGCCCCCCATCAGGACATCGCTTCACAAGGCTGTACAGCAATACAAGGCCTGACACGAATGTTGTCTATGTCCACTTCAGAATTTTAAAATATACACCTGCATTGTACTTATGCCAATAACTCAGCACCCTAGGCCAATATCCCCCAAGCTTCATGGAGAGCTACACGGACACCCGTTATCATGACCATGTAAGTAGTGATAGGCAACTCCTACCCAAAATGGGTGCTCAGTGGACACTCATGGGTGTTCACTGAGCACCCATTTCAGGTGGTAGTCACCTATCATCAAAGGCAGGCATTGCTGGCTCTAGCCAACTCTTGTTTCATAGAACTTTCTGTCTACTGCTGCCATCTGCTCACTCCTTGGGCCTGGGGGTGTACCCCTGTGGCAGCACCCCCAGCAGCTTTTTCCACTATTCCCACCATCCCTCTGGAGGGGGCTGAGGGAACTGCTGGTCATCATCCAGATGGTAGCAGAGTTTTCCTCCCAGTTCTCTTCTCTGCACCTACAGTGGCAATGCTTATCTTCCTGATGGACTCAGAAACTACTACTAACCTGGGCAGGTAAGCTCCTTGGACATACATTGGGGTCACTGTAGCACCAGTTATAACATCATCCCCTCCCCAGCTGGGAAGTACAGACATTGGAAGCACTGTTTCCCAGCCTTGCTGCCAGCACTCTGGGTACCCCAAGTCCACTTCCAAACCTAGGTCCCCCAGCTGGAAGCACAATGAGAAGGAGTTGTAGAAACCTTAGTGGCTTCCTGATGAGGCTGAGGAGATCCTGGTACCAGAACTGAAGAGACCAGTCTGCAGTTATCAGGATCATGACTGCCAGATCCCTTCAGAACTTCAGAACCACCTCGTGGACCAAGAAAACCAGAGCAAAGACATACAGGAGACCTCTGGTCCCTGGCCAACCAAAACCACCACCCAGCAGGGTTCTCAGTTAAGGAGAATGGGAACAAAACCACCTTAGCTTTCTGTTTTTTAAGAAGTAAACAGATTCATTGACGATGTTTCCTATACTGAGAATACCTAGGATACTCCCTGTGGATGCAGTGGCCACTTGTGGGACTCCTCTGCTACATGACTGAGAGCATCCGTGAACTGGTTGTTCATCCCTGTGACACTGATTGCCAGAAGGTCTGCCTGCAGGGAACAAGTCATGGACCATGTCCACAATGCCTCCAGACACAGGAAAAAAGGAATGCATGCCACACTGTTCGCTCAGGTTGGATATGGTTGTCATAATGTGCACATTGGCTCAGACAGCGAGGCCCTTAATTAGCAGAGCAAACACTGACAGCACAAAGCAAACTGCCCATAGTTTCAGCAGCCTAATTGGCAATCATCGTTTACTTAGTGAACAAATGCCATGCGACATGCAGTTCAGTAAATGAACTCACCAGACCACTAGGGAAATATGTGTTGTTAGAGTAACTGAGAGATCTGGTTGGATGATCTAGGTTCCCTCCTGCAAGTTGGGTGGAGACAAGGACTATAAGATAGCATCCACCATCAGCTAGGTCACCCAAAATGAGAGGTCTAAGACTGAGTGTGTCTGGGACCACTAGCATCCTGACTCTCACGGGAGGATTCTCATGTGCCAGTAGACCCTGTGGACCACAGATGTGGTATAGGCCATTAAGCCCAGGAGTGTGAGGAAATGCCAGGCCAAGTGCAATTGCCAAACTCAAAATAATCGGGCACAGGATGAGTGATCCTGGCATGGGGTCATAATGTCATATGACATAACAGCGCAGCAATGTACCACGCTGTAAATACAGTGGATACATTGCTGCTGCTCAGACATACTGCCGAAACACATTTCGGCTAAGGAAGCTAATGGCTTCTTTATTTTCTGCGATATGGTGGGCTACGCCTCCCTGAACCCCCCCCGCCGTTAATATAATCAACTCCGGGTGGGGTATTCAACCCAGGGATGGGGAGAAACACTGCCGGTGGAGAGATAAAAAGAAGCTGCACAATGCTGTTTTGCAAATGTCTAGAACCGGGATTCAAGCCCCGGTCCACAGACACATAGCACCCCTGCTCTGCTGCAGCTTATCCCATTGAGTCATGGCAGCAGCTCGGTGGACCACCTCCCCAACAGAGGTCTTGACCTCCGCATCACTCCTCCTCCTCCCCACCTATGCGCGACAGGGTACAAAACTGCATACAACATATATGCCTTGTGAGGTTTTGTACCCTGTCACACTAGTACACCGCGCTATATGTTCCTTACGGTATTCCATGCGTGATTCTGTATATGACATATTGACCCAGTGGGAGTAATTCTTGGCCCTGTCTGGAAGTGGACATGCTCACCTGCTTCTGCAACAGTTTTGACTTTGCCAGGTTGCCTAATAGATAGAGTTGTTGAGATGTGTAAACTGTCAGGTTCCTAGCCTGTTACACATCCATCACCAAACTGCCTGTGAGAAGCCAGTCAGTGTAGTAAGGGAACAGCTTAATGTTCATATCTGAGAAATGCTGCCACTACTCACAGACACATCAAGGCAAATTTGGGCACTCACCAGCTTATAAAACAATACACCAACAGCATGAATAGAAATGTTCATTGTCTGAATTTATTTAAAGACCATTCATGGCATTCACAGACAAACACATAGAGCCCACCTGATGCATTTTGGATGACTGTTCTTTATCAAAAGCTAAGGTAGTTAAACAGACAAACAGTTTAAATACTACAAACCAGTTTGAAGTATGTGTGATGTCATACTGAACATTCAAAATCATTGGTTAAAAACAACTAAAGGAAGTATATATCAACTAAACAATACCATTAAAAACATAAAAAACATGATACCTTTCATGAATTAACACAAGGAGGGAGGTAGGGGAATAGGGTATGGAGACGTGCAAACTGTCAGGTCCCTAGCCTGTTTCACATCCATCACCAAACTGCATGTGAGAAGCCAGTCAGTGAGGTAAGGGAACAGCTTAAGGTTCATGTCTGAGAAATGCTGCCACTACTCACAGACACTTGGTGAACACCCTGAGGGCCAATCATTGTCCACAGGGCATGATTCAAAACAGATAGAGGATCCACTGCACTTGAAAATGGATGCAACCACCTGTGGGGATGGGGGATGTGTAAGTGCATTCTGCGGTCCAGGAAAGAAAACAAGCCCCTTGTAGCCAGCCCATCAGCTCAGTGATACCACGAATGCATGCCAGTGACCTTGAATTGGAAATGAGCCAGGCAGGAGGACTGGTCATCAAAGGGGATGCCCTCCTCCTCCGGGTGGGGGTGGGGGTGGGGTGCTACAATTCTGCTACCTCTGTGACCACAGGTGTCAATGCAGTCAGGGCAGTCTGGGTGTGAGGACACTGGCTGGCACTGTGCCCAGTCACTCAATTGTATGTGCATGCATACTTATTGTCCCTGCTGCTGGCACCCTGCAGGGGAAATGAAACCTAAGAAAAAAACCTGAAAGTATGCATGATGGCACCCAATTCTCCCAGAACCTGCCATCCTGACTGTTTGCTCCACTACCCAATCTACAGGGTCAGAGGGGGTAGCTGTAGAAACTGTAAAACAAACCACAACAGTGTAGGAGTTATGCTGTGCCATGGCAGTAGAGGTATGGAGGTAAGTGCCAGGGAAGGGCTGGGATGGGACTTGGGATTGCCAGGGCTGAAAGGGCAGCTCCAGTGATAAAGGGGTTGAAAAGGATCCTGAGTAAAAAAATAAAACACAACAGACCCCTGGCTTCAGGGATGGATGGATCTGGTTCAGGGATACTATTCTAAGCTTCTGGGTCTGTTAATGTATCTACAGAATTCATAGATTGGACCCAGGAGTAACTCGGGCACTCACCACCACATTAGTTGCTGACATTAAAGTTAAAAATGTGCTAATGTGGTGGTGAGTGCCTAAGTTACTCCTGTGTCCATGTTTGTTTTACTTGAGAGCACCATAGCCTTGTGCGCACTCTGTTCTTTGTTTTAGGATTCACAGATTGAATGTGCTGTGCCATTCCCCTGCCTGTTTGAGTATCAGAAAGTACCAGGACACAAATCCAAGTTGTGCTTCACTTTCTGAGAAAGGTTCTGTTGCATGCTAGGAGCTGTTGGACTTCATCCTGTATCCTCTGGTAAGACTAGACCCCAGAGCCAGATGAATTTCAAATTATGACTGACTTGCACAACTTCTCACTGACCTTTTCAACTAGCTGTAGATTCATGACTTCAACTAAATAAGGAAAATTCAACTGATTTTTGAGTTTGTGCATGTGCTGCGAACTCCTTGGGATAGTGACTTTAGAGGGGTGTGTCAATGTCTGTCCAATGCAGAGTGCTCTGCAAGGGGCTCATCGGTATCACACCAATCATCAGACAGGCTGGTCCTGATGCTGTTTTGCCCGAAGTAGTCTGCACTTGAAAAGAAAAAGCCACACATATCATGTGGCGGCTTTTTCCTTTCATCTGCAGGTCACAGTACAGCAAACAGCTGTTTGTGTCGTGACATCTCCACCCCCTCTCGCCACTCCACCGGTCCCTTCCTGAAAGGTGGGAGGAGGCGATTTCCTCGCCTGTCTCCTCCATGTCCCGCTTTCTAAATTTGCTTATTTTCTCCCACCCGTGCGTAGTAAGCTACAACCTAAGCTCTGTACGGGCTAGGAGTATTCAGTACCCCAAAGCACTTTTACTCTAAGCACGTCATTTCCAATGGCACCCCTCCCCTAACCAGCAGCCTCCCTCTGGGCAACCCACCTCCCCGCACCCCCCTCACCCATACTACTCTGGAGGTCAGGAGCAGTGATCTTCTGTGGACTGAGAACACGTCTGCACTCTTCAAAAGCTGACCACAAACTGAAGAAAATCATGATAAGCCCTATAATGGTAATCAATGGGGAATTTCAACTTAGGCTGATATCTCAGCCATATTTTGGAGTTCTGGTCCCAAATTTTCAACATGGGTTCTTGGGACCCCACCTCGTGAATGCAGTCGCTGTCATTTCGTTTCCCAGTCCTGAAAGGTGATTTCATGGTAACTGCGCAGAATCACCTTTTGGGACCAATTAACAAAATGACAGTGCCACTGTTGTTGAGGTAGTGTCCCAAAAAGCCCTTGCTGCAAATTTGGTGAAGTAACTCCCCAAAATGATGGCGTTACAAGAGTCTGTTGTGCAAGTTTCTACGCACACTCATAACGTCATCAATTTTTAAGATTTTCACTCCAAATTTCCAACATTGCCATTTTTTTCACACACCCTTGTAAACAGTATGGCTGTCATTTTTTGCATCCTTCCTAACATAGAAACATAGAAACATAGACTTTGACGGCAGATAAGGACCACTTGGCCCACCCAGTCTGCCCATTTCCCTACCTACTGGATAAGCTGCAGATTCTAGTTAACTAACAGCCTACTTCCTGCCACCCCCCACTACAATTGCCTTATGTCTGTCCCATGCATGCTTGAATTCCCCCACTGTTTTAGACCCCACAACCTCCCCAGGAAGGCGGTTCCATGCATCCACCACTCTCTCCATGAAAAAACTTTCCTCACATTACCCCTGAGCCGTCCCCCCTCTATCTTTAAATTGTGCCCCCTTGTTCTTACACATCTCTTTTTCTGAAAGATGCTACCCTCCTGGACTTTGTTGATTCCCTTGAGGTACTTAAATGTTTCTATCAGGTTCCCCCGTCCCTCCTTTCATCAAGGGTATACATATTAAGCTCTTTCAGTCTCTCTTCATATGATTTCTGATGCAGACCCTGCACCATTTTAGTTGCCCTCTTCTGGACTGCTTCCAGCCTGTCTATGTCCTTGCGTAGATGAGGTCTCCAAAACTGCACACAGTACTCCAGATGGGGTCTCACCAACTGTCTGTACAGAAGGATAACCACTTCCCTTTTTCTACTTGTGATGCCCCTTCCTATGCATCCCAGTATCCCTCTGGCTCTCCTTACTGACTTCTCACATTGCTTACCAACCTTTAGATCATCTGATATGACTACCCCCAAGTCCCGTTCCATTTTTGTTGTTGTTAGTACCGCCCTTGCTATTGTGTACTCTTCTTCTGGGTTTTTGTTTCCCAGGTGCATTACTTTGCACTTCTTTGCATTGAATCTAAGTTGCCATATGTCTGACCATTCGTCCAACCTTGCCAAGTCCCTTCTCATCCTTTCTACCCCCCCTTGTGTATCAACTCTGTTACAGATCTTTATGTCATCTGCAAAGAGGCATACCTTTCCCTCCAGACCCTCTGCAATGTCACCTATAAAGATGTTAAAGAGGACTGGACCCAGTACTGAGCCCTGAGGTACTCCACTAGTGACCCCCCTTTCTTTGAAATGTGTTCCACTCACTAGTACCTTCTGTGTCCTGTCATGCAGCCAGTTTGCTACCCAGGCTACCATCCTGGGACCCACTCCCAGGCTGGCTAACTTGATTATTAATCTTTTGTATGGGTCTAGGTAGGCCATATCCACAGCCCCTCCCTGGTCTATTACTTTGGTCACCCAGTCAAAGAAATCTATTAGATTCGTCTGACATGACTTTCCTGCTGTAAATCCATGCTGCGTTGGGTCCTGTGCCCCGCTGGCCTCTAGGTACTCAACAATTCTTTCTTTCAGAAGTGACTCCATCATTTTCCCTACCACTGAGGTCAAACTTACAGGTCTGTAGTTTCCTGCTTCTGCATTGCTCCCACTTTTGTGAAGGGGAATCGCATCTGTCCTCCTCCAGTCCTCAGGTACCACCCCATCCTCCCATGATTTGTTAAAAAGTGTGGTCAGTGGTGTCACTAGGTCCTCCCTTAGTTCTTTTAGGATTCTGGGGTGAATCCCATCAGGCCCCATTGCTTTGTCCACCTTGAGTTTTAGGAGTTCTTTCAGGACTCTTTCTTCTGTAAATGGACTGGTGTCAACTCCCCTACCCAGAGTTCTTCTATTGTCTGGTTTAGGTAACTCCTCCTCATCTTCTTTTGTGAATACTGAGCAAACATATTCATTCAGTATCTCTGCCTTTTCACTGTCTCCCTCTGCCCACCTCCCCAATCCCTTATTAATCTTCACTATTCCTCCCTTAACCTTTCTATGCTCCTAATGTACCTATAAAGGTTTTACTCCTTCTTAACTGAATTGGCTATTTTTTCTCGGTTTGGGCTTTTGCTATTCTGACTGCCTTCCCCACTTCTTTCTGCTTTAATTGATACAGTTCCCCGTCGTGCTCCTTCTGTGATACCTTATACTTTTTGAATGCAGCCTTTTTCTCCTTAACCTTCCCTGCCACCTCTTTTGAGAACCATAGTGGTTTTTTACTCCGCTTTGTTTTCTTTATCTGTTTCACACAAAGTCTTGTTGCCTGTATGATGGCAGTTTTGATTTTTCTCCATTGTTCTTCCACCCCTCCTTTTTGGCCATTTACTAGTGCATTCCTCAGGTATTCACCCATTTTGCCAAAGTCAGCCCTTCTAAAGTCCAGTATGCTTGTTTTTGTATGGCTTGTCTCCATGGTTGTGCTTATTGTGAAGCACACTGTGCAGTGGTAGCTTGTTCCCAAATGTCTACTGACTTCTAAATTTGTGATCCTTTCTCCATTTGAGAGTACCAGGTCTAGTATTGCTCCCTCCTGAGTGGGTTCCAATGCTAGCTGTCTAAGGCCTGCCCCCTGCAGGGCATCGAGAATGACCCTGATCTTGAATGTGGCTGCAGTACATGTCATCCAGTTAACATCTGGCATATTCAGGTCCCCCAACAACAGTATTTCCCCTTTTTCTGCCATTTTGAGAATGTCCTCTATCATTTTCTTGTCCATTTCCTCCCCTTGAGATGGGGGTCTGTATACAACCCCTATGCGGATTGTGATGCCATTCCATGTCTCCAAGGTGACCCAGAGTGCCTCTTGTCCTCCCCCTTTACTTTTTAGTTCTGCAGCTTTGATCCCTTCCCTTATGTATAGAGCTACTCCACCTCCTCTTTTCCCCTCCCTGTCCCTTCTGTAGACTGTGTACCCTGGTATGTAGACATCCCAGTCATGGTTCTCCATGTACCGTGTTTCTGTAACTGCCACAATATCCAATTGTTCATCTTCCATCAAGGCTACTAGCTCAGGAAGCTTGTTTCCCAGACTACAGGGCATTGGTACTCATTGCCCTCCATTTAATGTTGGCTTTATCCTTTTTTCCCCCATGCCTGCTCTTTTTGGCCTTGTCTATTTTTCCATTTACCCCTGTACTGCCCTCTGTTGAGCACTGTACCTCAGTGTTTACCTTACTACCCATCATGTTTTGTGGGGGGAGGCTTGAAATTTCCTGCCTCTTATTAGCACCTCCCCCCATGGCTAGTTTAAAAGCTTGCCAAGGAAACATTTAAACCTGTCACTTAGGATCTTGGTTCCCTTCGTGGACAGATGCAGCCCATCATGCCAGTATAGACCTTCATCTCTCCAGGTGTACCCCCAGTCCCCAATGAAGCCAAAGCCTTGTGCTCTGCACCAGTTTTGCAACCATTCATTAAACTGCATGGTGTGTAGTACCCTAGCCTCACCCCTGCCATGGACTGGCAGTACCTCTGAGAAGGTCATACCTCTCAACTGTCCCTGATTTTCAGGGACGTTCCTGATTTTGCCTCAGAATTGTACTGTATCCCTCCTAAAAATTGTCTTTCCATGACCAAACTGTGGGGGTTATAAGCATAAAATAATATCAAACATTAAAGTTACAGACTTGTTCTTCCTTAGATAATGCATGTTACACTAAGCCCTTTATTCTACCAGCTTCCTGAAGGGATATCTCCAGTTCTGAAGAAAGGTCCCTGATTTTGGTCCTTTGTCCCTGATTTTTTTTAAGCCTTGTCTCTGATTTATGAGGTAGGAGGTTGAGAGGTATGGAGAAGGTAACCGTGCTTGCTACCTGTCTGAGGCTCCTCCCCAACTCCACAATTTCATCCTGCACTGCACTGATCCCATGCCTAGCTAGGTCATTTGTCCCAAGGTGGACAATGATCTCTAGTTCCCTCTCCTGTGATGCTGCTTCTGCAATCCTGAGGATTCACTTCTTGTCCCTCCAAGCCATGGCACCAGGCAGGCACCTTACTTCCCTCTCCTCTCCCTTCCCCAGGTCTACCCCTCTAACAATTGAGTCCCCTATCAGAAGCTGTTTCCTTCCCCTGTGGTGTCCCTTGCCACCCTTCTGTGGGTCTCCCTTGTGGGTGCCCTCAGCATTCTTCTTGGTCTCCACTGAGGGTGCCATCATAGAGGAACCTTGTTCTGCCAGATTGGAGTATGGTTTGTGTAGAGGTACAACTAGGGGGCTTTGCCTCTGTTCCACCACCCGCACCCTCCCAGAACCCACTGTGGTCCAACTGCTCTTCATACTTGGCAGCCTCTGTGGCAGTGGTTGTGGCAGTGGTGCTCTTTGGGTGGGGGAGGCCTCCTTAGTCCTTGCCAGTTCAGCCTGGAGGTGGGCAACCTAATCCCTCAGAGCTGACAGTTGCCTGCAAATAGGACAGCGACACAGTTTCCAGAATGTCTCCCAGAAAACTGCTGCCCCACAGCTAGTGCATTGCACCACTCCCCACATGTCCCTCTCCCTTATAATATACAATATGTAATAAATATATATATTTTTTTCTTCCTTTTTGTGGTGTGCGCTTACCCTTTATGCACTGTGCTGGGTTATTAAGAATATGACAGTTCTGCCCCAAGACCTGTTGAGGAAGTGATGTCAGAACATTGGCTATAAAGGAAACGTCACACTTGGGGGGATGGGGAAGGGTGGGTGAGTAGTCCACAATGACTGGTGACTGTTAGAAACAATCAAATACACCACTGCTCCACCACCCTGGTGACTACTGCCCTTTATAGTAATTCAACTAACCTCCAGTAACTGATTTGTCAACTATTTAAAAGTAATTTGATGCAAACTGTTACAGAATACTAGTAGACAGTCCAGTTACCCACAAAGAAAAATCAAATATGCAGTTATTTCAACCCTTCTGAAGATGCTCACAAGATAAGCAGTTTTGAAAACCCCCTTCCTGATTTAAAAACGAAAATAATTAAACACAAAGCAACACCAATGTAAGACTATAAAGTAAGGAAAACTTCCCTCAGATGTAAGTAAGAGAGATTTGTTGCAGATTTCTAGTCCAATATAGTATATCTCATGCAGCTTCTCAGTTGTTTCAAAGCACACCCTGTTATACAACTTGAAGAGATGGGCTTCTGTCTGAAACAGGATCACACCAGTAGTTTATAGGAATTGATCAATGCTGGAATGTTCCACCCAAAACAATTGGCTATGATGCATGGTCTCCCTGACTAGTGAAGACAATTTCCACCACCTGAGGCTCTGTCTGGCATCAAATTACAAACTGCAGCCTTTGCTATTAGAAGTACACAGCCACCACCAGTAAATTATTTCAAAATATATTGATGCAAACTGTCACAGAATACTAGTAGACAGTCCAGTTACCCACAAAGGAAAATCAAATATGCAGTTATTTCAACCCTTCTGAAGTTGCTCACAAGATAAGCAGTTTTGAAAACCCCTTTCCTGATTTAAAAACGAAAATAATTAAACACAAAGCAATACCAATGTAAGACTGTAAAGTAAGGAAAACTTCCCTCAGATGTAAGTAAGAGAGATTTGTTGCAGATTTCTAGTCCAATATAATATATCCCATGCAGCTTCTCAGTTGTTTCAAAGCACACCCTGTGTTTTTGCACCTGTGTCGCAGAATGGCACAATCGCTGTGTTAAATCAACTTCTGGGACAGATTAACGAAATTCCAGTGCTACTGTTCATATGGGGAGGTCACAAAATGGCCATGTTGAAAATTTGGTGAAAACATTCCAAAAAATGACTGCGTTATGAGGTGCGCTGCACAGTTGCTAAGACACTGAACTGGCTAAGAATATTTTCTACGGCATTTGTCGTGGGAAAAGTTATAACATAACAGGGACTACCTGAAGCTGAATGAAAACATCTGACCAACGTGAAAAAGTATTTAAACACTTGCAATATGCTTACTGTACTTAATGGCAGCTTATTACCCATCATGCTAGTACTATTTATTTGAAACACAGCAAACTACTTCAGTGAAAGCATCTTCTGTACCATAACTTGATAACAGTATTAATGTTATCATCATCACGCACTACATATTTAGCACACTTCAGTGAAAACATCTTTTGTACAGTAACTTGATAACAGTATTAATGTTATCATCATCACACACTACATATTTAGCACAGCAGGACTGAAAAAACATAAGAATCAGTCCCAGCCTCATATCTTAGAATTAGGAAGACAGAGTAGGACTATACATTACATTGAAATGTACTGTATGCATGAGACAATATACATATTTACTTAAGTGTCATAGAAACACTGAAATTGTGAGCAAATAAAGACCGCTAGGCCCATCTTGTCTGCTCTGACCGTACACTAGTTTGTGGCCTTTGACTCTAACTGGTCAGTTGCCCTCACCCCTTCCTCCCACCTCTAAGGTTCCCCTATGCCTGTCCCAGGTAAGCTTAAAACCCTGTACTGTACTGTGCTTGCTCCCATAACCATCTGTGGCAGTCTGTTCCATGGGTCCACCACCCTGTCTGTGAAGGAAAACCTAACCTGCTCCTTCCAGTTTAATGGTATGCCCACTTGTACGTGTACAGCTCTTGTACTGGCAGATGTCTCCCCCCACTATCTTGTTTATACTCTAGGTACTTGAATGTTTCTGTCATGTCCCCCGAATCAATCCTCTCCTCCAGCAAGTAGATATTGAGGTCCTTGAATCTCTCCTGATATGTTTTATGTTGCAATCCCTGCACCATCTTGGTCGATCTCCTCTAGATGGCCTCCAACCTGCCAATTTCCTTATGAAGGTGTGGTCTCCAGAATTGCACACTGTACTCTAGATGAGGCCTCACCAGCATTTTATACAAAGGTATCACTACCTCCTGCCTTCTGCTAATGATAACCTCTACCAATACACCCCTTCCAGCTGCTTTTGTACTCTGCTTTGACACCCAGGTCCCTTTCCTCCTTGGTGATCATCAGCAACTCCCTCCATTTTGTAGCTTATCTCAGGGTTTCCTCTTCCCAGGTGCATTATTTTGCACTTCTTGGAAATGAGCCTCAGTTGCCACACCTCAGACCATCTTTCAAGTTTTTCCAGGTCTCTCCTCATCCTCTCCACCCCATCTGGAGTATCCACCCTGTTGCAGATCTTGGTGTCATCTGCAAACAGGCAGACCTTACCCTCTAACTGGTCAGTGAAGTGCACTCTGGAGTGGACTCAGATGAAAAAGTGAGTGCAGTCCCATTGCCTACAACCCAGTTTCCTCAACAAGACCCCGCAGTCAAAAAGTGTGCTTGCTACTGTAGTTGAGGTTGAGGCTAGAGCTGAACAGGACCCTCCCTTCCTAACAAAACAAAGGTTTTCTCTGTATTTAAAAAAAATTACTATGAATGACGAATGGAATGAAAAAGTCAAATGTTGGTGGATGGAAGAAGGGTAGCCACCCCAACTGCTAGCTACAGCACGGTGGCAGGCAGCTCCTGCCATTTTTCTACCCCATCTCTACTCCTTCCTCCTGTGGTGGCTGGTGTACCCTTGTGAGACAAGTCTTGCCACTCTCTGCCTGTCACAGGCATTGTAGGCAATTAGGCATCACCTTGGGCCTCGCCTGAGAAGTGGGTGAAAGACATGTCAAAAAGTAAAAAAAAAAAATTATCAGCAGTGCTGCAGTGCAGTGTAGTTGGTGGCACACAGTAGCCCACTTCTTTTTTTGAGTACCCTTCCTTTCCTGCTCATGCTTGAGTCGAGTCGAGAATTTAAGCAGCAGTAGTAACATTAAGTTCAGGCATCTGGGCTCACTGGCTTGCTTAGGTTACAAGGAAGTGGCACTGTGACAGCATAGGTGTAATTTGCCTTTGACATTTGGGGGCAGGGGTGGGGCTGGGGCAGGGCAGAACAGGTTGCATGTGACTGTATTACTTTCTCACTGGTGCTTTAGCAGTTACATACATTGTCTTAAGTTAATACAGAAATACTTACATGTATTTGCATTCTTCTCTCCCTTCGGTTAGCATAAACATCTACAATGTTCCCTGGGATAAGCTTTGCAGTCAAATCAGCTTCTATGTGAAGGACAGCCACTGAAGAAAATCATTCTTCTTCCATGGTTGAATGCAACCAGTTTCTAATCCTCATTGCAGAAAAGTTTTGTTCAGATGTGGCTGTCCCGACAGACAAAGTGAGAACTAATTGATTGAGTTTGTAAGTTTGTAATAGTTTGGGTAAAGGGTTTGAGATACTTTTTGAAGCCTCTGGAAAGTAATAGGAGATTCACTACTGGCAAAAATTTCCATTTCTGAAGCTGCACGATGAGGATTTATGTTTAGTGGGTCTGCACACAACTGTAAGAGTGGCTGAATGCCATTTTTGTTGCGCTTTAACACTGAATCACAAGCTCCAGCAATTTCCATCAATTCTTTTGAGAATCGCCTCCCTAACTCTCCAATCATGGCATCCAAAACAGGCAAATATAACTGCTGATGCCACTGGGAGTTTTCAGATGCAGTTGCAAATGTAGCTGCAGCCCCTTCTATATCCTCTCTTTGACCCACAGTGATTGGTACCAGGAAGTCTTTAAGATGTGCTAGGATTTTTACAACCCTTCTTTTTGGAGCTGCTGCTTGCTGTGTATCTTCATGATCATCTGGCACTGCAGTAGTATGCTCTTTGCAGAATTCTGTAATTTCTTTCCACATTTCATTCCAGCCTTCTTTAGTTCTGTGTTTTGTGAAACACACATTCATGTTTTCTATTATGCAAGAAGCTTTTGCAAGCGTGATATCGCTGCCTTGAAGTCCTTTGTGAGTGATATGAACTACTTTCAGAATATCTTGGTAGATAATTAAGCAAGCAATGAACTGCACACCACTCATATGCTGATAGAGACCAGTTGTTTTAACAGACCACGTTTCTCCCTGTTCACCGAGTTGTTTAAGGCACTGCATGATGGCAGTGTATTGCATTTGTACTGCAAACACACTTTTCCACTTGCGTGTCAATCAACTGCACTATCTCTCGCTGCTTTAGATCCAAAGCTTTTTGCATATCGAGAAACACTTGATAATTGGTTGGCTCAGCAAAAACTGAATACAGTTTCTCAATTACATTAAAAAAAAAACACAGCAGTACAATTGACTTTACGGCATTCTACAAGGGCAAGGTTGAGCTTGTGGGCCATACAATGTACATACATTGCTAATGGATAGTCTTCTTTCAGCCACTGCTGAACTCCCATAAGATGTTCTGACATTACATCCAGCCAGATTGGAGCAGGAGGACTAAGCAGGGCGCATCAGCAGGCTGCTTCTGCAGCAATGAGGAGATTTCGAACTGCAGCGGCAGGGGAGCCGAGCTGCAGGGTCGGGGGTGGCCACATCAGTGGCACAGAGGACTGAAGAGCAAGTGCCCAATTGGCAGCAAGGGCACCAACTACAAACTCATGGCTGGGCCTTTATAAGGGATGTGCCCAGCTACTGCTCAGATCCAGCCAAATTGGAGTAGGGGGACTAAGCAGGCCGCATCAGCGGGCTGCTTCTGCAGCATTGAGGAGATTTTGAACTGCAGTGGCAGGGGAGCTGCGGGGTCAGGGGTGGCCACATCTGTGGCACAGAGGACTGAGGAGCGAGTGCTCAATCGGCAGCAAGGACGCCAACTACAAAGTCGCAGTTGGGCCTTTATAAGGGACGTGCCCAGCCGCTACTCGGATCCAGCCAGATTGGAGCAGGGGGACTAAGCAGGCCACATCGGCGGGCTGCTTCAGTAGCATTGAGGAGATTTCAAACTGTGGCGGCAGGGGAGCCGAGCTACAGGGTAGGGGGCGGCCACATCGGTGGCACAGAGGACTGAGAAGTGAGCGCCCAATTGGCAGCAAGATGCTAACTACAAATTCACGGCTGGGCCTTTATAAGGGATGCACCTAGCCACTACTCAGATCCAGCCAGATTGGACAGGGGGACTAAGCAGACCATAATGGCAGGCTGCTTCTGCAGCATTGAGGAGATTTTATTTTCCCGCACACCCTCCCCGGCCCCAACCCCGACCTCTAGTAAATGCTCAGAGGAGGAGGGGACTGGTGGAGGTAGGCCACTGACTGGCAGGGGGACTATACTGGGGTTGGGGGATCTGGGTGGGGGAGGTTCTTGGGGGAGTCCTCTCTCCAACCGTGACTCAGACTCTGTCTCTGACTGTTTCTTGGAACTGTGCGGGGTGGATCTCTGTGGAGGTGGAACTGTTGGGGGGGATACTCTGTATATTATATTGAAGCTGTTTTGGGGCTGTAACACTGTATTTATTATTGTTTATACTGCCTAGTACATTGGAGGTGTGGAGGTGGAACTGTTAGAGGTGGAATCTGTACATTCTATTGAAACTGATTTGGGGCTGTAACACTGTGTTCATTATTGTTAGACTGACTAGAACATTGGTCTAAGGGCTGTGTGTTTGAATTGCACTAGCTGCATCTCTGGCTATGGCTGCCTCTAGAGGATTGTGGGTAGGGACACCTTGGGGGGGGACCTGGTCATGGGGGCACGTCCAATAATTTTTGGAGAAGGTCGCTGGGGATGGCCCCCACTCACCAGGGCAGGCATCTTTGGCAGGGTTGTAGGGTGCACTGGCTGTGGGGCAGCCATTGTTCTAAACTGGGCCTGGAGGAAGGGGGGTTGTCCAGTTTGTAGACAGTTTTTGCAGATCGGGGGGAGATTGACTGATTAAGGAGAGAACTGGAGATGTTGGGGGGAGGAGTAAATGTGTCTGGGAGGGCCAGTGAGGGGCAGAAGGGCTGTGTTGATGGTGTGAGATCTGGATCCATTCCGTCAGGTAGGAAGGGAGAACTTAGGGAGCGGGGGCTGGTGGCTAAGGGAGTACCTACCTGGGAGGATACATATAGAGAAAACTGTCTAAATCATAGGAGGTTGGGGGCATACAGGAGGGTTGGGAGAGACAGGAGGCCTGCCAGAGGGGCAGATAGTGGAAAACCTGGACATAGAAAAGAGGTAGACTTTGCGTGCTATAACAAATCTGAGCCATTGAGCAAGTTGGGGGGGGTGAGGATTTGCTGAGCGGGAAGAGAAGGAAAAGGGGTGGGGTGGGAGGGTTATGGGAAATTGGAAGGGGAGGATAGCAGAAACTATATAAGTGTAACCCCCTGCAAATGGGGGTTCCCAAAAGACTTCCAGGAGCTTGCTTGAATGCTCCAAGCCTGAATGGTGTTTGCGTTTAAGCCATTTATCAGTGAGTGTTTTTAGAACCTCTGGTACTGTCTCTTTAAGAGCTGTCTGCTTGCAGACATAATTAGTTGTATGGGGACTGTGTGTTTCTTTGATTGAGTACCACTCAGCTGCTGCCAATTCACCCCATTTTGCAGTCACTAGGAGTGCAAAGGGAACCTGTCTGAAAGATGTAACTGATTGCCAGAAATCATTTACAGTAATAATAAAATTACAGTTTGTCTAACCTGCTTTCTTTGCAGTCAGAACTGTCTGCCTAGTTCCCATTCTGGTTTTGAACTGCTGAACTGGACCAATCAGTGGGGTAAACCAGCTCTAAAATGATGCCTTGGACGAATCAGAACTTGGGACTCATAATCTGAGCCAGCCACAAGAGGATTGTATGGGCAGTGACTCTGGGAGATGTAGTTTAGACTTGTGCCTTTTTGGACCAACAGCAGCAGTCTATTGTGAGTGACAGCCAATCCAGTCAAGAACTGGGAGAACTCAAAGGAAGTGCCCGTTTTGTCTGTTGGGAGTTTCAGTTTGAGATCTGAAAGTGAAGGGAAAGAAACCCTGTGCTCCTTCAGTGCACAGTTTCAGTCAAAAAACGTGTGCAAGGCCCAGAGTTCCGGTCTACAACTTGTAACTGCTTGTTAGGACTGAATCCGTCCTGTGAAAAGAATCAAAGGATCTCTGAAGAGTAGAAACCAGGCTCACCCTGTAGAAGACTGAAGAAATTGTTGAATTACACTCGGTCTGTCAGGAACTGAATCTGCTGTGTGTTCTCCTGGTTATTGTGCAGTAATTGCATTGGGATACAGATGCAGCCTGCCTGGTATAGTGCTTTCTTTTTTACCATATAAATGTGTGAGGAGTCTCTTGGAGATCAAAAGTAGCCCTGCTGACATTGAAGGACCATATCTTCTTTGGAGGTCGTGAGTACTAGTTCGGGTCGCTCCTGTTGAATTGCCACATTAAATCCAAATGGAATTACTGTACTGCTGACTGTTTAATTTTCCTTTTCTCTGTGTGAAAGGGCCCTACCAGCTGCCACGGTTTGGACTAGCACTCAGGGCCTGGGTACCCAGGGACAGTAACTGGTGAGGGATAGGCCGTGCACAGAGCCATAGGTAGATAGTAAAGTGATAAGCTAATTAACCTGATTTCCCCTGTCCTTGTTATATCCCCCTAAATAAATCAGAGCTGTTTGTTTCAACAAAGTTATACTGCCTGAGGTATTTGTCTATGTTAAAGTACTGTACTGTGATTGTTGCACTGTATCTTATTTTACAGGATGTCCCGTGCCTGAACCAGCCTTTGGGGTAAGTGTATACTGTGAAGGTAATTCTGCTATATTGTGTGGGCCACTAGTGGGAAGAAAGGGGGTTGCAGTGTCCCAGAGGGCTGTGACCAAGTAAGTTTAACTATTGCAAACCCTGACCTCTGGTGGAGGCACCCGCCATTGGATCCAGGCCCCTCAACCTGTTAGGGTGCAAATCAGGCAGGGGTAGTAGCCCCTGGGATAGCGCCATCTAGGGGTTACATAAGCATGCTAGCAGGGGGAAGGGCAAATCAAATGTCTCAGGTAGGGAGGGGGAAACCCAGCAGGGGGAGGGGATGGAGGCTGCGAGTTCACTCAATGAAAAAGGTGGGGACACTGAATCAAGGGAGGTGAGTCCCACGGGGGGAGGATAAAACAAGAGTAGGGCTCAAATATAATGGTGCCCTGCAGGAGGGCATGGTGGGGGATAAGAGGATAAGGGATGAGGTAGATAGGGTGATGGTGATAGGAGTGATGTATTAGTGGGGTCAGGTGAGGTAGGAACTGGAAGGTGGGAGGTCAAAGAAGAGGGCTTGACTGGGGTAGGAAATGGGGTGGGGGCTAAACTGAGGGCAGTTGGGGAACTCTGTTATAAAAGCCATGACAAGAGGGGTAGGACAGCAATGGGTTCTACTGTAGAGGGACCAGAGGGAAACCAGGGGAAAGTGGTCACAGGAAGGGGGGAGGTGACAGGAGCTGGAGAGGGTCCAAAACTGAGGTAAACCCAAGCCCAAGGGGACATTAAGGTACTCCTGCTGGGGGACTCTATGATCAGGGGTATTCAGTGGGAGGGGCTGGGAGTGGAAAGGTCCAGTCCAGTTAAGGTAGTGGGTATTCCGGCCTCACTGTGCATAGGGTGAATTTCATGGTGTATGAGTTGGCGAAGGACTGTGGTGGGTCACCAGACTTCCTGATGCATTTGGGGACAAATGATATCGAGGAGAATAGTGTGCTGGAAATTCAAATAAGGTTCCAAGAGCTGGCAAGGGTCTGTCATGACAATGGTTACACAGTCTCCTTCTCAGAAATCCTGCCAGTGCCAAGGGCCATGGGAGAGAACAAACAGAAGCTCAGGAAAATAAAAGAGTGGCTCAAGCAGTGGGGTGCTGAAAGTGGAATGGGGGTCTTGGGGGACTGGGGGGACGTTTGGGATGACAAAGGATTGTATGCCTTGGGATAGACTTCACCTAAATCTAGCAGGAAAGGGAGTTCTCAAGCGGGGGATGGCAGATTTCATTTAGGCTAGATGGGGTTTAAACTTGTGAAGGGGGGAGGTTTGGAAGTGGGGCTGATCCAGCCATCCATATGGTAGTAGGAATGGCCCTAAACCGAAAATGGGGGATGGTACTCGAGGAGAGGGAGGTGGACGGATGTATGTAAGACCCAGGGTAGAGATGGTTAAGGGGGGTGGGGACAAGGGTTGCAGAGTGGTTTTAATTAAAGCCAGGAGCCTGGGAAATAAGATGCCTGAGCTGTAGACCATGCTGGTAGGGGAGGGAGGGAGTGGATGTGGCAGTTGTCACTGAGACTTGGGTCACCCCTGGCCATGACTGGGATCTTAATCTAAATGGGTACCTTGTGCTTAGGAAGGATAGAAAGGTGGGCAGAGGGGGAGGAGTAGCAATGTTCCTTAGGGATAACATCGAGATTATTAGAGTGGAGGAAGGAGAGGGCAGCATGGAGGCCTTGTGGGTCACCTTGCGAACCCCCGTGGGAGGGAGGATTAAGCTGGAGGTGGTATATAGGCCCCCAGGATTGGCAGAGGACCTGGAGGAGGGACTGCTGGCTAACATTAAGGGTCACTGTGGACTGGAAGGGGAAGGAGTGGTGTTGAAGAGGGACCTTAATATGCCGGCTACCGATTGGGGAACTATGATGTCCACTGTGTACAGGGAGCAAAAGCTGCTGGATGGCTTCCTGGACATGTTCCTAAACCAGCAAGTGATGGACCCAATGAAGGTGGGTACTATCCTGGATGTGGTCTTAGTGGATGGGGACCTGGTATGGGATCTGGTTGTGGGAGAACCCCTGGCTGGAAGTGACCATGACTCAGTCTGCTTTCGGTTGAACTTGGGGTGGGGGGATCATTCAAGGATGATGATAGTGGATTTTCAGGGGGCAGACTTTAGGAACATGGGGGACATACTCAAGGGGCATTTGCAGAAGATAAAACCAGGTATGGACATTGAATGCAGGTGAGAGACCATAAAGCAGGGGATTCAGGAGGCCACCAGGACCTGTGCAAGGGTGAGGCACAAGGGAGGTAGGTCTTGTAAACCATGTTGGTGGACCAGGGAGGTCCAGGATGCAGTAAGGGAGAAAAAGGCTACCTATAGTAGGTACAAACAAGCATTTGTCAATGCCGAATGTTGTCGTGCTGGCATTGGCAGTGGGAGTGGCGTAGCTAGAGGTGCAAAGTGCTGTGATTTTGTGAATGTGTCTCAAAAGGTGATTTTGCACAGCGAGCACGCCATTATGTGCCACAGCTGTGGAAACACGTTTTGGGCAGGCTGTGAAAAATGGCAGCTGGACTGTTGATAAGGAGATGTACACAAATGCCAGTGGTGAAAATGTGGCATGAAAATATTGCAGATTGACGAAGTTACAAGGGTGCTGGAAACTGCACAATGCACGCTTGCAACACAGTCGTATGGATTTTCGGCACCAAATTTTCAACATTGGCATTTTAGGACCTCTGCTCATGAATAGTGTCACCATCATTTCCTCAAACTGTCCTAAAACTGATTTTCGAGACAGCGTGGCGGCATTCTGTGCCGGACATGCGAAAACACATTTCAGGTAGCTGCAGTGTTCATAGGGAGGTATGGAAATGCCAATGATGAACAGCTGGAGTGAAAGTATTACAAATTATTAAAGTCAAGACGTGCTGCAAACTTGCAATGCATCATAAACACTCATTTTATTGACTTTCGTTCCCAAATTTTCAACAAAGGCATTTTAGGGCATCTGCTAATGAACGGTGTCACTGTCATTTTCATCATGTGTCTTGAACACGAACTTTCCACAGCAAGCACACTATTCTGGGCCGGAACTGCGAAAACAGATTTTGGTCAGGATGTGAAAAATGACAGCTGTACTGTTCATTAGGAAGTGCAGAACAATGGCACTGTAGAAAATCTGGAGTGAGAATATTAGAAGTTTGCGAACATACGAGCGTGCGTGCAAACTGCGCAACGCATGCTTGTAACACAGTCATTTTACGGAATACTGTCACCAAATTTTCAACATAGGCATTTTAGGACCTCTGCTCATGAACAGTGTCACTGTCATTTTCGTAATGTGTCCCGAACACTGATTCCGCACAGCTTAACGCAGATTCATACCGAAGTGCGAAACACATTTCGGCAAGGATGTGAAAAATGACAGCTGTACAGTTCACAAGAAGGTGTAGTAAAATGGCAAATTTGAGAATCTGGAATGAAAATATTGCGAATGCGTTAAGTTACGAGCGTGCGTTGCGCAGTTGCTATGCACCTCGTAAAACAGTCAATTTGTGGAGTATTGTCACCAAATTTTCAACACAGGCATTTTAGGATCTCTGCTCATGAACAGTAATACTGTCATTTTCATAATGTATACCAAACACTGATTTCACACCACGACTGCGCTATTCTGCGCTGGAAGTGCAAAAACACATTTCGGCCAGGATGTGAAAAATGACAGCTATACAGTTCACAAGAAGGTGTGGTAAAATGACAATGTTGAGAATCTGGCATGAAAATATAGCGAATTTGATAACTTATGAGTGCGCATTGCGCAGTTGCTACTCACGCTCGTAAAACAGTCATGTTTCGGATTTTTCCCACCAAATTAACATATGGTTTTGAGAGCCCCTCATGAACAGTGGCACTGTCATTTCACATGGTCCCGAAGGTGATTCCATGCAGTGACTGTGAAATCACCTTTCGGGACCGAATAACGCCATGACAGTGCAAGAATTCATGAGAAGGGGTCCCAAAAACCCCATGTTGAAAAGTTGGGGCCAAAATTCACAAAAAATGCTGGAGATATGTACGAAAGTTGAAAAAAATGTATCTATCCCATCAGACAGCTTACCGGCATTTCCTCAAGTTTGCGGTCGGCTTTGAAGAGTGCAGACGTGTTCCCAGTCCACTGATGATCATCACCGAGCTCCAGAGGTAAGTATGGGGTGGGGGTGGGAGGCAGGGTGCGAGTGGGTGTGCGGGTGGGGAGGGGGACAGAGACTATGAGGGACCGCCTTTTACAGGTGCAAGGAAAAAAAAAAACATCGGAGGACAGGTTTTTTTCAGGGATTTGGCATGCTGGGTGGGCTCAGCATACCACCTAACTGTTGGGGTGGTGTCTGTAGTCGACGGGGATTGGGCACCTCATCGGCAAACAACACGGGGCAGAATTATTCCGACGGGATTGGCACCCTCTGGCACACAAGGAAAGGGGGGGGCAAGAGCCGAGGATTGGGCACCCTCGGCATTAAACAATTGGGAGGTGCTTTGATGCCAATGAGGAGTGGGCTCCCCCATCAGCACATTCACAGGGGACAGGGGCAGCCGACAGGGGGATTGGGCACCCCCGAAGTCAGCAGTTCTATGGCCAGTGTCCCGCCACGTACATAATAGCGGTGAGCATGGCAAGAAAAGGACCGCTGCATCTGACGAGCTTTCCTCAGATTGCAGTGGACCTTTTCTTAGATGTGCTCACCCCATTATGTATGCATGGTGTGGCGACGGCATGCAGGTTGATTGGGAATGCGGATGCACCTACTGCGCGTGCCTGCATTCACCAACAGCTGTTCCGCGCCTCTAAAGCTGCACTGTCCCACGATGTTGGCTGTGCAAGTGCGCCAACATAAAAAATGAGAGGAGAGAGGGATTGAGAAACCTATTGCCTTTCAGCCAGGCATGTCTCCAGAGTGGTGAGGGGGCAAAGGCCTGGAAGGAGCAGAGGCTGGCACAGGGGATACGGGGCAGGGACAATGGGTTCTTTAGGTATATTGGGGAGAGGTGGAAGGTCAAGGGCCAGCTCAGTAGGTAGTGGTCTGCTGAGGGGTGGGAGGAAGGGGCTGGAGAGCAGGCGGTAGTACTAAATGAGTACTTAATTTCGGTGTTCACTAGGGAGGGGTTTGGGGATCTCCTAAAAAGGTGGTTGCAGGACACAGAAGGGGCAGCAGACCAGCTTATTGGGGTACCTGCTGGAGAACAAGCTGCTGGGGGAGGTAGTCCACGGGTGCGACGTCAGGCCATTTCTGATGAAGGGGGGGAACAGATGCTGATATTCCTATTGGTTGGGTGCAGGATGACCTCAAGTCCCTAGAAAAGGACAAATCTCCAGGGCCAGGTGCTATTCAGCCCAGAGTACTGTGGGAATTGACGGATGTTTTGGCTGTGCCACTGGCGGAACTCTTTAACATGTCACTCCAGTTGGGGAAGGTGCCAAGGGATTGGAGACAGGCACATGTTGTGCCCATCCATAAAGGGGGATCAAGAGAAGAACCAGGTAATTATACACCTGTCAGTTTGACATCTGTGGTGGGCAAGATAATAGAGAGCATACTTAAGGAGAGGCTGGGGGGGTTTCATGGAGAAGATGGGTTATCTGGATGACCGGCAGCATAGGTTTGTGTCAGGTAGGTCATGTCAAACTAACCTTGTTGAATTCTATGAGTGGGTGACATCAGCACTCGACAGTGAGAGACCAGTGGATGTACTGTTCCTGGACTTCAGCAAGGCGTTTGATTCAGTCCCTCACAATGGCCTGCTGGAGAAGCTGGGGAGGATGGGGGTAGGCCCATCAATGGTTAGATGGATTGAAAATTGGCTTTTTGGGTGCACTCAGTGGGTGGTGGGGGGGAGGTATCCTCTCCTAGGGAGGTCATAAGTGGGGTCCCACAGGGATCAGTTCTGGGACCGCTCCTGTTTAGTGCCTACATCTCTGATATCCGAGAAGGTATAGGATGTGAAATGAGTCTCTTCACGGATGACTCCAAACTGGGGGCAGTGGTGGAGGGGGAGGAGGGAAGGTTGGCCCTGCAAGGGGACCTGGATACTCTGGGCAGGTGGTCCTGCACCTGGAATTTGAAATTTAACTCCTCCAAGTGCAAGATTCTGCATCTAGAGTGGGATAACCCCAACTATGTGCATACCCTAGGGGGGAAAGTTGCAGACCACAGCAGGGGAAAGAGATCTGGGAGTCTTGGTGGATGTTAACATGAATAATTCTGAGCAGTGCAGGAGGGCTGTGGTCAGGGCAAACAGGATGCTGGGCTGCACTGCTAGGGGGATTACCTCTAGGAGCAGAGAGGTGATTTTGCCACTGTACAACAGCCTGGTCAGACCACATCTGGAGTACTGTGTGCAGTTCTGGAGGCTGCACCTGAGAAAGGACATCTAACTCCTGGAGAGGGTTCAGAGGAGGGTGACCAAAATGATCCAGGGCCTGGGGGATATGTCATATGAGGAGCGGCTAGAGGAGCTCAACCTTTTCTCACTGGTGGAGAGGAGGGACCGGGGGACATGATTGAGGTCTTCAAGTACCTCAAGGGATTAAATAGGGTAAGCTGGGAAGGGATCTTTCAGTGGAAGGAGGGTGATACCTTCAGAGGACACAGTTGGAAGATTGAGGGTAGGAGGATTGGCGGGAAAGGAGGAGGATATACTTCACTGAGAGATTGGTGGAACTGTAGAATGTGCTGCCCGGGGAACTGGTACAGGCATCTACGGTGGAGCAGTTTAAGAGAGGGTAGGATAGGTATAGACAAGGGGTGAAGCAGAGGATGGCTTACCTGGGGGGGAGGAACTTGGGAGGAGGGAGTAACAGAGGAGGGAGACAGATAGATGGCTACAGTACCCAATCAGGGTGTTGAAGCATGAGCAGACTTGATAGACTGAGAGGCCTACTCTGCTGGCATCTAGTATGTTAGTATGTATAGATGCGCCGTCATAAGATTGTGCAACTATTGGCTGATTCTGCAATCCAGTTGTCTCTAAAGCTTTCTTTATGGCATTATAAATGCCATTTGCATTTCTGGAAGCTGAGCAATTGATGAAGCACAAGAACCTCTTTTTAACATCTAGGTTTTCAGTGTATCTGATGCAAAAGGAAAGCTGCTCTGTCTTAAATGACCTGGCCTCATCTGCAAGTACAGTAAAAAAAAAAAAAAACAGTCTGACTCACTGCCCCTACAGTTTCTTTGCAAACCAGATCTACACAAATCTGCAGCCCTTCATTTTGAAAGTCAGGGCTTGTGTAGTTAAAATAACTGTCCTGCATTTTCTTGAAAGATTCGTTCATACTTGAAAAAGAAATCACAAAATTCAAGGAAAATTCCTTTAAATTTAGATTCTTTTCCCTCACCGTGCCCTCAAAATGGTAAACCAAATTTCGAAAGTAACTTGATGATGTCACAAACCTTGGCAAGATAACCACGGTTTCTTTCAATAAGAGTTTTATGGCCTGCTGAAAGCTTCACAGTTGCTGAACCAGTTTCTTGACTAAGTTTAAAACAGTGCCACTTTTTTTTGTACATTTCACATGAATTTGGGAAATGGCATGATTAGCCAACTTTTCTGAGAGTTTTTTCCAGTCTCTCACACCTTTGTTAATAAATGAATCATCCACGTAGCCTGTCTCAGTATGAAAGTGATGGCATGGAAAGCAGAACAGAGCATCTTGTTGAACTGAATATTCAATCCAAGGAAATTCTGTGTAATGGAAAACAGAAAAGAAAAAATTACTCACCTTAGTAATGTTTTTTCTTCTAATGGAGTCTTGCTATATTATGACAATTGCAGTTTGACCGCCGGTTAGAACTGCTCCGGAGGTGAAATAGTTAACTTTTCATGCAGGCATGGAACTTAGAGCGCGAGCTCAGTTGAAAACTCTGTCTGTTGTGCTTCAAACGTAAACTGTCAGATCTTTACCAGCTAAAACTCACTAAGGTTCTGTGTGGAAGCTGTAAACTCACACTAGCCAACTGGCTACTAACATAAACACTCATTTTTGGCCTAAAACAAAGATTCAAGTCAGGAGACCCAAAATGCAAAACACAACACCAATTCACCCAAAAGGTAGGTGAAAACAACAAGGTGGGCATCAAAAGTGCCAACCTGTACTGCCCACCCACATCCCCAAAACAGAGGTTCTGAGAGGGCAGGCAGGAGGAGGTCATAATATAGCAAGACTCCATTAGAAGAAACAACATTACTAAGGTGAGTAATTTTTCTTCAAACAACATGAAGTCTTGCTCATATTATCATAAATTGCAGACTACACAGCAGTACCCCATGGAGGAGGGACAGAACCTACCTAGAAATAGGCTCTGAAGCACGGCTGTGCCAAACTGAGCATCAACCTAGCCTGGATGTCCGGAGTAATGCTTGGTAAAAGTGTGAACTGTTTTCCAGGTAGCTGCTTGACATATTTCTAGAATAGGAATGTCTCTGGCAGCAGCCAGAGAAGCAGCTGTACCTCTGGTAGAGTGAGCCCTCAGGCCTGAGGGGGAACTCTACCCAACTCTCATAGCAGAATTGGATACAAGAGACAATCCACCTGGCAATGGATCTTTTAGTGGCTGGCTTCCTTTACCAACTTCGCCATAGGTGAGGAACAGTTGGAGGAGTCAAACCTATGACCCTTGGTACGCTTCTATGTAGTAACTAAGAGCCTCTTCACATCTAGGTGTGCAGCATCCTCTCCCAGAGGAGGAGGGTCAGTGAAGTACACTGGAAGTGAAATAGATTGATTAAGGTGGAAATCTGAAACCACCTTAGGCAGGAACTCTCTGTTAGTCCGAAGGACCACCTTATCTCTGTGAAAAGAGATAAACCCTGCTCCACTGACAACGCTTGTAATTCACTTATGCGCCTGGCAGAGGTGATGGCTACCAAAACACAGTTTTCCAAGTCAAGTACTTGAGCTCAGCTGAAGACAAGGGGGGTTGCATAAGCTGAACAATGCAAACATTAAGATCCCAGGCAGGGGCAGGATCCCTGAATGGAGGGTTGGTGTGAAACAACCCCTTAAAAAACTTGGAAAATACAGGATGAGCTGAAAGGGAAGAGGATTTACCTGCTGAAATAAAAGCAGACACAGCTGCAAAGTGCACCTTCAGGGTAGCTGGTCTCAACCCCAAAGAATTCAGGTGGACCATATAATCCAGGACTGTGGGTAGATCAGCAGAGACTGGGGAAATATGCTTTTCCGAGCACCATATGGAAAACCTTTTCCATTTGGAATTGTAGTAGCTCTGGTGGAAGGCTTCCTTGCGCCTTCAATATATCCATTACACCTTGGGAAAGGTGTAAATCAGCAAACTCTAACTCTTCAAGAACCAAGCCTTGAGATTGAGAGATTTGAGATTCAGTACCAGACCCTTCCCTGGGCACAGGTTAACAGATTGTGATTCCTGGGAAGGGACAGGGGAGGATGGACTGCTAAGGACAGCAGAAGTGGATACCAGGGCTGTCTGGCCCAATCCGGAGCTATCAGAATGACTTTGCATGATTGGGATCTGATTTTGACTAGCACTTTGAACAGGAGAGGAAAGGGAGGGAAGGCATAGAGAAACTTCCCCTCCCAACTGAGGGCTAAGGCATCCAGTGGGAGTGAGCCCAACACTGGGGCCTCAGCAAAAAGAGGAAGTTGGTGATTGTCTGGGGCTGCAAAAGATCTATTCGTGGGTGCCCCATCTGGCAAATACTACTCCCAAGACCAGGGGATCCAGTGACCATTCGTGATGGCCCTGGGAAATCCTGCTGAGAGCATCTGCCAGGACATTGTCCTTGCCTGGGAGGTGAACTGCCTAAGGGAGGTGTTCAGAGAGTAAGCCAGAGACCATACTTCATCGCTTCAAGTGCACAAGGCCATGGACCGAGTGCCCCTTGTTTGTTGATGCACCACATTGTAGTGGTGTTGTCTGTTCTGACCTGAATAATCTTGTTCTGAACAGATTTGGAAAAAGCTTGAAGTGCTAGAAAAACTGCTCTGAGCTTCAACAGGTTGATGTGAGCAGAGATTCCTAGGGAGACCACAGACCCTGGGTGGTGAGGTCACCCATGTGAGCTCCACCCCAAGAGGAGCATCTGTAGTAGGATTAGAGAATGAGACTGAGTGACAAAAGGAACCCCTTGTCTCAGGTTGCTCTGATCCTGCCACCACCTGTGAGGCTTGGATCAGGGTTTGAGTTACTGGGATCAGCTTGGTAAGAGATCCTTTCTTTGAGACCAAAAAGCTCTCAAATGGAACTGGATATCCCTCATCTGAAATCTTGCTCCTTGCACAACTGCTGTGGAAGCAGCCATGTGTTCTAGGAGCTGCAGAAAATGCCTTGCTGGCCGGAGACCTGCAGGGTAAATGAGGAGGCCAGGAGACTAGGGTCTTGCCCTGTCCAGGGGAGGAAGGCCCTGGCTTCCTGTGTGTTCAGTTCTGCTCCTATGAAGGTAAGAAGCTGGACCGCTCTAGGAACTGACTTTGAGAGATTCAGAAGGAAACCTAGAGAGGTAAGCAGTTGCTGCGTTATCTGAAGGTGTAAATTGACCTGGTCTGGGACTGGCTACTAAGAGCCAATCGTCCAGGTAAGGAAAGATGGCAATCTTTGCCTTCTTAGGTAGGCAACTGCTTCAGCCAGGCATTTGGTGAATACCCTTGGGGCAGAAGTGAGGCCGAAGGGCATTGCTCTGAACTGGTAGTGGCCTGAGGGCAGCTCGAACCTGAGGTACTTTTGATGGGAGCTTCTGATGGAAATATGGAAGTAGGCATCCTTGAGGTCCAGGGAAGCTAGCCAGTCCCCTGGCCTTAGAGAGGGTAGGATAATTCCCAGAGTCACCATTTTGAACTTTGGCTTTAAAAGGTGATTGTTTAAATATCTGAGATCCAGGATGGGCGCCATTCTCCTGTCTTTTGGCGAAGGAAGTACCTGGAGTACAAACCTTTGCCCTGGTGTAGGGAGGAACCCTTTCCACAGCTCTGAGAGCCAGGAGGGTAGAGACCCTGCCTCTAGGGCGAGTGCCTCTGATGGAGTTGCAGGTGAAAGATCTGTTCTCAGCTTAAATTTTTGAAGCTGAGAACCAGTCCTGGCTTACTTACTACTTCCAGGACCCACTTGTCTGATGTTAAAGACTTCCAGTCCTGGACAATAGCCCAGCCTGCCCCCTACAGGTAGAGGATAATCGGCCCTGGCAATCCCATCAGGGTGCCTGTGGCAGGGCTTTGGTCTGAGGGTGGAAGCAGACCTGCTTGTACCCCGTCTGCCTCTCCCTCTAAAGAACCCCCTCTGAGCATAGGCAGAGGAGGAAGCTTGGGCTTGGTAAAAAGGCCTATGAAAAGGCCTGCCCCTGCCTCTAGGAAGCTGCTTTTGAGGAGTGGCCTGCCTTTCCTTGGCCTGTGCACTCCTATAGGTGGTCCTATATTCATCCATTTTCTTCATGTAATTCACCTACCTAGACTTTAGCAAGGCATTTGACACAGTCCCACACAAAAGATTAATATATAAGTTAGCCAGCCTGGGAGTGGGTCCCAAGATGACAGCCTGGGTAAAGAATTGGCTGGAGAATAGGACACAGAGAGTTATAGTAAATGGAGTCCACTCAGAAGAAAGGAGGGTTACTAGTGGGGTGCCACAGGGTTCAGTATTAGGACCGGTCCTCTTCAATGTCTTTATAAGCGACATTGCAGAAGGACTGGAAGGAAAAGTATGTCTCTTTGCAGATGACACTAAGATCTGCAACAGAGTTGATGCACAGGGTGGGGTGGAAAGGATGAGAAGGGACTTGGCAAGGTTAGAGGAATGGTCAAATGTATGGCAGCTTAGATTCAATGCTAAGAAGTGCTAGGTAATGCACCTGGGAAACAAAAACCCAGGGGAAGAGTACACAATGGGGGTGAGATACTAACAACAACAAGAATGGAAAGGGACCTGGGGGTAGTCATATCAGATGACCTAAAGATGGGCAAGCAATGTGAGAGGGCAGTAAGGAGGGTTGGGGGATACTGGGATGCATAGGAGAGGCATCACCAGTAGAAAACAGGAAGTTATTATCCTCTGTACAGACAGCTGGTGAGACCCCATCTGGAGTACTGTGTGCAGTTCTGGAGACCCAATCTCCACAAAGACATAGACAGGATGGAAGCTGTCCAGAGGAGGGCAACTAAAATAGTGCAGGGTCTGCACTGGAAGTCATATGAAGAGAGACTTAAGGAGCTTAATATGTATAGCCTTGAGGAAAGGAGGGAGAGGGGGGACATGATAGAAACTTTCAAGTACCTCAAGGGAATCAACAAAGTCCAAGAGGGTAGCATCTTTCAAAAAAAGAGGTGTGCAAGAACAAGAGGGCACAATTTGAAGATAGAGAGAGGTGGCTCAGAGGTAATTTAAGGAAGTATTTTTTCACAGAGAGGGTTGTGGATGCATGGAACGGCCTTCCGGAGGAGGTTGTGGAGTCAAAATCAGTGGGGGAATTCAAGCATGCATGGGATAGTCATAAGGCAATTCTGGGGGGTGGGGGTAGGAAGAAGTAGGCTGCTGGTTAACTAGGATCTGCAGCTTATCCAGTAGGTAGGGAAATAGGCAGACTAGGTGGGCCAAGCGGTCCTTATCTGCCGTCAAATTCTATGTTTCTTTATGTTTCTGTTTGCTCCCCAAATAGAGAATTTCCCACAACAGGAAAATCCATGGCCTTAGACTGGGTATCCTGAGACAGGGTAGTACATCTGAGTCAAGCCATCCTGCGAAGTGCCACAGATGTAGCCATGACTCTTGATGAAACATTATTAGAGTCCGCTGCAGCATGAAATTGCACCTTGGATGCCTCAATACCATCCATAGCCACCTGTTCCAGCTCCTGGCAAGCTGGTCAGGACTTGTTCACATTGCCAGCACAGTATCCCATCTGGATTTCTGGTTCTAGCAGCATAAGCCATATAATTTGCTTGTCTGAGTCCCAAAGATGCTGCCATGTACTGTTTCTTTGCCACAGCATCAATCTTCCTGAGTCCTTCTCAGGGGTGTGAAGCTAGGGAATATTAGCCTTGTCACAGGCTGCAGCCTGCACTACCCCCACATGGCTGCATTGTTGAGTGAGGAAATCAGTGTCGGAGCCTGATAAGGTATACCTCTTGTCCATCCTTTTATTCACAGGAGGTATAGTGTGAGGAGTTTTTAAAACTTTTACTGTTTCCGAAACGATTTATGCAAAGGAATAGACAGTCTCCTAGACTCTGGAATATCCATCATTTCTACATAGTCTGGCTCCTCTTGGTCATCAACAGCTTCCTCAACAGGGAGCTGGAGAGTTTCAGCAACTTTTTTATAAAACATGAAATGAGAAGGGGACTCGGAAAGCCTTGGAGGAGAAACCCCTAGGGGTCTATCTGGAAAGATGTCTGGATCAATGGGCACATCCAGATCTTCAAAACCATATTCACTCTCCTCATATTCCTCTTCCCCCTCCCCCGGTTCATAAAAATCCTCAAAATCATAATCTTAAACCGGTGGAACCGAGCGCTTACCTGAAGGTGTCGGTTCGGTCGGAACCGGAGAGAGAGACTGGACAATTTGAATTGCTTTAGCTATTTCCTCAGCAGTTGGGGAGAGAACTTTTGGCTCTACACTAGCTGACTTTCCAGTCCTTTTTGCTGGAACCGGCTCCTCAGAACCGGCTCTTCGTTTGCCGGAGGAAGTATTGCCCTGGTCAGAGGGCACTCCCTCCGGTTCGGTTGGCACCGAACCGGGCTGGCCATCCGGGTCAGAGGACTTTTTGGCCTCCCTCTCCCTGAGCCTACCAACTCTCTTCTCTATGGTGGCAGCAGGGAAATTATTACAAATCTGGCAGTCTGAATTGAGGTGGTCAAACCCCAGACAATAGACACATGTGGTGTGTGGGTCAGCCTTAGCAAAAGCTTCCCCACAAACACTACAGTGTTGAAACCCAGTGGGTCCAGTTTTTCTTTTGGGTTTCTCAGACATAATGCCAGCCTAACCAACTTGCCCGTTTATGGCAATCCACCAAGCAAGACACCCTTATCGGTTCCCAACCGTGTCACGGGTCATGGAAAAAAACGTAATGAAATCCGTTTTTTTTAGAACCGATAAGAACCGGGAACCACACTCTAAAAAAGGACTAGTAGATTTTAAATACAACCTGATCGGTTCAAACCGAACCAATAAAGAATTACAAGTTCCACACAGAAAATATAAATGTAAAACCTATCTATTACTTACATTACCACAGACAGAGCTTGAACCGACCGGTTGCGGTTTAATTTCGGCTAAAAACTGAAAAATAATACTTTTAAACCGACAAAATGAACTGAGCAGAAGGAGAAATCTCCGGAGCGACTGTTCAGTGAGGCGGAGTAAAGAATCTGACAGTTTGCGTTTTTATCACAACAGACAGAGTTTTCAACCGAGCTCAAGCTCTAAGTTCCATGCCTGCGTGGAAAGTTAACTATTTCACCTCCGGAGCAGTTCTAATCTGTGGTCAAACTGCAATTGTCATAATATAGCAAGACTTCATGTTGTTTGAATAATCGGTTGTGTTTCCCAAACATTCTGTTAGGAAAATCAGGCAAATGTGGTTGATTAGGTCCATTACATTTTTCTCCGAGATCCATAGGAACAGCTGGGCTGGTCAAATCATCTGTTTCTGTAGTTTCTGTGGTGAAAGAAGAAGAAGACGCAACTAAGGGCTCACCACCACCAGAAGCTGATGCTGCAGGGCTTGGAGGTGTTGTAACATCCTGTCGCTGCTGCAGTGGATCAGGTGCTGGCGGTTCAGAAGAATTTGCTGTTTTAATAAAAAAACTTGCAAATATCCATTTTCAAATTTAGCCAACTCAGACGAGTTACAGCTTGCAATAATAGGCTGAATGAACTTCAGCTGTTTAACTAGTAATTCAAAGTTAGCTAACTAAGGCTAAGTGTGACTGCTTCTAGCTCAGTATTAGTAGCTGTGACAAAAATGGATGCGTTTCAAAAAGTGGACTATAGGGTTTTTTTTTTCTGTAATTTTTTTAAATAAGCCAAGGTGATCTGGTTTAGCTGTCTAATAAATGAACAATCTGAGTGGCCCTACCCCCACGTTCAATAAAGCCTGGCCTGCTGTTTTCCTTTCAGACCGTGAAGTAGACTTGACTGTTTAGATTACATATAAACAGGGCCACTGGAAAATCACGCCCGCAATTTTTTTGTGGAATCCGGAATTTTCACCATTCTCCGCAAAAACTGACGTGTTCTGCAATTTCTTGCAATTTTTGAGTTTTTATATTGAAGAACTGTGTAAAAAGTATTAACATTTTTAATAAAATACTCTCAAATATATTGACAAGTTTGCATGCAGACTTGGGTTTGGCTGAAACAATGCAGTGCAAGGCAGAGCAAGGGTTTTATGTGACACTGATTTCTTTTGAATCCTTGTCTTGTTTGGTTTCAAAATCCACTGGCCAAGCATAAGTACACTTAAACACTTAACATATGTTTTGTGTTGAAGCAGTCTATCAGAAGACCTTTTGTTGCCATACAGACTGAAACAAAAGATGGGAGAAAAGGTGCAAATTATCCCATTCACTTAAATGGGGTGCTAACTGTGAAGCCTTTTGTAAGTGGTAGGGCAAGTTTTTCCTTGTGAGCATACTTTCATTCAGACTAGTTTTGATTCAAACAGCTGAGGATTTTTGGATGGCCCTGCCGATTTTAAACTTGAATAAGCTGTTCAAGCTTTGAGTAACAGCATCACTGTCTCTTGCGAAGCAATTTCCCTGTCTAAGCGTAACTCCTCTTTCTAGCTCTCTCTAAAAACCACCAAGTACAGTGGTTAACTGTACAGCCTCTCTTATTTATTTATTTAAGAGTTTCACCAGGAAGGCATACTGAGCAGTGTACCGCTCAATTCCAGATGCGCCCTGGGGGAAGGGGTTACACAGGGTACAGTAACAAAGAAGATTACATACATAAACATGTGCAGTACAATACAATTTAGAGGAGACAAGTCATATATACAAATTACAGGTTTACAGATAGGTGGTATGATATGCCCAGGGGGCGTTGGGATAGGCAGGGTACAGCATTTATATACATGTTCAGTACAGTAGAAATTAGAGCTGACAAAATCAAAAGTACAAATAGAAGTAACCAGACAGGTGGTAACAGAGGGGAGTGGCATGCCCTGAAGTATGGAAATACCCAGCTGCACATTGTAAGCAGTGGTTCGCAACAGTGGGAAGAAAACAGTTTTGATAGTAATCTGCTGGCAGTTGGGTTGCGAGGGATTCAACGGAGCAGGATGCAGGAGCAGGTGGTAGAGAAATGAGTCTTAAGAAGGGCATTCCGGTGTGGCGTGCCTGTGGCATGTCTAATATCGGCTGTCAGGGAGTTCCATAATTTGGGCCACCTGAAGCTGAAGGCAGCCTGGCCAGACCGGGTGAATCTGTGCGGGATGTGAAGGAGCCGAGAATCAATGTTCCTGAGTGCGTATGCCGGTGGTGGAAGGGCATTTAGGGAGGACGACAGGTAGGAGGGGAGTGACTGTGACCAGAACTTGGCAGCAGTTCTAGCACAGTGTAGCAATCTCCGATTGTGGAGAGAGGGGAGGTCCAAGGACTGGTAGAGGTCACAGTGATGTGTACTAGGAGGGCGGTCCAGGGAGAACCGGCAGAAGGAGTTGAAGATGGGGTCAAGTCTGGACAGGGAGGTTTGAGGGGCAGCACAGTAGACTACATCGTCGTAGTCCATTATCGGGAGGATCATATTTTGGATGATAGCTAGTCCCATTGGTAGGAGGATGCAACTTTTTTTGCGGTAGAGAGTGCCCAGCATGGGATGCAGCTTCTTATACATAGCATCAATATGCCTAGAGAAGTCAAGGTACTGGTCTAGCCAGACACTGAGATACTGTGTCTGTAGGAAGTGCAGACCTCAGGAGAGCATTCAGAGTGTAGAGCGTGGGGGGCAAGAGGCGGGACAGTTTGGCCCGAGAGTCGAAGGTGAGGGAGACAGTTTTTTGGGGGTTTAAAAATAATTGATTTGAGAGGAACCAACGTTGGATGGAGTCAAAATCCTTCTGCAGGCAGGCTGCCATGGCATTGGGGGATGAGCCAGAGGCAAACAGCACCGTGTTGTCTGCATACATGTGGATAGCAGTTTGTGGGCAGGCAGCTGGTACCAGTGTGTCAGGTTTGACGACTGAATCAAGCTGCCATGTCCCCCATCAAAGTGTGCTATCTACTTCTGCTTCTTGCTACTTGGTTTGGTACAGGTGGCACCAGATTCCTACCTGGGCAGCTGCTACCCCCCTCTGAACCACTACTGGGTAGTGCATGGCTGTCAAATGCATCCTCAGAGACTGCCTCACTTGGCTGTGGGCAGCAACTCACTTGTCCTTACCCTATGAACACGGGTGGCCACATGCCCTCCTCTCACATAGGGGTAGTAATGGTTAGCTATACCCCAGTAATTAAGCCAGTATTCAACCAACTGAATCATCTGAAGCATCGTCGGCAGAAGGTATGAGTCAAATTTAGCATAAACCTTTCTTCCAGAAAGGTCATCTTTATACTCCTGCTCCTCTCTGGCAACATTCACTCGAACCCAGGCCCACTCACTTCAATGGGCCCTGGTGCTCATAAGGTTAAAGGTCTAAAAATAGCCTCCCTGAACATCTGCAGTTTAACCGCAAAATTTGACCAACTACAGGCATGGATGGCCCTCCATACCCCCTGACATTCTATGCCTAACGGAGACCTGGTTGACCAGTAGGATTATGGATAGCAAAGTTTCCCTCAAAGGCTTCCAAGCATACAGGATTGATAGAATAGGCAAGAGAGGTGGGGGATGCCTCATCTATGCCAGGGACTCTCTGCAGTGCACTATCCTCCCTGGAACCAGGGTGGCTGAGGACCATGAGATAATAGTGATAAAGGCTCAGGTTGGCCAGAATGGCAAAACTCTCATCCTTGCCACAATCTACCTACCCCCCAAAAAAGCCACAGCAGGCTTTCCCACAATTATGGATGTTATCGGCACCCTTGCAAAGGGGATGGAGCTTGTCATTACCGGGGACTTTAACATAAACTGGGATGGAAAGAAGGCTGCCCCTTTCAGGGATGTGATAGCCACCTCCAACCTGACACAACTTGTCACCTGCCCCACCAGGCAGAACTATAAGACAGGAAACAGTACCCTCCTTGACTGGGTCCTAGCAAGCTCACCATCCCAGATCTCTGAGATCATGGTTCTCCCAGACACGCTAAGTGACCACTCCCCAATCACCTTCCTGTGGTCTAATAAATTTACCAAAAGCCCACCCATCCTCATTGAAAGCAGGGTCTTGAGGAAGGGTAAACTTGGAGCCCTCAAATCAGCCCTTACCCTGCATGACTGGACTCTATCGACCTGGCGCCTACCCTTGATCAGGCCCTCAGTTACTTCATTAAGGGCTTTAGCTCCATCTACGACATCTATGTCCCACTCACGAAAAGAAAAATTCGGGAGCAGGCAAATGGCTGGATTGATGGGGAGCTCCTCTCCCACTTGAAAGAAAGGAACATACTCTGGGAGAAGGCCAGAAACACAGGTAGCAAACATGACTACCAGTGCTACAGAACAGCCAGGAACTGCTACACCAAGCTAATCCGGCTCGCCAAAGCCAACTATCACAAGGCCCAGCTTTGCAATTCTTGGGATTATTGGAAAAAATTCTGGGATAACATCAAAAGCATCCTTGGAAAGGAGGACAAGAAACACCCTCAGCTGCTCAGTATCAGTAACGCCCCCACTACAGACCCTCTAGCTATTGCAGAAGCCTTCAATAAGGCCTTCACTAATCTTACCCCAGTGCTACCATCTGCCTATTTTCAGCCTGGCTTGAACCACTCCAACAACGTATTCTCACCCGACCTTCTACTTTAAAAGGGTGACAGTGAAGAAGGCCCTCACTGTGGTCAAGAAAATACTAGGTAAGACCAGACTGAGCAGTGATGGGATAGACATGAAACTTCTATCCTTCACCCTGGACATTCTTATAGTGCCCATTACCATGTTGTATAATAAGTCTCTGGCCCTGGCCCAATTCCTAGCAGTTTGGAAGCAGGCCCTAGTTATGCCAGTGCATAAAGGAGGTGACAAGTCTCTGGTAGCCAACTATAGACCCATCTCGATCCTCTCCTCTCTGTCCAAGGCACTGGAAAAGATTGTGGCTGGTCAACTCGTCAACTACCTCAATAAGTATAATCTACTATGCCCCAACCAGCATGGCTTCAGACAAATCTCAGTACCACCACTGCCCTGCTGGACTACACAAACTATGCACATAAGGCCCTGGATGAAGGTAAACTGGTGGAGTCTGTCTTTATGGACCTCACCAAAGCCTTCAATACAGTCAACCACCCCCTGTTGCTGACCCAACTGCGAAACATGGGTGTGGCGCCCAATGCCCTTTGCTGGTTCCAAGACTACCTGATACGGAGAAATCAATGTGTCACAATTGGGCAAACAGTATCCAGGGCAAGAGAGGTATCATTAGGGGTACCCTAGGGATCAATACTGGGGCCCCTACTCTTCAGCCTCTTCTTAAATGACCTTCCCACAGCTTGCGGCACCAAACTCATACTGTATGCAGATGATGCTGTGCTCCTGAGCAGCAGCATGTCTCAGATTGCCCTACAATCTGAGCTGCAGAACTCCTTCTCCAAACTCGAGGACTGGTTCTGTAGTCATAAGTTGCTACTAAACTACAAGAAGACCAAGGGCTTGCTTATGTCCAGCCCCCACAAGAAAAATAAGCACCACCCCCTCATCATCTCCAACTCATGCAGTGAGCCACTGGAACAAGTTCACTTGTTCAAGTATCGGGGGGTCATAATAGATGATATCCTCATGTTTGCACAACATATTGACTCTCTGGTTAAGACAGTCAATACCAAGATAGGTGTCCTGTACAGGCACAGGCAATACCTCTCTCCGGGGGCCCTCCACCTCTCAGTCCACAGTTCAATTATATCTACTATTGACTAGTGGTCTATGGGGTGGCAACAGACACAGTGCTCAAGAGGGTTCAGACTGTGCTCAACAAAGCCTGCAAGGTCACCCTGGATGCTGAGCATGGTACTCACACCTGTACTCTGTATGAACGTGCAAATTGGCTATCATTAAGAAACAGGGTCAAATTCCAGACTTGCAAATTCCAGACTTGCATCCTAGGGAAGAAGGCTCTATTGGGTAAAACACCACCTTGTGTAGGCAGTTTGATCAAGGCAGCCAACTCATTACATGTCACGAGAGGGAGGACTAGAGGGGCCTTGGTGATCTCCTTCCATCGCACCTCACTCGGGCAACATGCATTTGCCTACCGAGCCCCCCTATGGATGAATGAACTTCCTGGGAACCTCTTGGCCACCACTTGTCTGGCACAATTCAAAACTGACCTCAAACAGCACCTAATAACACTCTCTAAGTGCACCTGCCCCTGAGTCCAGCCAACCTGCTCTCTCTGCCCCCCAGCAAGCACTAGGCAGGCCTCAGGTACCCCCTCCCTCTGTTCCTTCTCATGATTTGCCCCAGAAATCAGTTTGTGTCATGCTCCTTCAGCACCTGCCACCCCCCCCCTCCCCATCTCACAGTCCCATGAGTTTCCCAAACAGTCACTACTAATGTTGGCTGCCTGACCATGCCTCCTCACACCCCACCATTTTACTCTAGCATGTCCTCTCCACTCAGCCTCCCTTCACCCCACCATTTCTTCCTATACCTTATCGTCCCTCTTCCCCCACCCTTTCTCCTCCACCGCAGTACTTACCTCTCTCTCTCTCTCGTACCTCTCTTCTTCACCCCTCTGTCAGCTATCCCCGTCCATCTGAACTACTGACAAGGCACTTTGTGGCTGATTATTCCCCCCCACCCTCATAAAGTGTTTTTCTTGTTATTTAACTTGTGCCTATGTTTTGAGTTATTCTGTAAGTTCTGAATCCAAGCTGTATCATTCATTGTAATGTACCTTTGCTTTCTCCTACTGTACTTTGTTTTGCAATCTATGATGCGGAACCTTTGTAAAAGAGCTTGTGCTCAAAGGTTTTTTCTGAATCACTAAATAAATAAATAAATAAATAAAATAAGCTAGTTGCTAATAGTGATCTCGCTCTTAGCAATCTACCCTCTAGATGCTCACAAGCAAAGACTACAATAAAAACCTGACTAAAGTCTAAAAACAAGCTTATAAAACATACAATGTATCTGAACATTTATCTTTAACTAAACAAAATCATTGCAGCCAGAGTAAAACAAAGGTAAATTACAGGGTACCCTGACTGCTGTATGATGTAGTAAAAATATATTGGCATTCTTTTACATTTTTTGGTAACCACGTAAGGCCCGCTAGGCACAAGTGCCTGTTTTCAGTGGCAACCCAAGAGCAATGAGGAGGTTAAGTGCTTTGCTCAGAGTCACACAGAATGCAAGTGTAGGTTGTGGGAATCAAACCCAGGTCTGCTAGATGTCCTCTGCTTATTCACAGTTTGTTGCTCTAACCTCTAGATACTGCCAGACCCAATAACCCCCAGAATTAATGTTTAAATATGTGATTTCAAAAATAGCGTACAGTACCTACAGTGCAAATTATGAACATTAAACACTTTAACAACATTTTACTAAAACTCAATTATTCACCACTCTATCTGCTTAATTATTCTTCTACCAAAGTGGGTGAAAAGCTGGCAGAGCACTGTAAACAGCTGTTGAATAGGTTTCATTATTCTACATCCAGAAAGAAACAAACAAAAAAAATTTCTTCTGGATTTATCTAATATTGATTTGCTGTGGCTCACATTATAGAATCTATTTAGCACTGTATGAGGCCGATGTTTTTAAATTTTGGAAAATAGGCAACGCTCACGATAGCTTATCAGTTTAGTATTCATTTTAGGAACATAAACGTTTCTTTATGTTTTAGACATTTTCAAGTATCAGTGTATTCATTTATCAGTTTATACCTAGTAATACTTGCTGCAGAAAACATCAAAAGATTTATTGTGAAGCACTCAAAGTCTATAGTAGAATCCTGGCAATTTCCCACAATTTTTGCAAAATGCTCTGCAATTTTGGGTAACTTTTTCCTCAATTTTCCAGTGGCCCTGCATATAAATCAAAGTTATACAAAATCAGACTTTTTTTTTAACCCAAGTGAGGTCAAGGGATAATATACTTTGCTCTCTGCTAAAAAGCAGCATGCTGTTTCTGCCAGCCCCTGGCACCCTGCCCAAACCCAAAGAGATAGATTCCCTCTCAGACAGACCAACAGACTGTGAAGTAGAGACTTGACTGTTCAGATGATTACACAGAAATCTAATTATATACAGAAGCAAACTTTTGTTTTAAACCAGGTCAAGGGATACTATTAAATCTGCTCTCTGCTAAAGTGACAAGCTGTCTGTCGGCACCAACACCCAGCCTCTGGCCAGTGGCCTGCCTGAACTAGTGTTATATAGATTCCTCTCAGACAGACATAAGACTGTGAACTAGTAGACTTGATTATTTAGATGATTATAAATCAAAGTTATAAGCAAACTTTTTTTAACCCAGGTGAGGTCAAGGGATAATATGATTTATTATTTGCTCTCTGCTAAAAAGCAGCAAGCTGTTTCTGCCAGTCCCAGACACCCTGCCTGAACTCAAAGAGATAGATTTCCTCTCAGACAGACAGACTGTGAAATAAAGACTTGACTGTTCACCTGGGAGAAGTCCGGAAGAGGTTTCCAGGTATAGACCCATTTCACTACTGAGTTATGACATAAAAATCATAGCTAAATTATTGGCAAATAGATTGGCTAGGGTCTTGCCTTCTATAATCCATCCAGATCAAGTGGGATTTATGAAGGGTAGAACCTCCTCAGATCATCTACGGAAACTCTTGCATGTTTTCTCCGCATCCAGGGACTCTGATATACCAGTGGGGCTGTTGTCCCTGGATGCAGAGAAAGCTTTTGACAAGGTTGACTGGGAATTTTTCTTTGTCACGATAGGGCAGTTTGGGTTTCCTAAGAGGTTTATTGGCTGGGTTTCAAAATTTTACAAAAATCCATCAGCACGGTTGTATTGTAATGGGGTATTCTCAGAAAGATTCCTCTTTATTCAGGGACTCGTCAGGGTTGCCTGCTATCTCCGCTTCTTTTTAATATTTATTTGGAACCACTACTCCATAAACTCAGAAGCACTCCCCAGGTATCTGGTATATCTATTCAAGGGATTAACTTTAAACTCTCGGCATATGCGGATGACGTTCTGCTTCACTCTGTTAATCCAGCAGCGGCTTTTGGGGCAGCCTTGCAGGTTATCTCTGAGTTTGGCTCATATTCAAATTATAAAATTAATACAGACAAGAGTGTGGTTTTCCCCCTTAATTATAGAGTACTAAAGGCTGATATGACTCAATTGGGACTCAAATGGTCTCCTAAAACTCTTAAGTATTTGGGTATCTTCCTTGCAAAGTCGGTCTCTTTGATACAGAAGTTGAATTTTGAGGATACCCTACATAGCATTCAGCAGGATTTGAACAGGTGGTCAGCTCTTCCAATTTCACTTTGGGGCCATATTAACATTGTTAAAATGAATACGCTACCCAGCTTATTTTATCCTTTGCATATGCTTAACATTTGGTTACCCATTAAATGGTTTAGAAAAGTACAAGCTATCATTTCTTCTTTCATTTGGGCAGGTAAACCACCTAGAAGGGCCTACCGGAAGTTAATAGCACCAAAAAATAGAGAGGGTTTGAGGTTTCCACACATTGGGGGTTACCAATGGGCAAGCCAGATTAGCAAATACATGAAATGGTTTATTGATGAAGAAACTTTGTCCCAAATGTCTTATGTTCCATCGTGGTTAACATTAAAGAAAAAGATGATAGAAGTGGTGAAATTGCCTTTTTCTACGTTACTTTATTGTAAATTGGGCAGTCTCCCTTCTAATATCGCTCAGTCTCCCATAGGGGTCTCTATTAGATGTCATATACAATTGTGCACTTTTCTCAAATATGATTATATAAATGATTGGACTCAACAGCAGTTTGAAAACAATAACTTCAAGATAGGTGGGAAAGTGATTCCAAAAAATTGGATTCCCCAGTGTCTAGATGTTAAAATAAGGGAGTTTTTGACAATGTAGGGGAATGTCTTTTCATGATGGCCCTAGTTAACAAATTCTCCCTAAAACAAGGGCAAATATTCCAACTTTATCAGGTAGTTCACATTCTACGTGGTCTCAAGAAATGTGTAGGTAAAGAGGATAAGTTCACTGAATTTTTTAGTTCAATGAAGACTATTGCTTACCTTTCTCATGCGGTATCTTGGATATATAGTTCCCTCTTAGATCTAACTTCCCCTATGCATTATACTAGACCTAAGTATTGGGCAACTCAATTTCAAGACCCCAACATTAGTTGGAGTAAAATCTGGGAGGCAATCTATCGGTACATGCCTCAGGGCAGGCTTAGACTTACACAATTCCAGATTTTATAGGACATGTACTGGTCCCCTCTAAAACTTTATAAAGTAGGTAAAGCTATGTCCCCACTATGTTTAAGATGTAAGAGCAGAGAAGGTAATCTTAAACATTTGCTCTGGGATTATCCTACCATATATAATCTCTGGATGGAGATCCGTGACAAGGCTGACCCGATCTTGGGTCTGGAGGAGTTGTTCACTCCGGAGATCTGTCTTATTGGGGATTATTCTAAGATAAGGATTGGTGTGAGAAGATACCATATGTCAGGGATAGCCCTGTAACTTAAAAAAGTTATATTAAGGCACTGGATTGATGCTCAGGAGGTTAATCATAATTATTGGCTTCATGAACTGTTGAGTAACCTGAGGGTGGAGCAATACAGGCTCGGTTGGGGGTGTACCTCACCCAGATATCAGAATATTTGGGCAGGTATGCATACAATTTATATGCTCCAGGCCGGGGATAGGAAAGGTCATTAATTGTCTACTTAAGTGTTGTCTGAAATATGTTTTATGTTTGACCTCTCCCCTTTCTTTGACCTCAGTCTTATGTTTTCTTCTGCATGTTTTTTGTTCTTAAAGAATTTGACATGTATGTTCCTTGTCATCCACAGTTTTGGGGGGGGGGTGGGACTACAAATGGGGAGGTATTAAGAGAGTTGGGATAGGGACAGGTGGGGACTTTAAGTGGGGGGACACGCTACTGTGCTATGTGATTTTGTTACTTGTATATATTATTGTTGGTTCTGATATCATTGTAACAGTGTCATGTCATTTATGGTTGTAACTGTGAATGTAATAAAAGTAATAAATAAAAAAAAAGACTTGACTGTTCAGATGATTACATAGAAATCAAGTTATATACAGAAGTTCTGTATATAGCTTGATTTAAAACAGAAGCAAACCTTTTTTTTAAAACTAGGTCAAGGGATAATATTATCTGCTCTCTGCTAAAGCAACAAGCTGTCTGTGCCAGCACCCAGCCCTGGGCCTGCCCTGCAAAACTAAGGAGGGATTAACCCACGACAGGGTTTGGGTTTACTGAGCATTAATCCATGCCTGGGGGATTGCAATCACAAAGCAAAGCTGAGTGATTTCAACAATCCAGGTGTGGATTAATGCACAGTAAACCCACACCCTGGAGTGGGTTAATCCTTTTATAACATGGGCAATGTTTTGTTAGAGTTTTACCTTAAGAAACAGTGAAATAAAGCCATGTGAACATGCAACTGTAGGTATATCAGACATTAATCCATGGTCAGGTGACCTGTTTGGACGAATCAGAAGACAGTATTTTAGGAACCCATGTTATAATGTTATATATAGATTCTTCTCAGACTCACTCAGACAGACACAGAAGACTGTGAAGTAGTAGATTTGACTGTTTAGATGATTAGATTATTACATAAAAACAACCACGAGATGCCGGCCCTGTGCCACTGAGGGTTGAGGTGCTGGACGCCACACCTCGTGATACACTGATGACCCTGGTTTGGGAATGGACCCGGGCCATTGGGGGTCGGATGGGAGGAGGAGGACTGAGCATCCCAATGGGTGCTCTCCTCCTCCAGGGGTGGGTTACTGGGTTGTTCTAAGAACCTGTAGCTTCTCTGCCTGTGGAAACATGGGTGGTAGGGGCACACAACTTTCCGGAGTCAGGAGAGGGAGGACGTTGTTGGGCACTTGATGACGGTGTCAGCATATCATTTGTCTGGACGAACGGGGATGGGGAGAAAATGGGGGAAAATAAATATACCCCTGGCAGAACGAGCAGTGTGAAACCAGGGGGATCCTGGTGGCAGGATCTGGTGGATGGAGTAGGAGGGGGTATGAGGCCCCCTCTGAAGACGAGGAGCCGGGCAAGTAAAAAAGAAAAAAACGAGAGTTAGATTTCCTCTCAGATGACTCGCTGAACTTAGTAGACTTGACTGTTAGTGATTACATAGAAACATAGAATTTGACAGCAGATAAGGACCGCTTGGCCCACCCAGTCTGCCCATTTCCCTACCTACTGGATAAGCTGCAGATCCTAGTTAACCAGCAGCCTACTTCTTCCTACCCCCACCCCCTAGAATGGCCTTATGACTGTCCCATGCATGTTTGAATTCCACCACTGTTTTTGACTCCACAACCTCCTCCGGAAGGCCGTTCCATGCATCCACAACCCTCTCTGTGAAAAAATACTTCCTTAAATTACCTCTGAGCCGCCTCCCCATCTTCAAATTGTGCCCCCTTGTTCTTGCACACCTCTTTTTTTGAAAGATGCTACCCTCTTGGACTTTGTTGATTCCCTTGAGGTACTTGAATGTTTCTATCATGTAACCCTCTCCTCCCTCCTTTCCTCGAGGCTATACATATTAAGCTCCTTTAGTCTCTCTTCATATGTCTTCGGTGCAGACCCTGCACCATTTTAGTTGCCCTCCTCTGACAGCTTTCATCCTGTCTATGTCTTTATGAGATTGGGTCTCCAGAACTGCACGCAGTACTCCAGATGGGGTCTGACCAGCTGTCTGTACAGAGGGATAATAACTTCTTGTTTTCTACTGGTGATGCCTCTTCCTATGCATCCCAGTATCCCCCCAGCCCTCCTTGCTGCCCTCTCACATTGCTTGCCCACCTTTAGGTCATCTGATATGACTACCCCCAGGTCCCTTTGCATTGTTGTTGTTGTTAGTATCTCACCCCCCCTTTGTGTACTCTTCCCCTGGGTTTTTGTTTCCCAGTTGCATTACCTTGCACTTCTTAGCATTGAATCTAAGCTGCCATACATTTGACCATTCCTCTAACCTTGCCAAGTCCCTTCTCATCCTTTCCACCCCACCTTGTGCATCAACTCTGTTGCAGATCTTTGTGTCATCTGCAAAAAGACATGATTGAGGCATGATTAATACAAATTAGACCCCACAGTCAGTTGAAAAAACAATTATGATTGACTCACCACACATTCTGACTGATTTTTTCAACTAGTTTGAAATTTCTGACTTCAACTAACTAAAGAAAATCCAACCAATTTTTTCAACTTTCACCATCGTTGAATTTTATTATGTTGTAGTTTGTCGTACTTTAACGTCATTATTTGGCATATGTTGCATAATTCATAGATATTGACATAAGAGGCAGGCTTTTAGGACCTGCAATACATACAGCAATCACCAGCAATTCAGCAATATGTATACAAACATACTAGTGAGAGGTTCCATCCAAACCCAGCATCCCATTAAGAATACAGTGAAGTCCCACCACAAGCAACAGCACGTACATACGATTATATAAACCTGCAAGAATTAGGTTCACATTATGTATTAAAGGGGAACTGTCGGCAATGATAATCTGACAGCCTGGCTGACTGACACCCAAATATGAGGCTAATCCTAATTAGGCCTTTGTGTGCAGCAACACTTTAATTACTTACCGATTACTGCAGTGTAATAAATAAATCAGACTATGTAATGTCATTGACTTGTAAGATGCCATTTCATGTAACCAGACATCCCAGAATCCCATGATGCTGACTTCAGAGAAAACTGCAGAGCTGGGATATTCAACTGCCTGTAATAGCCAGCCTGCAGTGAATGTTAGAGTATTTTGTAAGCTGAAATCTTCAATTTGCTGGACAGCTGTTCTTGTGGGGCTCAGGCTAGGTACAGTGAAGTCAGACAGGACTGTACTAAGCACCATGAGCACAGCAGTACCAGAACAAGCATTTGTCAATGCCGAATGTTTCCTTGCTGGCATTGGCATTGGTAGTGTAGGAGTTAGAGAGATGCATAATAGGAATGGCAGTGAAGTATTGAACTGAAGCCAACCCCACCAACACCCTGCAGAAAAAGTGAAGTCACAAGCGTGCGTAGAAACTGTGCAACGCACACCCATAATGTAATTAGTTTGGGGATATTTTACAGCAGATTGTCAATGCAGCCATTTGGGGACCTCCGCTCATGAACAGTGTCACTGTGATTTTCTTCATCTGTCTCGAACAGTGATTTCCCAAAGCGACCACGCATTTCTGCGCTGGAAGTGCGAAAACACATTTCAGCCAGGGTGTGAAAAATGACAGCTGTACTGTTCATAAGGAAGTGTGGAAAAATGCCAGTGGTGAAAATCTGGACTGAAAATATTACAAATTCATGAACTTATAAGGGTGCGTGGAAACTGCGCAATGCTCGCTTGTAACACAGTCATTTTATGGACTTTTGTCACCAAATTTTTAACATAGCCATTTTAAGACCTCTGCTCATCAACAGTGTCACTGTGATTTTCTTAATCTGTCCCAAACATTGATTTTGCACACTGACTGCGCCATTGTGCGCTATATGCACGGAAACACATTTTGGACTAGATGTGAAAAATGACAGCTGTACTGCTCATAAGGAGGTGTGGTAAAATGACAATGTTGAAAATCTGGAGTGAAAATATTAAAATTGCGAACTTCACGAGTGTCATAGGAACTGCTCAGAATCAGTCATTTTGATTTCACATTCAACATATTTTTGACCCACCATGAATACTGTGACACTGTCATTTTATAAATCAGTCCTGAAAGGTGGTTCTGCACAGTGGCTGCGAAATCACCTTTTGGGGCCGATTAATGCCATGACAATGTCAGAATTCATGAGGAGAGGTCCCAAAAACCCCATGTTGAAAATGTGGTGAATAAATTCCCAAAAATGGATGAGATATGCACCAAAGCTGAAAAAAAAACAAAAACATTTAAGCCATTATACAGCTTACCGGCATTTCTTCAGTTCGCGGTCGGCTTTGAAGAGTGCAGACATGTTTCCGGTCCACTGAAGATCTTCGCACTGGGATCTGGAGGTAAGTATGTGGTCGGGGGGGTGTGGGGAGGTGGATGCACAGAGGGTGGGCGCGGGTTGAGGGCTAGACAATTAATGAGGGACTGTTTTTGTTTTTAGGTGTTTTTTCTTTCTAGGAAGACGACGCGGGACTTGTGCCATGCTGGGGTGGGCTCCCCAGCATGGCAGCTGAAAGTTTTTTGGGGTCAGTGGAGCTGGACGAGGATTAGGGCACCCTATCAGCCACACAGACATGTGTCATGCTGGGGCTGGCTCCCAGCGTGGCAACTGGAAATCTGTGGGGGGGGGGGTTTGGAGGTGGGACTTGTTGAGTGGAGCCAACAGGGGATTGGGCATCACCGTCACCATGCTCACTTTTGCCACGCTGGGGTTTGCTCCCAGCATGGCACCTATAAGTCTGGGGGCATGTAGAGCCGACGAGGGGTAGGGCACCCCTGTAAGCCATACTGTGTGCAGTGGGGGGAGAACATGAGTACGCTGGGGTGGGCTCCCAGTGTGCTACTTGAGTGTTTTGGGAGGGAGGAACTTCAAGGGAGCTGTCTATGACAGCTCCGTTCAGGATGCAGTGCTGAGTGTAGGCTGTTTGCATACTGCCGATGGCAGTATGTAAATTACCTGCCGACGGCAGTATGCAAATTGCCTACACGTTACAACCGCTGATTGCAGCGGTTTTCCGCTTTCAGCTGTACGCCACTGCATCTGAACGGCTGTCATAGACAGCTCGGACATTCATTGGCATGGAACAGCCACACCTGCAAAAGGGAGAAGGGTATTGGGACTGGAGGAGGCACACCTACGAACATCCGTATGGTGGCACTATGTTTCTTGCACATGCGTGCAAGCAAACATAAAAATCTGATTTTAGCGTACACTATTATTCACATTTATACTGCAGGGTGCAGGCTACTGAAGAATTTATCTCCCATCTCAGTAGTTCTCTGATGTGAGCATCAGGGATTCTGGTATGTGTGGTTACATGAAACTGCATCTTACAAGTCAGTGTCAGTCAAATTAGTCTAGTGCATTCTACTATCGTGCAGTAAGCAGCAATTAAAAACATGAAGAGCAAATTGTGATAAGCCTCACACTTGGGTGTCTCCTCTTGACTTGTATAAATGGCTGAATAAAATAAACTCATTAACTATCTGCAGTGGCTGCCAAAGTTCAGTACTGTTTCTTTTAGCAGCAGAAAGCAGATCGAAGCTCAACATGTACACTCTGGAGGAGAGAAGGGACGGGGGGACAGGATCGAGGTCTTCAAGTACATAAAGGAGATTAATAATGGAGGCTCAGATGGGGTGTTCCAAAGGAAAGGGGGGGGCAACCAGAGGACACGGGTGGAAGATAGAGGGGGGAGAAACTCATGGGGGAGAGGAGGAGGTGTTACTTCACTGACATGGTGGTAGAACCATGGAATGTGCTGCCCAAGGGACTGGTGGAGGCAGATACTGTATGGGGGTTCAAGAGGGGCTGGGACAGGTATAGGGGGAGGGTGAAGCTGAGGAAGTCCAATATAGGGGGGATATCTTGGAATGGGGATAGAGAAACCAAAGGGGGTGGGGAGGGCAGCAGAATCGGCGTCCAGTATGGGAGCTGACTATCAAGCAGACACAAAAAGACAGTAAGGCCTACTCTGCTGGCATTTTAGTATGTTAGTATAACAAGTCAGTATGCATTACATGCCAAGTTGATGTGCTGCTGTTTAAAGCTCAGAATTTGATCATAAACAATCTCTCAAATGCAACAGGAAAGTCATACAAAAATGTATATATAATTATATAAGTAACACCTAGTGGTGTTTACTGGGCTAATGAATACACACACACACACACACCAAAAAAAATATACAAGACAGGATAAACATAACTACTGTTGAGCTGACACTCAAAAAGCATGTCCTCACAGACACATGCCCTAACCCAGGGGTGTCGTCAGGCATACGCACTGTACTCAAGAGAGTACAGTTAAAAAAAGCAGGCAGGGGCAACAAGTCAGGCAGGGGCAACAAACAGGAAAGCAAGGACATTGTAAGTCACATTGTGTCTGTGTCACGCTGAGCCCTTTTGCCTTTGTTGTTCACAATAGGGCACTGATGCCACTAGTCAAATACACAAACAAGAACAACTTACCAGGCAAGCAGAAAAACAAAGAAAGGAGGATTACAGGAAGAAACTGATTACTTGAACTCAGACATGGTAAACGGGAAGGGGGGGCTATTACTGGTGTGGTGTGACAGCGCACATTTTGGTTTATATTTACATAATGGGGGGGCAACAGTGCATCAGTTTTGAGTACAAGTTTAAAATTCCTGGCTACACCCCTGCCCTAATCACTGATATTTTTTAATTTTTTGGTAACCGGGTAAGACCCACTAGGCACAGGTGCCTATTTTCAGGGGTGCCCCAGGAATACTGGTGAGGTTAAGTGACTAGTTCAGAGTCACACAGTATGCAATTGGAGACTGTGGGAATTAAACCCAGGTCTGTCTGATAGCCGTACCAAGCTCATTCACAGCTCGTTACTCTAACCTCTAGGCTATACTGCCAGCTCCATTAAACAGTGCAATACCAGTTAAACAATGTTTTATGTAGCCTTTGAAAATCCTGTCTATTTTTTTTAACTCTCTTGGATCCATTTTATAATCACAATAAGACACTCAATGGTGTGCATAAAGCTGGATAACATCACTTCTTAGGTGGTTAAAGGCACTCGCATGCACCTCATGCCTTACAACACACCAAGGTGGAACATCATTCGGGGAAAAAAAACAACACACCGCATCATGCCTTTTGGCTTAATTATATTAAAAACTGGCAAAGAAAGATTTCTGTTCCTTTTGACATAGTGCCAGCAGTGCTAAATACTTCTCTGAGCTACTACACATGGGTGTTCGAATCAGAATGTTTATCATTTGCCCAGCCATGATGACTGTAGCAGATTATTCACTTGCCCCTAATAATTATAATACAATGAAATTACCTCTGTTTTGGTAAGGCTGACCTCCAATGAAATTCACTTCTTGCCCCAGACATGGGCTGGGCTTGGCTGTGGCAATGGGATATGCACACTCCTGGTGCTACGTTGTACAAATTACATTATAAGCAAGCATTCAATCCTAATTTTATATCTGAGCAGTACAGTACATTTACTGCATCTGTAATAAACCCTAATAAATTGGGGGTTATTCATATTCACTAAACAAAATAATGTGTCTTTGGTGAATATACCCATAACCCAACCCAACTAACAACTATTCCTTTCCTTTCTGTCCTACCATTGTTAGACTGACAGAACACCCCCCAAGCCCCCAAGGCAATGTACTACATTGCCACTTCCAAGGTCATCCCTAAAAAAGGACTGTCTTGTGACTTGTCATGGGCTTACCCGGTTACCAAAATTCAATAAATAAATCAGACTAGTGAAGTTAGATCACCACCCAGCCAGCCAGGTAAGCCAGCACCAGCACCCCCACCACACACACACACACATGCACAAAGCAAATAACATAACATACATCGCAATCCTAAGAAATATTTTAAGGTTAAGACTGTCAACAAAACACAACTGACTCCTTCATTGCACATGGCCACATGCACTCCTTACTGCACAGCCTGCCACCTCACACACTATCTCTTTATTCATTACTACTACTACTCTTGTCTTGCAAGCATAAAGATATATTTTTATTTCAGACATTTTATGTATGCAGCTTCACAACCTTAACCACCTTGTTTAGCAAGCCTAAAAGAACATTAGCTCACAAGAAAGCTACTTACAATACCAAAAACCTTGCAGCCATTATGTTGTGTTTAATTTTTTTCCCATTCCACCATCCAATTTCCAAAAACCTCAAGTCAGAAACACCAGAAAAAAAATGTATTCCCTTTAATCCCTTACCCTACTTCTACTTATCGCAATAGCAGCACCGACCTTGCTAACTGAAAGCTAAAACATTTAATTCACTTTCTTTGAGACAGTGACACTTACCAGTTGTTGCCCCACATAAAATAAGGCAAACAGCTTGAGTACATTGGCTTAGAAACATAGAAACATAGAATCTGGTGGCAGATAAGGACCGCTTGGCCCACCTAGTCTGCCCATTTTCCTACCTAACAGATAAGCTGCAGATCCTAGTTAACCAACAGCTTACTTCCTCCTACACCCCACCAGGACTGCCTTATGTCTGTCCCATGCATTGTTGAATTCCCCCACTGTTCTTGACTCCACGACCTCCTCAGGGAGGCTGTTCCATGCATCCACAACCCTCTCTGTGAAAAAATACTTCCTCACATTACCTCTGAGCCATCCCCCCTCTATCTTCAAATTGTGCCCCCTTGTTCTTGCACATCTCTTTTTCTGAAAGATGCTACCCTCTTGGACTTTGTTGATTCCCTTGAGGTACTTGAAAGTTTCTATCATGTCCCTCTCTCCTTCTTTCCTTAAGGGTATACATATTAAGCTCCTTTAGTCTTTCGTATGTCTTCTGGGAAGACCCTGCACCATTTTGGTTGCCCTCCTCTGGACAGCCTCCACTCTGTCTATGTCTTTGCGGAGATGGGATCTCCAGAACTGCACACAGTACTCCAGATGGGGTCTCACCAACTGTCTGTACACAGGGATAACAACTTCCTATTTTCTACTATTGATGCCTCTCTCTATGCATCCCAGTATCCCCCCAGCCTTCCTTACTGCCTTCTCACATTGCTCGCCCACCTTTAGGTCATTTGATATAATTACCCCCAGGTCCCTTTCCATTTTTACTGTTGTCAGTATCTCTCCCCCCATTGTGTACTCTTCCCCTGGGTTTTTGTTTCCCAGGTGTATTACCTTGCACTTCTTTGCATTGAATCTGAGCTGCCATACATTTGACCATTCCTCCAACCTTGCCAAGTCCCTTCTTATCCTTTCCACTCCATCTTGTGTATCAACACTGTTGCAGATATTTGTGTCATCTGCAAAGAGACATACTTTTCCTTCCAGTTCCTCTGCAAAGTCACTTATAAAGACATTAAAAAGGACCGGTCCAAGTACTGAACCCTGCGGTACCCCACTAGTAACCCTCCTTTCTTCACTGTGGACTCCGTTTACTATTACCCTTTGCGTCCTGTTGTCTAGCCAATTTTTTATCCAGGCTACCACCTTGGAACCCACTCCAAGGCTGGCTAACTTGTGTATTAATCTTTTGTGTGGGACTGTATCAAATGCCTTGCTAAAATATAGGTAGGCCATGTCCACAGCACCTCCCTGGTCTACTACTTTGGTCACCCAGTCAAAGAAATCTATTAGATTTGTCTGACACGACCTTCCCATCATGAGTCCATGCTGCCTTGGGTTCTGTGCCCCAATGACCTCTAGGTACTCAACAATTCTTTCCTTCAGAAGTTATTGCATCATTTTCCCCACCACTGAGGTCAAACTAACTGGTCTGTAGTTTTCTGCCTCTGTTCTGCTCCCACTTTTGTGAAAAGAAATCACATCCGACCTCATCCAGTCCTCAGGTACCACCCCATCCTCCCATGATTTGTTAAAGAGAGTAGTCAGCGGTGTTACTAGCTCTACCCTTAGTTCTTTTAGAATTCTTGGGTGAATCCCATCAGGCCCCATTGCTTTGTCCACCTTCAATCTTATTAGTTCTTTCAGAACCCTTTCTTCTGTAAATGGACTGGTATCGACCCCTGTCTTCAGAGTGTTTCTCTTGTTTGGTTTAGGTATCTCCCCCTCCTCTTCCTTTATGAATACTGAGCAGAAATATTCATTCAGTATCCCTGCTTTTTCACTGTCACCCTCTGCCCACATTCCTTCCCCTTTATTAAGCCTCAGTATCCCTCCTTTGGCCTTTCTTCACTCCCTAATGTACCTATAAAAGGTCTTATCCCCCTTCTTAACAGATTTGGCTATCCTTTCCTCTGTTTAGGCCTTTGCTATTCTGACTGCCTTCCCTGCCTCTTTCTGCTTTAACTGATAAAGTTCTCTGTCCAGCTTCTTCTATGTTTCCTTATATTTCCTGAATGCTATCCTTTTCTCCTTAACCTTCCCTGCTTCAGCTGACCTCTCATCTCCCGACTCTCAGGTCTTCTTCTTTGTGTCTTCATATTTTCTTCTCACTCCTCTGAGTCCTAGGTGTTCTCTACGAGGCTCAGGCAGCAGCAGCCAACCTGACCGACTGACCTCGTCCTCCCTCACTCCCCTCTGCACTCTGCAGAGCATGGGACCTGGGCATGCGACACGGCCTAGTTAGGGCCTACTGTAGTCTAGCTGCTGCAAGCATGGTCACCCCCAGGCCTGCACCATGTGGTCTGTCTTGTCTCTCTCCTCCAACCGAGTCCTATCTCCTTGTTCGATCGATCAATCAATGAGCTGCTAGCAGCCAGCTAAGGCAAACTAGCTAGCTTTCACCTGGCCTGTGCCTACTTGTGGCACACTTGCTGAGCTGCCCCTCTCCCTGACCCTGAGGCCCTCTTGTAGCACCTGTCAATGATCTGACTTGTCCCCTAGGCCCCAGTACTGACCACTGGGCCTGATGCTGCAGCACCACACCACCACACAACGTAAACCCCCCTCTGCTGCAGTGCTGCTTTGCTATCTCTTTCTCTCTATTCCTGTCTGATGTGGCCCACCCACAGCCTAATACTACTACTACTACTGCCACTGGCTGCATGCAGCTCGCCCTTTCACCTGGCAGTTGTCAATCACTGAGTCACTGGACTCTCTCTCTAGTCTCTCCCAGCCCAGTCACTAGTCTCCCTCTGCTCTCTTCCCTCCTCAAAAAAACACTGCAGCAGCTGGACTAAGTTACTTGGTCGATCACTACCTCTCTTTTGGTGTGGTTCTTCTCCCAGGCAGGCACTTCATTCTCCTTGCTCCTTCTCAAATCTCCTCCTGGTCGGTGACCTGGACCTGGTCCTCCTGAGATGGTGTGACCTGACCGACAACCTCAATCTCCTGCACGTGCCATGGTGCAGCCCGCCGGACTGGTGCCTCCACCTCTTCACACACACACACACCACTAGTCTGTCTCAGTCATGATGGTTGTGGGCAGAGAGAGAGACAGACCCCAGACCCTACACTCCTACTGCGGACCTTACATTTTTATTTTATCAAAACTGCCTGCTGCTTCCTTCCATCTACCACTTTACCGCCCTGCTCACACACTTCGACTAACACTGCCACCGCCTGCTTCCCAACTCACTACTCTCCTGCCCTGTGCAGCAATTTGGAGCATGTGCACAGCTCCTCCCTCTCATTACTCTCACTCTCATTGGAAGATGGTTGGCAACGAGGAGACTAGAAGCTAAAAACATCCACCCCACATAATTAAAAAAAAAAATGGAACGACCAAGATGACTCTTGAGTGTATGCAAGCATTTTAAAACAGGGAATCGTGAGGCAAGTTGTTGACTTAGAGGAAATACAGCTGCTGTTAATTGCAACTGCAATTCATTGCAATTACAACTAACTGCAACTGCTGTCAATTTCAGCTCATGATTCTTACTGCTGACAGGTGCTCCGGGGTCTAATACAAATTAAAGTTATTATTTATTTATTTACAGAAGCAAACTTTTTTATTTGTTTTATAAACTAGGTTGTCCAGGATAATATTGTGACTGACTGGCTGCTCAAGCTGAGTCTGTCAGCCCCTGCCCCACAAGCCCCCAACTTGCACCACAGACACACAGAGTGATTTAAATTGTTGCTTTTCCTCTCATGCCTCTCAGAGACTCAGTAATAGGCTGCAAAGTTAACATAAAAAAGTAGAAGCAAGACTCAGAACGGAATTGTTTTTGTTTGCTTTGTTTTTTATATACTGTGCACTACTGTATGTATATATATATATATATATATATATATATATATATATAAATTATATATAATCAAAATATCACACAGATGAAGAAGAGATGATAGCTTAGGTGTTTATATTAGCCGCAGCCTGCAGAATTCACAAAATCAGCAAGGCAAGCTGAGGGCAGGCACAGGCTGAGTTCCTGCTTGATCCAGCCCCTGGCTTCCTTCCCCCTCAAACACACTGTCTGCAGGCTCACTAACCGTATATAATATTTATTATATTTTTTTTTTATTCAAAGTTTAGTTTTTGTCTATTCTGCCCCCAGTCACATTAAAGTACTGTAAGTTCTTCAATTGTCTGATTGAGTCAATCAATAGCGACTGAAATGCAGATTTAATTTTAAATCAGTTCTCCCTAGTCTTCTTTTCTTAGTTTGTAGTAGTAAATTTTTTGTCGTCGCTGACTTTCAAAATCCAGTCTGATTCCATCCAGCCCACCCCCCTTCCCCCAACACAACACGTCCACACACATCACGTCTGCACTGGTATGGGCTGGCCTGGAGTTACAGGGATTTCTTTCTCTCAAAAATCTATTCAATTTCACATTTATTCATTTCACTTTTTTCACTTAAAAAAAACACTGTTCAGCACACACAATGACAAAAATAAACGACCTGAGCTCCTTGGCTTCACTTCAGAACATAGACTGACTCCTCTAACAGACTAACAGTCACACAGACTCTCAGAGACCCTCTCTACTCTTTCTCTCTCTCTCTCTCTCTCTCCCTCAGCAATGCATCAAGCGATGACACAACTGCTCTGGTGAGGACAGAAGAGGAGCAGTACTTACAGTAGGGATGCTCTCCTCATTGGTTTTCCTGTTCTGCTTGTCAGAAGTGTGCTTTGGCATTGGTGGATGGGGCTCTCACTCCTTTCATGTAATTCTTTGAGAGAAGGATTCAATTGGAGGAACTGTCTGGAGGAGCTGGAGGAAATCCTCGGGTTAACCCTCCACTCCCCGACCGCGATGAGATCATCGGTTCGGATTCCAGAATGAATCATGTGGTACTAGGAAGCACAAGTAAAACCATCATGTGATGTGTCTGTGTGACACATGCTATGCTCAGGCTCCCATTACAATTACAACAAACATGGTGCACCACACAAAAACTCACCCTCAGCAGCAGCAAGCAGAGGCTGGTAAAGTGCACAAGTGGACGGACACTTGTTCTGCCTCATGCACACTTTCTTAAAGCAGCAGCAAACAAATAAAACTGCTACAGCTTTTTAAAAACGGGAAAACAATTACAATTGAATAAATATTTTGGGGGGGCAATGCCCCCCCCATGCCTGCCCTAATCTCTGCCCATGTGTGAGAGCATTTTATTGTTGTGAGCCACATTCTCCTCTGGCACTCACCTCAGACTGATTAATGCACAGTAGCTTTTGTAATAATATGCAGGGTAAAAAAGTCCAAGGAAAGTACCTCTGAAATCCATCATCCCTGCAATGCCACCCATCCTGAACAGTGGATGCCTCAGACAGTGGAATGCAGGCCCACCTGCCCATGGCCATCCATGCCCTGCTCAGCCAGATGCTCCCAGATTCCCTCGTCAGGCCCAGCCCCACTCCAGATGGCGGCTCCGCCCACCCCAACTATTCTTCCCTCTCTCATGAAGACATCTCCATCTCACTTGATTCTCGGTCCATCCTCCTGCTGTCCTTGTTATAGTCAGTGGACTAGGGTGGTAATCAGACTCAGGCAGGGACCCCACTTTGTACAAAGAACCCACCCATCCCTCCTGGAGTCAGACTTATTCCTCTGTGCTCCATCCACTTCAAATTCACTCTCTGCCGCCCCACCAGACTAAGCTCATGTGCAGCGTGCACAACTGCTGGCTTTTCCCTCTCTCTCTCATACTCTTCTATTGGAGGAGGCTAGCAAATTATGGCTCCTGTGTCTGTAGGGGGGAGTGTCTGGATGGGAGGGATGGAAGCCTAGCTGAGTCTGCTACAACAGGCTAGGGGAGTCATCAATTTAAGCAAAATATGACTCCACTCATTTACGGCTGCAATTCAGGGCAATTCCAGCTAATTGCAACTGCCCTGAATTACCGGCCATGATTCCGACTGCTGACGGTGGTTCCGGGTTCTAGGTAAGACCCCTGTGAGAGCACATCTTCTGGGACTGATGTGGGGGTGTCTCAAGTTCATGAGACAACACCAAGTCTACCATTTCCAAGACCCATCTGTCTGAGGTGCTCAGGCAACTGTGGGAGGAAGTGGGTGGGCCAAGAAGTCGTTATCTGCTGACAAATTCTGCTTCTATGTTTCTACAAGAAACATCAATAACTCACAGAGGAAGTAGCAATTATAAAATATGGATTTTCAGCTAGAAGTAACATGATGGAAAAAATGTTGACAGTGTCCCATGAAACATGTCTGTTAAGGTATAAAACAGTGGCATTTGCACATCTTTGGTTTTCACATCAGAGTTTTTGTCACACTCAAACTTGTAACCAGATGACATACAGCATGTTGACCTATAAAGCCCTACATGCACAGGGGCAGTGTTATCTGCAAGAGCTTCTGCATCCCTACTGCCCCCTCTGCCCTCTCCACTCCGCCAACGAGGGATTGCTAGAGATTTTCAGGGTTTGTCTTAAGACCTCTGGGGCCCATGCTTTTGCATTTGCAGCCATGTCCCTGTGGAACTCTCTACCTCATCGGATAAGGGAGTGCCTGACTGTGAAGGGCTTTAAATCTGCACTCAAAACATATCTTTTCAATCTGGCTTTCCCAGTTTTGATTGAGTGGAATGTTGTGATGGTATTTTATTTATTTAAGATTATTTTATTGTGTTTTTAAATTTGTACAGTCCATATTGTACAAGCATTGTGATATTTTGAACAGTGTTTTTTATAAATAAAATTGATTGGATTGGATTGAACAAACAGGCACAGTTCAAAATGAAAATGTTAAGTTGAACTCCAGACAGGTGAGGTACTTGTTAGAGTAATCAGCTTCATACATCAAGCCAACATGATTCTGAGTCCCATACAGCCTCCACTTGCATACTGTGTGAACCTGGGCAAGCCACTTGACTGCCCAAGTCCTGGTTCACCCCTGTAAATGGGCCATGGGTCCAGTGGGACCTACCCGGTTATGAGCGAATAAAAACAAAAAGTAGCTTTTAAAGCATGTCTTGTTTAAGTCTCTGTTAGCCACATTTGCCTCTGACTGTAATTTGCAGCAGGGTAAAGCACAGTCAGTACCGCTTGCTGTACCTGCTCTTTCACACTCATGATGGTATCTGGTAAGGGCTAAGTAGTTTCAGCTGGTATTGATCCAGCTGACTCCCCATGATTTGATGGGAAGACCTGACTGTGGGGGGCAGTTTAAAGGAGCCTGTCTCTAACAGTGGGCAACACCCCCCCCCAGCTGTGTGTCTGTTGGAGTATTCATGAGGAAGAGGAAGAGGAATTGTAATGAGTTGAATTGTAATGAGTTGCAGCACACAGCCAGCACCAGCAGCAGTCAATTGCAAGGGAAGTAAAGCCAATAGACCTCAGAAACCCTAAGCAAGGAGTTTTAATAGAAACCATCACCACTACCACAGTACAGTGAGCTCCTGATGACAGTAAGCCCCCCCTCCTTCCTGCCAGCACTGTCTGCCAGGTGTAGCAGCAGTGCTACTCCTTCAAGGCGGTGGGCTGAGGGAACAGTATGGCAGGTAGTCACCCGCTGTTTGTCCACCACCACAAGTGCACTGCTGGCCAGTCAGGGAAACAAAGCAGAGAAACTCTTACAATCAAGTGGCACCCAGCCAGGAGCCGAACACTGAGCAGGCAGGTAATGCTGATTTACTATACTAATAACCTGTTACATTCTCCTTGGTGCCATAGGCGGGGCAGAGCCGTGTGCCTGGCTGTGTGGGGTATATATGGTTGAACCATGATGGGGGGGATGAGATGGCTCAGTCAGACTTGGGCTATGTAACTAACCAAAGGACAGCAACCATCCCCAAATAATGCTGCTGTCTGACAGCCGGAGGAGGGGAGGATGCACAGAACTGAACTAGGCACCATGAATGAGTGAAATGATGGCTTAATGGAATAGGAAATCTATCAGCTGATAAAAATTCTAGGAGGTTTTAACTAAAAATGTGGTAATTTGTTTTTGAAATTAGAATACCACTGAAGCAGTTATGACAAAGGTAGACTCATGCTACCTCGTGCTTGGTGCTCAAGCTGCTACTGTATCTCATTTCACTGTGCCAGAAGCAGATTTGAGTAGCGAAGTTTAGCTCTGGAATTTGTCAAAAGTCCCAGTCCTGCTCTTTATCTGCATTCACCACTGGTTTGATTGTTCTGATACAACTGACTTTAGAAACTTTTGTTGATGAAATTGACAGGACGCCGAGTTCACAGTTGGAACACTGCACACTAAACTATAAAATCTGATCAGGTATTGGGCACCACCAACACTTCTGTATGAATCAAGTTTATGCCAACAATGAGGAACATTTACACAAGAAAAACACCTTGTATGATCTTCCATATACAGCATTTCTATGCTAATTTATGGCAAGCCGTTAGGGACATAATTCAGAATCCCTGGCTGTATAGTAAAACACACACTATATGGTGAAATATATACATCATATAGTGAAATATATACATTATATAGTAAAATACATACACAATGTAGTGAACCACATACAGTATCTACTGAAATATATACATCGTATAGTGAAATACATATACTGTATACTGAAATACATATATTATATAGTGAAACACATACACTATATAGTTATATGCTTACATTGCATAGTGAAATACATACACTATCTACTGAAATCCACATACTGAGTACTGAAAATCCACATACACTACATACTGAAATAAATGTACTATGTACTGAAACATATACGCTACCTATTGAGATACATACACTACAGACTAAAACATCCACATAAACTATCTACTGAAACAAATACTCTATAGATTGTAACACATACACTATATACTGAGAAAAAACTGCATACACTATATACTGAAACAAATACACTATGTATTAAAATGCATACACTACACACTGAAAAAGCATATACACTATATATTGAAACAAATACACTATATATTGAAACATCTACACTTTATATTGAAATACATACACTATCGAAATAAATACACTATGCACTGAAAAATCTGCATACATTATATATTGAAACAAATACACTGTATATTGAAATACATATACTATCTATTGAAATGCATATACTACACACTGAAAAAAGCACATACACTATATACCGAAACAAATACACTGTATATTGAAATATCTTCACTTTATATTGAAATACATACACTATCTGTTGAAATAAATACACTATGCACTGAAAAATCTGCATACACTATATACTGAAACAAATTCACTACATGTTGAAACGCATACACTGTCTACTGAAACACATGCACTGTAGACTGAAAAATTCACATACTCTATATACTGAAACAAATAAACTATATACTGAAATGGACTATGTTCTGAAACTACCCATCCCTCTGCCCCTCCCCCATGAATGTCCTAGAGTTGAACTCATTGCCTGCTGCATTCAGTTAGCTGCTAGCTTGATGAGAGGATGTCTGAAACTGTAGAGCTGAGGTAAACAAAACAGGGCTATCTCTTATTCTACTTCTTTATGGGGTTTTCCTTTTGTTTTGCTTGCACACCTTTAGTCAAATATCAGATCATTGTGATGTGACAAGAAACTTTTAAAACTAATTTAAATGCTGTAGTTTATTCTTTTAAATAAGTGCTGCCTTCATTTACTGTCAGACAACACATTTGTATAGGAAGCTAATACAGGATATTCCTAACATACCTGTATACATAGGGAGCTGCATGCATTTTTCCAAGTTAAAGTGCTGATTTGTTTTATGTGTAATTAATTACTGTGTAAGTCCAGCAACTTATCTGAGTTGAATGCTTGGGAATCACTTCAGGAGCTGTGGAAGTGTAAGCCAAAATCATTGCTAGTTTGTACTCTATGGACTATGTTTTGATTAAGTTTTTATTTTAATGTTTTGTTTAATAAACGTTTCTTGGTTAAGAAACAAATATATATATATTTTTGCTGCAATCCCTCAGTATTCAATTCTCATCAGGAGTTTAGCTTGCATTTGCATATAATTTGCATTGTTTTACTGAATAACTTTACTGTGAATCCTCACTGGAGGCATGCACAGTCTGTTTTGGGGTTTGAGCTTCTCAAACTGTGTTGTATTTCTTTTTTTTTTTTTCCCATAGAGATTTATATCTCCTTAGTCACCCTGCTACCCCTTTGCCCACTGACATCTCCAGCCCAATCACTTACCATCCACAGGACATATTTGCTCTGAGATCCCCCCACTCACATCCCCGTGTTGGGGCCAAGAGGGGGAGGGCCATTGACAAGGAGACACATATTCCGATATGAGCAGAGCCTGGTTAGCAGTGCAAAATCTGTGGCAGGTTGTTGGATCATTTTGCCATTAGGGGGTTTTTACCTTTGGTTTCATCCCCATGGCAGCCAAGCATGGAATTATGCAATTGCATATAAAGACACATGCTTGCTTTGTGCCTGCCTGAGCCCTCCCCCTTATGCAACTCCACTACCCTGCCAACCCTTCTCAGCTAGGTGGATGTTGAAGAGCGGGGTGGTCAGACTTCCCCTCACTGAGAGGAGAGCATTCCCCGAGATGCTCAATCATATCTCCCCACCAATTAACCCCTATGCAACTCAATTCCACCCCCAAAACTGGGCCACAGGCATGGGAGGCAGTGTAATCACCACCAAGCTGCTAGGCCAGCCCACCAGACTGTGTTTTTATAAGTAAAAAAAGACAGCATATAGGTAAAAGAAGGAAACAAACTGTATTTTAACTAGTCTGTTATAAACATTTTAAGTCACATCACAATGTTTTGAAATCGGATAAAGGTTTTGCAAGCAAAATACGATAAAACAATACATAAAGAGATAGATAAGATAAACCTTTTGTGTTTACCTTCTGCATCTTAGGAGGCATCGGCCAGGATTTTTAGTCAATTAGCGCCCCATTTTCAGAAAGTTAGTGTGCAGAGCTAAACATTACACCGTGGGAACAGCATGGTTGGATCGATGTCATATTCAGCATCACTTGATGCTACCCTGACCATGTGCATGTGCATATATACTATTACGGTCATGTAAATGAGTAATCATCTCCTGCATACAGAGCACAGTGCTATATCAAAGATTTCCTTAGTGACCATAAGTACCTCCCTCTACATTTTATACTCAGCCTCTAGGCTTCTAGTACCTAGATGCTTAATGTTGCACTTTTTGGCTTTGAACCCGAACTGCCATGTCCCATAGCACTCTTTAAGTTTTCTAATGTCCCCACTCATTCTCTCCATCTGCACCTATTAACGCTATTACAGATTGTGGTGTCGTCTGCAAAAAGGCATATTTCCCCTTCCAGTTCTTCTGTTATGCCACTTATAAAGACACTGAAGAGGATGTGTCCCATTACTGAGCCCTCCGGCACCCTACTGGTCACTCTCTCCTCACTGGAGGGAGTGCCATTTACCACCACCTTCTGTGGCTGTGCGCTATCTCAGGTGCAGCACTTAGGAGTGCACAACACTAATCTGAAAATGGGGGCCCACATACCACTGTAACAGGACTAGCACTGAAATGTGATAAGCATGGTTGATACTATTTTAAAAAGCATCCTTCTGTGCAGTGCTAACCTGTTAATGTGACACTATTTTTTTTTTTGCACAGGATTACTAATTGCAACCACATGCTCATACAACTGGGGGTTACTCTAAAGCATATAAGATGTACAGGTATATTAAATGCTTTCTTGAAGTGTTAACACACTGTGTGGTTAGTGCTAGTTAATGATTCTGGGAATCGTGTTTTAACTGCACACACGGAGCCTGCCATCAACCCCCCACACACATACACACAGTTCTGGACACAATAAAAAACAAGCATTTGTCAATGCTGAATGTTGATTGCGTTGGTCCGTTGAGCTCGCTCACTGGCCCTCTTTCACTCGCTTGTTCTGTTTCTCCTGGTGCTGCAGGCTGCTGTTTTGTACTGAGCTCCTTCCTACATTGGCACCCTTTTCTGTCCACAAAGAAATCTGCAGATAGCCTGACAGAGCTCCACTGAGATGGGTCACTCCCCGATTCCCTCATTCTGTTTCTCCTTGTGCTGCAGGCTGGCCTTTTGTACTGGGCTCCTGTGTGCATTGCTGCCTTTTTCTGCCCACAAAGAAATCTGCAGCAGTCCTGACACAGCTCCATTCAGCTTGCTCTCATTCCCCCTCTCTCACTCGCTCATTCCGTTTCTGCCAGCGCTGCAGGCTGCCCTTTTGTACTGGGCTCCTGCCTGTGTTGCCGGCTTTTCATGCCCACAAAGAAATGTGCAGCAGTCATGATAGAGCTCCATTGAGCTTGCTCACCCCCTCTCTCTGTTCATTCTGGTTTTCCCGCCACTGCAGGCTGCCCTTTTGTACTGGGCCCCAGCGTACATTGCTGTCTTTTTCTACCCATAAATAAATCTGCAGCAGTCCCAACAAGCTCCGTTCTGCTCACTCACTCCCTCTGCCTCACTCACTCATTCTGTGTCTCCTGCCCCTGCAGCTGCCCTTTTGTACTGGGCTTCTGCCGGCATTGGTGGCTTGTTCTGGCCAGAAAGAAATCTGAAGCAGTCCCGACGCAGCTTCATTGAGCTCGCTCACTCCCCCTCTCTCGCTCACTCATTCCGTTTCTCCCGGTGCTGCAAGCTGGCCTTTTGTACTGGGACCCTGCCTGTGTTGCCACATTTTCTGCCCACAAAGAAATCTGCAGCAGTCACAATACAGCTCTGTTGAGCTCGCTCACTACCGCTCTGTCACTCACTCATTCTGTTTCTCTTGCTGCTGCAGGCTGTGCTTGTGTACGGGGCTCCTGGCTGCATTGGCACCTTTGTCTGTCCACAAAGAAATCCACAGCTGTCCCAACAGAGCTCTGTTGAGGGCCCTCAGTCTCCCTCTGTCACACGCTCATTCTGTTTGTCCTGGCGCTGCAAGCAGCCCTTTTTGTACAGTGCTTCTGCCTGCATTGGTGCCTTTTTCTGCCCACAAAGAAATCCACAGCAGTCCTGCTTGAGCTCTGTTGAGTTCACTCAGTCCCCCGTCTCACTCACTCATACTGTTTCTCCCACCGCTGCAGGCTGGCCTTTTCTACTGAGCCCCTGCCTGCTTTGACACCCTTTTCTGCCCACAAAGAAATCCGCAGCAGTCCTGACAATGCTCCAGAGAGTTCACTCACTCACCCTCCCTCACTCGCCCTCTCATTCTGTTTCTCCAAGTGCTGCAGGCTGCCCTTTTGTACTGGGCTCTTGCGCTGGGGCCTTTTTCTGCCCACAAACAAATCCGCAGCAGTCTCAACAGAGCTCAGTTTAGCTCGGTCACTCCCCCCTCACACTTGTTCGATCTTAATCTGTCCCAAACACTGATTTCCCACTGCGACCGTGCTATTCTCCGGCAGGAGTGCAAAAACATATTTAGACCGGATGTGAAAAATGACAGCTGTACTCTTTATAAGGAGGTGTGAAAAGTGCCACTGTTGAAAATGTGGTGTGAAAATATTATAAATGTGCAAAGTTACAAGGGTGCGTGGAAACAGTTCAATGCACGCTTGTAACACGGTCATGTTATGGAGTTTTGTCACCAAATTTTCAACATAGGGCTTTTAGGACCTCTGCTCATGAACAGTGCCACTGTCATTTTCTTAATCTGTCCCAGACACTGATTTCTCACAGTGACTGCATTATTGTGTGTGGCAACTATGAAACCACATTTCTGTCAGGATGTGAAAAATGATAGTTGTACTGCTCATAAGGAGGTGTGAAAAAATGCCACTGTTGAAAATCTGGCATGACAATATTACAAATCTGTGAAGTTACAAGGGTGTGTGGAAAGTGTGCAATGCACACTTGTAATACAGTCATTTGCTGGGCTATCATCACCAAATTTTCAACATAGGCATTTTAGGACCTCTACTCATGAGCAGTATCACTATCATTTTCTTAATCTGTCCTGGACAATAATTTCCCACAGCGACTGCTCTATTCTGCGCCAGAAGTGCGAAAACACATTTCGGCCAGGATGGGAAAAATGATGGATGCACTGTTCATAAGTAGGTGTGTGAAAATGGCAATGTTGAAAATCTGGAGTGAAAATATAAATTCATGAAGTTACGAGCGTGTGTGCAAACTGCGCAACACACGCTCGTAACACAGTAATTTTATGGAGTATCATTAGCAGATTTTCAACACAGCCATTTCAGGACCTCTACTCATGAAAAGTGTCACTGTCATTTTCTTAATCTGTCCCGAACACTGATTTCCCACAGCAACCGCTCTATTCTGCACCAGAAGTGCGAAAACACATTTCCACCAGGATGTGAACAATGACAGCTGTACTGTTCACAAGGAGGTGTGAAAAAATTGCAATGTTGAAAATCTGGCGTGAAAATATTGCAAATTCATGAAGTTATGAGCGTGGGTAGCAACTGTGCAGCACACGCTCATAAAACAGTCATTTTTTGCATTTTTCCAGCAAATTTGCAACATAGGCTTTTTGAGATCCCCCTCATGAACACTGGCACTGTCGTTTCGCTAATCGGCCCCGAAAGATGATTCCGCACAGTGACCGCGAAATCTCCTTTCGGGGCTGATTAATGCAATGACAGTTCAAGAATTCATGAGGAGGGTCCCAAAAACCCTATGTTAAAATTTGGTGAAAAAAGTCCTAAAAATGCCCGAGATATGTACTAAAGTTGAAAAAACACTATTTATTACGTTATACAGCTTACCGGCACTTCCTCAGTTCACGGTCGGATTTGAAGAGTGCAGACGTGTTCCCGGTCCACCGAAGATCGTCGTGCCAAGCTCCGGAGGTAAATATGGCATGATGGGGGTGTGGGAGGCAGGGCACGAGTGGGTTGGTGCTTTGGTTGCAGGTAGGCCCAGGACACTCACGAGAACTGTTTCTTTTGCAGGTAAAAAGAATAAAATACTTTTATGGACAATTTTTCCTTTTACAGGGGCATGTGGCACGCTGGGATGGGCACAAATGGCTTTCTTTTGGGAAGCAGTAGCCGACAGGGATTGGGCACCCGGCCGCAGGAATAAAAGCGGGTAAAGAGAATGCCGGACGGGAGGCCTCGCTGGCACCAGAAACATTGGGGCACCGAGGCCAATGGGGTTTGGGGTCCCCGTTGGCACATAAACACGGTGGGGGGGGTTATATTGTTTTTGAACACGGTAGCAACCTGCCGCCGTGTTCACAAACAATATCAGGGTTTTTACATCCCACCCTGCAATGACAGGTCGCTCCCTCATTGCAGCAGATGGCTGACGCTGCAATGACGAGGCGGCCCCTGATTGCAGCGGTGAAATTGTCAGCAGTTGGTGCAAATATTCCATACCACTGTCACCAGCAGCCTGCAATGGCATTGGGGGAAGCAGGACAAGCCTTTGCAGGCTGTGGGGGCATTGGCCACAACAGTGCCGTGCCTCCACAGCTTGCTACTGAGAAAGCTGCCGCAATATGTTATTTGCGCTGTGCACAATCAACATAAAAAAGGTACATCTTGTCTGCCCTATTTCCCATATTAAACCTCAGAACCTACTGTTCATGCAGGGTAATAGCCTTCACTATCCACTCCCTTGTTTCCCTCCCTACTACTATCAGCCTGAGTAACCATTATACCCTTCACTTTGTCACAGCCATTCTTGAAACCATTTATGGTTTTGGTGCCTGCCATCTCAGCTGGCAAACTATTCCACATTTCCACCACCATTTCTGAAAAATAAAACTTTCCAATATCCCTCTTGAACCTCCATCCCATCAGTCTCTACTTGTGCCCCCATAACCTTGAACTGTTACTCATGCTAAGTAGTTCTCCAGTCACTTTGTTTATTCCTTACAGGAACGTGAAGGTCTCTATCATATCATTCCTCTCTTGTCTGGTCTCAAGTGAAGACATGTTCAGTGCCTTGAGCAGATCCTCATACGATCTGTTCTGTCAGCTCTGAATCATCCTGGTCACCCTTTGTCTTTATCTTTCCTGAGGTGAGGTCTTCAGAAGTTCATAACTCTGAACAGTATACCCAGTGCAGCCTCACCAATGATCAATAAAGAGGCAGTAAACCTCTTTTCTTCTACTATCAGAACCCCTTCTGTCACATCCTAGTATCCTATTTGCCTGACTAGATGCCTCACTGTATTAGCTTGATTGTTTAAGGGAGTCACTAATGATGAATACTAGGTCCCTTTTCTCAGCTGTAATGCTCAGCTCTACCCCTCCTATCAAGTACTCTGTCCTGGGGTTCTTGTCCCCTAAGTGAATCACCTTGCACTTTTTGGCATTGAATTTCAACTGCCAAACCTTAGGCCACCTCCCTAATCTTTACATGTCAGTCTCCAGTTTCCTACTTCCCCATCACTATCTACCCTCCCATGAGCTTGGTGTCATCTTCAAAGAGACACAGCCCCAGATTCATTCTCAAACGTTGTTAATGAGCATATTGAAGAGAACAAGAACAAGAGTCAGGATGGATCCCTGTGGCATTCCACTCTTGACTTCCCTCTTTTCTGATCTGACACCATAATCACAACCCTCTGATGCCTCTCATTCAACTAAAGCCCCCTCAACCCCATCAAAACACTGCTTATATTTGCCTTCAAATCCCTGGACCTCACCTCCTTGCGCCGTGACCTAAGTCACTTGATTGGTCCTCTTCTCATTGGTCTGCTCCAACTGATTCCATGCTAACATATTTAAAACAAAATTACTCTAAATATATATATATATATATATATATTTTAGTTATTTAACCAGAGTAGCACACTAGCTGAAAGCTTTTTACAGGAGTGACTTGGAGCACAGGGAAGTTAAGTGACTTTCTCAGAGTCACACAGTATGCAAGTGGAAGCTGGGGATTCAAACCCAGGTCTGGTCTGCTGATGTCACCAGATTTGCAGCTCAGAGCCTTAAACCACTGCGCTAAACTGCTCCCTTTATGGGACTGCCACGCCCCCCAGAGCAGGACATGAGAAAAGGTACACCACCTCCCCTAGATCATGGCTGACCTCATAGCTTACTTGCAAGTGCATGATTTGGCCTGGTCAAAAAATAAACGTAACCCATCCCCCATGGCTTCCAGAGGTATCATCATCTCCGCAGCATCTGTACCATGGCAATAAGCTTGCCAAAGGTGAGAATTTTACATCTAACTTCAGTACCAACATTGGTTACCTGTCTAAATTTTGATAGGCTGCCACAATCTCTTCTCCCCTCCCACTCTTTTGCCTGTCCTCAGAGTCAGTGACACCCCTGTCTCTAACCTCTCCTTCATCACCATAGAGATGTAATTCCTTTTCATCTCCTGTACCTCCTCTCTCATCTCCTCCCTCTACCCTTCCTCACCTCCCTCTCACCCCTGCCAGCCTGCATGATTGTCATCTCCTCATTGCCACTATTGTTTTTCTCTCCAGTAACTCCATCCTTTATCCCACACACTTCCCGCCTTTAATCCTTCCAAGGGTAGGAGCCCAGATGGCTGATGGGATAGCTGCTCCATCTGACTGCTTCTGCAACTCCTTCCCATTGGATGACCTCCTAACCTCTCTTTCTGGTGTCCCTCCATCCCTGCTGACTGGAAGGCTGCCACTGTTACTCCTCCTCCTCCAAAGATGGTGACCCATCAGGTACGAACAGCCTACCGACTCATTTCTCTCCTCCTCCAAATTACAGGAACAATGATCTTGTTACAGCCTCTCCTTTCTGGACCCTCTTCCTTTTCACCCAATACAAGTCTTGACTTGCAAAATCACTCCACCATCTGCTCAGGCTCACCAAACCATCCATAATGGTATGGATCACAGCCTATTCACTTCTACTATCTTCACTCGATCTAGCCAAAGCATTCAACCTGTCTACCACCCATTATTAGCCAAACTCCAGGCTGCAGGCCTCTGATTCTAGCCATCAGCTGTTGCAAGTTGCCTTGTATGTATCTTGTATGTTCTGTACTCTCCCGGGTCGCTCCTGAAAATAGGTATACTACTTGTCTAGTGTACCTACCTGGTAAAAGAAAAGCTAAATAAATAAAGTTCCATTCCTACCACGGGGGTAGGTCCCAAGCAGTCAAAAGTGGTGACCTCTCTCCTTCCTGCCTGTATCCACTTGGGTCCCAAGGGATCTGTGTTAAGTCCACTACTTTTCCCATTTCCTTAATGATCTCCCCTCTATGTGCTTGTCTGCATCCATTCACATGTACATGGATGACACGGTCCTCTTCACAGCAGGCCCACAGACTCAGCTGACTTTGATCAAGTTCAGCTCTGATCACACACAACTCAGCTTTTCCTCAATGCCAAGAAGGCTGTCTCCATGTCTTTGGCACAAGGCACTGAGACTCTCTAGGCCCTCTCCTTTCCTACTTTCTGTACCCTGGATGGCTCCTGTGGGGATGTCACCACCTTTATTATCTTGGTATCTGGCTAGACCAGCACCTAAGCGTTTCTGAACAAGTGGATGCTTATAGTCAAAAGCTGCACTAATTTGATGCACTTACAGGAACGGTGACTGTATCCCATCTCCAGCATACCATGCTATTATCCACAGAATGATCCTCCAAATCTCTGACTATGGTGAGTTGGTTCACAGCGTAGCCTCCTCACTACCCTTGCCAGACTGGACACACTCTTCAACTATTTCTGCCATTACACTCTCGATTATCCTTCTGGACTCACCATTGTTCTATATATAAATCTCTCTCCTTTCTTGTGGACAGACACCATGCCCACTGTGCCAGCTTTGTGGGCAAATCCAGTTGTTTCGCTACCTCCTATCTCCGATGGCCTGTTATAGCCATACCATCAGAAGCTGAAATATTCAAACCCTAGCAGTACTTCAGTTTCACAACCATCGGCAAAGTCACGTTCAGACACCGCTGCCTTAAATCTGGAACTCCTCACCCCAGCCATTCACCCTTCTCTCCCATGGATCTTTTCAAACCACTTCTGTGGTCACACCCTCCTCCTGCACTTGCTCTAGTTTTTCCTCTTGCTCTCCTATTACTTGTTTCCAGTTTAGGTACAGTAAAATTTGGCACCTATGCTTTCCACTCTAGGCATTATGCACAAATGTTTATAGTTAATGTTGAAGTAAAAGCCTCTCCAGCCTCTTTGCATATCAGTTGTGCAGATGGAGTCCCCTCCTAACTGTGAACCCATCAAATACCTTGGGTGACATTGGACCTCAGTTGGACCTAGCTGGTATCTATATCCTAAATGTCTGAAGAACTGTGAACTGTAAATTGGTCTGGCTATAGTGCAAAAAATAACCTGACACCTGCTGCTCATCTGGCACTTGCTAGAGGTGTACTACTTCCTCCTTAACTATGGTCTCCACTAATTTGCCTGTACCTCCAAAGCACTTCTTACTCTGTAGCACAACGTCAAATAACATCTGTCGTCTGCACTGGCTGCTCCTGTGTTCCCACCATTGTGAGCTATGATAAACCAGGTTGGCTTTCCTGACCAATCACCGAACCTGGGCTGGGATGCCTCGGGCAAAGTGATCAGAACTGGCACCCGGGCTGGCACAACATCTAGTCACCTCCTGACCCCCTCCTCTTACTCCACCAGGTCCCAGGGTCCTCAGATGCAGAAGTACCCTCACCCAAACCCCATGGGGACAGGGACTTTGTTGCATGTGCTCCAGACCCTGAACTCCTTTCTGACCATGTTTGTTCCACCTCCTCCCGTCCAGTGCTTCCAGAAGTCCTGTGGGGGCATCTGAAGTTGGCCTCAGTGTGCAAATCAAATTGTCAAAACAAGGGAGTGCTCAAGGAATGCTAGCAAATGGGCAGGAAGGGGGGTGGAAGAACAATGGGAATAATAAAAACTGCCATCATAGAGGTATCAGCCTTTGTGTAAAAGCAACAAACAAAATGAACGCTGTAAGAAACCATATGGTTCTCAAAGGAAGTGGCAGTGAAGGTTCAAGAGAAAAGAAAGCATCTAAGTACAAGGAATCACAGAAGGAACAGGACAGAGAACTGTATCAGTTAAAGCAAAAGGAAGCTGGAAGGCAGTCAGAACAGCAAAGGCCCAAACCGAGGAAAAGATAGCCAACTCAGTTAAGAAGGGGGATAAAACCTTTATAGGTACATCAGGGAGCGAAGGAAGACCAAGGGAGAGGGAAGTGAGTCTTAATAAAGGAGAGGAGGTGGGCAGAGGGTGACTGTGAAAGGCAGAGATACTAAACAAATATATTTGCTCAGTATTTACAAAGGAAGAGGTGAGGTACCTAAACAAACAGTAGAAACACTCTGGATACAGAAGTTGATATCAGCCCATTTACAGAAGAAAGGGTTCTGAAAGAACTCTTAAAACTGAAGGTGGACAAAGCAATGGGGCCTGATGGGATTCATCCCAGAATTATAAAGAACTAAGGGTAGAAACTAGTGACACCACTGACTACCCTCTTTAACAAATCATGGGAGGATGGGGTTGTACCGAGGACTGGAGGAGGGCGATGTGATTCTTCACAAAAGTGGGAGCAAGGCAGAAGCAGGAAACTACAGACCTGTTAGTTAACCTCAGTGGTAGGGAAATGACGAATCACTTCTGAAGGAAGAATTGTTAAATATCTAGAGGCCAGAGGGGCACAGGACCCAAGGCAGCATGGATTCACAGCAGGAAGGTCATGCCAGACAAATCTGATAGATTTCTTCTAATTGGGTGACCAAAGTAGTTGATCAGGGATGGGCTGGACATAGCTACCTAGACTTTAGTAAGGCATTTGACACAGTCCCACACAAAAGATTAATATACAGTTAGCCAGCTCATGTGGGTCCCAAGATGACAGCCTGGGTAAAGAATTGGCTGGAGAATAGGACACAGAGAGTAATAGTAAATAGAGTCCACTTGAAAAAAGGGGGTTAGTAGTGGGTACCGCAGGGTTCAGTATAGGACTAGTCTCTTCAATGTCTTTATAGTGACATTGCAGAGGGACTGAAGGAAAGTATGTCTCTTTGCAGATGACACAAAGATCTGCAAAAGAGTTGATGCACAAGGTGGAGTGGAAAGGATGAGAAGGGACTTGGCAAGGTTAGAGGAATGGTCAAATGTATGGCAGCTTAGATTCAATGCTAAGAAGTGCAAGGTAATGCACCTAGGAAACAAAAACCCAGGGGAAGAGTATACAATGGGGGGGTGAGATACCAACAACAACGAAAATGGAAAGGGACCTGGGGATAGTCAAATCAGATGACCTAAAGGTGGGCAAGCAATGTGAGAGGGCAGCAAGGAGGGCTGGGGGGATACTGGGATGCATAGGGAGAGGCATCACCAGTAGAAAACAGGAAGTTATTATCTCTGTACAGACAGCTAGGGTGAGACCCCATCTGAGTACTCGTGTAGTTCTGGAGACCCAATTCTACAAAGACATAGACAGGATGGAAGCTGTCCAGAGGAGGGCAATTAAAATGGTGCAGGGTCTGCACTGGAAGACATATGAAGAGACTTAAGGAGCTTATTATGTATAGCCTTGAGGAAAGGTGGGAGAGGGGGACATGATAGAAACTTTCAAGTACCTCAAGGAATCAACAAAGTCCAAGAGGGTAGCATCTTCAAAAAAAGAGGTGGAAAGAAAAGCACAATTTGAAGATAGAAGGGGCGCTCAGAGATAATTTAAGGAAGTATTTTCACAGAGAAGGTGGTGGATGTATGAATGGCCTTCCAGAGGAGGTTGTGGAGTCACAAACAGTGGTGGAATTCAAGCATGTATGGACAGTCATAAGGCAATTCTAGGGTGGGGGTAGAAGAAGTAGGCTGCTGTTAGTTCAAGATCTGTAGCTTTTCCATCAGGTAGGAAATGGGCAGACTGGGTGGGCCAAGCGGTCCTTATCTGCCATCATATTCTATGTTTCTATGTTTCTATGAATGTCCCAAGCCTCCCTAGCCCAATTGTACTTGGAGCCCAACTGTTCTGAGGCCCTGCCAATGATCTTTTGGTCGTTTCTCATGATCCAATTGCTCTCCTAGGCATCTGACTGTACTATGTATGCTCTAGACTATATATTGTTGATTATATGTACTTTATCAATTTCTGTCATAGCAGTTCACTCCATGCCTTACCGTTTTGTGACTCAATGCATTTTGTTACTCTATGTACTTGCTTTACTTGCTGTTATGTTCTGATGTATCTGTATTACCTGTTGTAATCTCTCGGAAGTTCCTGAAATAGGCATATAACTTGTCTAGTGTACCTACCCGGTATATAAAAGCTAAATAAATAAATAAAACTGCTCTGTATTTGAGCGCCAGCATAGGTTTGTGGCTCCTGACTGTGCTGTATATGCATTGTCTATTGTTTGCTTGTCACCAGGTTCTCGCATCTTGCATGAATTATTCCCAATGTAATTTGTGGTTGTGTACTACTCTGCTCCATGTATGTTATGTATTTTGAACTATTGTGCTACCTAAGATCCACTTGTACAAGTTCCCTTTTCCAGGATGCATTTAGAAATGAGCTCCAGCTTAGTATTCTGGGTGGGGAGCACTAGACACCAAGGATCGTTTTACTATAATAATTGAGCCATTTAAACTCTGCAGCAGGTGTAGAACCCTTACATGCCAAGGATCCTTTTGATATACTACTTGGGAGATCATAATGGTGACCACAGGTAGGTCACATATGCACCACTGTGTGCTCAAATTAATTTATTTATTGAAAGTTTCACCAGGGATGGTACACTGAACAACAAGTTGCTCATCTCCGGTATGACCTGGGGGAGAGGGTGGTGGGAGTTACATAGTAACAATGAGTACACACAAAATACACAATATCATACAAAAACATAGGTTACAGCTGAATTACACATTAGCATGAAAAGCAAATAATTACAAGGGTAGAGAAGTGAAAACCAGTCACAGTGAGCTTATGGTGATACAGAGAGAGAGAGAGCGTAATGTAATAGCAAGTGTGAACCAATGCCCTGCTCTATGCAGACTAAGAATAGCACAGGGTGGCAAATGAAGTGAGTCAGCAGGGCATCAAACAGGATGTAGGACAAGAAAGGGGGGAGCTAGGGGCAGGTGCAAGTTACAGAGAGGAAATTATGAAGATCTTGATTTAATGAGCCAGGCGAGGAGAGGACTCGATATGTGTAGGTAGAGCATTCCACATTTTGGGAGACGATAGAGTGGGAGGCCTGTCCACTCAGCAGTGGATCTCAAGAACAGACAGAGTTCTATGGTCATGGGCTCTTAGAAGTTGAGAGGGAGGTGGGTGGGGAGTGAATTTAGGTGGGGAGGAGTGTGCCAAGCCAGCATTTAGAGATGAGATTTGCGCAATGATGCAGTCACCTATTTGTTAGGGATGGAAGGCTAAAGTTCAGTACAAGTGGCAGCGGGGGTAAGGTGAGGTATCCAGAGCAAACCGACAGAATGAGTTGAAAAGAGTATCCAGGTTGGCTAGGAGGGGTAGGAGCAGAGCAATAAACAACATCGCAATAGTCGAAAACCGGAGGATCATTTGGATCAGTTCGTGTCTTGCCTGTGGCGGAGGCAGGAGCGGTTTCTAAATAAGGCACTGAGTTTTGGATGAAGCATTTTATTATGGCATCTACATGGGCCAGAAGGTGAGATGTTTATCCAGCCAAACTCCAGATACCTGATGCGACCCGGTAGCAATTACAGTTGTCTGTCGTAGGTAGTGAAGGTAGGGGCAAGGAGCCTTGACAGCTTCTGACATGTGCCAAAAGTCATGGACACAGTTTTCCTGGCATTTAGAAAGAGTTGGTGAGATTGAAACCAGCTCTAGGCATTGTTGAAATCACATTGAGCCTGGAGGCGACATCCAAGGGTGAGGGCCGAGGAGAATAGAACCCATCATTAGCATACGATGTATAGAAGATGAGGCACAGATGGATGGAAGACATTCAGAAAGATGGAGAAGAGAATCGGGCCTAGTATAGGTCCTTGGGGACTCAGAGTATGTGGGTAGGGAGGATGTGAGTCAGATATTTTTACAGACTGTAAGCAGTCCTAGGTATGTGCTGAACCATTTAATGGCATGTTCAGACAGCCCAGCTGATGAGAGGAGTGAAGCAGGAGGGAGTGGGAAACCGTGTCAAAAGCTTTAGTAAGATCAATAAAAATGTCAGTGGTTATGTACCGCAATCCATGCCTGTCAGGATCGTATCAGTGATTCAAAAGTAGCGGTAGTAGTAGAGTGATTTTTACAGAACCCAGATTGATATTGGGTGAAGAAATTTCTGTCTGAGAGGTACGAGATAGTTAGTCAAGGACTAGATATTTTGTGTAACCCCCTATAAATGGGGGTTCATAAAGCTTTCGGAGCTTGTTTAAGTGCTCCATGCTTGGTTGGTGTTCTCATGCTTAAGCTATTTAACACAGTTAGTGAGTGCTTTTAAAGCTTCTGTATACTCTGCCTTTGAGACTGCCTGTCCACAGTCATAAGTAATTGAAATGGAAGGGGCTGTGGTCCTATGCCGAGTCCTGCCTGGGCTGCTGAGTTAGCTCCATTCTGCCATCGCTAGATGTGTCAAGGGAGTTCTCTGAAAGGATGTAACTATTTGCTGGAGATAGCTTTAGTGGTAATGATAAAGTAGTTGTTCTAACCTGCTTCTTTGCAGCAAAGACTGTTTTGATTATTTCCTCCATGTTGGTCCCGAATCTGCGACTTGGACCAATCAGTACCTCCGGACTCGTGGAGCTTGACCAATAGAGGGACTGCTTGTAACTTTGGAAAAGGCATAGGCTATGGCACTTCTTTCCGCCCACTGAGGGCCAGAGTAACTGACTGGCAGGTGACACTAGCCAATGGAATCGGGTAGCACCCGAATGGTGGGGGTGAGTGCCCATGCTGCTAGGGGCAGATTCGCGGTGTGAAGGAGAGGAGCTCTGAGCTTCTGGCTGTTTTGATGTTTACACAGGAAGCGCATGAAAGGCCTGAGTCAGCTGTTTGCCTTGTCAGGTGCTTCGATTAAGTCCGCCGTCTCATGGTTGGAGGAGGCTGTGTAGGACATAGCTACCTACCAGGCTTTACCTGAAGGGACTGGAGAATCTGCTGAATCGTGTTGTCTGGTCCATTAGGATGGTTGGAGTGGCTAGCTACTGCCAAAGTGGTCGGAGTTCATTCGGGTCCTGAAAACCACTGCCTGGTATGGTACCCTCTGTGTTTGCCATATAAATGTGAGGAGGCTGATGTAAGCTCATGGTTCAGCCCTGCCAGTGGTGAAGGAAGGTATTTGCTGGAGTCGTGGAGTATTGGATCAGGGTAGCTCCTCGTTGCTTATAGCTAGTGGCCAAGACCCTTTTCGTTATACTGCTGCCTGCATTAACTGAGCCTTCTGCTCATTCTGATCTGCTCAGGACAGTAATGTCTCATTTGTGTCAGGGCCCCAATCAGCTGCCACGCAGGGGCTAGCTATTAGGGCTTGGGTACCCAGGGACAGTAACTATTAGGTTTAGGCCTGCACAGAGCCCTAGGTAGATAAGTATAGTGATGCCAATCACCTTGATTTCCCCTAGCCTTGTTATCTCCTTAAATAAATCAGATTGTTTGTTTTGCAACTACACCCTGGCTGGATTGTGTTTTTGCTGAAGATATACTGTACAGTGAAAGTGTATAACGGCACTTACTTTTCAGGAGGTCCCCAGAGTGAGCTGAGAACCAAGCTGGGAGGTGTGTTGCAAACTATTCCACATTTCCACCACCATTTCTGAAAATATAAACTTTCCAATATCCCTCTTGAACCTCCATCCCATCAGTCTCTACTTGTGCCCCCATAACCTTGAACTGTTACTCATGCTAAGTAGTTCTCCAGTCACTTTGTTTATTCCTTACAGGAACGTGAAGGTCTCTATCATATCATTCCTCTCTTGTCTGGTCTCAAGTGAAGACATGTTCAGTGCCTTGAGCAGATCCTCATACGATCTGTTCTGTCAGCTCTGAATCATCCTGGTCACCCTTTGTCTTTATCTTTCCTGAGGTGAGGTCTTCTGAAGTTCATAACTCTGAAACAGTATACCCAGTGCAGCCTCACCAATGATCAATAAAGAGGCAGTAAACCTCTTTCTTTACTATCAGAACCCTTCTGTCACATCCTAGTATCCTATTTGCCTGACTAGATGCCTCACTGTATTAGCTTGATTGTTTAAGGAGTCACTAATGATGAATACTAGGTCCCTTTCTCAGCTGTAATGCTCAGCCTCACCCTCCTATCAAGTACTCTGTCCTGGGTTCTTGTCCCCAAGTGAATCACCTTGCACTTTTGGCATTGAATTTCAACTGCCAAACCTTAGGCCACCTCCCTAATCTTTACATGTCAGTCTCCAGTTTCCTACTTCCCCATCACTATCTACCCTCCCATGAGCTTGGTGTCATCTTCAAAGAGACACAGCCCCAGATTCATTCTCAAACGTTGTTAATGAGCATATTGAAGAGAACAAGAACAAGAGTCAGGATGGATCCCTGTGGCATTCCACTCTTGACTTCCCTCTTTTCTGATCTGACACCATAATCACAACCCTCTGATGCCTCTCATTCAACTAAAGCCCCCTCAACCCCATCAAAACACTGCTTATATTTGCCTTCAAATCCCTGGACCTCACCCCCCTTGCGCCGTGACCTAAGTCACTCTGATTGGTCCCCTATCTCATTGGTCTGCTCCACTGATTCCATGCTAACATATTTCAAAACAAAATTACTCTAAATATATATATATATATATATATATTTTAGTTATTTAACCAGGAGTAGCACACTAAGCTGAAAGCTTTTTTACAGGAGTGACCTTGGAGCACAGGGAAGTTAAGTGACTTTCTCAGAGTCACACAGTATGCAAGTGGAAGCTGTGGGATTCAAACCCAGGTCTGGTCTGCTGGATGTCACCAGATTTGCAGCTCAGAGCCTTAAACCACTGCGCTATACTGCCTCCCCTTTATGGGACTGCCATGCCCCCCCAGAGCAGGACATGAGAAAAGGTACACCACCTCCCCTAGATCATGGCTGACCTCATAGCTTACTTGCAAGTGCATGATTTGGCCTGGTCAAAAAATAAACGTAACCCATCCCCCATGGCTTCCAGAGGTATCATCATCTCAGCAGCACCTGTACCATGGCAATAAGCTTGCCAAAGGTGAGAATTTTACATCTAACTTCAGTACCAACATTGGTTACCTGTCTAAATTTTGATAGGCTGCCACAATCTCTTCTCCCCTTCCACTCTTTTGCCTGTCCTCAGAGTCAGTGACACCCCTGTCTCTAACCTCTCCTTCATCACCATAGAGATGTAATTCCTTTTCATCTCCTGTACCTCCTCTCTCATCTCCTCCCTCTACCCTTCCTCACCTCCCTCTCACCCCTGCCAGCCTGCATGATTGTCATCTCCTTCATTGCCACTATTGTTTTTTTTCTCTCCAGTAACTCCATCCTTTATCCCCGACACACTTCCCGCCCTTAATCCTTCCAAGGGTAGGAGCCCAGATGGCTGGGATAGCAAGCTCCTCCATCTGACTGCTTCTGCAATCTCCTTCCCATTGGATGACCTCCCTAACCTCTCTTTCTGGTGTCCCTCCATCCCTGCTGACTGGAAGGCTGCCACTGTTACTCCTCCTCCTCCAAAAGATGGTGACCCATCAGGTACGAACAGCTACCGACTCATTTCTCTCCTCCCTCCAAATTACAGGAACAAATGATCTTGTTACAGCTCTCTCCCTTTCTGGACTCCTCTTCCTTTTTCACCCAATACAAGTCTGACTTCTGCAAAAATCACTCCACCATCTGCTCAGGCTCACCAAATCCATCCATAATGGTATGGATCACAGCCTATTCACTTCTACTATCTTCATCGATCTAGCCAAAGCATTCAACCCTGTCTACCACCCAATTATTAGCCAAACTCCAGGCTGCAGGCCTCTCTGACTTAGCCATCAGCTGTTGCAAGTTGCCTTGTATGTATCTTGTATGTTCTGTACTCTCCCGGGTCGTTCCTGAAAATAGGCATACTACTTGTCTAGTGTACCTACCTGGTAAAGAAAAGCTAAATAAATAAAGTTCCACTCCTACCACAGGGGTAGGTCCCAAGCAGTCAAAAGTGGTGACCTCCTCTCTCCTTCCTGCCTGTATCCACTTGGGTCCCACAAGGATCTGTGTTAAGTCCACTACTTTTCTCCATTTTCCTTAATGATCTCCCCCTCTATGTGCTTGTCTGCATCCATTCACATGTACATGGATGACACGGTCCTCTTCACAGCAGGCCCACAGACTCCAGCTGGACTTTGATCAAGTTCAGCCCTGATCACACACAAATCAGCTTTTCCTCAATGCCAAGAAGGCTGTCTCCATGTCTTTTGGCACAAGGCACCAGACTCTCTAGGCTCCCTCCCCTTCCTACTTTCTGTACCCTGGATGGCTCCCCTGTGGGGGATGTCACCACCTTTAGTTATCTTGGTATCTGGCTAGACCAGCACCTAAACGTTTCTGAACAAGTGGATGCTATAGTCAAAAAGCTGCACCATAATTTGATGCACTTTACAGGAACGGTGACTGTATCCCATCTCCAGCATACCATGCTATTATCCACAGAATGATCCTCCAAATCTCTGACTATGGTGAGTTGGTCTACAGCGTAGCCCCCTTCACTACCCTTGCCAGACTGGACACACTCTTCAACTATTTCTGCCATTACACTCTCGATTATCCTTCTTGGACTCACCATTGTTCTATATATAAATCTCTCTCCTTTTCTTGTGGACAGACACCATGCCCACTGTGCCAGCTTTGTGGGCAAATCCAGTTTGTTTCGCTACCCTCCTATCTCTCCGATGGCCCTGTTATAGCCATACCATCAGAAGCTGAAATATTCAAACCCTAGCAGTACTTCAGTTTCCACAACCATCGGCAAAGTCACGTTCAGACACCGCTGCCCTTAAATCTGGAACTCCCTCACCCCAGCCATTCACCCTTCTCCCTCCCATGGATTCTTTCAAACCACTTCAGTGGTCTCACCTCCTCCTGCACTTGCCTCTAGTTTTTCCTCTTGCTCTCCTATTACTTGTTTCCAGTTTAGGTACAGCTAAAATTTGCACCTATGCTTCCACTCTAGGCATTATGCACAAATGTTTATAGTTAATGTTGAAGTAAAAGCCTCTCCAGCCTCTTTGCATATCAGTTGTGCAGATGGAGCACCCCTCCTAACTGTGAACTCCATCAAATACCTTGGGGTGACATTTGACCCCCAGTTGGACCTAGGGATTCATATCCTAAATGTCTGAAGAACTGTGAACTGTAAATTGGGTCTGGCCTATAGTGCAAAAAAATAACCTGACACCTGCTGCTCATCTGGCACTTGCTAGAGGTGTACTACTTCCCTCCCTTAACTATGGTCTCCACCAATTTGCCTGTACCTCCAAAGCACTTCTTACTCTGTGGCACACAACGTACAATAACATCTGTCGCTTTGCACTGGCTGCCCCTGTGTCTCCCACCATTGTGAGCTTATGATAACCAGGTTGGCTTTCCTGACCAATCACCTGAACTTCAGCTGGGATGCCCGGGGCAAAGTGATCAGAACTGGCACCCCGGGCTGGCACAGCATCTGTCACCTCCTGACCCCTCCTCTTACCCACTCAGGTCCCAGGGTCCTAGGATGCTGAAAGTACCCCTCACCCAAACCCTTATGGGGGACAGGGACTTTGTTGCATGTGCTCCTAGACCCTTGAACTCCTTTCCTGACCATGTTTGTTCCACCTCCTCCCGTCAGTGCTTCCAGAAGTCCCTGTGGGGGCATCTGAAGCTGGCCTCAGTGTGCAAATCAAAATTGTCAAAATGGGTGAGTGCCTAAGGAATGCGCTAGCAAATGGGCAGGAAGAGGGGTGGAAGAACAATGGGGAATAATAAAAACTGCCATCATAGAGGTATCAAGCCTTTGTGTAAAGCAAATAAACAAAATGAAACGAGGTAAGAAACCACTATGGTTCTCAAAGGAAGTGGCAGTGAAGGTTCAAGAGAAAAGAAAGCATTCAAGAAGTACAAGGAATCCAGAAGGAACAGGACAGAGAACTGTATCAGTTAAAGCAAAGGAAGCTGGGAAGGCAGTCAGAACAGCAAAGGCCCAAACCGAGGAAAGATAGCCAACTCAGTTAAGAAGGGGATAAAACCTTTATAGGTACATCAGGGAGAAGGAAGACCAAGGGAGGGATAGTGAGTCTTAATAAAGGAGAGGGAGGGTGGGCAGAGGGTGACTGTGAAAAGGCAGAGATACTAAACAAATATATTTGCTCAGTATTTACAAAGGAAGAGGGTGAGGTACCTAAAACAAACAGTAGAAACACTCTGGATACAGAAGTTGATATCAGCCCATTTACAGAAGAAAGGGTTCTGAAAGAACTCTTAAAACTGAAGGTGGACAAAGCAATGGGGCCTGATGGGATTCATCCCAGAATTCTAAAGAACTAAGGGTAGAACTAGTGACACCACTGACTACCCTCTTTAACAAATCATGGGAGATGGGGTTGTACCGAGGACTGGAGGAGGCAGATGTGATTCCCTTCACAAAAGTGGGAGCAAGGCAGAAGCAGGAAACTACAGACCTGTTAGTTTAACCTCAGTGGTAGGAAAATGCGAATCACTTCTGAAGGAAAGAATTGTTAAATATCTAGAGGCCAGAGGGGCACAGGACCCAAGGCAGCATGGATTCACAGCAGGAAGGTCATGCCAGACAAATCTGATAGATTTCTTTGACTGGGTGACCAAAGTAGTTGATCAGGGATGGGCTGTGGACATGGCCTACCTAGACTTTAGCAAGGCATTTGACACAGTCCCACACAAAAGATTAATATACAGTTAGCCAGCCTGCAGTGGGTCCCAAGATGACAGCCTGGGTAAAGAATTGGCTGGAGAATAGGACACAGAGGTAATGTAAATAGAGTCCACTCTGAAAAAAGGGGGTTAGTAGTGGGGTACCGCAGGGTTCAGTATTAGGACCAGTCCTCTTCAATGTCTTTATAAGTGACATTGCAGAGGGACTGGAAGGAAAAGGATGTCTCTTTGCAGATGACACAAAGATCTGCAAAAGAGTTGATGCACAAGGTGGAGTGGAAAGGATGAGAAGGGACTTGGCAAGGTTAGAGGAATGGTCAAATGTATGGCAGCTTAGATTCAATGCTAAGAAGTGCAAGGTAATGCACCTAGGAAACAAAAACCCAGGGGAAGAGTACACAATGGGGGTGAGATACCAACAACAACGAAATGGAAAGGACCTGGGGATAGTCAAATCAGATGACCAAAGGTGGGCAAGCAATGTGAGAGGGCAGCAAGGAGGGCTGGGGGGATACTGGGATGCATAGGGAGAGGCATCACCAGTGAAAACAGGAAGTTATTATCCTCTGTACAGACAGCTAGTGAGACCCCATCTGAGTACTGCGTGCAGTTCTGGAGACCCAATCTCCACAAAGACATAGACAGGATGGAAGCTGTCCAGAGGAGGGAACTAAAATGGTGCAGGGTCTGCACTGGAAGACATATGAAGAGAGACTTAAGGAGCTTAATATGTATAGCCTTGAGGAAAGGTGGAGAGGGGACATGATAGAAACTTCAAGTACCTCAAGGAATCAACAAAGTCCAAGAGGGTAGCATCTTCAAAAAAGAGGTGTGAAAGAACAAGGGGCACAATTTGAAGATAGAAGAGGCGCTCAGAGATAATTTAAGGAAGATTTTTTCACAGAGAAGGTGGTGGATGTATGGAATGGCCTTCCAGAGGAGGTTGTGGAGTCACAAACAGTGGTGGAATTCAAGCATGCATGGGACAGTCATAAGGCAATTCTAGGGGGTTGGGGTAGGAAGAAGTAGGCTGCTGGTTAACTAAGATCTGTAGCTTTTCCATCAGGTAGGGAAATGGGCAGACTGGGTGGGCCCAGCGGTCCTTATCTGCCATCATATTCTATGTTTCTATGTTTCTATGAATGTCCCAAGCCTCCCTAGCCCAATTGTACTTGGAGCCCAACTGTTCTGAGGCCCTGCCAATGATCTTTTGGTCGTTTCTCATGATCCAATTGCTCTCCTAGGCATCTGACTGTACTATGTATGCTCTAGACTATATATTGTTGATTATGTACTTTATCAATTTCTGTCATAGCAGTTCACTCCATGCCTTACCGTTTTGTGACTCAATGCATTTTGTTACTCTATGTACTTGCTTTACTTGCTGTTATGTTCTGATGTATCTGTATTACCTGTTGTAATCTCCCGGGAAGTTCCTGAAAATAGGCATATAACTTGTCTAGTGTACCTACCCGGTATATAAAAGCTAAATAAATAAATAAAACTGCTCTGTATTTGAGCGCCAGCATAGGTTTGTGGCTCCTGACTGTGCTGTATATGCATTGTCTATTGTTTGCTTGTCACTCAGGTTCTCACATCTTGCATGAATTATTCCCAATGTAATTTGTGGTTGTGTACTACTCTGCTCCATGTATGTTATGTATTTTGAACTATTGTGCTACCTAAGATCCACTTGTACAAGTTCCCCTTTCCCAGGATGCATTTAGAAATGAGCTCCCAGCTTAGTATTCCTGGGTGGGGAGCACTAGACACCAAGGATCATTTTACTATAATAATTGGAGCCATTTAAACTGCGAGCAGGGGTGTAGAACCTTTACATGCCAAGGATCCTTTTGATATACTACTTGGGAGCATCATAATGGTGACCACAGGTAGGGTCACAATATGCACCACTGTGTGCTCAAATTAATTTATTTATTGAAAAGTTTCACCAGGGATGGTACACTGAACAACAAGTTGCTCATCTCCCGGTATGACCTGGGGGAGAGGGTGGTGGGAGTTACATAGTAACAATGAGTACACACAAAATACACAATATCATACAAAAACATAGGTTACAGCTGAATTACACATTAGCATGAAAAGCAAATAATTACAAGGGTAGAGAAGTGAAAACCAGTCACAGTGAGCTTATGGTGATACAGAGAGAGAGAGAGAGAGAGCGTAATGTAATAGCAAGTGTGAACCAATGCCCTGCTCTATGCAGACTAAGAATAGCACAGGGTGGCAAATGAAGTGAGTCAGCAGGGCATCAAACAGGATGTAGGACAAGAAAGGGGGGAGCTAGGGGCAGGTGCAAGTTACAGAGAGGAAATTATGAAGAACTTGATTTAATGAGCCAGGCGAGGAAGAGGATCGGATATGTGTAGGTAGAGCATTCCACATTTTGGGGAGACGATAGGAGTGGGAGGCCTGTCCACTAGCAGTGGATCTCCAGGGAACAGACAGAGTTCTATGGTCATGGGCTCTTAGAAGTTGAGAGGGAGTGGGTGGGGGGGAGATTAGGGAATTTAGGTAGGGAGGGAGTGTGCCAAGCCAGTACTTAGAGATGAGATTTGCGCAATGATGCAGTCGCCTATTTGTTAGGGATGGGAAGGCTAAAGCTCAGTACAAGTGGCAGCGGTGGGTAAGGTGAGGTGCATCCAGAGCAAACCGACAGAATGAGTTGAAAAGAGTATCCAGGTTGGCTAAGGAGGTGGCAGGAGCAGAGCAATAAACAACATCGCAATAGTCGAAAACCGGGAGGATCATTTTTTGGATCAGTTCGTGTCTTGCCTGTGGCGGGAGGCAGGAGCGGTTTCTAAATAAGGCACCGAGTTTTGGATGAAGCATTTTTATTATGGCATCTACATGGGCCGAGAAGGTGAGATGTTTATCCAGCCAAACTCCCAGATACCTGAAAGACTCGGTAGCAATTACAGTTGCTCTGTCGAGGGTAGTGAAGGTAGGGGCAGAAGGGAGCCTTGACAGCTTCTGACATGTGCCAAAAGTCATGGACACAGTTTTCCTGGCATTTAGAAAGAGTTGGTGAGATTGAAACCAGCTCTAGGCATTGTTGAAATCACATTGGAGCCTGGAGGCGACATCCAAGGGTGAGGGCCCAGAGGAGAATAGAACCACATCATTAGCATACGTATGTATAGAAGATGAGGTACAGATGGATGGAAGATCATTCAGAAAGATGGAGAAGAGAATCGGGCCTAGTATGGACCCTTGGGGGACTCCAGAGTATGTGGGTAGGGGAGGGGAGATGTAGTCAGATATTTTTACAGACTGTAAGCAGTCCTATAGGTATGTGCTGAACCATTTAATGGCATGTTCAGACAGCCCAGCTGATGAGAGGGGAGTGAAGCAGGAGGGAGTGGGAAACCGTGTCAAAAGCTTTAGTAAGATCAATAAAAATGTCAGTGGTTATGTGACCGCAATCCATGCCTGTCAGGATCGCATCAGTGATTCAAAGCAGCGAGGTAGTAGTAGAGTGATTTTTACAGAACCCAGATTGATATTGGGTGAAGAAATTTCTGTCTGAGAGGTACGAGGATAGTTAGTCAAGGACTAGATGTTCTTGTGTAACCCCCCTATAAATGGGGGTTCATAAAAGCTTTCCCGGAGCTTGTTTAAGTGCTCCATGCTTGGTTGGTGTTCGGCGTTTAAGCCATTTAAATGTTGTAGCTAGTGAGTGCTTTTAAAGCCTCTGTATACTGTCTCTTTAAGGACTGCCTGTCCACAGTCATAAGTAATTGAAATGGAAGGGGGGCTCTGTGGTCCTATGCCCGAGTCCTGCCTGGGCTGCTGAGTAAGCGCTCCATTCTGCCATCGCTAGATGTGTCAAGGGAGTTCTCTGAAAGGATGTAACTATTTGCTGGAGATAGCTTAGAGTGGTAATGATAAAGTAGTTGTTCTAACCTGCTTCTTTTGCAGCAAAGACTGTTTTGATTATTTCCTCCATGTTGGTCCCGAACTGCCGACTTGGACCAATCAGTACCTCGGGACTCTCGTGGAGCTTTCTGACCAATAGAGGGACTGCTTGTAACTTTGGAAAAGGCATTATGGGCTATGGCACTTCTTTCGGCCCACTGAGGGCCAGAGTAATTGACTGGCAGGTGACACCAGCCAATGGAATCGGGTAGCACCCGAATGGTAAGGAGTGCCCCATGCTGCTAGGGGCAGATTCGCTGTGGCGGTGAAGGAGAAGGGAGCTCTGAGCTTCTGGCTGTTTTGAGTGTTCACACAGGAAGCGCATGAAAGGCCTGAGTCAGCTGTTTTTGCCTTGTCAGGTGCTTCGGATTAAGTCCGCCGGCGTGCGGTTGGAGGAGGCTGTGTAGGGACATAGCTACCTACCAGGCTTTACCTGAAGGGGACTGGAGAATCTGCTGAATCGTGCTTGGTCCATTAGGATGGTTGGAGTGGCTGCTACTGCCCAAAGTGGTCGTGAGTTCATTCGGGTCCTGAAAACCACTGCCTGGTATGGTACCCCTCTGTGTTTGCCATATAAATGTGTGAGGAGGCTGATGAAGCCCATGGTTCAGCCCTGCCAGTGGTGAAGGAAGGGTATTTGCTGGAGTCGTGAGTATTGGATCAGGGTAGCTCCTGTTGCTTATAAGCAGTGGCCAAGACCCTTTCGTTATACTGCTGCCTGCATTAACTGAGCCTTCTGCTCATTCTGATCTGCTCAGGACAGTAAATGTTCATTTGTGTCAGGGCCCCAATCAGCTGCCACGAGGGCTAGCCATTAGGGCTTGGGTACCCAGGGACAGTAACTATTAGGTTTAGGCCTGTGCACAGAGCCCTAGGTAGATAAGTATAGTGATAAGCCAATCACCTTGATTTCCCCCTAGCCTTGTTATTCCCCCCCTTAAATAAATCAGATTGTTTGTTTTGCAACTACACCCTGGCTGGATTGTGTTTTGCTGAAGATATACTGTACAGTGAAAGTGTAATAACGGTACCTTACTTTTCAGGAGGTCCCCAGAGTGAGCTGAGAAATCCAAGCTGGGAGTAAGTGTGCCAGGGAAAAGTATTGTCGTTACCTCTTGTGAGCCACTAGTGGGACAAAAGGGGGGTTGCAGTAACCAAGAGGGCTGTGACTGAGTCAATCTTGACTCTCTTGCCCCCGACCTCTGGGTGGAGGCACCCGTCAACGGATCTGGGCCCCTCACCCTGTCACAGGCGAGGCAGGCAGGGGTAGTAGCCCTAAGGGAAGCGCCCCCTTGGGGTTACACTTGTAGTTTGGCTAACGTCAGGAGGAGAGATGTAGGGCGGTAGTTCTCAGGGGAGGAGCGCCACACTTATGGAGAGGGAGGACAATAGCATGTTTCCACTCATGGGGAATTTCAGCCAAGTGAAACGAGATTGAAAAGAGCAGTGAGTGGGGGAGCAATGGCAGAGGCAGACAAGTTTAGTAACTTTGGGTCCAGTCCATCAGAGGAGCTACCTTTGCTCGGGTTTAGGGCTTCCAAGGCCACCAGCATGTCAGTTCTCAGAATTTTAGAGAAGGAAAAGCTATGAGGTGGGGCTGGAGGACTTCTAATGGGTGCAGAGAATAAGTGGTTAATAGTTGGGAGGGAGCCTAGCAGAGTAGAAGCACATGAGGTAAAGTGCAAGTTGAAAGCAGCAGCAATGCTAGGATGGTCGGCAATGATAGTATTGTTTATTTGGAGGAGGGGGAAGGGGAGCCTGTGGGGAGAAAAGTGAGTGGATTACTTTCCAGAATTTGGATGGGTTATTTTTATTAGAGTTAGAAGTAGAGCTGAAGTAATCAGCCTTGGCCAAATGAGTGGCTTTTGTGCATTTGTTTCTGAGGACCGGTAGGCCTCATAGTCTTTAAGGAGCTTTGTGCTTTTATGGAGCTTCCAGGCTGTATCACGTGCCCTTAGACAAGCAATGAGTTCTGGGGAGATCCAGGGGAGGTGGTTTCCACGGACACGTACCCGGCGTAGTGGTGCATGTTGATTCCAGACTCCAAGGAATTGTTCTCTGAAGTAGTTAGCTGTGACATCTAGATTACTGGCAACAGATATAGGTGCCCAATTAGTGTTAGTCAAATCATAAAGAAGTGGGTCAATGTTCAGGGATTTGTATGATCGGATTTGTAGAGTTTTATAGGGGACTTTGACTTTGTGAATTTTGCGTACCAGGAAAGTCATGCAATAGTCACTGAAGGCATCTGCTAGAGTACCAGAATTAATGACCCTATGGGTGTGAGTTGTAAGGGTCCAGTCGATGAGGGAATGGTTTCCTGTCTTGTGATTTAGCCTAGTTGGATCTTGGATAATTTGGGTTAGGTTGAGCACATGTATAGCATTTAGCACTTTGCTGGGTATGGTAGTCCAATTTATGTTGAACTCTCGCATAATATATAATTCGCCAGCAGAAGAGTGGCTAACTAAGGTGGTTATGAGTTCAGTAGCATATATAGTTTGTGAGCCAGGACAGCAGTAGACACCTGCTACAACAAAGATAGGTTTGGAGAAGGGGAGCGAGATTTGCAACAGCAGAGCCTTGTAAGCTTTTGGTAGAGCACTAGAAAAGATGGAAGTGAAATGGATGGAAGAGGAGACATAGATGGCTACCCTACCTCCTCTCCCAAGTCGGTCCTGTCTTGATATTGTGAAGCCAGGGAGAGTAAGAGATGAGTTGCTGATTTTTTTATTTAGCCAGGATTCAGAAATTATTATTATATCAGGGTTGAGCATAGCCGCCAGTGGCTGTAGTAAGTCCACTTTAGGGAGGAGACTACGTATATTGATATGTAGTATTTTAAGGCCATTTGGAAGAGCTGAGAGACGTGGCTCAGTGCTGGCTGCAGGAGGAGGTTGAGCTGGGCCAGGGTTGGGGTTTATGTCACCAGCTGATAAGAGTAGGAGGGCAATAATAATATAATGCAGCTTTGCGCTGTTGATCCAGGAGTGGTTGCATAGCAGTCGGGAGCTAGGGCTTTGGGTATTAGCAAAGGGTGACCAGGAGCTAAGCAGCCATATAAGAGTAATGTACATAGGCAGCTGGATGAGAGAGGTGCAGGGGCGAGTGGGTGAGTGAGACCAGGATATGGTAATGGGAGAGGGGGAGTTACCCTGATTGTAGATAGGGGTAGGGATATCATCTAATTTCAGACGAGAGGATGCAGGATTAGGTGGCGGGGGGGAGAATAAGTGCTGCGAAGTGTAGGGCAGCATCTTGGTTAAACTGGGGAGTATTGGTCATGGAGGACGAGGCTGAGTCAGAAGAAAAGCTGTACTGGCTCAGTAGGTAAGTGGAGCAGCAGAGTTCTGGGACAGCCAATGAGAGCAGGGACAGTAGGAGGAAGGTGGAGCATACATGTATTTAAAGGAGGCCTGGAAGGGGTGGGGGGGAGAAAAATCACAGCAGAAGAATATGAGCAGGCTGAACTGGAACCCCGAATGCAAAAAGGCGCACCAATCGGTGAGCCGTGCTAGCCGGCTGACCAATTGGAATCCCGCAGCAAAAGGAGCTGCAGCCAATCATAGCACCACGGTGCACACTTGAAGCAATGGTGAATACCTGGGGAGTTGATCTGGGGGCGAGTTCCAGGAGGGTGGCAGGAGCTGTACGGTCCCGTCGGCAGTGGCGGCCAAGGAGACACTGCCTTTTCGGATTTGGAATCGCCACTCGGGGCGCTCGGCAGATCTGGGGAGTTGATCCAGGGGCAAGTTCCAGGAGGGCAGCAGGAGCTGTAGGGTCCCGTCGGCAGTGGCGGCCAAGAAGGCACTGCCTTTTCAGATTTAGAATCGCCACTTGGGGCGCTCGGCAGATCTGGGGAGTTGATCCGGGAGTGAGTTCCAGGAGGGTGGCAGGAGCTGTAGGGTCTCGTCGGCAGTGGCGGCAAAGGATGCACCGCATTTTTGGATTTGGAAGCACCACTCAGGGTGCTCAGCAGATCTGGGGAGTTGATCCGGGGGCAAGTTCCAGGAGGGCAGCAGGAGCTGTAGAGTCCCGTCAGCAGCGGCAGCTGAGGAGGTGCCGCCTTTTTCGGATTCGGAAGCGCTGCTTGGGGCACAAGGCAGATCAAATGAAGGCAGGATTTTTGGAAGCAGTAAACAGTATTGCAATTTCAGTTATTAAGCACTTTCAAAACCATTTATACAGCACTGTGCTCTGTATGCAGGAGGGGATCCCTCATTTGCAAGGTTTTAGTAATACATATGCACATGCACATGATCAGATTAGTATCTGGGGCAGCTAAAATATATGACACCTGTTCAACCATGCTGTTCTACCACATGGCACAGTGCTTAGATGTTTAGCATTCCGCTAACCTTCTGAAAACGGGGCCCTAATTGACTAAAAATTCCCTGCCGAGGCCTCTTAAGATGCAGAAAGTAAACAAAAATGGACTATCTTATTCTACTTCTTTATATATTATTTTATGTTAGAAAATGGCCAGAATGGATTCTAGTTCCTGACTGGCTGAAACAGCTTCCTAGCTGGGCATTTATTTCTTAATAGATGCCCACCTAAAAGTAAGTACCAGTCCAAGTGCCACCTCACCACATACCCTTGTGCAAGAGTGCTCAGCCTAATTTGTCATTGGCTGAAAGCACTTCATTAAATTACAAATCCCTGCCATGTTTTCCTATCACTTAGCGAGAGCTACTGGACCCCCAAACAAACACTTGCTCCTTCAGGATTCGCTCGCTCCCTCTTCATAAAAAAAAAAAAACACTGCACTTATTCTGCGGTTGGGAAGAGTAACAAACTTTTTTTTTTTCTCACAGCTGCACTCTCCCGACCGCACTGTCACAGTACGGAGCTTAACTGTAATTAAAATGAAGCCGTTGTTCCGAACAGCTTCTCGGTGAGAAGCAGGTTTTTTTAAGTACCATGCTACCTCCACATATGCCAGAAGTCCCACAAAACACAATGCTCCCTGAGTTATTCGATTCAGTTTAAAAGAAAAACATAATTTACCTCGCTTCTGTTCCTCATCCACAGGTCACGCGCTCAACACACGCAACGTGCAAAAGCAGACCGATTTTTAAAAAAAGTTAAAAAAAATATGACAAAACTTAAAAATGATGTCCACAAACTGCTACTGGATTTGTTCTTCCGGTGAATGTGCGTGTGTGTGCTTTGGGGGGGGGGGGGTTCATAGCTGTGGGAGAAGCATCAGGACCTTGAACAGCCTTAAAGAAACATGAACTACTTTTTTCAATATTTTGTTTCTGTTAATGGTATTCATTTTTTACAATCATTTTCTCTCCTCTTTTGCTACTTGATTAAAACTTAGAAAGAAAGCCATTTTCTAAGCGCAATAATACCCTCAAGGTGATGACTAGGAAATACAGACCTTCCAGGGCTATAAGGCCCTCCGCCTGTGGCATCGGGCCTCATTACACCCCTGGGCGGTCCGGTATTTCCCAATAATGCCCACCCTGTCGGGTATTATTGCTTACTTATTTTGTTTCTTTTTTTATCCAAGTGCTGCTTTTATTTACTTATAAAAATACAGTCTGGTTTAGTGGTTTAGTTTAGGCTTGGTGGTAACAGTACTGCCTCCCATGCCAGTGGCCCGGTTTCGGGGGAGGACCTGGGTCAAACAGGGATTAGCTTACAGGAGAGATGACTGAGCATCTCTGAGACAGCCTGGGGCAGGTGGGTGGATTATTTTGCCATTGGAGGTTTTCTACCTTTGACTTATCCCCTGAGCCGTCAAGCATGCAATGATGCCAATACAATTAAAGGCAAGTACTGCTTTGTGGCTGCCTGAGTCCTGCCAGCATTCCTCACCTAGGTGGCTGTTAAAGAGCGGGGTGGTTAGACTCCCCCTCCCTAAGTGGAGAGCAGTCCCAAAGATGCTAGAGTCATCTCTTCTGTAAGCCAACCCCTGTTTGACCCAGGTCCTCCCCCGAAACCGGGCCACTGGCATGGGAGGCAGTACAGTAACCACCAAGCCTAAACTAAACCACTAAACCAGACTGTATTTTTATAAGTAAATAAAAACAGCGCTTGGATGAAAAAAGAAAAATAACAAAATAATACATAAAGATGAGGAATAGGATAGTCCATTTTTGTTTACTTTCTGCATCTTAAGAGGCCTCGGCAGGGGATTTTTAGTCAATTAGGGCCCCGTTTTCAGAAGGTTAGCGGATTGCTAAACATCTAAGCACTGTGCCATGTGGGAGAACAGCATGGTTGAACAGGTACCATATATTTTAGCAGCCCCAGAAACTAATTTGATCATGATCATGTGCATATGTACTACTAAAACCTTGCAAATGAGGGATCCCCTCCTGCATACAGAGCACAGTGCTATATAAAAGGTATTAAAAGTGCTTAACAACTGAAATTGCAATACTGTTTGCTGCTTCCAAAAACCCTGCCCTCATTTGATCTGCCATGCACCCCAAGCAATGCTTCCAAATCTGAAAAGGCGGTGCCTCCTTGGCTGCCACTGCTGACGGGACCCTACATCTCCTGCCACCCTCCTGGAACTTGCCCCCGGAACAACTCCTCAGATCTGCCAAGCGCCCCAAGTGGCACTTCCAAATCCAAAAAGGTGGTGCCTCCTTGGCCACTACTGCCAACGGGACCCTACAGCTCCTGCCGCCCTCCTGGAACCCCAGATCAACTCCCCAAATGCCGGGCGCCCAGTGGCGCTTCCAAATCCGAAAAAGCGGTGCCTTCTTGGCTGCTGCTGCCGGCAGGACCCTACAGCTCCTGCTGCCCTCCTGGAACTTGCCCCTGGATCAGCTCTGCAGCTATTCACCACTGCTTCAAACATGCACCGGCGGTGCTACGATTGGCTGCAGCTCCTTTTGCTATGGGCATCTGATTGGTCAGCCAGCTAGCACGGCTCACTGATTGGTGCGCCTTTTTGCATTCGGGTTTCCAGTTCAGCCTGCTCATATTCTTCTGCTGTGATTTTTCTCCCTCCCCCCCCTCCCAGACCTCCTTTAAATACATGTATGCTCCGCCTTCCTCCTACTGTCCCTGTTCTCATTGGCTCTCCCAGAATCCTGCTGCTCCAATGACCTACTGAGCCAGTACAGCTTTTCTTCTGACTCAGCCTCGTCCTCTGTGATCAATACTCCCCAGCATAGGTGCTGACTCCAGGGGTGCTGAGGTACTCAGGCACCCACAAAGTTGACTTACGCACCCTCAATATTTTGAGGGAAGACTGCAAAAAAGCATTACTAGGGAACCTGTCCTTAGGAAAAATACTGTCTACTGGCAGTGAGCACCCACAAAGGTTTATAAAAGTTGGCATTCCTGCTCCCTAGTTTAACCAAGATGCTGCCCTACACTTCACAGCACTTATTCTCCCCCCGCCACCTAATCCCGCATCCCCTCATCTGAAATTAGATGATATCCCTTCCCCATCTACAATCAGGGTAACTCCCCCTCTCCCAATACCATATCCTGGTCTCACTCACCCACTCGCCCCTGTGCTTCTCTCATCCAGCTGCCTATGTACGTTACTCTTATATGGCTGCTTAGCTCCCGGTCACCCTTTGCTAATACCCAAAGCCCTAGCTCCTGACTGCTATGCAACCACTCCTGGATCAACAGCGCAAAGCTGCATTATATTATTATTGCCCTCCTACTCTTATCAGCTGGTGACATAAACCCCAACCCTGACCCAGCTCAACCTCCTCCTGCAGCCAGCACTGAGCCACATCTCTCAGCTCTTCCAAATGACCTTAAAATACTACATATCAATATATGTAGTCTCCTCCCTAAAGTGGACTTGCTACAGCCACTGGCGGCTACGCTCAACCCTGATATAATAATAATTTCCGAATCCTGGCTAAATAAAAAAATCTGCAACTCATCTCTTACTCTCCCTGGCTTCACAATATCGAGACAGGACCGACTTGGGAGAGGAGGTAGGGTAGCCATCTATGTCTCCTCTTCCATCCATTTCACTTCCGTCTTTTCTAGTGCTCTACCAAAAGCTTACAAGGCTCTGCTGTTGCAAATCTCGCTCCCCTTCTCCAAACCTATCTTTGTTGTAGCAGGTGTCTACTGCTGTCCTGGCTCACAACCCAATATTGCTACTGAACTCATAACCACCTTAGTTAGCCACTCTTCTGCTGGTGAATTATATATTATGGGAGAGTTCAACATAAATTGGACTACCATACCCAGCAAAGTGCTAAATGCTATACATGTGCTCAACCTAACCCAAATTATCCAAGATCCGACTAGGCTAAATCACAAGACAGGAAACCATTCCCTCATCGACTGTGCCCTTACAACTCACACCCATAGGGTCATTAATTCTGGTACTCTAGCAGATGCCTTCAGTGACCATTGCATGACTTTCCTGGTGCGTAAAATTCACAAAGTCAAAGTCCCCTATAAAGCACTACAAATCCGATCATACAAATCCCTGAACATTGACCCACTTCTTTATGATTTGACCAACACTAACTGGGCACCTATATCTGTTGCCAGTAACCTAGATGTCGCAGCTAACTACTTCAGAGAACGATTCCTTGAAGTCTGGAATCAACATGCACCACTACGCCGGGTATGTGTCCGTGGAAACCACCTCCCCTGGACCTCCCCAGAACTCATTGCTTGTCTAAGGGCACGCGATATGGCCTGGAAGCTCCATAAAAGCACAAAGCTCCTTAAAGACTATGAGGCCTACCGGGTCCTCAGAAACAAATGCACAAAAGCCACTCGTTTGGCCAAGGCTGATTACTTCAGCTCTACTTCTAACTCTAATAAAAATAACCCATACATATTCTGGAAAGTAATCAACTCACTTTTCTCCCCACAGGCTCCCCTTCCCCCTCCTCCAAATAAACAATACTGTCATCACCGACCACCCTAGCATTGCTGCTGCTTTCAACTCGCATTTTACCTCATGTGCTTCTACTCTGCTAGGCTCCCTCCCAACTATTAACCACTTATTCTCTGCACCCATTAGAAGTCCTCCAGCCTCACCTCATAGCTTTTCCTTCTCTAAAATTCTGAGAACTGACATGCTGGTGGCCTTGGAAGCCCTAAACCCGAGCAAAGGTAGCTCCTCTGATGGACTGGACCCAAAGTTACTAAACTTGTCTGCCTCTGCCATTGCTCCCCCACTCACTGCTCTTTTCAATCTCTCATTTCACTTGGCCAAAATTCCCCGTCAGTGGAAACATGCTATTGTCCTCCCTCTCCATAAGTGTGGCGACTCCTCCTCCCCTGAGAACTACCGCCCTATATCTCTCCTCCTGACGTTAGCCAAACTACAAGAACATCTAGTCCTTGACTAACTATCCTCGTACCTCTCAGACAGAAATTTCTTCACCCAATATCAATCTGGGTTCTGTAAACATCACTCTACTACTACCTCGCTGCTTTGAATCACTGATGCAATCCTGACAGGCATGGACTGCGGTCACATAACCATTGACATTTTTATTGATTTTGCTAAAGCTTTTGACATGGTTTCCCCACTCCCTCCTGCTCCACTCCCTCTCATCAGCTGGGCTGTCTGAACATGCCATTAAATGGTTCAGCACATACCTATATGACTACTCACAGTCTGTAAAAATATCCGACTACATCTCCCCTCCTCTAACCATATACTCTGGAGTCCCCAAGGGTCCATACTAGGCCCGATTCTCTTCTCCATCTTTCTGAATGATCTTCCATCCATCTGTACCTCATCCTCTATACATATGTATGCTGATGATGCGGTTCTATTCTCCTCTGGGCCCTCACCCTTGGATGTCGCCTCCAGGCTCCAACGTGATTTCAACAATGCCTAGAGCTGGTTTCAATCTCACCAACTCTTCCTAAATGCCAAGAAAACTGTGTCCATGACTTTGGCACACATCAGAAGCTGTCAAGGCTCCCTTCTGCCCCTACCTTCACTACCCTCGATGGAGTAACTGTAATTGCTACCAAGTCTTTCAGATATCGGGGCATTTGGCTGGATAAATATCTCACCTTCTTGGCCCATGTAGATGCCATAATAAAAAAGCTTCATCCAGACTTGGTGCCTTATATAGAAACTGCTCCTGCCTCCTGCCACAGGCAAGACGCGAACTGATCCAAAAAATGATCCTCCCGGTTTTTGACTATTGCAATGTTGTTTATTGCTCTGCTCCTGCCACCTCCTTAGCCAACCTGGATACTCTTTTCAACTCATTCTGTCGGTTTGCTCTGGATGCACCTCACCTTACCCACCGCTGCCACTTGTACTGAGCTTTAGCCTTCCCATCCCTAATAAATAGGTGACTGCATCATTGCGCAAATCTCATCTCTAAGTACTGGCTTGGCACACTCCCTCCCTACCTAAATTCCCTAATCTCCCCACCCACTCCCTCTCAACTTCTAAGAGCCCATGACCACAGAACTTTGTCTGTTCCTGGAGATCCACTGCTAGTGGACAGGCCTCCCACTCCTATCGTCTCCCCAAAATGTGGAATGCTCTACCTACACATATCCGATCCTCTTCCTCGCCTGGCTCATTAAATCAAGCTCTACATAATTTCCTCTCTGTAAATTGCACCTGCCCTTAGCTCTTCCCTTTCTAGTCCTACATCCTGTTTGATGCCCTGCTGACTCACTTCACATGCCACCCTGTGCTATTCTTAGTCTGCATAGTGCAGACCATTGGTTCACACTTGCTATTACATTACGCGCTCTCTCTGTGTCTCACCACAAGTTCACTGCGACTGGTTTTCACTTCTCTACCCTTGTAATTATTTGCTTTTCATGCTAATGTGTAATTCAGTTGTAATCTATGTTTTTGTGTGATATTGTGTATTTTGTGTGTACTTTTGTGTAGTTATGTGCCTATTTTCAGGAACTTTCCCGGAGATTACAACAGGTAATACAGATACATCAGAACATAACAGCAAGTAAAGCAAGTACATAGAGTAACAAAATGCATTGAGTCACAAAACAATAAGGCATGGAGTGAACTGCTATGATAGAAATTGATAAAGTACATATAATCAACAATATATAGTCTAGAGCATACATAGTGCAGTCAGATGCCTAGAAGAGCAATTGGATCATGAGAAATGACCAAAAGATCATTGGCAGGTCATCAGAACAGTTGGGCTCCAAGTACAATTAGGCTAGGGAGGCTTGGGACATTCGCATGCTGAGGCCAGCTTCAGATGCCCCCACAGGGACTTCTGGAAGCACTGATGGGAGGAGGCAGAATGAACATGGTCAGGAAAGGAGTTCCAGAGCCTAGGAGCACATGCAACAAAGTCCCTGTCCCCCATAAGGGTTCGGGTGAGGGGTACTTTTAGCATCCCAGGACCCTGGGACCTGAGTGGGTAAGAGGAGGGGTCAGGAATTGACAGAAGCTGTGCCAGCCCCAGAGGGGGTGCCAGTTCTGATCACTTTGCCCATGAGGCATCCCAGCCCAAAGTTCAGGTGATTAGTCAGGGAAAGCCAACCTAGTTTATCATCAAGCTCACAATAGTGGGTGAGACGTGGGGTGGCCAGTGCAAAGCGACAGATGTTATTGTACGTTATATGCCACTGAGTAAGAAGAGCTTTGGAGGTACAGGCAAATTGATGGAGACCATAGCTAAGGGAGGGAAGTAGTACACCTCTAGCAAGTGCCAGACGAGCAGCAGTTGTCAGGTTATTTTTGGCCCTATAGGCCAGACCCCATTTACAGTTCACAGTTCTACATACATTTAGGATATAACTCCCTAGGTCCAACTGGGGGTCAAGTGTCACCCCAAGGTATTTGATGGAGTTCACAGCTAAGAGGGGAGCTCCATCTGCACAACTGATACACAAAGGGGCTGGAGAGACTTTTACTTCAACATTAGCTATAAACATGTGTGCATAATGCCTAGAGTGGAGGCATAGATGCCAAATTTTAGCTGTACCTAAACTGGAAACAAGTAATAGGAGAGCAAGAGGGAAAACTAGAGCTAGTGCAGGAGGGAGAGGTGAGACCCCTGAAGTGGTTTGAAAGAATCCATGGGAGGGAGATTGGTGAATGGCTGGGGTGAGGGAGTTCCAGATTTTAGGGCAGCGGTGGCCGAATGTGACTTTGCCGATGGTTGTGGAAACTGAAAGGACTGCTAGGGTTCAAATATTTCAGCTTCTGATGGTATGGCTATAACAGGGCAGTCAGAGAGATAGGAGGGTAGGGAAACAAACCAGATTTGCCCACAAAGCTGGCACAGTGGGCATGGTGTCTGTCCACAAGAAAAGAAAAGGAGAGAGATTTATATATAGAACAATGGTGAGTCCAAGAAGGATAGCCGAGAGTGTAATGGCAGAAATAGTTGAAGAGTGCATCCAGTCTGGCTAGGGTAGTGAAGGGAGCTATGCTGTAGACCACATCACCATAGTCAGAGATTTGGAGGATCATTCTGTGGATAATAGCATGGTATGCTGGAGGTGGGATACAGTCACAGTTCCTGTACAGTGCATCAAATTGTGGTGCAGCTTTTTGACTATAGCATCCACTTGTTCAGAAACACTTAGGTGCTGGTCTAGCCAGATACCAAGATAACTAAAGGTGGTGACATCTTCCACAGGGGAGCCATCCAGGGTATGGAAAGTAGGAAGGGGAGGGAGCCTAGAGAGTCTGGTGCCTTGTGCCAAAGGACATGGAGACAGCCTTCTTGGCATTGAGAAAAGCTGATTTGTGTGTGGTCAGGGCTGAACTTGATCAAAGTCCAGTTGGAGTCTGTGGGCCTGCTGTGAAGAGGACCGTGTCATCCATGTACATGTGAATGGATGCAGACAAGTATATGGAGGAGGAGATCATTAAGGAAAATGGAGAAAAGTAGTGGGCTTAACACAGATTCTTGTGGGACACAAGTGGATACAGGCAGGGAGGAGAGAGGGGGTCACCGCTTTTGACTGCTTGGGACCTACCCCTGTGGTAGGAGTGGAACAGCTGATGGCTAAGTCAGAGAGGCCTGCAGCCTGGAGTTTGGCTAATAATTGGGTGGTAGACAGGGTTGAATGCTTTGGCTAGATCGATGACGATAGCAGAAGTGAATAGGCTGTGATCCATACCATTATGGATGGATTTGGTGAGCCTGAGCAGGTGGTGGAGTGATTTTTGTGGAAGTCAGACTTGTATTGGGTGAAAAAGGAAGAGGAGTCCAGAAAGGGAGAGAGTTGTAACAAGATAATTTGTTCCTGTAATTTGGAGGGAGGAGAGAAATGAGTCGGTAGCTGTTCATACCTGACGGGTCACCATCTTTTGGAGGAGGAGGAGTAACAGTGGCAGCCTTCCAGTCAGCAGGGATGGAGGAACACCAGAAAGAGAGGTTAGAAAGGTCATCCAATGGGGAGGAGATTGCAGAAGCAATCAGATAGAGGCACTTGCTATCCCGGCCATCTGGGCTCCTACCCTTGGAAGGATAAAGGGCGGGAAGTGTGTCAGGGATAAAGGATGGAGTTACTGGGGAGAAAAAAACAATAGGGGGGAAGGAAGGAGATGACAATCATGCAGGCTGGCAGGGAGGTGAGGAAGGAGAGAGGGAGTAGAGGAGAGGAGAGGAGAGGAGAGATGAGGTACAGATGATGAAAAGGAATTACATCTCTATGGTGATGAAGGAGAGGTTAGAGATAGGGGTGTCACTGACTCTGAGGACAGGCAAAGGAGTGGGAGGGGAGAAGAGATTGTGGCAGCCTATCAAAATTTAGACAGGTAACCAATGTTGGTACTGAAGTTAGATGTAAAATTCTCACCTTTGGCAAGCTTATTGCCATGGTACAGGTGCTGCGGAGATGATGATACCTCTGGAAGCCATGGGGGATGGGTTACGTTTATTTTTTGACCAGGCTAAATCTTGCACTTGCAAGTAAGCTATGAGGTCAGCCATGATCTAGGGGAGGTGGTGTACCTTTTCTCATGTCCTGCTCTGGGGGGGGCATGGAATCCCATAAAGGGGAGGCAGTATAGCGCAGTGGTTTAAGGTTCTGAGCTGCAAATCTGGTGACATCCAGCAGACCAGACCTGGGTTTGAATCCCACAGCTTCCACTTGCATACTGTGTGACTCTGAGAAAGTCACTTAACTTCCCTGTGCTCCCAGGTCGCTTCCTGTAAAAAGCTTTCAACAGTGTGCTACTCCTGGTTAAACAACTAAAAAATATATAGTTAGAGTAATTTTGTTTTGAAATATGTTAGCATGGAATCAGTGGAGCAGACCAATGAGATAGGGGACCAATCAGAGTGACTTAGGTCACGGTGCCAGGGGGTGAGGTCCAGGGATTTGAAGGAAAATATATGCAGTGTTTTGGTGGGGTGAGGGCTTTGAGTTGAATGAGAGGCATCAGAGGGTTGTGATTATGGTGTCAAATCAGAAAGAGAGAAGTCAAGAGGAATGCCACAGGATCCATCCTGACTCTTGTTCTCTCAATATGCTCATTAACAATGTTTGAGAATGAATCTGGGGCTGTGTCTCTTTGAAGATGACACCAAGCTCATGGGAGGGTAGATAGTGATGGGGAAGTAGGAAACTGGAGACTGACATGTAAAGATTGGAGAGGTGGCCTAAGGTTTGGCAGTTGAAATTCAATGCCAAAAAGTGCAAGGTGATTCACTTAGGGGACAAGAACCCCGGGACAGAGTACTGGATAGGAGGGGCAGAGCTGAGCAGTACAGCTGAGAAAAAGGACCTAGTATTCGTCATTAGTGACTCCCTTAAACAATCAAGCTAGTACAGTGAGGCATCTAGTAAGGAAAATAGGATACTAGGATGTGCCAGAAGGGGTTCTGATAGTAGAAGAAAAGAGGTTTACTGGCTCTTTATTGATCATTGGTGAGGCTGCACTGGGTATACTGTTCAGAGTTCTGAACTTCTGAAAACCTCACCTCAGGAAAGATAAGGACAAAGGGTGACCAGGATGATTCAGAGCTGACAGGACAGATCGTATGAGGATCTGCTCAAGGCACTGAACATGTCTTCACTGGAGACCAGACAAGAGAGGAATGATATGATAGAGACCTTCACGTTTCTGTAAGGAATAAACAAGGTGAATGAAGAACTACTTAGCATGAGTAACAGTTCAGGGTTATAGGGGCACAAGTAGAGACTGATGGGAGGGAGGTTAAAGAGGGATATTGGAAAGTTTTATTTTCCAGAAATGGTGGTGGAAATATGGAACTGAGATGAGGACCAAAACCATGAATGGTTTCAGCATCACTCTGACAAAGTGAAGGGTATAATGGTTACTCAGGCTGATAGTAGTAGGGAGGAAACAAGGGAGTGGATAGTGAAGGCTACTACCCTGCATGGACAGTAGGTTCTGAGGATTAATATGGGAAATGGGGCAGACAGGATGTACCATTTTTATACTGATTGCACACAGTGCAAATGACATATTGCAGGTTGCTGGTGACAGTAGTTTGGAATATTTGCACCAACTACTGACAATTTCGCCGCTGCAATCAGGGGCCGGCCTCATCATTGCAGCATCAGCCATCTGCTGCAGTGAGGGAGCGACCCATCATTGCAGAGCAGGATGTAAAAACCCTGATATTGGTTGTGAACAGGGCGGCAGGTTGCCGCCCTGTTCACAAACAATCTAACTCCCCCACCGTGTTTATGTGCAGACGGGGTCCCCAAACCCCATCGGCCTCGGTGTCCCATTGTTTCTGGTGCCGATGGGGGAGCCCACTCCCCGTCGACATTCTGTAACACCTCCCAGCTTTTATTTCTGCCGGTTGGGTGCCCAATCCCTATTGGCTACTGCTTCCCCCCCAAAAAAAGCCATTGGTGGCACACTGGGTGCCCATCCCAGCGTGACACATGCCCCTGTAAAGGGAAAAACGGACCGATGAAGTATTTTTTTTTTACCTGCAAAAAAGGAAACGGTTTCTCATAGTGTTCCAGGCCCCCACCTGCAACCCGCACCAACCCACTGCGCACCCTGCCTCCCCACATCCCCTGTCACCCCATACTTACCTCCGGAGCTTGGCGCGAAGATCTTCGGTGGACCAGGAACACGTCTGCACTCTTCAAAGCCAACCGTGAACTGAGGAAATGCCGGTAAGCTGTATAACTTAATAAATAGTGTGTTTTCAACTTTAGTACATGTCTCAGGCATTTCTGGGACTTTTTTCACCAAATTTTCAACATTGGGTTTTTGGGACCCTCCTCATGAATTCTTGAACTGTGATTGCATTAATCGGCCCCGAAAGGTGATTTTGTGGTCACTGCGCGGAATCACCTTTCGGGGCCGATTAACAAAATGACAGTGCCAGTGTTCATGAGGTGGATCTGAAAACCCATGTTACAAATTTGGTGGAAAATCCAAAATGACTGTTTTACGTAGCCGCATCAAGTAGTTGTCTACCCACACTCGTAACTTTGTGAATTTGCAATATTTTTATGCCAGATTTTCAACATTGGCATTTTTTCACACCTCCTTGTGAACAGTACAGCTGTCATTGTTCACATCCTGGCGGAAATGTGTTTTCGCTCTTCTGGTGCAGAATAGCGCGGTCGCTGTGGGAAATCAGTGTTCATCGCAGATTAAGAAAATGACAGTGACACTGTTCATGAGTAGAGGTCCTGAAATGGCTGTGTTGAAAATCTGCAAACAATACTCAATAAAATGACTGTGTTATGAGCGTGTGTTGCGCAGTTTGCACGCATGCTCGTAACTTCGTGAATTTATATTTTCACTCGATTTTCAACATTACCATTTTCCCACACCTACTTATGAACAGTGCATCCGTCATTTTTCCCATCCTGGCCGAAATGTGTTTTCACACTTCCGGCGCAGAATAGAGCAGTCACTGTGGGAAATCACTGTCCGGGACAGATTAAGAAAATGACAGTGATACTGTTCATGAGCAGAGGTCCTAAAATGCCTATGTTGAAAATTTGGTGATGATAGCCCAGCAAATGACAGTATTACAAGTGTGTGTTGCACACTTTCCACACACCCTTCTAACTTCGCAGATTTGTAATATTGTCATGCCAGATTTTCAACAGTGGCATTTTTTCACACCTCCTCATGAGCAGTACAGCTGTCATTTTTCACATCCTGACTGAAATGTGGTTTCACAGTTGATGCACACAATAAAGCGGTCGCTGTGGTAAATCAGTGTTAGGGACAGATTAAGAAAATGACAGTGGCACTGTTCATGAGCAGAGGTCCTAAAAGCTCTATGTTGAAAATTTGGTGACGAAACTCCATAACATGACTATGTTACAAGCGTGCATTGAACTGTTTCATGCACCCTTGTAACTTTGCACATTTGTAATATTTTCACAGCACATTTTCAACAGTGGCACTTTTTTCACACCTCCTTATGAAGAGTACAGCTGTCATGTTTCACATCCGGTCTAAATATGTTTTTGCACTCCTGCCGGAGAATAGCATGGTCGCTGTGGGAAATCAGTGTTTGGAACAGATTAAGATCGAACAAGTGGGGGGGAAGTGACCGAGCTAAACTCAGCTCTGTCGGGATTGCTGCTGATTTGTTTGTGGGCAGAAAAAGGTCCCAGCGCAAGAGCCCAGTACAAAAGGGCAGCCTGCAGCACTGGGAGAAACAGAACGAGAGAGAGCGAGTGAGGGAGGGTGAGTGAGTGAACTCACTGGAGCGCTGTCAGGACTGCTGTGGATTTCTTTGTGGGCAGAAAAAGGTGTCAAAGCAGGCAGGGGCCAAGTAGAAAAGGCCAGCCTGCAGCGGTGGGAGAAACAGTATGAGTGAGTGAGATGGGGGACTGAGTGAACTCAACAGATCTCTAGCAGGACTGCTGCAGATTTCTTTGTGGGCACAAAAAAGGTGCCAATGCAGGCAGGAGCACCGTACAAAAGGGCCGCTTGAAGTGCCAGGACAAACAGAATGAGAGTGTGACAGAGGGAGACTGAGCAACCTCAACGTAGCTCTGTCGGGACAGCTGCAGATTTCTTTGTGGACAGACAATGGTGCCAACGCAGCCAGGAGCCCCGTACACAAGTGCAGCCTGCAGCACCAAGAGAAACAGAATGAGTGAGTGACAGAGCGGTAGTGAGCGAGCTCAACAGAGCTGTATTGTGACTGCTGCAGATTTCTTTGTGGGCAGAAAATGCGGCAACAGAGGCAGGAGCCCAGTACAAAAGGCCAGCCTGCAGCACCAGGAGGAACGGAATGAGTGAGTGAGTGGGGGAGTGAGCAAGCTCAGTGGAGCTGTGTCGGGACTGCTTCAGATTTCTTTCTGGCCAGAACAAGCCACCAATGCAGGCTGGAGCCCAGTACAAAAGGGCAGCCTGCAGCGGCAGGAGACACAGAACGAGTGAGTGAGGGAGGGGGAGTGAGTGAGCACAACGGAGCTCTTTTGGGACTGCTGCAAATTTGTTTGTGGGCAGAAAAAGACAGAAATGCACGCTGGGGCCCAGTACAAAAGGGCAGTCTGCAGTGGCGGGAAAACCAGAATGAACGAGTGAGAGATGGGGGGTGAGTGAGCTCAATGGAGCTCTATCATGACTGCTGCACATTTCTTTGTGGGCATGAAAAGCCGGCAACACAGGCAGGAGCCCAGTACAAAAGGGCAGTCTGCAGCACTGGCAGAAACGGAATGAGCGAGTGAGAGAGGGTGAATGAGAGCAAGCTGAATGGAGCTGTGTCAGGACTGCTGCAGATCTCTTTGTTGGCAGAAAAAGGCAGCAATGCACACAGGAGCCCAGTACAAAAGGCCAGTCTGCAGCGCCTGCAGAAAAGGAATGAGCGAGTGACAGAGGGGGAGTGAGAGACCTCAACAGAGCTGTGTCAGGACTGCTGCAGATCTCTTTGTGGGCAGAAAAAGATGCCAATGCAGGCAGGAACCCAGTACAAAAGTGCAGCCTGCAGCACTGGGAGACACAGAATGAGCGAGAGAGGGAGGGGGAGTGAGTGAGCTCACTGAAGCTTTACTGGGACTGCTGCAGATTTCTTTGTGGGCAGATAGAGGCAGCAATGCATGCAGGGGCCCAGTACAAAAGGGCAGCCTTCAGCGGTGGAAGAAACAGAATGAATGAGTGAGAATGGGGGACCGAGTGAGCCAGCTCAATGGAGCTGCATTGTGACTGCTGCAGATTTCTTTGTGGGCAGAAGAAGGCGGCAACGCAGGCAGGAACCCAGTACAAAAGGGTCGCCTGCAGCACCGGCAGAAACGGAATGATCGAGTAAGAGAGGGGGAGTGAGCGAGCTCAACGGAGCTCTGTTGGGACTGCTGCAGATTTCTTTGTGGGCAGAAAAAGGTGCCAAGAGAGGCAGAAGCCAACTACAAAATAGCAGCCTGCAATGCCAGGAGAAACAGAATGAGTGAATGAGACAGGCAGAGTAAGTGACCTCAACAGAGCTCTGTCAGGACAGCTGCAAATTTCTTTGTGGGCAAAAAAAGGTGCCAACACAGGCAGAAGCCAAGTACAAAAGGACAGCCTTCAGCAGCGAGAGACACAGAATGAGCGAGTGAAGAATGGGGAGTAAGTGAGCTCAACGGAGCTCTGTTGGGACTGCTGCGGATTTCTTTGTGGGCAGAAAAAGGCAGCAATGCATGCAGGGGCCCACTACAAAAAGGCAGCCTGCATTAACATGAGAAACAGATTGAGCGAGTGAGAGGGGGGGTCTGAGCTAGCTCAACAGAGCTCTATCGTAACTGCTGCAGATTTCTTTGTGGGCAGAAGAAGGCAGCAATGCCGGTGGGAGCCCAGTACAAAAGGGCAGCCTGCAGCGCTGGCAGAAACAGAACAAGACAGTGAGAGAGGGAGAGTGAACTAGCTCAACGGAGCTCTGTTGGGACTGCTGCAGATTGTTTTGTGACCAGAAAAAGGTGCCAACAGAGGCAGGAGCCTAGTACAAAAGGGCAGCCTGCAGCGCCAGGAGAAAAAGAATGAGCCAGTGAGAAAAGGGGAGTGAGTGACCTCAATGGAGTTCTGTCAGGACAGCTGCGGATTTCTTTGTGGGCAGAAAAAAGCAGCAATGTAGACAGGAGCCCAGTACAAAAGGCCAGCCTGCAGTGCAGGCAGAAATGGATTGGGTGACTTAGAGAGGGGGAGTGAGCAAGCTCAACGGACCTGCATCAGGACTGCTGCAGATTTATTTGTGGGCAGAATAAGCCAATGCAGGCAGGAACCCTGTACAAAAGGACAGTCTGCACCCGCAGGAGACACAGAACCAGTGAGAGAGTGAGGGAAGTAGAGTGAGTGAGCTCAGCAGAGCTCTGTTGGGACTGCTGCAGATTTCTTTGTGGGTAGAAAAAGGCAGCAATGCACCCAGGGACCCAGTACAAAAGGACAGCCTGCAGCCGTGGCAGAAACAGAATGAGTCAGTGAGAGGGGGGGAGGAGTGAGTGAGCTCAACAGAGCTCTATCGTGACTGCTGTGGATTCCTTTGTGGGCAGAAAAAGGTGGCAACGCAGGTAGGAGCCCAATACAAGAGGCCAGCATGCAGCGCTGGCAGACACGGAACGAGTGAGTGACAGAGGGGGAGTGAGCAACCTCAACGGACCTGGGTTGGGACTACAGCAGATTTCTTTGTTGGCAGAAAAAGCCACCAACAGAGGCAGGAGCCCAGTACAAAAGGCCAGCCTGCAGCACAAGGAGAAACAGAATGAGGGAGTCAGAGGGGGGAGAGAGAGACCTACCTCAACGGAGCTCTGTCAGGCCATCTGTGGATTTCTTTGTGGACAGAAAAGGGTGCCAATGCAGGAAGGAGCTCAGTACAGAACAGCAGCCTGCAGCACTGGGAGAAACAGAATGAGCGAGTGACAGAGTGCCAGTGAGCGAGCTCAACGGACCAATGCAATCAACATTCAGCATTGACAAATGCTTGTTTTTTTATTGTGTCCAGAACTGTGTTTGTACGTGTGTGAGGAGTTGCTGGCAGGCTGCGTGTGTGCAGTTGAAACACGATTCCCAGAATCATTAACTAGCACTAACCACGCAGTGTGTTAACACTTCAAGAAAGCATTTAGTATACCTGTACACCTTATATGCATTAGAGCAACCCCCAGTTGTATGAGCACGTGGTTGCAATTAGTAATCCTGTGCAAAAAAAAAAAAATAGTGCCACATTAACAGGTTAGCACTGCACAGAAGAATGCTTTTTAAAATAGTTTCAACCATGCTTATCACATTTCAGTGCTAGTTCTGTTACAGTGGTATGTGGGCCCCCATTTTCAGATTAGTGTTGTGCACTCCTAAGTGATGCACCTGAGATAGCACACAGCCACAGAAGGTGGTGGTAAATGGCACTCCCTCCAGTGAGGAGAGAGTGACCAGTAGGGTGCCGGAGGGCTCAGTAATGGGACGCATCCTCTTCGGTGTCTTTATAAGTGGCATAACAGAAGAACTGGAAGGGGAGATATGCCTTTTTGTAGATGACACCACAATCTGTAATAGCGTTGATAGGTGCAGATGGAGAGAATGAGTGGGGACATTAGAAAACTTAAAGAGTGCTATGGGACATGGCAGTTCGGGTTCAAAGCCAAAAAGTGCAACATCAAGCATCTAGGTACTAGAAGCCTAGAGGCTGAGTATAAAATGTGAGGAGGTACTTATGGTCACTAAGGAAACCTTTTATACAGTACTGTGCTCTGTATGCAGGAGAGGATTGCTCATTTACATGGCCGTAGTAGTATATATGCACATGCACATGATCAGGGTAGCATCAAGTGACGCTGAATACGACACCGATCCAACCATGCTGTTCCCACAGTGTGATGTTTAGCTGTGCACACTAACCTTCCGAAAATGAGGCCCTAATTGACTAAAAATCCTGGCCGATGCCTCCTAAGATGCAGAAGGTAAACATAAAAGGTTTATCTTATCTATCTCTTTATGTATTGTTTTATCGTATTTTGCTTGCAAAACCTTTATCCGATTTCAAAACATTGTGATGTGACTTAAAATGTTTATAACAGACTAGTTAAAATACAGTTTGTTTTCTTTTTACCTATATGCTGTCTTTATTTACTTATAAAAACACAGTCTGGTGGGCTGGCCTAGCAGCTTGCTGGTGATTGCACTGCCTCCCATGCCAGTGGCCCAGTTTTGGGGGTGGACCTGAGTTGCACAGGGGTTAGCTGGGGGAGATATGATTGAGCATCTCGGGGAATGCTCTCCTCTCAATGAGGGGAAGTCTGACCACCCCGCTCTTCAACATCCACCTAGCTGAGGAGGGCTGGCAGGGCAGTGGAGTTGCATAAGGTGGAGGGCTCAGGCAGGCACAAAGCAAGCATGTGTCTTTATATGCAATTGCATCATTCCATGCTTGGCTGCCCAGGGGATGAAACCAAAGGTAGAAACCCCCTAATGGCAAAATGATCCAACAACCTGCTGCGGATTTTGCACTGCTAAACGGGCTCTGCTCATATATGTGTCTCCTTGTCAATGGCCCTCCCCCTCCTGGCCCCAACACGGGGGATGTGAGTGGGGGATCTCAAACAAATGTCCTGTGGATGGTACGTGATTTGGAGATGTCAGTGGGCAAAGGGGTAGCAGGGTGACTAAAGAGATAAAAGTATCTATGGGAAAAAAAAAAATAAAACAGAGTTTGAGAAGCTCAAACCTCAAAACAGACTGTGCATGCCTCAGTGAGGATTCACAGTAAAGTTATTTAGTAAAACAATGCAAATTATATGCATATGCCAGCTAAACTCCTGATGAGAATTGAATACTGAGGGATTGCAGCAAAATATATATTTTAAAATAAAACTTAAAACATAGTCCATAGAGTACAAACTAGCAATGATTTTGGCTTACACTTCCACAGCTCCTGAAGTGCTTCCCAAGCATTCAACTCAGATAAGTTGCTGGACTTACAGTAATTAATTACACATAAAACAAATCAGCACTTTAACTTGGAAAAATGCATGCAGCTCCTATGTATACAGGTATGTTAGGAATATCCTGTATTAGCTTCCTATACAAATGTGTTGTCTGACAGTAAATGAAGGCAGCACTTATTTAAAGAATAAACTACAGCATTTAAATTCGTTTAAAAGTTTCTTGTCACATCACAATGGTCTGATATTTGACTAAAGGTGTGCAAGCAAAACAAAAGGAAAACCCCCATAAAGAAGTAGAATAAGAGATAGCCCTGTTTTGTTTACCTCAGCTCTGCAGTTTCAGACATCCTCTCATCAAGTTAGCAGCTAACTGAATGCAGCAGGCAATGAGTTCAACTCTAGGACATTCACGGGGGAGGGGCAGAAGGATGGGTAGTTTCAGAACATAGTCCATTTCAGTATATAGTTTATTTGTTTCAGTATATAGAGTGTGTGAATTTGTCAGTCTACAGTGTATGTGTTTCACCATGTAGTGTATTTGTTTCAGTATATAGTGTATGCAGATTTTTCAGTGCATAATGTATTTATTTCAACAGATAGTGTATGTATTTCAATATAAAGTGAAGATGTTTCAATATATAGTGTATTTGTTTCAGTATATAGTGTATGTGCTTTTTTCAGTGTGTAGTATATGCATTTCAATAGATAGTGTATGTATTTCAATGTATAGTGTATTTGTTTCAATATATAGTGTATGCAGATTTTTCAGTGCTTAGTGTACTTACTTCAATAGATAGTGTATGTATTTCAATATAAAGTGTAGATGTTTCAATATATAGTGTATTTGTTTCAGTATATAGTGTATATGCTTTTTTCAGTGTGTAGTGTATGTATTTCAATATATAGTGTATTTGTTTCAGTATATAGTGTGTGCAGTTTTTTCTCAATATATAGCGTATGTGTTACAATCTATAGAGTATTTGTTTCAGTAGATAGTTTATGTGGATGTTTCAGTCTGTAGTGTATGTATCTCAATAGGTAGCATATATGTTTCAGTACATAGTACATTTGTTTCATTATATAGTGTATGTGGATTTTCAGTACTCAGTATGTGGATTTCAGTAGATAGTGTATGTATTTCACTATGCAATGTAAGCATTTCACTATATAGTGTATGTGTTTCACTATATAATATATGTATTTCAGTATACAGTATATGTATTTCTCTATACGATGTATATATTTCAGTAGATACTGTATGTGGTTCACCACGTTGTGTATGTATCTCACTATATAATGTATATATTTCACTATATGATGTATGTATTTCACCATATAGTATGTGTTTTACTATACAGCCAGAGATTCTGAATTATGTCCCTAACGGCTTGCCATACTAATTCCTGCCACTCCCATATGTTTGTGCAAAATGGAAAGGCTAGCAATTTGATTCCACATGTAGTACAGCATGGTCTACTTGTTGCCTCTCACTGCTACGGGAACATTATAATTCTGGTCATGCACTCCTGCAGTTAATCTTTTTATTGAACCATAGAGATTTATACTTTTACATGACATGAGTATAACTTTCCAAACTTGAACATATTTCTTAATTACATGTTTGACCCAGATGTTCAAAGGTCATTCAGAAACACATTTCACTGTCAGAGTGTAGATTACACACAATACTTGATTAATTTTTACACTATTTGTAGGAGAATATTAACTATCTATAATCCTTCTTGTGCTTGAACTACAGGGATTGGGACATCTGAAAAAGTTGAGAACCAGGGAGGGGCTACCTGCCCCAGCAGTAAAACACAGGCATACCCATTATCTGGACCAAGCCAGATCCTCTTTGTTAGTTTAAAGTCATCTGCTCTATCTCCAGGGTTTCCTTCAGGGGGGGTTTAGAAGGTCTTTGCTTTGGGACTTACCACTTGACCAACTTCCGTTTTGTACATAACCTATAAAAGGGGATCACCTTTCCTGATATTTCTGGTATGCTTGTGCCGCAAAGTAAACTGAGACATTCTCATATACAGTAGGTGGCCAGTTTCTCCATTGCCTGGAGCCATTCAATAAAGGTAGGGGTCTCTGCGGTTCTCCACTGTTTCAGAATTAGCCTCTTGACTTCTACTGATGCTTGCATCAGCCAGAGTTTCTGTTGGTAGCTGGTGGGGAGGAGTTTAGGGAGGTATACCCAACAGCAGTAACCTGGGAGACAGTGGTAGTCTGCACTGGAGAACCTCCTGACAGCAGTCAACCACCTTGACCCAACCGGCCATATAGGTTCACACTGCCAAAGAATGTGTAACAGTTCAGCCCCTTGGCTGTCACATCTCTAGCAGTTGTCCATCTGCATTAACCCCATCCTTTTTAATTGTACTGGAGTTTGATACCATAAGTGCTGTATTTTGTACTGGATCATCAAGCTGCGAAGGTCCCCACATGCTTTTTTTGCCATTGTCCAGCACTTCCTCCATTCCTCTTCAGATATGGTACCTTTAACATTTTTTACCATCTATCCCTGGCTGGTGAAGAGGGGTCTTTAGCGTTTCCTCTCATTAGCCTGTAAATCTGGCCTGCCAACCCTCTCGGAGTCTTTATCCACCTCATCAATGGTAAACTTTGTTCCTGAAATTTACCGGCCTTATTACAGCCTATGCAGGCACACCCTGTTTGATTTTACTATTATACAAGTGCCTCAACTGCAAATATTTCCTGAAATCATTTTTGGCAACTTGTATCTAACCTGCAAGGAGGCAAATGAATTTAAGAAGTGGCCATCCGGTGTAAGGACATCTTTCAGCTGGTATATGTGCTTGGATACCCAGTTATCCCACTTGAAGGGGCGGTGTTCTATGCAGCAGGAGGGATTGTTCCAGAAACAGGTATAACCTCTTGGACTTGGACAAAACTTGCATATCTGCCTGACTTGTTGCCATGCTGTATATGCTGCCTTAACTGCAAGCTAAGGCTTGAGGTCTGCGGGTAGGGAGACTCCCAAGTATGATGTGAGATTGGCTCCGCCTAACACACTGGTTTCAATGTCGACCCAGGCCCATCCTTTTTGACAGGATTCTTGGAACATATGACACATCTCAGCCACCCTAAAAGTGTACATGTATTGCTGGAAATGTTACAATCACCACCACCCTCTATTCCACGGGGCTCTTAGCTTGGCCCTACTGTACCTTGGGATTGTTGTCCCCCAAAGGAAGTTCCCTACTATTAAATCTATGATCTGAAACCATTTGGGGGTATTTATATTGGGAGGTAAGCTATCAGATAAAAAACTCGGTGCAAGCATCATTTTGATTCCCGTTATCTTCCCGGGCATAGGTAGATTCAGTTGTTTCCATCTGTCTACCTCCCTTCATAGGCTACTGACCAGTGGTACAAAGTTTAGGGCTGCCATGTTTTGTACTTCCAGGGTTATTCTCACCCCCAAGTACTTGATTGTTCCCTTGGCCCACACCAGTCCTGTATGCGAGATCATAGCTGGGGTAGTTCTGCCATTGAGTGGAAGGACCTCCATCTTACCTGTGTTTATCTTTAATTCCAAAATTTCTGCGAATTTGTCTAGCAACTTAATAATATGGTGGATACTGGTCCTCACAACCCTGGTCAATATAAGACAGTCTGCATATAACATGGTGAGATATGCATGCTCCTGCACCTCTATCCCAAGTATTCCAGAGTGCTTCCTTATGGCACACTCCAGTGGTTCTAGTGCCAGCACGAATAACAGGGGTGAGAGTGGGCAACCTTGTCTAGTGCCCCTGTGCAAGTTGAAGTGTTCAGACAGGTTATTTATTATGAGTCGGGCAGTACATGATAAAGTGTTTTAACCCAGCCTCTGGATGTAGCCCCAAGATTGCACCGCTGCATAACAGCATGCAGAAACTCTCACTCTACAGAGTCAAATGCGTTCTCAAAGTCCACCGTTACTGCGGCCGCTGGGGAAGGGAGGGCTGATGCCTTCTGCAGCAGTGTAATCAAGGCTCGAAGATGGTCCGTGCTCCCACTACCCTTTATAAACCCCAACTGGGTTGGGTGGACCAGGAATGGAAGGACTTTTTCCAGGCATGCTGCAAGGGCCTTAGCCAAATTTTTTGTATCTGAATTAATCAGGGATATGGGTCTGTAGCTAGCTGGCACAGAGAGGTCCTTCCCCCTCCTTAGGTAATACAGTAATAATAGCCTCCCGCATAGTTTCCGGTAGACTCTCCCTCCCTAGCACATCATGCAGCATATTTAACATTGCAGGGGCTACCTCTTTTCGAACCACCTGATAGAAGCTGTCACTCCCAGGTGCTTTATGTGGTGGCATGCTACGGATTGCTGCGCCTATTTCTTCCCGTGTTATAGGGGCATTCATGACTTGCTTCTGGGATGGCGAGAGTGTCAGTAGGTTCAGACCTGTCAAAAAGGCTATGAACTTTTGTGTGTCCCACCTCACATAATGAGAGCTTTAGAGCTGTTTGCAGAATTCCAGCATTACCTTATTGATCACCTCCGGAGAACTTTGCAGATTCCCCTTTGGCATCCTTCAGTTGGGCAATATGCCTTTCGGCCTGTTGCTTCTTCAACCTGTACGCCAATAGTTTCTCTGATTTTTCCCCATTTTCCCAGTATATATGTTTTAATCTTAATATCTGAAGTTCTACTTTTCTAGCAGCCAGGGAGTTAACTGAATGCAAAGCGAGATAATCTCATATCACAGCCCCTTGTCCCTGAATTTATTAGGGTTCTGTTTGTACACACCCTCCTTCTGACCCAGTTGTTTCTCTAGCCTCTCTGCTTCTCACACCCTTTTCTTCCATCTATGTGCTGCAAAGCTAATTATTCTACCCCCGAATTGTAGCCTTAAATGCATCCCATATTGTTGCAAGAGAGGCAGAGCCTACTGGGTTTTTGGCAAAGTATGACTTTGTTTCAGTGAGGAGTCATTTCTCATTCCTCATCCTGAAGCAGCAAGAGTCCAACCGCCACTTGACTGATTTTGCTGCTGGAGGCCCCATTTGGATTGACATGATCAGTGGGGCAAGGTCAGATATATATATTGGGGCTATCATAACCTCTTCCACCCTAGGGGTTATCTGAGGGTATGTGAACCAGTAGTCCAATCTGCTCGACATCCCCCTTGCTAATGAAAAATATGTGTAGTCTCTTTCCGCTGGGTGGCAAAGCCTCCATATATCCTCTAGTCGGTGCAGCATCAGCAGGTCCTTCAGAGTTTGAAGGGATCTGATATGCAGTCTGGAGTTGGAGCTATCCAAAATATAGTCTATAGCCAAGTTAACATCCCCTCCCAAGATGATATCTGAGTCATCCATTGCCATGTCTAGCAATACGTGGGAGACCTCATTGAAAACCCATGTAGGACCTCATTCGGAGCATATACGTTTGCCAGCAGAAGTGGACCTGTGGGGGTGAACATCTTTGCAACTATCCATCTACCCTTCTTGTTTGCCCGCTGCTCTATGGCCTTCCATTTTAATTGCTTATGACAGAGGATTGCTACTCCCCCTTTTGCTTTACCCGAAGTGTTGTGAGCTTCCCAACCCACCCATTCCCTGGCCAGCTTCAAGCCTCTGGTTCTGGTAACTTAGTCTCTTACAGAAATGCCACCTGTGTTTTAGCTGTTTTAATCTGGAGAGCACTTTTTTCCTCTTTATGGGCAAGTTCAGACCCCTCACGTTCCATGAGGTGGCTTTCAGTATGTCTATGCCATCCATTGTAAATTTTGGATTCCCCTCCTTGTCCTAATGAATGGTCTTTTTCTACCAAAACCTGACCCACAAGGAAATGATTCTCCAGCTCTCCCTTCCTAACTCCTTCCCCCCCTTCCCTTGTCCTGTCCTCGTGTCCTCTGCAAGATCATATTAGCCCTACCTATTACGTGTCTTTCATCTGCTACTGCTATAGTTCTTTTCCTCTTTCCAGAACAAACAGATATTCAATGTCCCTCTCTTCCCTCGGTGTCCCATACTTCCGACTTCATGGCATTTGGTCTGAACCATAGGAACCGGGGGGCATCATATAAACACAAACTTTTATCATTAACACATTAACATTACTACAACACATCTTGTTACCCCATTTGCACTGTTTTTCCCATTTTGGAGACCCTTCCCCAATAGGACCTGGCTACCACCCCTTTTCTCAGCCAATGGTTCAGGAAGTCTCCTGTGGGGGTCCCAATACTTTTCATCTTCTTTGATCTTGCCTTCTCCGACTGGCTTCATGCTCTGATTATAGTATCCCTGTACATTTACCTGGAATTCAGTAAGCCTAATGCTATTTTCTCAGAAGAAGCCAGAAGGGGAAGGAAGGAAACATATTCAATTCAGTGCTTTAGAGTAACTGGTAATTGCTATTTTTCCTTTAAACTTAGATTGTGGGCTTTTAGTGACACTATACTTTCTTTGTTGTCTTTACTTATAATTGTTTTTGGGCTGTTGAAAATTTAAAACATAGTGGTGGTGTAATTCTGTGCTGTCTTTAATTGCTGCAAATTTTATCTTGGCTTGTCTGACTGCCCTGTAGTTGGGTGAAGGGTGTTAATTGTCTGGCCTCTGACCTCAGCTACGTGATAACTGGAGGTGGGGCTTAGTCAGAGTTGAAGTAGCAAGTAAAGTTTATTTTCTCAGAAGAAGCCAGAAGGGGAAGGAAGGAAACATATTCAATTCAGTGCTTTAGAGTAACTGGTAATTGCTATTTTTCTTTTAAACTTAGATTGTGGGCTTTAGTGACACTATACTTTCGTTGTTGTCTTTACTTATAATTGTTTTTGGGCTGTTGAAAATTTAAAACATAGTGGTGGTGTAATTCTGTGCTGTCTTTAATTGCTGCAAATTTTCGCCCCCCTCCCTCCCTCCCCCAACTCTTAATTATATGCCCTGTTAAATCTGATTGACAGGAGCTAAACACAGGGTATAGTAAGGGGTGTGAAGTAGGAGGGTCATAAGGGTGAAGAAGCCCACCGTCAGCACGACAAGTGTTTTGATTCATTTATTTCTTTATTGGTTTCTTTTTCTTTAAAAAAAAAAATTATCTGAGGATCAGTGGCAGGATTTTTAGTACAGTAAATTAATAAAAAGGGAACTAGGAGAGCTTCAGTAGCAGACAAGTAGTGGAACTGCAGTATAATGTGAGGAGTGGTGCAATGCAGTGGCTGTGGGGCAGCCATATTCAGGCAGACCTTCTGGACACTGAGGTGCTGCCCTATCTGCATGCATCTCTCTGGACTGCGGGAGGAGGTAGCCAGACTCAGAGCAGAAGTAAACTGGGTCAGGAGTACCATCACCCTATCCAGGGACCACCCAGTCCAATGCAACTGCCTCAAAGGATGCCGAGAATGAGGAGCACTTGGATGACAGTGGGCTCAGGGAGGGTTAGAGCAGTCAGGCAGAGGCATCCCAGATCCTATTCCACTCAAGAACTCAGTGTCACACTGGCAAATGAGGACAACCAAATAGAGGTACCCAGAGAAGTGGAAGGAAAGGATGTGGAGGTTAGCCAAGGAGGTGACCTCAGCGGGAAATCAGTGGACCCCAGAGGAGGAGGAAGCGAATCCTGGTGGGGGACTCCATCATAAGAGGGATCCAGCTAGGAACACAGGAGGGGGAGGACAGGAGGTGAGGTGCCTACCAGGTGCCACGGCATGGAGGGATGGAAGGAAGATCCTGGGGATCACTGGGAAGGCAAGACGGGAGGGTGAGCTGGATGTCATTATCCACCTAGGTACTAATGACCTGGCAAATGGGGAGCCAAAGGAAGTTCAGGAAGAGTTTAGAAAACTGGGGAGGGGTCTCAAGCAAGTAGCTACTTCTGTCACTTTCTCAGAAATACTACCTGTGAGAGGCAAGGGAGAGCATAGGAGTGCATGCACCAGGAACTTTAACTCATGGTTGAAGAACTGGTGCTATGAGGAAGGGTTTGGATTCATTGGTAACTGGGGACCCACCTGGAGGGATGGAGGTTTGTTCAAGCCTGATGGCCTGCATCCATCCTGGAGGGGAATCCAAGCACTAAATGATAAGTTTAAATGCTACATTGACAAGCATTTAAACTAGCAAAGGGGGGTGGCAGGCCAGCAAGGAGGGTACCTACTTGCTCACCACCCACAGCTAGTAGTGGAACCAGTGAACCAGAGGAGTGGCTATCTCTGCAAAGCAGTGTGCAAAAGATGAAGATTAGTGCCCAAGAGGTGGATAAGCAGAAAAGGGGCAAAATGCAGCAGAAGGGCAGACAGCAAGGAGAACCAGGGATAAATGACAACCAAGGAAGGGTCTGGAGTACAACAGTGAAACAGTCTAGGGAGGTCAAATCATGGAAAGTCATGTGTGGAAATGCCAGGAGCCTTAGCAACAAGATGGAAGATCTGGAGGCTGTCATGGTGCAGTCAGACCTGGACATTGTGGCCATCACTGAAACCTGGTGTAATGATAACCATGACTGGGAGATGGCCATACCTGGCTACAACATATTCAGAAGAGACAGAGCAGGCAGGAAGGGAGGAGGGGCACTGTATGTGAAAAATGACATAAGGGCCACAGAGATCCAGGAGAAACAAAATGGGGAGAGATACTGTGGGTTAAGCTGGAAAGGAAAATGGGGACAGCCATCCACATAGGTGTGGTCTATAGACCACCAGCCCAGGAGGAAGAAACAGATAGGGAGCTGATGCTAGCCATCCAAATGATGGCAGACAAGGGTGAGGTAGTACTGGTTGGAGACTTCAATATTCCAGACATGGACTGGACCATCCCAGCAGCAGCATCAACTAGGAGCAGATTTATCCTGGACTCCCTTCAGGGTGCCTTCCTCAAGCAACTGGTCATGGAACCAACTCGGCAGAAAGCAATACTGGACCTTGTGCTCACAAACAGGGACAGTGTGATGGGGTAACAGTGGGGAGCACCTGGGAAACAGTGACCACCAGTCATTGTGGTTTGAAATCACAGAAAGAGCAGAACTAAACCACACAAAACACGTATCCTGGATTTTAGGGGGCAGACTTTGGGAAAATGGGGAGATACTTGAAAGAGGTATTAAGGGAATGGGACAGGAATCAGGGGTTGAGGAACAGTGGGCAATATTTAAAATGGGATTACAAGAACAACAGAATTATGCATTAAGCAGGTTAGCAAGAGGAAAGGAAGAGGAGACCATTATGGTTTCCAAAGAGGTAGCAAAGAAAGTGAAAGCCAAAAAGATTGCATTCAGGCAATACAAAAGACACAGGCAGAAGGGGATAGGGAGAAGTACCAGGAGAAGCAAAGGGAGGCAGGGAGGTCCAGTAAGGAAGCCAAAGCTCAGACAGAAGAACACATTGCAAAATCAGTGGGTAGAGGGACAAACCTTTACAGGTACATAAGTAAAAAAGAAAGACAAAGGAGGATAGTGAGAGACTGAAGGGAGGATGGGGGCCACGTGGAGGATGACAACAGTAAAGCTGACATATTGAACAGGTATTTCTGCTCAGTCTTTATTGAGGAAGAGGAGGGTAATGGGTCTGAAGGGAGTACAAGGGGTTAGAATGGTGCAGAAATAGACACAAGTCCCTTTACACGAGAAAGGATACTGAAGGAACTGGAAGTAATAAGAGTTGATAAAGCAATGGGGCCAGGTGGGGTGCACCCCAGGGTCCTTAAAGAACTAAGAGAGGTGGTGGCTGAACCTCTGGCTATCCTGTTTAGCCGATCACTGGAAACAGGGGAGGTACCCAAAGACTGGAGGACAGCAGATGTAGTCCCCTTATAGAAAAGTGGGAACAAAGAGGAAGCAGGGAACTACAGACCAGTCAGCCTCACCTCGGTAGTGGGGAAGATCATGGAAGCACTACTGAAGGAGAGATTGGTGGAACATCTGGTTGTCAATGGACTACAGGACCCAAGGCAGCATGGTTTCACCAGGGGGAGGTCATGTCAGACCAACCTCTTGAATTTTTGACTGGGTGACTAGGGAGGTGGATCGGGGAGGGCAGTGGACATAGCCTATCTGGACTTCAGCAAGGCCTTTGACACTGTGCCACATAGAAGACTATTACACAAACTGGGGAATATGGGTGTGGGCAGGACCGTAGTGTGGTGGGTAGGTAACTGGCTGGGTGGCAGGACACAGAGGGTGGTGGTAAATGGCTGTCACTCCACAGAGGGAAGAGTGACTAGTGGGGTACCACAGGGATCAGTGCTGGGACCTGTCCTATTCAACATCTTCATCAGTGACATTGCGAAGGACCTAGAAGGCAGAATTTCACTGTTCACTGATGACACAAAGCTCTGTAACAGAGTAGACACACCAGAGGGTGTAGACAGAATGAAGCGACCTGCAGAAACTTGAAGAATGGTCAGGGGTTTGGCAGTTGAAATTCAATGCAAAGAAGTGCAAGATAATACATATGGGGCACAAAAACCCTGGCACAATATATCAGTTGGGGGTGAGGATATAGCATGCACCAAGCAGGAAAGGGATCTTGGGGTTATCATCTCTGATGACCTCAAGGTAGGGAAACAGTGTGACAAGGCAGCAGGTAAAGCAAATAGGATGCTGGGATGTATAGGCAGGGGCATCACCAGCAGGAAAAGGGAGGTCATAATTCCGCTATACAAGACACTGGTGAGGCCCCACCTGGAGTACAGTGTACAGTTCTGGAGACCATACCTACGTAAGGACATAGACAGGGTAGAGAAGGTTCAGAGGAGGGCAACACAGATGGTGCATGGATTGCATCACAAGTCCTATGAAGACAGGTTAAAGAAACTGAACATGTACTCCCTGGAGGAGAGGAGGGAGAGAGGGGATATGATAGAGACATACAAGTATCTTACAGGGAGGAACAGGGTGCAGGAAAACACTATTTTTAAGTGAAAAAGATGTTCCAGGACTAGATGGCATGGGATGAAGTTGGAGGGAGGACGAGTTAGAGGAAACATGAGAAAGAATTTATTCACAGAACGGGTGGTGGACAAGTGGAACACCCTGCCAGAGGAAGTGGTGGGGGCTGAAACAATCACGGGATTTAAGAATGCATGGGATAGACATAAAGGAATTCTGGAGCTCAGGGGTAAGGGGCAACAGACTTCTAGGAAAACAAACTGAACTTACAAGCTCAAATGGGCAGACTGGGTGGGCCATAGGCCCTTATCTGCCGACACTGTCTATGTATCTATGTATCTAAGCCCATCTGGAGGTCCCCCCCCAATAGAATTCCCCACCTTGACAGCTGGCCTGGGGGAGTTCAAAGAAGGCCTTTTTGTTTTCCTTCGCCATGTTCCACTCCCCTCCGGGGATCTAGGGAAACCACCAACCCACCTTGGTGTACTCACACCTGCTTATGCCTACATTCATCATTGACTCGTGGGGGGGGGGGTACCTTCTATCTGGTATCCTTCTTGCAGCCCCTCTTGGTATCCCCCCATCATTATGTGGGTCCGTTTGATTACCTGTAACACCTGTCTCGCTTGTGGCGTTTAGTGCAGCCCTGTGTATGCCTCCCCTTTCCTTGTGTTCCTTCTGTTCTTTGCTTCCCATTGAATCCCATCCTTTTCTAATCCCTCAGCTGCCTCCTGAGGTATTGAGGTGGGGGTGGGGGTTAAGAGAACATCCCTAGAGTCTTCTCTCCTGCTGCTGTCTCTCTCTTCACTGCTCAATCCTCTGGATTCCATTACCATAGCAGCATCCAACCCATCCTAAATCTATGGAGCAGTCGATAGTTCCTCTCGATTAAAATTAATAACTCAACTGTAGAACCACCCCGAGACCCTTGGGGACATGTAAAAAAAAACTTTTGCCAACCAGGCAGTTGTAATCCAACAACCTTAGCAGTAGTTAGTACCATACTCTGCTGTAACTTTTATATACATTTCCTTTGCAATTAATCTACTACCTTGGTTTCCCTTTGTCTTAGTGACCTCTGTCTACCATCTGCATAACTGCTGAATTGACTCCTACTGTATATAGTAGGAGTCACCACCTTTGTCCATGATGGCCCGTATGACTTACCATTTCAAGGAAGCAGCCACTACCTTGCATGAAATGCCAGCAGATTCTCCAAACCTCAGAAGACGGTCGCTCTCTTCTGTGGTTGTTCCTAAGCTGTGCTGTTGCCACAGAATTATTGGGAGAGTCACCATGTGCTGAGGATTTGAAAATTCCCTCTCGCTCAGTGGCATTGTCCTGCGCATGTGCGAGTCTCAATCGGCCTGTCAAATGGGTAGAAGCCTGCTTCGCATTTCCACCGCAAGAGTACCACTGTTCAGTTTAAATCCCAGTTTTAAATGCAGGAGCAGGCTACCATATTTGTATTCCATCAGTTTTCCCCAACAATTTGACTACATGAAAGTCTTACCATGCCTTCCGGGAAAGTTGTACCTCCACTGGCCTGATCTTCTTCCTCGGTTGTCTCTGCAATGCATGCCGCCCACTCCTAACACAGCGGCACCCATTCAGTCGGGGTGGTCGTTGTATGGTCTAATTCCCAATCTTGGCAGCTGCTGTTGTTAGTGAGATCCAGGGCTACTGGCAAAAGTACACCAAGTGGTTCATACTGGTTTGATACCTTTACCGTAGTGTTGCAAGACGAGGTGCTGCTGGCATCTGACAGTGCTGCAACCGCTGTCTACTTCTGAATCTAGCTCTGCGAGGTGATGTACACTTACCTGCAGTTTGATTATTTATTTTTTTCATCCTCCCCCTCTGTACCTTCTGCCAGCTTCCTCCACTTTGCCCTTCCTGTATGTTGTCTGCTTGTATCATGGTAGTTTCTACAGGAGTCACCTCCATCTCCTGTGGTTCCCCACCACATGGCAGTCATGATGGTTGCTAAAGAGTCCTGCTTCTTCCTGAGATTTCCTGCACAAATTGTTCTGCCTCCGCCAGGTTATTGAATATCTGGAATTCTCCATTGTACTGCACTCTCAGTAATGTGGGATATCTGAGTGGTGCTGTGATATTCATCTGGTACAGCTGGCATTTCACAGCTGTGAAGGCTTGTCTCCTTTTTGTCAGCTCTAGGGAGTAATCTTGGTAGAGCTGAACAGGGTGCTCCTGCCACATCAGATTCTTCCTTTCCTGCAACACTCATAAGTATAATTCCTTTACACTGTATCACAGGAATTTACACAGGATAGGTCTGGGTCTTTCTCCTTGACTGGGATTTGGTGCCAAAGTTTGGTGTGCCCTTTTGAGCTCCAGTGGGGGCTCATTGTTGAGTTGCAGAATACTTAGTAGGACATGGCATAGTAGGCTTGACCCTAAAGATCGAACTTTCTCCTTCCAGTGCACTCTGTGTAATAGGCTACTACAGGCCCCTTTCTGCCGGGCTGCATCTCCTGTCTCACCTCAGTTCCGTACTGGGGCTCAGTTCCTTGGAAACCATTATTCTTGGCTACCTGAACTACGATGGCTATCAAGTGCATCAGCTCCCTTGAAATCCTTCTGTGACACTCTAGAGCTGGTGCAACTCATTGGCGAGCCTACTCGCCCAAATAAAAAGAACCTTAACAACAGCTCCCTGTTAGATATAATTTTGGTTAACAAGCCACACCTGTTCTCTCATGTCGGAACATTTTTCTCAGACATTAGCGATCATTGTATAATCACCACCATTAGATCCTTGCACAACCCACAGTTTGTGGCAAAGTTCTCTATCAAGAGGTGCAAATGCAACTTTGATTTGTTTGCTTATGTCCATGACTTGAAACATTCACCACGATGGCAGGAATTCTTCCTAGCCAAAACGGTTAACAGGGCATATACTATTTTTTACAATATTTTAAGCGAGGCTTTAAATAAGCATGCACCCTTGGTTAAGGTGCGGGTCAGGAGCAGCACCTGCTGTTGGTTCTCACCTGAGCTCAAAGCTTCCCTGTTAGAAAGGGATACTTTATGGAAAAAAGCCCAAAGAAACAAGAACGACTCAGAATGGTGTCTTTTTAAGAGCGCACGTAACAAGTGCACCAAGTTGGTCAGAGCAGCCAAGGCCGCCTACTATCGTTCGGAGCTAGCCTCTGCCTCAAGAAATCCTTCAAAGCTCTGGAAAACATTAAAAGACATGTCTAGACATGCACCTGGTAATTCCATTCCAGCAAAAATTAAGTCCGGTGGCAGCGTTATCTCTAACCGATCGGAGATATTGGAAGCCCTCAATAACCATTTTGCAACGGCAGGGCTAGCATTTGATACTTCTCTTGCCAATGACCTCTGCACAGCTCAGGACTCACCAACCCATGAGTCCCCCTCTACTGAGGAGGCCTTCTTCCTCCTGCCTGTCTCTCTAAAAGAGGTGGAAGACCTACTGCTGCAACTGGACACCAGGAAGTGAGCAGGCTCCGACTTCATAGAGCCATACTATCTGAAATGTGCCTACCATGTGCTTGCGGTGCCAATCACCCACCTATTCAACATGTCACTCTCCCAGGGTAGCCTCCCCCCTCAATGGAAAATAGCCCATGTCATCCATCTATTAAAAGTAGGTGACCCCTGCGATCTAAATAATTAAAGACCGATCTCTCTCCTCCCCATCCTGTCTAAATTACTAGAAAAAATAGTGTGCGGCCAGCTAGGGGTATACTTAGAATCCATAAGCCTATTAAACCTGGTTCAGTCTGGATTCAGAGCAAAGCACAGCACCATAACAGCCCTAGCTAAGGTGACCAATGATTGGCTCCTAGACCTTGACAACAAGAAGCACGTCTGTGCCGTTTTCTTGGATCTAAGTAAGGCATTCGACACAGTCGATCACAGCCTGCTTCTTTCCTCCCTAAGCATCGTAGGCCTGGACCATAAATCTATGTGCTGGTTTGCAGACTACCTCGGAGAATGGAAACAGCAGGTTAAAGCTGAAGGTGATCTTTCTCCATTAAAACCTATGCTGAGAGGCATGCCCCAGGGCTCTATCCTTGGTCCCCTCTGCTTTGCAGTCTACATTAACAACATCAATGATCCCATCAAAAAAGCCAACATCCACTTATTCATGGACAACACTGTACTGTACTTGAGTCGTCCCAAGCTGGAAGCAGCCTGTGAAGACCTCCAAGCTGAATTTAACCTTCTACAATACCAGCTCATAAACAAAAAGCTTTTGCTCAATGCAAAAAAGACAAAAGCCATGCTCTTCTCCCCCTCCTTGCATGTGGCAATTCCTGCTGGGGGGCTATCCCATAAATTACCACTGTTCTTGGAGAAACACTAGAGTATGTAGCTAAATTCAAATATCTAGGAGCTTGGCTCGATCATAAACTTTCCTTCGCCGACCATCTCGAAGAACTACAGAAGAAACTAAGGCAAAGATTAGGACTATTCTACAGAATTAACCACCTGCTCACAAAGGAGGCCAAGATTCAACTGGTTCAAGCTACCTTCCTATCTTTAATAGATTATGTGGACCTGCTCTGTAGCCACTGCACTGCCTCTGCACTGGCTAAGTTGGACACCCTCTACCACAGAACTATCAGGTTCATTACTAGCCTTCCACTTTCCACACACCACTGCTCCCTGTACTCATCATTAGGCTGGACTTCCCTTCACTATAGAAGGAATAGAAATGCTACCCTATGGGCCTTCAGAGCGGTGACCAACAAGTTCCCCTCATATGTCTCAGATTGTATTCCCCGGAGTGTGTTAGGCACCTAAGCTCTAAGGAGCTATTCCCTAATTGCCCTCCAAGTTCTAAGGGTCAAAACTCGTTTTGGCAAAGCTGCTCTAAGCTTCTCTTTACCCATATTGTGGAATGGTTTACAAAGGAACTTGAAGCTGAGCTGCCCTGTTAGCCTGAATATCTTCAAGGCACTCTACGATTGCTACATGAAAGCACCTTGCAAATATTTTCCTCACCGCTAGCCCACTAATTCCGCAACTCCCCCTTTCCATCCTGACGCTCGCCATGTTTCTACCCCTGGCTCTCACTCTTTCCCTATTAACTCTTCCTGCTGCACCCACCCTTCTCTGTCCACTCCAGCCTGGCTAAAGTCCCACCCCATCCATAGTAGTGTCCCAATTATCTACCCCTCCTCTGTCATTATCATAATAAACAAGTACACAACAGCCATTGTCACTTTCTGTGGTTTTAGCTCAATTTTTCCCCAGTCATCGGTAATATATCCCTCCTCTTCTTTACCTCTCTAACCTGCCACCCCATACACGGTCTCTTTCCCCATATGTGTAGTTGCAGGCTGCCTCATGCAAAAGATCTCTGCTTATAACCCCTGTATGCCTATGGTTGATTGTACATCTGCTGACTTCTTCAATTGTAAAATAATGCTGTTTTTTTTTTTTACTTATTTCAACCTTGTACTGTACTGTATACACTGTATATACTTTTTCTTCCTTGTATATTATTGCTTTTTGTATACATGCTTCTGTACTGTACTTTGATGTATTCATGACCAGGTCCACCTTGCAAATGAGCCTTGCTCAATGGTGCCCACCTGGATAAATAAAGATTTTGATTGATTGATTGACATGCCGTAAAAATGGAATCATATCCCTTCCCTCCACATCCTCCTTGATACCCACAATTCTAATGTTTTGCCTGCATACAGTTCTCCATATTATCAACTTTGGCGAGTAAATATTGTATGTGCCCTTCATATTCATTCAGCTGGTCCAGTAGTTTGCTAGCCACTCCCTCTTGGTACTTCACTGCAGTCTCTATATGTGACACTCAGGCAGCTAGCCTTTGCAGGTCTGCATTAGTTTTACTTGCTGTTTGCTTTAACTCTGAAGTGTCTTTTAATACCTGGCTCAGCATTTGTGTAATTTTTGTAAGTTCATTTTGTGGTGGTGCTTTGCCGTGGCCAGCCACCATGCCCCTTGTTAAAGTCTGCACCAGCTGTGCACTGCTGTTTCTCCCCTTTTCCCTAGAATGTATTGTACCCCAGGTGTGCTGCTTCTTGGCCCTCACTGACGGTGCCCATGCAGTTATGCCCATTGACAATTCCTACAACTTTCTCAGCTTCTGCCTGGCAGATTTATGATCAGACTTCACTGCTTAGATGCCTGGTGGAAACTACATTTCTTTGGACATTTTCTCAACTCTCCACCTTTCTGCCATTCTCCCCCTTCTTCAGTTTCTTCCAGTCTAGCTTCTGGGCTAATGACTCTACTGTTTACTCACTCTTAAGGATTACTGGCTTTGTTTTTGTTTTTTTTTCTTTTTTTTCCACATAGCTTATTTCCTTCTTGGTCAGCTTGTGCAGGCTTGTCAGTCCTGGCCCCGCCCCTCAACCAATTGGTCCACCTCTATGAGATCCCCATGGATTGCTCCCTCGTGGTAGGGCCAGGTGGGGGAAGGCTGTTCTTCCCTCACCCAGAGTCACACATCCATTACTGGGGTCCATGTCAGGCAGCAATGTGAGGCAGAGGGCTGGCAGCAGAACTTCATGGAACCTGAGCTAACCACTTTTCCATTTTCTCCCCAAGCTGCAGTGGGATGAGCTATGCATGCTCAAGGAGGCATGCATGCATCCCACAACCATGGCTCCCCTTCCCTGACCTTAGTCTGCTGCACTTGCATTGGTGCTATCATCAGGCCTCCACCAGGTGGCAGTCAAGAGCCAAGTCAACACAGCACCCGGATCCGGCAGAAAAGAGCTGCCCGGGAGCCACTCAGTCGACTCCCAGCCCTCCAGCACGCAGACCCCAATGACCCAAAGTCATTCTCGAAGTCGGGTCATCAGCGTGGTGAGAGGCAATGTGCATAGCATCTCAACCCTTTGTGCCACCAGGCCAACTTACTGACTTTGTCTTTAAGGGACAAATTAGAGTCGCCTTACTACCACTATCCTTATCTACCTAGCAAAATCCTTTGTTGGTGTTGCCCATACCAATGTACTGCAGAAAATAACACCAGCCAGGCTGTCTAGGTCTGCCACTGACTGGTGCTGCTCCTACAATACCTCTTTGATGCCACACAGGTGGTTTGCACTGATGGATTACCCCCCCCTTGACTCTTGAGAACTCCCAACTGGACATTTCTTGCCATCTGGACTTCATCATTGGCAAATGCATTACCAAACGTTGAGCCCTATACAGAAACTAAGTCTGTCTCCCATTGTCTCTAAGAAGGGAACTCACTGGTAAAATAATGCTTCCAACCTTCTGACTATGGGTAAACACCACACCATTGTAATGTTTTACTTGAGCAAGGAAGGAGGTGCCACATCATCTAGAAAGTCCGAAGCATGTAGAAACTAGCCTTTTCCACATGTACTCACTTCTAAACTAGATGGGCCATTGGTCTTTTTGTGCCATCAGTGTCTGTGTTTCTATGTTACCTAACTGTTCATTTAGGAGGTGAGTTGAACTGTCTGGCAAACTGTCTCATCCACATGAAGACCATCACTCATGTGTGGTCTCTGAACCAGGAGGTCTTAAACAGCATCTTAGAGGAGTTGGGAAGTCCTCAGATAGATCTGTTTACCTCCTGGGAAAATGGAAAATGTCCTCTTTTCTGCACCATACCACTATACAGGAGTAAAGTTACTCCCTCATATGGGAAAGAAGCTTCCTGCATAATCCTCATTCCCTGAAATTAAGAGTGTCATCCTCAAGGTTCTCAAAACTGACCCTAGATGATTCCAGTTGCCCAGGTTGGTCTCTGCAGGTGTGGTACTCTGACAACCTCCATCTCAGTGCCAATAAGCCCACCGCCATTCTCCTGATGTCAGATCAGACATGGCTCCTGAAAGGATAGCACTTTGGGACAGGTGTTGGTTGAAGTTCTGGATATTTGAGGAAATTCAAGAAGACCAGCCATCAGAAAAGCCTACACTTTTGGTATTTAAAACCAGCTGCTGACCCCTTGATATCCCCAGACTGCAGCGGAGCTTCTCTTACATTCCATCCGAGGGCTTGTGTGGCCGCAGAGTGGCAACTATAGCAACAGAGCCTGGCTGAATTTTAACTTCAGGCTTGAGTTTTTTTCTGCAGAGGGGAATTTCTGTTCTCTACAGGGTAGGGGTACCGAAGAGCAGTGGCATCATTAGCAGGCCCAGGAGAAGGTAACCAATGAGGGACAAATATCAAAGGAAGGGCACCAACCAATTAAAGGGCTACTTTCTTCATTGTCACCAGTGTGAGATTTAAAACCAGCTGCCAACCCCTCGATATCCCTGGACCGCGGTGGAACTTATCTTACATTCCATCTGAGGGCTTGTGTGGTGGCAGAGTGTGGCTGAATAATATTACCTGCCCTTCCACCTGCCCACCTGGGTGTAGCTCAATTGATTGTTGACAACAGCTGATTGACAGCAGACATTTCCTGTAGGCACAGGAACGTGAAACCAGCAAAGTCCCTCTCACAGGCAGTAAAAGGCTGCTGAGGCTTCCTGTTGCAAGGGTGGAACCATTAGACTAGACCAAGTTCCAGCTGTAAAAAACAAATCAACAACAACAACAACAAAAAGGGGGGGGCCAGTATCAGAGACAGCACCAAAGGGGAACAGCAGATCACTGTCCAGGGGAAGATGTGATATCCACCAAGCCAGATGGATATCATTGCTTGCCATGGGTGTGGGGCACTCTTCCACAGATGACTTCTATGGACAACAGGGCAGTGTCCCATATGCAAGACTCTGAATGACATAAGAGTGCAGCTAAATGCAGAATGGGTAAAGAGTTCCCAAATGCAGCATCTGCTGGATAGATACAGGACTTCTCACCCTCCTATCCTGCACTTCTCAGATCCCACCTAAGAGGCCACTGCCACAGAGGCATACCTGTTTGTGGAGGATGGCAGTTGGTGAGGAGGAGAGATGGGAAAATTAGCAGAGGGGTTCAGCTGAACTCGATCCACACCACACTCATACCAACTGCTACTCGTTTTTCACCTCTAACTTAGTAAGAGGATTACAGCCACATGAAGATGGACAACAAGCTGGCTGATGTGGCAGGACGGCACCCAGGAGGGACAAACTGTGTGGCACAAAGAGAGATAAGACAAAGAACAAAAGCATACTTATAGTGGGAGACACCATGATAAGGGGAGTGCAAACCCACCTAAGTGACTGCACACAAACAGAGGTGCTAGTCAGATGCCTCCCTGGTGCCTTAGCAAAGTGAGACACTGATCGCATTGGGAGGACAGTGAAAGAACAGGGGAATACATTAAAATCTTGGTACACCTCAGGTTGAATGACCTGTTGAGTCAGTCAGTAAAGGAAGCCAAACAGAACCTAATTAAATTAGGTGATCGATTGGCCACTCATTTGACCTCCATGGTCTTCTCTGAGGTCCTCCCCATATGGGGCAAAAGCAATAGCAAGCAAAGGATCAGGAGCAAGGAAATTGTGGAATACAATGGATGGTTATGGAGCTGGTGTCAGCATAAAGGCTACCACTTCATAGGAGGGTGGGGAGACTTCTAGGAAGGGAAGTTCTTCTGATATGATGGACTACACCTAACAAAGGAAGGGGTACAGGCCCTGGGGCTAATGTTTGACATCAGCATCGGGCATTTAAACTAGGAGAGGGGGAGCTTGAGGTGGAGGTTCCTAGCAAAGATGGGAACTTAGCCGACACTCCCCCTCAAGCAGGAGACACACATGGTAGACATAAGCGGGACTAACAAGAACACAGAGAGAGGGCACCAAGACCAGTATGAAGTCAATAAGGAAAGTACACATAGTGGGAGGGGGCACCAGAAGGAAATGGGGGGAAACACAAGGGTGGGGAGGTAAACATAAGAAAAGAAAAGAGTAGCAAAGCTTGGAAGGCCATGTGTACAAATGCCCAAAGCTTGGCAAATAAAATCCCAGACCTAGTGGCCTTAATCTCAGAGGTGAAACTAGACATTGTAGCTGTCACAGAGACATGGCACACAGAGAACCATGCCTGGAACATCACAGTACCAGGGTATACTCTATTCTGGAGGGATATAGGTGGAAAAATGGGTGAGGAGTTGCTCTTTACATAAGAGAGGGAATTAGAGCTACAGAGGTACATGGAATATAGGGTCGGACAGAGGCACTGTGGATCATGCTAGAGACAGAGAATGATACAGCCATTCAAGCAGGCATAGTCTACAGACCTCCAGCACAGGGGGTGGAGATAGACAAGGAACTGGTGGAAATCACCTATGAAATGACAGAAAGGGGAGAAGTACTGCTATGGTAGACTTCAATTTGCTAGATGTCAATTGGAACACACATACTGTAGCCACAGCTAGAAGCAAAATCATCCTGGAAGCTCTGCAGGGGTCGGGACTGAGACAGTTTGTAGTGTAACCCACTTGGGAGGGAGCTATTTTGGACCTGGTGCTCACTAACGGGAAAAGAGTCATAAATGTAGAAGTGGGTAGCCATCTGGGGTCCAGTGATCACTGCATGGTGTGGTTCAGCATTAGTATGGTGGAGGACACCAGTCATACGAGGGTGACAGTCCTGGATTTCAGGAGGGTAGATTTTGTAAGGATGGGGGAATGTTTAAGGCATTCCCTGGGAGAAAGAAGGGGAGGGAGGGGTGTGGAGAAGCAATGGCAGATCTAAAGGGAGCCATAGCTGAAGCAACACATCTATGTATTAGGCAAAAAAGTAAAACTAAGAAGAAGAAAAAAAACAATATGGTTTTCAAAAGAATTAGCCAAGAGGGTGAGGGAGAAAAGGCAGCATTCAGAACATACAAGGAGACACAGAGGGAGGAGGAGGAGGATTGAAAAGCATATCTGGAAAGACTGAGTGAGGCAGGAAAAGCAGTAAGAAGGGCCATGGCATGGCAGAGACAGAGGAAAGAATAGTCCAGACAATCAAGAATGGAGAAAAAAACCTTTAGGTACATTAGTGAAAAAAGAAAGACTAGAGGAGGGGTTGTGAGACTAAAACGTGAAGGGGGAGGGTCTGCTGAAGGGGACCAAGAAAAGGCAAAAATCTATTTACCAAAGAAGAGGAGGGTAAGGGACCACAGCTACATGGTAAAGGTAGCCTGGGGAAGGGGATAGAAACCAGTCCATTCACAGAAGAGAGTGTCCTAAAAGAGATAGAAAACCTGAGGGTAGACAAGGCAATAGGTTGGATGAAATACATTTCAGAATACTAAAGAGCTCAGAAAGCAGCTAACAGCACCCCTGGCAGAACTGTTCAATAGATTACTAGAGACTGGGGAGGTCCTGGATGATTGGAGAAGGGCGCATGTCGTCCATCTCCATAAAAGTGGGAGTAAAAAGGAGGTGGGAAATTACAGGCCAGTCAGTCTAACCGCTGTGGTGGGCAAACTGATGGAGTCATTACTCAAGGAGAGAACTATGTCGTTCCTCGAATCCAGTGGACTGCTGGATCTGAAGCAGCACGGTTTCATGGCAGATAGGTCTTGCCAGACAAATCTGATAGATTTCTTTGATTGCGTGACCAGGGTGATTGACCAGGGGGAGGGGGGGCTGTGATTGTGGCCTATCTGGATTTTAGTAAGGCCTTTGACACCATCCCACATAGGAGGCTAATAAACAAATTGAGCAGCCTAGGAGTGAGACAAATGTAACCCCCCTGCAAATGGGGGTTCCCAAAAGACTTCCAGGAGCTTGCTTGAATGCTCCAAGCCTGAATGGTGTTTGGCGTTTAAGCCATTTATCAGTGAGTGTTTTTAGAGCCTCTGGTACTGTCTCTTTAAGAGCTGTCTGCTTGCAGACATAATTAGTTTGTATGGGGGGACTGTGTGCTTCTCTGCTTGAGTACCACTCGAGCTGCTGCCAATTCACTCCATTTTTGCAGTCACTAGGAGTGCAAAGGGAACCTATCTGAAAGATGTAACTGTTTGCCAGAAATCATTTAGAGTAATAATGAAAATACAGTTTGTCTAACCTGCTTTCTTTGTAGTCAGAACTATGTTTGCCTAGTTCCCCATTCTAGTTTTGAACTGCTGAACTGGACCAATCAGTGTGGGTTAAGGTAGCTCTAAAATGGTGCCTTGGACGAATCAGAACTTGGACTCGTAATCTGAGCCAGCCACAAGAGGATTGTATGGGCAGTGACTCTGGGAGATGTAGTTTGGACTTCAGCGCCTTTTTGGACCAACAGGGGTAGTCTATTGTGAATGACAGCCAATCCAGCCAAGAACTGGGAGGAACTCAAAGGAAGTGCCCGGTTTTGTCTGCTGGAGTTTCAGTTGAGCTCTGGCAGTGAAGAGGGAAGGAGCCCTGTGCTTTTTCTCGGTGTGCAGTTTTAGTCGGGAAATGTGTGTAAGGCCCAGAGTTCGGTCTGCAGCTTGTGTAACTGTGTTAGGACTGAATCCGTCCTGTGAAGAGAATCAAAGGATATCTGAAGAGTAGAAACCAGGCTCACCCTGTAGAAGACTGGAGAAATTGCTGAATTGCACTCGGTCTGTCAGGAACTGAATCTGCTGTGTGTTCTCCCGGGTATTGTGCAGTAATTGCGATCGGGATAGAGAAGCAGCCTGCCTGGTATAGTACTTTCCTTTTACCATATAAATGTGTGGGGAGGCTTGTGTAGCTCAAGTGAATCCTGCTGCCATTAAAGGACTTTTGCCTGTGACTGTTTACCATACAAATGTGTGAGGAGGCTTGTGTAGCTCAAGTGAATCCTGCTGCCATTAAAGGACTTTTGCCTGTTACTGTTTACCATATAAATGTGTGAGGAGGCTTGTGTAGCTCAAGTGAATCCTGCTGCCATTAAAGGACTTTTGCCTGTTGCAGTTTGCCATATAAATGTGTGAGGAGTCTCGTGGAGCTCAAGAGTAGCCCTGCTGACGTTGAAGGACCCTATCTTGTTTGGAGGTCGTGAGTACTAATTCAGAGTCGCTCCCTGTTGAATTGCCACATTGAATCCAAATGGAATTACTGTACTGCTGACTGTTTAATTTTTCTTTTCTCTGTGTGAAAGGGCCCCTACCAGCTGCCACGGTTTGGACTAGCCACTAGGGCTTGGGTACCCAGGGACAGTAACTGGTAGGGATAGGCCTGCACAGAGCCATAGGTAGATGAGTAAAGTGATAAGCTAATTAACCTGATTTCCCCCTGTCCTTGTTATATCCCCCTAAATAAATCAGAGCTGCTTGTTTCAGCAAAGTTATACTGCCTGAGGTATTTGTCTATGTTAAAGTATTGTACTGTGATTGTTGCACTGTATCTGCTTATTTTACAGGGAGTCCCAAAGCCTGAACCAGCCCTGGGGGTAAGTGTATACTGTGAAGGTAATTCTGATATACTGTGTGGGCCACTAGTGGGAAGAAAGGGGGGTTGCAGTGTCCCAGAGGGCTGTGACCAAGTTAGTTTAACTATTGCAAACCCTGACCTCTGGGTGGAGGCACCCACCATTGGATCCAGGCCCCTCAACCTGTTAGTGGCAAATCAGGCAAGGGTAGTAGCCCCTGGGATAGCGCCATCTAGGGGTTACACAAAGAGTGGTAAACTGGATTAGAAACTGGTTGAGCGGCAGGACTCAAAGAGTGGTGGTGAGTGGAGTACAGTCCAAGATTGAGGAGGTGACCAGCAAAGTACCTCAGGATTTGGTGCTGGGTCCCAGTCCTCTTTAATGTCTTCATTAGCGACATTATGGTGGGACTGGAGGGTAAGGTATGTCTATTTGCAAATGGCACAAAGATCTGTAATAGGGTCAACATTCCGGGGATGGGGGTGTGTGGAAAGAATGAAAAGTGACCTGAGCAAGCTGGAAGAGTGGTCAAAAGTATGGCAGCTGAGATTCAATGCCAAAAAGTGCAAAATTATGCACTTGGGGCGGGAACACCAGGGAGAGGAGTACTCAATGGAAGGGGGGGGTGACTTGCGGGTGGCCAACAAACAGGAAAGGGACCTGAGGATGATTATATAAGATGACTTAAAAATGGTCAGACAGTGTAAGAAAGCAATAAGGAAGGCCAGTTGCATGCTGGGATGCAAGGGGAAGGGCATAACCAGCAGACAAAAGGAGGTAATGATGCCACCTCATCTGGAGTACTGTCTCCAGTTCTGGAGGCCATATCTCAGGAAGGATATAGACAGAGTGGAGACTGTCCAGAGAAGGGCAACAAAGATGGTACACAGGCAGTACCAGAAGACATATAAGGAGAGGTTGAAAGACCTCAATATGTAATCACTAGAGAGGAGAAGGGATAGGGGGGATATGATAGAGATTTTTAAATATCTCAAGGGCATAAATAAGGTACAGCAGGGGAGACTCTGTCAGAAAAGAAAATGCTCAGGAACAAGGGGTCATGAGATGAGACTAGAGGGAGGCAGAATCAGGGGTAATGTGAGGAAATATTTTTTTTTACAGAAAGGGTGGTGGATGATTGAAATAGCCTCTCTGCAGAGGTAGTGGGGGCTCAGATGGTGAAGGCATTCAAACATGCATGGGATTGGCACAAATGATGCATAGCAGCAGGGAAGAAAGAGTAGGTAAGGAGCATGGTAGAGGGTAAGAAAAATCGGCAGACGTGATGGACCAAATGGTCCCACCTCTGCTGCCAAACTTCTATGTTTCTATTTCTATTCTTCAGAGCCTTTTTCTGAAATAGTTTCTAGGCCTTACCTTCCAAGTACAACTTGGAGTCTACAAATTGTATGACATACTAACATACTAACATACTAAAATGCCAGCAGAATAGGCCTAACAGTCTTTCGAGTCTGCTCGATTTGTCAGCCCCCACCCTGGGTGCTGACCTTGCTGCCCCCCTCGCCTTCTCTGGCTTCTCCCTTCCCAGTTCCGGATATTCTTGCTGCATTGGATTTTGCTTCCAGAACCCTTCCCTGTACCTGTCCCAGCCCCTCTTGAACCCCTCCACCGCCTCTGCCTCCACCAGCCCCTAGGCAGTGCATTCCATGGCTCCACCACCCTCTCAGTGAAGTAGCACCTCCTCCTTTCTCCCTGAATCTTCCCCTCCAGCTTCCACCCATGCCTCTAGTGGCCCCTCCTCCTTCCTTCAAAGCACCCTGACTGTTCCTCCCCTATTTACCCTCTTCATGTACTTGAAGACCTCTATCATGTCCCCCCGGTCCCTTCTCTTTTCCAATGTGTACATATTTAGCTCTTTGAGCCTCTCCTCATAGATCCTGTCCCCCAAGCCCCAAATCATTTTGGTTGCCCTCCTCTGGACCATCTCCAGGAGTTTAATGTCCCTCTTTAAGTGTGGCCTCCAAAACTGCACGCAGTACTCAAGGTGCGGCCTCACCAAGCAGTTATACAGAGGGAGCATCACTTCCCTCCTTCTGGAGGTGATCCCCCTAGCGATGCATCCCAGCATCCTGTTGGCCTTGGCTGCTGCCATCCTACAAGTCTCCGAGTTGTTCATTTTGACATCCACCACCACCCCCAGGTCCCTCTCAGCCATCGAGACTTGTAGCAATTCCCCCCCAGGGTGTACACTTGGCCCAGGTTTCTGGCCCCCAGGTGGAGTACCTTGCATTTCCCTGCATTGAACCTCAGCTTCCACTTTCTAGACCATCTTTCCAGAGCCTCCAGGTCCCCCTGTAGGGCTACCCTCCCCTCCTCCCCATCCACCACCACCCCCAGTTTTGAGTCATCTGCAAAGAGACTCATCTCACTCCTGATTCCTGTCCTTATGTCAGAGACATCACAAATATGCTTTTGTTGCTAGAAGAAAGAAATGACCCCAGTAAAGATATTATTTCTTTCAAAAAATGTATTTCACTCAAACCCTCCCTATCTCATCTTCTAGAACCTGCATAAAAGGGTTTTTCAGAGTAATACAGATTAATGGCAGGATTTTCAGACATTCACGTCTGTTTTTAGGACGCAAGTGCGGAATTCCGCCTGAGAAGTTGGACAACAAAAAGTTGGTCTAACTCCCAGGATTGAATTCTGCAGTTGCATTCAAAAAACAGACACATGCCCCCAGAAATGGCTGTGAACTGTGGAAATGTTGCAAATACATCCAGAGGTCCCCACCCCCTAAATACTGGCATTCAGCATTGAACGTGATTCCCAGTGGATAGCTGCCTGGAGGAATATTTATCGCTATCTTAAGTTTGATTACTACTGATACACTCAATTTAAAATCTTACATGCGATTTATAATGCTCCCCTAAAGTTACACAAGTGGGGATTACTAGTTTCACCTATATGTACTAGGTGTAGTTTACAGGAATGTTTCCTTTTGCATATTCTATGGGACTGCCCCAAGGTAACCCCCTTTAGCAGAAGGTTAAGGATGCACTAGACCTGGGTATGGGTCTGAAAGAAGCTTTTACAGCATGGAATTGCATCTTGGGGTTGGACATTCAGGATCTCTCGGGCTCCAAATGCTATCATTTTAGCTTAATTACCATGGTCATAACATCCTCTGGCCAGAGCTGACAGAGCTGCAGTTGAGGAATTTTGGGGTAAAAGTATTGAAAATTACCAATGTTATGAGCCTGCATTAGCAAAATGTAACATAGGCTCATAAGTGTGTTGTTTTGTAATATTCATACATCAGATGTTCAACATGGCTTTGTCATAACCCTGCCTCATGAAGAAGGGCAGAGCAAATGTTCAGCTCCTGCCCAAAAGGTGATTTCGCGCAGAGACTGCAAAATCAACTTTCAGGACCAAAAACACACATTGGGCAGTAGTTGAAAAATTACAGCTGTCACATTCATGAGGTGCTATAATGAAATGGCTATTTTGAAAATTTGGGGTAAAAATATTGAATATTACCAAACTTATGAGCCTGCATTTGCAAAATTCAACAAAGTCTCATAACTTTTTTGGTTTTAAATATTTTTACAACAAATTTAGAACATAGCCTTCTTACGTCCCCAGCTCATAAACAATGGCAGGAAACATTTTCAGCTCCTGCCCAAAAGGTGATCTTGAGCAGGGACCACAGAATCATCTTTTGGGATGTGAAAAAAAAAACCTTTTGGCCAGAATTTGAAAAATGACAGCTGTCACATTCATGAGGTGCTATAAAGATATGGCTATGTTGTAAATTTGGGGTAAAAATATTGAAAAGTATCAAAGTTATAAGCCTGCATTTGCAAAATTCAACGTATGCTCATAACTTTAATATTTTTACACCAAATTTTCAACATAGCCATCTTATAACCCCACCTCATGAACAATGGTGGAGAAAATTTTCAACTCCTGCCCAAAAGGTGATTTCATACAGCGACTGCAAAATCACCTTTTGAAACTAACGTACCTAACGTCACTTGCATTATTTATGAGGTGTTGTCTCAAAAAAGGTATGTTGAAAATTTGGGGCAAAAATATCGAAAAATGGCCAAATTATGCTACGAAGTTCGTGCTACCTACCTTATGGAACGATCTACAAAAAACCCTCAAATTAAGCACTCTAATCGGTATAAATGCTTTCAAGATGCTTTATTTCTGTACAATCAGAGAAGTATGTAACTGCTTCACCCACTCAGAACAAGTACCGGTGTCTGCACTGGTATATAGCCACGCCTAGACCCAATTTTAAGTACTGACCCCCCCCAGCTTGCTCCTCACCAGCCTAATTGTTCTCTCTTATCCCCTGTCTTATCAACACTAGGCCCATCCATCCCCTTATTCTTCCTTTCCCAACCTCGGATAGAGCTCACTACCCTGGTTGTGACATCCTACCATGCCCGTACTATAGCATTCAATCCCGGGCTCACACATACTCCTTTTCTCCATCCACCTTCTCTACATCCAGCTTTACCAACTCCTTTCTGTACCGTGCCCTCCTAGCCTTTCTCCCCACTTCCTCCCTCTCTTCCCCTACCTTCACCTCTACCTGGTGTATATTTTTATTTTTATTTTTTCTTCTTACTTCCTCCTGCAACCTTAGATAACCTGCTTTATCTTCCTATGCACTTCTATGTATGTAAATACCGTGTAATCTGTACAATATCTGTACAATTCTATGTACATATGAACTTCTTTTTCTTCCTCTCTGTAAAGAGTATTATCTGTATTGCCTTGTAAATACCTGTGTTGACCTGTATATACAATTGTTCATGCTCCACCCAGGTCCATCTGGCAAATGAGCTTCTGCTCAATGATGAACGCCTAGTTAAATAAAGACTTGATTGATTGATTGATTGATTGATTGAAGTTCAAAACCCCATTGAAATTCATTGAACCGCATACCTGATTTCCTCAGTTCGCAGTCCGACATTGAAGAGTGAAGATGTGTCCATGGTCCAGAGAGGATTACATCATTGGACCCCAATGGGTAAGTAAGAACTTGGGTGGGTGGAATCCTGGGTGCTGAGTGGGAGGGTTGGGTGGGGGGCAGTTACGCCACAAAAACATTGATGGACAGTTTTCTGTTCACAGGGTTTTGCAAACAATAAAACAAAACTTGAGGCTCTGTATCATGACACAGGGGTATTGGTCACCCCCATTGTCTTTCTTATGTTTCTTAGGGGGTGGGGTGGTGAGCACTGAAAGGGAGGGTTGGATGGGGGAATATTTAAAAAAAAACACGGAAACGTCCTGATGGTGACACTGGGGAATTGGGTACCCCCAGTGTTGGTAGGGTCGGGTGGGGGAATATTAAAAAAGGAAAAGAGGAATCCTGGAGTCCTGATGGCAACACTGGGCTATTGGGTACCCTCCAATGTCACTCTTATGTTTCTGGAGAGGGAGGGAGGGTGGTGGGTGCTGAGTGGGAGGGTCAGGTAGGGGGTATGTATAATTTAGAAAGAAAAATCGGCAGCGTCTTGATCGTAACACTGGGGGATTGAGCACCCCCAGTGTCACTCTTATGTTTCGGGGGAGGGTTGCTAAAAGAGAGGGTCAGTTGGGGGAGGAATCTATAATTTAAAAGAAAATAATTTCGGGGATCAAGATGGTGGACTAAGAGGATGCAAGTTTGTTCTCTCTTTATCACTTTGGCGAGAAAGCATGGCATTTTAAATAATCTAAGTAGTTCTCATCTCTATCTACCTTGATTGGTACCTTTACTGGCTTTGGTTTATTTCAGATGGATTTGAAAGCTAAGAGTACGGGTAGAGTTCATGGCTTTATATTGCTGAAGTTGGTTCTGCTGGATCAGTGGCGTCTTTCTGAGTGGCAGAGCCCGGAGAGCGGTGGCAATGCTAGTAGTATGCCGACCACCCCGCAGGCAGTGACTAAGCTTCCTCTCTCCCCTTCAGCCTCGGAGTTTGTCACGGCAGAGATTCAGAAGCAGGCTTGCCCTACAGATGGTCAAAACCAAGAACTTTGACAGCAAAACTTGATTATAATCAGCCCTTTACCTATGCTACTTCCTCTTCTGAAAATGCTGGAATCACGCTGGAAACTCTCAGTAGGTCACTGGACAGGCTCCTCACCTGAATGGAGCAAAGTGATCTGTGGTCCGATGCTTTGCTGAAAAAGATGGAGTTTATCCAAATAGTGGTAAATACTATTAAAAAGAAGCTGATTCGATAAAAGAAATGGTTATACTACATTCAAACTCCATTACAAAGCGAGGGCAGGATTCACAAAAGGGATGTGCCCAGCGCAACTGAGATGCACCAGGGCATCCCTGACATGTGCCCAAAGTCAATTCTGGCAGGTGGCCAATGCGCTGGTGCAACCCTGATGCACCGCATACTGCCAATAGTGACATGCGGCGCATCTGGAGGGGCTGTGAAGGGGGCATGCCCATGCATACCAGGCTCAACCCCATTCACAGCCCTAGTCTGTGGTGCATCCCCGGGGCAAGTCCGGGGATGCATCACAGAAAGATAAGTATAGAAAATCTAGACTTAAGTGAGTGGCCACCCACAGGCAGGCTGTCATACTGCAGGCAGCAGCACGGCTGCCTAGCAGCTCAGTGTACCCCCTCGCCAAGCCCCATAAGCAGCCTGCCAGCGGCGCAGAATGAATGAAAGACCCCCACCCCAGCCCCATATACTGCCGCCCCAGCGGCGGTGTAGAAACTGCAGAACCCCCACCTCAATCACCCAGTAAATGCAACTCCAGCAGTAAATGGAATGCAGAACCCCCTCCCATGCTCCGGTAAAGCCGCCCACCTTGGCAGTGGTAACAGAAATGTTGTACCCCCCTCCCAGCCCCAAGCCCACATTGAAGCCACTCTCCATGGCAGCTGGCCATTACAGAACAAACCGCCCCAGGCACCCCCAGCTCAATGGGTTGTAGGGTAGCTGTGATTGTCAGACAGCTCTGTCGGTGGGCGGCCATGGCAGTGTGTGGATGGGCTGAGCTGCCCACAGACAGTAGGACCCTGCTGGGGTGAGGGGTGGGTTGGGGGTGCTTGGGAGGGTTCGTTTTGTAATGGCCAGCTGCTGCGGAGAGCAGCTTCAATGGGGGCTTGGGGCTGGGGGGTACAATGTTTCTGTTACCACCGCAGCAGTGGGCAGCTTTACCGGGGCATGGGAGGGGTTCTGCATTTCATTTTCCACCGCTGGGAGCAGCATTTAGTGGGTGCTTGGGGCAGGGGGTTCCACAGTTCTTACACTGCTGCTGGGGCAGCAGTCTACGGAGCTTGGGGTGGGGGTTATTACATTCATTCCACAGCCAGGAGCAGCATTTACTGGGTGCTTGTGGTGGGGGTTCTGCAGTTCCTTTACCACCACGAGCTGCATTACCGGGGGCTTTGGGTGGGGTGGGGGGTGTGCTTGTGCGATGGGGGTCCACTGTTCAGCGCATTCCGCTGGGGCATCCCTGCAGGTGCAATGCAAATGGGACCATAATGGCATGCTAATGACCCCATTGCACCATGCATGCCTAATGGCCTCATTTGCATGCCCCTGGCTGTGGATCGTGTTTTTGGGCAGAGAGCATCCTGAGATGCCCTGCCCTGAAGGGCTCATGGCTTTACATGGGGGTTGTGCCGGCACAGCCTGAGATGCCCTGGCACATCCTGGGCAGGGCACACTTGTGCTATTCACAGTGGGGATGCACTGGGGGCATCTCTCTGTGCCTCCTCTGTGAAGCACCCATTTTGCACTCAGTGCGTCTCCCCTGCTCTGGGGCAGCCGAGATGCACTGAGCGCATCTTCTTTGTGAATCCTGCCCCATGAGTCCAAAATCATAGCACTGGAGGCAAACTGTGCTAGTTTAATAAAAGAGAACTACAATATAAATTGGAAACTGGAATCAAATGAAAATCTTCTGCGCTATAAAAATATTCACATTTTGAGCATTCCGGATAAATTTAACGAAACTTTTCAAGATGTCAGGGAACTTGTTAAAGACATTTTAATTACTACTTTTGACCTGCCTCCAGGCAACCCACCACTTATAACTAAAACTTACAGGGTACCCAGGAAAAATAAAAAAGTTTCAGATATAACCAAATCTACTATATTGGCGACTTTCGGATTTGAGTCTGATAGAGATTTTATATTCAAGCTGGCCAAGTTAAGAGGCTCACTTGCATATCATGAGAATAAATATTTCATCTACTCTGACTATTGTTTTGCTATGCAACAGAGATGCAGAAAGTTCTTGAGTTATCGACAGGAGATGTTGGAAATGGGAGCGCAGTTTTTTCTATTACCACCTGCAAAAGGTAAAGTAATCAAGGATCAGAATACCCCTATATTTTTTGATACGGACCAGTTAGTGGACTTCTTGAGGGCTAATTACTCGGCACAGGACACGGGAGAGACTCCGACATCCTCTGAGAGAGATTTCCTGGAGAACATGAGTAGTACGGAAGTATAAGATGATTTAAGCATGACAGCTGGTTGGACACAATCTATTATTTTTTATTTTCTTGATTTTTCTTATGTGTTAGTATTTCCTGGGTAGGTGACTGTAACCATAGTGAGATGATGATCGGGGGGGGGGGGGGAAGTATTGTATTACAACAAATTAAGATGAAATATATATAATAGTATCCATTAGTTTGCTAAGTTAATTTAGAGCTTTGGATTATTAGTTTTGTCCCCCCACGTGAACTGGCCTAGTGGTTATCTGTATATGTATAGAAAAACTGAAATTTATTTTTTCATAATCTGTATTTGTCTTAATAATAATTGTTCTTTCTATGTATATTTAATGTAAAAAAAAAATGAATAAATAAATATATGATAAAAAAAAAAAGAAAATAATTTGGCTGTCAAGGCACACTCTGTTGTGTCAAAGATGGCCACCGCAGTGTACTGTGGATGCCCTGGTAGACTGCGGTGACCATCTTTGACGTGGCACTATGCCGTGACCACTGATTTTTTCTTCTTTCAAATTATAGATTTCCCCCCACCCACCACCCCACCACCCCAGAAACATAAGAGTGACACTGAGGGGTGCCCACTGTCCCACTGTCACGATCAGGATGCTGCCTAGGTGTACAGAAGTAGTGCACTGCCCCTGGAAACAAGAAGTGGCGTGCTCTAGGGATGCCACAGACAGGGAGGTGACTGTTCTCCATGTCCAACATGTTGTTTGGTCGGAGGGAATGCACTGAGTCCTTTTTCTGCAGCAAGAGGTCTGCAAGGCAGTGCCCACTGCAGCCCTAAAAAAGATAACAGTGAGACATTGGCGGGACCAAAACATTCCATCTTTTGTTGAGTGGTATAAAGAAATGCTCCAATCATTGCATATAGAGTGTATGTTAGCATCTGTTTGAAATTTTTTCAAACCTATCCACAACGTTGGAGCCCTTTAGAAGCCTAGATAGCCAACCTTGTATTGTAGCCAAATGGCATTGCTCCTGGACTTTTTTTTAGATTGTTTTAAAATTTCCCTGTGCAACAATTACTAGTATAATAAAGGAAAAGGTTGGGGAGAATTGGATAGGGATAAGAAGTTTTTCTACCTTTGGTTCAGTATCACCTCTGTACTCTCACAAACAGTGTTACTGTATTTTCCTTTGGAATAAACTAATAAAGTTTATGCAGTTTAAATAAAAATATGAATCCAGATGTCTGTGAATAGAATACAAACATCTGGATGCATCTGTGTGGACACAGCACACATTTTAAAATGGATGCAAGTGCTGTGTGCAGCCATATGGAAATCTCACCTTAAATGCAATTAAAATATTTGCTCGAACATTTAAAAAACTATTGTATCTCATTGTCATTCAAACTTTGAAGTCTGTGCAGGTGTTCCCTTTGTGATTGGTCATTTTTATGTTCACTATGCATGTAGGTGCAAGTGAATGTATTCCAGTAGTACTGCTTTTTGATTGGTGTGACACTGTTCATCCAATGCAGGGCAGTGTTTTTGGGGTGATTCAGTGTCATACCAATCATCAGCAAGGCTTACTATGACAGAGTTTTTGGCTTGCTGGGCAGAGACAGCGTGAACTTGAAAAGGAATAGCTGATCCAACCAGGGGTCAGCTATTCTCTTTGATCTGCACCACCCAGCAGCCAAGCTGTTCTGTCAAAGTCAGCCTAAAATGCGTGGAATGTCTGCCAGACGTATGATTAAACTGTGCCACTGCCACACATGTGTGGCTGCATCTCTATGATTTTTTTGTCTGTTTCCTGCCCACCTCACTCTCCCTCTCAGCACACACACACCCACAAACATAACAGTAACACTGGGAGTTCCTAATCCCCCAGTGTCACCTCCTGGTATGTGGACCCCTCCCAGTCCATTACCATGCATGCATGGTTACATCTCCATGTGACTTTTTTATTTTTATTTTTTTCTGCCGACAACCAGACCCTCCCTCTTAGCACCCCCCCGCAAACATAACTATGTCCAGTCCCCCAGTATCTCAGTCAAAATCATTGCTTCTTTTCTTCCTGTGTTTTTTTTATCTTCTGAAAAGAAAAAATGTACATAGATGTCTTTTTGGCTATTGGTGTCCCCCCAACCCTCCCACTTAGCACCCACCACCCCACACACCCCTAAGCCATTACTTTCCCACTGAGAGTCCAACACCATTATCTTCTGTGGACCGCAGACACATCTTCACTCTTCAAAGCCAGACAGCCAAATGAAAAAAACAGGTATGCGGTTCAATGTATTTCAATGGGGGTTTGAACTTAATGGTATAACTTGGCCATTTTGTATATTTTTGGCACAGATTTTCAACATGCCTTTTTTGAGACCCCACCTCATGAACAATTCAATTGACATTAGGCAAATCTGTCCCAAAAGGTAAAGTCGCGGTTAAGGTAGGAGTTGAAAATTTCTTCTGCCCTTGTTCATGTAGTGAGGTTATAAGAAAGCTATGTTGAAAATTTGTAAAAATATTAAAAAACAAAGCTATGAGCCTACTTTGAATTTGGCAAACGCAGACTCATAACTTTGGTAATTTTCAATATTTTTACCCCAGATTTTCAACATAGCCATTTCTTTACAGCACCTCATGAATGTGATACCTGTCATTTTTCAAATCCTGCCCAAAATGTGTTTTTGCCTCCCGAAAGGTGATTTCACAGTCCCTGCATGAAATCAACTTTTGGTCAGGAGTTGAACATTTTCTCTGCACTTTTTCGTGAGGTGGGGTCATAAGAAGGCAACATTGACTGTTTGGAACAAAAATATTAAAACATCATAAAGTTATGAGCCTGCATTAAAATTTACAAATGCAGGCTCCTAACTTTGGTGATACATAACCCACACACTGCATCACAACACATCTGCTACCCCAGGGCTTCTATACCCGTGGCAAACATCTGGCACTGACAAATGCTTGTTATTACATTAACATTAATTAATACATAGCATAGGTAAATTAAATGGTCACTGCACCCTTCAGCTCTTCAACTGTAAATCTGCCATGGGTGGGGGCTAGGTGAACTGTGACCACACTACAGACTTTGAACTTTAACGTTTTAAAGTTCTGTCTCTGGGTCAACATCTCAGGGCTGAGATTATCAAAATTGTATGACTCATAAATACACACTCTAAAAGAAACATCATTACCATGGTGAGTCTTTTTGTTGTTGTTGTTGTTAGTTTCCTGTACATGATTGCCTCACACCGTGTTCTTGTTGGACACATGCTCTGTACTGAAATCAAAACAGTGGTTACTTAAGAATCTACCCACATTTTTACCTTGCATTACAGTATGGGGCTTCAGTCCCATAAGGACAAAGTATTTGATTTTGCTGCAGTGAAGAACTTGTTCTTCAGATAGCTCCAGAACTTCCCTCCTGCTAGTCTGTACTGCTAATAGAGATTCAGCGAGTTTAACTCCGTCAGTGTAGCAGAGGCAAAGTGGCCCATTCCGCCTCGACATATTGCTACGAAAAGTGCCCATTGAAATGCGGTGCTTTGCCATTTTGTGTCATAACGACTTCATGTTATGACGGCTCTGCGTTATTTTGCTTTATTTTCTTTTAAAGGTGGAGTGAGTGAGCATTGTAAAAGCCCACAGATCACATGGCTCACAGTCTGCAGGTCACATGCTTCAGGCAGGAAGTTAGTGCAAGAGAGTGAAAGACTTTCACTTTCGCCTTACCAAGTGTGGGAGAAAGCTGTGTTTGAGAGGAGACAAAGAGATATCAAAAAATATAAACCCCACATCTGAACCAGAGCACCTTCCAGATAAGTGGTCCTTTCCCTGAAGCAGGAGGTAGTGGTGTCATGGAAGCACCACCTCCTGTGGCACCTACCAGCACTCCCCCCACCAGTGCCATCACATGCCATGGCCCCTGCACCAGCGGCTCAGCAGGAAGTGAGGGAGGAGTGGCAGCAGTCACAGCCACAGCCGCAGCAGCAGATTTCCCCAACCCCAGCCACACTGAGCACCAGCAGCAGCTGGCACAACATCTGAGCCCTCCCTGCCTGTGCCCAGTCCTCCCCGCAGCTCATCAGTGTGGGAGTTCTTCACTACACTGCCTGCAGACACCAGCATAGTGAAGTGCAATCTGTGTGGTGAGGTGGCACGCTGTGACCCCAAGGGAAGTCATCTGGGCACAGGTGGTCAGCGCACCCACCTATACAACCACCACCATGCAGATTGGCAGGCCAAGCTTGCTGAACAAGGCAGGAATGCATCTGCTGGCCTTACTGGGCAACAGGTGGCAGCACAGCCTCCACCTGCACATGGTGTCAAGAAGGGGTGGGCCATAGAGCAAGCTGCTGCTCCACAATCTGCTGGTGACGGTGGCAACCCTGCATGAATACCTGCCACACATGCCGATTTGGGCCTGATGTGGCATGAGTTGGACCATGTGAACCACCGGATTGACAACATAGAGCAGCAGCTGCAGCGCATGGAGGTGCACCAACTCCAAATAATGGGCATGCTTCAACTGCTGCTCCCACACCACAACATTGATCATTAGTTTTTGATTGTCCTTGCACCCATCACCCTCTCTGTGAAAAAATAGTTTCTGAGGTTGCCCCTGATCCATCCCCCATCTATCTTCAAATTTTTCCCCCTTGTTTGTGCACATCTTTTTTTCTGAAAGATGCTACCCTCTTGTACATTGTTGATTCCCATTTGGTACTTAATAGTTTCTATCATGCCCCCTCCTCCTTTCCTTGTGGTTATACATATTAAGCTTTAGACTCTATAATATTTGGGAAACCGGTTAACTTGTTGTCACAGGTTGAACTTGGGGCAATACTCATGCCATCAGCAACTTCACTACCACCAGTGGGGACAACAGCATCTCCAACCATGATTGAAGCTACTGATTGTACTGTAAAAAACATAGTCAGAGAAATCCCTTTACTGTCATCATCTATGCACTTCTGCTGCATACTACCATGCCCATAGCCACTCTTGCCACTGGTAGCAGTGCCATGGCCAGAAGCATCTTTGCATGTATATCTCTTTGCAGGCAATTTTTGGGATTACATAGAAAATTCACAACAAATTGAGATTTCTGAAATTTGGGGTGGATGGGAAGTCAAAAAACAACAACTGTGGCTTATAGATGCAGATTGGACACTAAACAGATGAAAATGCATATACTCAGATTACACACTATAAAGAGATGCAGCCACATAGGCACAAAAGCACCTCAACCAGTGGTCACACAAATCAAAAACTGGAAAAATGAATTATATGTTTTGCAGGTGGGGGGGGGGCGCTGCAGTAGCAATCTATTAGCTAGATAGAAGGAAGCAGTAAAAAATACCACAGATGGATAACCGATTCAAAGTGTGGCAATTACTCTGTGGCACAATAAAATGTGTCTGACTTGATGGCATGCGTCGCATGCACTCACACACACACTACAGGTAATGCGCAGCAAATTGAAAACTTCAGTAATATAACCAAATCTTTTAAACAAACTGAAATTATGCACTGCACCACAACAATCAGCAAAAAACTTTCAAAAATTACTGAAAATATTACTGTGTATATGAACACAGTTATACAACAAAAATATAATCAAAACAGTTAGAAAGACTGCCTTTCTCCCAGTTAATCTACCTCCACCACAGATATGCCCCTCCCTCCAAGCACACTTCAACAGTGTCTGTCAGTACACAGACTAAATGTTCTAAATTAACATTCAAGATCCACACAAAAACAATAAACACTCAATGATATGAGCCCGGGAGGGTTTCCTACAATCAATGTACTAAATTTTGAGCAACAAAAATGGCTCAGAAAGGCTATTTGAATGGTGTTTAGAGGGTCTGAATCTCAGAGCTCTGAGAGTAAACTGTCTCCATCTACCACTACACACACACACTACACAGAACTGAGGCTGTGCAGAACAATCTAGAGCCAGTGTGACCTGTAATCCCATGAATCTTTGCAAAATTTGCCTTAGAGCTCACAAACAAGGTGCAGTAATGCGAAGTACCTTGAAATCAATATACTTTGCTTTAAAATTGGTGTAGAAGTGGTTGGGGAAAGGCAGAGTAACGTAAAGTCAATGCTTCCAATCGACTTCGTGATAATCAGATTTTGGCCACTTCACCCACCTCTAACTGCTAGTAGTCAATTCTTCCAGAAGCATCAGGGTGATGATGCAAAATTTTGGGTTATAGTATGGATCTGCTAAGCCTGTTACAGCACTGCCATGCTGTTTTGCACAAATAAAGTAAGTCTGTTTGAATTTGGGACTGTAGACCTGTATTTTTCTAGCAGTGGCTTCTCATGTGGTTTGACTGGAACCAGGACCATTCTGATTGTATGTGCTTCCTTTTACTGTGTATGATCATGGCTGACCTTTGTGTCGTTCAGAATGTGGTGTGCTTGCTTATGGATAAATCTTCATTGTTAGATAAAAGGGGTATCTACCTGTAACTGTGTTTCTTCTGGAGGAATTTCAAAGAGACGAGCTGTGAAGCTGAAGGGGATAGATTCAAGAGAGATGTGAGGAAGTATTTTGTCACAGAAAGAGTGGTAGATTCCCAGAACAGCCATCCAGTGGAGGTGGTAGGGGTGAAAACAGTGTTGGGTGCCATGAATGCATGGGATAAGCACAATAGAATCATAGTGGAAAGTAAGGGGGTGGGGTGAGGAGAAAGAGGTGTAGATTGGGTATGGCCTGCGGTAATTGTGTAGTTAGGGAGAAATGGGCAAACTGGATGGGTCAAGCAGTTCTTATCTGCTGTCAAATTCTATGTTTCTATGGAATGTATCCATAGTTGCACACATGTCACACTCATTCTCCCTGATTGGGATATGTGGTTTTGATGTACTTGCTATTACATCTCCCTTCAGCAGAAACAATCTTATGGTTGGAGGGAACCAAGCTTGAGAATGAACGCATTCACATAGTTGCAGTTTTAATCCACTTAGATGGTTCCTGGGTGCTGGCACCATGAACTAGAATGATGCAGTGGTGTGGCTACAGATACTATAAATACCTCTTGAAGAAACACAGTTATACGTAACCTCTTCATTTAACCTTGCTTATAAATTTTCTTTCCTCACTGTATCCCTCCCTCACTTCAAAACAGTTCAGTGTGCCTTTCTGTTCAATAATTATAGATAAAATGTAGGGTATAGTTTGGGGTGGTGTGTAAACTTCGAGTTTAAACACACCACCCCATATTTTATTTTATATAATTGCTGGGTTTCCCTTTTTCACTACAGCAATTATATAAAATAGTGGAGGTTCCAGTGCAGCCACACTCTGGTTTTGTTTTTGTCCGGTTTCAAAATGTTTTCTGTCCAAGTTTTTAAAATGTTTAAAAATGCCTTTTTATGTGTGCCAGTCTCGAAAATGAGCAAAGTTTTCAAAATAATAACTTACCTCTGAGTTGCACTGGTGGTTGTCTTTCAGGAGAAGGCAGGCACAGAGTGGTAGGGAAGAGAAGAAAACAGCGGTGGGTGCATGTGCAGAGTGAAGGAAACCATACGCATGTTTGTCATAATAAACACTCCTTCACTGCAACAAATAACACCATGGTTTTCCTATGGGAAAAAGGGAGACCCAGTAATTATATATAGAATAATACATGGGTGAGTGCATGTAACCAGAATTTTACACACACCCAAGGTGTGGAATGCTGTAAATAATAATAATAATAAATTTTATTTCTCAAAAGCACCTTTCAGCTATCAAGGTGCTGTACAAAAAATTAGGAACCATAATAAAAACTCAGAAAAATAATAAAATAATCAGAGGGTCCAAGATTAAACTGTGCCACCAAAAGCATGGCACTACAGATAATGTTTGCTTTGCCTGCTTAAACTTCCCCACTGTCGTGCACTCCCAGAGCTGGCGGGGTAGAAAATTCCAGAGGGATGGGGCCATGTGCACAAATGCACAGGTCTCTGAAGATTTCAGAGACACCCTCGGAATCTCTAGCAACTCCTCATCAGCCGAGCGCAACTGTCGCACCGGGCGGTAAGGAACAAGGAACAAGGAACTCTTTCAAGTAGTCAGAGCCCTGTCCATGTAAGGCTTTATAAGACAGTAAACCAACTTTAAAGGTGACCTGCCACCTAACTGGCAGCCAGTGCAGATCACACAGCTCAGGTGTAATATGAGAGGATCGAGGAGCTCCCATCAACAATTGTGCTGCCATGTTCTGCAAGAGCTGCAGGCGGTGGATATCAACCCCAGCCAGTCCTAAGTACAGGGAGTTGCGATAATCTAGGTGCGAGGTCACAAAAGCATGGACCAGGGTAGGTAGATCCCCAGACGGAACAAGGTGCTTAATCCTGGAGATATTTCTAAGATGATAAAAGGAAGACTTGACAATGGCTGATAGCTGAGCTCGTAATGTCAGCCAGTCATCAAGCACTACCCCCAGGTTTCGCACCTGTTCCGAGGCAAGAAGCTGCAAACCCCCAAGAACAAGTCCAGAGGGCTGACAAGCCCTCAACCCCTCTATCCGGTGATCCGGGTCCTCAACCATCACCTCCGTCTTTCCATAGTTCAACTTTAACCAGCTCAAAGTCATCCAGTCTTAGATTTCAGCGAGGCAGGAGCTAAATACAGAGACAGCTCTATCCTGGTAGGGGGCCAAAGATGGGTAGAGCTGGGTATCATCAGCATAGCAGTGAAACCTCAGCCCATGCTGTCTTACAATGTCTCTGAGGGTCAGCATATACACTGCAAACAACATGGGGGACAACATTGAACCCTAAAGAACCACTTTTTGATTCCTGCCAGAGAGGAAAGATGTAAACCATCTGAGGACTGTATCTGTTAATCCACAGACAGACCTCAGGCATCCAAGCAGCATCCCATGGTCTACAGTGTCAAAGGCTGAGGAGAGACTGGGGAGCACCAAGATAGAATGGCGTCTCCGATCTCTCACCATCAGGAGATCATTGAGTACCCGAACCAGTGCCACCTCAGTACTATGCTTCTTTCAAAAAACAGACTAGAGAGGTTTGTAGATGTTATGGATGGTCAGGTGGTCATCCAGTTGTATCGCAACTACTTTCTCAATCACCTTCCCTATAAAGGGAAGGTTTGAGATTGGTCTGTAGTTTGCAGAAATATCCGGGTCCAAAGAAGCTTTCTTTAGGAGGGGGGTAACCACTGCCTCCTTCAGGAAGCTTGGAAACTCACCAGATTCCAAGGAGCACCGGACTATCTGCACCAGGACCAGGCCGATCAAATCCCAACAACCCATAATTAAGGAAGTTGGACATGGATCCAAACTACAGGTTGTAGGGCACATACCCTTAACAATCCACATGACATCCACAGGTTCGGGCAAGGCAAAGGAACTCCAGGAAGTCAGAGGCGAGGCAACCAAGCACCGATCATCCACAACCCCCATAGAGCGGGTCGAAAGAATTTCCGACCTGATGTCGGCCACCTTATCCACAAAGAACTGAGCAAGTTCATCGCACTCTAACTGCGAAAAAGGTCTTCGGAGCTGTAGACAGGCTGGGTTGCACAGCCTGTTCACAGTTCGGAAGAGCTGAGCTGGTTGGTTCTGAGCAGCAGTTATCTCCCTGGACAGAAATTCTACCTTCTTACGGGAGATCGTTGATTGATAGATCTGATAGTGTTCAACCAATCTAAGATGGTTGGCCTCCAAGGCAGATTTCCACCAATGCCGGTCTAACCTACGTCTTACTTGCCGCAACTCTCTCAAGGACCTATCAAACCATTGGGCCCGAGGACGAAGGGAGAGAGGACGAACACGGACAGGACCAATCAAGTCCAGGGCTACAGAAATGGCCTAGAGTCTCTGGCGTTGAGCTGGCCATAGGAAACTCCGAGAGATCAATCACTGCTGCTAGGCCTTCAGGACTCACTTCCTGCAGAGGGTGGTAACTGACCATCTCCACAGGAGCAGGCCTTCTAAAGGGGGGTGCAAAAATTGAACCTCACAGTGTAGTGATCAGACCAACTGACTGGTTCCACCTCCAAATTGGAGGCCTCAATCTCGAAGAGGAAGACCAAATCAAGAGAGTGACCATGTATATGGGTGGCAGAGGTAACCACCTGTGTAAGGCCCAGAGATGTCATAAGCTGGAGGAAGTGTTGTCCACACTGCAAGAGTTCGTCATCGATCCAGGCATTGAAATCGCCCAGTACCATCAATCTGGGTGACTCCAGTGTCACGTTAGCAACGAAATCTGCAACTTCCTGCAGGAAACGCATTTCATCCCCGGGTGGACGGTAGACGAGAGCTATCCTGCAGTCTACACCAGCCACCACTGAGCAGTCAAATGATTCAGCCTCCACAACTGGTACACTCATGAGGCTCAACTTGGTCTTAAAACAGACCATCCCCCACCCATGATCCAATCTCTGGTGGTGAATCACTGAGTACCCAGCTGGAATTGCTGCATCCAAAATAGGACCAGCATTTTCATCAAGCCAGGCCTTGGTGATGCAAGCCAGATCGGTTGTTCCAACAAGATCAGCAATGATTGCAGTCCTGTTTTTGAGAGATCTGGTATTGCATAACACCGCTCGAGTTGGATGGGCTTCCGGGGCCTCCCCAGCAACTTGCCCACCACAAGAGGCAGTGCCCTTATGTATGGGGACTAGACAGGGAGAACCCCATTCCAGACTCCATTTTGCCCCAGGGCATCTTCTAACCACCCAAATGTGAGAGATGCACTCATTTGTCTTCCAGTGTCCACCCCCCACCCCACCCCCACGGATGATACCTAGTGCGTGACAGTGCTGGTAAGTTGACCACAACAAAGGAGGGGGGGGGAAGAGGTGGAGGACATGGAGAGCAGAGGACGAATAGCACATGACAGGGGGGTGAAATTTACACATAAACCCCAAGAGTGAAGCTTGATGGGTTTATAAATGCATCCCACACTGAAGGTGTGTGTGAAATTCTGGTTACACATACCCCCACCCATGTTTTATTTTATTTAATTACTGGTCCTCATTTTTGATTTAACTGTGGTGGAGCGAAGAGCAGTTGCTGGCACTTCTGAGGTCAGCCAGGGTCCTCCTGGGGCCAGCAAAACTGTTACTGAACTAAACAGGGATCATTCTTTAGTTATTACCCCCATACATGCAGAAAGCAGCACAAATAGCAAGCTTAAATAACATGAATAATTATGGTGAACCCTCACAACACCAGCAGCAGCTCCCAGCATGGTGTCTCCTCCTCCTCAGCACCTGCTTGAGAAAGCTGCTGAGATCAGTTCATCTCACTGCCTGCCTGTCCCTTTGCTCTCTCCCCAGTAGCGCTAAGTACAGCAACAAAGAATCTATGGCAAGAGCCCCAACTCCCGATGGGCTACTGTCGGTTCCCTTTCCGTGGTTAAACAAATATTTGCAGCCTGTTTGTGCACTTCTCCACTCCGCCAGTTACTCTACTCTACTCTTGCCCTCCCTCCAGCACTCATTTGGCTGCACAGTGCCACTTGCCCTCCAGCTCTCTGTCCTCATATGTATGGTGCGAGCTTGATTGACAGGTACTGATTACACCTGCCCGGTTATAACACAAAATGTCAACCAGGCATTTATGATGCAATGTACAAGTCTGGTTATCCAAACATAAAGAATGAGGACCAATAATTAATACTTATTAATCACTAAGTTTACTGAGTCAGTCAGAGACTGCCAAATAACTGCCATTGTTCATTTCTTCATGCCTCCATTGCTGCTTACCCTCTCAATTTACCACCCATGTCAAACATCCCAATTGTTGTCAGTAAAGTTTTTTAAAAAGTCTGCATGCATCTTTCTAATCACATCTCCCTCAGCATTCCACTGGACCCTATTCAGTCTGGTTATTATTACTATCACTACTACTGTATCATAGTACAAGGACTGTCCTTTTGTTTGTCTGTCATCATCTCATATCTTCTTAGTCTAGTTCTTTCTCCATAATTGGTCTACAAAGGTGCACAAATACCTCCCAATCTTTATCGAGACTAGGAATTTTAAAAATCTTATGTCATTCTTTGTTGACGCCTACTGCAGGAAAATTGATTGATCTGTTCTAAAAACCATTAAAAATCTAGACGATTACATTGACAATTTTCCCAATTAACTAATTCTATTTTGGATAGGTTAGCTCCCAAAAAAATGTATGCATATCAAGGCCAACAAAAATAAGTGGATTAATCAAGAACTTTTGAACTTGATGAGACTCCATGATAGGGCATGGAAAGACTAAAGAAAACACTAGGGATCATTCTAAACTAAATAATTACAAGCAATTAAGGAATCTCTGTAAATCCGAAGTTTGTAAATCAGAGAAAAGTTATTTTCTTTCCAAACAAGTAAGAAATCATAATAACTCCAAAAAAACCTGGCAACTTTTAAATGATCTCATGGGTAGGGGACATAAAGAAACTGAGTTTACCATTAAGGACAGAGATAATTTAATCAAGGAACCTGTCCCCCTGGTGGAATTATTTAATGATTTCTTTGGTGATCTCGAGAGATATCAGGTTAGCCATAGTTCCACTCCCCCACAATAGATGTCCCTACACTTAATGATGACCCCAACTTTTATTTTAAAGCACTTACTCCTGCAATTGTTAGGGATTATGTTTTAAATAATGATCCCAAATCCAAACTCTATTGTGATGACCTTGATTACAGATTCTTGAAATTAGGTATTCATGTCTTGGCCCCACCAATTTCGGATCTGTTTAATCTGTCACTTTGCACAGGTGAATTTCCCAAGGCTTGGAAAATGGCCATTATTAAACCAGTTCACAAGAGTGGTGTGTGGGATTATTTATCTAACTATATACCCATTTCTTTATTACCTCCACTATCAAAACTATCAAAAAGAATAGTTTTTGATCAATCAATGGATTCTCTTGGTAAATTTGATTTACTCTCCAAATTTCAGCATGGGTATAAGCCCCACCACAGTACTGAGACGGACTTGGTGGGGTTCACTGGCTGCCTACAGGGTTTCCTCGGTAGAGGGGACTCTGTGGCAGCTGTCTTTGTGGACCTCACCAAGGCCTTCAACCTATGTTAGTCATGAACAGGTTTACTCCATTCTTTATGAGGTTACTTTCTCCTCTTAGGTTGCTGATTGTTTTTTTAATTGTCTCACTCTAAGGGCCCATAGAACATCCATCAATAGGGCCTTATCTCTCTCCAGAGAAACCAAGTGTGGCATCCCTCAAGGCTCCATACTTGGTCCCCTCATTTTCTCTCTTTATATGAATTCTGCTTCCTCAACCTGTCAAAAGTCTCAAATGATTCTATTTGCTGATGATGCTGTCATATTTCATCCCAATAGCGATCCTTCAGTAGCAATTAATGTTGTCCAAAATGATTTCTTGTCATTTCAGGAATGGTTAGTTTCCAAACAAATGATACTCAATGTTAAAAAAAACAAGTATATGATCTTTACTAGTTCTAAGAAACATGCATGTGTTTTTCCAGCAATAACAGATATTAATGGTGATGTTTTGGAAAATGTTGAGCACTTTAAATACCTTGGGGTTATTCTCGATGCAGGACTAACATTTGAGACACACATTCTTACAACAATAAAAACCATTCATCAAAGATTGGGGTGACTATATAGAATTAGACAGTTCCTTACTCCATCCTCTAGGCTACAACTTACCCATGGTTTTCTCCATGGGGTTCTTAACTATGGTATTCTCATGTATTCTTCTACCAATGAAAAATATCTCTCTAAACTTAAAGTTACTTATAACAATATTCTTAGATATGTTACAGGTTACGTTTAGGACCCATAGTTGTGACTTATTACATTTGGCTAAACTTCCTTCTCTTAAAAACAGAATAAAGATTAAATCAGGTATTCTGTTATTCAAAGGCACTCGAGGCTTTTTCCCTACCTCTTTGTCCATCATGTTTCCTAAAGCCAGTATTTCTCTGGGATCTAGTTCCCAAGACAGACAAATATCAGTTTGCGATCCCAAGGGTAAAAAAAGCTTCTGTTAAGAAATTATTTTCATTCAGAGCAATCCTTTTCTTTAATTCTATTCATACATCTGTTGGTGCTTTTCTTTCACTTACTCTATTTAAATCTAGATTAAAAATATGGTTAGAAAGCATGACTTCCTGTTGTTCCAGTAGGATTTTAAGGAATTAATATGTTAGTGTATGTTTATGTAAGCATTTATTTTTTGTACTGTGTACTTTGTCTTTACTCAATGTTTGTACCTGTGCTGTAATACTTGCCACCTGTGAAAATGGGCAGTTATGCTCATCAAGTTATCAAGTATAAAAAATAAAAATGAAAATGAAACTCCTTATCTATTTGAGCTGCAGGTTTAGACATGCTCAAGCACTGCATCTCTTCTGACCACGTCAAGCTCTCTGCTATGGTCTGAATGGAGTTCACCTGCACAAGGTCTGCTCCAGCCTATCCAACCACTCATCCTTTGTATCTGGTGGTGGTTTGAAATCTCCTCCATATGTTCATTTAAACTCCACCCCATTCCCAGCCCTTTCCTGTTCACTGTTTCCCTCATTGGCTGCTTAATATTTGAACTCATGTTAGGATAGCATACCAATTATATGCAGTGAAATGTCCCTTACAAATCTGTCTGATCCTACTTTGTCCTCTGTTTCTGCCTGTCTTAACAAAACCAGCTGCTGGATCCAGCTTCATTTCCTTTTCCACCTTCAGAAAAAAAGTGTAACCCCCACCCAGGTATGCCGTTTTCATCTTGACAGCAATACCAGGTGGGCTGGGTTCGGGGAGGAATATGTCACTCGGCACATTGGCTAGGTTTGGCTACTCTGCAACAGGGGCACCCAAGTAACTCCAGACAAAGGAAGCAAAAACTGTAATGTCCAATACCAGAAGTGGGATTCTAAAGTTTGGCTTTTATTCATGTCCAACAGAATAAACAAAGCAAAGATGGACCCCCACGGGGCTACGCTCCTGGTAATGCAGATTTATGGAGATCAGAGCACCTCCTCATTCCTTTAGCCCTCAGGCTCTGAAACACACTGGGCACACAGCCCGAACTTGTACGCTGCTCTGGGTTTTCCCTGACTTGGCTCCCTTGCCAGCCACTTGGACACTTTCCATATAGCATGGAAACATTTACTGATGGCTCCCTAAACCACCTATGAGCACTTCTGCTCCATCAGGGAATCTTCCTCATCAATCCCACATCTGGGTACTTTTCTCAGGCACTGGCCAAGTACCTGAGAGAAAGCAACAGATGTCCCAAAGTAAAACCGTAGAGGTGAATTTGGTTACTACTGATGGGGGGGGGGGGCCTCCCACCTCTTGCTCCCAATATTCATACCCGGCCATTTCTCTGGACTGTAACACCTCATCCTTTAAAACACTTTGCTGTATAGATTCTTTTTAAATGTATTCACATTCAGTCTACTGTCTTTACAACCCATTTGTGCTGAACTTGAACATACTTAAATAAGTGGCTGTGTCCATTACTCTAGACCCCCCACAGAGTTAAGCAGTCCAATCCCCACATCTTCCAAACTGTACTTGGCTGTCTTTTCCTGACCCAACAGTAACAGTCACTTTAGTTTCATTTTGTTTCAGGTGAAAATACATGGCCCTTTAGCAGAATGAACTCACCCCATGGTTGCAGGTGCCCCACAAGCATTTTCTCCTCAATTAAATCTTGTCAAGAACTTCTGGTACCTCAGCACGAACTTAAATCAGGCAGCTTCTTTTCTCCCTAGCCAGACCAGGGGGGTTGCCTTTGGAAGCAGGCTGATTCCTTCCCCCCACCCCCGCAGGGATGGGGCCCTGAACCACTGAAAGCGGTCTCTACCATTTCAATGTCTCCTTCTTGTGTTCCTCTTCAGGTGAGAACACACACCTATACCAAAAAATAGCTCTTTGACAGAGCTTAGAGCGCTGAGGGCCTGCTTACAGCAGAGCACCTCTACTACAGACTGCACAGACTCTACTCAACTCACTTCAGATCCCCAATGTTCTACTCTAACCTCCAACTGTAACATTCCAGTGTGGCTTATGCAGCTGCAACAGTTCTAAAATGATGTCATCCCTCATTCTCAGCTGAGACTGAGAACAGAGTGAGACAGTATGAAATCCATTTAATTGGAGTTTCACAAGCTGCCTTCCCTGCCTACCACTAGGTCTTACTGGGATTCTAGTAACCCCGGGTAACAGGGGGGTTAAAAAAGTCTCTCACAAAACCTGAACTTCTGTATTGCCCCTTTCATTAGAGATGCTGGTGTCCTCCTTTATCCAGGATTGACTTCTGCTACACACATCTGTGTGATAAACAAACCAATGCACTTTTCCTTGCCATTCTTTTGAAGCCAGTCATAGTTTAAGCAAGTTTGCCACCCCAAACTGAATAACCATACTGTTTCTTTATCACTTTAGACAATCCGATAGTAAACTGGGAGCTGAAAGAAGGCATTCTGAATGTGGTCCTCCAGCACCCAAAGGGCATTGGCTTTGGAGAGTTTGCAGGCACTTTCCACCAGATCAATGGCAAGCAACTTGAGCTCTCAAAATATGGCTACACATCCCTGAAGAACATGCTGCAGGATCTAACAGATCTGGTGAAGATAGACTCTGACCACCAACCACCCCTTATCAGGCCACAACTTAAGACAACAGGAGGGGATCAAGTCAGCAGAACCAAGAAGTCAGAACCTCAGAACCAAAGTCATCTTCAAGAAGGAGCCCAGGCAAAACAGGATGCACCCCAGAACAGGCCTCAGAGACCAGGTAAGTGTGTTCAACCCAAGGATCCCTAAAACCTGTCTTAGAAGAAGAGTTAAATAAAATATGTGATCTGTCTCCATCTACCTGCTGAAATCTATTGTTGTTGTCTTATTAGAAAATGAGACAAAGGAAATGATATGACCTAATTGAAGGGAGTACCCAGAGTCCCCCTAAAATGAATCCATTGTCTGAGAGCTGGGCTAGGCTGTCAAACAAGTAAATAATATGGCCTAACTGGGATCACACAACCCCCACTCCAAAGAGTTAGTGTACTGCCTGGAATTAATAGTAATTTTCAGTTGCAGTCAGCTATCACTTTCTATAGCTAAAGTATTTTTATCTTTTACATAGATACATAGATACATAGACAGTGTCGGCAGATAAGGGCCTATGGCCCACCTAGTCTGCCCATTTGAGCTTGTAAGTTCAGTTTGTTTTCCTAGAAGTCTATTTCCCCTTACTCCTGACCTCTAGAATTCCTTTATGTCTATCCCATGCATTCTTAAATCCCGTGATTGTTTCAGCCCCCACCACTTCCTCTGGCAGGGTGTTCCACTTGTCCACCACCGTTCTGTGAAGAAATTCTTTCTCATGTTTCCTCTGAATCGCCCTCCTCCAACTTCATCCCATGCCTCTAGTCCTGAAACATCTTTTCGCTTAAAATAGTGTTTTCCTGCACCCTGTTCCTCCCTGTAAGATACTTGTATGTCTCTATCATATCCTCTCTCCTCCTCTCCTCCAGGGAGTACATGTTCAGTTCCTTCAACCTGTCTTCATAGGACTTGTGATGCAAACCATGCACCATCTTTGTTGCCCTCCTCTGAACCTTCTCTACCCTGTCTATGTCCTTACGTAGGTATGGTCTCCAGAACTGTTACACTGTACCCAGGTGGGCCTCACTAGTGTCTTGTATAGCGGAATTATGACCTCCTTTTCCTGCTGGTGATGCCCTGCTCATACATCCCAGCATCCTATTTGCTTTACCTGATGCCTTGTCACACTGTTTCCTCACTTGAGGTCATCAGAGAGATGACAACCCCAAGATCCCTTTCCTGCTTGGTATGCTATATCCTCACCCCCAACTGATATATTGTGCCAGGGTTTTTGTGCCCCATATGCATTATCTTGCACTTCTTTGCATTGAATTTCAACTGCCAAACCCTTGACCATTCTTCAAGTTTCTGCAGGTCCCTTCTCATTCTGTCTACACCTCTGGTGTGTCTACTCTGTTACAGAGCTTTGTGTCATCAGCGAACAGTGAAATTCTCTGCCTTCTATATCCTGTGCAATGTCACTGATGAAGATGTTGAATAGGACCGGTCCCAGCACTGATCCCTGTGGTACCCCACTGGTCACTCTTCCCTCTGTGGAGTGACAGCCATTTACCACCACCCTCTGTGTCCTGCCACCCAGCCAGTTACCTACCCACCACACTACTGTCCTGCCCACACCCATATTCCCCAGTTTGTGTAATAGTCTTCTATGTGGCACAGTGTCAAAGGCCTTGCTGAAGTCCAGATAGGCCATGTCCACTGCCCTCCCCTGATCCACCTCCCTAGTCACCCAGTCAAAAAATTCAATGAGGTTGGTCTGACATGACCTCCCCCTGGTGAAACCATGCTGCCTTGGGTCCTGTAGTCCATTGACAACCAGATGTTCCACCAATCTCTCCTTCAGTAGTGCTTCCATGATCTTTCCCACTACCGAGGTGAGGCTGACTGGTCTGTAGTTCCCTGCTTCCTTTGTTCCCACTTTTGTATAAGGGGACTACATCTGCTGTCCTCCAGTCTTTGGGTACCTCCTGTTTCCAGTGATTGGCTGAACAGGATAGCCAGAGGTTCAGCCACCACCTCTCTTAGTTCTTAAGGACCCTGGGTGCACCCCATCTGGCCCCATTGCTTTATCAGCTTATTACTTCCAGTTCCTTCAGGACCCTTTTCGTGTAAAGGGACTGTGTCCATTTCTGTACCATTCTCACCCCTTGTACTCCTTCAGACCCATTACCCCCTCTTCCTTAGTAAAGACTGAGCAGAAATACCTGTTCAATATGTCAGCTTTACTGTTGTCATCCTCCACGGATCCCATCCTCCCTTCAGTCTCACCTATCCTCCCTTTGTCCTTCTTTTTTCACTTATGTACCTGTAAAAGGTTTTGTCCCTTTAACCACTGATTTTGCAATGTGTTCTTCTGTCTGAGCTTTGGCTTCCCTTACTGACTTCCCTGCCTCCCTTTGTTTCTCCTGGTACTTCTCCTATCCCTTCTACCTGTGTCTTATTGCCTGAATGCAATCTTTTGGCTTTCACTTTCTTTTACCTCTTTGAAAACCATAATGGTCTCCTCTTTCTTTTCCTCTTGCTAACCTGCTTAATGCATAATTCTGTTGTTCTTATAATCCCCATTTTAAATACTGCCCACTGTTCCTCAATCCCTGATTGCTGTCCCATTCCTTAATGCCTCTTTCAAGCATCTCCCCATTTTCCCAAAGTCTGCCCCCTAAAATCCAGGATACGTGTTTTGTGTGGTTTGCTTCTGCTCTTTCTGTGATTTCAAACCACAATGACTGGTGGTCACTGTTACCCAGGTGCTCCCCCACTGTTACCCCCATCACACTGTCCCTGTTTGTGAGCACAAGGTCCAGTATTGCCTTCTGCCGAGTTGGTTCCATGACCAGTTGCTTGAGGAAGGCACCCTGAAGGGAGTCCAGGATAAATCTGCTCCTAGTTGATGCTGCTGCTGGGATTTTCTGTTTGCTGATTAGAAGATTTTCCACTCTTGCAGAACTGGGCTGATTTGTGGAGAAGTACTCTGTCTGGAGACTAAAAAAAGTTAGTTCTGTTCATCCCACATCATCAGAAATGTGACCAAACACACTGAGGCACCACAACCCTTGCAACCTGAGCAGTGACTTTCACAAATTAGCAATAAAAATGCAGGAAATTGTGACATCACCAGGAACCAAGAAGAGCCAGTCCCTGCTGCTTCATGTGAATAAGAGAATAATCTGGCAGTGAGAAATAGTTCTCCTTGGTTACTAGTAATGTCACAGCCAGTTTAATCTCAGTGTTGATGATGTAGTGGGAGGGACTAAACTGTCTTTTTTTTTTTTTGACCTTCAGGCAGAGTGCTACTCCACACATCACCCCAGTACTGCCAGGTAGAAATTCTTCTAATTAGCAAATATAAAAGAAAAAAATACTTGAGACATAAGAAGTGATAGCTAACTACATCCGGATGTTACTATTAATTCCAGGCAGTTTCCAGGCAGTACACTAGCTCTTTAAACTCATCCATGGTTTGTCAACTGAGGTTGTAGATCAGGAGTGAAAAATAATGTGACTTGGTTATGGACTGAACCCAAGGTCCCTCTGAAATCCACCTTTGGTCTGTCATCTGAGCAACAGAACAAGAGCTTAAATAAAAAATGAATGTGGTCACTGCAGCAGTGAGTTTAATGGGCAGACTAGGTGGGCCATATGGCCTTTATCTCCTGACGGATTCTATGTTTCTATGTTTCTATAACTGGATTGAACTAAGCCCCCCTTCCCGCAATCCAGCCCTGTACCCTACCAGATGAGGTGGTTCACAAACTAAGTTGGAGTTTTAATCAGTCTAGATTTTTTTGGCATCTAACAGAAAATTGATTAATTAATCATTGGTCACAAGGCCACTACTCTTCTTTCTATCCATTTAGGGTCAGACCCTATGGTGCAGATAGTTGCTCATTGCAGTAACATTTTGGATTCACACTTGGATCCTGTCTGTGAGCCAGTGGAGCTCTGGAAGCACTCAGGAACCAAGGAGGTGAGGACTGGACAAGCAATCCCAAAGTGGATACACTCCAGATAATTAGCAAACACAGGAAGAGCCCACTGAAAGTAAAACAAAAATGGACCTACTCAGTGATTTTTCAGTGTGCTTTTACTTCATCAGTTCAGTACATATATGTAAAACATACGGTCGTCTGACAAACCACAATCAAGGTATAGTGTTTAAAGCTCTTAGTCCATCTAAAAATGACAATGTCTTTTTTTATAATATAACGTTCATGCCAACACTGCTAAAGCATAACAGACACCCTCTGAGGAATCTCCGGATGAGCCAAGTCCTTGGGTTAGGCTGCCAGTGGCCCTGTGACTTGATTTATAGGGTTTACATGCTGAAACTTTAATGAACTTTAGCCATGTCTTGTCACTCATGAAAAACTAGTTGGGACTGAGCAGATTAGGTGACCACACCTAAAGGGCTGTTGATTTGCCAGCATGAAAGGAGGTCCTATCTAAAGAAAAAAATGTGTGCATGTTTGGGGTGGCATTTTAGTTAATGTACAGATTTGCTCCAATTTTAATGAGTTTTCTAATTCCACGTCAAGCTCCTCAGGTTCCTCAGAAGTTAGTGTTGGCCCTCACTGACATCTTGGTTCGCTTCCCCATTGGCCTGAAGATGAAGAACCTGGTAAAGGAATTTAAAAAGGTTCATGAATTGGACCCGGAAGATTTGGCTAGGATTCTGGGATACAGTGACCTTCGGACCTTACTACAGCAGCTGCCTGGTGTCCTGCTCTATGGCGAGAACAAGATGGAGAACTGTAAAGTCCAGCTTCAAGAAGGTATGCCAACACATTTTCTAGATTTTTACTATATTTCTTTTTGCAGCTCATTTACCCACTGAAGTCCACCAGCAATGTAGCATTTAATTTTCCATGTGGTCCTTATTCTCGCCATTTTTACAGCTGGGAAGATTGCAGCACAGGGATGTGAAATGCTTTGCCCAGGGTGACATTGTGAGCCAGTGGGTGTGGTGGGAATTTTTATTTATGTATTTATTTATTTAATTCTCAGAAATACCTTTGAGCCAGAGGCTTATTTACCGAGGTTCCACGTCAGTAAACATAACAATGGTACAGAGACAAATACATATCCAAAGATTTCATAACAAAATAGTCAACAGTCTTACAGTAGCAGTAATGGAGTCATGTTATATACAGGATGAGCGATATCATGTAGCAAGAATACTTCTAAAAAATGCAAACTGCTACTTCACAGTTTAGTGCTCTGACCTCATAAAAACAATACTTGTGTTTATGGAGACACTCTCCCAGAATAAACAAGCAGGGTGTGAAGACCACATATGGATCTCAGATCAACTGCAGGGAAGCCAGAAAGTGGCCCCCTTGGTATTTTCTGCAGCTATACTCAGCTGTACATTGTGAGTCAGATATCTTGAACAACACTGGGCTTGTACTTCCAGTGGCACAGAGGGCTGCGGTGCTGAGCTTCTCATCCGCTGCCACAGTGTTGACTTGGGTTCAAGAACAGATCTGGGACCCCGGGGGTCAGCCAGGGTGGGAGAGGATTGAGCAACTGGAGCACAGTTTGCATCTCCTGGGGAGGGAGGGTTATAGCATTTAGCGTTAGCCTGACTCCTGGCATCGGTTGAGGGTATGGCAACCAGGGACTCTCGATGGGGGCAGAGTGGTGGTGGTTGCTGATGTCTCACATGCAGTAACATGCATGAACACATCTGGACAGCACTGCGCATCCATGCTGCAATTGAGAAAATGGAAACAATGGATTTCTGGGTAGTTGCAGACTTCCAGCCACCAGGTAGCCCTGTACCCAATGAATACCCAGGCCACACTGCCTTTTATTTATTTGTTTATTTATTTATTTAAGAGTTTTACCAGGAAGGCATGCTGAGCAGACTACTGCTTAATTCCAGATGCATCCTGGGGGGTGTAGGGAGAGGGAGGAGACAAAACAATTGATATACAGGACATAGTACAAATCAGGTAATACATACCATGATACAGTGCATTACAGTCGGTGGAGTTCAATACACAAGACATGCAGAGATCAGTTACAATACATATATATATATGATAAATAGATAAATATACAACATGTATACAAGAGATAGACCCTGTGTAGTCAGGACTTAGGAGCATGTGCAGGTGGAGGAGAAGTGTGCTTGGAGGAGGGAATTGAGGTGCAGGGAGGGAGGGAGGGCGTGCCTTTGCACTATGGTAAGTCCTGGTGGGAAATTGGGGAGAGGGGGCTGGGGTAACTGGTATCCAGAGGGCTGTTGGGAGCCAGGGAGAAAATAGAATTACTGCAAATAAAAAAAAAAGTCTGGTACTTATTAGAAATATTAACATCATTGAATTGTCATTTGTCCCTCTAGAATGGTTTGTCTCATCAATAGCTGTTCAGTTTAGCTGGTCTATGTTCCTACCTTAGTTTAGTGGACAGGGAACTGCTTTTTCATTGCATGATTCTAAATTCTGTTATAAACTGGTTTGGAGATTTCTTATTTATTGATTGGATAAATAAGTTCAGTGTCCCGTTGTTTCTTATTGGTGACATGCCAGCCTAGTCTTGCCTGTAACTGTTGCTGAACTTTTTTCAATGAAGTAGGGAGTGACTTCCATTAGAATTTATGGTTTTGTAAATCATTTCCAACCATTTTATCTGGCTCCTATTCCCCCTCCTGGACTGAAGAACAGTGAGCCTGCCTGTGACCATGGTAGGATTTGAAGCTGAGATCTAGAGGGTTCAGAGTTCCTTGCTAGCCATGGGACCATATTGTGTGGTGAATAGCTGCAATGTATGGCAATCATATGCAGTATATAAAGTATGTACTGAATTCATGCTGAACATGTGGGTCATGTACCTTCTCAATATGGACAAAACCAATAAACAGATGACATAACAAAGGGTGACCATGATGATTCAAGGCCAGGAGGGCAGATCTTACTGGGATTGGCTTAAGGCATTAAACATGTACTCACTGGAGACCAGATGAGAGAGGGGTGATATGACATAGACCTTCAAGTTCTGGAAAGGAATAAACAAGGTGAAGTGTGAGGAACTATTTAGCATGAGTAACAGTTCAAGGACACAGGGGCATGAGTTGAACCATTGATCTTTTTCTGCCCTTATTGTCTATGTTTCTAGAAGGGCATTTCCCAAGGGACTTTCAATTTCTATGGGGCAGTTTGGTGGTACCATCTGCTCAGGAGTTACTGGCTGCCCTAGACCCCCAACGGTAATGCACAATAAACAGGCATCAATCAGTGCCAGCAATGTTTGCTTGCAGGTTTTACTGGAGAAATTGTTATGCTTAGTAAGTGATGGAGGGGGAATCAATTACAGTGAGGAGTTGTATGCTCCAGTGATGTCTGTGAATGCTGTGGATATGGCGAATATGGCAGAGACCTGAAAAGCAAGCTCAGATGAGGTTAAGATGACAGTCCTTTCATTCCCAACCCTGCCCACATTGTTCCAGGTGACATCAGGCAAGATCCTGCCCTGGTAAACCAGGCAAAGGCAGATGTGGCAAGGTCCTGGCCTTCTGCACAGTGACTGCCTCCAGACAGTTTGAATGATGATAGAACTGACTCCTAGCTAGCTCACCTCAAGGTCTCCTTAGAACTTCCAGTGGGAGTCAGGATCTTACTCTTCTGCCCCAACTGGCGTCCCATCACCACAGGTAGGTGGTCACGACTGTCAGGAAAGGTCTGGCTCTGGAATTGATATCTACTTCTCTAAACATAGAACATTGAAACACAGAATCTGATGGCAGATAAGGGCTGCTTGGCCCAGCCACTCTGTCCATTTTCTCTACGTTCATTCTTACTGCAGACCCTATTTGACCTGCAGCTCTTTCTCATCCCCTCTTCCTTACTGCTGTGATTCCCTTGTGCCTATCCCAAGCATTTTTGAACCCTCCAATTGTTTCTCCCCCAACTGTGTGATTCATTCCAGATCCATTCTGAATTATCCTCTGTATAGCCAAGCTGCTTAAGGGAGTAAATTCAGGGTCTTCTGCTTTCAGAGGCTGTAGAGGAGGGTTCAAAGCCTGAAAAGAGAAAGGGATTTATTTCCTAATATTTCCCGGTACCAAAAAACATCAGTCCATTTTGGATCTCTGAGGCCTAAACAAATATCTAACATAAAAATTCAAGATAGTATCTTTAAGGGAGATCATATACCACCATTCCAAGAGGGAGCTTGGTTCTCCTTCCTTGAAATGAAATAGGGTTGGCAGAACCCAATGACATTCTGGGTTCCCGTTCTAGTCTAGAATTTTTGAAAAAGTTTTAGGGTTCTAACCTTTTTTTATTACTTGAATCCTATTTTTTAATTAGGTTCCTAACAGAGAAGACAATGTAAGCAATAATGCCCTACTGGGTGGACAATATTGGGTAATACCAGACTGCCCAGGGGCATAATGAGGCCCGATGCCACAGGCAGAGGGCCTTATAGCCCCCGGAAGGTCCAGTATTGCCCATACCACACACCCAGGAGAGTATTATTGAGCTTAGATAATGGGCTACGTGTGTCCTTTTTTATATAATTACAAAACATCTAAATTAAATAGAAAATGACAATTACATTTGTAATTCTTTTTTTGATAAAGAAGTCCCTCTACTGCTGGCAGTAGTTTCTCCACTAGTGTGTGTGTGTGTGTGGGGAGGGGGGGGCTATTATGTCTTGTCATCAGTGGCCTGGTTTTTCTTTTTTTTTTTTTAACACAGTTTCCATGGTCCTCGCTGCCTGCCTTGAGCACTGACACACACACACACTGCCACTCTTACATGCTTCAGCCAACAGGAAAAAAGTAAGTTTTTTTTTTGGGGGGGGGTTTAAATTAGTAGTGCTAGCATGTTGTGTGCTCCGCATTACTGGTGACAGCTTATCCTAGCTTACCCTGCCTCCAATCTCACTCGACTCCAAACAAAAAAATGCAATGAAAACACAGTAAAATGTAGCATTTACCTTTTCATTCTGGACAACCGGGACCTTAATATTCTTTTTTTAGTCCAGTCCCCTACCTGCTCTGGTGACCGGAATCAGGTGATTTATGTTGAGAAATTCCGATCCCCGCTGCCTTCCCTGGGGATCAGAAGTAACGGCTTGATGTTTGTTTTTTAAACAGTTTTCCTGGTCCTCACTACCTGTCCTGAGGACTGGGACTGAGTTATTACTGTTTTCTTTTTTGTTTACCAGCTCCCGGTCCTCGCTGCCTGCCCTGAGGACCCAGAGTGTGAAAAGGAGCCTTAGGAGAGCAGCATTGGTACTGAAGTGGAGGAGCTGAAAAGAACAAGTCAGTTTGTAGCTGACAAGCAGCTATAGGGTGCTATATGGTTCTCAATCATGAAAAAGCAAAGAGGTGCTGTTAATTTCTTAATTTGTCCTGTTTAGGATTGGTAAAATGAAATATCAGGGTCCATAGATGCTCTTGAGTGTGAGTCTAACTAACATGTCTTTGTTGCTGGTCAATTTTTTGGCAATGCTTGTCTTTTTTTTTTTTTAACTGGTGGGCAGATCTGGGGCATAGTCAGAAAGGAGTGCACCAGGGGAACTGGCTTGCTTGATCTATCTTTCCAAGTGGAAGAGAAAGAACAAGAGAAGTTGTTTTAATTTCTTTTCTGTGTATACTGTTGTGATTTTTGTTGCAGATTACTGGGCTAAGGATTGAATGGAGGGGGACTATCTGTAGCTCTCTTGGTAAACAAGGGGAAAAATGGCGGCGATTTAAAATTTAAATGAGGTGTTTTAGCCAATTAGAAAGGAAGGTGGATACTAAGATACTTCAGTTGGCTGAAGGAGCACTATAGGCTGGCACTTTTTATTTACTGGTAGTCTATTGAAAGTTAATGTACCCCCTTCTGGCAGGAGTACCAGCCAATCAGAGACCAGGAAATTAAAAGCCCATTTTCTAAACTGAAATACATGTCATGAAACTGTGGACAAAAACAAAATCTGTTCATTATAAGAAGAGAGACTGAGATGATCATGTATGACTTAGCTATGACTATAGTTAAGTTAATCGGTAGTTTCTTCTGCTTGCTAGTAGTAAAAGCCAGCCATTTGCAGGTGTTGACAGGATCACCCACCCACCCACCTAAACATTGAATGTTTTCCTGCTGCAGTAGCATTAGATTTCCTGAGTGCAAAAAAATCAATAACTACATTTATTTATTTGTCCTAAGGTTATGTCATCGTCATCAGTTTATTTGTTTAAGACTCTTGTCATCTGTAATAAATTAGCCAGATTCAGCTGTCCTTACTAAAGTGGTGGTTCATGTATAAAACAGGAAAATAAGTAATGAAACCATAATTCAGTTCGGTCTGTAATCAAAGTTAAACACGTCAAGCCGGCCCTCTGGCACAGTGTCAGCACTACCGCTTGCAATGCCAATGACCCCGTACACCAGGAAGTCTAAGTAGTGCAGGGATTATTGGAATGGCAGATGCCAACACGCAGTGTGTGGGAGTGACACTGCATGCCATGGACATCATTGCACATCCACATTACCCGGGGCAACCAAGCTAGAACACCCCCCCCCCCGGCTTAGCAGCATGATTCTCGGCTCCTGGCTCTCTCTCTCATCTTACTACCCAGATTAGCATATCCTACTCCCTCCTCTCGCCTCGGGAGGGGCACGGGGCATCAAAAGTGGTCTCTGGGGTGCCAGGAACTGGGAGACCACAACAAAGGGATGATATGGGGAAAATCCCTGCTGGCTCAGGGAGCAAAAATTGAATTACACAAATAAAAATAAAGTTAAGCAGGTCACGGTTTCTATACACTGTCTCATTTATAGAGTAGCTCATGTGTACATTACCTATCACCAGTAAATTAAAGAGAATTTCGTTACAGCTTTCTGAACATTCTTTAATGAAGTATGAATGAAAACATTAATTTTCTTAGCTAGTTGTGGCTACTTGCTGCTATCATTTTTATGTTGTCTTGTGTGCGCAGCGCAAACAGCATTTTGTGGTAGCTTGGTGGAGTAGCAGGTTTTGGAGGTGCGGTCATGTTGTGGCCAATGGCACCACTGCTTTTTTGGGCTGGGCTGTGTAGCATGAATGAAATAGCATGCTGTCTATGACAGCACTGCAAAAGAGTGCCACCAACTTGAAACAACTTTGCCGCTGCAATGAGGGAGTGGCCCATCATTTCAGGGCTTGCCTTGCCTGATGTAACATTTCAGTAAATATGGCAGTGGCTGTCGGCCATCCATCTCTCACAATCCCCAGCAAGCCAACTTCAGGGTGCTCAATCACCCTGTTGGCATGCCCTCTCCCCAGTTCGTTTGCTGATAGGTGTGTCCATTCCCCCTGTCAGCATGCCCCCTTCCCAGTTCGTTTGCTGATGGGGGAGCCCAATCCCCATTGGCATAAAGTCCTCCAAGATTTATTTGTTTGCCAAGGGGGTGCCAAATCCCCCTCGGCATCATGCCCTCCCAAACACAGAGAAGCTTTCTTAGCCAAAGGGTGCCCAATCCCTGTCAACTTCAGTCCCCCAAAAAACAGAGGTGTCACATTGGGAGCCTACCCCTGTGTGCAAAAATGTCCTTCCCGTGATGTTCCATTTTTTTTTAACCTGTAAACAGAAAATGGTCCTTCCTTGTCTGTGGTGCCCCTCCCCAACCCGCACCCACCCTCTGTGCATCCCACCTCCCTGCACCCCTCACCCCATACTTACCTCTGGAATATGGCATGGTGATCTTTGGTGGAGTGGAACACATCTGCACTCTTCAAAGCTGACCAAGAACTGAAGAAAATAATGTTAACCTGTATAATGCATCAATTGGGGGGGGGGTTCAACTTAGGTGGATATCTTGGTCATTTATGCTACTTCTGGCTCCAATTTTTCAACATGGGGTTCTTGGGACCCCACTTCATGAACTCAGTCACTGTCATTTCATTATTCAGTCCCGAAGGTGATTCCATGATCACTGTGTGGAATCACCTTTTAGGACAAATTATAACAGTGTCACTGTTCATAGTGAGCTCCCAAAAAGCCTATGTTGCAGATTTGGTGAAAAAATTCCAAAAAAATGACTGTGTTACGAGTGTGCATTGCGCAGTTTCCATGCATGCTCATAACTTCAAGAATTACTAATATTTTCACTCCAGATTTTCAACAATGCCATTTTCTCACACCTCCTTATGAACAGTACAGCTGTTATTTTTCACATCCTGCCCAAAATGTGTTTTTGCACATCTGGTGCACAATGGTGATGTCGCTGTGGGAAATCAATGTTCAGGACAGATTAAGAAAATCACAGTGACACTGTTCATGAGTAGATGTCCCAAAATGCCTATGTTGAAAATTTTGTGACAAAATTCCACAAAATGACTGTTACGAGCATGCGTTGCGCAGTTTCCACGCACTCACGTAACTTCGAGAATTTTTAATATTTTCACTCCAGATTTTCAACCTTGCCATTTTTGCAAATGTCCTTATGAACAATACTGACAGGTGTCAGGGGTGTGCCTTTGGATTGTTGGTTGTAATGCTCACGCCATTCCACTCCCACCCCCATCCTGCAGCCAGTGACAGGCATCAAGATGTGCCTTGGACTCATCTTCCCCAAAGTTCATCCCATTCTCCTATACTGCACCCGTCTCAATGTATTTCCTTATGGAATGGGGTTAGTGTAAGGCCCGATGGCCCCAAGGCATAACACAGCACTGTCAAAGTCTGCAAGGTAGAGCATGGTGAAATGTCATGAGCATTATGGCTGACGACCCAAAGGCACACCTTAATGTCTGTCAGTCTCTGCAGGGTGGGCTGGGGTTGATGTCAGTTCCATACTTCGCTGTCATTTCTTTTATGCATCTCTCGAACTCCTGCACTAACAATGCCAATGCCAGCAAGACAACATTAGGCATTGCCAAATGCTTGTTAAATAACTACCGTAACTTTGAAGTTGCTATGCTTCAAATATTCTATCATTAAAAAAGTCACAGTACTGCAGTGCAGCAGATGGAGGTAGTGAACACATTCTTTTTATAAGTTCAGCTAGTCTTCAGACAATTAAATAAGAAAAAAAAATTGATCATTCTTTTGAGCCTATTATATATTTAACACTGCATCTGGTACTTTAAAAAGAATTGCATTTTACTTGTTAATACTGTATTTGTTCTGCAGGTAAACTGTCTTTTCCTAGTTATATAAAATGGAAGTTGCCACAGCAAAAAAACTAGATATTTGAGTAAACTAGTAAACAGCATTAACACATATAGCTTTCCATTAGATACTGCATCAGCAACTATTTAAGTAAAATGTAGTTCATGTAAACAAACAAGTTGCATCACCACGCAGTGACTCAGGTAACATTTAATGTAGCTGCAGCAGTTGACGTGATTTTGTAATGCCACTGACCTTGTTCCCACAGGTGTTAACTTTACCTGTAAAATTGCTGACGTAGGGCCTTATCTACAGAACAGTTTGTCACAGACACAAAAGGTGAGAGTGTTTTGTGGACATGGTTCATAGCGGAACTATGCAAGTATAGACACCACAGTTCAAATTCTGTTCTCTAAAGCTGCTTGTTCATTCACTAAGTACGTATTTACCAACCAAGTAGTATATGAGAGCCCATACACAAGAAGGCTGTTTTTTCACTGAGTGGTTACCATGGCAACAATGACCGTGAAAACAAAGCGCAAGAGGCCATCTGTCATGATGGTAACCACAAGGTGAAAAAATAAAGTTCCACCATATTGGTGCAAGAACATTTTTGTAGACACCAACATGGGCACTAGTACCAGGCAACACAGCTTCGTGGGATGCAAAGATAACACAGGACACAGTTATTGGGTAGAACACACACGTAGTGTGTTTCATTTTATACAAAAGTATCAAAATACAGAAATAATAAATAAATAGAAATAAATACCACCAACACATCCTCTTCAATCAATCTCCCCCAGCTATGCACTATACTTGGAGAAAATCTGGAGTATGTTGAAAATTTCAAATACCTAGGTGTGTGGATTGACAGCAGACTTGACTTCACTCAGCATCTAGAACAACTGTTAAAAAAGCTTCGCCTAAGGCTTGGCCTCCTCTATAGATTAAAACCCTTCCTTAACAGAGACTCAAAGATGAGGTTAGTCCAGGCCATCTTTCTATCAGTCATTGACTATGCAGACTTCCTCTATAGTCACTGCCCCATCTCCTACCTTCAAAAGTTGGATACCTTATATCATAGAGCAATAAGGTTCATTACAGACCTACCATATAATACCCACCATTGCTCTCTCTATGACGCAGTTGGATGGGTTTCCTTCATGTCAGGAGGAGCAGAAATGCAGCTCTATGGATCTACAGAGCTTTATCAAAAAAACTCCCAAGCTATATCCTGGACTGCTTCAACCAGACCACTCCTAGCTCCTATGCCCTAAGAAGCAACAATATCATCCTGCTCAAATTGTCCAAAGTCAACACCAAACTAGGGAGGGCAGCAGTCAGCTATTCTCTAGCTATAGCATGGAACACCCTACAAAAATCCCTAAAACTGTCCAGTATCATTCTATTTACATCCTTTAAGCAGCACTGTACAGCCTTCTTCACAGAGAAATGCAGTTGCTACCACTAGAGATAGAATAGTCATCCCACAAACCTATACTCCAATCATATATGACACATTCCTTCCAGTCAGACACCCCCAGTTTATGGCACCAATATTTCCTTCAGCATCCTTGTACTCATTATGTGTGTGACTGTCCTGACCCTCATTGGGATATATATATATATATATATATATACTGTACATATTGTAGATATTAGTTTAACCTTCTCTTAACCGAGTTTCAACATGTGAATTCACTGTATATCATTGTGTTATAAACATCATTTTTTCTGTATGTATAACTGTCTTATAAGTGTGTGATGTAATTGCTGTGTATCAACTCGAACCTTGACCTTATCAGGTCCATCTTGTAAATGAGCCTTGCTCAATGATGATCGCCTGAATAAATAAAGATTTGATTGATTGATTAATTGATTGATTGAAATAGTTTAAACAGAACTAGAAAATAAACAATAGCTCAATGCTGTTCCACCTTACTTCAGGTATCTCTATAAAACAATACTCAGCTTTTTTTTCTGCTTGCTCGAGATAAACTCCTGTTTCAGGCACAGGTCCTTCTCTTACCTTGTCCTCAGGTAAGTGAGACTGGCTGGATAGCTAATATGACTCTTGGTGTTTGAGGAGGGCTTATATAGCCCTCCCACATACGATATGGGAAAGACCTCACATAACATCCAATTAGTTCTAGAATGGTCACTAAAAAGGGAAACGCCTCTATTACATAATGAGGGAAACTCTTCCTCTATTACATAATGAGGTTATAAGAACTGGGTCACATTTTTTCCCATAGGAAAAGGCATTTGTAATTTGCCATTATAAAGGAGTGTTTATAACAGCAAACATGCACCACTTCCCTATGAGAAAAATCCACGAGCCACCACTTTCCCTCGCTACCACTCGAGCTGTCTCTCTGTCACTGGAAAATGCCTGTCACACACACTCGCTTCACAGACAGCAGCCATTGAAGATTTAATACATAAGCAGGCATTCTTCAGTCTGAAATGTTCTGTTATAAAAAAATTGTTACCTAATCAAACTGCAGTACTGTTCATTTCACATAACCCCTAACCTCTTCTCCGCTCTGTCTCTTTCGTTCTTTCCCCTCCCACTACAGGTCACATGCTACAGTCTAGCAACAGACTTTTTTTTTGCTGTCAATGCCAAATTGTTCCTTGTACGTTTTTTTCCAAAATTTAAACTTATTCCTATTCGGATGTGAAAATTTTACATTTCAGACAGCAGTTCATTGTTAAAAGTTTCTTCTGAATAAAAATCAGATCACTGACAACGTGGTAAAATGTTATTGTCTCCTTTACACACATTTTATAATGTATGCGACAACGCGACCAGCAATTATATAAAATAAAAATATGAGTGATGTGTGTAAACTGAAGTTTACACACCCTCGAGTAGATGCTATTTATAAACCCCTAGAGCTTCGCTCTCGGGTTTTGTAGCATCTAACCCCTCTGGTGTATGTAAACCTCTCGTTACACACACCAACCCATACTTTATTCTCTATTTAGCTCACAGAGTATAAATACAGCCATATATTGGAAGCTGTCTCCTGTAGGAAATCCCTTTCCTGAGGTCTTATTTATGGGAAGTCGCTTATTTTCTACATACGCTAACAGTGCAAACATTTATTGTATTTATACATGTGATGTATTATCATAGCATGCATGCTGGCCCTTTCATTTATATCTTAGGGCTCTATACATACAGGGCTCCTTTACAGACCTGCAGCGTCTCTTTATCCTTTAATTCATTTAATTTCTTTATTGTTTATAGCTTCTCTTGCAGCCCGCTCCTTATTCTGAGGGCTATTCTCTCTGTAAAGCATTTCCATACATAGGGATGTCCCTGTCCCTTTAAATCATTTATTTTCTATGTTGTAGCAGAGCGGCAGACTGCTAGGCAATAATTGTCTAGCTGCTCTGCTTTGTGGATCTGTATAGATTTGGTAAGCCTGCCTCTCCAGCAGCCTAGACTGCCTCTATACATGCTACACACTCCTCCATGGCTCACTGGCACCATTCTACAGCATATTTTATACAAAGCCAGCAGCCGGGAGTCCTAATAATACAGGGGCATCAGTAATTATTTACATAAATATTGAGTGACAGAAAAATAAAAGTTTGCTGCTTGGTTCAAACAGTTCTTATTTTTGATGCAAGATTTCTTTGGCATAACATTCTACATAACAACGGAGCAGCAGCAAAATAATTCAGACAACATAAGCATAATGCCATCTCATTTGCATCCATAATCCACCCATCATAGTGGACATTATTTTGTATTTAACTGGCATTTTAAACATTTCCAAACATTCCTGCACCCTATATATAAAAATGGCATAAGCATTAACTTTATAAAGCACTTTATTTCAAAAAATGCACTTTATTCAACCAGCACCTTATATCTCGAGAAAGGCACTTTATATCTTTTGGCATTAAATGCCATAAATTCACATTATTTCATTCCTGCTAGCTAACTTTCACCTGGTGCATGATTTGGGGGAGTTCTTGGTGAGGGATGGAAATACAGAAATTAGAACTAAAGGCAGTAGGAAAAAGATTTAGTAAGAAATAGAAAAGACTGATGTAGGTGTCCAACCTATGCCAGGGGCTGAGAAAGGTAAAGTACAGCATAGGAAGATACTATTGCACAACAGATTTCAGTAGGGAAAAGAAGAAGATAGGAAAGGTTAAGGTGGGCAAGCCTTGATTTTTTGAAAAAGAGCTGACCCAGAGCCGAGTCAAGGCTTTGGTTTGGCTCTTACAGCCAATCACGAGCCAAGCCGAAGGTTATCGGAAATGAACAGTACTAAAAAATTATCCTTTTTTAAGGGGATGTTTATATACTGCAATCAATGTATAGAAGGTGTTTCGTGCACTGCAGAAAATACTTTCAAGAGTGTGCCACAATATAAATCTTACTGGATTAACCAGATTTTCAAGTTATTTATGCAGTAACATGCAGGTCAGAGGGACAGCTAGAATCAAGTGTAAGCCAATTTGGACACCTACATTTGCTTTCCCATTTTATATAGCAAGATACATTAGTTCACTTCAAACATTACATGTGGTGATGTTTAATTAAGGTATGTTATTATTGCTTACCTTGTCTTGTTCAACTCAAAACATTTTCTGCTTCTTATTTACAAGAAAATTCATATCTGACACTGTCTTGGAGTCTTGTTATTTATTTATTTATTTATTGCAATTGTTTCACCAGGAAAGGCACACTGAGCAACAAGATGCTCATCTCCTGGTGCAACCGGGGGGGGGTTGGGGTTACACATGGATATGATAACACACAGGTTATCAAGTGAACAGTTAACAGAAGCAAATAAAAAGCAGCATAAGGATACATGATTGCATGAATATGCAAGCAGTGCACATTGAATGCTTAGGATATTATAGTATCAAATAACAATTTTTGTGACAAGAAGCAGCAGACAAGGTAAATTAGCAGAGTAGTAACAGCTGTAAACAACTGAGGATCTATATGACAGTTATACAGTTATACGCAGTACATAGGGCAAAATAGGCCCAGGACATAAGTGCAAGGTTGGGGTTATATGCCAGCTTCTGTAGCAAGGCTAAGGCCACTGGTCAGGCATTGGGGACGGGATAGTGGGGCATGGCAGGTTCAGGGACAGGAGCAATTTGTAGTAAGGAAGTTTGCTAGGGTGGTAGACAGAGAGTAGGAAGAGGAGGAGTGCCGAATTTGCAGTGGGTGGGCATTCCAGAGCTTGGGTAGCCGGTGTGAGAAGGCAGCTTGACCGGCAGATGTCTTTCACCTAGGGACTGAAAGTTGATGGGAGTCACTGAATCTAAGATGATGGGAGGGGGGTGAGGCATCTGTGAGCATGGTGGCAAGGTAGGAGGGGATGGACCCGAGCCATAGGTTGGAGACAAATTTTGCACAGTGAGAGATGCAGTGGTTTTCAAGGGATGGTAGTGCCAAGGCTCAGTAGAGGTCACAGTGATGGGTGAGGGGAGAGGCATCGAGAGCAAAGTGGTAGAAGGCATTATAAAGTGTGTCCAGTTTATATAGGGTGGACTTAGGGGCTACACTGTATACAGTCTCGCAGTAGTCGATGAAGGGCAGTATCATCTTCAGGACCAGTTCACGTCGGACTCGGGGAAGGAGGCTGCTGTGGTTCCTATATAGTGCACTGAGCATGGGACGTAGTTTTTTTGAGATAGCATCGATGTGGTCAGAGAAGGAGAGATAGCTGTTGAGCCAGACCCCCAAGTAACGGAACGAGGAGACATCTTCAAGTTTTTGGCCATCCAGGGTGGCGAAGTAGGGAAGGGAGGAGAGTCTGGCCAGGCATTTGTCGTGTGCTAAAGGTCATAGTGACAGTTTTTTTTGCATTTAGTGACAACTGGTGCAAGCTAAACCATGGCTGTACCTTGTTGAAGTCAGCTTGGAGGTTTGTTTGTACCACGTATGGGGTGGAACCCGAGTAGTAGAGTACAGTATCATCTGCATACATGTGGATTGAGGAAGTAGAGCACATGAGTGGCAGGTCATTTAGGAATATAGAGAACAAAATGGGACCAAGAACCGACTCCTGTGGGACACCGGTAGTTAAGGGAAGGGAGGTGGAGATTGCATTTGAGACTCTAATGGACTGATTTCTATCAGAGAGGTATGATCTGAACCAGTTTGTGGCTGTGACAGAGAGGCCTGATTCAGCGAGACTCAAGAGCAATATGGGGTGGGAGACGGTGTCAAAGGCTTTTGCAAGGTTGACAAGAACAGCTGAGGTGATCAGTCCACTGTCCATGCCTGTCAGGATAGTGTCTGTAAGCCTTATCAGGGAGGAGGTGGTGGAGTATCCCTTCCTGAAGCCAGACTGGAATGGCTTGAAGAATTTGGAGTCAGTGAGGAAGGAGGTAAGTTGGGTGAGCACAAGGTTTTCTTGTATTTTTGCTAGGGCTGGGAGAAGAGAGATAGGGCAGTAGTTAGAGGGGGAAGTAGGGGCACCTCCTTTTGGCAGAGGGATGACAATGGTGTGCTTCCATGCATGGGGGATGGCAGCGACAGCAAAGGATTGGTTTAGGAGTTTGGCAAGTGGAGTTGCTATAGCGGGGGTGGAGATGTATAGAAGTTTAGGGTCTAATCCATCTGGGGATTTGCATTTTGAAGGGTTGAGAAAAAGTAATGCATCTAGGGCCTCAGTTGCAGAGATGTCTTTGAGAGAAAAGGAGCAAGGCCTAGTCTGGGTCTTTATGTCTGTATGCGGTGTGAGAGGTGTAGTGTTGGGCAGGGAAGAGAGGAGGGTGGCAGTACAAGTGGAGAAGTACACATTGAACTCAGTGGCAACTGCTGTGGGCTCTGATAGGAAAGAGTTATTATCATTTAGCATTGGAGTGGGATTGGAAGCTGGTGGGGTGAAAAGGGAATGAATGACCTTCCAGAATTTTGAGGGTTTATTTAGGTTTGACTGAAGGGAGCTGTTGAAGTACTCTGCTTTTGCAAGACGAGTGGCTCTGGTGCACTTGTTACGGAGCATGCGGTATGTGGAGAGGTGTTGTGGGAGGCATGAGGATTTATGCATTTTTCAGGCTTTGTCCCATGCAATTTGACATGCAATCAATTCTTGGGTGATCCAAGGTAGGTGGTTTCCTTGTACTCTTGTACAACGCAGTGGGGCGGGTGTGTTCCAGATGTTGAGGAATGTGTTTTTAAAGTGTAGGAAGGCATCATCAATGGATATCATAGGAAGGGCAGGGGCCCAGTTTGCTAACACAAGGTCATCTAATACAGGGGCTAGATTGAGGGATTTATAGGCGCATTGGACTATAAATTTAATGGGGGATTTTGGGCGGCAGATTTTATGCACTAAGAAGGTTATGTGGTGGTCGCTGAGGGAGTCAGGAAGAATATCGGCTTGTTTGACCCAGTGGGGGTGTGTGATAAGGACCCAGTCGATGAGCACGTGGTTACCAGATTTTAGGTTAAGCCAGGTGGGCTCAGTAATGATTTGTGTGAGGTGTAGGGTGGAAATTTCAGTCCTGGTTTTGTTGAGGGCAGGAGCTAGCCAATTGTGGTTAAGATTGCCCATAATGTAGAGTTCCCCTGTCGTGGTTAGGCAGGAGAATTGCTTGAAGAGGTCGGTGACAGCAGAAGCTGGTGTACCAGGTCAGCAGTCTATCCCAGCAATGTAGATTGGTACCGAGAAGGGAAGGACAAGCTGAATTAGTATTACTTTAAGAACTTTACAGTTATGTTAATTTACCAATGCCAAAACACAAATTATTCCATTTTCAAACACATGGACAATATAGTTCTTCTAAAAAGTAGCTGTATTCTTCACTGTAATGTTTCAGTTGCACACACAATAAAGAAACAGGAAACTTTATATCTATCTATCTATCTATCTATCTATATATATATATATATATATATATATTAATTTGATAAGTAAAATAACATTCTGGTAGACTGGTATATCCTCAGGAACATTTTGGGAATCAAGATTGCAGAGTCAGTGCTAACATTCATCAAAAGGACAAAAGCTGCATCCTTCCCACAATTGACCCCTTTCCTTTGCCTATGAATTGTTCACAGTGAATAAATAAGCAAGTTGAAAGCTAATAAACATGTTTCTGTAACACCCAAATACAAATATTTAGAAGCTACGGTCATAATAAATATAACACTATTGCTCATGAATTGTAGCCATAGCCACTGACATGATCATATCATATGCACAGAATTATGCAGGTGATATAATGACAAAAGTACAATATTATTATTACATTACATTGTAGTCAACAACAATAATATGTTACTGTTAATAGTATAGTACTATTATTGACAGACATATTGGAATAAAAAGCGAGCCCCGGACTTCTTGTTCCAAGTTATACAACAATTTGCATCAAGACTTCAGTACAATGTTTTACTGACAAGTTGATGTTTTTGTTAATTAATTTTCAGCAGGCACAGTGCCACCACTGAGCAGTGTAATGACAAGCAAGTCCCCCTTCCCCCAAAGGGACTGCTCCTTCAAAGTTATGCAATTTGCATCATGAAATTAGTAAAACATTTTACTGACAAATTGATGTTTTGCTATTTTAGGTTCAGTGGGTACCGTGCCCCCGATGAGTCTGAGCAGTTAATGACAAACAAGCCCCCCACAAAGGGACTGCTCATTCCAAGTTATGAAGTTTGCATCACGAATCAGTAATTAATGATTACACATGATGGAGTATATATGTTTGACTACATGCACAGTAATACAGAAGCCCCCCCCCCCACCAATCAGCAATTCAATTGCTATGCTGTGTTTTGTATATAAAGAGAACTGCTTTCAAATAAAATAACATGATGGTCTATTGTCAGTTTTCATTTTCATAAATGCACTTTGCGCTCTTCATGGAGCAAGATGTAGACCAATACACTGTTGATTATTAAGTAAAGTTGCTTAGATGAATACAAGCTACCTTACACATTTTTTTGAGTACAATTTTGATTTACCATGCTCCTCCTCTGATTTTGAGTAGCACAGACCAAGATAAATCTTTAAATACTAGACCTAACCTAACCTCTGCATGAAAACTCAAACATTTTGGCTTTGCCAACAAGCAGAACATATATAATAGATATTATAATTTTATTACAAATTACAATATTGTAAATAAGTTACAATTTACAATTGTCTTTGGTTTGTAGCAGATTCCTTAGGAAAGTTAATATTCTTCAGGTGGAGGCTACTTCTAACTGAAAGGTGAAATAAGGAACTGAGAATTATCAGAAAAGGCAGTCTTTCAATCAACAGAGAGAGGTGGACCTTGCTTTACTTTTGTTACAATTGTTAAGATTTTCAGTGCAGCAAGAGTTTAAACCCAGAGGGACTGAATACTGTTTACTATGTCTGTCCTTGTGCACAGCTGACATGTTTTGGGGCTGACTGCTTTCAGAGCACAAGTCACCAGGCTGTTTTGGGGCTGGGGAGGTTTACCTGTGTCTGACTTGGATGTTTGGATTTTTCTCTGTTTGATTAGCAGGGTATTTTCTCTGTCAAATTGTCATGTAGGGCATCTTACTGACAGGAAGGCACTCATCGCAGTGGTAGGTCAGAGCTTTTAGCTGATTGTTTCATGAGGGCACAGTTTGGGCCCAAACCCTTCCCACCCCTCACCCCAAACACCCCTGGAAATAGTTCCTTTTTACCTGGGGTTCTGACATCATTTCCTCAAGAGGGCAAGGTGTATATCACTGTCATATCCTATCTAGCACACTGCACTGACAATATAAGCATACACATTACATAATATATATATTTCTATATAACAAACCAATCACACACACACACACGCACACACACACACAAAAAAACAAACAAACAAAAAAAAAATAAACAAGAAGGTAGACAGACATGTGGGGAGTAGTGCAGTGTAATGGCTGCAGGGCAGAAGTCTTCCGGGAATCTTTCTGGAGGCTGAGATGCTGCCCTATTTGCAGACAACTCTCTGCCCTGAGGGAGGAAGTTGCCCGTCTTCAGGCCACACTGGACAATAGTAAGGAGACCTCCCCCATCCAGGGAGCACCAGAGCCACCACCACTACCTCAGAGGTTGCAAAGAAAGTACAGCAGTTGGACCACAGTGGGCTCAGGGAGGGTAAGGGTGGTGGAACAGAGGCACACCCAGTCAGTTGTTCCACTCACAATCTATACACCATTCTGGGGAGCATAGTTCCCTATGGATGCACCTGCAGAGGAGACTAAGGAGGTTGCAGACAACTGTCACAAGGAGGCCCTAAGGAGGCAGAAGACACCACAGGAAAGGAAGCAGCTCCTGGTGGGGACTCAATTATTAGGGAATAGAACTGGGGGAGCAGGGAAAACTGAAGTAAGGTGCCTGCCTGGTGCCATGGCTTGGAGGGACAGAAGCGCATCCTTAGGATCACGAGAACAGTTGCAGGTCTGAGCTAGATGTCATTGTCCACCTAGGGACAAATGACTTGGCTCATCATTAGATTAGAGCAGTGCAGAAGGACGTTTGCAGAGTTGGGGAGGGGCCTAAGACAAGTAGCACACAGTATCCTTCTCCAGAGGTGCTGCTTGTCAGTGGGTGAGGTGAGGGTACTTTGCACCATGCAGTTTAATGAATGGTTGAAAAAATGGTGTGGAGCACAGGGATTTGGCTTCATTGGGGACTGGGGTGCCATCTGGAGGGACACCAGCCTATACTAGCAGGATGGTCTGCATCTGTCCAGGAAGGGAACAAGTCTTTTGGGCAATCAGTTTAAATGCTTCATTGGCAAGCTTTTAAACTAGTCAAGGGGGGGAAGCACTGATAAGCAACAGGAAAATCTCAGCCTCCCCCTACAAAACAGGGAACTAAATGAGAAAAAGACCAAGGTAGAAAGGTCAGTGGGGATGCTGCTACAGAAGGTAAAGCCATCAAAAATGGAGAGCAATGAGTACCAATGCCCATAGTCTGGGTAACAAGCTTCCTGAATTAGTGGCCTTGATGGAGGAAACATCTGGATATCGTGGCAGTCATAGAAACATGGTACACAGAACCATGACTGGGATGTAAACATACCAGGATACACTATCTACAGGAGGGACAGAGGGAGGGTAAAAGAGGAGGAGGAGTAGCTCTCTACATAAGGGAAGAAATCAAAGCAACAGAACAAAAGGGTAAACAGGGAGGAGAATAAGCACTGTGGGTTAATTTGGAGACAGGCAATGGCACCACAATCCACACAGGGGTTGTATACAGACCCCCCTCTCAGGGGGAGGAAATGGATAAGGAAATGATAGAAAGTATACTTAGAATGGCAGAAAAAGGGGAGATATTACTGATGGGTGATTTGAATATGCCAGATGTTAACTGGAGTGCAGTTGCAGCAGCCACTTCTAAGAGTGGGGTTATTCTAGATGCCCTACAGGGGGCATGCCTTTGACAACTAGTATTGGAACCCATTGAAGAGGGAGCAATCTTAGACCTGGTTCTCTTAAATGGAGATGGAGAGAGGATCACAGATGTAGAAGTGGGTAGCCATCTGGGAACTCGCAACCATCGAACAGTATGGTTCACAATAAACACAGCAATAGAGTCAAGCCATACAAAGGCAAAAGTGCTGGACTTCAGGAGGTGACTTTGCCAAAATGGGTGAGTGCCCAAGGAATGCACTAGCAAATGGGCAGGAAGGAGGGTGGAAGAACAATGGAATAATAAAACTGCCATCACAGAGGTAACAAGCCTTTGTGTGAAGCAAATAAGCAAAACAAAATGATGTAAGAAACCACTGTGGTTCTCAAAGGAGGTGGCAGTGAAGGTTCAGGAGAAAAAGAAAGCATTCAGAAAGTACAAGGAATCACAGAAGGAGCAGGACAGAAAATTGTATCAGTTAAAGCAAAAGGAAGCTGGGAAGGCAGTCAGAACAGCAAAGGCCTGAACTGAGGAAAAGATAGCCAACTCAGTTAAGAAGGGGGATAAAACTTTTTTTAGGTACATCAGGGAGCGAAGGAAGACCAAGGGAGAGATAGTGAGGCTTAATAAAGGGGAAGGGGGTGGGCAGAGGGTGACGGTGAAAAGGCAGAGATACTAAACAAATATTTTTGCTCAGTATTTACAAATGAAGAGGGGGAGGTACCTAAAACAAACAATAGAAACACTCTGGATACAGAAGTTGATACCCACCCATTTACAGAAGAAAGGATTCTGAAAGAACTCTTAAAACTGAAGGTGGACAAAGCAATGGGACCTGATGGGATTCATCCCAGAATTCTAAAAGAACTAAGGGTAGAACTAGTGATACCATTGACTACCCTCTTTAGCAAATCATGGGAGGATGGGGCAGTACCTGAGGACTGGAGGAGGGCAGATGTGATTCCACTTCACAAAAGTGAGAGCAGGGCAGAAGCAGGAAACTACAGACCTGTTAGTTTAACCTCAGTGATGGGGAAAATGATGGAATCACTTTTGAGGGAAAGAATTGTCGTGTACCTAGAGGCCAGAGGAGCACAGGACCCAAGGCAGCATGGATTCACAGAGGAAAGGTCATGCCAGATGAATCTAATAGATTTCTTTGACTGGGTGACCAAAGTAGTAGATCAGTGAGGGGGCAGTGGACATGGCCTACCTAGATTTTAGCAAGGCATTTGACACAGTCCCACACAAAAAGATTAATATACAAGTTAGCCAGCCTGGGAGTGGGTTCCAAGATGATAGCCTGGGTAAAGAATTGGCTGCAGAATAGGACACAGAAGGTAATAGTAAATGGAGTCCACTCTGAAGAAAGGGGGGTTACTAGTGGGGTACCGTAGGGTACAGTATTAGAACCGGTCCTCTTCAGTGTCTTTATAAGCAACATTACAGAGGGACTGGAAGGAAAAGTATGTCTCTTTGCAGATGACACAAATATCTGCAACAGAGTTGATGCACAAGGTGGGATGGAAAGGATGAGAAGGGACTTGGCAAGGTTAGAGGAATGGTCAAATGTATGGCAGCTTAGATTCAATGCTAAGAAGTGCAGGGTAATGTACCTGGGAAACAAAAACCCAGGGGAAGAGTACACAATGTGGAGTGAGATACTAACAACAACAACAATGGAAAGGGACCTGGGGGTAGTCATATCAGATGACTTGAAGGTGGGCAAGCAATGTGAGAGGGCAGCAAGGAGGGCTGAGAGGATACTGGGATGCATAGGGAGAGGCATCACCAGTAGAAAATAGGAAGTTGTTATGCCTCTGTACAGACAGTTGGTGAGACCCCATCTGGAGTACTGCGTGCAGTTCTGGAGACCCACTCTCCGCAAGGACATAGACAGGATGGAAGCTGTCCAGAGGAGGGCAACTAAAATGGTGCAGGGTCTGCACCAGAAGACATATGAAGAGAGACTAAAGGAGCTTATGTAGCCTCGAGGAAAGGAGGGCGGGGGGACATGATAGAACTTTCAAGTACCTCAAGGGAATCAACAAAGTCCAAGAGGGTAGCATCTTTCAAAAAAGAGGTGTGCAAGAAAAGGGGCACAAATTGAAGATGGGGGGCAACTCAGGGTAATGTAAGGAAGTATTTTTTCACAGAGAGGGTTGTGGATGCATGGAATGGCCTTCCGGAGGAGGTTGTGGTGTCAAAAACAGTGGTTGAATGCAAGCATGCATGGGACAGTCATAAGACAATTCTGGGGGGTGGGGGTAGGAAGAAGTAGGCTGCTGGTTAACTAGGATCTGCAGCTGATCCATTAGGTAGGGGAAATGGGCAGACTGGGTGGGCCAAGTGGTCCTTATCTGCCGTCAAATTCTATGTTTCTATGTTTGGTATTTGTGAATGGAATCTTGGCTGTCACAACACAACCCTGTCATTGTTTGACTTTCTGACAAATGTTTTTTCAATTTTCATTCCTGGAGTCTGAAATGAAGTGGAGACATTCTGCAGTGGAACACAGAGATTTCAAGGTGACACTATTTGGTTAGGGCAAGTAAAGCTGAGCATGAGGCTCAGGTAACTACTACCAATTGAGACAGAGAGCCCATACCATCACCGCTGAATTGAAACCAAGTCATTGTAACAGTTCCAAATGCTCTATGAATATTTACCACTACTTCGAAGCTAACAGGTGTGAGGTTCTGTACTGGGCTTCACAGCCAGTTATTCTGCAGTGACAATAGTCCCTACTTTCCTAAATCATCATACCTCTTAATGCTGTCCAGTAAGGGAGTGAAGGAATCATAACAATGACTGAACTACCGGTGAGTTGATTCCCACCTCCTGGTCAGTTGACCACAATCCAACACTTGGATCTTTTGTGATCTCCCACAAGGGAGAGTGCATGTGAGCAGCACTCACTCAATTGATTCCAATCTAGAGGGGGAATATTCAGAACATTTCCAAGCATATAAGCTACCTGTAACAAAAAATGTAAGCCACTACTCAAGTAATTGTGGCAGTATTAGTTGAGGTGTGGCTTCCATTTGCATCAGATAGCTTACAGATGCATTGCATATTAATATTCTGAAAATCTCCTAATATAGGACTCAATGGGGTATTGCCCCTTGCCTGCAGTCTTCCTGTTAGGATGCTACAGATTAAAATGTTCACGCATGTGATTGTGGTGGAGAGGACAGGAAGTGGAATGGACTTGCTGACCAGCAGTCCAGGAAGTGTTACGATTCTGTCATTCTTTTGTAGAACAGCTTAAGGGTATGATTTTGACAATTAGCGACTATTGACATGGCAGAGTAAGTATGCTACAAGGCCAAACAGAAAAAGTAAAACCTGACATCTTTAACAGCAGTGCAGGCATAGTAATTACAATGATGGTTGTGTGATTCTGATGGTATCCATTTAACATTTAATTGGTGTTTGGGAAATGAATTCCTAAAGCATAAGAGAATAACTTTAAGCATTCTATGATGCATTTGTTTTGATGAATGTTAACATGTCAATGTGTGCAGGTTTTAGGCTGGCACGTCTGTTACTTACTATATCACCAGTTTTGCTGAACAGTTGTTCACTTGGAACAGATAATGCAGTTCCACATAAATAGTTCTGTGCAATTTCAGAAAGGTGTGGGTATTTGTATGCCTTCTGTCCCCACCAAGTACATACATCCATGGTGTAGTTCTCTATATCTTCATTCATGTGCAGTTTTAGCTCAGAAATTGAGCTTTTCTTTGCACAAGCAGATTCAAGTTTTTTATTAGATAATATTTTCCAGAAATCACCTTTCTGCAAGTTTTGTTTTTTAGCTTGTAGTGATTCGATAGCTGCATCAGGCTGGATGTCAGCAGTGGTGGTTGCACTGTCTGTATTCATGGTTGAGTTGGTTAGTTCTTGTAGTTCTACCTCAAGTATTTTTAAATGCAACTGTGCAACACTGTCATCTTGGAAACCAAATGTTTTAAACTGCAGATCTAAAAAATTTGCCTTACCCAATATTGGGTGTTTCTCTGTCTTCTCAAATCTGTTATAAGTCAGATCTTTCAGAGTCCTACATACTGTAGCAATCTGGAGATGACCTGTAATACAGAGTTCATCGTGCCACTACTGTCAATTGCACCACCATTACCTTCCCCATCACTATTTTCTGAATCTGAATATATCTTATTCTGCTCAATTAAAGTATTTAATTCAGACTGCATCTCAGTTAGCATTGGGATAACCATAGAAGATGTGACATACTTTTGTCCTGACAGTTTCTCAGTGGCACTCATAAAAAGGTTTTAATATTAATATTAATATTATGTCATTCAGAATGTCAGACTCATGGGTTGTAAGTGACTGTGGGACATTTCATGACCTCTGTTTTGCTGTATGCGCAATCGACAATGCTGCATTAATAGCAATGTCTTGCTGTGAAATACGTTCGGCCATTTCATATGCACTGTTCCACCTAGTGGCCACATCAATTTTAAGTTTCTTCTCTGGAAGAGAATTTCTTATCTGCATACCTCTCGGCAATGATGCTGCTGCTGCTGCTGCTGCTGGGCTGTTTCAGAAAAGTTTACTTAGTGCACGGCACTTGTCTAGAACTTTGTCAACTGCACTTACTTGTTTAATTGCTGCTGTTACTATCAAATGAAAGCAATGGCCAATACTGTACATCTAATATGTTTATTGATAAGACCGAGTAATTTGATAGCTTTAGTGATATTTGAGCCATTGTCTGTTATCAAAGAGCAAACCTTTTCAAGAGGAATTCTGAACTCTTCTGGTGAGGAACAGATTTGTTCCACTACATTCTCATCTGTATGTTTCTCTTGAAAAGAGCAAAAACCCAAACAAAAGTTTTTCCATGTAAATTGGTTATGAAGGACATGTGCTGTGAGACCCATATAAGCATCATTTGCACGTGATGCCCACATGTTAAAAGTTATAGCAACATAATTAGCATTTTCCAACTCTTTAATGTTTGTTTTCATTGTTTCATATATGTTGGGCATTAGTGAATAGATTAAAACCTTCCTAGATGGTAGTTCGTAGTTTGCATTAAGTGCGACTACAAAATTGTGAAACCCTTCCTTTTCAACAACTGACAATGGCCATGAATCAATTGTCACCATTAATGCTAGAGTTTTATAAAAACAAAATTTCTTTTAAAGGTAGCAGCTTTTTTTAAATCCATCCTCTTTATTGATTTATAAAAATAGAACAACAACAACAGCACAGAGTAATGCACAGTGATATTACAAATCAGACAAAGGAAAGAAAAAATGAAAATGATCTCTGTTCCCCAATCCCACTCCCCCACACCCCCCGCCTCCCACCCTGGAGTGTGCATACAGGAAAATATTGTAAAACCTAAGAATATCCCAGGAAGTGCATGGGGAGACCACAGAGTACCAGCCATCAGAGTAAATATGAGGCATACAGTTTGCCCCATTTTTTATCAAACAAGTTAAGTTTGTTACGGGAACTGGCAAGTAGACGTTCAACCCTGAAATAAATTGAGAGCTCATTTAGCCATTCATTGTAAGATATGGACAGTTGGTCCATAAAATGTTTAAGCACCAATTTCATTACCACTATGGAAATTAGAGCCATGTGGTACTTACACTCTTTGGCCTGGATAGTAGTGTAATTACCTAATATGCAGATTTCTACAGTAAAGAGGTCCTCTAGGCCTAGCAGGGGATCCAGTTAGGATTGAATTGAATGCCACAAAGGGGCACTTTTATCACAATGCCAGAATATGTGTAACAAGTTTCCTTCTTCCTTACCACATCTAGTGCAAGTAGGGTTGGGAAGATGGACAATTTTAGCTAGTTTGACAGGAGTGTAATGTAAGTTATTCAGGATATGGTATTGGGTAAGTCGGAGTTTATCTTGGGAGGTTTAAGTATAAAGGTCTTGCCATACCTGGGCCCGGTCGATTACTATCTCTGGTAAAAGAGAAGCCCATATTTTGGAGCCAGATATAGGATCTGGGTGACCAACAGAGAGGAGGTAAGAATATAAAAGGGAGAGACAATGGGGTTTAGTGGATAGATCATGGAAACTGTCTAGAATAGGCTGCAGCTTGGAAACTTGAGGGGAAGTACCAAAGGTTTTTCTAATTGAGTGTCTCAGCTGGAAGACTTTAAAAATGTGGGTGGGAGTTAAGCTATATTTCTCAAGAATAGTGGGAGAGAGAAGAAGGGAATCTGAGGAGTAAAGATCTGCTACTATAGCATTCCGTATTGGAGGCATCCAATCAGCAGTGAGGTGCGCTCCACCTATCTTTATGTTGGGGTTAGAGACAATAGGTTGAGTGAGGTCTTTTTGTGGAGAAATATTATAAAAAGACAAAATTGAAAGAAAACCTTTAGTGAGGTCCCAACTACTGAGTGAAAAAGTGGATCTGGTAAACTTTTTGGCGGAATATGATAGTTAGCAGGGAAGTAGATGTTGTGATTTTTTAGCAGCTGATTTTCCAACTTTAGCCAAGTGGGTATATAACCATCTGTAGAATTAGAGAGCCATCTGTCAATCCTGGCAAAGTGACTAACCCAGTAATACAGGAGAAAAATTAGGAAGGCCGAGACCGCCTGCTGCTTTAGGAAGACTCAGCTTGGTGAAGGATCTCCTAGGTTGTTTGTGCAGCCATATAAAGCCCGAGATAATGGAGTAGATCTTCTGAAAGAATGAGAGAGGAAGCCAAATGTTCAACATCAGAAGGGGGGTAGAAAAGCTAGGGGAGAACATCCATTTTAATGATGTTAATTCTTCCCCATAATAGAAAGTGGAAGAGATTCCCATCTATGAAGGTCCTAATGGAGGATGGTCACAAGGTCGTCAAGGTTCAGTTTCTTGATAAGAGAGAGATCAATGGATAGGTAGATGCCCAAGTATTTGAGTGAGTAAGGGGGCCATTTGATGTCATAATTGCTAAAGTCAGCCCTGTGTGTAACATGGTTAAGTGGTAAAATTTCAGTTTTGGTGAGGTTAAGTTTATAGTTGGAGAGATGGCTGAATTGGGATACAATATCCAGAAGATGTTTCAGAGATGTTGCAGGATTCTCTACATGCAGAAGAACATCATCTGCATAGGCTGAGAGAGTAAGAGTGTGGTCAAGAACTGAGATCCCTTGTATCTGGGGTGATAATTTAATGTGAAGCAGGAAGGGCTCTAGATATAGACTGAAGAGGAAGGGTGAGAGGGAGCAGCCTTGTCTTGTGCCTGTATACAGGGGAAACCATGAGGAAAATACCCATTACAATAAACCTTTGCTGATGTAGAGAAGTATATGGCCTGAATCCATTGAATAAAAAGGGGGGTGACCCATTTTTTGCAGCGTCAGCCAGAGAAACTTCCAGTTCACCCTATCGAAGGCCTTCTCGGCATCCAATGAGATTAAGGCCATCGGAATTTGAGAAGAATGGGCTGTCTGGAAAATATGGCTAAGTTTCTGGAGCTGGTTCACAGAGGACCGGCCTGGGACAAACCCCACTTGTTCAGGATTCAAGAGAGGAGACCAGACCTTCCCTATTCAGAAAGCAAGTATCTTGGTCAGAATTTTAATATCGCAGTTTAAAAGGGAAATCAGGCTGGAGATATATGGGCTTTATTGGGTTTTAGGAGGAGGATTATGGTCGCTTCTAGAAGTGATGGGTCAAGGGAATCAGCGTTAAGCAAGTGTTGGTATAGTTGACGCAAGAGGGGGGCTAATTCTTTAACAAAAACTTTATAAAAGTTAGAAGGAAAGCCATCAGGACCAGGTGTTTAGTCCAGGACCAGGTTTGTATTGCATCCTCCACCTCTTCCAAGGTGATTGGGTGCAATAAGAGAGGTTTGGTGATAGTCAGACAAACAGGGGAGAGCAAGGGAGTCTAGATAGGTTTCAATTTCTTGGGAAGATATTGGAGAGGGTCATTTTACTATATAGAGAACGACAGAAATTTTCAAAGATCTGGGCAATGTCTCCAGGGGCCGTTTTAATTGAGCCATCTGAGGCCTGAATGGAAGGTATGAGCCTTGAGCTTTCCAGTTTATGAAGCCAGAGAGCTAAGAGTCTACCAGCCTTTTCTCCTTGGTCTGTATAAATAACCTTTGTTTTCAGGAGGGCATCTTCGGCCTTTTCTCTCAGGAGATCTGCATATTTATTCTTAAGATCCAGGAGCTTAGAGATGGAGTTGGAATCCACAGAGGCTGATAAGGAGAGCTCGACTGCCCATATTTGAGATAGAAGAGATAGAGTCTCTTTTTCTCTTAATCTCTTCCTTCTGGAGGTTATCTTAATAAATTCCCCCCAGAGATAGCATTTGAGTGCACACCATATAAAATCTTGTCTTAGCACTGTGTCCTGGTTAGTGTCCATAAAGAGTTGGATAGAGGCTTTGATCTTGGAAATAATGTGATTATATCTTAAAAGTTGGGTATTCAGTTTCCATGACCTAACTTTGGGCCTGTCGGGGAAGGGGGAAAGGATCACCCAGACCAGCGAGTGGTCTGAGAGTACTATAGGCTCTATGCCATCCTGGGAGAGACCAAGGAGGAGAGGGATACTAAGCAATACAAAATCCAGCCTGGACCGGGATTGATGTATAGAGGAATTGAAGGAGAAAAGTTTGTGTGATGGATTAAGTAGGCACCATGGATCACAGAGCCCAAGAGTGTCCATAAAATCATTAAGTGCCCTTTGAGACACAGAAGGGGGTTTTAGTGGCTGGTGAGTCCTGTCCAGATCTTGGGTAGAGGAAATATTCAAATCCCCTCCTAGAATCAGAGCAATGGGGAGGAAGGGGGCAATTTTGTCAGCCAGCTCCATAAGAAAGGACAGGTCACCCCCCCGCCAGTCCATATAGTGAATCCAGAATTAGAGTAGAACCCAGAAGGGACCCTTTAACCAGGACGTATCTGTCATTGGGATCCTCCACTGTGGATTCTGCCTGAAAAAGGATCATGTTTTTGACCAGTATAGCCACTCCCTTACTCAAGGAGGAGTCCCCCAAAGCAAAAAATTGAGATATCCCTTGTCTACGCAGCCAAATGGCCTCTTTTGCTAATGAATGAGTTTCTTGTAGTAAAATGATATTAGCAATAAATAGGGCACAGTGCTTGAGCACTTGAAATCGCTTCCTAGAGTCTCTGACTCCCCTAACATTCCATGTAACAATTTTACGGGTATTAAGAGCCATATCTGAAATTTAGCCATGAAGATGTTCTAGGAGAGTGAAAGATAAATATGAGCAACAAACCAAATGGCACACTCCAGCCCTCACCCTCCCCCCCAGACCATCCCTAACAATATAAACCTTGTAGGAAACAATAATTTCACAACTCTAACACCAAATACTGTTATCCGTAAAAGCCACCCTCACTATACCAAAAAAAAACAAAACAAAAAGAACAGCATGACAGTACTCTGGATATCGTGGTTTCTGTAAGTCAGGCATACCCTCCCCACCCCCAAAACCCCAATATACAAAACACTGCTGATTTGAATTAGCATATACAGAAGATTCCAGAAAAGAGCCAGTACAACTGAAGCCAAACATATAGAACACTAACTGGTTCCCCCACCAGCTACACCCTTCACAGCAAAGAACACAAAAAATCCAACAACTATTTACAGAGGATTTCACTATTAGCCAGATAATATTTATGTGAGAAAGTAGCATGAAGGAAATCCAACCCCCTCAAAGCTTCCCAACATAATGCTGGACCCCTTAGACTAAAGGCAGATCTGAAACGAGAAGTTGGGAAGCTTACCCCTTCATCATACAGCATGCAATGCAGCTCTGCCTTGAGCCAACATAGCCTGGAGCATCCTGTTCTACCTCCCTCTCACAAACAGGCTAAAACCAAACAAGGTTCTAGCAATGAGTAAAGTATTCCCATCCATGTTATTTTTAGGCAAGCGGAGCCTTTAAGAGGCTGCAATGAGGGGACCATACTCAGGATCAGGTCCCCAAAGTGCCCTAATCAGACACCAGATCCTGAGGGTAGAATACTTAGATACCAGTGGATAAACCGAGGACTGAGTATTGAGGGAGGCCTGAGACAAGTCACCGGGAAGCGGGACACCAGGAGACCATGAATGCAATTAGGAGAAGGGAGAGGAGAAAAAGATTGCCTACCTCATTACCTATGTAGGACCCTTCCAAGAGCAAAAGGTGGCAAGTAGGCCTTGAGGTGGAAACACTGGGAAGCTTGCCATTAAGTCGGGAGGAAATTGTCTCTGGGGAAGAATGAGACTGTGGGACTAGGGGCTGTTCCAAACACTAAATCGGTCCCTAGGAAACTCACCACTGTAATAGAGTTCCTCTTAGTGAAAGTGGTGCCTCCAGTCAGCAGTGAGCTTACTCTTCAAGGCCTATACTACACAAGGAAAGAAGGAAAAGGCCTCAGGTCGGTACCCCCCACACCCCGACTGCAACTCCCTTCAACCGAGCCCTAGGAGGCAAAATCAAGAAGGTAAAGAAAATTGCTAAAAACACAATAATAAACTTAACGTCCAATGTGTACTTAAACCAGCATTAGTCTGCATTTATTCAGCCTGATTTAAACAAGTCAGGTAGCCTGGAAGAGAGATCTGAAGAGGCCTGGGTGGGGGTATCGTAAGAAAGCCAGGAGCCATTGATGGAGACTTGGAGTCTTGCAGGGTAGAGCATTTTAGATGGGATGCCAGCTGCGATTAGTTTGCAGACAGTGGAGTGAAAGGAAGAGCGCTTCTGGCGAGTTTCATAAGGGAGGTCCTGCATGACATGAAGCTTAGATCCTTCCCAGGTAATTGTTTGAAGCTCACAAGCTTTGGTCAGGACATGTTGGTTTTCTATGAAGCTAAGGAATTTCAGGATGATTGGACGCGGTGGGACTCCTGCTGGTGGCTTTGGTCTAAGGGACTGGTGAGCCTATTCGATTTGGTAACCGTGGTAGAGGGGAGAAGGACGTAAGACCTTGAGTAGAAACTTTTGGAGGAAAGCAACGGTGTTTGGCCCTTCTGACAATTCTGGTAGGCCCAGGATGAGGATATTGTTGAGTCAGCTTCTCCCCTCAAGATCCTCCGTTTTCAGCTGAAGTTTTGAATTTGCTGGCAGAGGCGGGCAATTTCAGGGTCCACTTTGTCTCTCCATTTTTCCAAGGAGGACAAATGTGCCTCTGAATCCCCTACCCTCTTGTGGAGTTCAGCTAAGTCTCCTCTAATAGATTTTATTTCAGAAGATATTATCAGCTAGCATTTCTATGAAGGGCAGGAGTTCTTGTATGAAACAATCCTATGTAAGGGAGATTGGTTGAGGGATTGCAGAGCTGGATTTTCCGGTTGAAGATCTTTGAGCTTTAGGCTTTTTAAGCATTTTCTTGGATGATGCAGGCGGCATGTGTTTAAGGGAGGCCTGCCTCATATCAGCATCCATCGCATCTGTTAAGGCCTAAAGCGATGCAAAACAAATGACAGAAGACGATTGCTGAAGGCAGGTCCTTCCTGATTAGGTGAATATTTCTAGTAGAACCCTGCTAAATCAGGCCAAATTAGCGTTAATTGAAAGGAAGGGGCAGGAGCTCCAGACCTTTGCTGCTGCTAGGCTGCTTGCATTTACGTGATCTCTCCTGGCAGCAGCTTTTTATGTTTAATGAAATCTTTCATGGACTTTTGGCCTGGTATTACTCCAGACTGCACAGTCGCACCACAGCTTGAACTTCGTTTGGATTCTTGGTACTCTTTGTGTACTCCTTGAAAGATACTGTATTGGGATTGATGCATGCACTCAATGTGTCTAAGAAAACTACTTGTTGTTGACCCTTTCACTTTTATAAAAAATGTTTTCCTTGCATAAACTATATCTATAATCTGTTACCAATTTCTCATCTCTAGAATTACCAGAACTGCTATCATAATAGTCATATATAGAATGTCGCTGACTTCTTTTTCTGATGGATGTCTGTTCAGGTTATTCTGTGCCATGACTCACATTTACACATGTTTCTGCTGTCATGTTGGTCTGACTACTCACACTATTCTCTGCTACAACTATTGCATTCTCATCTGCTTCTGTTGTCTGTCGGACAGTAAAATAAAATTAAGAAAACTATAAGGTTAACTGTACTGATTTTGATACAATACAAAATAAAATACAACAGGGGTTGCTGGGAAGTATGACAAAACAGATATCTCTGTAATGACACCATTACTCCTATAATTTAAGTAATGATTGCATTTACCCTTTGTGCTGCATCTTAAACCCAAATCAGGTTCAAAGGGGTACACACAGACATTCATGGGGGTATCGCAGTCATTTGGTGGTGGTGGTGGTACCACTGTAGGAAGTAGTACTAATAAGCTGTTACTGTGTTACAAGTGCAATCAGGTAGTGTGTGTGGGGAGGGTGCTCCATAAACTTAAGACAGGAGTCCCTCCCTGTGATATAGCCCTGCCAAATGTACATTAAGTGTTACACTGCTAACAGGCAGTCATGTGGGAAGGGCACTCCATAAACGTAAGATAGGAGTCCCTCCCTGTGACGCAGCCCTGCTAAATGTACATTAAGTATTACACTGCTAACAGGCAGTCATGTGGGAAGAGCACTCCATAAACTTAAGACAGGAGACCCTCACAACAACACTGGATGGAACAGGACCAGGTCAACTATCAGCATATATGTTTGGGAGGGGCTGCAATCATGACTGACTGTGCAGTGTACACCTGCTGTTTTACATTCAGTTACATTGTATTTGGCAGGGGACTATTATAAAGGAACACATAGTTGTCACCATTGCCACCATATACATTGTTTGTAATGTTGCTAGTACTACTAACCTAGAATCTCTTCCCTTAATAATAAAGTGAAAGGAAGCCAAGACTGTTTTTAGTATCGGAGTTTGGTGTGGTGGGGGAGCAGTGTTGTGCTGATGTCTGTCAAGTAAGATTAAGAAGAAAAAATATGCTGATAGTTTAGATTATGTGTCTACTAGGTGGATGGATCACACAGTATCATCTCCAGACTGCTATGTAGTCTTTCTCCTATTTAGCTAAACAGCTAGTAGTTACATTACTGAAGACACAATCAATGAATCGATGCCAGCAATCCTCTATGTAGTCTCCCGTGTTTGTGCTCAACTCTGACTGTTGCTCCTGTTGTTACAGCCAGGAACCATTGGACGCGTACCCATAGATATCACCGCTATAATATATCCCCCTCTCATTGTCATATGAATTTGTGTCTGTGCATGGGGGGGGGGAACAACAGCATAGACAAAACAAAACATCAGAAGTGGCTCATTGGCTGTTGAACTGACGTGTGTGTGTGTGTGGGGGCAGACATCTACTCCAACCAAATCCATAACCAGCAGTAAGTAGACATAATGGAACAGCTGACTGGTCAAAATGGAGGTGGGGCCGTACCCTTTGGTAACACATTGGAGTGTCACACAATACACTCAATTGAAAACATGAAGTCCAAGAAGTGGCTTGCCTAATGACATACATCTTACAAAAACCATATTAAGCAATACGTCAAATTGAAATTCATAAGTATAAATACATTCTTGAATGCAGGAAAGGACACATGATGTGATGTATTAGCCAAACTACATTTTGGACACCAAAACCTAAATGTCAGAAAGCATGTACTGTACTTTACAGTCAGCAACTTATAAGTTATGTCATCATTTTTTTTTTGGGTGCTTAGCCTTATACTCGTTAGGTATTCCCACTATTTTTCTTTTCTTTTCAGATGTTATTTCTAATTCAGCACGGTCACGCAGTCCAGATTCAGAGTTCAAGAGAAATTGTAGTTCTCCCCAAGGAAAGACGTCAGCTTCTTGATTCAAGTCCTCTAGCCTTCTGATGATATATTTTCAGGGTCCTGTGCAATAAACCTGATGGAAAGAGCAATATATGTTACAAAGATGACTTTCTTTATAACCAAGTATTGCATTAATAAAACTGTATTCAAAATAAAGAATATGCAGTTGTTTATTGTGTTACAATTATTTTTTTTCTCAATGGTGAGGAGGGCGATACCAGAATAGGATGACACACAGGTATGATGCATCACAAACAAATCTGGCCAATAAGACATATGAGACACTTCATATTTTACAGGTAATACAGTCATCAGTGCAGTGGATGAACAGCAGGGAGTGGTGGAATGCTTGACTGAGGGCCACCAAGCTACTGTAGGTCCTGACTGCATGCGAATGTTTAGGCTCCCCTGGGCTGGGGTTGTCAGAAACCAAGTTCAGTGAACAAGCAAGGCATTCAACATCACCCTTCCACATAAGAGAGACTGGTTTCACAAGATCAGCAATCTGGTCATGGGACACAAATTTGGTAAAGTGGGTTAGGAATTAAAGGGACATGGGGCATCAGACTGACCGGGTGGTGGTAAATGACATTCAATCTGGAGCGAGGGGAGGTACCAAGCCAGCCGGGTACAAATACAACAGGTACCTCAGGGATCAGTCCTTGGCTCGTACCAGTCATACGTAATGTCTTTTTGTCTTTATTAGTGCCATTGCAAAATAGTTGGAGAGGAAAGGTGACACCAAGATATGCAACAGGGTGGATACTCCATATGAGGTGGAGAAAATGTGGAGACCAGACATATGAGGAAAGAGATTACTCAACCTCAATATGTACTCTCTGGATGAAAGGGGGGTAATTTGGGGTTAGGGGTTAGGGAAATGAATAGAAACATTTTAGTACCTTAAGGGCAAGAGCAAGGAGCAGGGGGGACACCCCTTCCAGTACATGAGTAGTGGCAGAATGAGGGGGCATGATATCAAATTTGACACAGTGGCAGGCAGCCGGGTAGGTTAAATGGAAATGTGAGGAAGTTTTTCATTACGATTACGGAGAGGTTGGTGAACACATGAATGGTCTCTTTGCCACATGTCCAGGAGGTTGAAGCAATGACAGAGTTGACGGAGGGAACATGCCTGGGAGGGACTAGCATAGGGAACCTTACACAGTCACACAAAGGTGGGAATGATGGGTGAAAACCAACTGACCACCAGATTAGGTCTGGCCAGGGGCCCGAGCCCACACACAAGTGTAGTGATGATTATGGGCTGACCGGATGTGCTGTGCCAACCACCAGTCCTTATCTGCTTACAAAACTATGCTAATTACAGGGGTCAAAATTTGCACTGGTGGCCCAGTAGCCAAAAACACTGGTAGATTTTGTATGGGGGTACTGGATTATTCTTTAACTAGGCAGCCCAACAGCCAGAGTTTGTAGTGGAAAAGGTAACATTTCAATAAGTACACCAACTGGGCTAATGAAGAAGTGTGTGGGGCCAGTAGTTTTCCAAGTCACTCACTAGCCCTGATGGCTTGGCTAGTGGTTGCAAAACAAAACACTTAATTTCAACCCCTGTAATTACTATACATCTATCATGACGTCATCTAGCAAGTACATTCTTCAAAAGATGATATAAAGGAGTGAATGTTGAATAAATGAGGAAGACAATCTTATATTGCATGTCTGCTTAATGGTTATTACATTTAAAGAACTAGGCACTTACAATTCACTTCAGTCCTCCCTACTATAGCTCTGTTCCTTGAAGCACTGCAACTGATGGAATTTCCATATTCACTATGGAAAGAAAAGTAATAGTTGTGTACCCTCCCAAAATTAATATCTGCATTCAATTAAAATACACACAGGCAAAGTTGATCCGGTAAATACACTTTATGAAATTCACAAATATTCTCTTGTAATGGGTCTGACTCTGCATGGGGTGGGGGACTGGGGGACCTTGTTCACATGACAGGCAGTGACAAACATAACTCATGAAAAAAGTTAAGAAAATCAGCTATAAAATCGTAATATGAGAACAAAATAAGCACAAACAAAATCTTGCCTCAGGTGCAGTTCCTGACTCCTGAGTCACACAAACAAGGGCCAACCAGCCAACCAATCAAGGAGGAGGAACAACAGGCAAGGAAGGAGAGTAGCAGGCAGGCAGCAGCCAGTATAAAGTATATGAAGGCACTAAGGCAGTGGCACTGTGGGTAAGATGACAAAAGTAGAAAAAATATTTTCTACTCTTATCTGACCAAGGAAGTGCGGCGTGCCCTCATTTACTTTATACTGCTACTCTCCTTGCCTGTTGTTCCTCCTCTGATTGGTTGGCCATGTTTGTCACTCAGGAACAGCACCTGAACCAACATTTTGTTTGTGCTCATTTTTTTCTCAAATTAAGATTTATTCTCACTACAAATATTAAATAGCTCTCTGTCGAAACATCCCCAGTGGCAGCGCCTGCGCCAGCGCTTGCAGCGGCCACAGCAGTGAGCATGAGCCGTGTTTCTACCCCTTACCTTCCCAATTCCCCTTCTCACCCAGCACCCAGAGTCATCAGACTCTGTTCTGCAGGCAGTACTGTATTGTAGTACATTACAATTAACTGCAGTAGCACGCTGTCTAGTGTCTAGCAAGAAAAGCAGTACAAAAAGTAGTATACTAAACGAATGTGATGGAGGTGCACCGTGCAGGAGGAACTGTCAGACTCAACCAATGTTGTATTGTAAAAGGTGCCAAAAAAGAGTTCCCAAGGGCTTCTGCCCAATTTTTAACCCCTGACTGTGCCTGTTATGTTACTATGCCTGCATGCCATGCAGGTGGGTCAACTCAGTTTAGGGTATTTGGCAATTTTTATTGAGGGGGGAACAATGTAATGCCTTTTTTGGTACCCAAAGTGGGGTTAATGAAAAAAAGTTTTTTGGGGGTGGTTTACTTTATAACTTGCATTTGACTGTTATCTCTGTGGTTATCCTGCCATTTCTTGTCCACAGAAGAAGCAGGCTCCAGCTCCATTGCTCCTTCAGTTTTACTAGTACCGCAGTTCAGCGACCAGCTGTTTGTCACCACACATTTGGGAAAAAAAAACAAAAAACACTGACTGAAGTCTTTAGAAATAAAATAAGAATGTATACTGACTGCTGACATTTGCGTTATGCCCCATAAATACCAATGAAGTGTGGCTGCTGCTGCCTGCTCTCAGTCAAGTCACATGAAAACACCCACCGAACAAACACTCGTCCCAACTTTCATATTTCATTTTAAACCCTTTCCTTTAACAGTGACTGATTCTGCAATGCACTGCAAAATGAAACCCACATAAAAAAAAATGACCATAGAAATTAAACTAGCCAGTTATCCAGCACTGACAGCAGCCAGCCATGGGGTGTGTGTAGTTCACTCACACCGAGCCACAGCTAAAATTGATCCCACTGTAGGTCACACTACTAGGGAGTACTGGTAGCTGTGGTGTCTCAGATAGTCGAGATTTTTCAAGGCCTGCCAGGCCTGCCACCTTGCCGGGAATTGGAGCCAAGGGAGGGAAGGGATTGAGATGGATCACAACACCCAGTCTGGTCCCAGTTCTTTTTTCTTCGGACTTCAAGCCAGCCTAGCCTCTGTGCAGCCTAGTCAGTCATTGGACTTGTTTTGACTGAGCAAAAATAAGTTACTGCAAACTTGGAATAATGGAATTCTTAATCTTAAGTAATGTTTGATAAATAAGTGACATGGCAACTGAATGAGCAATCGAACCAGCACTGTTCCTAACTTCCTAGGCCTAATGAGGCATCAGACGTGCCACTTCTGCTGACCAACCAATGTAGATCGATCAGATTCATTCATCCCATCCCACACTACTGGATGATTTGAATTTGTGATTTTTTCTTTCTTTCTTTTACTGTTCTGTTCTCCAAATTGCAATCACAAGCAGTAAATCTGGACTTCGCACTTGCTGACAACCACGACCACCTCAAGCTCAAGTGAGCCTGTTGCCTAAGTCCTCCCTGTCTAATGCACTGAACAGTGTGAACTGTGAACATCGGCGCAGACACAACTCAGACAACACCCGCTATTGGCTATTGCTCCTACAGCCTCTGCCCTCTCTAAATCTTTGCCAATCAGAAATTTAGACATTAAAATTAACCCTATTAACAGCATGACTGAGCCTGAATGACATCTTTTGCCAATTTATGCCACACTACAGAAGTAACAAATAAAAAAACGTTTGTCAATGCCGAATGTTTACTTGCTGGTACTAGCACTGGAAGTGCAGGAGTTAGACAGATGCAGAACAGGAATGGCAGTGAAGTATTGAACTTCATGCCAAACCCACCTCCACCCTGCAGAGATGGACAAGCATTGGGGTATGCCTTTGGGTCGTCTCCCCATAACAGTCATGCCATTTCACCTTACCCTATCCTGCAGACACCAACAAGTGTTGAGGTGTGTCTTGGGGTGTGCGACTTTACAGTCACCCCATTCCATAAGGACATATGCTGAAATGGGTGCAGTATAGGAGAATGGGGTGAACGCTAGAGCTGAAGAGTCCAAGGCACACCTCGAAGCCTGTCACTGGCTGCAGGGTGGGGGTGGAATGGCATGAGCATTACAGCCAGCAATCCAAAGGCACATCCCTGACGCCTGTCAGTCTGTACAGGGTGGGATGTTAAGGTTAGAAACCCTAACACCCTGGGAGTTTGTTGATATTTGCACTACAAATTTTCAGCATGGCTTTTTGTGACCCACACCCCATGAAAGCATTTGGGACCTCTGCTCATGAACAGTGGCACTGTGATTTTGTTAATCTTTCCCAAATGTTGATTTCCCACAGTGACCATGCCACTGTGTGCCAGATGTGTGAAAACACAGTTCAGGCAGGATGTGAAAAATGACAGCTGTACTGTTCATAAGGAGGTGTGAAAAAATGTCAATGCTAAAAATCTGGAGTGAAAATATGAAAAATCCTCTAAGTTACAAGCGTGTGTAGAAACTGCGCAACACATGCTCGTAACACAGTCATCTTTTAGAATTTTTTCACCAAATTTTCAGCATAGGCTGTTTGGGAGCCTACCTCATGAACAGTGATGCTGTCATTTTGTAATCAGTCCCAAAAAGGTGATTCTGTGCAGTCACCACAAAATCACCTTTCAGGACTGAATAATGAAATGACAGTGACTGAGTTCACGAGGTGGGGTCCCAGGAACCCCATGTTGAAAATCTGGAGCCAAAAATCACAAAAATGGCTGAGATATTCACCTAAGTTGAGAACCCTCCATTTATGCCATTATACAGCTTACCAGCATTTCTTCAGTTCGTGGTTGGCTTTGAAGAAGGCAGATGTGTTCCCTCTGTACCAAAGATCATCGTGCCAGGCTCTGGAGGTAAGTATGGGGTGAAGGGGGTTGTGGGGAGTTCAGGTGTGCAAAGGGAGGGTGCGGGTTGGGGGATGGGGCACCAAAGACAAAGAGGGACCATTTTTTTCTTTCACAGGCAAACCCCCCCCCAAAAAAAAAACATTGGGGGGAGGTTTTTCCTTTACAGGTTTGCTTTTGGTACACTGTGGTGGGCTTCCATTGTGCCAGCTGTATCATTTGGGGAGGGTGACTGAAGCCAACAGAGATTGGGCCCCCTGTTGGCACAGAAAATGGATCTGTATTTGAGGGGGCACATGATGCCGAGGGGGAATTGGCACCCTCTTGGCATATATAACTATTACATGGGAGACATTATGTTGATGGGGATTGGGCTCCCCCATCAGCAAATGAACTGTGGAGGGGGCATGCTGACAGGGGGACTGGGCACCCTCATCGGCTTTCATGGGGACTGTGAGTGGTGGATGGTGACAGCCGCCACCATGTTTATTGAAATGTTACACCAGACAAGGCACTGCCCTGCAATGACTGGTCACTCTCTCATTGCAGTGGCTAATTCATTTCAAGCTAGTGGAACGCTTGCTGAACTAGTGTCAGCAGCAGCATGCCACTGCATTGGGTAATGAGGGCCAAGCCCAAGAATGCGGTGGTGGCACTGGCCACCAAGGTGCTGCACCTCCAAAACCCGTTTCTCTCCTAAGCTGCTACATAATGTTTCTTGTGCATGAGTGCAAACAAACATAAAAAATACTTCCATTCACACATGGCGCTCCACAGGATACTGTTTTTTTTAATTGCCAGTTGGCATGGCTCGTGGATCGCAATTTGCGACTACAGGCAAGCCAAGCTGTGCCTTGGGCTTGAGCTTAGCCTGAGCCAGTCCTGGCTTGCCCAGGTTTGAGGAAAGGCATCCCTCCACCGGGGTTATACTCCTCCCTCTTTAAAAAAAAAAAAACAGTAATTTTTACAACACTGGTTTTAGCAACAAGCCCGTAGAATGCATGTACATTCCATACTGATGGGGCTTTGGGTTGAAGCTTCCACCCCCAACACTTTAGAAGCCCCACCCCAGGGTTCTTTTAAACAATAAACAAATTACAGTACAGACTTTACTGTATGCACTGTAATTACTCCATTACCCTGGGGTTGAAAAATGTGTAGTATTAGCAATCATAGTACGGTCTCATAACATTTCATCAACACACTGTACATAATTACATTTTCAAGTTTCATTTGTCTGGACCAAGTCTGCACCATGCCTGGATAAAAAAAATCAGCATTCTTATGTTCTCTTCCTGACCTATGCTTCACTGTAAATGTAAAATGCTGTAAGGTCCGGTACCACCGCATGATGCAGGCATTCTGGTCCTATATCTGATTTATCCAGCACAAGGGGCTGTGACCAGTGAGGAATGTAAACTCAGTACCCCATAAATAAAAGCTTTAAGCTTCTATTTCCCACACTGCTTTTCAATGGCTGTGTATTTTTGTTCCCTGTCGTGTTGCTTATGACTGATATAAATGATGGGGTGCTCTTCTCCTGCAGTAGTCTGGCTCAGCACTGCTCTGATCCTTGTCTCAGAAGCAACTGTGTGCACCTCAAAAAAGAAACTAAAATTAGGGCACCTTAATACAGCGGAAATACACAAGGCAGCCTTGATAGCCCTAAAGGCCTCATCACAAACATTTCTTTTTGGTAAGGTCAGTTAATGGGGTGATGATGGAGGCAAAATTAGGAATAAATCTCCTATAGTACTGTGCTAGGCATAAGAAGAACCTAACTTGTTTTTTTGTTTTGGGCACAGGGTTGTTGGCAACTGCCTCTACTTTTTCTATTTCTGGTCGCACACATCCATTTCATGGTAGGAACCCAAGATACCTTGTTTCTGACATTGCTAAGGCACATTTGGTGAGGTTTATGGTGAGCCCTGCTTTCTGTATTGACTTTAACACAGCGGTCAACTGTGTTTTGTGCGTTGATCAGTCTGGCCAAGTAAGCTGTGTGTGGGGGGACAGTATACTATCCATCAATCTTTGAAATGTAGAAGAGGCTCCGTGCAGACCAACAGGCATTGTGGTAAGCTGGTACAAACCAAGGGGCATGCTGAAAGTTGTTTTCTCCCCAGACTCAGGGGCCAAGGGGATCTGCTAGCTTCCCTTGGTCAGGTCAAGTGTGCTGATAAACTTAGCATTATCAATATTGTCTGTTTTGTCGTCCACCCTAGGCATGGCATATCCGTCAAAATGAGAAACATTGTTGATGTTTCCAAAATCTAGGCATAGCCCAATGTCTCCTTCCTTCTTTGGAACCACCACTATTAGAAGTGGGTGAAGTGCTCCCACTTTGCTGCACGGAGCACTTCACGTATTATCCCCAAATCTGCGTTGTGCTCCGCAATGCAAAGCAAATTACTCTGCCTATAAATTTGAACGTGAAGTACATTGTTTCCAATGGACCTTGCATTACTTTGCCTTGTATCACAGCCTTCCACTTAATTTTAACGTGAAGTGCCATTGATTTTAATGGACTTTGCTTTGCCTGTTTATTGCTATTTGAGGTGAATTGTGCATTGATTCATTGGACGACAGGTCACATGGGCTCTATATTGTCTTGCACAGCCTTAGTTCTGCATAGTGTGTGTAGTGGAAAGCTGGAGACAGTTTAGAAACATAGAAACATAGAATTTGACGGCAGATAAGGACCACATGGCCCACCTAGTCTGCCCATTTTCCTACCTAACAGATAAGCTGCAGATCCTAGTTAATCAACAGCTTACTTCCTCTTACCCACCCCTAGGACTGCCTTATGCCTGTCCCATGCATTCTTGAAGTCTCCCACTGTTCTTGACTCCACGACCTCCTCAGGGAGGCTGTTCCATGCATCCACAACCCTCTCAGTGAAAAAATACTTCCTCACATTACCCCTGAGCCGTCCCCCCTCCATCTTCAAATTGTGCCCCCTTGTTCTTGCACATCTCTTTTTCTGGAAGATGCTACCCACTTGGACTTTAATTTCCTTGAAGTAGTTTGCTCTCAGAGCTCTGAGAATCAAACCATCAAAAAAGCTTTAAAAAAATTACTTTTGATCCAATTATTTTGTTCCAAATTTAGTACATAGACTATAGGAAACCCTCCTGTGCTTAGATCATCGAGTGTTTATTGTTTTTGTATGCATTTTGAATGTTAATTTAGAATATTCAGCCTGTATACTGACAGACACTGTTGAAGTGTGCTTTGGGGGAGGGGTATATCTGTGGTAGAATGAGAGCCACATGAGAAAGGCAGTCTTTCTTTCTGTTTTGTACTAGTAGTGTGAGTGTTAGTATTTGTGTGTTTATGTACACACAATAATACCTGAAGTAATTTTTGATAATTATTATCTGTTTGTTGTGGTGCAGTGCATACTTTCATTCTGTTTAAAAGATTTGTTTATATAGTGTACTGCACTGTTACATTTTCTACGCATTACCTGTAGTGTGTGAATGTGTGCGTGTGTGTGTGCCATCAAGTCAGACACATTTTATTGTGCCACAGAGTAATCACCGCACTCTGAATTGGTTATCCATCTGTGGTATTTTTTACTGCTTCCTTCTATCTAGCTAGTGGACTGCTACTGCAGCACCCTCTCCCCCAACCTGCAAAAGGTATAATTTATTTTTCCAGTTTTTGATTTGTGTGACCACTGGTTAAGGTGCTTTTGTGTCTGTGCGGCTGCATCTCTTTATAGTGTGCAATCTGTGTCTGTGCGTTTGCATTAGTTTAGTGCCCAATCTGCATCTGTAAGCCAGAGTTGATGTTTTGTGACTTCCCATCCACCCCAAATTTCTGAAATCTCAATTTGTTGTGAATTTTCTGTGTAATCTCAAAACATGCCTGCAAAGAGATGTGCATGCAAAGATGCTTCTGGCCATGGCACTGCTGCCAGTGGCAAGAGTGGCCATGGGCATGGTAGTAGTACGCAGCAGAAGTGCATAGTTGATGCCAGTAAAGGGATTTCTCTGATTATGTTTTTTACAGTACAATCAGTAGCTTCAATCATGGTTGAAGATGCTGTTGTCCCCGCTGGTGGTAGTGAAGTTGCTGATGGCATGAGTATTGCCCCAAATTCAACCAGTGACAACAAGTTAATTAGTTTCCCAAATGTTATAGAGTCTAAAGCTTAATATGTATAACCACAAGGAAAGGAGGGAGAGCATGATAGAAACTATCAAGTACCAAAATGGAATCAACAACGTACAAGGGGCAGTATCTTTCAGAAAAAGAGATGTGCAGGAACAAGGGGGCAAAATTTGAAGATAGAGGAGTATAGAACAGGGGCAACATCAGGAACTATTTGTTCATGAAGAGGGTGGTGGGTACAAGGACAAACAAAAACTAATGATCAGTGTTATGGTGTAAGAGCAGCAGTTAAAGCATGCCCATTATTTGGAGTTGGTGCACCTCCATGCGCTCCAACCGCTGCTCCACATTGTCAGTCTGGTGGTTCACATGGTCCAACTCACTCCACATCATGCCCAAATCGGCATGTGTGGCAGATATTCATCAGCTGGGTTGCCACTGTCACCTACAGGTTGTGGAGCAGCCACTTTCTCCATGGTCTGCCCCCAGTCGACACCATGTGCAGGTTAAGGCTGTGCTGCCATCTGTTGCCCACCAGGGCCAGCAGGTGTATTCCTGCCCTGTTCGGCAAGCTTGGCCTGCCATTCTGCATGGTGGTGGTTGTATAGGTGGGTGCGCTGACCGCCTGTGCCCAGATGACTTCCCTTGGGGCCACAGCACACCACCTCACCTCACAGATTGCACTTCACTACACTGGTGTCCACAGGCGGTGTAGTGAAGAACTCCCACACTAATGAGCTATGGGGAAGACCGGGCACAGGTGGGAGGGAGCCTGATATTGTTTCTGGCTGCTGCTGGTGCTCAGTTGGGGCCAGGGGAGGGGAAACCTGCTGCTGCTGCTGCTGCTGTGGCTGTGACTGCTGTAGCTCATCCCTCACTTTCTGCTGAGCCACTGATGCAGGGGCCTTGGCAGGTGGTGGCACTGGTGGGGGGGCACGGTAGGTGCCACCGGAGGTGGTGTTTCCATGGCACCACTACATCCTGCTACAGGGAAGGGAAAATTATCCCAGAAGGTGCTCTGGTTCAGGCACGGGGTTTATATTTTTTGCTATCTCTCTGTCTCCTCTCAAACACAGTTCTTTCTCCCAAACAAGGTAAGGCAAAAGTGAAAGTCTTTCACTCTTTTGCATGGATAACTTCCTGCCTGAAACATGTGACCTGCAGACTGTGAGCCATGTGATCTGTGGGTTGTTACAATGCTCACTCCCTCTGACTTTAAAAGAAAATAAAGCGAAGTAACGTGGAGTCATCATAATGCAAAGTCATTATGATGTGAAGTAGAGAAGTACTGCATTTCAATGGGCACTTCGCATAGCTATATGACAAAGTGTAGTGGGCCAGTTTGCCTCTACAATGCTAGCAAAGTTCAACTTTGCTGCATCTCTAACCACTATGGGCAATGACCAGGCATTAGTGGATGACTTTATGATGCCCAATGTCTTTAACTTTTCAGTCTCTTGCTTTACCCATTCCCTGACCTTCTCAGGCAGCCTATACAGTTTCTGATGTGTTGTACCCAACTGCTTTACTCAGTATGCTTGTGAAAGTGGGTGCAAAGGATTCTATCAGCTGTAGTATTTCCTTTTTGTGGTTGGGCTCTAGCTTGGGGTTCACTTTAATCTCTAAAAGGTTTTCCTTCCCCTCTAGCCCCTGATACGCTACCTCCAACTCACATTCTTCTCTTTCTGGGAGTATGTATAGGGTCCCCATGGTTTCTTTTCTTTCTTTTCACTTTTTAAAAGATTTGCATGGTATATTTTTCTCCCAGGGTATTTATTGGGGGTCTCAACTTTGTAGATTACCTGCCCTGTCTGCCTTAGAATCAAGTATGGCCCTTGCCATTTCATTAATAACTTGTTCTGGGTGGTGGGTAGTGTGACACTTGAACAGCTGGTTCTGATTAACCTATAATTTTTGTAATATAAAAATGTGTTATTGAATGTCTCTCATGAGAGATGCTAATAGTCTGTGGAATGACAAACCCCCTCTCCCAGGTTTTAGCTAATAGGTGTTACCTGGAAGGCCAAGAGATAATTACATGCTAGAAGATGCCATCATAAACTTTTATTATATTCAGAGGAAACACAGTTAAAATTCACATGGTGATACAAAGCATGTTGCACCTCTGCGAGATCTGGCAGAGAGACATAACAAGTCCTTTGATGTCCTGGAACAGGGAAGCTGATCATAAGATCAAAGAAGGTCATATGAGAAAATGAGTTGTGCTGAGATCACGGAATATTAATTTACCTTCTGTAAAAGACATCCTGTTTTGCATAGATATATTTTTTTATATATTCTGACAGGGAGGCGCTAGGTGACCTCATCAAAGAGGTGGGCAAATCCAGCTTTTAAACAGTATTCTGTTTTCCATTTAAAGATACAAATGTTTGGACTCTGAAAGGAAAACATCTACAGCACTGTGAGATAAGAATACCTTAGAACAGGCAAGTCTGAGTGTATTAGTGGTAGGAATCTGCACTTTTAAACCTGTTTTATTTAAGTGATTTGTATGTTTTGTGACATATGGTTCTGTATTTACATTTTACATTTTTTATCTATTTTGAAGTAAACCTCTACTTTAGAGACTACTTGGTCTGCCTTTGAATTTCTTTTTCTTGACAATTGAAGCATACATGGTTAAAGCTGACACTGCACAAAGCTTACGGGTTTTACCAAAATGGGAAAAGGTAAGAATTTATTCTGAGGTCTTTAATAGAGTTTTAAGGGTTCATTTTGTATGCCTGGTTAGGTGCCCGTGGCGAAATATATCTGGCCCCACCGAAGAGCAGAATTATCTGAGCCCGTACATTGGGTACACTAACAAGAGGTTCACAGTTTGAATCCCTCCAAGACTTGAGACCAAAGGTTGATTTGAACCCACAAATCAGACAGGAAGGTTACCCTGTTTCTGTTTCCTGTTCACAATACTATGCTCGGAGGTTGGCACTTTGGGAGTAGAGGGCTGACCTGCTGAGTGGGTTTGTGACAAGTAGCAACAACAGCACCTTCTATCCTGCTTTCAGTTCTTTCTGTTTACAGTGGCTATCATAGTATGCTTTTTGTTTGGTTTGATAGCATGTGTTGTTTGCATGAGCCCTTTCCATATAATTGACCAACCTCTTACAGAGTTGGACCTTGTATTCTGTAATGTTAGCATGACCCTTGTGTACCCTCTTCCCAGAACTCTTTGACCATGTCCAATGGTCCTCTGAGAATCCTGCCATACAAAAGGGAGAAATGGGAGTACCCTGTAGCAGCTTGGGGGACCTCTCTGTGTGTAAACAACAAGAGTGGGAGGTATCCATCCCTGTCCTTTCCCTTATCATGCACAAACTTTTTAGCATTCTTTTTAACGTTTGGTTGAACTGTTCTACCAAACCATCAATTTGTGGGTGGTAAGCTGTCATTCTTACTGTCACTACCCCCAGCAAATGGTATTTTTCTTTCAACAAAGTGGCTTAGAAATGACTGCCATTGTCCGTTAGTACTTGTTTTGTGATCCCAAGATGACTGAACACTTTTACAAGTTCCTGTGCTGTCCTGAAAGTGGTGTCTGTGTGCAAGGGCATGGCCTCAAGGTACTTTTGGCACATTGACATATGACTAGGATATATTTATATCCTCAGGCATTCTTTACAAGGGCCAGCTGACTATGGGTAGGCTGTAGTGCTGTGTCTTTCACAGGAGACAGCCTTTAGCACTCGGGACAGGCTCTACTGTAATCTGCCACTTCCTTGTGTATATTTGGTCAATAAAACCACTGCAAGAGCCTATCACAGGTTTTATCCCTAATAGCACGACCTGCCCATGGTAGATCATGACCTAAGTACAATAATTAGTTCCTAAAGCTTTTAGGAACCACCATCTGCTCTGTCTTTTTATCTGTTCTTGGGTTGTTATAAACTTTATACAAGATACCATTTGTACATGAAATACAGGGGCCCTGGGTGGTTTCTTCTGGTTCACCTGTTGGAAGAATTCAGCAATTGTATAATCATTGTGTTGTTCTTGAGCAATATCACATTTCACAAACAGTTTGTCCATAACATCCACATCATTAGGCATTTTCTTCTGAGCTCTCCAGCTCCTTTGAGCTCTTTTCTTCTCCCCTTTTGTTTTCTGCAGGGTACATGGTGTGTCAGGCACATCCACTTCAAAAGGAAATGTGTCCCCCAGATTCTTCGCTCTGGCCTGTGACCTGGTTGTTACAGCTGTCTCATTCTTAGGAGTTACTAAGGCTGAAAAACGTGGATAGTCTTGCCCAATAACTACTGGTATTGGCAGTTTTGGAACTATGCTCACCAACATCTCTACCTCCTGCTCATCAACATTCAGTCACTTTGATAGTTGGGTACCTGTGAGTGTCTCCATGCACACAGGTGACACCTGTAAACATGTTCAGCATTGAGGCCTTACCTAATACATCATGTGCACTAATGTCTGTTGACTACCTGTGTTGATTAACACCATCATGTTATTTTCCCTGATGGTGACAGTGGTGGCAAAGTTGCCCCAGTTAAATATAGCAAGATGGTTTGTTTCATTCTTTTTCTTATAGCAGAAGCATTCAATATACCCTTTACAATTACAATACCAGGAGATAATATCTGGGTTATAGGGCCTTCTTTCTTGGTTATCCTGTCTACCTGTATTTTTCCCAGGGGATGAGGTGGGGTAATATTAGGTCTTGCCAGTTGTTGGGTGGGAGTGATGGTCAAGTCCATGTTCTGATATCCTCTCCTTGTTGGTAGCGTGGCACCAGATAATCCTTTGCCAGGGTGACTGCAACCTCCGTTGATTCAGGATGATATTCCCTCACCCAGATCTGGATCTCAGTGGGCAATCTATCTTACTACTACATACATACCCCCTAGAGACCAAATGCTGGCTAGTGCCTCCCTTACGGAGTACCTTTTCTCACTATCCCACCCCTCAGACCAAATACTAGTGGGTGACTTAAACATCAATTGGCTCAGCCCTTCTTCCTCATCTGCCTGTGACTCCTTTGCTGCAGTCGATATGACTCAACTCATTACCCACCCCAATAGGACTAACTCTAAGAGAGGCACTAGTACCTTACTCGATGTGGTACTCTCCAATCGCCCTAATCGGATCCTCAATGTCCAAGTCCTCTCTGACTCACTTAGCGATCACTCCCCCATACTATTTTACTGGTCGTCCACAGTCTCCAAACCATTAGCTCAGTCCATACATCGGCGACGCCTGAAACCAGGTGGTCTGAAGAAACTCAAGGAACTTCTGTCCCAAATTGATTGGTCTCCTATACAGTTTGCCCCTGACATTAATACGGCCCTATCCTTCTTTATCCAGACATTCAATAAAGCCTGTGATATCTTTGCCCCACTGACAACCCACCATTCCAAAGTGCAGAATGCTCCCTGGGTAACCCCGGCTCTGATCCAACAACTCAAACATAGGGATAACCTATGGTACCATGCTATTGAAACAGGCCGGTCCAGCGATAGGCAGATGTATGCTGCTGCCAGAAACAAGTGCACCTGGGCTATCAGAAAGGCCAAGGCTGATCATTAACAGTCCTCGCTTACCTCCTCATGGAGGAATCCTAGAACCTTCTGGGATAATATCAAACAGTTAAATGGGAGCATACGCTCCCCCCCCAACCCTCCCAGATCAATATCAATGGCACTATCTCCTCTGACCCAGCCCTTATAGCCAACTACCTCAATACCTCCTTCACGGATCTTAGCCCTATCCTCCCTACTGATTTTTTCAACCCTCCACCCCCATCACCTGCCACAGACATTGCACGCCCATACTTTCTCCTCCGCCATGTCTCTGCCCAAGAACTCAGACCTCACCTAGTCAATGCCCTTAGGAGTAATAGTATGGGCAGTGACACCCTGGACCCATGTATCCTTCGACAGGTTTTAGACCTGGTCCTTACCCTGATCACCTGCCTCCTCAATTGATCTCTCTGCCTGGGGCAATTTCCGTCTGTCTGGAAAATTCACACAGTCACTCCCATTCTTTAAGGTAGTGACAGGTCTGTGGCCGGAAACTACCAGCCTATCTCCATTCTCTCTCCTCTCTTCAAAGCCCTGGAAAAGGTGGTGGCCTCTCAAATTACTGACTACCTCACCAACTACAATGCCCTCTGTCTTGAACAGCATGGTTTCCGTGCTGGCCATAGTATAAGTACTGCCCTCCTAGAGTTTTCCAATTTTCTCCACTCCTCCTTAGACATGAGCTCTCTGGCTGGGGCTGTGTTCATAGACCTATCTAAAGCTTTCGACACTGTCTCCCACCCCCTCCTTCTGGATGCCCTTAGTCTCTCCAGTTTTGCCACTGGGCCTGTCTCCTGGTGCGCCAGTTATCTGTCTGCCTGCTCACAGCGTGTTAAAATTAACGGGACTCACTCCAACGCCTGTCCCATCCACTCTGGTGTTCCCCAGGGCTCCATTCTGGGACCCTTACTCTTCTCCCTTTACCTTAACACCCTACCAGGTTCCTGCTCTGGAAACATATTACTGTATACAGATGATGCTGTCATCTTTGCCACAGATCATAACCCTATCGCTCTCCAGGACTCCCTGCAGAGATCCTTCAATGAAACCGAGGGTTGGTTCAAGGAACATAGACTGGTGATAAATCTTAACAAAACAAAAACCATGATCTTAGCTCACCCACAAAACAAGTCCTGCAACTTCAAACTTCTCATACACTCTGGGTCTAAGTTCCCGCTCGAGCAAGTCTACTCCTATAAATACCTGGGGGTCCATTTTGACCCCACTCTCTCCTTCCATGGACACATATCAGCTCTTGCCACAGCTGCAAATATCTGACTAGGCATCTTACACCAGTTTAAAAACTGCCTCCCCCCCGAGGCCCTCCGACTTGCAGTCACCTCATCCATCCTGTCACTAGTGAACTATGGGCTGCCGGTGTTAGTGTTGCCCGATCAGACCCGCTCCATAAAATTATACTATTCTAAACCAGGTCTGTGAGTTAATTACTGGGCGCCAAGTTGCTACCACCTGTCAGCTATACACTAAAGCCTTGTTGCTTGATCTGGATGAGCACCTTAAATATCAGACCTGTATCATTACTAAAAAACCCTCCTTGGACTATCCCCACCGGGTCTGACAGCCACCATCCGCCTTTCTAAACCGTTAGTTCATACTCGTACTTCTGGCAAATCCACTCTATCCATTCCCAGGGCCAGGACTTCACACGGTCAAAGAGCCTACAGCTACGGGGCACCCTCCTGGTTCAACACACTGCCCCCTTCCATCTCTGATGCCCCATCAATATCCTGCTTCAAAACGTCCCTACGGAATCACCTACTTAATACTCGAAGCTGTAATTGCTACTAGTCTTAGCCTTACTTAATCGTTATGACAAAGCTACCTGTTAAGCTGCTTATAGACTGCCTAAACCTTATTATTGTATGCACCACTCCTGCTTGTACCAACTTGTTGTATTTCCCTCATTTTTGTACTCATTATTGTCGTAACATACTGTTGTGCTGTGTTATGTCTTCCTGTGACAAGGTACCTTTGTAAATGAGCCTCTGGCTCAAAGGTTTTCCAAATTGCTGTTCAAATAAATAAATAAATATCTGCAAAATTTGCTCCATTACCACTGCCTCAATTTTATCCAGTATAGTCTTCCCCTCAGGTTGCAGCCACTTGTTGCATAATTAATTGAGACATGTAAAGGTCTCTCGGGCAGCATCGTTGCCTTGATGCTTTAGGAAGTAGAAACGCTGCCTGTATGTCTCAGTGTTTGTATCAAAATGCTTGAGTATTTCCTTTTTACAGCTCCAGCGGGCATAGCCCTGCAGATGTTTTGCATTCAGAAAAGGATGATGTCATCCTTGCGACTGTGGGACAGTGTAAAGTGTTAAAATAGTTTCCTCTGCTGATAGCCTAATTACTACACTGCCTGCATGAAGCATAAGAGTTGGAGAGAGCTATTTTTCTAGGGGTGTGATGTATTAATTAGTGACATCCCTCATGAGCGCATCTTTGACCTGCCCCAGTCATTCCCCTCCCCCAACGAATTTTGCTGAGTTCTAGCTGTCCCCCATTACAGTATCTTTGACCCGCTCGCAGCCTTCTTCCACCCCATTGTCAGTGTTAGTAAAAAATGTCCATCCTGTGAAATCATATCCTCTTATTCTCAGCAATAGGTTGGCGATGGGGAGAATGGAGCCTGCCACCGTAAAAATGCTGATGTGAACAGGATGTTTACATTGAGATGCTCTTCATTCGGCAGTGAAAATGTTAGTTGTTGACCCATAACAAATTGTTGATGACTATGTACTCAGGTTTAAAAAAAAATAAACAAGAGTTATAGTGGAAATGTGCTGTATTCCTCATAAGGCTCACACATTGGTAAGAACCTCCCCCCCCCAGTGGTTGAGAGGATAAAAGTATGGTAGGGAAGGAGGTGCATTGTGGAATGTCTGTGAATAAATGTGGAGTAAAGCATAAAAGAAATTCAGAAATGTTGAATAATGCTTTACCTGTACAAGAAAAAGTGTAATGCAAACTGTAAGTGGCATAAAATGATGTATTAATTTATTGAGAAAATTGTAGTATACGGGGGAGATACAAGTTTGCTTCAAGTTGACTGTGGTGGAAGTTGGACAAGAACAGTGCAAGGCACTGAACGAGAGAAATACTGAGAGGAAAAGTGAACATTTCCAGCAGGTCAGATCTGAAATGGCATCAAAATGCTGGGTTTATGGGTTGCACAAAGGCTGCATTATTCCTATGTTTTGAATGCAAGTATGTTATAATTTACAAAGTTGTTACAGCAGTTTGATGTTTATTCAGGTCTGAAGTGTAGCAGTTTTTTATGTTCTGCCTTGTAATGTTCATCCTGAGTGCCTTGCATTGCTCTATGTCCTCTGCCATAGGAACCACAGAGTATGTCTGACCCTGCTCACTATTTAGCTTCTGCCTTTGCTGTATATTTTAAGCTGTCTTTGATAGGAAAGTAATTCTACCCCAGGATCCATGTAACCTTTAAGCGTGCAGAAGGGTAAAAAAAATCACAAAACAATACATACATAGGCAGTAATTAACAAACGGTATTTCCTTTTTTTTAACATGACATATTTTACCCGTTGCAGCCACTGACCTGCCTTTAATCCAGCCACCACTCAGCTCCACCTCTGACCCTGACGTGGCATGCCCAGCTGGCATATGCAGCTCTGCCTTTGAGGGGGCACCTCCTAGTGCTCCCGAGCCAGATGAGGAACCATTACTGGCATGTGCATAGGGCATCTTTTGGCTGGCGTAGCATGGCCTTCAAACTGCCACAGCCTGTGCTGCTCCATTTTTCCAGTTTTTCCATCCCCTGGGAGTGCAAGCATGCAATGACGTCTGGGCACTAATGTGCCAATGTCTGCTGCATTCCGTCCTTCTACGCCTAGCTCTAGCAGTCCCACCCCAATCGTCCCCAGGGGCTACTGCAGAGTGATGGCTCCCTGGATCCCTCACCAGGGATAGGAGAGCAGTCCACCGGATGCTCAATCCTATCCCCCCCCCCCACCGACCCCTGATGGCTCGAGTTCGCGTCTGAACCCGGGTCACCAGCATGATGCGAGGTGTGGCATCCAGCATCTCAACTCTCAGCGACACCGGGCCAGCCAACAAATGATATTTTCAAAGCTTATTTATGTCATGGGGAGAGGCAAACCAGATTATCATTCTAACTGAAACTTAATTAATTAATTAATATGTGTATCTCAAAATATTTACAAGGAAAGACATTGAGAGCTGATAGCAGGTTGTTTCCAGATGGGTCCTGCAGGGGAGGGGGATGGATGAACCAGAATATATGTCTCATTGTAACTTACTTCAAAAACTTTATTAAAACATTACAGTGTCTGTGTCTTACTGGTTGGACACTGTGTAGGGAAAGGAGGGGATCAAACCTGTAAACTGTGGGTGCTTTTTTTCAGTTTGGCAAAACCCATTCTTCTAGTTATCCGCCCTCAAACAACCTCCACTGAAACATAGCACAACTATTCCCCCAAACCAGTAATATTTCACCATCACCTAACTGTTGATGTAGTGGGTATATGATATAAAAATGTTTTATTTTATTTTTTTTATTTCTTTGTTAACCGGGTAAGGCCCATAGGTGCAAGCGCCTGTTTTCAGGGAAAATATTAATGTTTCATACTTATGTGCACAACAATAGATGGCTAACTGGAAAGATTGTGAGAAAATCATAAGCAATGAGAGCTGCTGACTAAAGATGTACCTCCTTTACTCCATACCCAACCCGCCCCAACCATGCTGACACACAAACCACATAGATGGGAAACTGTCCTTAGCACCACTTGTATCTCATACGTGCATTGACACAGAGACATTTTAATTAATCAACCATTTGTGGCAGACATCGTAGCCAAATCTTTTTGACTTTGAACCCTGAAAAAAAGAGAAAACAGTTTGATCGGTTGGCAGTGCTCTTACAGTGTAGTACGCAGACTGCATTTGCGATTAGGTGTTCCTTGTAATCTATAACCAACCTGTGTTCACTATGAACCAAAAACAAAAAAAAAGAAAAAGAAAGAAGATAGGCAGAATCAGAGTAAATTAGTGAAATTAGTGATAGGGGAAGAGAGCGGTGACACAGTCTAACTTCAAAAACATAGCATTCAAATGAATGCAGTGACTTCTGCTGGGGTCTGCTTATAACACAACTAGATGAGTAGGCAGCAATTATTAATTGATTAATCACAAATTTTAAATAGGGCCAGCAATTCAGTAAATTCTGTGTATGATTTATAAAGCAACTCAAAGAAGAAAACCACGTAGAAATGCTAATTAAAATTTGACAAAATATTAGACGAAATATAAAAGTGTAGCGGTTTTACACATCAGTGACGCTGAACACACTACACTAGCGATAGGGATAAGAAACTTAACCTCACTCATCTAAATCACTTTCAGCTACTTAAAACTTATAAAAACAACAGCATTTAAATAGTTACTGGTACATACAGCTCCCTTTCCAATATAATTTATGACAGCTTGGGACATAACACACATCACCATTATGTTAACAGAATCAAGTATGAAAGTCTGCAGCATGTGCTGCTTGTCATGAAAAATCTAAATTCAAAAAAAGACGCAGACTTGTTTGAGAAAGGGTACACTCTGCTGGTAATTATAAATGTCATGTTCTCTAAACAGACCATGGCTGGATTCAGGGCAGTTCTCCTTTAAACTTCTAACAATAAGTAAATAAACTGGAAACTAACAATGCTGATCTTACACTAATTATCAAACGTTATTTGGAACAAGGAGAAATAAATGATACCTGAAAGAAAGCAAAGTATCTTGCGATTAAAACAAGGAACAAAATCCTAAAGCCAAACTATAGAATACATGCAGTGCATGCCAGCGCTTTACTGCTCTGTAGAGGAGCCAGCCCACTGACAGTCCATTCCCATTTCAATGATCAAGCTGAGCAGGATTAGCACAATTTCGATTCTTTCTGCAAAATCTTTGCTGGACAAGATAAGAAGTGCTTAGGTGTTAGATTTATCAGCTATATTGTTTTTAGTACAGTTTATTGTTCTGGGCAGGGAACAGATAGCTCCCATACAGAATTGATCGCAGTTTAGCATGTCAAACATTAAGTACATAAACTGAAACCAGACAAGACTGATGTAATCATCAAAAGCCAATTGGAACATGGAGCTATTGTAACTGAAAGAAAGCAAAGTATCTTTCGATTAAAACAAGGAACACAATCATAAAGCCAAACTTTAGAATACCTGCAGTGCACGCAAACGTCTAACCATTTTGAATTAAAACCGCAGGACAATATGTAAAGCATTAAAAAACAAAGACAAACTTAAAGAGATATGGTTTTCTATAATATTAAGGCAGTAAATAAAATGTCATGCTATGCAAATGAAAGATGTTCCATTCCAGTGAATTTTAAACATTAAAACAATGTTGCATATGCATCAAAGTAAAACAACCTGACAATATTACTACATGATCTGGATTTGTATTGCTTGAGATGAAAACATAGTTGGTTCTATAATACTATATTTTCCATCTGTTGAGGCTAGTAAGTTATAAGGGTTCATGAAGAAAAGTTTGAGGATGGACTAGTTACGGAGCTTTCAAACTGCTGTAGCTCATGGCAGCAGCATCTTCCCAACTTCCATACACAGAGGCAAACCAACAAGACATCAAGCATGTTTTGCTATCATTTCATTTTAAAGTAATTTTTAAGTATGTTTTGTCAGCATTTAGTTTTAAACTAATTGTCCTTACCTGTATGAGCTTCTAGTTTCTGTAATTCGTCTTTTTAGCAGCATTAAAATGCTTCTTAAAGGAGCAGTACATCCAAAGTCATCAAAATACATGCAAATGGAATCGTTTTTTTTCCAGTATGCATGCTGCTGGAGTTTCCTTCCCATTTTTCTTGTCAAAGTTTTTTTTTTTCTAATTGTGTGTGTCTGTTTTACAGCCTCTGGGGGTTGCCATGAATGGTTCTTTTATTGCCCTAACATTCCTGACCTGGTCTCACAATCCTGCAGGGAAAGATGTGGAGGTGATCCTCGAAACTAGTTTTGTTCTTATACAGCTTGTATCAGTGTCCCCTGCACAGCTCTTCTGGTAAATGGCTTTTGGCACTTAAATGTAAGGAAAGGAAGGAGAAAGAGTTTAACCTGGAGAGGCACACTAAGCTGAAGCTTGATTCCAGGTGCGACCTGGGAGCACAAGGAAGTTATGTGACTTGCTCAGGGTCACACAGAATGCAAGTAGGAGCTGTGGGATTCAAGCCCAGGTATCCAGGCTTGCAGCTCTGAGCCTTAAACACTGCACTACACTGCCTCCTAAAGTACTCTAATAAATACTAGTCGTCACTAAATTATTGCTGTGCCTACTTACTAAACATCTTGTGCCTGTAACTTTCAGCATCCTTGCTATGTTACTTATATGTGTCAATATCACAGAAGGTTTTTAAACTTTCTTGTTCCCTGCCAACTATAGCCATGTGGTTTCTATGAATGTACAGCAGGACTGGGTGAACCAATCACACAGTGCAAAAAATTGACTGTTGTCTCCTTCTCAGCAAGCAGTCTTCTGTTACTCCTTCTTCAGTTTTGTCTAATCCCTCAGGCAGGACCCAAATGGCAGCAGCAAAGATACATACAAGTACACCACCAGTAACAGAAAAGTTAGGGCAAGAATTATTGGGGCTAAGACTCTGTGTCTGGCTACTATATACCCCCAACCCCATACTTTGAAGTGCAGTAGATACCAGACAGTGATCTGAGGGAGGTGCCAGGCCAGCACTCTCCTGTTTTGTATGATCATCTAGGGAAAATGGTGCTAATCGATAATCATATTGTTTTTCTGGCAGACACATATAGTTTATATGTGAAACAAAGTTAGGTTTCAAGTGAATTAATAAAATGGAACCTGCACATGAGTGATGAACAGCGCTTCATATTTACAGAAGCTGTTCAAGGCACAATATGAGGCAGCACACCCCTAACAATGTGTGTACAGATGGTACTAAGGCTCCCACAGAGAAACTAACCATACTTGGTTGTACAGGATGACAATGTATGTATTAAAATATTATGTATCACAAATCCTATTAGGATGATTGGCTACTGGATAATAATGAGTAAAAATCTATTAAAAATGAAGGTACTCATACCCTAGCCACAGGCCTGCTGATCTGACAGGTCAGATATGTACTAAAGCTATAGGAAAGGCTGAAATCAGTAAACACTCATTAAAAAAGTATTCTCTGTGGTATTCAGTTCTTATCTACAAGCACTTGGATATGCATGGGAGCAGAAAAGCAAAGGAAGTCTAGTCTGACTGGTAGGATCAACTATCTAGGAGTCTTAGTCAAAAAGTGTTTGAGACTCATGGTAACGAATGACTGTTGCTTGAATTTGAAAAACAAAGTGGCCCTACGACTCCCAGCCCAATTAACAATGATGCACCTACTTTCATTCATTTCGTTTCCTGAAAAAAACAAAGGAAATTCAGCAAAAAGGTTAATGCATCTGAAATGGGGTGGTGTACAGAGTATTTTACAGAGGGTGAAATCCAACATGAAAGTTATGAGTCAATACAGCTTGACAGAAAACATAATTTGTTTATAACTAGATTTCTATTAATGTGGAATATTAAGAGTATTTGGTAATGTCTGTGTTATACTTCAGTGTCAGACAGCTATTCCAAACAGCTACAGACACATGGTCAATGACAGCTGTTGGCTTCTACATATTATGTTACTGCTTTTTTTCCTACGTTATGGAAGAAATAGTTTTATAAAACCTGCTCCTTCATAATATTTGCAACTATATGACAACCTTGCCCCCTACCCCCCAAGAGTCAAGGGGGAATATGGAGCAACTCTATACAGAAAAGAAATCTCGGCAAAGACAGATATACTAACATACTAATATACTTGCCAGATTAGAGAGTGCCTGACCGTGGAGAGCTTTAAGACGGCTTTATAAACATATTTATTTAGCTGCGCCTTTGGGGAATGTTGAAGTTGCTATACTGTATTTTATTGATCTTTTTAGCTATTTTATTGTTTATATGTATTTTAATTCCTGTACAGCGCTTTGATACTTGTTGAATTATGCTTAATAAATAAATGTTATTATTATTATTATTATTGTAGTAGATGCCAGCAGAGTAGGCCTCTCGGTCTATCAAGTCTGCTTGTGCTTCAGCACCCTGATTGGATACCATAGACATCTACTTGTCTCCCTCCCTGATACTCCCTCCCCCAAGTCCCTCCCTGCCAGGTAAGCCATCCTCTGCTTCACCCCTTGCCTATACCTATCCCTCTGTCTCTTGAGCCCCTTCATTGTAGCTGCCTATAATAGTTCCCCGGGGCAGTGCATTCCACGGTTCCACCACTCTCTTGGTGAAGTACTTCCTCCTTTCCCCTCTAATCCCCCCACCCTCAATCTTCCAGCTGTGTCCTCCGGTGATGCCACCCTCCTTCCACCGAAAGATCTTATCTCAGCTTATCTTATTTACTCCCTTGAGGTACTTGAAGACCCCCCCGGTCCCTCCTCTCCTCCCCTTCTATCATAGATGTCATTAAATTGCTTGCAGCCTGATTCAGTACACATAGATTATTATTAGACAAATGCTCCTGTGTAGTGAACAGTAATCTAAAGAAAAAAACACACTGTGGTTTGGATTCAATAGTCTCGCAGCACTGCCACAGTTCAGACTGCCACCTAACCTTAAAATCAATGTAATATGTAATGACTAAATGCAAATAAAAATCTATTAATGTTGTATAAAGAAATGTTATTTAAATCCCAATCCCTATACTTGCAGCTCATGCTACAACATTGAGTGTGATGCTTTAGGCAATGTTTTACCATCTACTATATAAAATGGTGCTGTGCTCAGCTTATGAAAATAAGCAAAGGCACTACATGCATGACATCATTGGGAACTTTCATTATAAGACCGATCTTGGAGCATACTGCATTTCAAAATCATCACTGAAATTGGGTGGTCTCAAAGCCCACATTCTGTATATCCAGAATTGATCTCTTTAAATCCCCACCATTTATGTTAACCTGTAGCAGTTCTAGTCCCATCACTTTCAATATACGGAGAGACGCAGAGTACAGTGATCCAGCAGGGAGGACCTGGTAGAGGCTACTGCAGGTGCCTGTGCAAATCTAGCCTGCACTGCTAGTTTGATGTAGCAGTCCATCAGCGAAAAGATTGATACTTGTCATACTGCAAAAGACACTCATAGAAAACTTTGACAAAATATATAAAAAAATACAATTAATAACTTTGCTTTGTAGCCCTAGTGCTGAATTATACTGGGAAGTAGGTTCATAGGTAAGTCGGGTCTGTATAAGTGATGTATGTAGGTAGAACAGCAGTTTATTATCAGTGGGGTCTCTAATAGAAGCACAACAATGAGCCCCCTCTCCTTGTAATATAAGATTGGAGCCATTTTGAACACTGTGTCTTTGCACCAGGTTGCAACAGGAAAACTGTCCAAGATGTAAGAGGTCACCCCACCCACACACATACACACACAGTCCAAGGCTCCTGGATATGAAACAAATCAATGGCACTAGCTTCACTGCAATGCATTCCAGTAAAAAAAAAAAAGAAAAAAACATTTCCGTTCCATAAACTCTCATATAGTCTCCCCTTACACACATGTATCTACAGTACCTCCATGCCACAAAAACACACACTGTGCAGGAGTCTAAGTCTGGAGTTGGGCCAGCAGGTTCAATACCGAGAGGGAGAGCTACATAAAAAAAAAAAACAGTGCACATCAATTTCCAGTACTAAATATTTAACATATTCAGGATGGGAACAGCACTGCCTTTTCAGATGATCATGTGGGAAAGCAGCATGCCGATTTACTCTTTTCTCTGAATATGAAGAAATATTCACTATCGGAATGTGAGCTGATTTTTTTCTTTAATCCTCTCTTAATGTAGAACCTGAGGGCTCTGACTCCAGTCTGACTCACCCATCTGCACTGGTTGGGGGGTGCCATATGAGATTCAGGGGACAGAAAAGCAATACATTATTATGTACTATTACATTAAAGTGGCTGGCAGCATTGGGGATTGGGCATATTTATGCAGCACTGTATCCCACATACCTGACAGTGCCACCAGCCAGGAGGAAGACAATTCCTTTCAATAAGCTAGACTAGATCCCCCCCACTCTGCCACAAGGGACAAAAGAAACTGATTGATTTACTTTACATCACATCACATCAGCCTGCAGAATGCCCTGTCTTCCCCTGGCCCAGCAGCACAAACAAGGAGACAGATGTCCACAGATGAGATACAGTACATGGGGCAGCAGATGGGTCAGATGTTTGGTAGTCAACAGTCCATGTCTAAAAATGAAATGAGTGCTAGACTTTAGCTGTTCAACCGTAACAGGCTGAAAAAGTAAACTAGTAAATGCAAAAGACTGGCTGCTTGGCAGTCGGGGACCACCAGCCAAAACCAGTTACACAGTCTATGTCACCCAGTGCCTCCAGCTGCCCTAAAGTGCATGCCAGTTTAAAATAAAATCATTCTTTTGTCTGTCTCTAAAGTCTCATATGCCCTCCCTTCCCGCCGCACACAGTGTGGGAGTTTAAGCACCGAGTCAGGGCAGGCAGGTTCAATGCCAAGAGGGATTTTTAAATAAAAAGAAACATCAGTCCTAATGCTGCACAGCTGCGTTTGTTTGGGTAATGACAGTTAGCAGGGTACAACACAGTAGTATGGTTTTCTGTTTCTGCTGTGCTGCATTTGTTGTTCACAGTGGCGTGGCTCCAACTATTCCTTATTCAGTAAGGCATTTAGGCACCCTTAAAATTGCTTAAGCCTAATAATAAAATATACAGTAGGATGAGAGAGTCTTTTTTCATTCCCATAGCCCACTCTATCTCCCCTTGCTATGTGGTACTTGAACCTCAAACTAGGCACTATTTTAGAAGTGATAAGAGAAGTAGAATAAGTATTCGACCTTTTAAAAATAGTATTCTACTCATTTTTTGTCACTTCTAAAAATATTACTCAGTCTACCTTCCTTTCATTAGCACATTATTATTTGCATACATTGCAATGGTCAAGATGTAACATTCCTTGGGGGCTCAGTTTAGGGCTGCACTGTGCGACAAGGTATAAAAGCCCTTGGGAACACGGGCTATCACCATGCAGTGTGGCAAGGTGTAAAAACCCTCTAGTGCTTGGATAGGGTCACAACATGCAGCAAATTATAATAGTCCTCCAGGATTCCAGCTAGGGTCACACCCTGCAGAAGTGTAAAAGTCCTCCAGGGTCTTGGCTAGGGTGCATCATGTGGCAAGGTGTGGAAAAGCCTCCCAACCCCTGCATCTCTCCTTCCCTTTCCCATTCCCCTTTTTGGAATATGGCAAAAAAAAACCTATCAGATTCTAGACTGTTTCATGGCAGTTTGATTCCATAATTAAAGATTAAACATGTACATGCAGTATTCATCTTATTATGTTTGCTTGCGCACATGTGCAAGAAAAGTTTCGTGACCACTTAGGAGAGAAGCAGGGTTTTGGAGGTGTGGCACTATGGTGGCCAATGCCCCCAGTGCCTTTTGAGGCTTGGCCCACTTTCCCCAATGTGGTGGCACACTGCTGCTTACACTAGTTCAGCCAGCATGCCTCCAACTTGAAACAAATCTGCCGCTGCAATGAGGGAGCTACCCATCATTGCAGGGCAGTGCCTTGTCTGGTGTAACATTTCTTATAGCATGGCGGTGGGTGGTGGCTCTTGCCGCCCACCTCAGAGTCCCCATGAAAGCCGACTTGGGGGTTCCCAGTCCCCCTGTTGACATGTCCCCATTCCCAGTTCATTTGCCAATGGGGTAGCCTAAACCCCATCGGTATGATGCTCCCCCCCCATTTGTCATGTACCAAGGAGGTACCAAATCCCCCTCAGCTCATGCACTCCCACTCCACCCCACCACACTGTATGGCTGAAGGGCATGCCCAATTCCCGTCGGCTCCAGCACCCACCTCCCCAAAAAACATCCAGCCCACCCCAGCATGCCAAAAGTGTCCCACAATATCTTTTTTATTTTTATCCTGTAAAAAGAAAATGGTCCCTCATTGAGCCCCATGCCCCTCCCCAACCCACACCCACCACTGCATATTCTACCTCCCAACACCCTCCAGAGCCCAGCGACCGATCTTCGGTGGACCGGGAACATGTCTGCACTCTTCAAAGCTGACCGCGCACTGAAGAAATGCCAGTAAGCTGTATTATGGCATAACTGTTTGCTTTTTTTTCAGCTTTGGTGCATTTCTCAGCAATTCTTTTGAATTTTGGCACCAAATTTTCAACATGGGGTTTTGGGACCCCACTTCATGAATTCAGTCACTGTCATCTCATTATTTGGTCCTGAAAGGTGATTTCATGGTCACTGCGTGGAATCACCTTTCTGGACTGATTAATGAAAAGACAGTGTCACTGTTCATGAGGCGGGCTCTGAAAAAGCCTATGTTGCAAATTTGGTGAAAAAATTCCCCAAAATGACTGTGCTATGAGTGAGCGTTGCGCAGTTTCTACCCATGCTCATAATTTTGTGAATTTGTAATATTTTCATTCCAGGTTTTCAACATTGACATTTTTTTCACACCTCCTTATGAACAGTACAGCTGTCATTTTTCAAATCCTGGCCAGAATGTGTTTTCGCACTCTCGGCATAGAATAATGCAATCGCTTGTGGGAAATCAGCATTCGGGACAGATTAAGAAAATCACAGTGACAATATTCATGAGAAGAGGTCCTCAAATGCCTATGTTAAAAATTTGGTGACATAAGTCTATAAAATGACTGTGTTACAAGCGTGTGTTGCACAGTTTCCACCCACCCTTGTAACTTTGCAAATTTTTAATATTTTTACTCCAGATTTTCAGCATTGGCATTTTGCCACACCTCCTAATGAACAATACAACTGCCATTTTTCATATCCTGTCCAAAATACGTGGTTGCATATCTCATGCACAATAGGGGAAATTAATGTTTCGGACAGATTAAGAAAATCATAGCGACAGTGTTCATGAGCAGAGATCACAAAATGCCTATGTTAAAAATTTGGTGAAATAATTCCACTAAATTACTGCGGTACAAGAATGTGTTGCACAGTTTCCATGTACACTCAGAACTGTTAGCATTTTTAATATTTTCACTTCAGATTTTCAACATTGCCATCTCTTCACACCTCCCTATGAATGGTACAGCTGTCATTCTTCACATCCTGCCTGATCTGTGTTTTCGCACATGTGGAGCAGAATGGCACAGTTGCTGTGGAACTCAAAGTTCGGGACACATTAACAAAATCACAGTGCCACTGTTCATGAGAAGAGGTCCCAAGTGCTTTCATGAAGTGGGGGTCACAAAAAGGCTATGTTGAAAATGTGTAGTGCAAATACCAACACACGCCTGGGGCATTAGGGTTTCTAACCATAATGTCCCGCCCCATACAGACTGACAGGCATCAGAGGTGTAACTTTGGATCACCGGCTGTAATGCTCATGCCATCCCACCCCCATTCTGAAGCCAGTAATTGGCATTGAGGTGTGCCTTGCACTCTTCAGCCCCAGACTTCACCCCATTCTCCTGTACTGCACACATTTCAGCGTATGTCCTTATGAAATGGGGTGACTGTGAAGCCGAACACCCCAAGGCACACCTCTAGGTTCAGAGTTAAGTTTATTGATCGACGAAATAGCCATTACAATATAAAAGTAAAAACACACAATGAGATGTTAAAAATCAAACGCTGTTAAAAACCTTATACAATTATACATAGGACATGTTTGCAGAGAATAAAGTGCTCACAAGATTTATGTATTATATAAATACCATTTTTACAATAAAAATATTCCTTATAATCAAATCGCTACATAATTTTACCCTTTTTCACTTACAATAGGCTCATGTAATACATGTTTTCACATACATACAGTAGATCAATAAACATTACCACATAATAAACTGCAATGTCAATTGAGCATATAGACCATGTAAAACTATTATTATACAATGGGGTATGACAATCCAGTAATCTCGTTGGTCAAAACACATAACATGACAGTGATTAATCCTCCAGTATACCCAGTGTAAAAGTTTTATATCACTATAAAGATAAAAAAAAAACAAGCTGAACATTGTATAATATCAATATACCATGACAGGGAGTGAGTATATGGGTGGATTTACCACTTCTGGTGTGGTTAAGTCACTCGGCTGCACCTCGTGACCGAACCACACCGGGCATGGTAAATCCACCAATATACCCACTCCCTGTCATGGTATATTCCTTAATTTTATCATATGAACACAAAAAAAAATCAGGGTTCATAGTTAAGTCTTAGCTAAAACAGATTCAATGTCTAAGTAATCATGGCAATTCCTCTTTAAATCAATAACTATCTTATTATATGGAGTCTTCTTTGCTCAATTATTTTCAGTAGGGAGACCATGGAACTCAATATTATGGGGTCAACATTCATAAATAAATATGACAGTAACTGGGCAAGTTGATAGTTTTGACAACTTGATATATTCCCCAGCAGTGAAGTCCTATATTTTTCATATAGTGTGCATAAGAGAACTAGATGTTGCAAATTGTCTTCCCCCAGACCACATGTATACATAAAAGCCTTATTTTTTCCCCTTTGAATATTCCTATTTTCTTATTACTCTCAAAAATCTCAAAACAGAATCTAGTAAATAAGATCCTCTGCCCCAGGTTAGGGAGGCTAGAGAAATATCTCTCATATAGGTGTGCTCTTTTGTTTTTAGCTAGCCAACTGCAGGCTTTAGATAACTTACTAGCCTCTAGGTCACTTTGAGTAAAGTTATCCTTTATTTTGTTTTTTATTATGAGTTTGATATAATCAGTGGGCAGCCTTGGACAATCCATAACTGCATATAAAAGTCTGTATGGTTTAATGAGTCTCTCAAGAACCTTCATGCACGGGAAGATAATATTTAAGTGGGAATCAGTAATTGCTTCCTCCAAGCATAAATGCGGATGTCTATGTGAATTCATCATATAGACTCCAACCCAGTAAATGATTTGACTCTGGACACAGGCACATTCTATTGGTAACTCTCCTATCTCAGCCCTGACCATAACTGAGGGGGCACTATTTGATAGTCCCAGAATCTTTTTATGACATATATTTAAACCGTGTTCTAGAGATCTCCTAAAATCCCCGTCCCAATACTTCGACTCCATAAAGGATCTGGCTTTTTGATTTTCGCTCTAATGACTCGTAGATTTCCTTTTACTGATCTCCCTCCAAATTTATGAGAGAATGCCTGGATAACTGGGAGGAAAGCATCCAGCTTACATTTGATATTTTTCAGGTGACTTGTCCAAGTCCGAGTTTGATTCAGCATTATTCCTAGACAACAAAATTCTTTGACTTCCTCAAGTCTAAAGTTGTCCATGTAGAAGTGATGACCCCTCTTATTGCCTCCTAGAACCATCACCTTGGTTTTGTCATAGTTGACTGTTAAATCAGCATTTTTACATTCAGAATATAATGTTTCAGTGCTTCTACCCATTTCCAGATGGCTAAGGGAGAATAAAACCACGTCGTTGGCATAAGCTAAAAATGGAATCATTCTTGACCCTATTTTTGGGAGATGGAACTCGGGATTATACATGTTTCTCAAAACAGTGCCAAAATAAAGGTTGAATAACAGTGGGGCCAAAGTAAAACCTTGTTTGACCCCAGTGTTATGTTTAAACCATGAACTTATTTCACCAGAGTCGCCATATCAGATGCTAGTAAAGTTTTCTTGGTACATGAGTCTAATCATTTCCAATAAAGAGGGGGTAACTCCTAGTTCCCTAAGTCCGTACCATAATAATATCCTATTTACCCGTCAAAGGCTGTTCTGAGGTCAATAAAAGTACAGAATATTTTTTTGTTTTTTAACTCTCCTGTATTTGTGAATCAAATTATATAAAACAAAAATGTGATCAGTAGTGGAGTGATTTTTTCGAAATCTTACCTGAGCTTCATCAAATATACCATTTGACTCTGCCAATATCATCAACCTGTTGTTCAATATTCTGGTAAAGACTTTTCCCACTGTGTCCAAAAGACTAATAGGTCTATAACAACTGGGATCTTTCTTATCCCCTTTCTTATAAATTAGGACAATGATATTTAGTCTCCAACTTTTGGGAATATCACCCGACTTCCATATATAATTGAAGAGATTAAGCAAGAAAGGAGTCCAAAAAATTCTGGATCCAATTATGATGTCTAATGGGACCCCATCAGGCCCTATGGCTTTCTTTAACTAAATGAATCTAAAGCATCTTCTATCTCACATAATGTGATCTCCATGTCAGGGCTATATTGTCTTTCAGAATATTTATATCTTATCATTCCAGATAGATAGTCTGGATTTTCCCTATAAAATAAATGTTTGAAGTGCTTTACCCATGTATCTGGTTCTATATGGGTATTAATTTTAGTATGATAACCCATTCCAGTACTAACAATTCTCCAAAATAATTTATCTTTAATAAGAATCGCATTATGCAATTTTAGCCAAAGTTGTTTAGTATATTTACTCTTTTTGTAGCTAGTATCTTCCTATACTCTTTTCTAGCTTTATTCATTATTTTATTGTTACCTCTATTTGGGCAATGAGTTAAGTTTCTAAACTTTTTATTTAGCATTTTTCTTGCAACGCGACAGTCCTTATTATACCATGGTTGGCCCTTTGGTTCTTTGATTTTGACCTCTTTTGTTATTTCATAAGAAATCATATTTATAATTGAGTTATATTCAAAGATTATATGAAGACCCATGGGAAGGCTGGCCACAGTGACTAATTTGGATAACATTCCTCTACTTTCCAATAGATTATCCAGTTTATCACTATTAATTATATCCATTCAATGCCCCTTTTCATTGATATCATCTTTGAAGCCTTTGTACCTTAATCACGTATAAAGTCACCATATCCTATCATTAACTCTAAAGCCTTGTTCTGACTTTCAGCTCTAAACACTAATTTAAGAGAGCAAATCCTATTGAATAGGTTTGGATTTATCCAAATACAGTTAATTGTAGAAGCGCCATTGCCACCTATGAAAGAATATTCACCTTCAAAGTCCAAAAATGTCTGACCATTCAAAAGAAGCATATTATTCCTACACATTGTTTTATGTAATTCAACTCCCCTTTTATTACTATAGTGATTTTTAGTGGTCCTTTTTATATTCAGAGTAGTATACTGAAGAGCCGATAAAGCTTCTAATGAATCCTCCGCGCATCCTTGCAGGGACCCTAATCTAGCATTAAAGTCTCCTAATATTACTATATTGGCAGTAGGATAATCACATATCATATTACTAATTAAATCTTCTAATGAATTTAAATAATTGGGATCCCCATGATGATTTCCTTTGGGATGTGCATATATATTTATCAGACACCATATTTGTTTAGTAAGTTTCCCTATTAACTCCACTGCTAAAATACTACAGCTAGATAAGGGAATTTCTTCAGTTGTGATGCTATTGTTCAACTTTATTAATGTAGCTAGCCCTCCAGTACCTCTTCCATGCTTTTTATTTTTTATTGCTTTCTTGCAATATACTGCATATCCACTTAAATGAAGGCCACAAAATGCCTAGGTTTCCTGGATGCAAATTATATGAAAACAATTCAAATAGTTAAAAATTTATGGGTCCTCAATTTTAGTACCCAACCCTGAGGAGTTCCACGCTAACATTTTAAATGCAACATTATCCAACAATGCTGTATCAATGGACCCTTCTTTGTAATGACCCTCCCTTTTAACCATCTTGTTCCAATTTTGAAAATGTGGTCTCCCCAGAAAACTATCCTGTTTGATTTGTCATTGTTCTAGATTTGTTAAGATCTCATACTTATTTAAGGTCTCAATTAAATATTCCCATTTCTTCGATTTTATAAAGGTTGTGGCATAATCAGTCTGAGCAAAAACATCCTCATTTTCAACATATAAATGGATACCGAGTTGGTCCAAGATGCATTGTTTCAATATTAAATCCTTAATTAAGGGAGCTTGATTTACAAAGAACCAAATTTGGCCATCCCTCTCCACCCTTATAGTTTTCCCAATATTATAATTACTTATATGCATGTTTAAGCAATTGTTCAAAAAACCAATATGTTTGCTTCTTAGATTAGATTTAGATCCATTTAAGAATTGTTTCAGCCCAAAAACGGAAACCATACCCCCTTTTATTAAAATCATGACACTTTTGTTTCATCTAAAATTCGGGGAAGAGATCCATTAATGTAATGACTTCTCCCAATATAATACCCATAATTCCAATTTTATTTACCTCAAGAGCTATGGCTTTTAAGGTGTAGAATTGTTCAGTCACCACCAGGACCAATTCAGATTCCTTTAATGGCCTGATAATGCTAATTGAATCTTTCAAAACAATACAGCCATTTAATAAAGAAGACAATAATGCAGACAAAGAATTCATCAGGCTTTCTTGCATTTTATTTGGCATAAAAGTGACTCTAAAGAGAGGCAATACAAAGTCCGAACCTAATGTTTTTTGCTAAAAAGAGATCAAAGTTATTATTCCTATTGAGGAATTTTTCTCCATTTTTTAAACAGTCACTATTTACTGAGACTGTCTCTTTCAAAGGCTCAGTATTAGTAGAACCGGTTCTTCCACCTTCTGAATCTTTATCAATATTCTTTTTCTGATTTTTATTATTTGACCCTTTTGTAGTAGTCTAAAATTTTTGATTTCCATATTTGTTTGTAGTTAAAAGTTTATCATTCTTCTTCCCCTTTGTCCCTAAGTTCCCATTTTTAACTTCAACCTTTTTGTTTTTAATTTTGGGATAAGTGATACGGATTACCTTATTCTTTACTGCAGATACTTCGTTGATCAGTTTTGCCTCCCTGACCTTTGATCTTTCCTTTTTTTTATAAGAGGAAATGGGATATCCAGAGCTACATCATTTTTACTGCATTTTAGTTGTTTTTTTTTTGATGAGACAGTCTTCTTTATACTTTCACTATTGCTGGCAAATGCTTCTTGTAGAATTCCTTTTTGCCACAGGGATGCATGATTTTGTGTTAATTCCCTGCAGACGCTGGCATCTCTTAGTTCAACTGCAGGAAGCATAATGCATTCTGACTCAAAACTTAAAGAGCTATGATCACTCATTAAAGTGTCCATAGAGGCTACAGTCCTGAGATTCCCAGTTTATGATGAAAAGTTCACCATGTCATCCATGGTAAGGGGAGGAGAATTGTATTGCTCCTTAACAGCTTGACACAACTTATTGTAAGGGGAATGGGGATCTGATTCATTATTCTGTGAGTCAGGCTTATCCATCCTGACTTCCCTTCTAGTATTCATTGCCTCCAGTTTTATCCTATTTTCTAAACACACCCCTTTAATAAATGACATATCTTGCTTAAGCTCTGTTAAGTGTTTAAACATCAAGATATTAGCTTTAACTGGATCACAAAAAACTGCAAATAGCTCTTTCAAGATACCTTCTAAATCCTTAAAAGTGGAGTTTTCTTGTTCCTCAGGGCTCATTGTCCAGGAGTTCATGCAATAGCTTCTGGACAGATGTCCCCGATGGTCATTCAGAATTTTCACACTCTCATTTCCCCTATTGTCAGAGCTACTATTAGCCCCAAGAATGTGATCAAGCTTATGAGTTTGCAGTGAATTTAACTGGATACTTTTGTCATGACTGGGGATTTCTTTATGATGCTCACATTTTTCTTAAGTAGTCTGACTTGTTTTTATGTCTAATCTAATGCCCCCCTCACTGGCCTTCTCCCTATGTATGGATTCTCTCATGTACTGGACTTCCATGTCCAAGACTGAAAGATTGTGAAATATTTTAGAAAAATCTATCTTAGCATTCCTACTAACCCCTTCATTGGATCCTTTATATTTAGAGTGATCCAGGGAATCATCATTATGCCACTGGGTATTAGTCTAGACAGGGCTAAGAGGTACATTCATTTTGGCTTCCATGTTTTCATTTGGTTTACAATTCTCCTTTTCAGTACTACTAAGGTATACACCCTGAGGCTGATACACAAAAACATTTTCGAATATCCCGATTTTCAAGAACCAAATTAGGAGTAGAAACCAACTGGACAATTTTATTATAGTTAAGGATTTTCTCTATTAAGTTTTTACTGTTCTTAATCTTACCCCTTCCCTTTTTGTTATATCTTTTTGAGTTCAAACCAGGTTGTTTCATTGTCACAGGTTTTAGAGAGAGTGGCCTCTTAGACTGAGCACCCCCCCCCCCATTTGGTTCGGGATAACTACAGCTCTTAGTAGTAGAAAGATTTGAAGATCCCTGGATTTTACTTCTTGTTGTGGCAGGCATGATTATTTAGTATTAGTGTTCAATCAGTTATACATGGTAAAGATTATTAATCTATACAATGGAACAAAGAATCAAGAAGTGTAGCAGTACAAACAATAACATGTGTGATTTCACTAAGTATATTAGATTATTTAGTGAAATTAGTTGAAAATCATTAATCAGTTCAGCTTGGTATCAGTTTTACATCTAGTACTGATTGACTCTTTCCCTGTAATAGAATTGAAAAAAGCCACCAATAGAATAGAGCAGAACACTTCCTCTTTTTCCTTAATTTGCTCTCCTTTCCTTCTCTCTCCTTCGCTTTCAAGAATACTTTAACTTATATGAATGAATTCTTGATTGTTCCACCAAATAAGTAGTAGTAGCACCTCCACCGGATAACAAATTACGGATCCAGAACTCCACTAAAAACAAGACAGACAAACAAAAGAGGACTCAGTAAAAATAGCAATAAATGTGCTATAAAACCAATGACCTCCAATCAAGTGGTTAGTACTGGGAAACGCTACCTGCCACCCAGTAACAGCTTAGTGTCAGCTTAAAACATTAAAAAACTTGAATGGTTAAAATATACCAGCTAACAAACATCCTAGAGTGGCCAATAACGGCTTACTGTGGCCTTCTTCAGTTGCTTTTAAAAGACTATTTATATAAAATACAGAGAGGAAATTACCAAATTGTTCAATAATTGCTACCAGAGTTGATCACAGTTCAGTATCTATCACATATGCAGTTTAAGAATTTCAGAACTTCAGTTTTGATCAAACAAGGAAAAATGCAAAATACCGACATGCTTACTTGTGTCTCCCATATATGAGATTCTATCAAATATGCTCAGTGCACTCGGTTTTCAAGTTTCTGTTTTTTCTGGATAGACCAGAGCGCATCTACTATCTCTTCTGATCTGCAGATGTCTCAATACCGGAATATTTATCCCGAAGCTGCCCGCAAATGAATGGAATACAAATAAGATGCAGGTATGGGTGTGGAGTGGGAAGCAAGATCTTGCACCAAGACAAACTAGAGCTGATCCACAGAAATTGGCTGGATGATAAAGGCAATAAAAACAGTATAGCAGTAAGTCATTAAAAGGAAAAAAACCTCCTAAATAAAGATGATAAAAACCAAGACCAAAACCAAACATTCAGAGAACAACATAAGGAACCACTTTTCCATGCCCGTCTGCCAACCTTCAACCAGTGCTCTGCTTTTTTGACTCAGAATGTGCTTGTGTATTTAAACCCCTGACAGAACACGTGATAAAGTCAGCTAGTTAACCGCGTGAAAAGGGCAAACAAAGTAAACAAAGTAACAGAAAAAGAATTATTAAAATGAATAGTGATAGTAATAATTTTTAGAATCCAATCTCATCCTGCAGAAAGAGCTGGCCAACCTATCAACACCTACTCCTCAAGCACCCCCCCCCCCGCCTCTGCCTTATCTAGTAGTATGGCGATGGAAAAAATAAGCAAGTATGACACATACAGACAAAAAAAAAAAAGCACCAACAAAATTCAAAGAAATAAACCAAATGCAGTCTAATTTTAAGTAGTCAATACTCCATATTTGGGACAGTCAATCAATAATCCATATTCAGGTGACTAATGTAGCTGGTTAACTGGAATTGTGAAATGCCTTGTTTGTCCAAAGCTTAAGTCAATCTGGCATTAATCCAGAGAAGATTGTGTCAAACAGGTAAAGGTTTCCACATACAGCAATTACATACAACAATTACTGCGACTGAGCAGAAAAATTCTAAAGAGATTCTGAAATTGCCAGCAGACCCAAATTCCTCAGGGTGTTTCCTCCGCTTTCTTTCCCAGCCCTCCACAAAGGGTCTTGTTCTCCGAAGCCGCTGGGGCTCCTTGCCCACCACTGGGACTCCACTCCAACTCTGCTTCTGGGGAAACAAGGAAAAGAAAGGAGAAAACACAGGAAACACAGCACAAGAAAGACTGGAAAGTGCAGAGAGTATAAAACCTAGTACGGCAACGGTGGCATATCTTTTTTAAAATTATATTAAGCTTCTCTCTGCTCCTGCTTGTGCAATTCCTCCTCAATCTCTTAGCGTGCAGCCATCTTGGATTCCACACCTAGCCTAAGTCTCCTACCTTTCAGATAAATCACCACACCAGCTGTCAATAGAGGCTCAGCAAATGATGGACTCTGGACCGAATGATTCACAGCTGTCAATCACTCGAGGGGGACCCAGGAGCACAAACCACATCCAAAGTTTTAAAACAAAAAGAAAAGACCAGCAGCTAACTCACTAAAATGAACTGTTCTGAAACTTTCAATGTCATTGCCTGTCCACAGCAATTATGTCCCTAAGTTGTGACGACATGCATTCACAGTCTAACTGGAGTCAACTCTCGCACTCCTTAGTGCACTCCAAGGCACACCTCAACACTTGTAGGTGTTTACAGGTTTGGGAGAGGTGAAATGCCGTGAGCATTATGGGCAATGACCCACAGGCACACCCCAATGCCTGTCCATCTCTGCAGGGTGGAGGTGGGATTGATTTGAGTTCAGTACTTCACTGCCGCTCCTAATCTGCATCTGTCTAACTCCTGCATGTCCAATGCTAATATCAGCAAGCAAACATTCGGCATTGACAAATACTTGTATTTGCTACAGCTTCCCTTTCCCCCAGCAGACTGCAATGTTTAGCTTTGTCTCTCTCCTACCCCCTCCCCCACATCTCTCTCTCTCTCTCTCTCTCTTCCTTATGGCTCAAACTCTCTTTTTATCTCTCTGTCTGTCTCTCGCTCTCTCCTTCTCTCTTGCCATCTCCCCACTCCCTAAGTCTCTCTCTCTCTCTGTCTCTTCCCTATGGCTCGAACTCTCTTTTTATCTCTCTGTCTGTCTCTCGCTCTCTCCTTCTCTCTTGCCATCTCCCCAATCCCTAAGTCTCTCTGTCTCTCTCTCTCTTCCCTATGACTCGAACTCTCTTTTTATCTCTCTGTCTGTCTCTCGCTCTCTCCTTCTCTCTTGCCATCTCCCCACACCCTAAGTCTCTCTGTCTCTCTCTCTCGTTCCCAATTTCCCTTCACTTCCCCCACCTTTGTCTGGTCCTGAAACTTTGAATCAGTTTCAGTAATGGATGCCTTTGCTTTTCTTATTGCTGCACGTGATGTCATCTGACATTTTGGAGCCTCTGCAAAAGCAGAGTTGCCTTTCTGTCCCCAGAGGGGTTGGTATGGCCTCCACTAAACTCAAGGAATTCCACAGCTGCACAGCTGAAGCAGTTAATTTATCATTCACATGACAAACTGCCATCAGAGTTAACTGTCACTTGGTTGGGGAGGGGTGCAGGGATTTGAACTGGAAATTGAACTATCCCAGATTCTAAAGCATCAGGGAAACCATTTTATTTCAAACCTCAGATATGTTTGATAGCCCAGCAACATCTCACTTTCACTGGGGTACAACTTCCACATCTATTTTACAGCTAGGCAGCCAGAGGTTTAGGGAGGTCAAGTTATTGTTCCTTGCTGTCATACATCTTGGTACCTTTTGCTCTTCTAATGCATTGTTGTACAACATGAATGTTTCTAACCTGTGTACAAAGGTCTGCTTGTCAGTTTTAATTTGTACTGTGATGTATGTAATTTCATGCCCATTGCTTATTGTTGTTCTTATTGTAATTAGTTCTGGGTTGCTCCTGAGAAAGGGACTTTTAGCCTCCGTGAGTCTACCTGGTTAACAAAATTCAATAAATAAATAACTGACTTGCTCAGGGCCATACAGAGACCCAGTGGCTGTGGTGAAACTCAAGCATAGGACTTCCTGGTTCATAGTTACCCCCCACTGTCTGGATCTCATGCAGTTCTATATCAGCAGCATCAGCAGCGTGCTTCACACAAGCAAACTACTGGGGAGAGTTTGGTTAGGGTTAAGGTTAGGGTGAGAAAGTTGAGGATTCAAACTTAGAATCAAATCAACCTGAACTCTGAAATTTGGCACACACACCTTTCCCTCAATGCAGTCTTAGGGTATTTACTGCACCCAGAGTAGGTTAAATGAGGTGTAACATCTTGCTTTTAGCAGCGGTCCTACTCCTACCAACTGTTACGGCTTGGAATGAATGAAGCACAAATGCTGTGGGATATAAACCTAAGCTCTCCTAGTTCTCAGTTTGCAGCATTCTGCTTTTCTCATAGTAAACATTCAGGTTTTCAAGGTTTTTCCCCAAGCTATTGCATGTTCTGCAGTCATGGCTGGGAAACTAATAGAAATGACATTTAGCACCTCAAAATTTTTGAATGATCAAAATGTGCAATCTCCAGATCAAGGGTGAAGCTACTGATACACTAAGTAAGCCATGGTGTACTAAGTTTAGTAGCAGGGGGTAGCATACAAGCTGGCCAGCATTCCTCTGTCCTCTCTAGTCCATTGCTTTTAAATTCCCTTGTTTGGCCTTGCAGGCTTTTTCTTTTCTCTTTCAGCTTTCTTTTGGGGGGTGGGTTGGCTGAGTGGACCATGGACGTTGAAGCTGAAGGTCTCAATTAGGTCCGCATGGTCCACCTGCATAGTGATTGGCTGCAGCATCTTGTAGGGGGTGTGGCAAGTCTGTGGCGGCAAGTTTAAATGCCCCAGCAAAGTTAGAAACCATACTATTAGTTCAACTGGACTGGGAGCAAAAGATGCAGTAGAAGAACTGAGGAGCAGCAGACAGAAGAACAGACTCAGAACCAGCTAAAAGCATGAAAACGTCATGTGAAGTGGCAAGCGGAGCGAGTCAGCCTACCTGTGGCAGAGAGAGAAGAAATTTCTATCGTGATCGTGAACTCGTGATGCAGTCAGTGGTGTTTGGCAGTGGGAGCTGAACACCATTAGCAGTGCAGTCTAGTGTAGGAATCATCTGATCGGAGCCAGGAACCTTGGACTCGAGTCATTGGGGGGAGAAGGCATGGACAACAGTGGGGGAGGGGTAGCAGTGTGGCAGCTTGCTGTACAAATCTTAAATGCCTGGCTACACCCCTGCTCCAGATCCTGAATCATCTGCTTTTGGATCTGCTTTAGGTAAGGAAAACACTTATTACTTAAATAGCACAGCTGACAGTAAGAAAAAGACCAAGTCCAACAATGTCCATCAGCAAGATTTTTACATATACAAAACCCTTCCTGCTATGTTCCGCTTGGCTAGAGTGCTGTGATGATTTTAGGTAATTTTCTTTATTTGATTAGCCTGGTTCTCTCTGTTCTTGTTCTTTCTTTGTTTTTCATGGTTCACCTAATGGCCACCACCTCTACTCATTGTTTACCTCTGTTCCACACACACACCTCTGAGTTCTCAAGGTTTCCAACTGTGAGCAGCTCCACAAAGGAATGTGTCCTAGCTCTGCCTGTGCTCAAGAGTGCTTCTCCCTCCATCCCCTGCCACCACTGACCTCCCACCACTGTATCTCCACCGCTGCTGTTTTGCCTGTGGACAGAGAGACCCTGTGAAGGCCCCATGAAGAACTGCTTTTCTCCTGCTGTCCAGTATATATCTTTCTTGATTGTGTCCATCCATCCATCCACTCTCTGAGACATTATTGTCACCCTCCTCTGAAGTCTCCTGCTACCACAATAACTTCCCACTGACGTGACACTGCAACCAAGATGCCAGTCTTTTTACATTTGCTGGCTTTTCCTATTTGAAGTGCTACACCCTCATACCTGCCAATAGTACCAACATGGATGGAAGAGATCAGATTGTGTGCCTTTTTCTCACACCTCCAACATTATTCACTATTTCTTTTGCTTTTTGGTGGTAATGGGGGTAGTCCATGTTTATTAAAACCTTAACTCTGAGGCTGTTTCCACATCCCTGCCTTGCATTATTTCCCCTTCCTTTGTCCTTTCAGCTCCATGTTATGGTGGTTTTAATTACAACCCATAGGTTCAATTGTGCTTACGCAACTAGATGAGATGATGCTTGTGTGACTTGATTTACTTTGTGGCTTTCCACCTCTCTATCCATGGGATATACTACCCAGTAGGGGTACGACGTAGGAACCCTAGAGGAGGGTCCTCCCCCTTACAGGTGCCATGGAAATGATTGTGTCAGCTAAAGCTAGATTAGGAAGAAGCCCACAGGTAAGAGAGATGAGCTGCTGGAGGAGGAGAGGTTGATGGTGGGCAACAAAAAAACAAATCCTGGCGAGGCCCAGGATAAGAGACCTTTTAAGCCTGATGGGGTGTAACTTAGTTGCTCAGCCCATTGAACCTCAGGCTTAAAGCCCTCCCATTCAATTGTGCTTATGCAACTAGATGAGATAATGCTTGTGTGACTTGATTTACTTTGTGGCTTTCCGCCTCTCTATCCATGGCATATACCACCCTATAGGTGTACAACACAGGAACCCTAGAGGAGGGATCCCCCTACAGATGCCACAGGAATGATTGTGTCAGCTAAAGGTAGGTTAGGAAGAAGCCCAAAAAGAATACCCAAAGATGTCAAGCATCAAAGAGGCAATGATGATGAATGAATGAATTCTGAGAAGATAAGGGCAGACTTCTTAAGGAGTGAGGGGAAAGCTGAGAACCACCATCCGTCTCCATCCAACAGCGGAACCTAACTAATTAACCTAAGAAAGCACTAACTCTAACTAATATTATGACCATTGGCATGGAGGAGAGGAAAAAACCCCTCTGAGGAGGAAACCTCTGGGGATCCAAGGCCTCATCGCCTTCCTTCTAGGCTGATGATGTTTGATTTGAGGACGTATGTCATTAAAGAGAAAGATTCATTAATGAGAGGGATATGAGTAGGGAAGATGATGGCAAGATGGGGAAACCCCCCAAAAAAGAAAGTGCAGATTGATGAAGGAACACGAGGCAGCAGGGACCCAAGAGGGCTATGCTCGAGTAGTCGATTGGAAGGAGTAGATCCATGTAGAAGTCAGAGGAGCAAGGGGTATCCAGATGCGTTCACGAGGAGACTGAAAATAATGCAGACTGATGATGGTGATGATCACCGTAGGAGTGCAGCAGTTAAATATGAGAAGACTGAGGAAGAGGAGATAGGAACTGAACTAGAAAGTGAAGTTCAGTGATGGTGAAAAGCAGCCAGCCAAGAAGCGGTTCGATGAGCACTGATGATGATGGAGATGAGCCATGAAGGTTTGAAAGGTTGAAGAAGAAACATGAAATTAACTTGAAATTTAACTTGAGTGACGATGGAGCAGCCAGCCAGCCCTTGGCAAAGGGCAATGGACAGGAAGGCATGTGGATTGGATATGGAGTCAATTCGAGGCAGCAGGGAGCCAAACAGAAATATTGAATACAGGCCACAATTGGAGTGAATCCTTGATGGCCGGTGTGGGATGAGAACTGCAGCAGGGTGAGTCGGATGAGGAAGTCAAGACAGATATGCCTCAGGAGCCAGATACGTACTACTTGATTGATCGATGCCTGCTCAAAAGAATTCTCGACTGCAGGCTTGAGTCGGTGCTCAGGTAAGCGATTGAAATAGATTAACCATGAGGTAAGGATGAGGGAACAATTGCCAGAGTCATGAACCTGATACATGCGGCATGAAGACCGCAGGTCGACGAGGTGAGTGGCCTTGATATCGACATAGAGGTGGCATCCAAGGTATATCAGCAATCCGGTTAGGAAAGTGCGTGCTGATATACTGAGTCAGCCTGCCAGGAGAAGGTTCAGTGGCCATAGGAGTCATGATAGGTATGGTACTAGGACCCCAAAAGAAGGGGCAGCTGAGCTGATGCAAGGAGAGAGATGACACCAATAATTTGGGCAATTTTGTACAGTCCAGTAAAGAAAATACTGAATGAGAGTTACTTAGTACACATATGATAGGTCCCAGCCAGAGAAACAGGTGCAAATGTAAAATAATGCAAAGTAGAAATGAGGACAAAACAAAACACAAGCACGGTAGCAATGTCCAAGTGCAGGTTGTGGCATGCGAAAAGGAAAACACATTATGAAGCAGAGGATGATCAGAAGCCAATAGATTCCAAAGAAATGAAAAATCATGACTCAGGTTAGATTTCAGACATTCAAAAGGAAATGACAGAAGCACTGCATGATAAAAGCATGCTGTTAGTTCCATAGACACTAGTGTGGCAGACAAGATAATACCAGTGAACACTAAAGGATGAAAACAAAATTGTAAGTCTGGTGCCAGGGAAACTAAATTTCTGAAACAGGCAGTGTGTTTGAGAAGATTGAACAGAAATTGAAGGACTCAGTGGGTAAAATAAACAATGTATGACAGAAATGATACCTGACCTCCTAAACACTGCTGCAGCAATCCTGAATTCAATTGTGCTGAGCACAGAGAGGTCAGGAGAACGAGCAGGCAGGAGATGAGTGACATGCAGAGGTGCTGGCAAATGAGGCAGTGGCACCACGAAGGTGATCGAGAGACACAGGAGCCATCGACTGAGGAAACAGGGAAAACCAAATGGAATAAGAGCAAGGGGTGGTTAGGGAAAGTAAGTGGGCAAACCCAGAGCTCTGGAGGAGCTTTGGAAAGTGAGGGAGGAAGCAGGAGCAAGAGAGCCACCAAGGCGAGGCAGAAGAGAGTGGAGGATGGCAGAGCAGTGCTGCCAGAGAAGCGAGCAACACTAGCAGCAGGTTGGGTGGCAGGGAACAAAAGGGGAGGGGGGAAGTACCACAGATGGAAGGAAGAAACGGTCACTAGGAGCAGTGCGAAGGGATGGTGGGGCAAGCTGTGGAGCCGCTTAAGGTATGGGAGGAACTGAGAGGAATCGAGGGAACCAGAGGCAATGGGAGGAGAGATGGAGTGAGAGCTGCAAAGTCAGCGGCTACATAAAAGATGAGACGTAAGACAGGCAGCGATGGGGGGGGATAGAGCACTGCATAGCCAGTGCTGCCAGAGGGAGCAAGCCATAATATAGGCATCCAGGAAGGGAGCTGAGCGGGTGGTCAGAGGCACTGAAAAATGTGAAATTGAGCAAGATACCGGAAGTTGAAATGAGGAGCAGCGCCTCTGGCTCCAATGAGAAACCAATCCTGACCAAGGTAGGAGTGAGGAAGTGTGGCGCCTCTGGCAGCAAATGAAAAAGTGAATCCTGGAGAGGCCCAGGATGAGTGACCTTTTAAGCCTGATGTGGGAGTGACGTGGTCGCTCCACCCATTGAACCTCAGGCTTAAAACCCACCCATTCTGAAAGGTTCCTGTTTACAAGTCTCCTCCCAAAGCAAGAAATGTGTCTACAGTTGCATATTAATTGTATGATAATGTTATGGGATGCCTAGCAATGGGGACACATTAGGAAGCATCTGGTTTAGAAACTATTCCTTGTGAATCTAGTTGCAAAGCTACTGTACACAGAAATGCAGTCTTCTAATAATGAAAAAGCGTTGGACATTAGGATTCGGATGCTCTTAAGCAGGCTCCTTTACAGAGGTAGACAGCTGTCAATACATCTTACCTACTTCAGAAATCAGAGAGTAGTAGGATATTGGAATACACCTTGTCTTCTGGATGAAGAGTGAACTTCACTCCTGATTGATCACACACAAATGTCTTTGTCATGTGACATCACCTTGTTACTGGGCAGAATCTTCATCACTTGCACACATCTCCTAAATACGCGCCCCACTCCAACGCTTTCTGCAACACACCTGACCTAAAGGCCAATTAGTCTTCCAGGTCCTATTCTCACTGTTCTATCAGCACTTGATTCCGCTGTGCAAATGGCATGCACACTTGAGTGCTGTGTCCTGTCTCAGAGTGCAAAGACTATCTCCTGCTTGAGTTTTTATTATACTCTATAAAATCTGTTCAGCATCTTCAAATCCTGGACAGGACCCCACTTTAAAACTGCTCCTCGGTCCACTGACAGATTCCAAAAATGTCCTGATACATAGATACATAGATAGTGTCAGCAGATAAGGGCCTGTGGCCCACCCAGTCTGCCCATTTGAGCTTGTAAGTTCAGTTTATGTTTTCCTAGAAGTCTGTTGCCCCTTACCCCTGACCTCCAGAATTCCTTTATGTCTATCCCATGCATTCTTAAATCCCATGATTGTTTCAGCCCCCACCACTTCCTCTGGCAGGGTGTTCCACTTGTCCACCACCCGTTCTGTGAAGAAATTCTTCCTCACGTTTCCTCTGAATCATCCCTCCAACTTCATCCCATGCCCTCTAGTCCTGGAACATCTTTTTTGCTTAAAAATAGTGTATTTCTGCACCCTGTTCCTCCCTGTAAGATACTTGTATGTCTCTATCATATCCCCTCTCTCCCTCCTCTCCTTCAGGGAGTACATATTCAGTTCCTGCAACCTGTCTTCATAGGACTTGTGATGCAATCCATTTACCATCTTTGTTGCCCTCATCTGAACCTTCTCTACCCTGTCTATGTCCTTATGTAGGTATGGTCTCCAGAACTGTACACTGTACTCCAGATGGGGCCTCATTAGTGTCTTGTATAGTGGAATTATGACCTCCCTTTTCCTGCTGGTGATACCCCTGCCTATGCATCCCAGCATCCTATTTGCTTTACCTGCTGCCTTGTCACACTGTTTCTCTACCTTGAGGTCATCAGAGATGATAACCCCAAGATCCCTTTCCTGCTTGGTGCATGCTATATCCTCACCCCCCAACTGATGTATTGTGCCGGGGTTTTTGTGCCTCATATGTATTATCTTGCACTTCTTTGCATTGAGTTGGAGGAGAGCATGGCCCTGGGTGACTCCAGTGTCTAGGGTTATGAGGATTGTAATCTCACTGGGCACCCTTCTGCAAACAGTTTTGACACTGACTGCCACATTTACCTCTGAATTCACGGAGACAGGACACAGTATAGGCTGAATCAAATAATCATATAGCACCTAAAGTGGCAATTCATCTGTGATCTGTACTAGGCAAGGCAAGGCAAGGCAAATTTTGTTTAAAAAGACGCCCATCCTGGAGGCTCTGGGCGCCGTACGTTATCAAATAAATACAACACAACACCATACAATCAATAAAATATACAACTCCAAACAATTAAAACCTTATTTTACTACACAATTTGTTTCCTTATTAAGAATTAAACAATATAAGCTTATAAAACATAGTCAGGGAATGCCTGATCAAATAAAAACGTCTTTAGTCACGCTTAAAACCTCAACAGACAGGGCCTCCCTAACAACTATAGGAAGCGAATTCCGCAGGACGAGAGCAGCGACACTAAATGCTCTGTCACCTGCAGTTCTTAACCTCGTCCTGGGAATCGCAAGGAGGCCCCGAGAGGAGGATCACAGGGAATGGACCGAGACAGCAGGTATAAGAAGGTCATTCAGGTAGCCAGGGCTCAGGCCGTGTAGGGCCTTAAAGGTGAGCAAACCCACCTTTAAGAGGACCCTCCACCTAACCGGCAGCCAGTGTAGATGACATAGCACCGGGGTTATATGACAGTATTTAGATTGTCCTGTCAACAACCTCGCTGCCGCATTCTGCACCAACTGCAGTGGGTGGAGGGTACCCCCAGAGACCCTGGGATAGAGTGCATTACAGTAGTCAAGCCTGGACGTCACAAAGGCATGTACCAAAGTGGGGCGGTCCAGAGGTGGAACTAAGGGCTTGATCCTGGCGATATTCCTCAGATGATAAAAACTAGTATGTATAACGGAAAACACCTGAAATTCAAGTGTCAAACCGCTGTCAAGAATAACACCCAGATCATGCACCCTAGAGGAGGCCTTCAATGGTACAGAGCCAAGGCAAAGTCCTGTCTCTGCACCAGAGGCCAACCTATCACGTCCTCTGTTTGACTCCACCACCAGTACCTCCGTCTTACTGGGGTTAAGTCACAACCAACTGGAGGCCATCCAGTCATTGATTTCAGCAAGGCAGCTGTTAAGCACTTCTACTGCACAAGATGTTCCAGGGGCAAAAGGAAAAGTACAGCTGGGTATCATCAGCATAGCAATGAAAACCCAAACTGTACTTCCTAATGAGCTCTCCCAGGGGTAGCATGTACACGGCAAATAACATCAGTGACAAGACTGAACCCTGGGGAACTACGCACAACAGGTGGTCAGGGGGGAGGAGGAGAAATTCTAGGAGAAATACTAGGGGTAAATGGAAGAAATTAGGTACACATCAGATGGAGTTTCAAAGTTAGTTGCAGAGGGATAGTATGTCATTGTCAGACACATTATGGTAAATATGAAGTCTCACCTCATGGTCACCTCAACAATGGACTCCATGGACACCATGTGCACCAACTCCTCTGGTGCATACAGCTTCCCTGACACCCAACACTTAGTAATGCCAGTGATGACTGCATAGAGACCCCATGCTTCGTGCCCCTCCAATAGGCATCACAAAGCACAGGATCTGAGCCCTCCCTTAGGAGGACCAGCCCAAACTCCTCCAAAGATGACACCAAGCTAATCCTCCTTTTTAGACCTTCCTGAGCAGTAAGGGTGTTGGACAATACCCCTGCCACTGACCAAGGCCTGGCAGGCACCCTTTAGCTGCCATTAATGGGAACCTGACCTGGGCTTCAATTAGCTCCTAACTAGCCAAACGAGAAAATATCCTACTTCCCACCTAAACTCCATTTTATCCCCTGTCCCTAGACTCCTTCCTTTGCCACTAAGGGCAGAGCAGTGCAGCTAAGGTACCCAGTGCTTTCATGGGCACAACTAGTAGCAAGCCAATCCTCTACCATTTGGGGGGGGGGGGTTGTTACAGTTATTCAATCAATTTATCAATTGTCCTCTGACTGGCTCCATATCTCTGGAATAATTGTTCTGCTAAAATTCGCTCAGCCATCTTGTGTCATGCACTCAACCCATTGCTACATAAAACTTGATTAGTTCTAGATGTCCCTGTGCCTAGATATAATTGTATTAATTGTATTATCTGATAAAAAAAAAGTTAGAATGTGTAAAGCAGGCAAGTTAAAAATGATTAATCGTACAAAAAAGTGTCATCTAAAAGAGTAAATGAGTCAAGTTAGATAAAATGGACTTTCATATAATCATGGGAGGACTTAACAGGAACACAGAAAGCATTTGATATGGGACAGGCTTGAACAGTCCATCAAGGTCTGCCCCTTATGTAAATCCACAACCTACATGCTCAACAACAGCATGAATTCCATGAATGGCATGGCATCAACACAGCCTTAGTTCAGTTCCCAAAACATGAATGTAATTGTATGGCTAAGAGAAGTATAAGTGGTGCAATGTTTGTGGATGTGATCAGGCATTTAAACTTACTTGACCATAACATTCTTTATAACCAAATTGCAGCAGCTAGGGCTATCTGCTAACAAAGGAGGGATGGAGAAAGAGTCACAGATTAAGTAGAGTCTGCGGTGATTCTGTAGGTAGGGAAAAAATTGGTAGACTAAGTGGGCCAAGTGGTCTTTATCTGCTGCTAAATTCTATGTTTCTGTGTTTTTGTTTCTATGAAACATACCTTTAAGCTATCATATTTGCTTTTGGCTAAAATAGTCTCTTAGAACTAGAGGATACTCTGAAAATACCTGGTTTCTTTAGGGATGAAATATATCCAGGCACAGTTGATGTTGTTGCTCAGTCCTCCTTCCCCCAACAGGTCCCCAACATCCCAGGTTCATTCCTGAACCAGGTCACTGGCATCGTGAGTGATAGCCATGCCGCTGCACCAATGGGCCAGCTCTGTATGGCTGTTCATCCTTTCCGGCTCCCAGTTGCCCCTTCTCAGGTCCTCCAACAACCATGCAAATCCACAAACCACTAGCCTGGTCACTTCATCAGCCATCAGTCCCCAATGGTGGGGGCTCAGGGGAGGAATGTCCTCCTCCAAAGCTTCACATGATCTGGTATCTCGCAAGAAGGCAACTGGCTCTATGGGGTGGGACACAAGTGTATCAAAGACCATCATTTTTGGTGAGAACTTATGTTTTGTTGCACTTTTTGCATCCCTTCCCCCCATGTGTTCGGGTATAGACCTGTATTGGCCTTGCTCCTTGCAGCCCACTTGTGCATATGCCACATTTTGTGAGGAGTATGCTTTCTGGTCCATGGTGAGAGACAGAGGAACTAGCAGGCACCAGTGCCTTCTATCCACTGACTGGCTCACCCTGCCTACCACCCAGCACTCTCCAGCCCTGACAGCCATGATCCCAGCTCCCTGATCTCCCTTCTATATCCGGGTCACAAGCACAGAAGTTCAATCTTCTTCTGTGGGGACATTTGGTGGTCCTGTAATGAGGATGGTAAGAATTTTTGTTTATGTAACCCATCTCCCAAGTCAGCAGCTTACCTTAGGAGCCCCTCTGTGTCCCAATGCCTCCTGCAGATGTCTGGCAATTCTTGCAGCCAGCAAGCTGCTCACAGCTTCACTTCCCCATCCCACTCCTGGACTATTTGCAGGGCCAGGGAGAAGATGAACTTAGTTGTGATGCCTCCTGCACCTGATCCTTGTGACTGGTGAGCTGCTTGCCTCCTCGCTCCCTCTGCCATTTCCTGGACTGTTGCCAGGGCGGGGGAGTGCTCCAAGCTATTTTCATTGCCCAGAGTGGCTGATGTGAATGTGGTTGGTGAGCCATCAGTAGGTTTTGCTCCCCCCACCCCTAGAACTGCTGCACAGTGGGGCAAGGAGCACAGAAAAGTCTGCAAATGTTTTTGGCACCCCAGAGCACCCGATGGGAGCCGTGGCACCAGTGCTACTTGCATAATCATCTCCCCAGCCCCATTAGACACCAGTGGGGGCTGGGGGAAATAAATAAACAAAAATAAAAACATTAAGAAGGCTCCCTGATCCAGTCCAAGCCCCCAGTGGGTCGGGAAACACTGGGAGAAAATGGCCGGGGGGGAGTGCAAGTCCCATGATGCTTTGTGAACAGAGTGCTATTTTCCAGTGACAGCTCCTGCTGGGGAGCACTAGAAACTGAACCCCCAACTGGGCTGCTGTCCCCCCAAAGATCCCCCTGGCCCAAGTGATCTCCAGATGGGACCAGGATGGTCCTCACCATGCAGCCAGATGCTGCCAACATCTTTTACTTTTTATTATATTTGACTTAGTTGAACACTGCTGTATGGGTACGGCCATGTTGGATGTGGTCTACCTAAAGACAGCAAGGGACCTGATTGGTAGCTGCAGTAGTCTAATCAGGGAGTGGAGCGTGAGACTTCTTTCAGCCAATGAGATGTCGTGTATTCAAAACTAACATTCTAGGGATGACAGTTTAACCTTGAGAGAGACTGTGTGAGTTTCTAAAGAGAAAGCATCTGACTTTGACAGCTCCTTGTGCTGTCTCAGCCTAAAAACTTAAAGTTTGTGCCAAAACAAACTTAGAACTGTGGAATTTGTTGCCAACTGCCTGGTAATCCCAGAGACAAGGGGATTTGCCTCAGCTTGACTGAATTGCCTGGAATTTCACAACCAAGATAGCAGAGACTGCTGTGAGAATTATTTGTTTGTGTTCTGTGAGGTGAAAGATTCACTACCTCTCAGATCCTGACACAAAAAACTACGATTTTTGACAGGGGACTAGAGCTCTGAGGTTCTGCCTGCCTGTCACTGCTGCCCTACCTTCTGAGCTGGGAGAAGTCCCTCTGTGGGGTGCAGATTGACTGCCTAACTGCTGGCCTATCTTCTGAGGTGGGTGAAGACAAGTGCCTCTGTGGGGTGAAGAAGATTATTGTCAGCATCCACACCAGCCTAACTGCTCTACCCAAATGCCAGTCAGGGCAGACATCCCCCAATGCCACTTGGTTATCTACGGGTACTGGGTTTATCCCAACAATTGCTTTTCTAACTGTCCAGCTAGCTAGCTAGTTAGTTTACCCCCTGGGCTTCCTGGGCAACCTTAACCTAAGCCCACAGAAACAGCTACAGCCAGTATCATCTGTGTATTTATATCCACTGGTGTAATTTGTATTTTGCAACTGCAGCATTCACCCACTGCATCGGTGCTGCACCCAGTGTCCACACATCACAGGCCTGTGACTCCTTGATGTGTGCACACTAAGGTATTTCAGAGGTCCCACAGGGACTGTTGGGTTAACTGGTGCACCAGTGAGGGGAAATGATGCAGTCATCTATTCTGAAAACTCTGACCTTGACAATCTTACTGTTGCTCTTTGAAGTAAATTTAGAAACATAGAAAAAGAAACATAGACTGATGGCAGATAAAGACCTCTTGTCCCACCTAGTCTGCCCATTTCCCTAACTACTGGATAAGCTGTAGTAGGTCACTTGAAAGCTGATTCTACAACAACAAATTGGTCCACAGTTACAAAACACAAGGACCATGCTCTTCTCTAGCCTCCCACACAAGAGGAAAGTTCCACCCTTTGTCACCAGAAATGGTCAAGGACAAAACTATGAACAGGTGGAGACCTTCAGATACCCTGGAGTAACTTTGGATGACATCATATCTTTTGCACCCCATGTCAACAATTTGGTGGCCATAGTTAACAGAAGACTGAGTACCCTGTACTGGAACAGGAACAGTATCACTGGGGATACTAGATGCCTTATCATGCCCAGCTCCATTCTGTCACTTATAGATTATAGGCTCTCCATCTATGCAGTTGCCTGTGACATGGTGCTAAACTGACTAAAGCTGACCTGTAATAAAGCATGCCACTTTATCCTTGGTGCAGATAAATGCACTCATAGTAGTACCCTTCATTCACTCACTAACTGGCTACTTTTACTTAGCAAAATAAAGCTCCAGACCTGTTTACTAGCTAAAATGGCACTCTTGGGCCAAACACCCCATTTTAACAAATTGCTTCCACACCGTCTCCAAACACTGCAACACCAGAAACATGGCCAGGAATGCCCTTAATCCTCCTTTCTGGTGCACTCAGCTGGGCACGTGCTCAATTGATGTCAGAGCTGCTTACTGGTTAAATGAATTGCCTAATACATTGCTGAATCACCCAAAGTTTAATCAGTTTAAGAGATCTTTGCAGTCTGCTTTTGAAGTCCAATACAGTTGTAGCCTTTGAACAGTTTTATTTGGTTTCTCTTTGTACATTACCTGTGACTTTTTACACAATGATCTGTGTGAGGTTTTTGTTGTTGTTGCTCAAAACTGTTTAATTGTTCTGTTTTAAGTGGTTTGAGCCTGACTTGACTGCATTTCCTATGGAACTGGTAATTGTAATGTTTTTTGTGACCACGAATTTGATGTGGAACCTTTGTAAACGAGCACTTGTGCTCAAAGGTAATTGTCTGAAGTTTTCAATACATAAATAAATACATATATACATAAATAAATAAGCAAATAACATAATTATTAATAGATGGTGAGGATATTGACACCATCCAGAAAAAACTGCTCCCCAAGCTTGGTGCCCTGTTCAGGAACTGTAGTTCTATCCTTCCTATGGCTAGGCGTGAACTTGTTCAGAAGATGATACTGGCCATTTTTATATTTGCTTGCATGCATGCGAAAGAAACATTTTGTGACAGTTTAGGAGAGAAGTAGGGTTTTGGATGTGTGTCACTGTGGCGGTCAATGCCTCCACTGCCTTTTAAGGCTTGGCCCGCTTTCCCCAATGAGGTGGCATGCTGCTGCTGACACTAGTTCAGTCAGCGTGCCACAAACTTAAAACGAATTCACCACTGTGATGAGGAAGTGACCTGTCATTGCAGGGCAGTGTCTTGCCTGGTGTAACATTTCAAGTAACATGGCGGCAGCTCTCGCTGTCCAACTCAGAGTCCCCAGGTAAGCAGACTCGGGGGTTCCCAATTCATTTGCTGATGGGGTAGCCCAATCCCCATCGACTCATGCACTCCCCCCTCCCACCCACTGTATGGCCGATGGGGGTGCCCAATCCCTGTCGGCACCAGTCCCCCCAACAAACACTCAGGTAGCATGCTGGGAGCCCACCCCAGTGTACTGAAAGTCTCCCACATTGTCGACTTCTTTTTTTTTATAAATCCTGTAAGAAAAGAAAATGGTCCCTCTTTGAGTCCCATGCCCCCTTCCCCAACCACACTCACCCTCTGTGCACCCCATCTCTCCACCCCCTCACCCTATACTTACCTCTGGAGCCCAGCGTGATGATCTTTGGTGGACCGGGAACACGTCTGCGCTCTTCAAAGCCAACCGCAAACTGAAGAAATGTCGGTAAGCTGTATAATGGCATAAATGTGTTATTTTCAACTTTGGTGCATATCTCATCCATGTTTGTGAATTCTGGCAGCAAATTGTCAACATGGGGTTCTTGGGACCACACCTCAAGTATGCAGTCACTGTCATTTCGTTATTCGGTCCCGAAAGGTGATTTTGAGGTCATTGCACTGAGTCACCTTTTGGGACTGATTAACGAAATGACAGTGTCACTGTTCATGAAGTGGGCTCTCAAAAAGCCTATGTTGCAAATTTGCTGAAAAAATTCCCAAAAAATGACTGTGTTCTGAGCGTGTGTTGCGTAGTTTCTACGCATCCTCATAACATCACAAATTTGTAATATTTTCATTCCAAATTTTCAACATTGGCATTTTTCCACACCTCCTTATGAACAGTAATACTGACATTTTTAACATCCTGGCCAAAATGTGTTTCCGCACTTCTGGCACAGAATAGCATGGTCACTGTGGGAAATCAGTGTTCTGGACAGATTAAGAAAATCACAGTGACACCATTCATGAACAGAGGTCCTAAAATGCCTGTGTTGAAAATTTGGTGACAAATGTCCATAAAATGACTGTGTTACAAGCGTGCATTGCGCAGTTTCCCCGAAACCCCGTAACTTCACAAATTTGTTATATTTTCACTCCAGATTTTCAACATTGGCATTTTTTTCACACCTCTTTATGAACAGTGCAGCTGCCATTTTTCATATCCTTGCCCGAAATATGCATTTGCACATCTGGCGTACAATGGCGGGGTTGCTGTGGGAAATCAATGTTCTGGACAGATTAAGAAACTCATAGTGACAGTGTTCATGAGCAGAAGTCACAAAATGCCTATACTGAATTGGTGAAATAATTCCATTAAATGACTGCTGTACGAGCATGTGTTGAGCAGTTTCCACATACGCTTGGAACTTTAAGCATTTTTAATATTTTAACTACAGATTTTCAGCATTGCCATCTCTTCACACCTCCCTATGAACAGAACAGCTGTCATTCTTCACATCCTGCCTGATCTGCAGTTTTGCACATCTGGCGTAGAGTGGCACGGTCGCTGTGGGAACTCAAAGTTCGGGACTCATTAACAAAATCACAGTGCCACTGTTCATGAGAAGAGGTCCCAAATGCTTTCATGAGGTGGGGATCACAAAAAGGCCATGTTGAAAATTTGCAGTGCAAATGCCAATAAATGCCCAGGGTGTTAGGGTTTCTACCATAATGTCCCACCCTGTACAGAATGACAGGCATCAGAGGTGTGCCTTTGGATCGCCAGTTGTAATGTTCATGCCATTCTACCCCCATCCCCACCCTGAAGCCACTGACAGGCATTGAGGTGTGCCTTCGACTCTTTGGCCGCAGACTTTACCCCATTCTACTATACTGCACCCAATTCAGCATATATCCTTATGAAATAGGGTGACTGTGAAGCCGAACACCCCAAGGCACAACTCAACACTTGGTGGTGTCTACAAGGATAGGGTGAGGTGAAATACCATGAGCATTATAGGCAATGACCCACAGGCACACCCCAATGCCTGTCCATCTCTGCAGAGTGGAGGTGGGGTTGGCGTGAGTTCAATACTTCACTGCCACTCTTATTCTGCATCTAACTCTTGTACATCAAATGCTAATATCAACAAGCAAACATTTGGCATTGACAAATGCTTGTTTAATATCTAATCTATCTATCTATCTATCTATCTATCTATCTATCTATCTATCTATCTATCTATCTACTGTATCTATCTATCTATTTACTTTTGCTTCCTTGTTAATGTTTTTAATGGTTAGTTTCTTCACTCCAGTTATTCTTTATTAAATCTTACTTTATAATATGTGATTTGTTACTGTGTACTCAGCCACAGTGGATCAAAAGAAACTGCTTTTATTTACATTTAATGTCCATTGTTCATTGCCATACTATTTTTCATCATGGCTGGGTCACAGTAAACTACTTTTTATTCTCATAAAATATTTACTGTAACAAAGTTCTGGAACTCAGTGTTTTACTCAGAGCACTTTCAAATGAAGCGCACTTACTGTACCATAAATAACTAGGCTGTTTCACAGTAAAATACGGGATCACTCTAAAAAAATGCCCTCAGTAAAATAATCAGTTCCAGAAGATAGTTGTAAAGGCATTGTGGGAAACAGCATAAATCTAAAATAGAATAATGAATATTATATGATAAACACAGTAAACTAAAGATAGTACTAGTGGTACTCTGACCTAGCTGTTTCCAGTTTGAAAAGTTAATTACAGTAACTGCATAGTGGGAAACAGCATTAATCTAAAAGAGAAGAATGACTTTTATATAATAAGCAAAGTAGACTGAGGCAGAAATAGTGGTGCTTTGCATTTTAGGTGCCAAGTCACATATCATAGATAACTAAGCTGTTTTCGATGAAATACTCTATGGCTTTAAAAAGTGCTCTCAGAAAAATAATACATTTCAAAAATGAATTACAGCTATATGGTGTGAAACCGTCTAGATCTAAACTGGAAGAAAGAGATTTATATATTTAAACAATCACTGACCGAAAAAAGTCATTCAGATACTAAAAAAATCTGTATGAATATTTTGCGAGAATGAAAATAACTTTTGTGTGACTCAGCCACAGTGGAACATTACATGACATTGAGAAACTGACATTACACTGTTTCTTTTGATCAACTGTGGCTGTTTACTCAATAACAAATCACATATTATAAACAAGCATTTGTCAATGCCGAATGTTGATTGCGTTGGTCTGTTGAGCTCGCGCAGTGGGCCTCTGTCAGTGGCTCAGTCTGTTAGTCCCAGTGCTGCAGGCTGCTCTTTTGTACTGGGCAGGTGCGTGCGTTGGCACCTTGTTCTGCCGAGGAAGGAATAAGCAGCTGTCCCAAGAGAGCTCCATTGAGGTGGCTCACTCCCCCTGTGTCACTCACTCACTCATTCTGTGTCTCCTGGCACTGCAGGCTGCCTTTTGTACTGGGCTCCTGTCTCTGTTGGCGCCTTTTTCTGCCCACAAAGAAATCTGCAGTAGTCCCGACAAAGCTCTGTTTAGCTCGCTCACTCCCCTTCTCTCAGTCGCTCATTCTGTTCTGCTGACGCTGCAGGCCGCCCTTTTCTACTGGGCTCCTGCCTGCGTTGCTGCCTTCTTATGCCCATAAAGAAATTTGTAGCAGTTACAATACAGCTCTGTTGAGCTCACTCACTCGCTCTTTCTGGTTTTTGTGCCACTGCAGACTGCCCTTTTGTACTGGGCCCCTGCATGCATTGCTGCCTTTTTCTGCCCACAAACAAATCTGCAGCAGTCCCAACAAAGCCCCGTTGAGCTCATTGACTCCTCCTCCCTCACTTTCTCATTCTGTGTCTCCTGGAGCTGCAGGCTGCCCTTTTGTACTGGGCTCCTGCCTGCAGTGGTGGCTTTTTCTGGCCAGAAAGAAATCTGAAGCAGTCCTGACACAGCTCCACTGAGCTCGCTCACTGCCCGTCTGTCACTCTTGCATTCCATTTCTGCCGTCGCTGCAAGCTGGCCTTTTGTACTGAGCTCCTGTCTGCGTTGCCGCATTTTCTGCCCACAAAGAAATCTGCAGCAGTCACACTACAGCTCCATTGAGCTCGCTCAGTACCGCTCTGTCACTTGCTCATTCTGTTTGTCTTGGTGCCGCAGACTGCACTTTTGTATGGGGCTCCTGGCTGCATTGGCACCTTTGTCTGTCCACAAAGAAATCCGCGGCTGTCCTGACAGAGCTGCGTTGAGGTCGCTCAGTCTCCCTCTCTCATCACTCATTCTGTTTGTCCTGGTGCTGCAAGCTGCCCTTTTGTACGAGGTTCCTGTCTGCATTGGCCCCTTTTTCTGCCCACAAAGCAATCCCAGCAGTCCTGACAGAGCTCCATTGAGCTCACTAAGTCCCCTTGTCTCACTCGCTCGCACTGTTTGTCCCACCGCTGCTGGCTGCCCTTTTGTACTGGGCCCCTGCCTGTATTGACGCCTTTTTCTGCCCACAAAGAAATCTGCAGCAGTCCTGACAGCGCTTTGGTGAGTTCGCTCACTCCCCCTCCCTCACTCGCTCTCTTGTACTGTTTCTCCCAGTGCTGTAGGCTGCCCTTTTGTACTGGGCTCTTGTGTTGGGGCCTTTGTCTGCCCACAAACAAATCCACAGCAGTCCCGACAGAGCTCAGTTGAGCTCAGCCACTGCCCCCTCTCACTCGGTCGATCTTAATCTGTCCCAAACACTGATTTCCCAGAGTGACTGTGCTATTGTGTGGCAGGAGTATAGAAACATATTTTAGCCAGGATGTGCAAAATGACAGCTGGAGTGTTCATAAGGAGTTGTGAAAAATGCCATTGTTGAAAATGTGGCATGACAGTATTACAAATTTGCGAAATTAGAAGGGTGTGTGGAAACAGTTCAATGCACACTTGTAACACAGTCATGTTATGGCAGTCCCAACAGAGCTCCATTGAGCTCGCTCACTCCGCTTCTCTCACTCGCTCATTCTGTTGTGCCGGCACTGCAGGCTGCCCTTTTCTACTGGACTCCTGCCTGCGTTGCTGCCTTATGCCCACAAAGAACTTTGCAGCAGTTACAATACAGCCCTGTTGAGCTCCCTCACTCGCTCATTCTGGTTTTCCTGCCACTGCAGGCTGCCCTTCTGTACTGGGCCCCTGCATGCATTGCTGCCTTTTCCTGCCCACAAACAAATCTGCAGCAGTCCCAACAAAGCCCCATTGAGCTCACTGACTCCCCCTCCCTCACCTGGTCATTCTGTGTCTGCTGGCACTGCAGGCTACCCTTTTGTACTGGGCTTCTGCCTGCATTGGTGGCTTTTTCTGGCCAGAAGGAAATCTGAAGCAGTCCCAACACAGCTCCACTGAGCTCGCTCACTTCCTCTGTCACTCTCGCATTCCATTTCTGCTGGTGTTGCAAGCTGGCCTTTTGTACTGGGCTTCTGTCTGCGTTGCCGCATTTTCTGCCCACAAAGAAATCTGCAGCAGTCACACTAGAGCCCCGTTGAGCTCACTCACTACCACTCTGTCACTCACTCGTTCTGTTTCTTTTGGCGCCACAGACTGCACTTTTGCATGGAGTTCCTGGCTATGTTGGCAACTTTGTCTGTCCACAAAGAAATCCGCAGCTGTCCCGACAGAGCTCTCATCGCTCATTCTGTTTGTCCTGGTGCTGCAAGTTACCCTTTTATATGGGGCTCCTGCCTGCATTGGCGCCTTTTTCTGCCCACAAAGAAATCCCAGCACCTCTGACAGAACTCCGTTGAGCTCACTAAGTCCCCTTGTCTCACTCGCTCGTACTGTTTCTCCCACTGCTGCAGGCTGGGTTTTTGTACTGGGCCCCTATGCCTGTATCGATGCCTTTTTCTGCCCACAAAGAAATCTGCAACAGTCCTGACAGCGCTTCGGTGAGTTTTCTCACTCCCCCTCCCTCACTCGCTCTCTCGTTCTGTTTCTCCCAGTGCTGCAGACTGCCCTTTTGTTCTGGGCTCTTGTGTTGGGGCCTTTGTCTGCCACAAACAAATCTGCAGCAGTCCTGACAGAGCTCAGTTGAGCTCGGTCACTCCCCCCTCTCACTCGGTTGATCTTAATCTGTCCCAAACACTGATTTCCCACAGTGACCGTGCTATTGTCCACAGGAGTATAAAAACATATTGTAGCCAGGATGTGAAAAATGACAGCTGCAGTGTTCATAAGGAGTTGAAAAAATGCCAATGTTGAAAATGTGGCGTGACAGTATTACAAATTTGCGAAGTTACAAGGGTGCGTGGAAACAGTTCAATGCACGCTTGTAACACAGTCATGTTATGGAGTTTTGGCACCAAATTTTGAACATAGGGATTTTTGGACCACTGCTCATGAACAGTGCCACTGTCATTTTCTTAATCTGTCCCGAACACTGATTTTCCACAGTGACCATGTTATTTGGCGCTGGAACTGTGAAAACACATTTCGGTCAGGATGTGAAAAATGACAGCTGTACTGCTTATATGGAGGTGTGAAAAAATGGCACTGTTGGAAATGTGGTGTGACAATATTACAAATCTGCAAAGTTACAAGGGTGTGTGGAAAGTGCGCAACGCACACTTGTAACACAGTCAATTGATGGGCTATCATCACCAGATTTTCAACATAGCCATTTTAGGACCTCTGCTCATGAACAGCATCATTGTCATTTTCTTAATCTGTCCCAAACAGTGATTTCCCACAGTGACCGCTCTATTCTGCGCGAAGTGCGAAAACACATTTGGCCAGGATGGAAAAATGGCAGCTGTACTGTTCATAAGAAGGTCTGGGAAAATGGCAATGTTGCAAATCTGGGTAAATAATAGAAATTCGCGAAGTTACGAGCGTGCGTGCCAACTGCGCAATGCACGTTTGTAACACAGTCATTTTATGGAGTATCATTACCGAATTTTCAACATAGGCATTTTAGGACCTCTACTCATGAACAGTGTCACTGTCATTTTCTTAATCTGTCCTGAACACTGATTTCCCATAACGACCACGCTATTCTGTGCTGGAAGTGCAAAAACACATTTTGGCCAGGATGTGAACAATGACAACTATACTGCTCACAAGGAGGTGTGACAAAATGCCAATGTTGAAAATCTGGCATGAAAATATTGTACATTTGCGAAGTTACAAGCATACATAGCAACTGCGCAACGCACACTCATAAAACAATCAGTTTTGGGATTTTTTCCACCAAATTTGCAACATAGGCTTTTTGAGAGCCCACCTCATGAACACTGGCACTGTCGTTTCGTTAATCGGCCCCGAAGGGTGATTCCGCACAGTGACCGAGAAACCACCTTTTGGGGCCGATTAACGCCATGACAGTTCAAGAATTCATGAGGAGGGGTCCCAAAAACTCCATGTTGAAAATTTGGTGAAAAAATTCCCAAAAATGCCCGAGATATGCACTAAAGTTGAAAAAACCCTATTCATTACATTATGCAGCTTACCGGCATTTCCTCAGTTCGCGGTTGGCTTTGAAGAGTGCAGATGTGTTCCCGGTCCAGCGAAGATCATCACGCCGTGCTCCAGAGGTAAGTATGGGGTGAGGGGGGTGTGGGAGGCTGGAGTGCGCAGTGGGTGGAGTGCGGGCTGTGGGGTGCGGGAGACTACAGTCCGTTTCCTTTCTTTCAGGTACAAGAAAAGCGTTGTGGGGACGCTTTCCACATTTGAGGGCATGGGGGCACACTGGGGTGGGCTCCCAGCGTGCCACCAGAGTCTGGGGGACAGCTGTAGCTGACGGGGATTAGGCACCACCGTCGGCAAATAACAAAGGGGGTTGTTTCTGCCGGCAGAGTTGGGCACCCGTCGGCCAAACAACAAAGGGTTCTTTCTGCCGACAGGATTAGGCACCCCGTTGGCAAACAACAAGGGAGTTTATTTCTGCCGGCGGGGACTGGGCACCCTGTCAGCAAACAACAAAGGATTCCTTTCTGCCAGCGGGGAGTGGGCTCCCGTTCGGCAAATAAACAAGGGGTACATATTGTTTTGAATACGGTGGCAAGCCACTGCCATGTTCACAAACAATACCACAATCTTACATCCGCCCTGCAATGATGGGTCACTCCTCATTGCGGTGGATAGCTGGCCTTCTGTGTGAAGGGCCCCTGATTGCAGTGGCTAATTTGTTTGAAAGTTGTGGCATGCTGGCTGAACTAGTGTCAGCAGCAGCGTGCCACAGCATTGGGGGACAGGGGACACACCTTTGCAGGCTGTGGGGGCATTGGGCACAACAGTGCCACGCCTCCACAACCTGCTTCTGCAGAAACCTGCCGCAACATGTTTCTTGCGCATGTACGCAATCAACATAAAAAAGAGGTTTAATGAAGAATTACTGAAGTGAAGAAAGTAGATTGAAGTAACCATTAAAAACATTACCAAATGAAGCAAAAAGGGCCACCAGCACATCAATGCAGTTTGTTACCATATTCCATAAATGAAAATCAGATTATACCGTACTTCTCCACGAGTTACAAGAAGTGACTGATAATTTGCCAGTTTTCTAAAATCTGATTTGCAAAAGGTGGTACCCAGAAAGACCATGTGCAGTTATAAAAGGGGATGGGACAGGGTGAGGTGTGTGTGTGTGTGTGTGTGTGTGTGGAGGGGGTTATAACTGTGAGGTGGAGAGGAGTCTGGGGCAACTGCAATGTATAGGTTCTAGCTGTGCATTCAGGCAGACTTGTGTGGTGTTTTGGTATTTGGTCTGCCACTAAAGGACCTCTTACTTTCTCTGGTATACTGCCTCCCCATCTGGTGCTTCTGCTGCAGGAACCAGTAGGTACTGAACAAACTAAGTCAGATGCATAAAATAATGAACAGGATAAGGTTTATTCAGGAGCTCAAACAGACACATCCTAGACTGACCAGAGGACAAAGGAATTTGCCCTTCCCTAGCCCCTGCTGGGCACTAATTAGCATAACATGTGACCATAGCTGGCTGCCCATTACTGTTCCTAACATACTAACATACCAACATACTATTTGCCAGCAGATTAGGCCTTATGGTCTATCAAGTCTGCTCGAACCTAGATCCTTAGTTGGGTGCCGAGACCCTCCCATCCCTTGTGCTCCAGAAACCCCTATCATCCATCCCCACCTCCCGGGACAGGCCATCATCTGATACATCCACTTTCTGTGTCTGTCCCACCCTCTCTTAAAGCTCTCCACTGTGGATCTCTGAACCAGCTCACCAGGCAGAGCATTCCAAGGGTCCACCACCCTCTCAGTGAAAAACCTCCTCCTCTTTTCCCCCCTCACCCTTCCACCTTCCAACTTCAAACCATGCCCTCTGGTGATACCTCCCTGCTTTAGTCTAAAGATCCCCTCCATGTTTACCCTATTTATTCCCTTGAGGTACTAGAAGACCTCAATCATGTCCCCCTGTCTCTCCTCTCCTCCAATGAAAACAGGCAGAGCTCCTCAAGTCTGTCCTCGTAAGTCAAATCCCCTAGCCCTCGTATCATCTTTGTTGCCCTCCTCTGTACCCTCTCCAGGAGCTGTATGTCCCTCTTCAAGTGTGGTCTCCAGTACTGTACACAGTACTCAAGGTGTGGTCTAACCAGTCCATTGTACAGCGGCAGAATCACTTCCTTGCTCCTAGAGGTGATCCCCTTGCGATGCATCCCAACATCCTGTTTGCCTTGCTAGCTGCTCTCCTGCACTGCTCAGTGTTATTCATACATGTATCCACCATGACCCCTAGGTCTTTTCCCCTATTGAGGCTTCCAGCACCTCCTCCCAGGGTGTACCTGTGTTTGGGTTTCCCGACCAAGATGCAACACCTTGCACTTGGTGATATTGAAATTAATTTCCATGTGTGAGCCCAGCTTTCCAGGGTGTCCAGGTCCCCTTGTAGGGCCAACCTCCCTCTTCTCCCTCAACTACTGCTCCCATCTTGGAGTCATCCTGAAGAGACTCATTTCACACCCTATACCATCCCTGATGTCTGATATGTATGCATTAAACAGGATTGGACCCAGGACCGAGCCCTGTGGTACCCCACTACCAACCTCTGTAGGATTCGAGAGCTCCCCACAGACCACTACTCTCTGAGTGCGTCCAGCTCCTAGTTAGCGGGCTGGCAGCTAATCTTTAGCCCCATGCTCAACTCTGTACTCCACATCACCCCAGGTATTGTAAATGTGAGTACCACTCAAACAAGTAAAGACATCTTTATGCATGAACAACAGTAAAAAGTATTACTACCTTTGTAACAATAAGATAACATTTGACAGCATTGTGGAGACATTACTAGAAGATGATTAATTAGTGCAGGCATACTGGGACAATGAATTGGCGTGGAGCTCCCTCTCTTTCCCCACAAAGTACCAGATGCACTCACCACTCACATTTTAAACACCTGGGAAGCACAGGATCAACCAGATAAATGATCTGATGACAACAAAAATGAAATTTACACACAAAACTGACTACAGCAGTTCATCTATACATTTCAAGAGCTGCTGATACCTCAAAGAAAACTTTTAAAAACATAATATGTAGGTACAATTTAACTTACATTCTTTATGTATTATACAAATTTGCCCTCCTCATTATTTATTAATGCAGAAAGTTGCATGAAAATGTGCTCTGTATCCATAAGAGTTCATCTGCATCTTTAGCTTACTCCCTACTTGATGTCATAATCCTCTATTGTGACATCACAATTTGTTGCCATGGGAGTCACTGTGATCTCATAAGGGGAGCATTATGACCTCCTGTAGGGAGAAAGTAACAGGAATAGATGAACTCTTCAGGAGCAAAGATCCTGTTTTCATGCAAATGACCTCAATAATAAATAATGGGGACAAGAAATACAGAATTAATGTGAAATACAAACAGAATTGTGTTTAAATATTATGTTTTGTCAGAGTTCTCCTAATGGCATCAGCTGCTCTTTAAGCCCATGAAACACTCTTATCAAATTAAAGCTTTAGCAGTCATAGTGACTCTGACCTTGGCATGTTTACCAGGTCATACTTATCAGTGCTTCATTGATCCATGTGGCTGTAAGCCAGATGTGCTTGACCTGTCAAATAGGCAGCCAATCTGACAACCCACTGATCTGGAGGCCACCCACAGATCTTCACTACTCTCTCAAAGGTCATGAGATATGCCTCAGTGTCATCAGTAGCTGAAATGTTTGTTAGATTCATGTCTTTAGGGCTGGCATGTGTACCTTCAGCAGATTTATTGGTCCCAATGATCTGCAGGGCCCTCAATGTATCTACCCAATGCTCATCCTGCCATCTTCTTTCCCTCTCTTGCTCCAGCTCCATTTCAATTTGCTTTCTGGCAAGCCATTTCAACAGCTGACCCATTTCATCTGGGGGTTCCTCAACCCAGACCCCTTCTAGTTCTTCCTCACCACCATCCTCGTCACTGTTTTCTCCAGAGGATGTCATCAATCTCCTCTCTGGTTTGGCATTCGGTGTCCTCCCAAACTCCAGGCCAGGGAGCAACTGCTTGCCTGTCAGTTCTGCCTGCGCTCTGGTAAGAGCAGCTCATGCTGGAGTCATCGTATCAGAAAACTACCACCGAGCCACTGGTTATCTTGATGTCCGGTCAGAAACCTCCTGAAATCCACCCTGCACGTAGGACTTTCAGGATCCCACTTTTAACACCATATGTCGCAGTTACGTCGGTTGCAAAGATAACACAGGATACAGTTATTGGGTACAACACACCCACAGAGTGTTTTATTTTATACAAAAGTATCAAAATACAGAAATAATAAATAAATAGAAAAGAACAGTTCAAACTGAACTAGAAAATAAACAATAGCTCAATGCTATTCCACTTTACTTCAGGTATCTCTACAAATCTGCTTGCTCGAGATAAACTCCGGCTTCAGGCACAGATCCTTCTCTTACCTTGTCCTCAGGTAAGTGAGACAGGCTGGCTAGCTAATCTGACTCTTGGTGTTTCAGGAGAGCTTATATAGCCCTCCCACACATGGGAAAGTCCCTCCCATAACATCCAATTAGTTCTAGAATGGTCACTCAAAAAGGGAAACTCCTCCTCTATTACATAATAAGGAAAACACCTCCTCTATTACATAATGAGGTTTTAGCTCAAAGAATATAAATACAGACATCAAGGGGCTGCTGTCCCTCTATAGGAAATCCCCCTCCTGAAGTCTTACTTTTGGGAGGTCCCTTATTTTCTATATAAGCAAACAGTGCAAGCATGTATTGTATTTATACATGTGATGTATTATTATAGCATGCACGCTAGCCCTTTCATTTATATCTTAGGGCTCTATACATAGTGGGGCTCCTTTAGAGACTTGTAGTATCTCTATATCCTTTAATTTGTTTAATTTCTTAATTGTTTTTAGCTTCTCTTGCAGCCCGCTCCTTATTCTGAGGGCTATTCTCTCTGTAAAGCATTTTTATAAATAGGGATGTTCCTGTCCCTTTAAATCATTTGTTTTCTATGTTGTAGCAGAGAGGCAGACTGATAGACAATAATTGTCTAGCTGCTCTGCTTTGTGGATCTGTATAGATTTGGTAAGCCTGCCTCTCTAGCAGCCTAGACTGGCTGTATACATGCTACACACTCCTCCATGGCTTGCTGGCACCATTCTACATCATATTTTATACAATGCCAGCAGCCGGGAGTCCTAATAATGCAGGGGCATCAGTAATTATTTACACAAATACTGAGTGGCAGCAAAAGTAAAAGAAAAGTTTGCCGTTCGGTTCAAACAGTTCTTGTTTTGATGCAAGATTTCTTTGGCATAACATTCTACATAACAACGGAGCAGCAGCAAAATAATTCAAACAACATAAGCATAATGCCGTCTCATTTGTATCCATAATCCACCCATCATAGTGGACATTATTTTGCATTTAACTGGCATTTTAAACATTTCCAAACATTCCTGCACTGTATACATAAAAATGGCATAAGCATTAACTTTATGAAGCACTTTATTTCAAAAAATGCACTTTATTCAACCAGCACCTTATATCTTGAGAAAGGTACTTTATATCTTTTGGCATTAAATGCCATAAATTCACATTATTTCATTCCTGCCAGCTAGCTTTAGCTTGATGCATGATTTTGGGGAGTTCTTCGTGAGGGATTGAAATACAGAAATTAGAACTAAAGGCAGTAGGAAAAAGATTTAGTAAGAAATAGAAAAGACTGATGTAGGTGTCCAACCTATGCCAGGGGCTGAGAAAGGTAAAGTACAGCATAGGAAGATACTGTTGCACAACAGATTTCAGTAGGGAAAAGAAGAAGATAGGAAAGACATCCCTTCACCGGGGTTATCGGACTGGCAGATTGCAGTTATGTAACACTCCTCCCTCTTTAAAAAAAAAACAGTAACTCATACAACACTGGTTTTAGCAACAAACCCCCAGAATGTACTGTATATACATTCCGTACTCATTGGGGGTTTGGGTTGGAGCTTCCACCCACTCACACTTTAGAAGGTCCACCCCAGGATCCCTTTAAATAATAAACAATTTACAGTACAGTCTTTACTGTGTGCACTATAATTACTTCATTAACCTGGGGTTTAAAAATTTGTACTATTAGTAATCATAGTATGGTCTCATAACATTTCATCAACACATTGCACATAATTACATTTCAAGTTTCATTTGTCTGGACCAAGTCTGCACCATGCCTGGATAAAAACAAGCATTTGTCAGTGCCGAATGTTGTCGCACTGGCATTGGCTTTGGTAGTGCAGTGTGGAAACACATGTTTGGCAGGATGTGAAAAATGACAGCTGTACTGTTCATAAGGAGGTGTAAGAAAATGGCAGTGGTAAAATGTGGCATGTACAGTAAGTATTGCAAATATCACGAAGTTACAAAAAGTGCATTGAAATCGCATACACACTTGTAACACAGGCATTTATGGAGTTTGCACCAAATTTTGAACATAGGCATTTTAGCACATCTACTCATGTACAGTGTCACTGTCATGTCCTCAAGCTGTCTCAAAAAGTGATTTCACACAGCGACTGCGCTATTCTTCACCGGACGTGTGAAAACACATTTTGGGCAGGATATGTAAAATGACAGCTTTACTGTTCATCAAGAGGTGTGGGAAAATGCCAATGGTGAAAATCCAGAGTGAAAATATTACAAATGCTCAAAGTTATGAGCGTGCATGCAAACTGCACAATGTATGCTCTTAACATACTCATTTTATGGAGTATCATCACCAAATTTTCAACATAGGCATTGTAGGACCTCTGCTCATGAACAGTGTCACTGTCATTTTTGTAATTTGGCCTGAACACTGATTTCCCACAGTGACAGCAGTATTGTGCACTGGAAGTGCGGAAACGCATTTTGGTCAGGATGTGAAAAATGACAGCTATACTGTTCACAAGGAGGTGTAGAAAAATGACAATGTTGAAAATCTGACATGAAAATATTGTGAATTCGCAAAGTTACGAGCTTATGTAGCAACTGCGCAATGCACGCTCGTAAAACAGCCATTTTTTGGATTTTTTCCAGCAAATTTGCAACATAGGCTTTTTAACAGCCCACCTCATGAACACTGCCACTGTCCTTGCATTTATCAGTCCCAAAAGGTGATTCCGTGCAGTGACTGCAAAATCACCTTTCAGGACTGATTAATGTCAAAACTGCAAAAGAATTCATGAGGAGGGGTCCCAAAAACCCCATTTTGAAAATATGATGCAAAAAGTCCAAAAAATGCCCAAGATATGGAGCAAAGTTGAAAAAATCCTATTTATTCCATAATACAGCTTACCGGCATTCCCTCAGTTCGTGGTCGGCCTTGAAGAGTGCAGATGTGTTCCCAGTTCAGCGAAGATCGTCACGCCAGACTCTGGAGGTAAGTATGGGGTGGGGGTGTGGGGAGGCAGGGTGCACAGTGGGTGGGTGCGGGTGGTGGGTAAGGAGACTTCGGAGGCCGTTTTCAGTTTACAGGTAAGCGAGAAAAAAAAAAAAACATCCCGAGCGGTTTTCTTTTTACAGGTCATTTTCTTTTGTTTGGGGTGTTCACTAGCTGTGATGGGGATTGGGCACCCGTCAGCTACAGAAGAAGGGGGACATCATGCCAATGGGGGTAGGCTCCCTATCGGCACAATACAGTGGGAAGGGGAGACGGATGTCGATGGGGATTGAGGCACCTGTGGGTAAGCAACAAAGTGAGGCACATTCTGCCGATAAGTGGGCTCCCCATCGGCACCGATACTTCACAGGGCAGGGCCGGGCCGACTGGGGGATTGGGCACCCCGAAGTCAGTGCTATCAGTAGTGTAGCGGCCACTGTGCTGCCATGCTACTAACTGGCGAGCACATAGAAAGGGTCCGCTATGTGTAACGAGCTTTGCTCAGATTGCAGCGGACCTTTCCTTAGACATGCTCGCCAGCTTAGTATGCATGGTGTGGCGTCGGCATGCAGGCTGATTGGGGAATGAGGGGTGCACCTACTGGTGCGTGCTCTGCATTTGTCCAACAGCGACCGCTCCTCCAAATCCCCACTGCCGCAAGATGTTGGCTGTGCAAGCGCACCAACATAAAAACAACATTCTTATGTTGGCTTCCTGACCTAAAAATCAACAACTACATTTCTTCATTTTCCCTAAGATTATATCATACATCGTCATCGGTTTATTTGTGTAAGACTCTTGACATCTATAAGAAATTATCCAGATACAGCTGTCCTTACTAAAGTGGTGGTTCATGTATAAAACAAGAAACTAATTAATGAAACCATGATTCAGTTCGGACCGTAATCGAAGTTTATTTATTTATTTAGTTTTTGTTAACCGGGTAGGTGCACTAGCCATGAAATGACTATTTTCAGGCACGACCCAGGACAGCACAACAATCAAAGACAGGTACATAGCATGAGTACAAAGAAATTACAATTGCATAGGTCAAAACAGTTAGTAGTAATGAATACATGCAGCCAGGACAATAACAATCAATGTAATTCACATAAAATTTTTAGGCTGAGAAAACCTACTCGGTCTAGAAAGAGATACCACAACATAGCAGCAAGAAATATTGTTAAAATTAGTCACACCAGTGAAGATTCAAATAGGCAGCGAAACAAGGCAAGGCAAATTCCTGACTGGGCAGGATACATTATCACGGCCTCTGAAACAAGGCTCAGGTGTGTTGTGGGGGGGGAGTTGGGGTAGATTAGCTGTCAAGGAGATAGTAAGGGTAAGAAGTGCTATGAGGTAGGAAGGTTAAAGTTAGGCCAGGCAGCATCTGGAGGGTCAGTGGATTAGGGAGGATTAAAAGTGCAGGGATCTGCAAGGGATAGATGGAAGCACAGCTCTTTTTTGAAGTTGTCATGGGATCCAGATATTCAAAGTGCTTGGGGGAGAGAGTTCCAAAGCCTGGGAGCAGCGTGATTGAAGACAACAGAGCCTTTTGATGTTTTACATCTAGGTACATTCAGCAGGGATTTATCTACCGATCGCAGTCTATAGGAGGACGTTTGAGGTACCAGCAATGTTGCAAGGACTGAAGGGGTCTGGATTCTGAGTATAGAGTCAATCAGGGAGCCCAGAGGGTATTGACGGCAAGCTGAGGGGGGGACAACCAGCCCAGGTCCCTGTACAGTTGGCAGGGGAGCACGACAATTCGCTGCCGAAAATTAGCTCCCATTAAATACACTCCCGACAATTCACCCCCACGTCACCCCACTCCCATGAAAACCCGCCCGTGACAATTTGCTCCTGTGAACGGGAGTGTACATTTAGAGTATGCTAGGTCTATGAAAACAGAGCTGTAGTGATGACCGTACCAGTCAGCTCAGACAAGTCAGGAGCAGTGAATGTGCCTTAACTATAGTATTGCTACAGTGCTACTAGTACAAGTCAGGTACCATGCGATAGATTAATGGATATTGTTTGTTTCCCATTGTGTCATGTCTCATATTTTTGCCTCTTCTCCTCTCCAATATTTCTGCTGTTTTCTGCCCCCCTCCATTTACTCCAGTTATGCTATGGCTCTGATTCCTGTTTTTGGTCAGCTTTTCCTATTTCTTATCTGCCCCCCCCCCCACCACATACACATTTCTGTATCTGATAGACCTTCTGTGGTATTTTACATTATATGCTGTATCTAGAGATTTAGAAATGTGTAGGGACAAACGACCAGCTGTGTTTATTGTATTCATTGTAAGTGCCAGGGATAGGTGAAATGCTCTAACCTCATGGTCTCTTTAAGACTTCACAAAGCGCTTACATGAGAAAAGGCTTGGTGGGCTAGCAGCAGGGGTGAGTGCTACCTTTTACGTTCATAATAAAATCATCATATTTTATCCTGCGACTGAGTGTGGGTTTTTTTAGTATTTTTTGACTGAGCTGTATTGTTATCTGGTGGTAGTTTCCTTTTGCAGTGCTGGCTCCAGCTGTCAGCTTAAAGTGATGCTGTAGTGGAGGGTGTGCCAGTAGCTTGAGGAGATCTCTATGGTCCCAGCACAGTTTGAGAAAAGGAATCAGCATCAGACATTAAGGTATCTGGCTATTTACATGATTGTGCAATGTGGGAGCATATTGATGGGAGTGGGTTTGCAATGGAGCGAGTTTGCAAGGGAACGAATTGTCGGGAGCGTATTTAGCTGGAGCGAATTGACGGGAGCGAGTTGTCATGTACCCCAGTTGGCAGGGGTGCTTAAGCCATGGTGATGAGGAGGTGTATTGACAGATAGTATTATAAGTGACATCCCACTTATGAAGGATGCTTTTGTGTGTGACAGCAAAGGTCGGCATGCCATAGGTAAGGGCAGGGAGCAATATGCCACTGGCAATAGCAAGTTTAGCAGAGGGAGTCAACATGAAACTGGACTTGTAAGCAACCCCCAGTTTAGCATTCACTGCCTTGCAGGCAGATTGTAGATGCAGGCTGAAGTCCAAGGATTGGTCCAGAAGAATTCTAAGGTACTTAAAAGATGTAACGCATTCTATTTGTGTGCCACTGTGGTCTTGCACCAGTAGGGGAGTTTGACATGTCCCAAGTTTAGGGGCAGATCCAAGTAACATTGCTTGGGTTTTCTTAGCATTAAGTACAAGCTTATGCAGAAAGCCAATTTAGGACATTTGTGAAATCTGAAGAAAGGGTTGTATTTATGCTGGTGACCTTATCAGAGCTTGAATAGAGTACAAGATCATTTGCATAGAGAATAGATGAGCATGAAAGGAAAACCTCATCTATCTTATTGCTAAAAAGTGAGAAAAGAAGAAGTCTCAGAATAGAGCTCTGAGGAACCCCAATATTGATGGTAGCACCACCAGATAAAGAGGAGTTGAATTTCACAATTTGAGTTCTATTTGATAGATAGCTTCCATACCAGATGACAACTGGTGGTGAAAAGCTCAGACTGCAAAGAGTGGAGAGGAGCAGGGGGTGATCAGCAAGTTCAAAGGCCTTTGTAAGGTCTATAAAAACTGCTCCTGTCAGCTGGCCAGCATCCATACTGGTAAGCACATCGGTAGTGAATTTGAGAAGTGCTGTAGAGGTACTGTGACCTTTATGGAAGCCATGTTGTGTGTCAGAGAAGGCTGTACTTTGTGAGGTAGTCAACAGTTTGATCTGCAACAAGTTTTTCCAGAATTTTACTTAGGACCTATAGGATGGCTATAGGCCTGTAGTTAGTAATCTCCTTGGTATCACCATTTTTAAGGACCAGCGTTACACGAGCAATCTTCCAGAGGTCAGTAACTTAGCTATTAGAGAGAGACAAGGTGAAAATTCTAGCCAGAGGGGAGGCTATGTATGGTGCTGCTAGTTTCAGGAGCCGAGGCTCAAGTGTATCGAATCCAGAGCTAGTATTGTCAGACACAGTCCGTAACAGTTTTATGACCTTAGTCCTTGAGATTGCCTTGAAGTAGAATGGAGGATTTTTAGACATTTGTTTGGAAGGATAGCTGGGGGTAGAGGACTGTGCTGATGTTGCAAGCAGAGAGGCTGCCTGGGGAGAAGGGAAGGTAGCAGTATACTGAGACGGTCCGAGAACATTTGATTGAAGGAATTAGCAATGGTGTTGGAGTCACTGCAATGTACTCCATTTAATACTATGTCACTGGTGCTAGTAGGACACACCGCGAAAGATCTTGACATTGGCCCAGAATTTCCTAGTGTCCCTAGCAGAGCTTCGCAACAATTCTTTACAGTAGGCGCTCTTAGCTGTTCTGACCTGTTTTTTACAGAAGTTACATAGGGTTCTGTAGGTAGTATAGTCAGATTGCAGCCCCGAGGCTTTGTACTTTTTTCCAGCATTTGTCCTTAGAGCGTAGATTTTTCTGCAAGTCTTTGTGAAGCCATCTTGTTTGTTTAAACAAATTAAACAAGTCAATCCAGCCCACTGGCAGTGTCAGCTCTACCGCTTGCGATGCCAATGACCCCGTGCACCAGGAAGTCTAAGCAGTGCAGGGATTATTGGTATGGCAGATGCCAACACGCAGTACGTGGGAGCGACACTGCATGCCATGGACATCATTGCACATCCACATTACCCAGGGCAACCAAGCTAGAACCCCCCCCCCTTTGGCTTAGCAGCATGATTCTCGGCTCCTGGCTCTCTCTCTCATCTTACTCCATCTTCTCTTGCTCCCTCGGAGGGGGAGGGGGCAACGTGCACGTCAAAGTGGTCTCCTGGGGGTGCGGGAGAATTGTGAGACCACAACAAAGGGATGATATGGAGAAAATCCCTGTTGGCTCAGGAAGCAACATTAGAATTAAAAAAAAATAAAGTTAAACAGGTCTCGGTTTCTATACACTGTCTCATTTATAGAGTAGCTCATGTGTACATTACCTATCACCAGTAAATTAAAGAGAATTTCGTTATAGCTCTCTGAATATTCTTTAATGAAGTATGAAGGAAAACAATAATTTGCTTAGTCTTTTCTATTTGCTGCTGTCATTTTTAAATAACTACTGTAACTCTGAAATTGCTATGCTTCAAACTTTCAATCATTAAAAAAGTCAGTACTGCAGTGCATCTGGTGGAATTTGTGAACACATTATTTTCATAAGTGCAGTCAGTCTTTAGATATTTAAATAGGAAAAAAAAACACTGATCATTCCTTTGAGCTTGTTATATATTTAACACTACATAGGGTACTTTAAAAGGAATTGCATTTTACTTGTTAATACTGTATTTGTTCTGCAGGTAAACTGTCTTTTCCTAGTTATATAAAATGGAAGTTGCCACCACAAAAAAAAACTAGATATTTGAATAAACTTGTAAACAGCATTAACACATATAGCTTTCCATTAGATACCACTTCAGCAACTATTTAAGTAAAATGTAGTTCACGTAAAGATACAAGTTTCATCACCAAGCAATGACTCAGGTAACATTTAATGCAGCTGCAGCAGTTGACGTGATTTTGTAATGCCACTGACCTTGTTCCCACAGGTGTTAACTTTACCTGTAAAATTGCTGATGTATGGTCTTATCTACAGAACAGTTTGTCACAGACACAAAAGGTGAGAGTGTTTTGTGGACATGGTTCATAGCAGAACTACACAAGGATAGACATCACAGTTCAAATTCTGTTCTCTAAAGCTGCTTGTTCATTCACTAAGTACTGTATTTACCAACCAAGTAGTATATGAGAGCCCATACACAAGAAGGCTGTTTTTTCACTGAGTGGTTGCCATGGTGACAATTACCGTGAAAACAGAGCTCAAGAGGCCATCTGTCATCATGGTAACCACGAGGTGAAAAAAAACAGTTTCACCACATCGGTGCAACAACATTTTTGTTGATGCCAACATGGGTGCTGGGAATCCACCGCCTGGCTTTCCAGCACTAGGCAGTGCAGCTTCCTAACTGCAGAGTGCCAAACATTTTTTTCCGGGGACATAGGTCAGGGGGTGGTGCATTTTGGGGGAAAGAGGAAAATCCACTGGGAGCAAAAGTCAGCCTTACAGTGGGTGACCAGAAATCATGGTTGCAGCTGGCTGATGTCCCTGAGGGTTGAGTCGCTGGACACCAGACCTCATGTCATGCTGGAAACCCGGGGCCAGGAGTGACCTCAGTTTGCCAGGGGTCATCAGGGGAGGATGTGGATCGAGTGTCTGATGACAGCTCTCCTCAATTAGGGTAGGGGAGGATGTTGTCCTGCTCCTTGGCTGCCCCTTGGTGGAGGTCTGAGGGTAATATTGGAGAACAGTAGGCAACAGCATGGCTACGTGACACTTGTGTGCCTCCACACATGCACGTTCATGGCCACAAGGAGATGGGACCTGAAAAGTGGAAAAGCTGTGTGAAGCTCTGCTGACCACCTAGTGTCCAGCTTCATCTCTGGACTGCCATGATTGCCCCAGTCTTGATTGTGTGTTGGGTGGGTGGAGGATAGACCTATCCCTTCCTGCACCATCACTGGGGGAAAACCATGGGGGAAATGTGGCCCTGGGTACCGGAGGGAGCATAGGTGGACCAAGGGTGGCTGGCAGGGGCAGAGAATCCTGGCTGCAATGGCCTCTGGGGGTAAACAGAAGATGAAAAAAATAAAAAAAAATAAATCATGGTCGCCCCTGTCAGTTTCAGTAACAGTGAGTTGTCGGTAATGCCGCAACATAAATACGTCGCTGTTGCAATGGTATACAGAAAAAAAACAGCTTTGTTATATACTGGGGCTCCCATACACTATTTTATATAGAGTATGGTATAAAAAATACACAGTAGCATCATACTGATTCAAAACTATTCACTGCAGCACTGTAATGCCACACATATTTTATTACATTACTTTCTGTGAACTGTGACCAGAATTGGCAGCTTGTTTACAACAGGGTTTTTACTAAATGCGTTGTGACTTCTTAGTACTCTCCCAGAAAGTAAAAACATCATATATATTTTTTTAAATGGTAACTGAACTAAATAGTAAACACAATACTTTGTCATTTCAAATAAAAAAGTGAACTGTGTAACTTTTCCAGAATCAGCAGCTCATATGAAATCCACTTCTGTTTTAGGAATTTTTTTGAAAGCACTACTCAGTGTGCGCTTCAGTACATCCGAATGGTAGAAGCATGTTGCCAATCTAATGAATGGCACCCCATTGTCTTGTGACATCTGTACTGCAGCAGAACAAAAAGTAATTTTGCTGCAGTACAAACGTCACTGCTGAAGTAGAATGACGTTTTACAGAGTATGGAATTCCATACTCAACAATGCTACACCATACACTATATCTGAGCTGACACCATCCACATCAGTCACTTGATTGGGATCAGAAGTCAGTATACTTTTGTAGGGTATGAAAATCTTACCTTATTAAAGGGAAACATCCACCTATAATCTGGCCCCACCCCAGTGTCAGGCAGGTTCGAGTAGCGTTTTTGCAAACAGTTTTAATTTTTTACTTACATAGAGAATAGAAACATTGACTTTGATGGCAGATAAGGACCACTTGGCCCACCTAGTCTTCCCATTTCCCTACCTATTGAATAAGCTTCAAATCCAAGTTACCCAACAGCCTACTACCTCCTACCCCCCACCAGAACTGCCTTATGCCTGTACCATACATTCTTGAATTCCCCCACTGTTTTTGACCCCTATAACCTCCTCAGGAAGACCTTTCCATGCGTCTGCCACCCTCTCCATTAGAAAATAATTCCTCACGTTGCCTCTGAGCTGTCTCCCCAACTTCAAATTGTGTCTCCTTGTTCTTGCATATCTCTTTTTCTGAAAGCTGCTATGTTCTTGGACTTTGTTGACTCCCTTGAGGTACTTGAAAGTTTCTATCATGCCTCCCCTCCTTTCCTTGAGCGTATACATATTAAGATCCTTTAGTCTCTCTTTGTATGGCTTCTGGTGCAGACCCTTTCTTCTGTGAAGGGGCTGGTATCTACTCCCTATCCAGAGTGCTTCTATTGACTGATTTAGGTACCTGCCCCTCCTCTTCTTTTGTGAATACTGGGCAGATGTAGTCTTACAGTGAGTTTAGTAACTAAGATTTTATACAAACAGAGGAGAGAAAGAAATAAGTGCCTCAACTGGGACTTTAACCCAGGCCACCCAGAATACTGTTCTGGTTGCATTACCAGCTGTGCCACCACAGGACAGGAAACTGGGCCTTCCTGGAGCACATTACTATTTCGCCAATGCACACCATGGTGCTGCACATATAATTACATTTTCAGTCACAAGAGTGTGTGTGCATATTTATGGAACACACAGCAACAGGGGGAAGAAAGAAATAAGTGCCTCAACTGGGACTTGAACCCATGCCACCCAGAATACCATTAGTGCCACCAAGGCCACTGGAAACTAGGCTGTCTCGGAGCACATTACTCTTTCTCCAGTACATAAGCTGGTGCTACACAGATAATTACACACTGCACTCTTGTAACTGAAAATGTAATTATCTGTGCAGCACCAAGTTGTGTGCTGGAGAAAGGGTAATTCACTCCGGGAAGGCCCAGTTGTCAGTTGCCTTGGTAGCTTTCCTGGTAGCACAACCAACTGCATTTCCGGTGGTCTGGCTTCAATTCTCAGCTGAATTACTTATTTCTTTATCTCCTCTGTTTGTATGTGTTCTATAAATGTGCACACCGTGCTCTTGGAATTGAAAATGAAATGGTCTGTGCAGCACCGCATTGTGCATTGGAGAAGCTAGCTGTTTGGGTTAGATGAGATAAAGGATAAAATAAGCCAGTGTGTGTGCATGATATAAAGCTCTATGGGACAGTGCGTATGGAGGAAGGGAGAGATGACCTCACATGGAGCCTGGCTAAACTAAAGAAATGGTGAGGTATTTGGCAACTGGAATTCAATGCCAAAAACAGTAAGATAATGTATTTGGGGGCTAAGAACCCAGACACCAAATACTGGCTGGGTGATGTGCATGTTGCCAGGTCAGAAAGGGAGAGAAGGACTTAGGAGTGATCATCATGAGAGACCTGAAGAACTCAGCACACTGCAAAAAGCAGCAACCAAAGCAAATTGAATGATGGGCTACATAGCTGGGAGTATAACCAGCAGGAAAGTGGAGGTCATTCTGCCATTGTACAGATCCCTAGTATGTCCACATCTAGAGTACAGTGTGCAGTACTAGTGCCGTTACCTAAAGGACATCAATCTACTGGAAATGGTCCAGAGAAGGGCAACCAAAATGATCCAGGGACAGCAAGGCAGACTATACGATGAGAGACTCCGCGATCTCAACATGTACTCCGTAAAGGATAGAAAGGAGAGGGGTGACATGATCGAAATATCCAAGTACCTTAAGGGTTTCAGCAGGGTGAGCTCTGAGCTCTCTTCAGCCTTAGTGGGAACAGGACCACTAGGGGCACTGCCTCATGCTGGTGGGGGAAAAATTCAGGAGAGAAATTAGCAAGACTTTTTCATGGAGAGGGTGGTAGGTACGTGGAATGAGTTTCTATAGGAAGTGGTCTCCCTGAAGACAGCATCAGGAGAGGATGGGACACTAGGAAGTGGTCTCCCTGAAGACAGCATCAGGAGAAGATGAGATACGGCAAAGGGGAAAATTGCATGTAGGGGAGGAGGAGTGGGGGGCACATCAACAGGGAGGGTGGAGCAGATAATGGGAAGGGTCTGATCCCTCAGAAGACACTGAGGGGTCTGCAAACTTGAGGAGGCATGATGAACCAGAATGCCTTTTCCTGCTGGCTCAGTCGTATGCTCGTACATATGTTTGTATATAAACTGCTCTACAGGGATCACTTTTAATGAAAGAAAAATAGTTCCACATTACAGAAATGACAGACTTGGTTCAAGTGCTAGGAAGATAATTGAAAACTGTAGTACAATGGGCTTTTCACCTGTAGGGGTAGAAGGCAATCCATCCATCCTTTTTTTACCTGTGGTGCTAATAGAGTGAGCACTTGACATTTTTTTCACTTTGAACCAATGCAGAAGTGGTGGACGTGTTCTTGATTGCCACCATTTGTAGATTTAGTTGCAAATACACAACCACATTCTTTGTCAGCATACTCACTCATTTAGCTTGGGTGAGAGGTTGATACTTTACCCGTCACTAAAGTGTCAGACTCAGACAAAGAGCTACAGTCTAAGTCAGAGATTGTCAATTGCACTATTCATACTGCTGGTCACAGAGATTTTAACAACAGGAACCACGCACCATATAGAGCCTCTTCGTATGACACCAGCAGCTGCACAAGTTTTTTTAAACAGTCCCCCTTACCACGGTTCATTGGGACTCTTTTATTATTTGTATTTTTATCGCCTGAAACATTTGAAAGTATTTTCTATACCACCACGATTACCATAACCACCAACACCTGAACCACCAGTGGCAGAGCCAGATGCTTCATCTGTGTTGCCAGCCACAACTGCACCACTGATTGCGTGCACAACTTCTGCATTACAAAACAGTGTGGCTCAACTAATGAATATGGTTTTGGTTTTATGACAATGTGATACAGTGAAAGCTAATTAAGGAGGCCAAAATAAAGCTGGATCCCATGTTCAAGGCTTACAGAATGGACATGAACAAGGGAAATTATGTCAGGAATTACAATTCTCAAAAATTGTTTTATTTTTAACTATTGAAGTATCTTTTTATATTTCTTATATTTTAATATTTCTTATATATGACATGGAAAACTCTGCTCCTCCCTTGAATCCCCCCCCCTTCTACTTCAGAAGAGTAACCCCAGCTGAATCTAGAAAGTACCTCCTAAAGGTACTTAGGAAGTCCAGACACAGCAGCGACACACTGAATCTCAAACTCTCAAACCTACTTTCCCTCTCACTCGATTCTGTTTTACCCCCTCTCACCAAATTGTTAAATCTCTCACTTTCTCTCCAACAGTTTCCCCAACTATGGAAATCTGCTATTGTCACATCTATAAACAAAAGAGGTGACAGATCCCTACAAAACAATTACCATCCCATCTCAATCATTCCTTTGCTTTCTAAAGCCCTTGAGCACATTGTCACTGACCAACTGTCAATACCTGAACAAGTATAACATCCAGTGTCCACAACAGCATGGCTTTAGAAAAGCACGTAGTACAACCCCTGCCCTATTGGAGCTCACTACCCACATTCACAAAGCTCTGGACTCCAGTCACCTACTTCATGTGGTGTTTATAGATCTAACCAATACCTTTGACACCTTTAATCACCAGTTTGTGCTGCACTCCCTCCCTGCCCTTGGCCTCTCCCTTGTGGTCACTAAATGGCTTGAAAGTTACCTGCTTGGAAGGCCTCAACAAGTCAAGATTGAGGACTCCCTCACTGACTGCCTCCCTGTGCACTCCGGGGTTCTCCAAGACTCTATCCTTTGTCCACTATTTTGAGCCTTTTCATCAATACTCTCTCTGCAGCCTGCAACAACAATATGATCCTATACACAGATGATGCCGTTCTCTTTTTCATTCACACAGACCCAGTCTTCCTATCGCTTGACCTGCAGTTGAATTTTACTCATGCAGAATCGTGGTTTGATAAACACAAATTGCTGACAAACTATAAAAAAAAATCAATGTTGTTCGCAAATGCACACAGTAAACATAAAACTACAAGCTTAACTATCTTGAACAAACTACACCTCCCACTCAAACTAGTACCTGAATTCAAATTCCCCAGGGTTACACTCGACAGTCCACTCACCTACAGCACGCATGTTTGACTCATTGCCAAAACCATTAATTCAAGGACAGGTATGCTTTACCTTCATCGCCACTGCCTTAATAATGAGGCAATGCACGTAGCCATATCCAGTTCATTTCTCTCCATAATCGACTATTGACTAATTTTCTATGGAGCAGCCACTGACACCACCCTAAAACAAAAGTTGCACTTAATAAGTGTTGCTGGTGACAGGTGCTGAGAAAGAATGCACACCTGTCAGCTTTATAAACAATCAAAGTGGCTCCATCTTCAAGAGAAGATAGCCTGCTAAACTTGCCTTCTTCTCAAGAAAATTTGTCTCTGCCTTACTCCTCCTCCAACATAAAACTTTATGCTACTCACCCCCTTCATGGGTGCACACATAGTGCCAACAAATCACCTTTCATGGTTCCATTCTGCTGTACATCGCAAGCACAGTGCACCTTCTATGCCAGAGCCCCAACCCTGGTAAATGGACTACCTCCAGAGGTTGCTGGTGAGACAAAGTAGGCCCTTTCAAACGTCAGCTGTGCCAACACCTCTCTAATCTCAGCAGCTGCAACTGTACCAACTAGGATAGCCCAGCTCTCTTAACCCTATTAAACCCCTCATCCTCCTCTCTACTCACCCCACCCATTCCTCCACCACCTCTCACCCCTTCCTCTGATTATCCTCTTTCCCCATCCCCTGCCCACTTACTCCATCCCACAGCATGCTCCCCGCTGCTCACGCCCATTATCACCTGCCCTACCCCTACCTCTCCTCCACCTTACTCACACTCCTAACCTCCTTCATTTGCTCCTGGCCCCCACCATCACCTTCCCCTTCCTATTCTTCCCTGCCTCTTCAGCCACTCCACCCCTACCCATCCTCCGCCATTCTCCACTCTTAACCTTCCTTTCATGCTCCTGACCCCTACCACCACTTTCCCCACCCCATCTTCCTTGCCTCTTCTGCCATGCCACCCTTACCCATCTTTCCTACACTCCTAAACCTTCCTTCTCTTGCTTGTGACCCCCACCAACACTATCTTTCTTGCCACACATGCCTTCCTGCCCCTGGCCCCTTCTGCACTTCCTCTACCGACACAGCACTTTATGACAAAGTCTAAATTAAGACAGCAACAACCCTCATCACCCTTCCTTTCCCACACCATCCCTGCCAATTTTTATGCATGGTTTCCATACTTGTGCCTTTTCTGTGTCAAACCCTCTTGTTATCCGTATTGTTTGATACTGCCTAATTGTTGCTACTATGAATGACTCAGTTTGCAGTGATGATTATTATTACCCACTGTTTGTTCTTGCTTAATACTGATGTATTATACTGTTATTCTTATATGATGCAGAACCTTTGTAAATGAACCTCTGGTTCAAAGGTATTTGCAATCCTAGTGCTAAAGAAAAAAAAAATATATATATATATTATATATATATATATATATACACTGTATATGCCTTCTCCATAGACCTCCACACACAAATATAGAAACATAGACTTTGACGGCAGATAAGGACCGCTTGGCCCACCCAGTCTGCCCATTTTCCTACTTACTGGATAAGCTGCAGATCCTAGTTTTATCAACAGCCTACTTCCTCCTACCTCCCACCTCCCACTCAAATTGTCTTATGTCTGTCCCATGCATTCTTAAATTCCCCCACTGTGTTTGACCCCACAACCTCCTCAAGAAGGACGTTCCATGCATCCATCACCCTTTCCATGAAAAAATATTTCAACACATTGCCCCTGAGTCATCCCCCCCATCTTCAGATTTCTCCCCCTTGTTCTTGCACATCTCTTTTTCTGAAAGATGCTACCCTCTAGGACTTTGTTGATTCCCTTGAGGTACTTGAAAGTTTCTATCATATACCCCCTCTCCCTCCTTTCCTCAAGGGTATACATATTAAGCTCTTTTAATCTTTCTTTATATGGCTTCTGGTGCATACACTGCACCATTTTAGTTGCCCTCCTCTGAACTGCCTCCATCCTGTCTATGTCCTTGCAGAGATGGGGTCTCCACAATTGCACACAGTACTCCAGATGGGGTCTCAACAGCTGTCTGTACAGAAGGATAACACCTTCCTGTTTTCTACTGGTGATGCCTCTCCCTATGCATCCCAGTACACCCCCCATCCCTCTATTCCGCCTTCTCACATTGCTTGCCTACCTTTAGGTCATCTGATATAACTATCCCCAGGTCCCTTTCCATTTTTGCTATCGTTAATACCCCCTCCCCAATTTTGTACACTTCCCTTGGGTTTTTGTCTCCCAGGTGCATTACTTTGCACTTCTTTGCATTGAATCTAAGCTGCCATACTTTTGACCATTCCTCTAACCTTGCCAAGTCCCTTCTCATCCTTTCCACCCCCCTTGTGTATCAACACTGTTGCAGATCTTTGTGTCATCTGCAAAGAGGCATACTTTTCCTTCCAGTCCCTCCACAAAGTCACCTGTAAAGACATCAAAGAGAACTAGTGGGGGGTAGGAGGAAGTAGGCTGTTGGTTAACTAGGATCTGCAGCTTATCCATTAGGTAGGGAAATGGGCAGACTAGGTGGGCCAAGTGATCCTTAATTGCCATCAAATTCTATGTTTCTATGTTTCTATGACCAGTCCCAGTACTGAACCCTGCTGTACTCCACTAGTGACCCCCCTTTCTTCAGAGTGGACTCCATTTACTATTGCCATCTGCATCCTGTTGTCCAGCCAATTGTTTACCCAGGTTACCACACTGGGACCCACTCCTAGGCTGGCTAACTTGTCTATTAATCTTTTGTGTGGGACAGTGTCAAATGCCTTGCTAAAGTCTAGGTAGGCCATGTCCACAATCCCTCCCTGGTCTACTTTGGTCACCCAATCAAAGAAGTCTATTGGATTCATCTGACATAACCTTTCTGCTGTGAATCCATGCTGCCTTGGGTCCTGTGCCCAACTGGCTTCTAGGTACCCAACAATTCTTTCTTTCAGAAGTGATTCCATCATTTTTCCTACCATTGAGGTCAAGGAGAGCACAAGGAAAGACAGGTTTAGTTCTTAAACTTATTAAAGCTAAGATTTGTTGAACAAGCTGCTGCCAGACAAAGATGTTCACACTGCTCCTGTGCGTCCATCTAACTGTGCGGCAAACCATAAACCATTCACAAGAAGCACATTTCAGCAGTCCAGACAGTCATCACATGACTGTATTAGAGGCATGTCCCACCCACTGCCCAGAACATCACTCACTGATCCAATTTGTGATCCTCTGCTGGTCCAAAGTCCCTCCTGCACCAACTACACAGAATTTTCAGTCAAGCAGCATCATTCAGACCCTCTCATGGTCCCACAGACTTTGTATTCCCCCGAGGAGCCTTGCCATGAGGAGTAAGTCAGGGGCCTGCCAGCCCTTGTAGCTATAGGGGGAATGCCAGGTGGATGGAGTGGTGTGTGAGTCCAATGGGAAGAAATGGGGTAGAAGAAGAAGAAGATGAATCAGCATTTATATAGCACTTATCATACACTGTATATCTCAAAGTGTTTTACAAGCAATGCTAAACGTAGTGAAGTAACAATGTGTAGTGGCAACCATATCGCATATCAGCACCCACACACAGCCTGGACAATTGCATGATCTGGTTTATGGGAAGGGAAATGTTGGTCAGAACACTGGGAATGTCCCCTACTCTTTGCAAAGAGTACCCTGAGTTCTTTACTTCCAACTGGACACCCACCAGGGCAGCACCAGGATGGATAGAAGGAACTTGGTTTAACGTGTCATCGTAGGATTGCCCTCTGTCCCAGCTGTCAATAGACCATCCCCATACATAGCTGTTTGTTTGTTGTTGCCGTGAGCTGTACACACATTAATTCTGTTGCCACATCCCATTCTTCTGACGTATCCATCCTGTACCACCTCTATGCCTTCCCTGACATAGAGGGCTACCCTGCCTCCTTTTCCCTTACTCTTATCCTGCCAATATATGATACAACCTGGTAATGTCAGGTCCCACTCATTCTTGGTGGCCCACGTTTTTGTGATGGCCCCAAGGACTAATCTCACCACCATTGCATGAAGGACAATCGTTTTGTTTTCCAGGAATACAGGCATTCGGCATACTGCCTTCCAGTTTGTGCCCTTCCCTTTCGTGTCAGCTCCTCTCCATTAATCCCCATTACAGTGCTTAACTTTCTGTTGCTCATGATCTCTGCTGACTTTTTGGGCCCTCCCTCCGTGGCACTTTTTCCTAATCTATTTTAACCCCCTTAACCTCTGTAATCCTGGCCACCTATTTCCCGTGTCAGCCAGCATTCCTTTAGGGCAATCACCCCCCCAACCTCCCCCCTCTCCTCAACTAGTTACTCTGTGGCTAATTCCCTTTCTTCCCACTGGCCTTCCCTATGTCCTTCCTTCCTCCCCTCACTTGTACTATATAATCTACAACTTATAAACGCTGCACTTTAAATGCCTATATTTGCACTTGCTTTTCATGTTCTGATTCATCCAAGTACTGACTTGGTGATATTGACTGACTGATATTGTAACTGACTGTACCAATGTATATTATTGCATGAAATGTCTGCTGTAAGCGAAAGTGTCCTCTGTGTCCAGGACCATCTTGAAAATGAGCTTGCTCAATGATGTAACTGCCTGGTTAAATAAAGTTTGATTTGATTTGATTTTCTTTTTCAATCCTCCATCTTCCTAGCCCCCATTACTGGGGGAGTCCTAGCTAGGTTTTCCTTTTGCTTTCCATACACTGTCATTTCCCCAGTCGCAGTATCTCCCGTCCTTCATTGAATGCCCACTTATGTAGCCATCTAAGGACTGATGAAGTGCACTGGTCCCTCCTCTTGTCAGTGATGGCTATCACAATTGAAAAGACTCCTGTCTCAGAAGTCTCTCCAATCTTCCACATATTGGTACCTCTCCTTCTGACACCATACTTCAACCACTGATTAAATACCTCAGTCACATCTTTCCTTTCACTATCCTTCACCTTCCCTCCCCCTCCCACACCACAGGAAGGACATCGGGAAAGGCCAATGAAGCTGAGTGTGCTTACAGCATGTCCCCAAGCCTCCAAAAGTTACAGTAGACTGCCTTGAAAGGCTGACTTGTCGGATCATTGGGACTCAAGTGTACCAGCACCCCAACCTCCCCATCTTCAACTCTACCACCCTTCCTGAGTGTCATCGTGCAATCTTGTTCTCCCTTCCTGACTAGCTCAAAGCCCCTTTAAGAGGAATTAGATACATATACCTCCTCTAGTGGTGCAAAGTGATTTACAGTCAGAATTTAGGGAGCTTGGATGACAATTTTGTGACTGCCCCTAGCCCACCCATTTCCTCCCCACCACCATCCAACTCCCTGAGCCAGTGGGCTTCTGTGAGTGTGGGTGTTTGTGGCATGCCTGTAGATGAAAGCTCAGCTGGTGATGCAGCAGAGATATCTCTTCCCTCACTGCTACCAGCAGTGCATGGAGCTCCACAAATTTCCTACATAGGGGGCATTGACCCTCCCTCAAGAGTATAGCCTGGGTGATTCAGTGCCCCACAGTCCCCGCAGTGGGATATCTCCCTACTGTGCTTGTGCTCCATACCGCCTGCATTATCCTCCCACTGCCCTATACTCTTTCCACATTGCAATAACACCATGCCCTATTTTGGATAATTCTATCCTTACTAGCCACTACCTGCCTGGATCCTCTTCAGTTGCTGTGCTTCCTTTAACACGCTACCCTAGAAAGGGTCTTGGCCAGATTATGGGAGTTTGCCTGCTTCTAGACTCACCCCTCATCCTTGTTCAGAGCTCCCTGCAGAACTGTGGACCCACCTGAGGAAGTCATGCAGATGCTTCCTAGGCAGATGCCACACTCCTGCTCTGAGGTACTTAAGCAATGGGACATTCAAGCGATGGGGTGCTAGGGCAGTGCACAATTTATACTACTCTTTGCTCTTCCTGTGGTGCCCTGACTGATTCTCTGCTTTGTGGATCCTTCCCCCTCCTTACCTGCCATAAATGTCCAGCTCAGCACCCTGCAAAAAGTAAACTGGCCCATAAATTCATAAAATATGCTCTCTTAAATTGCAAGCTCATTACAACCCTTATAGAAATAATTAGATGAAATGTTTTCATGCTGCACACATAAAACTATTCAAGTGATATGAGTGCTGCAAGTATGATTTAAATGTTAAATTGGAACCAATTGCATGCATATGGCATGTGTACAGCAAGCAAGTGTGGAAACCATGAATTTTATGTTAAATTGGGAAAGACTGCATGCATGTGGCATGCATGCAGAAAGCAAGTGGTCACTGATAACTGCACACGTAAAAGTTAAGTGACTTGCTCAAGATCACACCATACAGATGTTGGGGGCTGATGAGATTCAAAGGCAGGTCTTCATGCCTCCATGTCTTGCAGTTCAATGCCTTTAACCACTAAGTCATACTGTCTGCTCACATATGGCTCATTTATAGTTCAATACATACTGTATCTGACTACATCTGCATGCATGTGGCATGCTTGTAGCCACTGTCATGCTTTTCAGTTTTCTTCTCTTACTCATCTCAGTTTCACAGTTGAACTGTAGCACACATACCAATAGAAACACAAGTTTTTTCCCACCCCCAATACACAAACTTACCCATAAAAACACTTAATTACTTCTGTCTGGCCTGTACTCCTACTGTTTTCTCTCCATAGTTTTGAATGCTTCCATGCAAAAAGGCTTTAAGGTGCAAACACAAAAGTAGCAATAACTTGACAAACACCCACATGGTGAGTCCCCCCCCCCATGCACACGCACTGTAGTGGGTATAGCCATGCTGCTACAGACAACCCATCAAGTATATATATAAGTAAAAAGTCTCTTACTTGAGTACTAGGGAGCCCCCCTCCCAAAAATAACTTTGTCCCAGTTTTTCTCCCAGACTCCATTCCAGTCAATACCCATCCCCTTTTGGTCATGAAGCCACCCAAAGGTGAAGAAATGTGAAAAACACATCAATAGTTCAGTCCTTCCTCCTTCCCCAATCTCCCTGTAAAAAATTATTTACTTTTACTTACCCAGCCATGTGGCCAGAACCTGCAGCCTGGCACAGTGTGCCACCAGCCCAGTTTTCAGTCTGCTCCCCCTCATTCCTTCTGCCAGAAGCTGTGTGCTAGAACTGATCATCACAGGTCCCAACGTGTTCCGCGACCAAGTCACCTCCCCAACCGAACCCATCTAACCTGGGTTGCTTGCTTCTTGCTTGGATGCTGCTGTGGTTGCTGCTGCACTGCACTGATCAAGGCTTATGAAGGCCATCCACACCACTGCCACCACTGTTGCTAAGCTTAGCTTGCTGCTGTGGGGGTCTGTGCTTTTTTTTGCAAGGCGACCCTAGAAGAGTAAGTAAGTAAGTAGCCTAGTCTTGTGTTAGCTTCTAGCTCACCCTCTGCCCCTTCAGCCAATAGGGGAGATGGAGACTCACTAAGAGTAAACCAAAAAAAATATGCTGCCACAAAATTGCTATTGAGAGTTCAGTGCTCACCGACTCCTCTAAGCTGTAGTGTGCAGTCTGTCTACTCTGTGAGGGGAAAGACAGTGTCGCACTTGCAAGACTCATGTGTTCTTTCTTGGCTAAAGCTCATCCACATCACATGTGATTGTGCCACTGCTAATAGGTGGAGAGAGAGTGGACAACACAATACAGACACAGTCGAGACTGGAGAGTACCAGCAGCGTGAACACACACAGGCCAGGTTAGTCACTTATTGTGCAAAAGAATAAATCCAGATTTAATGCCATTATTGCCACATCATAAGAACAATCTAGGCACAAATATGGGAGGAGGGAGTGGAGGGCGACAGCCTCTGCCCTACCTAAATGGCACTGCTGCTTAATGGTAGAAATTTATTTTCAGGTGCTAATGCAATGGTCTCCACTGTGTTCTGAGGTACTGTATCTCCATGTTTCATGATGTGTCCTGATCATCATAAGGATTAGTGTCCCTCATTGTGCCTCATTTTGAGTATCCATGTCCTTCATTTCAGTTACAAAATGTGAGGTATGGTGCATGCTTCAAAGACCCTACTCAGCACAAAGAATGCTGAGCATGGCTATAGTGTATATGCTCAATACAGAATGACAAAGGGAAAGTAAGTGAGATGAAACAGTCATGGACAAACACATTTAAAGCACTAAATATGCATAGGGGTTTGCATTGTCCAAAACAAAAAGGACAGGATCCACAACAGAGGCCCCTCTTCATACATCTGGAATGGGGGATGTTGACTGGCTATATCCTAGGCATTTAATGCAATAAGCAAACAATACTTTACTAATTAATGGCAATGCAATGGTAAAAATCAAAAGCCATTAAACAACTTGCAAAAGGATCAGAATTAATGAGTTTACCTAATTTTAATGGGAATCCAAACACAAATGTATTTTAATGACTCTAATTGCTAGCAGTATCATGGCAAATAGAAACTGATGTGTTTTTTTCAGATGAGATTTGTACCAGTTTAACTGCTGCACATGGCAAGCACGTAGCATGGAATCTGATGTGATTTTTAAATGATGTTCACACCAGCTTAACTGCTGCACTCATGAGAAGTGTGCAACATGCGAACCTGATGTAATTTTTAGAAGATGTTCACACCAGCTTGCCTGCTGCGCACATGTCAAGCTTGCAGCATGTGAACCTGATTTGCTTTTTTAGACCTGGTTCACTTAGGGTCACTTTGTGTATGCAAACTGCATGTAAATATTGCACAATTAAGCATGTGGCATGCATTCTGCATGTAAACATAGAAACATATAAATTGTCGGTAGATAAGGACCACTAGGCCCATCCAGTCTACATGTAGGCCCTATACATTGTATGTGGCCACTGACCCTATGTGATCAATGGTTTTTCATCACTCCCTCCCTTCCCTCACAAGCATCTCCTATGCTTGTCCCAGGCATGTTTAAACCCCTCCACTGTGCTTACCCCCACTACCTCCTGTGGCAGACCATTCCAAGCATCAACTACCCTTTCTGTGTAGAAAAACTTCCTCACATTACCTCTTAATCTACCACTTCCTGTGACAGGGTGACCTCTGTCAAGGATGGGTGCCCTAGTAAAAGGCAAAGGTCTTCCCTGCCCTCCCCATTTGTGTGACTTGTGTCTATGTCAATTAAAGCAAATAAGGAAGAATATAAATTTCATCTGTTCCTTTAAGTGCTGCATTGCTGTATTTAAAACAGAGAGGAATATAAATTGCACAACTGCACAATATAAATGAACAGATGTAGAAATGAGCTGTGGGGTACTTGCTCCACTGTCCCGTACCCACTGAGTGGCTGCTTATGTATATAAATAAAATATGCCCCTGATTTATGTGCACTCCCAAATTGGAGACACTGCATAAGTGCATGTTGCACTGTTTTTAAAGCTCCCGAGTGAAAGCATAAGAGTATAAAGCGCATGTCGCACTTTAGGGAAAAAAAACAAAAAAACACTGGTGCCCCTAAAAAGAAAAATGTAGACTTCACGGGGTCCAGAGAGAAGAGAAGAGAGATACTATCTTAAATGAGGAGCATGCTCGCTCCTCGATATCTCTGTCTCTCATGCTTGGGGATGGTTTTTGGAGCAGTCAGTCGGGGAGGATGCCAGTAAAATAAATGTCAGCCACTCCAGGAAAACAAAGAGAATTTGTGCTCCTGAGAGGTGAGCATTGCGCACAATGCAGCACCTCTCTTTTTGCTCTGAGCAGGTTTGGCTCCATGGTTGCTTCAGAGCAGAATGATGCTCCAAAGCACAGAGAAAGACCACAAAAGCAGCTTTGTTTTTAAGCAGGCTCCTTGTACGGAGCAGGATGATGCTTCGGAGCAAGCAGATGCTCTGTAGCATAGCAGACTGTCACACAGTGCAGCAAGATAATAAATGAGAGCAAATGTTTACAAATGATTAAAAGTAAAGTGGGGAGTGTAGGAGGATGCTGGCTCCCTGGTGAGCAGTGTGGAGCTACTTTGTTGCAGCAACGGAAATTGAACAGGTGGCTTCAAAAGATGTCATTGATTTCAGCCGCCCCTATCATACCATAAACAAGTAAGCACCCTGTTAGTGAATTAAAAATGGACGTCCCTAAGAAGATTATAATTGGGGCCCCCCTTTAACTGAATAAAGAAAGCAGAGGGCTGAAAGACATGAAAAAGAGGCGCAAAAAATATTTTACCAACGGCTTGAAATTGCAGCCATCAGAGATTTAGGGATGTGACAAAAAGGCTTAAAATTGAGCCAAAATGCCTGTTTTCTTTATATATAAATGCCCAGGGGATAATCCCCAATGTGGGGTATAAAGTGATAAAATAAAAATAGAGTAAAGGAAAAACATTGCCCCTCACAAAACTATTGAAACAAACGAAAGAATAAAAGTAAATTTGTAACAAACTATGTTAACAAATGGGATTAAGACAGATGTGTATTGAAGGTGTCCCCCCACCTTATAAAACCCTGTGAGGAATAAAATACAGAGTTGTTCAGTGAATATCAATAAAATAAATGTGAATATGACTTTACTGTGGACTGACCTGTTCCCAGGAGAGTGCATAAAGAATGAAGGTCCTATAGGGCAACAGCGACCTCTTGTGGCCTGCTTTGTACTCAACTAAAATGGGAGGTCACTATTTAGAGGAGGAGCTAAGTAAGCATTAAGCATTAATCACCGACAGAGGAGGGCTCTACCGGTGGATTAATGCCTGGCTGGTGGGGGGGGGTGTTGGTGCATAAGGTCGAAGGCTGAGTGCTTCCAACCACCCAGCGTACATTAATCCCCAGTAGGGCCCGACACTGGAGATGATTAATGCACTTGTAACATGGCAAATGCAAGGCAAACATTGTGTGATCTAGTACTTTGGTTCCACATTGAGAGCGCTTGCCGACAGTGATAATGTTTTTTTAGGAACTATGCTATATTTTCCTGGTTTGAACTCAGTGTCCCGATGTTACAACGTGCGCGGTCAAGGTGCATGCTACAGACTCTTTTATATGGTGTCGGCTATTTTTTAAATTGACACCAGCAGAGGATTACTGTGTAACAGATACAATACCTTTGTAATTTTATCATTCGCAGCGACCGTTTCCATGCTGTGGTGTTCGATATTATGTGGAAATTACGGATCACGGCAGTGCACTGTGGGAAACATATCTATTTATAGTGCCACATGTTCACAGAGTCAGCATATCTTTATTCATGTTATGTACGTTGTGTTCCACAATAACTTTGTCTTCTACTTCTATTTCAGTTGGTGGCCCACTTCAACATCTCCTCTGCTCTCTCAAGCATGCACGGACTGCGTGGGTAGCTCAGTGTGACTGCACCGGCGATGTGCTGGCTGTTTGCGCTACATTGAGATCTACTGGTTCATGGGCATACCTTGTACTCCGGTCTGTGACTCGTCCCGGCATGCCCCCATTTGTTTTGACCACTTCCCTCAGCGCGATCTCATAGCGGCTTCTGAGGGTAGTGCACCAGCAGGCTCTACTACAGCGCTGTTGGATCTGTACCCTACTGGTTCTCGGCCCAGTGCTACACCATGTGGCCGCTTGTGGAAGGGCGCCTGCGGGCTCTACTACAGCACTGTTCGATCTGTGCCCTGTTTGTTGTCGGCACAGTGCTGCACCGCGTGGCCGAGTGTGGAAGGGCACCAGCGGGCTCTACTAGACCACTGTTACATCTGTTCCCTGTTCATTGTCGGTGCAGTGCTGCACTGTGTGGCTCGTTGTGGAAGGGCACCAGGGGGCTCTACTACAGGACTGTTGCATCTTTACCTTGTTCCTTCTCGGCACAGTGCTGCACCATGTGGCTTCTTGTGGAAGGCCGACAGCGGGCTCTACTGGTGCGTTAATCACTGCTTGTTTCGGATCACATGATGCATTTCAACCAGTCTCTGCTCCCCATTTCGATATCGTTTTCTATGCCATGTTACAAAAGTAATTAAGCTCCTCATCTCTATAAAATGGTGTAGCCAGAAGAAAATTAATATTATTTGTATGTAGTCAAGACCCTCATTAACCAAGGCTTAGAAAGATCTCTTTCTTTTTGTATAGGCTAGGATATGAGCCTCACAAAGATATGTTTTTAGTAAAGTGACCTAGTGGAGGTGGATCCCTGGTATGTGATGTCACTCCCAAAACAATATAAAAACCTGCCACTAGGGGCTAGTTTATAGAGAGGGGAGTCAGTCCAAAACTGACTGTAAGAGGTGGAGTTCACACAACTGTGTGAGAAGACTGAAAACAGGAGTGCCATTGCTGGCAGCATATTGGCCCTTCGGAGGCCATTTCATTTGGTTATTTGAAGTGTATGAACTAATACCAGAATTTTGCTTTTCTGTGAAGAATCATTTTAAGTAAGAAAATAAAATGACAAGTGCCAGAGTAGAGCCTTTTATGCACGAAAGCTATTGGTCTGCCTGAGTTATTGTGTCCTGTTATCTGGCCCCCTCCACACTTCCAATTTCATGTTGTGCCCCCTTGTTCTAGTACTTTTTCTACATAGGAAAAGGTCCCCCACCTGCACCTTGTTTATGCTCTTGAGGTACTTGAAAGTTTCAGTCATGTCCCCCATTGTCTCCTCTCCTCCAATGAGTACATATTGCAGTACCTTAGTCTCTCCTCATATGTTTTGTGGTGTAAGCCCTGCACCATCTTTGTTGCCTTACTCTGGATAGTCTCCACCTTATCTATGTCCTTACGCAGTTGAGGCCTCCAGAACTGCACACAGTACTCCAGGTGAGGCCTTACCAATGTTTTATACAATAGCATCACCACCTCCCACCTCCAGCTAGTAATACCCCTGCCTATGTACCCCAGCATGCCACTGGCCCTCTCTGCTGCCTTTGTGAACTACTTTGATACCTTAAGGTCATCAGAGATGATAACCCCTAGGTCCCTTTCCTCTTTAGTGACAGTCAGCTCCTCTCCCCAACCTGTAGCTCTCCACAGGGTTTCCTCTACCCAGGTGCATTATTTTGCACTTTCTTTGCATTGAACCTCAGTTGCCACATCTCTGACCATCTTTCAAGCTTCTCCAGGTCCCTCTTCATTTTCTGAACCTCTTCTGGAGTATCTATCCTGTTGCAGATCATGGTGTCATCTGCAAACAGGCAGCCCTTTCCTTCCAGCCCCTCTGCAATGTCAATAATGAAGACATTGAACAGGATTGGTCCTAGTACTGATCCCTGTGGTACCATACTGGTCACCCACTCTCCCCAGATTGTACCCCATTTACCACCACCCTCTGTCTCCTGTCTGTTAACCTGTTCCTAACCTGGTTTTCCATTTTGTCTCCTATGCCCAGACTAACCATCTTGTTAATCAGCCTTATGTGTGGGATGGTGTCAAAAGGCTTTGCTGAAATCTAGGTAGGTAATGTCTACTGCCCCTACCCGATTTATTTCCCTAGTCACCCAATCAAAAAAATATATTAGATTCGTTTGACATGATCTTCCTGCTGTGAATCCATGTTGCCTCAGATCCTGAGCACCGCTGGATTCCATATGTGCCACTATCCTTTCTTTCAGCAGTGTCTCCATGATCTTTCCCACCACTGAGGTGAGACTGACTGGCCTGTAGTTCCCCGCCTCCTCCCTACTGCTGCTTCTGTGTAGTGGGACTACATGTGCCCTCCTCCAGTCCTCTGGAATGACACCCGTGTTGAGTGACTCTGTGAACAAGGCCATCAGAGGTACTGCTAGTTCCCCTTCACAGTTCCTTTAATATCCTCGGGTGGATACCATCTGGCCCCTTGGCCTTATTCACCTTCAGCTTTGTGAGTTCTTTCAGAACTCTCTCCACTGTGAATCAACTGGTGTCCACTTATCCCCCCATTGCCTCTGCAACCCATCTGTGGCCCTTGACCCTTCCCTTCCTTAGTGAATACTGAGCAGAAGTATTTGTTCAGTATTTCTGCCTTGTCCAGATCCCTCTCCTTACACTCTCCCTTCTCCTCTCTAAGCTTCACAATCCCCCACCTGTTTTTTCTTCTTTCACTGATGTACCTATAAAATGCCTTATCCCCTTTGTTTACAGACCGTGCTAAGCCCATTTCTGTCTATGCCTTCACCCTCTTGACAGCCTTCCCTGCTTCCCTTAGACATTCAAGGTACACTTCCCTGTCCTCCCTCCTCCTTTGGCTCCCTTTATATTTCCTGTAACTCAGCCTTTTAGCCCTGACTTTGTCCCCCACCTCTTTGGAGTACCATAGTGGTTTCATTCTTCTTTTCCCTTTGGCTACTGTTCTAACGCATTGTTTTGTTATATTCGTTATGGCTCCTTTCAGTTTCTCCCATTGTTCTTCCACCCCCTCTTTTACCTCTCCCTTCCCCTGGACTGTTTGCATACATCTACCCATTTCAGTAAAATCCACCCTCCTGAACTCTAATACTCTTGCCCTTTTGTGGCTTAATTGAGTCCATATCTCCATGTTGAATCACACCATATGGTGGTCACTGAACTCCAGCTGCCCTTCCACTAGTATTTCTTCGACTCTATTCCCATTGGTTCATACCAGGTCCAGAACTGACTTGTCCCTGGTTGGCTCATGCAACAGCTGCATGAGTCCAACCCCCTGCAGGGATTCCAGGAAGGCTGTTATTCTGGCTGAAGCAGCCACCTGGGTAGCCCAATCCACGTCCAGCATATTGAAATCCCCCAGTGGCAGGATTTCCCCTTTAGCTACCATGTCATGTATGTTCTTCACTAGTTCCCAGTCTACTTCCTTCCTCTGTGCCGGAAGTCTGTAGATCACCCCTGTGCAAATTGCTGTTATATTCCCTGGCTCCAGGGTGACCCACATTACCTTGGCCTCCCCTGTCTTCCCCGAATGTCTGTAGCCTTTACACCATCTCTGATGTACAGGACCACTCCTCAACTCTTTTTACCCTTTCTGTCCCTCCTGAACAGTGTATAGCATTGTACATTGACTTCCCAACCATGATTAGCAGAGTACCATGCCTATGTTTATTGCTGCCATGTCAAGGTCTGCATCTGCCAACAAGGCCTCCAGGTCTGGAACCTTATTTCCTAGGCTATGGGCATTCGTTAGCATGACCTTCCATGTTTTACAGTCTGCCCTCCCTCTTCTCTTGTTCTCCATTTCCAGTCTCTTCCCTCCACGCCAATTTCCTTTCCTATGTGCTCTTGCCCCCCTGTAACACTCAGTATACATTCTTCACCTGCCTACCCCTTCCTGCCTGCTTTAGCTGTTCCTGTAGTCAACTTATGTTTCTGCACGTTGCCATGGGGGATCGTTCCTAAGCCTCCTGACCTCCCTGGCTCTCTCCCCCCACCACCTTGGCCAGTTTAAATGCTCACAGCTGAAGCATTTAAACTTCTTACCAAGGACCAAGGTCCTCTTCTTGGACAGATGCAGGTTGTCCTCCTTATATAAGTTCGCATCTGCCCAGGTCAGGCCCCAGTTCCCTATAAAGCCAAAACCCTCCCTTCCACACCAATCCTTCAACCAGGAGTTGAAGGTATGGATGTGGAGTGCCCTAGCTTCCCCTGTGCTCTGGATAGGTAGCACCTCCAAGAGTGAGACAGAGCATGTTATCTGTTTCAGGTTTCCCCACAGCTTCCTGAAATCCTCCTGGACTCTGGCTAACTCCACCTTCTCCTGTCCAAGTCATTGGTCACCAGGTGGACAATGACATCCAGCTACTTCCTCCTAGCTAATGCTGTAGCAATCCTATGGATACGCTTCCCATCCCTCCACGCAGCACTTCCGGGGAGGCACTTGACCTCTCTCTCTCCCCCCCCTGCTAGGTGTCCCTAATTCCACTCCCCAGACAATAGAGTCCCTCACTAGGAGAAGCTTCCCCCTCCTCTGGGGTCCCCTGCTTCCCTTCCCTGGGGATCCATCCTGGAGGACACTCCCATCCTCCCTGGTCTCAGCCTTGGGATGCTGAGTGGGATTTCCATTCCTCCAAAACAGTGTAGGAGTTACTAAGCAGGACTGTTAGGGAGATGTGCTTTTGACCCCCCTCCCTCACCCTCCCTGAGCCCACCATAGTCTAATCACTCCTCTTCTCTGGATTCCTTTGAGATATGGGTTGTGGACCCAGTGGTCTCTGGGTGGGGGTGGATGCTGCCTTCAGCTTGGTCAACTCTGCTCAGAGACAGGCATCCTTCTCCTTCAGCCCAGAGAGGTGCCTGCAGATATGTCAGCATCATAGCCTCCAGAATATCTCCCTGAAGACAGCTGCTCCACAACCACTGCACTGCACTACTCCCATCATGTCTGTTTCTCTCTTCAATCAACTGCCTACTTAAGATGGCTATTTGTTATATCTCAAATATTTGTTTTATTATTTTGCTTATTGTTATGCTTTCTCTCTTTGTTACATCCTTTGTAGATGCAGGATGTTGCAAGCCCTGTGGGACCCACCCTATAAATGTAGGCGAGCCCTGGGATGAGTGGATTGTGGGGTGGGAGGGTGGGACGACACCACAGGCTGTGTCCAAAAACAATTAGCCAAGGAGTCTTCTGGCAGTGGCTCCTCACTCCACTCACCATGGTCCAGAAACAGGCAATTACAAACACACTGTCACAAACTTATCAGCTAGGATCCCTGAATCCTGCCTCAACTGAATGAAGAATCAAACAGAAATGAGAGTTAAGAGCTCACATTCAAACTACACTAATCCCTGTAATATGATGTGTGCACTTAAAGTTCAGACACAGCCAATTACAAACAGACAGTCACAAACTTATTAACCAGAATCCCCTCAATCTGGCCCAAACTAAATGGAAAATCACACAGAAATTGCAGTTAAGAAAATACCCCAACTTCAATTACAAACATATAGTCACAAGCTCACCAGCTAGGATCCCTGAATCCTGCCCCAACAAAAATGAAGAATCAAACTGAAAAGGCAGTTAAGAAGCGCACATTCAGATGACACTAATCCATGTAATATGATGCCTGCACTTAAAGTTCAGCCACAGCCAATTACAACACACAGTCACAAACATATCAGCTAGAATCCCTCAATCCTGCCCAAACTAAATGGAAAAGCACACAGAAATTGCAGTTAAGAAAAGATGCCAAATTCAATTACAAACACACAGTCACTAAATGGAAAAGCACATAGAAATTACAGTTAAGAAAATACCTCAATTACAAACTCACAGCCTCAGACTTACCAGCTAGGAGCCCTGTATCCTGCCCCCAACTAAAATGTACACAGCACATCTATATTTCTGTAAGGGAATTTATCATGTGTGACCTCTCCAATGTGTCAGTACTCACCTCCACCACTGTGCATCCTCACAGGCAAAACATTATATTTATACACCTCTTAGCTCTTTCTGATGTTCCCTAATTGGTACTCTGCTTAGTGGAATGTCCCTCATTGTCTCCAGCCATCCAAGATCACCGACTTCTGCTTCTGCAGCCAGCCAAACCAAACTAGCCCAGAAATCAGTGAAATGTGCTCTTTTAAATCACCAGTTCATTGCAGCTTAGCTTCTGTAACCTCTCCAGTGTGACACTGCTTACCCACACTGCTGCACCAGGCTGCTTGACTTCCTGCTGTTATTGGAATACCTTATGTCTAAAACCTGTTCATCAGGGTTCATCTATCAGACATTTTGTAGTATAAGTCCAGAGATGAAACTCCTATGCCCTCAGCTATATTTTGAAAAGGTGCCTGGTGTTTCTAAATAATTGATATCCCTCTCACCAAGGAGGGTGCAAGATGGCCACCATGCTGGGTGAGTTGGCAGCAAGAGCTCTGTGACTGTATGTGGAGCCCTGTAATTTGCTGCCCTATTTTTGTAGTTTTGTGCCAATATTTAGTCCCACTGTTTTAGCATTTTTCTTAGTGTAATTTCATTTTCTTGTTTTCTCTTATTCTCACTAATTTTTTAGGATAGTGTACTAGTAATGAAGTTTTTAGTTATAGTTATGGGAGTCAGTGAGCTAGAGTGAGCAGTTTTATTTATTTAACACTTCAGAAATAATCTTTGAGCTATGAGATCTTTTACAAAGGTTCCATGTCAAGAGACAATACAACAGTTACAATGGCACAATTCACATAGACAGAAGTACAGGTAACATAGGAGTACTAGCTGGACACTACAATTAGCAAAGTAGTTGATTACAAGCAGTCACAAATTACAAGTTTGAGAGTTAAAAATAGCTACCTTGGGACCAGGCATTGTCACAAGTTTCAGTTCCTAATTCTTCAAAATCGTTACAGGTATAGGTAGGATGGAGAAAGGTGCAGGAGCAGTAGATCAACTGGCTCAGTCCCGGAGATGGATTGGGGACACTGGAGCTAGGGGAGTCATAGGTGATAGGTGAAATAAAGTAGAAGTGAGCATGAGGTGAGGGCAGGGTAGAGGTGGAGGAAAATGAGGGTAGGAACAGGAAAAGAGTCACAGGGATGGAACTGTGTTATGGAGCTCTGACATGCAGAGAGAGGGGGCAAAGGGAACGTAGGTAGGAGTAGGAGTTAGTCTGCAGTGGGTTAATATCCTAATGGTGGAGTTAGGGAGTCTGATTTCCCACAGTGGCGTACTTATGTGGACAACGAGTGTCTTACGGCGTGTGCAGGTGCCTTATGCATGTCTGCATTCACAGGTTCTAGAATTGATAAGGGATTGCTTTAGGTCATGCTTAAAGGTAGAGAAGTTCTTTGTGTTGATTACTTCTACCAGTAACTAATTTAGCCAGTGGGGAGCCCAATAAGCAAACAAGCACTGGCCGAGGGATGTCCTCATGAAGGGGATGCATAGGGTACCTCTAACTGTGCCCCTTGTGTTATACTGCTGGTGAGTCGGTAGGATGAATTGTTGAATGCAGGGGGGAGAAAGACCTACTGTAGTTGGGCTTTCTTACCTAGTAGGCAAGTTTGAAATTTGACCCTATCACTGAGTGTAAGCCAGTTAGTTTGTTTGTAGAGGGCATACATGTGGGTAAGTTTTATTATGTTTTAGAGTTAACCCTGAATTATGTTTTAGAGTTAACCCTGAATGTAAGCCATCCCCCACAGTAGACTGATATCCCACCTGAAATCCCATGCCATGCCATTTTATTGGAGCGCTGAGTTTCAATTTGGTTCAGTCAGTTCTGGGAACTAAAAACTGTCCAATGTGGCTGGCAATGAGGGTCAGCAAGAAGTTTGGGTCAGCAAGAAGCTCATCCTGACTTGCTGAAAGCTGGCTTATAGATTCATGTGGAGCAATTGAGGAGTGATTGCCTATAACCTCAGTGGTCTCCAGGCTGTGTGGAAGAGTGTGCAGTGAGGTGGTACATCGACTACCTCAACCTGTGGAGGACTGCTGGCTGTGTGACGGCAGACTGCTAGTGGAGTCACTCGAGTGAGAGAGACTGCAGAGTTGTCTGGTGGTGAGAGAGCCAGGTGGCTCATGTTACTTTGATAATTGTGAATGGTGTTGCCCAGGGAAGTCTTATTAAGATCTCTTTGAACTGGGAGCAGAACTGACTGTATTCTTTAGCTGTCTTTGCTGAATGGCAATGGTGAGAGCAGTACCTGTTCTATGTAAACAGGACATATGTCCTCCACTGTGGCATTTGCCTGGGCAGGTCTGGTGAGAGCACTGCCAGTTTGTGTAAAGTGGACATTTTTGTCAGCCTGCTTAAGGGGAATTAACAGTGAAATTTTATTCTGTGAGAGAATAGATTGTAATTTAAAGATTTATGGCTCAAATTTAGCGCTGAATTTGGGCACTGCTAGTGAACCTTAGCACTTTATGTTTTATATTATTTTATTTATGTGAGAGTTGGAAGGGTTGTGGAGGTTTTGTAATATGTTATTTATTTGTTAGAAAATACTTGGGCATGTCTATGGAGGATTGTTTGTGTTAGGGCATTAGATATTGCTTTTGGTTAGCTATGGGTGTTTTCTTGATCGTGCACATGAGGGTTATTTGCTGAAGGGGTTGGGGTCACTGTGTGTGTTTTTTTGTGAAGTATTTTTCTAGGATGTGTTGTCTGCTACAGACCCTGAGGCTCTATTATACCCTATCCTTACTTAGAAGCCTATGCCCGTTGAGTGCCCCCCCCTCGGCTTGGTGCTGTGTATCAGTGATGCAGGGGAGTGGGGATTGGAAGGAGGAATAAGAGGATAGTAAGGGACCAGTTGAGGGCTAATGGGGAAGTTCTTATCAGGGTTGTGAAGACTAGGAGACACCCTGGGATGAGATGGAGACTGGAGAAAAGCCAGATGTGCATTGTCCCTTTGCTCAGTGAGCTGACTAGAGCAAGTGGGCAGGCAGCTGAAGAGCCCGCTTTCTCCTTTTGTCCACTTTGGGTGGTGTTGTGCAAGGCCAGGTTAATGAGAAATGTCTACTGTTATGATGGATCTTGTTTCCTTGGTTGACCTGGCTTGCATCACCAATAGCTGGTTGGGAGACAATGCTGGTTCAATACTGAAGTCATCGGTCCCAGCAGGGTTCTTGGTAGTTCACTGCCCGACAAGGGAGTACGTGGGGGCGGGACCATCTGATTTAGATCTGAACTGAACTCAGTGATGCACCCGGTATGGGTTACCTCATGGTTTGAATGTGTGGCTGTGAATGGGGGGTCCATAGGTTTATGAAATTCACACCCTGGTTGCTACAGCCATGTATCAATCTACTATCCACTCTCTGAATAGCATGATTCTTTTCTGGATTACAGCCAAGTAGGGGAAGTATTCCCAAGATTATAGGTATCTGTCCCTTCGTCTGGATTTGGTCTGCACACTCGAGTATTTCAGCCACAATATTCTTCTCATGGTCCTTTCCTATATTGTTACTGCCCACATGTGGCATATAATTTGAGTGTTGGGTGTATTGTGTACTATTCTAGGTAGGCAGTTTTTTATATCAATAGCTCTAGCACCTGGGAGGCAGTTAACTGTAGTAATATATTTATTGTCTTTGGTTACTATGGTGTCAGTTTTTCTTAGTATGGAGTCTCCTTTGACCAGTGCCTCTACTTCAATTGGGCTATCATTAGCAGGGAAATCAGAGCTAGTTTCTGTGATAGTACTGTGGGGGGGGAGATATTTATTGCATAAGGCTAGTTCTGATGGTCCAAACTCTTTCCTCCATTTTTTTACTGGCACTTTAGACACAGTTACCCAACAACTGGAGTCTGCATCCTCACAAGCAGAGACCCAACCATCAGTGTCAGAGTCCCCACTTGTGTTTCCAGAAGGGGGCCTCCCACCGGTTTGCTGCACATTTGTTTCAAGTTCAGCAGCAGGGAGGGGCATTAGTCTTTGCTGGCTGATATCCTCAGAACCCATATATTTTAACACCCTTATTTCATTTTTTAAGTTCAAGTTTTCCATATATTTATTACATGTGAAGTTTTGCAATGTGGGATCTTGTTTTGTTTTGGCGTACATATTACATATTATACATTTCGCCAGCTCTCCCCTCTGACACAGAGAGTCCAACAGGTGGTGTATATCAGTGTCCCTGGCCGCCATTAACCTCACAATTATCAGTCTTTAAATTCAAACACAGGTGCGCTTGCCAAATATTTTAACCCCTTTCTGTGTTCCTAAGTATTGGTACCCAGTTCTTCCCTTTTTTTGTAGTTACCTCAGACAATCCCGTCTGCATAATGATGTGGTCCTCTTGACCCTTGTTCATGCTGGACATGCGAGACATACATTCAGACACACGTGTCTCTGTGCACCTCTTCACACGTGCCAACGCACGTTCGAGCTCATGCCATGGCGTGGTCTCCTTTTAAGTCTCCGTGGACCGGAAGTGCGTCACCCATTCCCACAGTTTGTTCAAACACTTTAGATTTGTTAATTAAGTTAAATCTTTAAATATCTCCCAAGGACACCACTACTAACAGTGTCTTAATCCTTCCTCTTAATTTAAACTAAGTTCAGTCATGCCCTTTTTTGATCTGTAGTCCACTGCTACGTCTGTGAACTACAGATCAAACCCCTTCCTGCTTCTCACTTCCTGTAGTACAATGCTGTTCACAAGAAATGCCCAGTCACAGAATAAAGGGTGCGATTTAGCTCTGAGAAGCTCTCTTTTGTTCGGCTACAGCTTCATGGTCAGGACTGGTCTAAGGGTACTTAGAAACTTGCCCTCCAGGTAAGTTTTGCACATTGCGACAATGTTCTGCTCTTCCACACCCCAGCCTGATCTACCGATATAAAAATTAAAATCTCCCTGGTAGTCTTGTGGCTCCCCCAGCCCTGGTCCCCCATTAAAATATATTTACACAATGGCAAGAATGAATCCTGGCTTCTGATTGGTGAGTTGACCACAACTGCAGGGATGTTATCCTGGCATAACATCCCAGCTGATTGTTAGCAGCTTCTCTTAAGAAGCAAAAATATTTTTACACACTGATAACATTCTTCTAAATTATTTTTTTTTATTCTGTATATAACAACAAGCCATTGTATAATAGGAATGATGCCCTCCAGGGTGGGTGTTATTTTGGGATAACATCTCTTCTTGAGTGTTGGATGCCCTCGGCCTGTGGCCTTGGACCCAACCACCTGGGGCGGGATGTTATCCCAGCATAACACTCACCCTGTTGGGCATTATTCTTTTAATATTATCCTGGCAATCTAGCACCCCCCCAGCCCTGATCCCTTGTTAAAATATATACATATTATCCTTAGTAGTTTAGCGCCCACCCCAATCCTGATCCTTTGTTAAAATATATATATTATCTCTGGTAGTCTAGTCTCCCAGCCCTGATCTCCAGTAATAAGAATGACAAGGACCTTGGTGATCTAGTAGACAGCCCGAGCCCTGATACCCCATACATCACCTGTATCTATTCCTGGTGGTCTAGTGGACTTCCCACCCTGTAGTGCTCTACCACTCCACTCCACCAACCCATAACAGAGCTGGCAACTGGCACATCCCACCCCTCACCTCTGCTGCAAGCCACCAACTGACCTCTGAATGAGTGCATACCGTGTATAGTATGCTTGACAAGCTGTCAGTCACTGAGTGTGTACTGTATACAGTATGCGCTCATTCAGAGATCAGTCAGTGGCTGGCTGAGGAAGGGAGAGATAAGCTGTGCCAGTTGCTGGCTCTGTTATGGGATGGGGTGAGTGGAGTCGAGTGGCAGGGCTGCAGCTATGAATCCTTGGGCCCCGGACAAGTCTCTTGGAATGGGCCCCCGTTTCCCAAACTAGCTAATGGCAGGGTAATGCCAGCTCTCAGGAGGGCCTCTCTGAGCTGAGACGGACAACTTCCCCACTTCCCCCCCATTACTGCAGCCCTGTGGAGTGGTAGAGCACTACGAGGTGGGGGTGGGGGGTCCACACTTTCTCTGCTCTTCAAAGTGCCTCTTTCTTCAATGGAAAAGATCTGACAGTTAAAAGGGAAATGCACATGAGAGATGGAGGAGTACACGCAATTGTGATTTAAATCCCACTGTACTGTTCTAGGTGCTGGGTCCTCAAACCAGGATGATGCCTTGTGTGTGGCTACAGTTCGATTGCTCTCAAAGAAACACATTTACGACATGTCACCCACGTTCTACCTGGGATATGATACTGCATGTATACTTTATCTCACTATTGTGCTGCATCTAGCAAAGTACACATTGTGTAATCATTTTGACACTTATCTTGCAATCCATGCCCAGAAGAAGCTGATGTTACTAAATGTAGTTCATAATGGTCTGTATAATGCGTAAGCACCTAGCCTGCTAATCACCTATCCTTTTATTATGCATTTGCAGATCCACTTGTTATGTAACACACTAGAGAAGCCTCATAATAGTATTGCTGTTAATCACTCTAACTACCATCCCAACTCAGTCCTCCCCCCCCCCATCCAAAGTCCTGGAACGGATTGTCACAGACCAGCTCACTGAATATCTAACCAAGTATAACATCCAAAGACCCCAACAACATGGCTTCATGGTAAAACACAGCACCACCTCAGCTGTACTAGAACACACCAACTTCATATACAAAGCCCTTGACCATGGGCACTTCGTGGGGTCAGTGTACATTGACCTCACTACGGTCTTCGACACAGTAAATCACTCCCTTCTCATTGACTCCCTTAGCACCATTGGGGTTTCCTCTGTGGCAGTGCATTGGTTCAAAAACTACTTGAAGGACAGGTCACAACAGGTAAAAATCTTTGATGCGGTAGCCTCCAGTCTATCTGCCCACTCTGGAGTTCCCCAAGGCTCCATCTTAGGCCCTTTACTTTTTAGCCTCTTTTCGAACTCCCTTTCTTAAGCTTGCCCTGGTGACCTACTCCTCTGTGCAGACAGTGCAGTTTTCTTTGTTAGCCACCCACACACCCTGACCATGGACTTACAACTTCACTGCAGTGGAAAAATGGTTTGCAACCCACAAATTTATCATGAACTATAAAAAGACCAAGTCCGTGCTGTTCGGCAGCCCCCACAACAGACAAAAAAAGTGCCGCTTACCATTCTGAATAGGCTCAATGTCCCTATTGACCAAGTTCAATCCTTTAAATACCTTGATATTACACTCGATAGTGCCTTATCATTCAAAGAGCATATCAACATAGTCTCAAAAGCAGTTAACTGTAGGTTAGGTATCCTCTACAGGCACAGAGGTAGTATGTCCCAAGAAGCGCTCACAATGGCAATATCTAGCTCCATACGGTCACTTGTGGACTATGGCCTAGTCATCTATGGTGCTGCCACAGATTCATCCCTCAAAAGAATTAGCACTGCCCTCAACAAGGCCTACCGCCTGGTCTCAGGTGTTCACCATAGGACACACACATGTGAGCCGTACACCAGGACGAAGCAGTTGAATCTAAGGGACACAATCCAAAACCACACCTGCCTATATGCCATGAAACATAGCATGGGCCTAACCCCCCCTAACTCCCAGAACCTTCTCACATGCACCCCACATTCACATAGCACTAGGAGTGTTAACAGAAGGGCCTTCCAAGTCCCTTTCTGTCGGACCTCCCAAGCCCAACGTTCCTTCAGCTACCGGGCACCTAGCTGGATTAATAACCTTCCTGTTGACATGGTGAAGGTGTCCAAGCTTGGTCCTTTCAAGCACCTCCTCAAATAGCACCTGGTCCTTCGCAGCAGCTGCATCTGCTCTGCATAACTAGCACTATCCTTGTATTCCCCCCACCGCTTCCCCCTTTTCCTCTGCTTCTTCTTCTCCTCCTCCCCTTTCCACTCCCTCCCCTCAGCACAGGCCTGCTGGCCTAAGCTGCCAAATGACTACACCTGTCTGACAAAGCCAACCTCTGGCTGCACCCACCACCTGGCAGAGCTAAACCCTGGCTGCCCTCTCCTCGTGTATGCCTGCTTGTCTCGCCCCTGACAAACAGCGATTCCAACCTTATTCTCACTTCCAACCTTACTCTCAACTTAACCTGTACTCCCCTTACTTATGCCACCTAATTCTACTCTCCTCCTGCTACTCACCAGTTGTCATTCCTTGCCTACCTCTTGAATCTCTCAGTACCCTGTTTTATCATGTATTGCTGCAATTTGATGATGTTCAAGAGTTGCTGACTCTTAGACCCTCTCTGTATATATTGTATTGTTATGAAAAAATACTCGCCTGATGTTACATCTGTTCAACTGAGTCTCTCTTAGGATTTCTCTGTATGTATTGTACTGTTGACCTAGACGTGAAACCTATGTAAAAGAGTGCCTGACTCACAGGTAATTGTAATCCAAGAATTTAATAAATAAAATAATATTTTTAAGGCTTTTTAACTGTAACATGGCATTAAAGAGCTAGTAGCACCACACAATAGCAGTCAGAAAGTGTTACTAATTTCTAAAAGTAGTCCCTTGTTACTTTTTATTTCTAATTTTTTTTTCCTTTTTCTATGCACTTATTAGATGCTTTTTTTTTACCTTACAGTACTAGGTGTGATGTAAAAAGCAATGCTTTACCTGGAAGCAAACATATCTATTTTTTCATCTCGCTACATTATCAGCATGTTACCTCACTCACTGTTGCATCACAAACCTGCCTATCTGATTGGTAATATATCACAAGTTATCAATCAAGCAACAGGAGACTGGCTTTTGGGTTACAAGTGATGTCAAAGACAGTAAAGGCACAATGGTGATTATGTACAGGGAGGAACAGAACTGACAATGTCAGCCTCCAAGTAAACTGCTGTTCCACACATCACACCTGGAATTTTTAGGCAGAAAATCTTCTAATTGGCTAAACAGAAAAGAACTTCTGATATAAGAAGTGATAGGTGGCTACCTCTGAAAGTTACTAATAATCCAGGCAGTATACTTGCTTTTTGATGTGACTGCCTTGAAACTATAACTGCTGCAATGTAACGTTGCTCTGTGCCTGTTCTTTCCCCTGGAATCTGCTTGCAAACTTTGTGCTGTACCTAAAAGAGGCTATCATAATGCAGACATTCTAACTACTGTAAATAACATATTTTTAGTTGCCAGCTCAGTGGCGCAAAGGGTTGAGGTGCTGGATGCTACACCTTGCGCCATGCCGGTGACCCATGTTCAGGAGCAAGCTTAGGCCACCAGAGGTCAGCTGGGGGGGCAAGGGGTCAGGATTTAGCCGACATCGGGCAGTTTTCCTCTCAGGGGAGGGACAAGGTGTTTCCTCCTACTCTTGTCTGCCACCTGGTGGAGGTTAGGTGGAAGTGCCAGGTCAGGGGGAACCTAGGTGCTAGGCTGGGAGGGAGGATGGTGCTGTCACCGGAACTGCAGGACACATGCGTGCCATGCTCATGTGTGACCATGTACTGGGATCCCGGGAACAGGGGAGAAAAAATACAAATACTATGTCTCCCCCAGTGCCGTAAGGCAGGAGGGGTGCTGAGGGAGCACCAGGGGTAATAAAAGATAATATATATATATATATATATATATATATATATATATATATATATATATTGTAACAACAGACTAATATGGAGGAGCACATTGAATTTAAAATCATTCAAGCAGGCCAACCTAATACCAAATCATGTTTGAATTAGAACTCAGTGCACTGGTAATCATTTCTAAGTCACTTTTTTCTCTTTTATAAGGATCCAATCTTACCATCTCAGCTGAAGAGAAACATGCTGCACCTCAACTGCCAACAGTTGCTCTTGTACAACAACCTCAGGCTCCAGAGCAGTTGCACCAGGACCCCCACCATGGGATTTCTCAGGAGGGAAATCCTCAGCATTCCCAGAAGGAGACACAGCGCCTTCATCCAACCCAACACTCACTGGCTACCCAATTGAAGCATTCTTCCCTGCAACCCACTGCCCCATCCATGGGCCCATGTCCTTCTAACTTGCTTGGAGCACCATTAATAGCCTTTCGCTTATTAGATCCATGTATCCCTTGCCAGCCAGGCAAGCCAATGATTGCCATCCCTTCAAGTCAAAGTCCCTCTACTCTGACCAGTAGACCAACAATGAGCCAGGGTCCTTCTGTCTTAGCCTTAGACCAAGAGCGGCTCAGCCTGCCAGCCAAGCCATCGACATTCTCACAACTGAAACAAAATGTTGCTTATATTGTGGAACAGCACCCAGAAGGCATGTCCTTGTTTCAGTTGCAGAACACCTACTCCTCCCATTTCAAGCATCATCTGCCTCTGGATGGACACTCCTCTGTCAAACACTTACTGAATGACATGAAGGACATCATCAGCATGGAAGGAATAGGGGTGCAGACCTTGGTTTATCCAATCTCATCCAAGCCAAACCCACATGTTATGGTCCATGATGATTTTGGTAAGAGTCTTTATGTTGTTTTCAGAAGTTTCCCCTTTTGTGTTCCTGGAGCCCACTCCTATAAGTGATCACAGGTGAATGGTACTGAGATGCTGTCTGCTTCATAGCCTCTGGGACCCCTTTGCTATATCTAGTACTCTAATACCGCAACTTTCAGTTCCATGGTACTGAGACACTCTTCCTACTTTATACAGCATCCCATCTACTGCATCTCTTTATCTGGTATTGTATTACTCCCTGCTCAGCAGCATTGTGACACTTTTCCTTCTTTTTCATCATGTACAAATCACATGCATTATCGCATATTGTCACAGATCGGTTATCTCCCAGAATGCAGTCTATAATGCTGTGCAAGCTTTCACAACCCTTCAGATGCCTGAGTGGTCACCTTGCTATGCTGTCACCACTCAGTCTGACTCTCACTCTGGGTATCTTTAGGTCCAAATCCCACTAGAGCCACTACTCACACAGTACAGTGCCCTTTCCTGCAAAGCAATTGACCCACCCCTTTAATCACAGCTGAGAACATGTTGCTTTAGATGTGGTAGCCTTGTAACCTATCTCTTTGAGAACATATCACACACTTAACACTTTAACCCTGGTTATCTATACCTTAAATGACTCAGTCACAGAAAGTATGAAGCACGTCAAAATATAATTTAATACTCCATGATATTTACATATCTTACAGGAATCTATACACTATTGACTGTGGCGAATCCAGTATTTTATAGAGATGAAAAATAAAACATTTGAAAAGATAGCTATCCCACAGAAAAACAAACAAACTCAAAGCTAACTAGATTATTAAGTAGTAGAAGAAGCTTAACCCCAACTGGGAACTGGTGAATTATAGCAGACAACCTGCAATGTTAGTCCAAAAAAGAGAGCTGCACTTGAGTACACTGAAGTCAGTGTGGCTAAAAAGGCTAACTAGCCCCAGCTATGATCTGAAAAACAGTCAAAAAGATAGCCACCCTTGTAGGGAAATAAAAATCAAATGTTGCACAGAATGGGCTCAAAAAGTATTTATTGCCTCTGGCACGAATTCAGGCTTAAACAGCACATGAGCCCAATGCATACAAATAAACACCACTGTGGAGGACACTACCCCAGCACTTCATCATGAGGCTTCATCAGGGGGCCTTTTTTTTCCAGGCTGCCAGCCAAAGATGGTTAGTGCCCTCCACAGTGGTGTTTATTTTTTTAATTTTTGGCTTTATTTCTTTATGCTCCCCCTTCCCCTTGGCTGGCCGCTCCTTCGGCCATCTAGGACTTCCCCAACCTACCTACTGCACCTGTCACCATTCTTGTCATCCCTGTGCTGTGGCACTGGTTGACCCAACATATCCCTTTGCAGCGCCCCTCCCCCCGACCGAGGAGGAGGTAGTGCATGTCAGTCTTGGTCTGCTCTACAGGATTAAAAAGTTCCTCATTCTTGCATCCAGACTTCACCTCGCTAGCTCTCTACTCCTGCCCCTTATCAACTACGGATCTAATGTTTTCTCTCCTTCTACCTCATCCCTCCTTTTCTCCAAACTTAGAGTTACATACAACAGCATAGCACGTTTCGTCACTGGTCTACCCTGGAAAACACACCACTGCTCACTTTATTCCTCCCTCAAGTGGCCCACTCTAGAAGGCAGGTTCCATCTTAAGATGCCCTCCTTTCTACATAAGATATACCTCAACCCCCCCCCCCCAAGCATTATCTCCCTATTCCTACTCACATTTCCTGGGCATTTGACTAGATGTGCCTCAAGTCTGGTTTTTGACACCCCTTTCTACAGGACTAAGCATGCCCAGAACTCCATTACCTTCAAGGGAATGAAGCTTTACAACAATCTACCCCCCCCCAAATCCAGGCTTGCGGGTTTGTATACTCTCTCAACTCCTCCTTAAAGGAGCACAACCTCCTATCTTCCACCTGCAGCTGCCCTGATAGGCCTCCTCCATGGCCCTCTCGGTAAATCCCAGTGACTCTCTCTCCCCCACATAACCCCCACTTTTCATCTCCTCACCAAGTGCACTAAAACTTCCTGCCCTATACAATACCTGAAAACATTTCTGTTTATTGGTCTGCCTTCTGGTCGATTCTTGAACAATTTTACTCATATAATAGGCTAGTTTTATTTTGCACTTGTTAGTTCCTTGTACTTCTATGCACCTATATATATAATGTACTTCTATACACCTGTATATATATAATGTATTTACTTCATTGTATGTCATAGGTAGTTTATTGTATGTCCTATGTATTCCATTGGCCTATGGATTTGTTCATCTGTTGTATTTCCTATTTCCTGTGAAAATGGGCATTTTTGCTCACATATCTTCCAGTATACAAATAAAATCGATTGATTGAATTTGCCCCAAAGCATTCCTTCGACACCAGATGGGCACACACAGCAGGAGATTGGCTCGCACACTTCTGGGCTGTGTGACAAGTGGGGAAGGGACTAGCCACTGTCATCTGGTCAGCTGAGCGGGCATTTTCCATTTTCTTCACTACCCACCCACCTCCTACGTCATGGTCTGGTCACAGCAGCATCCTGGAGGTGGGGGCATTCAGCTGTGTGTAGAGGCTGAACACCACCAAGAATGGTGACTGTAAACCACCACCAAAAGCCACCTAACAGCAACCTGAGACTAACCCTCCTGGGAGGGAAGATTCCATAGGACGCTCTAAACTCTCTCACTGCTGGACTCTGCTCATGATGACCAGGCTTGAGGCACAAACATGGGTCACCAGCGTATCGAGCGAACATCCATTGCTCGGTGCCATGGAGCTGATGTAGTGGTGCTTAATTGTATGCATTGGGCTCATCTGCTGTTTAAGTCTGAATCTGTGCCAGAAGCAATGAATGCCTTTTGAGCCCACTCTGTGCAGCATTTGATTTTTATTTCTCAGTGACAGCAGCTTTCTTTTGGAGTGTTTTGCAAATCTGTGTTGTTACCAGTCCAATGTCCCAAACATAATGGATTTCTCAGGGCAAACATATAACAGAAATATCTTTGGCCAGCCAGCCCACTATCCCCTCATCATCAGATATGCTTCTCTGACATCACATGCTGTACTTTCGTTTGCTCTTGGAGGACCTTCCAGCACCAGAACTTGTAGAAACTGGTTTTGTTTATTGGAGATTCCACTATACAAGACACTAGTGATGCCCCACCTGGAGTACAGTGTATAGTTCTGGAGACCATACCTACGTAAGGACATAGACAGGGTAGAGAAGGTTCAGAGGAGGGCAACAAAGATGGTGCATGGATTGCATCACAAGTCCTATGAGGACAGGTTGAAGGAACTGAACATGTACTCCCTGGAGGAGAGGAGGGAGAGAGGGGATATGATAGAGACATACAAGTATCTTACAGGGAGGAACAGTGTGCAGGAATACACTATTTTTAAGCGAAAAAGATTTTCTAGGACTAGAGGGCATGGGATGAAGTTGGAGGGAGGACGATTCAGAGGAAACGTGAGGAAGAATTTCTTCACAGAACGGGTGGTGGACAAGTGGAACACCCTGCCAGAGGAAGTGGTGGGGGCTAAAACAATCACGAGATTTAAGAAAGCATGGGTTAGACATAAAGGAATTATGGTGGTCAGGGTTAAGGGGCAACAGACTTCTAGGAAAACATAAAATGAACTTACAAGCTCAAATGGGCAGACTGGGTGGACCATAGGCCCTTATCTGCCGACACTGTCTATGTATCTATGTATCTATGAGACTGATTCCTATGTTATCCTGGATGACTACTGGGCAGTGTGCAATTTTGATGCACCAGCCATTTGTTTATGGTCAAAACATAGCCTTTTTAGATGACAAGCATTAAGGATGCAATACTTGAAACAACATCCCATTGTGTTAGACAGAAAAGGAAGTGCAAAAGAAGAAAGAAACCACTTTGGTTCTCAAATACAGTAACAGAAAAGGTCAGAGTCAAAAGGTTGGCCTTCAGGAAATATAAGGTAACACAGTGGGATGAAGATAGGGAGGCATACCAAATTGCCCTAAGGGAAGCAGGGAAGGCAGTAAGGCAGGCAAAGTCCCAAACTGAGGAAACACTAGCATGAACAGTAAAAGAAGGTGGCAAGACTTTCTATAGATACATTAGTGAAAGGAGAAAGTCCAGAGGGGTACTAAGATCAAAGGAGAAAGGGGCATGTGAGGAGGAGGACCCTGTAAAAGCACCTATCCTAAATAGATACTTTTGCTCAGTATTTACTGAAGAGAAGGTAGGGCAGGGCCCACAGCTCAGCACCATGGACACAGTGGGGGAGGGAGGTGAGCACTACTCCCTTCACAAAAGAAAGGGTCCTACAAGAGCTCACTAAGCTCAGGGTGGACAAAGCAATGGGACCTGATGGCATACATTCCAGGGTACTTAAGGAGCTAAGGGTGGAACTAGCAGAGCCATTAGCAGAACTGTTTAGTGAGTCTCTGAGAACAGAAGAGGTCCCAGAAGACTGGAGAAGGGCTCATGTGGTCCCACTCTACAAGAGTGGTAGCAGGGAGGAGGCAGGGAACTACAGACCAGTCAGTCTTACCTCAGTAGTGGGCAAGATTATGGAGGCACTCCTTAAGGAAAGGATAGTGCAACACCTGGAATCCATAGGGGCACAGGATCCAAGACAGCATAGGTTTACAAAAGGAAGGTCCTGTCAAACTAATCTCATAGATTTCTTTGACTGGGTAACCAGAGTGGTGGACCAAGGGGGAGCAGTTGATGTTGCCTACCATGACTTCAGCAAAGCTTTTGACACTGTTCCACATAGAAGATTGATAAATAAGCTGGGTAGGCTTGGGGTGGGTCAGAAGTTGGTCAACTGGGTGGCAAACTGGTTGACAGGCAGAAAACAGAGAGTGGTGGTAAATGGTATACAGTCAGAAGAGATGCAAGTCACAAGTGGGGTACCTCAGGGATCAGTCTGGGGTCAGTCCTCTTCAATATCTTCATTAGTGACATTGCAGATGGACTGAGAGGTAAGGCTTGTCTGTTTGCAGATGACACCAAGATCTGCAACAGAGCAGATGATCCAGATGGGGTGGGCAGAATGAGAAGAGATCTGGATAAACTAGCAAAATGGTCAGAAGAGTGGCAACTGGGATTTAATGCAAAGTGCAAGATCATGCACATAGGGAAGAGAAACCCTGAAGCCACCCATAGGCTGGGAGGGGAGTTGCTGGCAGTCACAAAGGAAGAACGAGACTTGGGCATCATCATCATCGATGACATGAAATCATCCAAGCAGACCTCTAAAGCAGTAGGTAAGGCTAGGGGGATGTTAGGGTATATTAGTAGGGGTATCACAAGTCGTAAGAGGGAGGTAATAATCCCTCTTTACAAGACACTGGTTAGGCTCCATCTGGAGTTCTGCATGCAGTACTGGAGGCCACACCTTCACAAGGACATTAACCAAATTGAGGCAGTCAGAAGAGCAACCAAAATGGTGCAGGGACTGCATCAGGAGACATATGAGGACAGATTAACGGAGCTCAATATGTATACCTTTGAGCAAAGGAGGGAGAGAGGTGATATGATTGAAACATTCAAACACCTTAAGGGCATTAACAAGGTGAAAGAGTCTAACATGTTTAAATATAAGGAAAAATAGCAGGACAAGAGGACACAGCATGAGATTAGAGGGAGGCCGATTAAGGGGGAATGTGAGGAAATTCTTTTTCACTGAAAGAGTGGTGGATGCATGGAATGGCCTACCTCAGGAAGTGGTGGCTATGAATGCAGTGCAGGGCTTCAAACAGGCATGGGATAGGCATAAGGGAGCAACACAGATGAGTATGAATAGATAGGACACTGACAGAGCAAAGGCCAATGGCACATTTATAAAGTAGAAAATGAAATGGGCAGACTGGATGGGCCTTGCGGTCCTTATCTGCCGTCAACCTCTATGTTTCTATGTTTCTATGTAAGGGACCCAGTCCTTTAATGTTTACCCCCCCAAAAAAGCTTTTAGAGGACAGGCATTCTTGCTGTCCTCACCCCACTTCTGTGAGAACCTAGAAATGCTCACTCAAAGGCTGAGGACTGCAATAGTAAGCAATGTTCAGTTCTCGCCTAACATCCCACCATTAAAATATTTTACAGACATCACAACTAGTAAGATGAAAAAAAAAAACATCTCCTGGGTGTTGCAGCTGTTACATCTCCATCTCTTGGAAAAATGAAAAACAAATCTTTTACCAACACTTCATTATGTTTTTCATGTTAGCAGGTTTGCTCTGCCAGCTATGCCCCAGTTCTGTCTCTGGTTTAACACTGAATCATAGAAACATAGAAACATAGAATTTGATGGCAGATAAGGACAGCTTGGCCCACCCAGTCTGCCCATTTCCCTACCTACTGGATAAGCTGCAGATCCTAGTTAACCAGCAGCCTACTTCTTCCTACCCCAACCCCCTAGAATGGCCTTATGACTGTCCCATGCATGCTTGAATCCCACCACTGATTTTGACTCCACAACCTCCTCCGGAAGGCCGTTCCATGCATCCACAACCCTCTCTGTGAAAAAATACTTCCTTAAATTACCTCTGAGCCACCCCCCCATCTTCAAATTGTGCCCTCTTGTTCTTGTACACCTCTTTTTTTGAAAGATGCTACCCTCTTGGACTTTGTTGATTCCCTTGAGGTACTTGAATGTTTCTATCATGTCCCCCCTCTCCCTCCTTTCCTTGAGGCTATACATATTAAGCTCCATTCATCTCTCTTCATATGTCTTCCGGTGCACACCCTGCACCATTTTAGTTGCTCTCCTCTGGACAGCTTCCATCCTGTCTATGTCTTTGCGGAGATTGGGTCTCCAGAACTGCACACAATACTCCAGATGGGGTCTCACCAGCTGTCTGTACAGAGGGATAATAACTTCCTGTTTTCTACTGGTGATTCCTCTCCCTATGCATCCCAGTATCCCCCAGCCCTCCTTGCCCTCCCAATTGCTTGCCCACCTTTAGGTCATCTGATATGATTACCCCAGGTCCCTTTCCATTTTGTTGTTGTTAGTATCTCACCCCATAGTGTACTCTTCCCGGGTTTTTGTTTCCCAGGTGCATTACCTTGCACTTCTTAGCATTGAATCTAAGCTGCCATACATTTGACCATTCCTCTAACCTTGCCAAGCCCTTCTCATCCTTTCCACCCCACCCTGTGCATCAACTCTGTTTGCAGATCTTTGTGTCATCTGCAAAGAGACATGCTTTTCCTTCCAGTCCTTCTGCAATGTCGCTTATAAAGACATTGAAGAGGACGGTCCTAATACTGAACCCTGCGGTACCCCACTAGTAACCCTCCTTTCTTCTGAGTGGACTCCATTTACTATTACTCTCTGTGTCCTATTCTCCAGCCAATTCTTTACCAGGATGTCATCTTGGGACCCACTCCCAGGCTGGCTAACTTATATATTAATCTTTGTGTGGAACTGTGTCAAATGCCTTGCTAAAATCTAGGTAGGCCATGTCCACAGCCCCTCCCTGATCTACTACTTTGGTCACCCAGTCAAAGAAATCTATCAGATTGGTCTGGCATGACCTTCCCGCTGTGAATCCATGCTGCCTAGGGTCCTGTGCCCCTCTGGCCTCTAGATACTAGACAATTCTTTCCTTCAGAAGTGATTCCATCATTTTCCCTATCACTGAGGTTAAACTAACAGGTCTGTAGTTTCCTGCTTCTGCCTTGCTCCCACTTTTGTGAGGGAATCACATCTGCCCTTCTCCAGTCCTCGGTACCACCCCATCCTCCCATGATTTGTTAAAAGGGTAGTCAGTGGCGTCACTAGTTCTACCCTTAGTTCTTTTAGAATTCTGGGATGAATCCCATCAGGCCCCATTGCTTTGTCCACCTTCAGTTTTAAGATTCTTTCAGAACCCTTTCTTCTGTAAATGGGCTGGTATCAACTTCTGTATCCAGAGTGTTTCTACTGTTTGTTTTAGGTACCTCCCCCTCTTCCTTTGTAAATACTGAGCAAAAATATTTGTTTAGTATCTCTGCCTTTTCACAGTCACCCTCTGCCCACCCTCCTTCCCCTTTATTAAGCCTCACTATATCTCCCTTGGTCTTCCTTCGCTCCCTGATGTACCTATAAAAAGTTTTATCCCCCTTCTTAACTGAGTTGGCTATCTTTTCCTCGGTTTGGGCCTTTGCTGTTCTGACTGCCTTCCAGCCTCCTTTTGCTTTAACTGATACAGTTCTCTGTCCTGCTCCTTCTGATTCCTTGTACTTCCTGAATGCTTTCTTTTCTTGAACCTTCACTGCCACTTCCTTTGAGAACCATAGTGGTTTCTTACATTGTTTTGTTTTGTTTATTTGCTTCACACAAAGGCTCATTACCTCTGTGATGGCAGTTTTATTATTCCGCATTGTTTTCCACCTCCTTCCTGCCCATTTGCTAGTGCATTCCTTAGGCACTCACCCATTTTGGCAAAGTCAGCCCTCCTAAAGTCCAGTACATTTGCCTTTGTATGGCTTGACTCTATTGCTGTGTTTATTGTGAACCATACTGTTCGATGGTCGCTAGTTCCCAGATGACTACCCACTTCTACATCTGTGATCCTCTCTCCATCTCCATTTGAGAGAACCAGGTCTAAGATTGCTCCCTCTCGAGTGGGCTCCAATACTAGTTGTCTAAGGCATGCCCCCTGTAGGGCATCTAGAATAACCCCACTCTTCGAAGTGGCTGCTGCAACTGCACTGCAGTTAACATCTGGCATATTCAGATCACCCATAAGCAATATCTCCCCTTTTTCTGCCATTCTAAGTATACTTTCTATCATTTTCTTGTCCATTTCCTCCTCCTGAGAAGGGGGTCTGTATACAACCCCTGTGCGGATTGTGGTGCCATTGCCTGTCTCCAAATTTACCCACAGTGCTACTTCTCCTCCCTGTTTACCCTTTTGTTCTGTTGCTTTTATTCCTTCCCTTATGTAAAGAGCTACTCCTCCTCCTCTTTTACCCTCCCTGTCCCTCCTGTAGATAGTGTATTCTGGTATGTTTACGTCCCAGTCATGGTTTTGTGTGTACCATGTTTCTGTGACTGCCACGATATCCAGATGTTCCTCCTCCATCAAGGCCACTAATTCAGGAAGCTTGTTACCCAGACTACAGGCATTGGTACTCATTGCTCTCCATTTTTGGATGGCTTTACCTTCTGTTGCAGCATCCCCACTGACCTTTCTACTGGTCTTTTCTCGTTTAGTACCCTGTTTTGCAGGGAGAGGCTGGGATTTTCCTGCTGCTTATCAGTGCCTCCCCCTTTGACTAGTTTAAAAGCTTGCCAATGAAGCATTTAAACCGATTGCTCAAAAGACTTGTTCCCTTCCTGGACAGATGCAGACCATCCTGCCAGTATAGGCTGGTGTCCCTCCAGGTGGAACCCCAGTTCCCAATGAAGCCAAACCCCTGTGCTCCACACCATTTTTTCAACCATTCATTAAACTGCATGATGCTAATTACCCTTGCCTTCCCCATGCCATTGACAGGCAGCACCTCTGAGAAGGATACTGTGCGTGCTACTTGTCTGAGGTCCCTCTCCAACTCTACAATGTCCTCCTGCACTGCTCTAATCTCATGCTGAGCCAAGTCATTTGTCCCTAGGTGGACAATTACGTCCAGCTCAGACTCCCTGGCAGCTGTTCTCATGATCCTGAGGATGTGCTTCCTGTCCCTCCAAGCCATGGCACCAGGCAGGCACCTTACTTCAGTTTTCCCAGCTCCCCCCAGTTCTATCCCTAATAATTGAGTCCCCCACCAGGAGCTGCTTCCTTTCCCTGTGGTGTCCTCTGCCTCCTTCCTGTGGGCCTCCCTTGTGACAGTTGTCATCAGTCTTCTCTGTGGGTGCATCCATAGGGGAGCTATGCTCCCCCAGAATGGTGTATGGATTGTAGAGTGGAACAATTGATTGGGTGTGCCTCTGTTCCACCATCCTCACCCTCCCTGAGCCCACTGTGGTCCAACTGCTGTGCTTTCTTCACAACCTCTGAGGTAGTGGTGGTGGCGCTGGTGCTCCCTAGATGGGGGAGGTTCCCTTCCTACTGTCCAGTGTGGCCTGGGGGAAGGTTTCCTTACTACTGTCCAGTGCGGCCTGAAGACGGGCAACTTCCTCCCTCAGGGCATAGAGTTGTCTGAAAATAGGGCAGCATCTCAGCCTCCAGAAAGACTCCCGGAAGACTGCTGCCCCACAGCCATTACATTGCACTACTCCCCACATGTTTATCTACTTTTTTTGTTTGTTTTTGTGTGTGTGTGTGCGTGCATGTGTGATTGTTTTGTTATATAGAAATATATATATTATGCAATGTGTATGCTTATATTGTCAGTGCAGTGTGCTAGAGAGGATATGACAGTGAAATGCACCTTGCTCTCTTGAGGAAATGATGTCAGAACCTCAGGTATAAAATAACTATTTCAGGGGTGGGTGGGGTGAGGGGTGGGAAGGGTTGGGCCTAAACTGTGCCCTCACAAAACAATCAGCTAAAAGCTCTCACCCACCGCTGCAATGGTGCCTTCCTGTCAGCAAGATGCCCTACACAACAATTTGACAGAGAAATACCCTGGTAATCAATCAGAGAAAATCCAGACATCCAAGTCAGACACAGGTAAACCTCTCCAGCCCCAAACAGCCTGGTGGTTTGTTAGCCACAAAGGAAAATCAAATATGCAGTTATTTCAGCCCTTCTGAAGATGCTGACAAGATAAGCAGTTTTGAAAACCCCTTCCTGAATTAAAACTAAAATAATTAAACACAAAGCAATACCAATGTAAAGTAAGGAAAACTTCTCAGATGTAAGCAAGAGAGATTAGTTACAGATATCTAGTCCAATATAGTATATCCCATGCAGCTTCTCAGTTGTTTCAAAGCACACCCAGTACACAACTTGGAAGAAGATGGACTTCTGTCTGAAACAGTATCACACCAGTAGTTTATAGTAATTGATCAATGCTGAAATGGTCAAGCTAGAACAATTGGCTGTGATGCAGGCCTCCCTGACTTGTGAAGACAATTTCCCCCACCTCAGGCTATGTCTGCTATCCAATTACAAACTGCAGCCTTTGCTATTTTAAATCACACACCACCACCAGCAAATATTGCAAAATATATTGATGCAGATTGTCACAGAATTCTAGTAAGCAGTCCAGTTAGCCACAAAGGAAAATCAAATATGCAGTTATTTCAGCCCTTCTGAAGATGCTGACAAGATAAGCAGTTTTGAAAACCCCCTTCCTGAATTAAAAACTAAAATAATTAAACACAAAGCAATACCAATGTAAAAGTAAGGAAAACTTCTCTCAGATGTAAGCAAGAGAGAGAGATTAGTTACAGATATCTAGTCCAATATAGTATATCCCATGCAGCTTCTCAGTTGTTTCAAAGCACACCCAGTACACAACTTGGAAGAAGATGGACTTCTGTCTGAAACAGTATCACACCAGCAGTTTATAGTAATTGGTCAATGCTGAAATGGTCAAGCTAGAACAATTGGCTGTGATGCAGGCCTCCCTGACTTGTGAAGACAATTTCCCCCACCTCAGGCTATGTCTGGCATCCAATTACAAACCGCGGCCTTTGCTATTTTAAATCACACACCACCACCAGCAACTATTGCAAAATATATTGATGCAGATTGTCACAGGAGGCCTACACAACAATTGAGAAAAAATGTCATGGTATCCTGTAGGCTCTGCAAAAGCAGCAACCATATTTTTATAGGAGGGCATTCACACTGGTAGCTGAGCACAGTCCCCTTACATGGCTCCACAAGACTAGCAGGCAGACTTCTAAATTGTTAAGATAGAGCACATTGCTGCAACCCTGTACATGGACATTAGGCACCACATTGGGTTGCAGCATATTTGCTGGTGGTGGTGTGTGAGAATCAGTTCTCTAAGACCTCTCCCTTTCTTTACTGAGCTACTGGTTATTGCCGAGACAAACCATTTGCATTGCCATGCTGCAACCCAATGTGGTGCCTAATGTCCATGTTACAGGGTTGCAGCAATGTGCTCTATCTTAACAATTTAGAAGTCTGCCTGCTAGTCTGGTGGAGCCATGTGAGGGGACTGTGGTCAGCTACCAGTGTGAATGCCCTCCTATAAAAATATGGTTACTGCTTTTGCAGAGCCTACAGGATACCATGACACTTTTTCTCAATTGTTGTGTAGGCCTCCTCTCTGGGTAGCAGCTTCTTGCCCAGGTATACAACTGGAAGGAAAGGTATGCCTCTTTGCAGATGACACAAAGATCTGCAACAGGGTTGATACACAATTTAGGGTGGAAAGAATGAAAAGGGACTTGACAAGGTTGGAGGAATGGTCAAATATGTGGCAGCTCAGATTCAATGCAAAGAAGTGCAAGTAATGCATCTGGGAAACAAAAACCCAGGGGAAGAGCACACAATGGGGGGCGAGTTAATAACAACAACAAAAATAGAAAGAGACCTAGGAGTAATTATATCAGATGACCTAAAGGTGGGCAAGCAATGTGAGAAGGCAGTAAGGAGTGCTGGGGGATACTGGGATGCATAGGAGAGGCATCAACAGTAGAAAACAGGAAGTTGTTATCCCTCTCTACAGACAGTTTGTGAGACCCCATCTGGAGTACTGTGTGCAGTTCTGGAGACCCCATCTCCGCAAATACATAGACAGAGTGGAGTCTGTTCAGAGGAGGGCAACCAAAATGGTGCAAGGTCTGCACCAGAAGACATACAAGGAGAGACTAAAGCAGCTTAATATGTATACCCTTGAGGAAAGGATGGAGAGGGGGGACATGATAGAGACTTTCAAGTATCTCAAGGGAATTAACAAGGTACAAGAGGGTAGTATCTTTCAGAAAAAGAGATGTGCAAGAACAAGGAGGCACAATTTGAAGATAGAGGAGGGACGGCTCAGAGGTAATGTTAGAAAGTATTTTTTCACAGAGAGATTTGTGGATGCATGGAACAGCCTTCCTGAGGGGGTTGTAGAGTCAGGAACAGTGGGAGAATTCAAGAATGCATGGGACAGGCATAAGGCAATTCTAGTGGGGGGCAGGAGGAAGTAAGCTGTTGATTAACTAGAATCTGCAGCTTATCCATCAGGTAGGAAAATGGGCAGACTGGGTGGGCCAAGCGGTCCTTATCTGCCATCAAATTCTATATTTCTGTGTTTCAATGGGCATTCTAGGGATGTGGATATGATGTTCTATCCACACTTCTGGTAGCATCCTTTCCCCTTTAAGGTTTGCTGAAAAGTCTTCAATCTGGCTTCTTCACCCACTCGGGTAGTAACTCCCTCGGCACCACCATGTGATGTTAGAGTTTCCTTTCTGCTATTAGAAGAAGTTTCCCTCCTTACTGCTCTCACACTGAGAAGGTCCTTTGCTTATTAAAACATTGAAATTTTCAGAAAAATTTTGTCTTCAGGCTACTCCCTCTTGTTCTGGGTATGGATGACACAAAGTCTGCACTGGGATTCTGGAAATGTGCCTGTGGGCCGAATATGTCTCGAATGGATCCGCACACCATCTGCTTCTACTGCCTAGCCATGAGCATGATCCCCAGGCTTGCTGCCTGTGATGCAGATCCCATCTGTCCATGTTAGAGGATCACCATGCCTGCTTCTGGGTCATTTGGATGATTGGGATCTGTCTGTCAAATCTAAGGATGCCCTTCAGGTGGTCTTTGCGGCTGTGGGGTGCATCGATCAACTTGTGGTATTTAAGGAGGCTGCGACCCAGCTGCAGGTCAAGTGTCCTCGGCTTCAGCCTTTTTGCCACTCTCCTTGAGTGCTTCCTTTACAGGGACATTCAAGGAATTGTGCTAGGCCCTTCCCACCCATGTGCAGGGTTCCTCAGGCACTAAGTCTAGGTCAGAATCTAAAAAAGAGGCCAAGAAATGGTCTTGCCATTGAATGTGATATTGGGAGTGCTCTTGGGCCTCTGATTCCCCCGCTTCTCTGGAGGTTCAGTCTTCTGTCAGTTTCTCAGTACAGGCCACTGGCCCCACCATCTCCTCATTGGGCCAGTTGGTTGAGATGCAGGTTGATCTTCGGCTGAGATTTTCCTCAAGCCGGTCAACCCGCTGTCACCAGAAGAGTCTGACACCTCCCTTTCTAGGACTCTGGTCCTACTGCTCACTCAAGGAGGGATGGACCAGTCCACTGATCTACCTCTTCTCGACCTAGAGACCTCAGACCAGGAAGATACCTGGCTCTTGCTGGCCATCTCTGATACCTGCTGTCGGCAGCCCTGCCAGTCATGATCCTGCTGTCAGAGCACCAAGTCAGGCAGCCTGTGTTGACAACAATGCTCACACTCCCGGCACCTGGACAAGCAGTGCTGCCATTATTCCATGTCCTCCTCGGTGGGGAGAGGCTGTGGTGCAAGCTGCATTGGCACTGTGATGATTTGATGTGTCAGCAGCTCATTTTCACCAGGGTGAAGCCTGTCCCAGCTTCGACCCTGGCCATCACATAGCTCTCATCACAGAGGCTGAGCCTTCTCCACCTTGGCAAGAGCTGACCTGTCAGATCCTGGCTTGACCTCCTCAGTTCTCTCTGCTGACTCTGGTGGAACAACTGCTGAAATAGCTGAAGTACGGCACTCTGACTAAGGAGGCCCACCTGGCCTTGGGTGTTGGTCACCATAACCCATGACCATCCACAGAGGGTCAACAGGGATTCTGGCTGTCAACCTCGTTTTGATGATTCCTTAGAGTCGGAGGGCTCCTCCTTGCACTCTCGTCCAGTGGATGTTGAGTCGGCTGGGAATCTTCTGATGAAGGAAGGCCCTACTTCCTTTATGGTTCTTCTCTGCCTCATCTCAGAGTCCACGGACCTCCCGATGGAGTCTGTTCAAAAGTGAGCCAGGTACCCACTAACCGAGATCCTTGACCAGGATGATTCCCCTGGGGAAGCCTTCCTGGCTGCAGAGGTCATTCTTGGTCCTGCATTGGAGCTGTGGCAGCATCCAGCCTCCTGCCCTGTGCCATTGGCCCAGATTGGCCACAAGTATGTGGTTTCTATCAGTTCTCTTTTGGGGTTTATGGAGTACCCCTTGGCTGAGGGTCTTGTACCTGACTCCATGTTCAGGTGCAGGGCCAACATGGGGGACATTGACAAGCCGACCAATAAGGAGTCCAAGAAACTGTACCATATGGCCATGAATGTTTATGCTGCCTCCTCTCTTGGTCTTTGGCAAGTGAGTTCAGCCCTCTTGATGTCCCACTTCTCTCATGCCCTTCTGTTCATACTTGATGGGATTCTTCCTCATCTCCCAATGGACCTCCAGACTATGGTCAAGCAGGTCCAGGACCAGGGCAGAGCAGTAGCCAAGCAAAAGTTCCAGACTGCTATGGACATTGGCGACTCATGTGCTCAGTCCATGGTGGCCAAAGTGACCGTGCATTGCAAAGCTTGGCTGCAGAGCTCAACCTTTACAGCAGGTTCCCAGCACAAGCTGATGGATGTTCCCTTCTTGGGAATGGACCTGTTTGGGTCCAAGGTTGAGGGGCATCTCACTCACATTGAGAAGTCCAGTGCCACCTTGGACTCATTGACATCTGCCCCGAGGGATCCCAAGGGCACCAAGCAACAAAAGAAGCCCTTTCAGACCCTCGCTGCTTCTGTGGCCAAATCAGCCCAGCCCCAGATTGGACAGCAGGTTCAGACCTGGTGACCTCGACCAACATCTGTAGTCATGGTCATCCATAAGCATGGAGGATGAGGCCCCAGTGGCTCTTCAGCCAGTCCTTCCTCAACATCCAAGCCAGCCTAGTGGCAGGATGAGGAGTGCCTCCCTCCTGCCCATCATGCCTCCCTGTGTCTTCCTGGGGGGGCCCACTCCACCACTTCCTTTTCCCCTGGTCCACTGTCACAATGGACAGGTGGGTTCTTGAGGTGGTCAGTCAGGGTTTGCCACTGTAATTTGTGGCTTACGCGCTTTGCAGAGCCCGTGCCCCAAGGGTGGACATGGTGTTCGTTGACTTCCTGTTGGTCCTTCAGGATGACATCACTCAGCTCCTCCAGCAGTAGGTAGTGGCTCCAGACCTGAACCCTCCAGTAAACCCAGAGTTTGTCTCTGGGTGCTTCCTGGTGCCAAACTGACAGGGGGTTGGTGCTGCATCTTAGATCTGCATGACCCGAACAAGTTTCTCAGGCCATGCACCTTCAGTATGGTCATCTGTCTCAGATCATACCATCTCTAGAGCAAGACATGTGGTTCTGCTCTCTGAATCTTCAGAATGCATTCTTCCATGTCCCAATCTTCTCGTCCCACCACCAGTTCCTCCAATTCCAGGTGGAGGTAATCCTTAAGGAGTTCCAGACCATGCTGTTCAGCCTCTTCTCAGCCCCCAGGGTCTTCAACAAATGCATGGTAGTGGTGGCAGCTCACCTGAGGTGCCTAGGGCTCCAGGGTATTCCCCAACCTGGATGACTGGTTAATTGTGGGTTCTTCCAGTCAGGAGATTGAGTGGTCCAGGGACCTGGCCTCCAGACCTGTGTCTCACTTGACCTCCTAATCAATGAGACCAGGCTTGAACTCGTGCCCTTGCAGGTGATCCAATTCATCAGGGTGGAGCTCGACTCTTGCAGAGCCAGGGTTCAGCTTCCAGTGAACAGGGCAGAGGCTTTCTCCTCCTTTGCCCGATTATTTTGGGTTTGGAAGTTGCGCCCTGCTCGGGACTTCTTGTGCCTACTGGGCTACCTGGCAGCTTGCACCAGCATGGTCCATTGGACCCACTGGAGAATTCTCTCTCTGCAATGGGAGCTGTCCCACCAGTGGTCTCAGCACAAGGGTCATTTCGACCAGCTTTTCACTGTGACCAAGCTGATGTGGGATGCCCTCCAGTGGTGGCTGATCCTGGAATATCTATGTTAAGATATCCCATTTCTCCACCCAGAGCAGACAGTCATCCTGATGATCTATACCCCCCCGATGAGCTGGGGTGCCCAACTGGGGGACCACAGAGTCCACGGGCTCTGGAACCCCGGGGAGTCCCGATGCCATATCAACCTGCTGGAACTGTGGCAGTTCAGCTGGCACTGACAGCCTTTGCTCTGGCACGTCTGGAGTCAGGTTGTTCAGGTCCAGATGGACAACACCTCAACCATGTACTACTTCAGCAAACAGGTCGGGTTGCACTTCCTTTCTTTCAGCAGGGAAGCTCTCTGTGTTTGGACCCTCATGCACAGCCTGGAGGCTGACTTCTTAGCCAATGTGTGGCTGGTGTCTCCAGCCACCTTTTGGATGCTCTCAGTCATGTGGGCAAGGTGTCTCACAAGTGGTTTCTCCGCCCAGAGGTAGTACACAGCCTGTTCTCCCAATGGGGCACCCCTCTGGTGGACCTGTTTTCCTCCAGGAAAATATAAAGTTGAGGCTGTACTGTGCCTGACCTCCTTAGCAGGGAACACTGCATCCTTTCTCCAGGCCCTGGACCCCAGGCCTTCTCTATGCCTTCCCTCCATTTCCCTTGATCTACAAGGTGTTGCTGAAGGTAAGAAGGAACAAGGAATTGATGATCTTGGTGGCTCTGGACTGGCTTCACCAGTTCTGGTACCCTGATATCCTCTGCCTCAGCAGCAGGCTCCTGAGGTGTCTCCCTCTATGCCTGGACCTGCTCTCAATCAATCAGGGGAAGGTACTCCACCCAGATCTTTAATCCCTGTACCTGACAGCCTGGTTCCTGAGCAACTAGAGTTCCAGGCTTTGGGTCTCTCTGAAGATGTCCTCCCCATAGTTGAGGCTTCTTGGAAGGATTCAACCCAAAAATGCTATTCCTTCAAATGGAAGAGGTTCTCCATTTGGTGCCCGAGGAAGGGGTTGGACCCCCTATCTTGTCTGGTGGCTAGCATTCTCAACTACCTTTGGTCCCCCTCTCAGTCAGGCTTCTGGTTGATGACCCATAAGGTGCACCTGGTAGCCATTTCTGCCTACCAGGCATGGACTGGTATAAAGTTGGTGGGGCAGGAGAAGGTGGTCTGGCACTTTTTCAAAGGTGTTGACCACATTTCCTTTCAGGGGCATGAACCATCACCACCTTAGGACTTATTGCTGGTGTTGGCAAAGCTCATGGGCAAACAATTTGAACCAATGCACAGCTGTGAGATGTCACATCTGTCATGGAAGACTGCCTTCCTGGTGGCTATCACATCAGCCAGAAAGATCGCGAGCTCCAAGTGATCTCGGTGGATTCTTCTTACCTGGTCTTCCACAGGGACAAGGTTGTCCTTTGCCCCAACTTGAAGCGTCATCCTAAGGTTGTGTTTGATTTTCACCTTAACCATGTGATTAACCTCCCATTGTACTTCACCAACCATACCTAAGAGATTGAGCACAGGGTCCATATTTTGGACCTGCAGTGAGCACTAGCCTATTATAAGAAGCACATGGCTGGAGTTCAGGAAGAGGTTCACCAGCTCTTTGTCACCTATGCTGAAGCAGCACCTAGCAGACCGGCAGATAAGCTGATGACTGGATGGTGTATTGTGTCCTACATCAACCTGTGCTATAGGTTGGTGACTAGGGATCCTCCCATAGGGTTAAAAGCTCATTTCACCCTTCATACTGCTGCCTCTGTGGCTGCTTCCAGGGATGTCCCTATCCAGAAAACCTGCAGGGCTGCTACCTAGAAGTCAGCACACACCTTCATTTCCCACTACACATCGACCTTGAGTCACACTGGGATGCTGGTTTTGGGGCCTCAGTTCACCAGTCTCTGTTCCCTAAGTAGGGGGTGTGCACCTTGTCTCTATCCTCCCAGAGAACTGCTAGAAGTCTGCCAGAAGTGAGGACAGAACACCATATTCACATCCCTAGAAAAACAGGTTACTCACCTGTAACAGTAGTTCTAGGAGTGGTATATGTTGTTCATCCACACTGACCCACCTGACCTCCCCAGGCAAGTGGCACACCAGTCTTGTTTCCTGCAGGCAAGATCTGATGTCACAGGGAGGTTCTGAGGGAGCTACCACCCGGGTGGGTGCCAGGAGCCAGGCTGAAGGCTTTCTGGCAAGCCTTAATCGGGAAATGACACTGCCAGAAGTGTGGATGAACACCACATATCACTCCTAGAACTACTGTTACAGGTGAGTAACCTGTTTTTCCTCCTCTGCAACATTCAACACAGTGAACCATGGGGTGCTACTGGAATACCTGTGGCTACTCTGTGGACTCGCTGGTACAGTCCTCAGATGGTTTCAATCATTCCCCACGAAAGGATGCAGAGAGTGGTGTCAGGAATTTATTCCTCTTCCCCTGTCATGTGGGGTTCCCCAGGTTTCTGTGTTGTCCCCCATGTTGTTCTTTGTGTATATGTTGCCACTGGGAGACATTATTAGGTGGTACGGGCTGAGTTTTTACTGCTACACAGATGATACTCAGCTATTCATGTCCTTTGTGCCCGGGCAGGGTGATGTGGTCTCACTTTTTAATAACTGCCTCTCCGAGATTCAGAACTGGATGAATGACAAATGGTTGAAGTTGAATTTGGGAAAAACCGAGGTACTGGTTGTGGACCAGGTCACTAGGGTGTGGGGTTGCCAGCTGGTCTTCCCTCTGAGCTTTGGCTTGGAGTGGACCTGCTGCTTACCTCAGATCAAGCACGAAATCTGGGTGTGGTGTTTGACAGTGGTCAAAATCTTAGGTGTCTGCTGTTAAATCCTCATTTTACCATCTAAGGAACATTGCCCGGATTAAGAGCCTGGTCCCCCGATGAGCTTCCAACATTGGTCCATGCATTTGTTTTTTTTGTTTTTTTGCAAATAACTTTATTTTCTGAGAACAGATTCTAACACAAGCATATAAAGAAACAAAACAAAATTCCATCATGGCTGGGCAAACACAGACATGTTCATAATACAATAATCATAAACAACATAAGAAAACCCTGAGAATAAGTAACCCCCTCCCACCCTGCAGCAGCCCTCTCTACCATAGCCCAGTTACACCTGAGACAGCTACAATATAAGCAAATTGGACCCTTGTAAGGATTCATGGCACAACCTTTTAACAACAAAACAACCAAATAAAGCGAAAAGGGGGAAAACCTAAAAAAAATAGAAAAATACTATGACCCCCAATGAAAGCGTAGTTATGAAGATACCACCTTAAAAGTAGATCTGCTATCAGTATAAATGTATAAGAGGGGTCCTAGGCATTGTCAGGAGGAAAGGGGAAAAACTGGTGGGAGCTAATTCAATATCCAAATTTATTCTTAAGGATTGAAAAAAGCTTACCCCAACATTCCTGGAATTTCTCACCAGAGTGGGAGAACCTAGCCACACATCTTTCTGCATTTAAGGCAGTAAGAAATTCCCCCCACGATTCTCTAAAAGAGGGTTCCCATTCCTCCTTCCAATGTCTAAGAATTACAACTTTGTAACCAAGGCAACCAATGCTACCTGTACTTTTTGAAAAAAGGTAGGGATAGATGAATACATGCCTAAAAGGTAGGTGTCCTCTTCAAAGTACGGGACAATTTTAAGATAAGGTGCCACCCGCCTTTTGATCGTGTCCCAAAATTTAACTATCCTGGGGCACGACCACAATTTGTGGTATAATGTAGCAAAATCAGAACCACAGTCCTTACATTAAGAGGAGGACAACCTGCCTATCTGATATAATTTAGTAGGCGTATAATATAAACTGTGTAGAATATTGAACTGAATGTTTCTCAATCGGTCTTGCTTAATTAAAGATAGTTGTCAGTCCAGATCGTTTTCCATGTTTTATCTGAAAAATCCTTGGTATGATTATTTTTCCAGTAATAATCTAAAGAGGAGGGATTTATCAAAGCTTGACTTATGATTCCCTTATACAGTTTGGCTATTTATTTCTGACCCCTAGACAATTCCCAGAGGGTATTTAAAACTTCCCCCGCATGATCCAACCACGGTGATTTGCCCAGAAAATGTTTAATACACTGACGTATTTGGATTAACTGAAACCGAAATTTAGAGGGAACATTGAACTTATTTTACAAATTAGAAATAGATACCACCGAGTTCCCCGAAATGAAATCTTTTAAATATAACTCATTATGAGATCCCCTGAGGTGGGTTTTAACTATTTTCTTGTCTATTTTTAAGTTTGGATTATTAAACAAAGGTTGCCTCAGGTCCTTTATAGTATGGATCTGAAGCAAAGAACATAATTGTTGTAAAGTTATCACATCCCACCCGAGCGGAGAGTCTCTGAGTTTAAAAGGAATATTTGACCATGGGTTAAACAACAAAGCTGCCAGGGCCAGATTGCTAGAACATGATTGCTGGTTATCCAAATGTAACCACGAGGGGCTCTCAGAATAATTAAGCATGAAGTAAACCAATGCAAAAATCTGTTAGCATGAATCACCAAGTAGTAAACGTAAAAATCTGGTAATTGTAGCCCCCCCCCCATTGCCCTAGGGCGGGTGAGTTTCGTGTAAGCCCTACGCAAAGCCTTCCCCTTCCATAGAAAATCTGAACATATTCTCTGAAGATACAAAAAGAAGGATTTAGGGAGATAAATCTTAAGGTTATTAAGGGGGTTAAAAAATCTGGGCAATATTGTCATTTTCAAAACATTCGACCTCCCCCAAAAAGATAACGGTAAATGTTTCCACCTGGCCAGATCTTCTTTAATTGTTTTTATCAATGGATCCAAATTAAGTTCCTTAAGTCTAGTAGTATCTTTAGAAATTTGGATACCTAAGTAAGTTAGGTACTCTTTCTCTCATTGGAGGCCCATACTTTCAGTTTGGTCCCTCGTAAGAAGAGGAGATAGGGAATATACCATAGTTTTATTTTTGTTGAGTTTGTAACCTGAGAACTCACTAAATGGTGATATAACTTGAAGGGCACGAGGGAGGGACTGCCTGCTACTCAAAATATGTAGGAGTAGATCATCAGTGAACAGGGATAACTTAAATTCCAAATGTTCTAATCATATACCTCTAATCCCCTGTTCTAAGCTGAGAACTCTAGCTAAGGGATCTATATACAAATTAAACAGGTAGGGAGAAAGAGAGCATCCCTACCGCATGCCTTGACAAAGTGGGAAGGAGTTTGAAATATGATTATTACACTGCAATCTTGCTGTTGGACAACGATACAAAACTTGGATTTGTTCAACAAAGGACTGTGGAATGCCAAATTTTGACAGGACCTCAAACAAGTATGTCCACTCTACCCTATCAAACACTTTTTCTGCATCCAGAGACACCAAGACAGCTTCCAGCTCAGGGTCCCTGGATGCAGAAATCAGGTGAAATAGTTTCCTAAAATGGTCTGTTGAAGTATGCCCAGCCACAAACCCTGCTTGTTCCAGGCTTATAAAACACTTCCATACTCCCGCCAACCTGTTGGCCAAAATTTTTGCATAGATTTTAACATTAATATTAAGCAGGGAAATAGGCCGGTAATTACTGATCACTGTAGGATCCTTCCCTGGTTTGGGCAGAAGAATTATTCTCACTTCAAATAATGATTGGTCCTGGACTGGGAAGGAACCCCAGTAAGTATATAGCTGTAGCAACAAAGGAATGAGATACCTTTTGAAGGTTTTGTAGAACAGGCCCATAAAGCCATCTGGACCCGGTGCCTTGTCTGGTTTTAAAGAATCGAACACCGCCAAGATCTCCTCCACAGTGATTGGGGCTGTTAAGTGGATCTGGTTATCTCCCGATAAGGTGGGCAAGTCTGCTCTAGTTATAAATGCTGACATTTTTTCATACTGAGTACCCGATAAGGGGTCGTGGGAGTACAATGCCTTGTAATACTCTCTAAAGAGAGTTAACATCTCAGGTGGATTAACCACCAAGTAACCAGATTGTGGGTGTTTTAATGGCTGCAATCCATTTTGATGCTGACTGTTGCTTTAATTGCCAAGCTAGTAGTTTATTTGCTTTGCTGCCCTGGCCAATATAAGAAGCTTTTAGTAGAGAAGCCAACCTGTCTACTTTCTCTAGTAAAGTACTTGCATAGCTTGTTCTTAGCCTAATAAGTTCCTGTTCTTCTAGGGACGAAAGGTTGTCCACTCCCTTGATTTCCAAGTTCCTAATTCTCTGCAAACAAATATTGGTTTGGATTGTCAATTTCTTTTTTAGTACTGTAGCAATACGTATAAGTTCCCACCTCCATGTAGCTTTTAAAGCTGCCCAGACCAGATCCACCGCAGGGATTGAGTTATGATTGACCTGAATGGAGTCCTGCAAAAATTGTTGAAATCTTGAAATTATTTGTTTATCCTTTAATAAACTATTATTTAACTACCACGAATGTGACCTGATAGGAACGTTGGGTAATTCTAAATGGACTGCAATTAAGGAGTGGTCCGAAATTACCCAGGCTAATATTTTGGATTCGGTAATACGTGCGATTAACTAATGACTGACTAAAAGATAATCAATGCGAGAATAGCTTTTGTGCACTGGGGAAAAAAAAGTATAATCTTTACCTGGTGGGTTAAATGATCTCCATGGGTCTGTAAGATCTAATGAGGAGATAAATTCCCCTAAAGCCTTTTGAGCTGAAGATAATCACGCCCCTCTAAGATATGTACGATCCAAATCACTTACTTGAACTAAATTCCAATCCCCACCAATTATAATAGGATGTTGCAAAAAGGAAGCCAATACCAATGCCAGGTGTGTAAAGAAGGAAGGGGTTTCCACAGTAGGGCCATAAACTGACCCTAATACTATATCAAGGTTTCCCAATTTACCTAAAACAAAGATGAACCTCCCTTCAGGATCGCTGACTGTATCTACAGGAGTAAAGGGTAATCTTTTGGCTAGCAACAGGGCCACGCTCCGCTTACTAGAGCAGAATCCTGCTCCGAAAACCTGGCCCACCCAGCTCTTTTTAAAAAACTTTAGCTGTTCTGGAAGCATGTGTGTTTCTTGGAGAAACACTATCATAGGGTCGAATTTAGCAAGATGGTTTAAAATAACATATTTTTTCCTATTGTCCTTCCCCCATTAATGTTCCAAGAAAAAATATTCAGAATGTTAAGCATGTGTTGATAGATGGTTGTGCCATGCAGTGGAAACGAATTGAAGGGGCTATGCTGCTACCACCACTCCCCTCCCAACAAAAGGAAAAGGCTACCCCAAATATATCCCCCAAACACACTAAAGCTAAACTAAATAATAAAACACCTGAACTATGTACAAATCTCCTCACCCAGGCCCTAAGCCCCCTCCCTACATCTTGGTCCATGATACTCTCAAAGGGAAAGCAACGTTCTATCACCTCCCAACCTCTAAAAAAAAACACAAGGATAACTTTTGTCACACCCCCGTATCCCACTAATAAGAACCCTCCCTCAGGGTGGTGTAGGGTAGTTCCGAAAAAGTGGGAGAATATATACCATAACCCAACACTTGCTATGTAACAAACTCCCTCAGTTGGGTATACAAAAGGGAGAATAAAATAAACGGCCCTACTTTTCAGCTGAGCTAATCACTGGAATATGTATATCATAGCCTTGACTTGACCCCAGGAAACAAGAAAAAAAAACAAACAAGAAAAAGGAACAATACTGTAACCTAAGCTTAGGATCCTGTCAGAGACTATATTCCATTAATGAACCCTGTAATTCCATATATAAAAATGGCCCCAAGATAGTTTTCTAAGTATCATACTGCAAGCAGAGTTTAAACTAATATCAAAAAGCTACCTCATAAATGGAGAGTTGCGCATCTAAGCAGTCTAAACTTACTGGCCCAGATATTCAAACTGCACTCAAAATGAGCGCAACAGCAGGAGCAAGCACAAACCAGTTGCGCAAATGCGTAACAGGTGCGATATTCAAACATGGAGCAGAACAAATTGCGCAAGCAACCAATGTCTGAATATCGCACATACTGCGCCATAGCGCAACCAGGAAGGAGAAGCTGAGCCTAAATGTTGCACTATGGCGCAACCAGGGCAGCCCAGCTGAGCATTCCAGAGGTGCCATAGTGCAAGCAGAGCCCCCAGAGCAATGGAACTGCACATCCAGGAGGCAGGCTGGGGCCCACCGCCAGCCATGCCACACATGGGCACAGGAACACACTGCAGAACCACACCACACCTGCACATCCCAAGCACAGCATCACTGGGGTGGGAATGGATGATCTACTTGCCCATGGGGACAAGCCAACAAAGCATAGCAGAGCCATGACACCCCAGCACAACCACTGGCAGGCTGAGTGGCACACACAGGGGTTGACAACCACAGTGCACATCAGCCTCTGCATTTATGCAAGCACACCCTGCACTGTGACCCCAAGACACCACCTATGTGCAGTGACTGGCACTGCAGAAACCATGCATCCCCAGCACACGTCAACCCTGCAGCACAGAAGCCTACAAGCCAGACACACCTGTGCACCCAGCAGTGGGTGGCAGCAGACGGCAAGACCAACCGAAAGTCACTGCCATGCTGAGATACCTCCCCATGCACACACGCACACACACACACATACACCCAGGACCATACCAGCCCAGATGGCATGTACACCCCTGCAACTGAGCACCCATAGGCAGCTGCAAATCAGAGACCAACACATTATTTGTATAAAAATATAAATGTATTTTAACACAACAAACATTAACAAGAACAATTACAACTATTTACTAAGGGGGGACGGGTACAAGTGGCTGGTCAAGGGTAGGATGACAAACTTGGAGAGGGAAGGCAGGGTGGTAGGGATGGGAGAAGTGGGAAGGAAAGATAGTCATGGGCCAGCCGGCCGCCGTCCCTCCTGCTGGTGTGTCTTGTTCCCTGCCGCTCCTCCGCAGGGCCATGGCGTGTATTGACTGCAGGATGTTGGTGTTCTGGGCCACATGCTGTCGGATGGCCCTGACATCCCTCGCCAGCCGATGGAGAACCTCGAGGCCTAGGAAAATAGGAACACAGTCAATGGCTGTGACTGACCACAACCCTGAACACCACCCAACCTGCAAGCCATATTGCCCAATGTCCCGCACCTGTGATGGCATGCACCCACCCACAGTGAACATGCACATGGCCATCACAAACAGGCGGCACCAGCTATGCGCACCACTGCACACACACACTGCCCATGTCCATCACAGCACAAACAAGGCTGGCAAGTGACATGGCAATGTGATGCGATGCCAGTTACACAGCTATGTGCCCAGTGCATGCATGGACCACCAGTGATGCATACACAGACGTGCTGTGAAACTGGACAGTGATGCATGTCACCTGTGTCGTGCCTACAGACATAGATACATAGCCAGTGTCGGCAGATAAGGGCCTATGGCCCACACAGTCTGTCCATTTCAGCCTGTAAGTTACTTTGTTTACCTAGAAGTCTGTTGCCCCTTACCCCTGACCTCAAGAATTCCGTTATGTCTATCCCGTGCAGTCTGAAATCCCGTGAGTGTGTCAGCCCCCACCACTCCTCTGGCAGGGTGTTCCACTTGTACCACCCGTTCTGTGAAGAAAGTCTTGCTCATGTTTCCTCTGAATCGTCCTCCCTCCAACTGCATCCCATGCCCTGTAGTCCTGGAACATGTTTTGCACTTCAAAATAGTGTTTCCTGCACCCTGTTCCACCCTGTAAGATACTTGTATGTCTCTATCATATCCCTCTCTCCTCCTCTCCTCCAGGGAGTACAGGTTCAGTTCCTTCAACCTGTCTCCAAAGGAGTTGTGATGCAAGCCATGCACCATCTTTGTTGCCCTCCTCTGAACCTTCTCTGCCCACTCTACGTCCTTACGTAGGTATGGTCTCCAGAAATGTACACTGTACTGCAGGTGGAGCCTCACTAGTGTCTTGTATAGTGGAATTATGACCTCTCCTTTCCTGCATGTTTGTATTGGGCAGGGCTACTGGCCCCCCCCAGCATGCAATAGCATCCATGAAGTCATGATACTCACACTGCTCAAGCAGCTCTGACTGGCGCTGTTGCTGGCGCTGCTGCTGCTGGTGGGTGCAACCCTGCTGGCACCAGGTCCCTGGCACGGCCTCATCAATGTTGCCCCGCATCCTCACATCCCGGCCTGTGGGAGACATATGTTGAGACAAACATCAGTGTGACTCAAAAGCAGACTGCCCACTGCCCCAGTGACAGTGCCTGCCCACACAGCCATACCCATTCATCTCACAGCTGCACACACTGACACAGCCAACCATGGCCAAGCCATCACCTATGCACAGCCACCAAAACACACACACCCCTACAGATAATACAGATGCATAGATGGCACACCCACCTGGCCTAGGCACCACGCCCCGCCTGGCACGTGAACACAGCCACGTTAAAAGCTCTGGTTCCCTCCGGCGGAGGTCACTGTACCGGTGCCGGCACTGCTCAGCAGACCGGCACTGTCCAGTGACCCCCACCAGGTCAGTGGCCACTTGCTGCCACACCTCAGTCCTTGCACTGGTGAGGGGTACCTCACCATAAAGGCCATCATAGTGTGGCTCAACTAGGGCCACCAGGTTGGCCACTTCAAGCTGGCTCCAGGACACCGCCCTCCTCCTAGCCATGGCACCAACTTTACAGCAGGCAATATGGCGCCCAGCTGCACCGTAACCCCATGTGAGATGTTGCGCAGCAGACCACCACAGGCTCCAATCGCGCTGTTCTAACAGCCACATTTCATTATAGCGCTGTCACCAGACAGCTTAATAGGGACGCATATCTGGCAGGCGAACAGTGCCAGGGGCAAAGGTCACAAGGTCATGGGCACGACGAAGGCTACGCAGCGCCATCTGACGATAGGCATCCTGGCGTGACTGACCAGCTGCATACCAGTGCCACAGTGAGTATTGCACAGTAGTGCCACAGCGCCACATAGTGCCCATTGCTGTAGCGCCACTGGCACAATGGTGGCCATGGCCTGAATTGCCGATCACAACCAGCACGCCAGCAGCGTGACAGGCGCCTACGTAAGCTATCTGGGCATGCGCTGCATGTACCACACAGGCACAGATTCTCGCCATTGGCTCAGCTGACTCTTCCGATGCGCAGTGCTTAGATTCGCTATTATTCAGTCGGCTGATGCAAATCATCTGATCAGCTATTCATGGGCACAGTGGCGCGATTGCATGTCATTATAGTTGCTCCACCCTAATTTGCATGTATTGCGCTATAAATGTGCGATATTGGGCTGCACTCGTCTGATTCAGGTTACTGCAGGTGAGAGGTGAGTTGCATGCTGTGTGATGTTCAGGGTGATGGTCATGGGAAATGCTGTAGACTGCACAGTGACAGGTGTCCACTTCCCCATACAGATCGCCATGACCGAGCAGAGCCAAGGTGAGGGTGGGACTGGAAGGAGAGGAGGCCCAACTTTACAGCAGCAGAGACGGATGCTCTCTTCCAGGCCTACTCTGGATGAGGAGCCAGTGCTGAGTGGATGGAGGAGCCACCTCAGTCCTGTGCGGCTGCATGGGAGGGGGTAGCTCGGGCCATTATCCTGCACGGGAAGCCACCAGCGCCCGCAGGTCGCAAGAAAAAGATGGGGACAGACCGTGAGAGGTTGGAAGGGAGAAGGTGGCAGCCTTCAGAGGCATCGCTGGCACTGGCGGGGCCCGCCAGTGGTGTTGGAGCTGACCCAACTGAGGAGACACTGGTCGCAGCCATGCAGCCGAGCGCCATTGAGGGCGTCCCAGGCGGAGGATTCCAGACAGGTGGAAGCCCATCACTGCACGGTATGACATGGTGGTGGTGTTTGGGGGGGCGGTTGTTCACATGCACTCACATGTACTCTCTTTCTGTTACAGATCCTGTTCATCTTCAGGAGACATGGTGGTGGGTCCAGACAGTGATGCTGACCTGCTGGACATGGAGGAGGGTCCATCCACCTCCACCACCAGCCAGCAGGCACTGCAGCAGCATGCATGCTGGGCCACAAACTCTGGTGTCAGTGATACGGGTGTGGGGTGCACAGCCTGTGTCTCAGCAGTCTGGCATGCAAGCATGCCAGCACACTGTGACCATGGCAGTAATGTACCTGCACCATTGATGATGAAGGCCTGCAATGGCGGTGATGGTTGTGTGTCCCATGACGGACACACGGCAGGGCCAGCACGTGCCCTGGGCCTGTCTGGTTCCAACTTGTGTACCAGCATGCTGGCACGGTCCCAGGCTGTGCCTGTCAGCACCCGTGGGGCAGCACCGGTGGCTGTGCAGGTGTCTGGCACTGTTGCCAGCACAGCGGTGGAACGAGTGGACCCGGGGGCACAGCGGTTGGAGGTGCAGCAGCAGCAGTCGCCCACCAGGTCTGGGGGTACAGTGTCAAGCAGTGGCACATGTCCGCTGCCCTTTGATCCACCCATTCCTGGTCCTGGTGAACTGCGCCCACCCTCAAGGGGTGTTGGCATCAGGACCATCCACACCCTGGGGGTCAGGATGCCGCTGGGGCACAGTACCCATTGATTAGCACCCGCTGCTGCAGGAATCAGTACAGCTGCAGAGGCGGGTTGCAAGGTCACGTGAGGCACTGTCTGTCCGTGGGCGGCTGGCAGGGACTGTGCCGGTTTGAGCGAGGCTGAATCGTGCGAATGTGACCTGTGCCATGTTGACAGGCTGACCCAGGCAGTGGTCTCTGTCGTGGACGCATTGGGCAACAGTCAGGTGCCCCTGTACCGCACACCCCACAGTGCACTCTCCACTCCCCATTCCCGTCGTGTGACACCAGGCCTGTCGACGCTGGTTCTGCTGTGGCATCCTGAGCACCCGTGCAGGTTTGTTCAGGATGCTGCAGACCCCTGTGGCAAGGTCACGCTCGTGCAGTGGGACCCTGGTGGTGCAACAGTGCCACCCATGTGGCCCCTGCTCAGCCTGCCCATGCTGTTGGGTCATGGTGGGGCCGCCCACGCATCCGCTGTGGCCGTGGGACAGTGCTACATGACTGAGCTGTCTCCCAGTGGGCCCTGTCTGGTGCTGCCATGTGTGCAATGTGTGTCATGGTGGGCAGTGCACTGCTGGGTGCTCTGCTCACTGCGCTGACACCTGACCACCTGCACACCCTCCCAACTGCTGTCCACAGGTGCATGTGCATGATGATGCCTGCATTGCACTGTACACCAAGGTGCAAGGGTGCCCAGCATCTGACACACGTACTTGGACAGTACAGGTGGTGGGGGTGGTCGGTGGTGCTGTGTGTTAGCAATGTCGGTTCTGCAGTGCTGTGCATCTGCCCATGTACGCTCTGTGCCTGGTGTGTGTGTGTCCATATGAGTGCTCACCCCTCCCGGATGGTGTGTCTGTATGCCTGGACCGTTCCACTCCCCTGACCGTCATGCACCACTGGTGTGTTCCCCTGTATGCCTGTGGTTTGCGCATGGACAGTGTTGGTTGCACATGTCCCCTTGACTTACCTGTGTTGTGCGTAGTGCTCCTCTGTGATGGTGTCCCGGTGCAGCTGGGCCTGCCGGATCAGTCGGGGTCCCCTCCGTCCTGGGGGGGGCTGCTCATCACCATCATCACAGCCACTGGCCCCCATCGCTGTCCCCTCTTCGACCTGTACGGCCATCCCATGGTCTTTGGCCATGTTGTGCAGGATGCAACAGGCCTGGAATATCCCACAGGCCTTTTAGGGGCTGTACTGTAGGGCACCGCCGGAGGTGTCTAGGCATCGGAAGTGTGTCTTGAGCATCCCAAACACCCGCTCTATGATGTTGCGTGTTGCGGCATGTGCCTCATTATAGCATAGCTGCGCTGGGGTCATGGGGTGCCGCACGGTGTGAGCAGCCAGGGACGGAGTGGTATCCGAGTCACCTGTGTGGGAGATAGTGGAGATCAGTGTCATGTTCAGGTCCATATTGGCCATCTCCTGTGTGCCACTACCATGGCACCTGTGGCATTCCCACCCTTGCCCAGAGTTTGCATTCCATACATGTGACTCACCCACTAGATGTCCTGTGGGGATGTCCTCACTCTCGAATCGATGGCACAGTGCAGACTGATACCATACGAAGGCATCATGTGCTCCACCAGGGTGCGTGGCACAGACATTGATTATCGCCCAGTGGCATCACACACCACCTGGCAGTTGACACTAGGGAATCCCTTTCTGTTCCGTATGCATGGCCATTGGGCCAGGTGGCGTGCGGATGGCCCACATGGGTGCAGTCTATAGGCGCCTAGCACGCCAGCACACGCTACCCTGTGGAACTCCTGCATGCCTGATGTATGCTCTGTCATGTGCTGGGGAAATGGATGTACTCCGCAGCATGTGGTAAGCAGTGCGCTGAGGAATTGGGTGAGGATGCATGATGTGGCCGACTGTGTGATGCCTGTGGTGTCCCCTGTCGGCTTCTGGAAGGTGCCCGTGGCGAGCAGGCACATGCAGGCTGTCACCTTGGTCTCCACCGACAGAGCGTGACTCCGTCGTGAGGGTGCCTGCATCACATCACTGCACAGCTCACGGAGCCATCTCAGTATTGCCCTGTTCAGGTGGTACCGGCCCACGATCTCTACATCTGTGTACAGCTCAAAGCTGATGCGGGCACGGTACTGCCTATCAGGGGCATACGGCCAACGGGCCCTTCCAAGGCCATGTCCCCCTGCAGCATGCATTCTCACCCCCCCTCATTACAGCTTCCATGTGGAAACTGGCACTGTCCATCTCCCTGGCTTCTGATCCCCCCTGGCTGGTGTTGCTGTGTTACCCCCACTGTCCTGACTGCTGCTTCCACTGCACCGGGCACCCCCCGCTGGCCTCTACAGACTATGGGCCACACTTTCCTTGCCTGCCCTTTGCTGTCTGTCTGTCTGTCTCTGTCTCTCTCTCCCCACTTGGCAGCCTGGTAGCGTTCTGCCGCTTCCTTGAGCCTTTTTATTTTGGCTCATTTCCGCTTGTGCGCAATTTCCGGCTGTGCCGCTCTTGCGCATCGCGCAAGTCTTTGAATATCGCATTGCGGTCTTTATGCATGGATCCACCCCCTTCGGTTGCGCATGCCTTCATTTTCATTGCGCTGTTGCTCAGCATGTGTTCGGGGGCGAAACTGCCTCCTTCTGAATATCGCTAAATGGCGCAGTTTTGGACTTGCGCATGCGCAACCCTGTTGGACATGGCGCAACCCTTTTGAATATCTGGGCCACTGTGTATTATGCCAGACTGATAAGACAGAATAGAGAAATAACAGCGCCACAAAAACAGCTAAACTGCGTGAGACTGAGCTGTCTCAGCTGGGGCTCCTCTAACTTATTATCACTTGTCTCCCAAGAAATTGCTGCCAGGTCCCCCCCTATAAGTCCAAAGAATTTATATTTAGCTCGCTCCCAGCTAATAACACACTGGGCCATATGCAGTGCTTAGTTATAGATTCTTAATCTTATTTTGCAAAAAGGAATGATAAAAAACCAAAACAAAAAAAAAAAAACAAAGGGCAAAGACAAGGAAAGCCTTTTAAACATAACTTAAAGACCTTGGCAGTAATCGCTTGCCTGTAAACAAGAAGGTATTTGGCACCATCTAGTGGATAAAACTGAGCAGCAAGGTACACAATAGCTTCTTTATGAATTAACCTAGGGTGTAAATAAAACCGAAAATTAGACTTAAAAAAACAACTATAAAATGGTGCCTCTGCAACCGTGCTTTGCATTCTTTAGTAGATCATTCTTTATAGCTCTCTACCAAACCGACGAGTACAACAGTGCCACACAGAAACGATTAAACATTGTAGTACTACTCAGTCTCTTCTTGAATGTTCTATATAAATGACTCTTTAGTCCCATGTTTAACTATGCTACCTCTTTCTCATTTGGGAAATAAGTCAGCGTAACTTCTTCGCAGAATCTTTGTGGCTTCTTCCACCGACTTAAAATGCTTGGCTCCTTCTGCTAGGGTAACCTCTAATCGGGCTGGATATAGAAGACGAAGCCTTATACCCGCTGCCCACAGCTTTGAAATGATAGGCCAAAATGAAGCTCGTAACTGGCAGGTTTTCAATGTTAAATCTGGCACCAGCATCAGTTTTTTAACCTCCCAAAGGATAGCTGATAACTTCTTGGCTTCCTTATGGATAAAATCCCGATCTAGGTAATTTAACAATTTGAAGATAATCGGCCTAGGTGGATCAGCCAGGGAGGGTTTTGCCCTAAGAAATCTATGTGCTCTTTCAATAATAAACTCCGGGCCATTCGGGGAGGGACTCACAGTCTTTTTCAGAAACCGCAGCAGGAACTGTATGGTATTAGGGCCTTCTTCACCCTCGGGAAGGCCTAACAGCACCAGATTGTTCCTGCTGTTCCTCCCCTTCAGGTCATCAAAACGGTCCTCAAGTTTAGATACTCTTTTTTATCTCCACCACCTTGGGCTCCATCTTATCCTGCTTTCTCTCTATGGAGGCTACTCTGGCTTCCGCATCAGTAACTCTTCAGGCTAGCTGCATAAGTGCTGGCTTAAAATCTGCTACGTCTTCGATAAGTTTCAGCAGAGCCTCCTTAATAGATGTGAGCTCCGAATAAATATGCGAGGATGAAAGCTCCTCTGGAGATAGTTGGAGAGAAGAGCTGTGACGGGGGTGCTTGGCCTCTGATTCTTGTGTGGCCTCCTCGGCTAATTGCTGTGTGGACATATTTAAAGGAATGTCTGTCTTCAAATATCATCAAAAACAGCCTCTGCAATTCCTGATTACTTTAACTTCCAGAAATTAGTATTAGCAAACGAAATAAAATGGGTGTTTTTGGTGATTTAGGTCAGTGAAAGAAAGGAGCTCCGATGAACACGTCCTATCCCTTGCTCAGCATCACGTGACTCCAGTGGGTCCATGCATTTGTGACCTCCTGCTTTAACTACTGTAATGCCCTGTACCTGGGGCTACCGGGGGTTGATTTCCGCCAATTGCAGCTGGTGTAGAATGAGGCAGCCAGGTTGTTGACTGGTTTATCAGGATCTAGCAATGTGTGCTCTGTGAGATGCTCTGGCTTCCCATATATTGGCAGATCACCTTCAAGGTCAGGTTACTGATGTATAAAGCCCTACAGGGGCAGGGACTGCACTACAAGCAAGACCTCCTTCGTCCCGCTGCCCCCTCCATTCACTCCTGTCTGCAGACGAGGGATTGATAGAGATTCCCAGGGTCTGTTTGAAAACCTCTGGTGCTAGTTCATTTTTGTTTGCTGCACTGACCCCGTGGAATTCTCCACCTCATCGGATTAGAGAGTGTCCAACTGTTTAGGGTTTTAAATATGCTTTTAAAACTCCCGATTCATTGATTTGACTTACAGCTGTGATTTTAATGGAGAGTACTATTTCATTATTTTATATATTTATTGCTTTTTTATATACGTACAATGCAATGATCATGCTTTTAGAATAGCATTTTATAAATAAAGAATTGCTTGCTTGCTCCCCTGTGTGGGTGATCAGACTCTCTGCCTAGCCCATGATCAGATGCATCCAGCTACACCGTGAACTACAGTGAATAGTCAGGACTCACAAGCTTAGTTGCCTCACATGATGCCTCCTTCAGCTGGTGGAGTGCTGTATCATAGTGATCCATCTGCTAAATCTTTTCTGGCCTCTTCTACCTAGTGAGATTGGGCAGAGGTTTGGCCATCCCACTTAAGTTTGGCACAAACTTTCAGTAGTACCCTGCCGTCCCTGTTTAGCACTTATCCACCTTGACTGTCATCCCTGCAGCCTTCCATGACTGAGCACTTCAGTCACATGCCTGATATGATCCTCCCATACCTGGCTTTAGATGATGATGTTGTCCATACACAACAGAGCAAATTCTCTTGTTCCAAACAGAATGCAGTCCACAAGCTGTTAAAAGGTGGCTTACGCATTCTTCATCCCAAATGGCATTATTCAAAACTCAAATATGCCAAATTGAGGAATAAAGGACTACCTTTTTGGCTTCAGGGGTCAGGGGTAACTGCCAATAGCCCTTTGTAAGGTCTATAGGGTTCAAGTACATGGCTCGCCCTAACCTTTCTAGGACCTCATCTGTCCTGGTCATGGGGTATGTACTTGATTCTCTGCAGCTGTTGAGCTTGCAGTAGTCAATACAGACATACATGGTACCATCCGTCTCGAGGATCAGTACCACTGGGAAGACCCAGGGACAATCGGATGTTTGGATTACCCTTAGAACCATCATTTCATTGCTCTTCCCCTCAATGGTATGTTTCACTCCACTGAGGATTCTAATGGGTGGCTGTCTCAGTGGAGTCTGAGCCCCAATGTTCACATGGTGCTTCACCAGTGTGGTATACCCTGGTTTCTTCATGAACCTTTTCCCTAAATGTTTGTAGCATCCCATGCATTTTACCAGTTTAGGCTAGTGTCAGCTGCTCAGAGAGGGTGACAGTGCCCACATAAGTTTCTCCCTTATCCACTCCCAGGAGATCCAGCAGCAGGTCTGCTACTGCCTCTTTTGGATGGCTGCACACGACCAGGACCATCTCTTCCCAGTCATGGTAAGGCTTCTTCAGGTTTATGTTGTAGATTCACTATTTGTGCCTCCTGTTGATTAGCTCCATCATGTAAATAACATCATTCACTCTCCTGACTACAGAGTATGGACCCTCCTAAGCCACTTGTAATTTATTTTTTCAAATGGGGATGAGTACCATCACTCATTGCCCAACTTCGTACTCCTGGGCTTTAGCCCCACAGTTGTACCCTGTCTTCTGTCTCTGTTGTGCAGTGGCTAGCTGCTACTATGAAAACCACATGAGCTCCTTGAGCTGTGACCTAAAATATAGGATGTGCTCCACAACAGAATTCCCTTACAGAGCAAGCTCACCCTCCCATTCATCCTTTACCAGATCAAGGAGACCCTTGCAGAATGTCCAAACAGGAGCTCAAAGGTGAGAACGCTGTTGACTCCTGGGGATTTCCCTATATGCAAATAAGACAGGTGGTAAGAACTTGACCTACTCTCTAGCATGCTGGTCAGCAAATGTCCCTAACATAGATTTAAGCAATGCATTTAAACACTTAATTAGACTGCTGGTCTGGGGTGCTATAAGGAAGCCTTGAGCTCTGCACCCCACACTTTTCCTAAAGGCTATTCATTAGGGCAGACATAAAATCGGTGACCTGGTCTGACAGAATCTTCTGGGGAAAACTCACCCAGCTGTATATCACCAGCAGTTTGTCCGCAATGTTTTCGACCTCAGGGGAGAACAAGACCACAACCTCTGTGTCTCTTGTGACATAATCCAGGGAACACCAAAATGTACCTGTTGCCTGTGCAGTTTTGGGTGCTGAGTGGTCCACACTGTACTCAGCAACTCGCTGAAGTGGTCCTTCTATTATAGGCAAAGGAATCAAAGATGTCTTAGCCATGTCCCCATTCTTTCCCACCCTCTGGCACTGCAGACAATTCTAGCAGTAGTCTGCCATGTCCTTACGGATATTGGAACAGAAAAAAAACAGTCAGCTGCCTTGTTGTATGGCTGACACCTAAGTGTCCAGAAAAGGGTATAGCATGGGCTAGGGCCAGAAGCTCATCATGTACTCCTTACTAAGTACTATCTGCCAGAGTACCCCTTCCTCCAGTCCACCCTTTGGAACCCGCTCTCAATACTGGAGCCCATCATCCCAGTATACCATCCTTTCCTCTGAACTCTGAGAGTCACCTTCCACCTTGGTAGCGAAATCTCTTAATATCTGTAGGGATGGATCAGTTTACAAAGTTTTCTACAGCCACCCATGCCTGACCATCCCTAAAAAAAACTCCCCTGTGGGAGAGACACCCATGCCTGGTCTCTCCCAAATCTGTAGCTCAGAACTGCTGCTCCTAGTTCATTCTTCAACTACAACTTCTACTGCTGCTAAGGGAGGGGTTGTTTCCAGCTGCACTGTCCCCTCTGTGTCATCAGGAGCTGGTTTCTTGTCCTTACTATGGGTAGTGTCACACATAATGTTGGCCTGGCTGTCAAAGTCATTACCCATATTTATATCAATGGGTAGGTTAGGTATAACACCCACCTCCTGTATGCCCTGGCTGCCTTCCCAGCTTAGAAAGACCCAGGCCTTTGGCACAGAGACCGCAGGACCGGTCACTTATCTAATTCTGGAATGCTGACCTGGCACACTGTGTTCCTTTTGAATCAGATCATGTTCTACCACTGAAACAGAGGCCCCAGTGCTCTCTCAGTCCCTAGGTTACCATCCTATTTACTAGCACAAGGAGCATACAGTATGTGCAGTGGAGTTGATTGGAACTGCACACTGGGTACAGACCACTAGCTTCTGGGAGCATTGAGGACTACCACATCCAGTTCACTTACCCCTTTTGCTACATTGTTTGGACAGTCAATTGACAGGTATCCCAGTTTTTGGCAGATATAGCACCCACGTTCCCCTGACTCCTTATGTTTGAGGCCATTCAGCTTCCCTTTTAGCTTTTAGTTTAGGCAGAGGCTGACTTCTCTTAGGTTGCTCCCCCCCGGGGGTTCCCTCTGGACCACCTGATGTCACTCCTCCATTGCTTTTGTGCCAAGTGTATGGTCAGCTTGATATGAACTGATCATCCCTCTCAGTTGCCTCCTTCGTGGAGCTAAGCATCCTATTCAGCAACCATATTCTCATCTCCTCTGGTACAGTTTTGAACTATCCCATGGAGCTAACCTTCCCACCTTTAACCATCACTCTAACAGACTGCTTAGTTGTACACACATTTCAGAACAGCTACCCCCCCCCCCCCGGAGCCTTTGCTAAACTTCTGAATTTTTGCTTTAGTCCTTAGGGTCAACTCAAAATGTTTTAACAAGGCAGTTTTCACTTTTTTATTTATTTATTTTTTATGTTTGCTTGCACTCATGTGCAGGAAACATAGTGCCACCATACGAGAATTCGTAGGTGTGCCTCCCTACTTCCAATGCCCTGCTGCCCTTTGCAGGCATGGCCCCATCACACCAATGAATGTAAGAGCTGTCTATGACAGCATTTGCAGATGCAGCAGCTTACAGTTGAAAGAAAAGCACTGCAGCATGTAGGCAATTTGCATACTGCGTCGGCAGTATGCAAAGTGCCTACACATCGGCACTGCAGTGAAAGAGCTGTCATGGATAGCTCCTCTCCCCCCCTACAAACAAGTAACACAATGGGAGCTCACCCCAGCATGCTCATGCACTCCCCCCCCACACACACACAGTATGGCCGATGGCAGTGCCCAATCCCCTGTCGGTTGCGCTGTGTCCTCCTCAACAGAGTTTTAGGTGCCATGCTGGGAGCCCAGCCCAGCATGGCAAACATCCGTCTGCTACCCCCCAACACTCTTCCAGGTGCCATGCTGGGAGCCCACCCCAGTGTGGCAAACCTCTCTATGGCCAAGGAGGGGGTGCCAAATCTCCCATCAGCTCCACTGACCCCCCAAAAAAAACTTCCAGCTGCCACGCTGGGAGCCCACCCAGCATGGCAAACGTCTCAGGGTCAGTTTCTTCCTAAAAGAAAAACCTAGAAAGAAAAAGTTCCCCACTGACTGTCTTAACCCCTCTCCCACCAGCGCCACCACCTGTGCACCCAGCCCCACACCCCACCACCCCATACTTACCTCCGGAGTCTGGCATGACGACCTTCAGTGGACCGGGAAGACGTCTGCACTCTTCAAAGCCGACTGCGAACTGAGGAAATTCTGGTAAGCTGTATAATGGAATAAATAGGGTTTTTTCAACTTTGATGCATATCTCAGGCATTTTGTGGAATTTTTCATCAAATTTTCAACATGGAGTTTTTGGGACTCCACTTCATGAATTCTTGCACTGTCATTTTGTTATTCAGTCCCGAAAGGTGATTTCATGGTCACTGCGCAAAACCACCTTTTGGGACCGATGTACAAAATGACAGTGTCACAGTTCATGAGGTAGGCCCCCAAAAACCCTATGCTGAAAATTTGGGGAAAAATTCCCAAAAATGACTGTTTTATGAGCGTGCATTGCACACTTCCTATGCAAGCTCATAAGTTCACAAATTTTTAATATTTGCACTCCAGATTTTTGACATTGCCATTTTACTACACCTCCTTATGAGCAGTACAGCTGTCATTCTTCACATCTCGACCAAAATGTATTTCCACACATGTAGCGCACAATGGCACAGTCGGTGTGTGAAATCAATGTTTGGGACACATTAAGAAAATCACAGTGAAACCGTTCATGAGCAGAGGTCTTAAAATGGTTATGTTGAAAATTTAGTGAAAAAATTCCCCAAAATGAGTTTTTTACGAACGTGCGTTGTGCAGTTCCTATGCACGCTCGTAAGTTAATGAATTTTTAATATTGCCACTCCAGATTTTCGACATTGCCATTTTACCACACCTCCTTATGAGCAGTACAGCTGTCATTCTTCACATCTCGCCCAAAATGTGTGTCTGCGCATGTAGCGCACAATGGCACAGTCGGTGTGCGAAATCAATGTTTGGAACACATTAAGAAAATCACAGTGACACTATTCATGAGCAGAGGTCTTAAAATGGCTATGTTGAAAATTTGGTGACAAAAGTCCATAAAATGACTGTGTTACGAGGGAGCCTTGCCCTGTTTCCACGCACCCTCGTAAGTTCATGAATTTGTAATATTTTCAGTCCAGATTTTCACCACTGGCATTTTTCCACACTTCCTTTTGAACAGTACAGCTGTAACTTTTCACAACATGGCCGAAATGTGTTTTCACACTTTCTGTGCAGAAATGCGTGTTCGCTGTGGGAAATCACTGTTCGGAACAGATTAAGAAAATTACAGTGACACTGTTCATGAGCAGAGGTCCCAAAATGCCTGTGTTGACAATCTGCTGTAAAAAATTCCCCAAAGTAATTGCATTAAGAGTGTGCGTTGTGCAGTTTCTACACATGCTCGTGACTTCACCTTTTTTTTCACTATTTTCACTGCAGATTTTCAACATTGCCATTTTTTACACCTCCCCATGAACAGTACAGTTGTCATTTTTCACATCCTGTTCAAAATGTGTTTTCACACCTGTGGTGCCAAATGCCGTAGTCACTGTGCAATATCAGCTTTCAGCTAACAAACTGATATTATCACTGTTCATAAGGTGGGGGTCACAAAAACCCATGTTGAAAATTTGGAGTGAAAATATCAACGAACGCCTGAGGCGTTAGGGCTTCCGACCATAACGCCCCACCCTGTAGAGACTGACAGGCATCATGGATGTGAGTTGGGATTGTCACCTGTAATGCTCATACCATTCCACCCCCACCCACACCCTGCAGCCAGTGAGAGGCATCGAGGTGTGCCTTGGACTCTTCAGCCCCAAAGTTCACCCCATTCTCCTATACTGCACTCATCTCACCATATTTTCTGATGAAATGGGGTGATCATAAGGGCCAAAGACCCCAAGGCACACCGTAACACTTGTCGATGTCTGCAGGGTAGGGTGTGGTGAAATGGCATGGCCATTATGCCTGATGACCCAAAGGCACACCCCACCAATGCCAATGCCAGCAAGCAAACATTCGGCATTGACAAATGCTTGTTATTTATTGAAATGTTTCACCAGGAAGGCACGCTGAGCAACAAGTTGCTCGTCTCCCGGTGAGACCTGGGAGGTAAGGGAACATGAGGATAGTTTACAGAGCTTTGGTACACAATATAAATTTACAGTACATTACATTCAAATAATTTGAGCAGACTGTACAAATGTAATGAAATAGTAGAATGATAACAGTTTTGAACTAGATAGATACTACGCCAATGCTTTTGGACTAGATAGATACAACAACACAAAATAACATTTAGGCATACACTAAATGACACATAACTGTTTAGTTGGAAATGGCTGATTAGAACTGTTGTAGTTTGATCTAGGGAAGTTAATGAGGAGTAAACACAGGCAGAACAGGTTGGTTAAGGTATAACAGAAGTGCAAGTTAACTACAAGTGCATTAGAGATTAGAAGTCAGCCATAACAGAAGTGCAAGTTAACTATAAGTGCATTAGAGATTGGGGGCAGCCATAGATAGGGCTACATAAGGGGGAGAAAGGAAGGTGAGAGAGAGAGAGGTAGGTGTGTTAGTAGGCAGAGTAGCGGGGTGGTGGTGGAAGGGGATGAAACAAGGAGGCAAAGGAATAGGTAGGAGGAGAAAGTCTGCTTGGGCCTGGCCCCTCTAGTATGCTGAGGACCCTGCCTGCACAAGGCAGGGGTCAAGCATGACAGGAAGGGAGCAGGTTGTGGCAGCTAGAGGTAGAGTACAATAGGAGGGAAGCAGGTTGTAGGCATCAAGGGGGAATAGGCTTCGGAAGGACAGAAGAGAGGGTGAAGGTGAGAGAGAAGAGAGGCCAGGATCCCAGCCCTTCAGGATGTGGAGAAGTGGAGGGAAGAGTTGGGTTAATGGTGTAAGACTAGGATAGGGACTGGCCCTTGGTACAACTCTGGATGATGGAGAAATCACAGTAAAGAGACAATGAAAGGTCTGAAGGGAAGGAACTGGAGGACGGGAAAGAATGCTAGATTTTAGGTGGGTAGGGGTGGAGCTGCAGCAGGGGAATTGCATGGGTTCTGAGAGAGATAGGGTTTGTTGGGCTTAGAGGGGGGAGTTAGGGAGGGTTATAGCAGGAACAGCTAGGTGCAAGGAAGTTTTTAAGGGCAGAGCTGATGGAGTTGTAGAAGGATGAGTGGAAAATTTGAAGGGGGAAGGAATTCCACATTTTTGGGAGACGGTGAGAGTAACCAGATTGGCCAATGATGGTGGCTCTGTGGGGGACCACCAGCGTATGAGAGTCACATGATCTAAGGGAGTGAGAGGGAGTTGGGGGTGTTATAAATGAGGGGGAGAGGTAGGAAGGGAGTTCACCCAGCCAGTGCTTGGAGGTGAATTTAGTGCAGTGGGAGAGTCGTCTGTTTGTAAGAGAGGGGAAGGAAAGGGATCATGTGATGAGCTAGGTCTAGCAAGATGTCCTCTGTGCTGCTCTGAGGCCCATAGCTTCTTTATAAAGCTTTAAAACCTCCGGGAACAACAGGAGCTGCATTAAAAAAGCTATTTTAGTCTGGCGAAGTGCCCGGGGCCAGATCTGTGGCACGGTGAGTGACGAGTTGGTGTCTTAGCAGGCCAGTCCCTGTGTATGCGGTAAGCGATTGGGAGTTATACTAGGCCGCGCTAATAAAGTGGAATGGAATCCAAGGTGGTGGAGCCTCTTGCGGGGAGATCGCCCGCCTCCAAACGGCCAAAGCCCCACTCCCCCACCCCCAATGAACAGGAGGAGGTGGCAGGAAAAGAGGGGGGAGTTAATGCAAATAATGATGATATCCAGGAAATAAAGCAGCTTTTGCAGGGTCTGGTAGTGGACTTTGCAGCTGTTAAACCAGTGCTGCAATCACTTGCTCAGAGAATGGGGGATGCGGAAGTTCGCTTCGCATCTCAGGAAAGGAAAATGTCGTCTGTGGAACAGGAGCTGGTGATGGTTAAAAGGCAAGTCAAGAAGCTGGAAGAGAGATTAGAAGATCAAGAATCAAGAAGCAGAAGGAATAACCTGATCCTGGCAGGGTTGTCTGAGAGGGCTGAAGGGGCAGACTGTGTTTCCTATATACAAGACATGTTGCTCAAATTGTTTGGCCCCACTCCATGTGGAGAAGCTTACAACTTAGAGAGAGCGCATAGGGTGCTGAGAGAGGTGCCACCACAGGGAGCAAGACCTCGAGTAATCATTATGCGCTTCCTTAATTATAAGGAAAAAGTTCATGTCCTGTCTGCAGCACGGCAAAAGAAGTCAATGCAGTGGAATGGTGCCACCCTGTGGTTATTTTAGGATCATACACTTGCAGTGAGAGGAAAGCAGAAAGAATACCTGGAAATTAAAAAGAAGCTATACTTGGCTGGAATTAAGTTTCGGTTACAGTATCCTGCCACATTAGTGGTGCGACTTCAAGCAGGGGAGAAGCGTTTTCTTACTGCTAAGGATGTGTTAGAGGGACTTCAAGTGGAGCTCCCGATTTATTTAGAGCACAGAGTTGAGCTGTTGCAGAGGCAATGGAAAGTCATAGGAAGGACTGGCCTGGAATAATTGGGACTCTAAAGTTTGTTATACCTGATTTGCTGAACCTAATCTTTGTTTAGAAGATCTATTTGATGGTTATCAAAGTGGGGGAGGAGGAGCTTCCTCGACATGCAGTACATGGGGTTAAAAGAGTTCCTCGTGGGGGAAGAAGGTCTGGCGGAGCCTAATATAGGGTTGAAAAGGAGGAAAAGATAAAAAAGGAGCAAAAATAGCAGGGGGGAGTGCCGGAATAAGATGGAGATTGGGGTTTCTACCAAATACTAGAAATGGGATGTGGGACCCTATTCAGTGGATGGAGCGAGAGGGAAGTATAGATAAAAAGAGATGGCTCGGAAGGGAAATATGCAGAGGAGGGCAAAGAAAAGAGGGTTACTGGAAGAGCCAAGAGTCTAAAGGGGGCTATGCGTACAGAGGGGCCTGATGAAAACCTAGCCACTGGTAGTGAGTGGTTATGGATGATATACCTGAAGGGAGCTTAGAAAGGTAACGCCCTCTTCCCAATTTTGGAATCCCAGGAGGGAGTGTTCAATGGGAATATTCCTTATATTTGGCTCTCCTGACTGGGGTTCCCCGAAATTGCCTGACCCCTTACTACTCAGACGGCTTAGGAGAAAAGGAAAGAGAGTTGGTGAGGGTGTTGGACAATATATAAGCAATGGAGCCTGGCTAACAATACTGAGGGAGGAGCCATAACCCTCGGGTGAGGGATTGTGAGCACACTAGGAAACGGGTTAATATTAAGATCAGTGTACTAAATGGGTATTTAAGGGTCATAGAATGGTACGGGAGGGGGGCAGGACTTCGGGGTGCCAGGATGGGGACAGGGAGAGACTATAGGATGGGATTCTTTGATTGGGAAGGGGGGCTAATCCCTGCTGTTACATATTAAAGGGAATTTAGAGTAGTATTAACTAATTTCATTTGGCCATGACTAGGTGACTTCCTCTGAATAGTATAATGAGGTTTAGAGTAGAGATATAGTGGAAAGCTTGATAGATTGAGAGGATCAGGCAAGGGAATGGGAGGGAAATATCATAATCATTAGGGTAAGATCCTCTATGGGGTTAAGAATATGTACCGGAGTTGGTTGATATTATGGGGGGGCAGGGGAACAGCATAAGAGGGAGTTCATCGAAGATCCGAGATATGGAAGGCAGGCAATTTAGGGATCGGGGGCAGGGGAGAAGCGGGGAGGGGCTTGGGTTCTGGAAAGAGAGAGAGTCCACTATGATAGGAGTGAAGAAGACAGGCTGGGACAAAATTTTAAAGGTTGGCAGTCCCAGAATAAGTTTTTGGCATGGTTTATGATGGATCTTAGAGTAATTTCATGGAATGTAAAAGGACTCAGGGGTAGACATAAGAGAATGGTAATTATGAGACAGTTGGACAAAATGGGGGTCCATATTGCGGCTCTGCAAGAGACGCATCTTTGGACAGAGGAGCTGAATAGCCTTAAGTAACTCTGGGTGGGGCAGGTCTATGGGATAGGCAAGGAAAGGGCCTCAGGAGGAGTAGTGATTTTAATTAGGAAAACATGCTTATTTAGTGTGGAGCAGGTGACTACAAGAGAAGATGATAGAGGGATCTATATTTTGGGTTTATTGTATGGTAGGGCTACTTCAGTGTCTTCCATATATGGACCGATGCCCTCTAACCCGGAATTCTTTGCCTCAATAGAGAGGGATATAGTGGGTTTTTCTGGGCATTCTCTTATTTTAGTGGGAGATTGGAATGTATACGCAGACAATGTAGCAGATAGGATCCCGCCTTCCAGAGGACCGCTAACGAAGACTCAAATTGCTTTAAACAAATTGCTAGAGGTTATGGCTCTGGTGGATCTGACTCGGACCCACGCTAGGAGGGGAAAAATTATGACTTTCTACTTGGCGTCGCATAAGACCCAATCCCAAATTGATTTCTTTCTAGTGAATAGGGAGGTTCTAATAGGAACTAGGGGATTGATAACGGAGGGCAGAACTTTTTCTGATCACTCTCTGATTATATTAGTCTGGGAACCGAAGCCAGGCCCGCCTAGACCACCCCGATGGAGACTGGATGATTCCCTATTGATGGAAACAGCAACCAGGGGTAAGTGTGAGGGAGCTCTTTTAGAAATTATACAGTACCAATTACCTATGTTGCTCAACAGGAGGTTGGCATGGCGAACTTGCAAAGTACTTTTTGCGGGAGTGGCTCAGGAGCTGGCAGATCAGAAAAATGAACTGAGGAGGGCGAAGGAGGAATTTATCTTAGGGGCCATCAACTCGTTGGCTCCATTGGAGGGGTCTTCAGAGGAAATAGATGGGGAACTTAAAAGCCTGAGACGGGAACTAGAGGGCATTGTCTATGGTAAGGTGTATTTTTGGCTAGAAAAGATTAAAGCTAAATATCTTTTGATGGGAGATGTCCCTGGACGTTTATTGGCGGTTAGAGTTAGGGAATGGGAGGCAAGCTGAACGGTGACTTCTATATGGCATAAAGGGAAGCTTATAACAGACCCCCAGGAGCTAGCAGACGCTTTTGCACTGTATTTCAAAGACTTATATCAGATTGGGAATGTGGTGGGGGAGAAAGAAATCCAAGCCTTTCTGGATGGAGTATCTTTACCTATGCTTGACTCCACTCAAGTTAATGATCTAGCGTCTCCTATTGGCGCTGCAGAGATTGTGGAGGTAGTCAGGACTTTACCGGTGGGCAAAACACCGGGGCCGGATGGTCTTATGGCAAAGTTTTATCAGACTTGTATCCATATTCTTCTGCCTATGCTCCAGGAATTCTTTAATATTATAATGCAGGAGGGAGTGGCACATCCTCCCCCATATCAGGCGTACATTACATTAATCCCCAAACCGGATAAGCCTAGGGATTTGCTAGGTAATTACAGGCCTATAGCATTATTGAATCAGGGCATCAAGATTCTAACTAAAATCTTGGCCAATAGAATTTAGCGGATAGTACCGGTGGCCATAAGCCAGGAGCAAGTGGGATTTATGCCAGGGAGGGGGGCACAGGACGCTCTGAGGAAGTTACACCATATTCTGAACTATGCAACAGACTCTCAACTACCCTTAGCCTTGATATCATTGGATGCTGAGAAGGCCTTCGACAGGGTCTCCCATTCTTTTCTTTTTGCCACAGTGGAGAAGATGGGCTTCCCCGAAGGCCTGATTAGAGGCATTAAAAACCTGTATGCTGCTCCGATGGCTAGAGTCCTATGTAATGGCTATATTTCACAGGAAATACAGCTAGAAAATGGGACCCACCAAGGATGTTCTCTTTCCCCGATACTATTCAATATCTACCTAGAGCCTCTGCTGAGAGCAATTAATTGCGATGGAAATATAAGGGGGGTTGAGATAATGGGACAAGAGTTAAAATTGTTGGTTTTTGCAGATGATGTGCTTTTGCATTTGCAGGACCCGGTGGTTGGGTTTGAGAGGACTAGAGAACTGATTGGGTGTTTTGCTAAAGTCTCGAATTATAAACTGAATTTGACCAAAACCCCAATTCTCCCCTTGACGCCCCATGTATACAAGGCAGATTTTGCTCAGTTGCGGATCCAATGGGTGACGGATAAGATCAAATATCTGGTCATCTGGATCACAGGGAATTTCGAGAGTGGGGCAGAAACAAATATGGAAGGGACCCTGTTAGCTATCAGGGGTGATCTAATAAGATGGAATAAGCTACCCTTGAATTTTATGGCTAGACTTGGGCTTATAAAGATGAATCTGCTGCCAAGGTTGTTATACCCAGTGTATTTAGCCCCATATAGTATCCCCAAAAATTGGTTCGGTAGGATTAAAAAATTACTTTCAGATTTCTTATGGAATGGGAAACCACCTAGGAAAAAGTATAATGATCTATGCCTGCCTTCCCCCTTTAGAGGGGTTAAACTGCCAGATCTCCATTTGTATTATGTTGTGGGGCAGTTGAGTCTTATGCTCCGATGGGGTAGAAATAAGGAGGGAGATGCCTATATCCCGGAATGGTTGCACCTAGAGACCCAAATGATGAAGGAGGTAGGCCTCTCCCTGGAGGTGCCACTGTATGCCAATATAGCTAAATGGTTCAATCAAGGGCTGGGAAAACTGGTTGTGAAGGCGGCGGAAGCGTGGTGGTCGTTTATGACTAGGGCTCAAAGGAAGGACCAAATGAAGGCTCGACGACAACCACTGTTGGGTAATCCTAACTTAGCTATAGGGAATCAGACACTTAAAGGGACGTGGTCTAGGTGGGTCTCAGGCTTGAAGTTAGAGGATGTTATCCAGGATAACAAGGTGGTCCTCCCAGCATAGTGCAATGGAATGCCCCTTTTCCATAGGATACAGCTTATGTGCATGCTGAAGAGGAAGTTGAGGAGGTTAGGAGGCCTGTCAGACTGTTCATTTAAATGGGATGAGCTGCGGGAGATAGATTCGAAATCTTGGGCCTTATCACAAGTATATAAAGTTCTTCTTGATTTTTTTGGTCCGAGCTCTCCTATAGGAGTGCCATACTAACATACTAACATACTAACTTACTATTTGCCAGCAGATTAGGCCTTACGGTCTATCGAGTCTGCTCGAACCTAGATCCTTAGTTGGGTGCCGAGACCCTCCCATCCCTTGTTCTCTAGAAACCCCTATCATCCATCCCCACCCCCCCGGGACAGGCCATCATCTGATACATCCACTTTCTGTGTCTGTCCCACCCTCTCTTGAAGCCCTCCACAGTGGATCTCTGAACCAGCTCACCAGGCAGTGCATTCCAAGGGTCCACCACCCTCTCGGTGAAAAACCTCCTCCTCTTTTCCCCCCTCACCCTTCCACCTTCCAACTTCAAACCATGCCCTCTGGTGATACCTCCCTGCTTTAGTCTAAAGATCCCCTCCATGTTTACCCTATTTATTCCCTTGAGGTACTTGAAGACCTCAATCATGTCCCCCTGTCTCTCCTCTCCTCCAATGAAAACAGGCAGAGCTCCTCAAGTCTGTCCTCATAAGTCAAATCCCCTAGCCCTCGTATCATCTTTGTTGCCCTCCTCTGTACCCTCTCCAGGAGCTGTATGTCCCTCTTCAAATGTGGTCTCCAGTACTGTACACAGTACTCAAGGTGTGGTCTAACCAGTCCATTGTACAGTGGCAGAATCACTTCCTTGCTCCTAGAGGTGATCCCCCTTACGATGCATCCCAACATCCTGTTTGCCTTGCTAGCTGCTCTCCTGCACTGCTCAGAGTTATTCATACGTGTATCCACCATGACCCCTAGGTCTTTTTCCCTATTGAGGCCTCCAGCCTCCCTCCCAGTGTGTACCTATGTTTAGGGTTTCCTGACCAAGATGCAACACCTTGCACTTGGTGATATTAATTTTAATTTCCATGTGTGAGCCCAGCTTTCCAGGGTGTCCAGGTCCTTGCAGGGCCAACCTCCCCTCTTCTCCCTCAACTACTGTTCCCATCTTGGAGTCATCCGCGAAGAGACTCATTTCACACCCTATACCCTCCCTGATGTCCGATATGTATGCATTAAACAGGATCGGACCCAGGACTGAGCCCTGTGGTACCCACTACCAACCTCTCTAGGGTTCGAGAGCTCCCCACTGAACCACTACTCTCTGAGTGTGTCCAGCTAGCCAGTTTTCAATCCATCTGACCATCAAAGGCCTACTCTAACCCCATCAGTTTCTCCACCAGACCATTGTGGGGACAGAGTCAAACGCCTTGCTGAAGTCCAAGAATAATACATCCACAGGCTTACCCCTGTCCAGTTCTGATGTTACCCATTCATAGAACTCCACAAGGTTAGTTTGACATGATCTACCTGGCACAAACCCATGTTGCCGACTATCCAGACCTCCCACCTCCTCCAAGTACACCCCCAATCGTTCCTTTAGTATACTCTCCATTAATTTTCCCACCACCGAGGTCAAACTGATGGGTCTATAGTTACCTGGTACTTCCCTGACCCCCTTTATGGATTGGTACCACATGTGCCTCGCCAATCACTAGGTACCCTCCCTGTCTCAAGTGACCTGCTGAAAGCTCCGCCAGGGTGCAGCCAGTATGTCCGCCATTCCCATAGTACTCTCGGATGAATGCCTTCCGGCCCTGGAGATTTGTTTTTCTTTAGGGCCTTGAGGGCTAACCACACCCTTTTGGTGGAGATAGCATCATCCGTCCCCTCCCCCTTACTGGTCTTTTTATCCTTATCCAGATGTGACACCCCTGGGGTACCTTTCCCTCCCTCCCTCTTGCTCCATTTCTGTTGCTCCCCTGATCCCACTCCCTGCCGCTTCTATCCCCTTCATGCCTTGCTTTGTAGATATCCCATCCCCCTCCCTAGTGAACACAGAGGCAAAGTACTCGTTAAATACCTCTGCCTGGTCCCTCGCCTCTTCCACCCACCCTCCTTCTGATCTCAGTCTGCTGAGATGGCCCTTAGTTTTTCTCCGCTCCCCAATGTACCGGAAGAACCCCTTTTCCCCTCCATGTATCCCCTGTGCCAGCCGCTGCTCTTTACTGGACTTTGCTCCCCTCACCATACGGGTGACTTTTCTAGATGCAAGCTGGTACATTTCCTTATCCCTATCCCCTCTTGTTGTTTTATATTTTTTGTAGGCCACCTTCTTTTCTCTGACTGCTACCTGTACCTCGCTGGACCACCAGCATGGTTTACATGACTTTGCTCCCTTACGTTTCAACTTAGCGCAGATCCTGACTGCCTCATGAAGTCCCCGTTTTATGACCTCCCATCTCCTTTCCACACTTGTTGTTGAGGTAATCCCCTTCAAGTGATCCTTGAGAATATTTCCCATGCCCATAAAGTCTGCCCCCCTGAAGTCCACTGCCAGTGTCCTAGATCTCACCCCCACTCCCCCCATGCTTATTTGAAACCAGACAGTATTGTGGTCACTCCCAGTCAGGGGGTCCTGTACAACTATGTCCCTTACCAGATCCCCATCTGCCAGAACCACATCCAGGACATGCCCCTCCCTTGTGGGCTCCATCACTGGGACAAAATGTTGGCGCCGGGAAATATTGATTGGGCTTATGTGTGGAAAAGTAGTAAATATATTGTAATACCTAAATTTAGGAGCTTACACCTTTTCATTGCCTCAAATCTTTACTATACCCCTGTGAAACTGTGTGAAAGAGGCCTAAGACAGACAGACCTGTGTTTTAGGTGTGACTCGGAGAGAGGAGACCTATTACATGTGCTGTGGAACTGCAGTAAAATTTTGCCCTTATGGGTTGAAATTAAGAGACAAATGGACCCAATGCTGGACCACTCAGAATTTATAAAACTGGAGATATGCATGCTAGGGGATCTATCGCAAATTGTTGGGGCTATACCTAAGTACCGCATATCCTTGATGGCGGCAGTAATCAAGTCATATGTGGTCCAGCATTGGAAGGATGGTCAGCTGTATGGGTATAAACATTGGGTGAGAGATCTCATTGGGGCTTTAGACAGAATTCAGAGGCATTTACATTCAGAGAGGAGGAAAGGGTTATATGCCAAAAGATGGGCGTCACTAGAGGCATTATACTCCCAGCAAGAGGTAGACGCCCAGATGCAGGTCTGTCTGTTGGGCTTTGATTAGCTTGAGGAATCTGGGATAGAACTTTCAAAGAACACTAGAAATACTAGTAAAGGTTGGAAGACTTGATGGAGGATGCTTTGGGAAGTGGCTGGGACTTAGAATGTAAATAATAGCCAGGGGCCTGCTAGATAAATTGGGGGGATGGGGACTCTCTCTCTTTCCAGGGGACACAGAGGGGCACCGCCTGTAACTAGGGGGGAACTTAGCAGGAAAGAAGGCTGGGAAGTACTCTTCGGGCTACAGATAACTTTCAGGGAGTAAAGGAAAAAAGGTCGCATTATAAGCAGCCTGGGGATCTTAGTGTAAGGTGTCGAGGCAGTAAGCCTAGAGTAGGCTGGGAGGGATGATGTTTCCTCTGTGTTTGTAAATAGTTAAGTTGTACATAGTTTACACAGTCAGTTTTGGATTGTGTACCCCGTGGTAACTGGGTCTATGTTTGTCTGTTTGTATGTTTCGTCTGGTTGTTAATTGGAAAATGAATAAAGATGTGTTAAAAAAAAAAAGAGAGAGGAAGGATAAAGCATGATAGAGAGCACAGTGGTGGGTGCGAGAGGGAGCATCACGGGCAAAACGGCCGAAGGAATTGAAGAGGGTATCCAATCTGACTGAGGAGGACTTGGGAGCAGCACTGTAGACTACATCACAGTAGTCGAAGATGGGCAGGATAATCTTCTGAACAATTTCACGCCTAACCGTAGAGGGGATACAACTACAGTTCCTGAACAGGGCATCAAGCTTGGGGAGCAATTTTTTGGGGGATGGTGTCAATATGTCTGGAGAAGTTTAGGTGTTGATCCAGCCAAAGTCCTAGGTACCTGAAGGAGGATGTGTTCTCAACTTTGTTATAGTACATTCAGTCCTTGTTGTCCATTCTGGTGAAGGCTTCTAATACTCTGCTGCAAGCTGTGTCAAAAGGTGAGTTGCTGAAGGAGTCCTGTACAATTCACATTGCCCACAAATTAACTCAAAACATTTTAAAAACAAATCAAGATTTGTCCCCTCCAGATATTTGAGAAACATTTTGGAATTAATTTTGGATTCTTGGGTCAGTCCCCTGGTGCCTGTACTTTCATTTGAAGTTGTACCCTCTAGAGCAGAATCTCCATTTCCCTTTCATGTTGACACTGCCTTCCTCACTCCTCTCTCTCTCTCTTGCTCTCACTCCTCTCTCATCTGGATCTCATGCTGGCACTACCTTTCTTGCTCCTCTCTCTCTTTCTCTAGCTCCTCTGCCTTCTGCTGCTCAGATTCTGCTTTCACCTTCACCAGGGCAAGCTCCAGCTGCATTATTTGAATCCTGTCTGTTTATGCAGCTACCTTTGTTATAGGTTTTGCCTCATTTGCACTCTCCCTAGCCTTTGTCTCATGACTTTGGCTAGCAGTGACCACTTTTACACTATTTCCCTGATCGCTTTTCTCAAAGAGGTCTATGATGTCTGCCCATGGCTGGCCTTCTTCAAAGCCAAGCCCTTTCCTTTTACACAGCTCATCAAGGATTGCCACTATGCATCTCCCATATGGCCGGGATATAGTGTCCTCTCACTGTCTACTCTTACTTACAACAAAATAAAAATGATAGCATGTACAGTATCCCCTTTGTATATCCTGTTCTGTGGCTAGACAGATAACCTTTTTATTGACAGTCCTTTTCAAATCCCAGACACTGCCAACCAGTTTGTCACAGACTAGTTCTCTCCAAGAACACAGTCTCTGCCATGCTATAAGTTTGTATAACACCTCAGATACCAGAATGTTCACCTTGGTATGCTGCCACCACTCAACCTGACTCTCACTCAGGGTATCTTCAAGTGTGAATCCCACTGGAGCCCTAACTCACACAGTACACTGCCCTTTCCTACAAGGCAAATGGTCCACCCCTTTAGTCATGGCTGAGAACACGTTCGTTTTGATATGGTTGTTTTGTAGCCTGTCTCTTTGGAAACATATCACAAACTTGCCACTTTGCCACTGGTAATCTATACCTTAAATGACTCTGGGGTGTCTCTTTGGAAACATATCACAAATGTGCCACTTTACCATAATCTAAACCTTAAAGAGCCATCGACGCCTCAAGAAGAACTTTGAGAAACATTATATCTGGACATAAAGCAGCTTATATTTCTCAGTAGCTCTGCAGTTCCTACCCCCATTATTAATCACTGACATTATATGCATGAGAACAGGATAGTTGTTCCTTGAGGGTTCATCAGCATTCTATTTCTTTTTCCCGAACTGATGTCATAATACTCTGTGACATCACAGTTACTCACATGGCAGCAGACTGTAATGTCATAACAGAACATTATAATTTCAAGTAGGGAATAAGCAAAGAAGCAAATGAACTCTAAGAAATAAAGACCCTGTTTTTGTAGGAATTTCTTCAGCAATAAATAATGGAGAAGAAACATATATAGTGGATACATGAAATACAAGTTGAATCGTGTGTAAACATTATGTCGCCCAAAGTTTTATCAAAGGTGGCAGCTGCTCCTTAAATGACTCAGTCACAGAAAGCATAAAGTATAAAATTTAATACACCACAATATTTGCATATGCGCCTTCCCCAGCTAGCAAGGAGGGGAAGGGGGGGCAATCAAAGGGAGTATTGGGGTAAGCAGGGGATCTGGCTGGAGGGTGATGTCACTAAATGCAAGGAGCTTAGGAAACAAAATACTTGAGCTCCAAGCATTAATGGCAGAAGGGGAGGTGGATATAGTTACCATCACCAAGAGATGGGCCAACTGGCACCATGACTGGGACATCATGTTACTGGGATACAGGCTGTATCAAAGTGATAGGACAAAAGGGAAGGGTGGAGGGGTGGTATTATTTGTGAGGGAATGGATAGTGAACAGTATGGAGGAGGGAGGTGAGGGGAGGCTGGAAGCCTTATGGGTTAAACTGCAGAACAATAAAGGTAAAAGGGTCAGACTGGGGGTTGTGTACAGACCACCCTCACAGTCAGAGACCATTGACAGAGAACTGGCAGATCAGTTACGGAAACACTGTGGAAGGGGTGGCACTGTGGTGGTCGGGGACATCAATCTACCAGGGGTGGACTGGAAAACCATGTCTTGCACAAGCGCTAGGGAGCAGGTAATTCTGGAAGCCTTCCAGGATGTATTCCTGTCACAAAAAGTAGAGGAACAGACAAGGGAGGGGAACATCTTGGATCTTGTGCTGACTGATGGAGACTACATGCAGGGTGTATGGACTGAGGATCCCCTAGCAGGCAGCAACCACTGAACAGTGTGGTTCTCCCTGGATATGGGTAAGGAGGGGACATCTACAAAAACAAAGACAGTGGACTTCAAAAGGGCTGACTTCAGCAGGATGGCTGACATCCTCAGGTGGCATTTGGCTAGCATCACCCTTGACATGGATGCCATCCAGAAATGGAACATCCTGAAGGAAGGCCTGTTAGTGGCCACAGACACCTACACAAAGAAATGCAGTAAGAAGACAGGGACCAAGAAGCCTTGTTGGTAGTCAAAGGAGGTGCAGATAAGGGTGAAGGAGAAAAAGACGGTCTTCCGAAGATGGAAGGGGTCCAAAAGTGAGGAGGATAGGGAGGAGTACACAAGGAAAATCAGGGAGGGGAACAGGGCTGTGAGGTCTGCCACGGCTTCAAAGGAGCTAAGGCTAGTAGAGGGGATTAAGGAGGGGGACAAGGCCTTCTTCAAGTACATAAGGGAGAAGAGGAACTGCAAGGAGCAAATCACAAGGATAAAGAAGGATGGAGGTTGGGTAGGGAAAGGGATTGAACAGACAGAGGTGCTCAATGAGTACTTCTGCTCACTTTTTGCCAGGGAGAGAGATGGGCCAATACTGCAGGAGCAGGGCAACCCTGGCATGGGAGGAGATAGCATAATGAATGGGGAGAGCCCTGTGAGCAGAGTGCTTGAGGGTCTTAAGTCAGAACATGGACAAGGCTCCAGGACTGGATGGGCTGCACCCTAGAGTCCTGTGGGAGTTGACTGAGGTCCTGATGGCACCACTGGAAGACTTGTTCAATACCTCCCTGCAGACGGGGTGCATGCCTCAGGATTGGAGGATGGCACATGTGCTTCCCCTGCACAAGAACAGTCCTAAGGATGAGCCTGGTAATTATAGACAAGTCAGTGTGACATCCATTGTGGGTAAGTTCATGGAAACGATCCTAAAGGAAGGGTCAGTGACCCTCTTGGAAGTGAACGGTCTTATGGATGACAAACAGCATGGGTTTGTCTCCAGGAGATCATGTCAATCAAACTTGGTTCACTTTTTTGACTAGGTGATAAAAGAACTAGACACTGGTAGGGCCATAGATGTCCTGTATCTGGACTTTAGCAAGGCCTTTGACTTGGTACCGCTTGGCAGATTAACTAGTAAATTGAGGAACCTTGGCGCAGAGGAGAAACTGGTCAAGTGGGTTGGCAACTGGTTGGGGGACAGACATCACAGGGTGGTTGTGGGGGGACTCTCAACTCATAGGCAGTCACCAGTGGGGTCCTACAGGGTTCAGTGCTGGGGCTGGGGCTGGGGCTGTTTAATATCTTCATAGCGGATATAGCAGTTGGAGTTAGGAGAAGAGTCAGCCTGTTCGCGGATGACACCAAGATAGGGAAAGTTGTTGTTGGGGTAAGGGGAGGAAAAGGCCTCCAAGAAGATTTGGGAAGGCTTGAGCAGTGGTCAGACACTAGACAGCTGGATTTCAATGCTAAGAAGTGCAAAGTCATGCACTTCGGAGAGAGGAATCCTGGATACAGTTACCATCTGGGAGGAGTTCAGCTGTGTATCTCTGAGGAGGGAAAGGATTTGGGGGTAATGGTCACAAAGAACATGAACCACTCATCTCAATGTAGGAAAGCAACGGCAAAAGCCAATAGAATGTAGGGGTGCATTGCTAGAGGAATCGCCTCTAGGATGGAGGAAGTCATTCTGCCACTGTACAGGTCACTGGTGAGGCCTCGCTTGGAGTACTGTGTATAGTTCTGGAACACATACTTAAAGAAGGACATCAGGTTACTGGAGGGGGTACAGTGGAGGGTGACTAAAATGATCAGAGGTATGGAGGGGAAGCCTTTCAAGATTGGTTGAGGGACCTCAACATGTACTCATTGAAGGAGAGAAGGGAAAGGGGTGATGTGATCGAAACCTTCAAGTACTTAAAGGGCATCAACAGGGTTAGTACAGAGGGCATGTTTTGATTAGAGGGAGAAGGAATAACTAGGGGGCACAGCGTGAAGTTGTTGGGGGGTAGAATCAGGAGGGAGGTGAGGAAGCATTACTTCACGGAGAGGGTGGTAGAGGAATGGAATGTGTTCCCTGAAGAAGTGGTATCTCTTAAAACAGTGGAGAGCTTGAAAAATGGGTGGGATAGGGTTAAGGGCAAGATTCTAGACAGTGAGAAGATGAGGGGATGAGAGGGGGGCAAGGGGTGGGGGGAGCAACAGGAGTCTAACCTCTGTGCTGCACAATCGAGCAGATGCAATAGACCATTTGGCCTGTATCTGCTGGCAGTTTCATATGTTCATACATATGTTACAGGATTCTACTCACTAAAGACTATGGGAAATCCAGTATTTTACAGAGATGAAAAATAAAACATTTGAAAAGATGGAGATCACACAGAATGTCGTAACTCAAAGCTAACAAAACTTCTAAGTAGTAGAAGACGCTTACGCCCAACTGGGAACTTGTCAGTTATGGCTAGAGATGTTGCAAAATTTTACTTTGCTGACGAAGTTCCAGCAGAGTTGCAAAATTTGCCTTTGCGAATTACTTCACAAAATTCCCACTCTGCAGCTTCGTCTAACTTTGTCTAATTTCTCCCGTAAAGGCAGCAAAGTAAGGCGAAGTTAGGTGAATTTGTCAATTCACCTAGAAAAAGGGCAACTTTCCCTTGCAAAAACTTTGCAAAGACGGCACTTCACACTTCGCAAATTTCACCAACTTCACAAATTAATTAGCTGAGTAAATTTTATCCACTTCACCCCTCTCTTGTTATGGCAGACTCAGACCTGTGATATTACCAGTCCAATGTCCCAAACATAACTGATCTCTGAGGGCAGTCATACAACAGAAATACCTTTGGCCAACCTGTCCACTATGCAAGCATCTTTAGACATGCCTCTCTCATGTCATGCCCGGGACCTTCCTTTGATCTTGGAGGACCTTCCTGCACAAGAACAGTTACAAACTGGTTTTTATTTATTTATTTATTTATTTAGTTTTTGTTAACCGGGTAGGTACACTAGACAAGTTTTATGCCTATTTTCAGGAACGACCCGGGAGAGTACAATAGGGTATAGCAGGTACAACAATACAGCAATAGGGTTATAGAGAGTACATTAAATACAACAGCAGGAGAGAAAGACAGTTTTACAGTTTTACATTTGAATAGAAAGTACACCCAGTTTCTAATGCTGGGGGCAAGATACAAATTAGAAATAAATACAATGACCAGCAGGGCATGTAAGGAATCATGAGCATAGGAGCACCATAGAGTCAGTCAGTAAGGTAGGGGGTGGGATAATTAGCAGTGCGAGAGTGGTGAAGCCAGCATTCCAGTGGGCACCGGGAGCTATGTGCTAAGGAGGCTTTAGGCATTCTGACAGCGAGAGACCAGCTTAAGATGTTCCACAGGAGGTCCGGGAAAGCTCGTGAGGGGGGGCAGTGCGGACACTTTCAGGAAGGAGTTCCAAAGCCTGGGAGCATGAACAGCAAAGCTCCGGTCCCCCATGATGGTGCGGGTGGTAGGTACATTTAGTAGGCCAGGGCCCTGGGATCTCAGCGGGTAGGGGGAGAGGTCAGCAGGGGCGAGAATCCAGGCCAGTTCCGGAGGGGTGCCGGAGCTGATTACTTTGCTCGCGAGGCACCCAGTACTAAAGTTAAGGTGATTGACCGGGATAGCCAACCAGGCTTCTCATAGAGTTCACAGTGATGGGTGAGGCGGGGTGCGGCCAGGGCAAACCGACAGATATTGTTGTACGTCGTGCTCCACTTGTTCAGGAGGGTCTTGGAAGTATGAGCAAATATGAGGGAGCCATAACTGAGGGAGGGAAGTAATACTCCCCTGACAAGAGCTAGACGAGCCGCGGGGGTGAGGTTGTACCGAGCCCTGTAGGCCAGCCCCAGCTTACGGTTTACCCCACTGCAGGCATTATGGATGTGACTACCCAGGTCCAGTTGGGGATCAAGCGTCACTCCAAGATATTTAAGGGAGGTCACAGTAGGAAGAGGGATGCCATCTTCATAGTTGATATGCAGGGGAGTTGAAGAGGCCTGAATTTTGGCAGAGGAGCCGAAGAGCATGGCCTGGGTTTTTTTTTGGTTGAGGACCAGTTTATGGTTGGAGAGCCATGCCTGGATGTTCCAGAGGTCCTCTGATAAGTGATGGTTTAGAGTGGCTGGATCGCAGGAGTGGGCCAGGAGAACCAGGTCATCCGCATACATGGTAACTCGGCAACTGGTGACCACATCGGGGAGATTGTTAATAAACAGGGAAAAGAGTAGGGGACCCAGCACAGAGCCCTGTGGGACACCAGAGGTTACAGACAGGGGGGCAGAGAGGACTTTGTTGAATTTAGTTAGTTGTTGTCTGCCATTCAGATAGTCAGAGACCCAGTTTAGGGCAGAGGGGGACAAGCCAAGGGACCTCATCTGCGAGGCAAGCAGGTCATGGTCAACGAGGTCGAAGGCCTTGGATAAGTCAATTGACACAGCACCTGAGAGTTGTCCCAGATCCACTGCAGCTCTGATGCTGGAAGAGACAGAGATGAGAGCCGTGGTAGTGCTGTGCCCTTTACGAAAGCAGTGTTGGGCAGGAGACAGCAATCCATGGGAGTGGATATACTCCGAGAGTTGTTTGGCAACCACCTTTTCCAGGAGCCTGCTGACAGCAGAGAGGATGGCTATGGGACAGTAGTTATCCAGGATTTTGGGGCCGCCCTGCTTAGGGACAGGGACGACCTTGGCAACCTTCCAGATATCAGGGATCTGACCCTGGGTAAGGGATAGGTTGAAGATGTGGGCCACCGGGGAGGCTATGAGGGGGGCACCTAGTTTGAGGAGCTTGGGCTCCAGGTTATCAAGGCCAGGGCTTGCATTCTGGGAGAGGCCTTGAAGAAGAGACTGCACCTCGCTCACCGATACCACCCTTAAGTGGAATGGAGGGCGGGGCAGACCAGACTCCCGCTGGGTCGTGGAGGCAGAGCAGTTTGAATTCCGGGCCATAGACCCGAGTGGGAGGATGGAAGGGAGGTCAGTGAAATGAGAATTTAGTGCATTGGCAATCACGTGAGGATTGTTGCAGGAGACAACTCCAATGAGAATGTCAGTGACCCCGGAGTTGGAGCAACCACTGACCAGTGATTGGATGGTTCTCCAGAACCATCTGGGGTCTTTTGCAGAGCTGAGAACGGCGGCCTTACAGAAGTCGCTTTTTGGCCCCCTGATCGTTTTCTTGCACTCATTTCTGAGTTTTCTGTATTGCTGAAACAGGGCAGTATCGTGTGAATGTTTGAACTGAGCCCAGCATTTGTCTCTCGCTCGCATAAGGGAGAGGAGACCCTCATGCAACCACTGGGTGGCTGTCCCACGGACCCTGCGCCTATTGATAGGGGCATGCCTATCTTGTAGATCCACAAAGATGTTGTGGAACGTGGCGACGGCAGAGGAGGGGTCCAGTGCTCTGTGGACTTCTGTCCAGTCCGTGAGCCTGAGTTCCTCCATGAACAGGTCTAGGTTAAATCTGGCAAAGTTTCGAACCTGGATGATTTTGTGGGGGACCTTAGGGGAAGGGATATTCCATATACAAAGAACAGGAGAGTGGTCAGAAATGGCGTTGGGTAGGGTCCCTACTGAGGAGATCCTCTCGGGATGATTCGACATGATCCAGTCCAGAAGGGAGCAGGAAGTGCCATTAGCCTTGCGTCAGGTGGGCTCCTTTACAAGTTGTGTCAGGGATTTGGTGGCAAGTAAGGCCTCGAACTGCTTGACGTTATCCCCTACCCAGTTTAGGTTTACGTCCCCCAGGATTAGGAGTTCGTTGTCCCCGGTACTTGGACAGACAGTATCCAGGAGATGGGTGAGGCCCTGAAGCCCTCCCTTTGGTGGGTTCTAGGTACATACCACGTGCAGTTTCTTGGCGTTGCCAAGTAGCAGCATGGAGTGGAGGAGCTCACAGGATGACGGCAGCAAGGAGGAGTGATTTATAAGGGATACGTTGAGGTGGGCCCTGTAGTAAATCAGGATGCCTCCACCCCTTTTGCTCCCTGTTCTGTCCAACCATTTGAGCTCATAACCAGGGACCCTGCAGGCTGAGTCGGGAATCTGGGGTTTAAGCCAGGTCTCGGTTATCCCCAAGATGTCTGGCTTGTAGAGAGTGGCCCATGCGGTGAGCTCATTGAGGTTTGTGTAATGCAGCTTGGTTCTTTTGTTTCCTGTCTGACTACTTAACATCATGTCATCTAGGTGTACCAGTCATTTGTTTATGGTCAGAATATGGCTTCTTTAGATGAAAAGGGGCCCAGTCCTTTGCTATGTACTGTACACAAATCAAAAAATGTTATAGGACAGGAATTCTTTCTGTACTCATTCCACTTCTATGAGAACCCAAAAAATACTCATACAATTGGCATGGGACTGCAAAAGGAAGCAATTTTAAGTGCTCACTATACTGTACATCCTTCCACTAAAATATTTTACAAGCAACACAACTAATAAGATTAAGAAAGGCTGGGTGTTACATCTTTTACGCATAAGCAAGGCAAAGTAAGGATAATGTCAACCGAGTGCTCAGCGAGTCAGCGGTAATGAACTGGGTCTGCGTAGAAATGGGTAGCAAGCCCATAAATAATTAAATACAAATGAAGGAAACTGCGCACATAGGTACTTCAAATAGAATTTCAAGTAAATACTTCAGAAACATAGGTAGTGTCCATGCAGCTTTGGTAATAATCTGCTATAAGATATTGTATATCTCTGTTATTTTGAATCATCCTTTCACTGAACTTGTGTCCCCCCTGAAATTAGTAACAAATGCATCTGAAATATATTTGAGTTAATATGCACTAATAAAATACATAAAAAAGATGCATGTTACATTAGGCTAATAGTAGAGAAGTTTGAAATAAATGAATATTTGACGTCCAAAAATATTCTATGTAACAACATGTGAATATATCTAATATTGTAATATTTAAATCTACTTGAAATTAATATCTCTACTTTAGAATAGCTTTTGTGTTTTGTCTTTAAATTTTTCACTTTTTATATTGAGTATGCACTTAACTCTAGTTAAATTTAATTTGCTACAGGTGGTTTAAACATTTTGTATAAAAAGGCATGTATGTTCCCATGAAACCACACCTCCTGAGGAAGGGTTTGTTACCCGAAGTGCCGAGGCAAGGCTGTTTGCTGTAACGCTGTTTGTCTTTTCATGAACTAATAAATAACTATTAAGTTAAGTTCCATGGATTGCGGCTTGTTGCTTATTTTCACATGAAGCTGCATGGACACTACCTAGGTTCGTGAAGTATTTACTTGAAATTCTATTTGAAGTACCTATATGCACAGTTTCCTTTGTTTGTACAAAATAAGGATAGAAAGCCTTCATTAATGAAGATGTGAAGTGCCATAGTTACAAAATCTGGGCAATGATACATAAAGTCAGAGGCAAGGCAAGGCACATTTTATTTATATAGCACCCTAGCCAGGGACTCAGAGCGCTTAACAAACATAATAATAAATAAATACAATAAAGCAGCCCAGCAAAACATATAATCACAGAAGATTAAAAACTTTTTCAAACAAATATGTTTTAAAAGAGGCTTTAAAGGCCTCCACCGTGCTGGTTGCTTGAATGTATGGCAGGAGAGAATTACACAGGAGCGTTGCGGCTGAATCAAATGCTCTATCTCCCAATCTTTTTAAGTGGGAACATGGTACAAACAACAAACCAACCTTAGCAGAGTGTAGGGGCAGATAGGAGAGTACAGAACCAGGAACTTTTTTTTGTAGTCAGGTTCCAAACCACATTGGGCCTTGTATGTTAATAAGGCTATCTTGAAAGTGGTGTGCGAACTCACAGGCAGCCAGTGCAGAGCATGCAGAACAGGAAAGACATAATCCCTCACGGAGGTATCCATCAACATTCTGGCCACAACATTTTGCACTAGCTGCAAGCAATGTATCAAACCTCCGGACAGCTCTAGGTTCAGAGCATTACTGTAATCAAGTCTGCTGGTAACAAAGGAATGAATAACTGTAGCTAGGTCAGTAGGTGTCAAGAACGGACGGATCCTGGCAATATTCCGGAGATGGAAAAAAACGGTTCTGATGAAGACACCTGATGTTCGAGGTTAAAACAGTCATCAAGAATAATGCCAAGATCTTTGAGTGCACTGATCACTGACAGGGAACATCCATCAACCACTAAGGTGGGCAGTCTCCCATCAGCGAAAATGCCTCCATGACCCAGCTCGATCATCATAACCTCTGTCTTGCTGGGGTTGAGACATAGCCAGTTAGCAGACATCCGGTTGTTAACCTCAACTAAACACTGACTCAGCATATCTGAGGCGGAAAGGTCACCTTGGGCACAGGACAGGTACAACCAGGTATCATCTGCATAGCAGTAAAACCCCAGATTGTACTGTCTAATGATCTCTCCCAGCAGCAGCATATACACGGAGAACAACAGGGGTGCCAGAACAGAATCCTGCAGACCACCACAAGGCAGCACAAAAGATTCTGAGGAAAAATTCCCAGTGACTATGTGCTGTGATCTTCTTGTTAAATATGAGTGAAACCAGCACAAAACGGCACCGGTAGCACCCATATAGTTCTGCAGATGGTTCAAAAGCACCCCATGCTCTACCATGTCAAATGTTGAAGACAGGCCCAGGAGCACCAAAATGGTACAATGCCCTTCAGCCCTCGTCATGAAGAGATCATGTGCCACCCTGACCAAAGCCATCTCAGTGCTGTGCTGGGGCTGAAAGCCTGACTGGAGAGGTTCATAGATGGACAAAGTCTCCAGGTGTTCAACCAACTGGTCAACCACCACCTTCTCTATAAGCTTCCCCAAAAGGGAAGATTAGAGATGGGCCTATAGTTCAAAAGAATGTCAGGGTCTATAGTTGGCTTTTTAAGGAGGAGCTTTACTTCAGCCTCTTTCAGAGATACAGGAAAGACACCCTCACTTAACAACCTATTGATGATCTCCATGAACGCTGAACCCAAGAAATCCAATCAAAATCAAGGAAGAAGCAATGTGGTGGTAATGCATACAAGAAACTGCTATACTTACGGAATCCATGTAATAGTGTATACTCTTAGTGCAGTAATGGAAGAACCCATTTGATAAGTAAGCAATAACACACATTAAGGTATGTAATTAAGGTCCCACATATCATGGTGATGTTGCTGAACTTCATGTCTTTACATTCACATAAGAAATACAATTATAGGAAATATAAAATAGAGAATAATGGATAGGCAAGTGTTTTTTTTATATATCTGAGCTTTATGAGGTCATCACACACTGAGGTGTATAAAAAAATCCTTAAACACACACTTGCCTGTCCTTTATTTTTTAATAGTTACTGGTGCAGGCAGTGAATGCCAATTTTAGGTAAGGAGTTCTGTCCTACTGTCACACACACACACACACACACACACACACACACACACACAGACACACAAGCACACCCACACACACATGCATATGCTCACGCTCACACTGACACTCACTGTCCAGTAAGGACATGTTTTCTTTCTTTTTTTCTATTAAAAAATGCTACTGTTGAACCGGGCAAAAAATGCTACTGTTGAGCCGGCAGAGTCTCAGTGGAGATCACGTTGGGTCAGACTGAAGCCCTGACCAAGGTACAACAACAACAGCAGGATCAACCAAATAGATTTTTTGTTGTAATGGCAGGATCAAATGGATAAATTGTGAAAAAAAAATATATATATAACCTACATATGAGGATGGTGGCAGGCAAACTATTAGTCAAAGTGGGGGGGGACAATTAGTGCTGTTCCTCGGAAATGGAGACATGGAGCCGCCATGTTTTTTGAGGTGTTCAGCCCAACAACACACAGACTAAGAGCCACTCAGCTGGTACAGTATGAACCGACACTGCTGTTAAAAGAAGCTTTTCAGAACACCTTAATAACTGGTTTTCAGGTTGTTATGGAGTTTTATAGATACTTGTTAGCCGTTTGATAAAGGGGGTCACCAGTAATTCTTATAGAATTACCCTGAAATGTGTTATTGCACTTCTGAAATTGTTTGAGGGGAAACTATTTTAAACGTAACTAGAAGTTTTAAAAATCAATTAAAAAAACATTTTAAATTGAAAATGTCAATACTAGAAATTGAACATATGGTATCACACTAATTGCATGTAATTTATGTCTGCATGATGCCTCAGGGAACTTGGTTTTATCAAAGGATGCCCTTTGCACTGTGCTGGTCTTTGTACCCATGACCTGCTTTTTAGGGCTGCGGTGGGTGGAGCCCTGCACACCTCCTGTGATCAAAAAAGAAAGTAGGACTCTCTGGATACCAACAGAAGAACGATTACTGTAGGAGATCCTTCACAGTTTCCTCCGTGGTCTGTGAAGCACTCTGCTCTCTCCATTTGCAGTTTCACAGCACTATTGTTCTTGAAGGAGGTCTTGGCGGAGCACAGCAGAGCCTGCCATGTCCAAGATAGCCACCAAACTCTAGTGCGCATGCGTGACCACTTGTGCATGCACAGTAGAGTTTGGTGGCCATGTTGGACATGGTGAACTGTGCTGTGCTCTGCTGGGTCTTCCTTCAAGCAAAATCCTTGGAGGAGGCTGGCTTCTCTCATATATATATATATATATATATATACACACACACACATATCTATCTATCTATCTATCTATCTATCTATCTATATATATATATATATATATATATATATATATATATATATATATATATATATACATTCACATATATATATATATATATATATATATATATATATGCATATATACATATGTATATACACACACATGTATTTTTCTCCCACCCACCTGACCCTCCCTTTTAGTACCCATCACCCCCACATCCCCACAAAAAACATAACAGTGACTCTAAGGGTGCCCAGTCCCCAGTGTCCTTATGAGGAATCCTCATTTTGGGGGGTTTTGTTTGCACCGCCCCACCCCCACTACCGCATATGCACGGTTATTTCTTCTTCTTTTTTAATATATATTTTTTCCCTCCTGCCTACATGACCCTCTCTCTCAGCACCCTCCCCCCCAGAAATGTAACTGTGACACTGAGGGTGTCCAGTCCCTCAGTGTCACAATCTGGAATCCTTGGGTTTTTGTTTTAGCTTTTGTTGAACCATGTAAAAAAAAAAGAACTGTCCATCAATCTCTTTTGCGGCTGTAACTGCCCTCCCACCGACCCTCCCACTCAGCACATACCACCCCGCACTCTCCCCAAAGCCCTTACCCATCGGGGGTGCAATGCCATAATCCTTTCTGGACTGTAGACACATCTTCACTCTTCAAAGTGGACCATGAACTGAAGAAACAGGTATGCGGTTCAATGTATTTCAATGGTGCATTGAACTTAGTGGCAAAACTTGGGCATTTTTTCGAATCTGTGGTCCAGATTTTCATCATGCCTTTTTTGGGAACCCACCTCTTAAACAATTGCACTGATGTTAGGAAAATCTGTCCTGAAAGGTGATTTTGCTGTCCCTGCATGAAATCACCTTTCAGGCAAGAGCTTAAACTTTTCTCTGCCCTTGTTCATGAGGTGGGGTCATAATAAGGTTATGTTGAAAAGATAGGTGTAAAAATATTAAAAAAACCAAAAACATTATGAACCTACATTGAATGTTGCGAACACGGGCTCGTAACTTTGGTAATTTTCAATATTTTTACCCTAAATTTACAACATAGCCATATTTTTACAGCACCTAATGAATGTGACAGCTGTCATTTTTCAAATCCTGGCCAACATGTTTTTTTTTTACATTCTGAAAGGTGATTTCACAGTCCCAACACAAAATCAACTTTTGGACAGGAGTTGAAAATTTTCTCTGCCCTTGTTCATGAGACCGGGTCATAAGAAGGCTATTTTATAAATTTAGTGTAAAAATATTTAAAAACAACAAAGTTATGAGGCTATGTTGCATTTTGCAAATGCAGGCTTGTGAGTTTGGTAATATTCAATATTTTTACCCCAAATTTTCAACATAGCCATTTCTTTACAGCACCTCGCGAATGTAACAGTTGTCATTTTTCAACTCCTGCCCCTTTTTTTTTTTTTTGTGTCCTGACTGTAAAATCACCTTTAGGCCATGAATTGAAAAGTTTCTCTGCTTTTTTTCATGAGGCAGGATCATAACAAGGCTGTGTTGAAAAATTGGTGTAAAAATATTAAAAAACAACAAATGTATGAGCCTGCATTACATTTTCCAAATGCAGGCTCCTAACTTTGGTAACTTTCAATATTTTTAACCCACATTTACAACATAGCCTTTTCTTTACAGCACCTCATGAATGTGGCAGCTCTCATTTTTCAAAACCTGTCCAAAAAGTATGTTTGCATCCCAAATGGTGATATCACAGTCCCTGTGTGAAATCACCTTTCATACAGGAGTTGAACATTTTCTCTGCACTTCTTGATGAGGTGGAATCATAAGAAGGCAATGTTGACAATTTGTGGCAAATATATTACAACATATCAAAGTTATGAACCTGCATTCAAATTTACAGACACACAGGCTTCTGACTTTGGTAAGAGACCTTTACTGCAGCCTTCTCAGTTCTGGCCAGAGTTTGTTTTCTCTGCTGTAGTAACTGTCCAAGAAGTCAGCTTCCTCAAAAACATGGCTATCTCACTGGATGTTTTTACTAAAAGTTGCTCATTTGGATTATTTTATAGTTTACTTTGCACGTGGGTTCCTGCACTGTGTTTAATATATTTTTTAAACATGTTTGCATCTTTTTCTCTGTTCCCTGGTTGATTCCAGGGAACAACTGTTGTGTTTGTATTCATTTCCCAAAGAGTTTTTCCACTGGTCTCTGATTTACACATAAAAAAGGGCTCTTCTATTTTTCAGTATATATTAGTTAGCATGATTGTGCCCAGATGTTTTTCTACATCATACATGAAATTCCTTATTTCCAAATTTATGCAAGTTATATCTGGAAAGTCAATGAAAAGGAGAAGACCCATAGGTTGTAAGCACTGTGTGATGTATAATAGGTGGTGCCAAAGGCAGAAGAGCATTCACAGTGTGTTTGACTGTTTGGGTCCAGATCACAATCCTGAAACTTGTTATGACCAAAATATTTTACCCCAAAACTAGGAAGAAAAGAGAGTTGAATCTTCTTCTTCTCCTTTATCTACCACAGATTCTGGGAAGCATGCCTCTGTACAACAACATTTTAAAATTAACAGAACAATTGGAGAAAACATGGCTAGTGGTGTGATGCTTGGCCAGCTGGTTATGACTATTGAAGGATATTTGTAAAATAAAACTATGGTATGTGATTGTCTCACATAAGACATCCTGTGCTTCCATGGGTGCCCCCCCAGGTTCCATGAAGCTACAGGATGTATTAAACTGACCAGGAGATCACTGTAATGTAATTAACTTCCTTGAGAAATTGGATTTTATGGTCTTTTTATGCCCTCTTGCTGCTTTGAAATTGGGAAACTAAATATACATTTTATTATAGGACAGACTGATTCCTGTCAACTATCTCGCATCTAGGTGACAAACTGCAGAGTTGCAAAAACCTTTGGAGTTCCTTGGGAAAAAAGGAACCATCCACAAGTTCAAAGGAAAAGATTGATTAAAGACTGTCATCATTTGGGAAATTAGTTTTTGCTGATGTCACATTATTTAATATACCTCCTGATAGGACATCATGTTTGAATTTTTTTGATTCTAAAAGGAGGAGCTAAATAACTCACCAAGGGGGTGGTGAGATGGAGTTGAACTGTATCCTTGTAACTGGGGAATATGGCATTATTTTGGGACTCAAAGACACAGCTCTCTGGTTTAACTTAGGCACTTACAAAGGTAATACATTAGATAGAAAAGATCTAACTGTATTTTGGTAGGAGTTTGTTCCATAGTTTTCCTTGTTTTTCTTTTATGTGATTGTGATGCTCTTTGATATATTGTTCTGTGTTTACATTTTTTCATATTTTTATCATCTTTGGGAGGGTTTGAAGGCACTGAGGGTGGATAAGGTGCCAGGCCCAGATGGCATCCACCCCAGGGTACTGAAAGAGCTGGCAGAGGTCCTTGCAGGACCTTTGGCAGACCTATTTAATGCCTCACTACATTTGGCATGTGTACCTCAGAACTGGAGGATGGCTCATGTGGTGCCCCTCCACAAGAGTAGCCCCAAGTATGAACCGGGAAACTACAGACCAGTGAGCCTCACATCCATCATGGGTAAGCTAATGGAGACTATCCTGAAGGAAAGGCTGGTGGCCTTCCTAGAGGCCAAAGGACTACAGGACAGCAGACAGCATGGCTTCATACGGGGCAGATCCTGCCAAACCAACCTGGTGGAGTTCTATGACTGGGTAACTAGGCAACTGGATAGGAGCCATGCAGTGGATGTCATGTATCTGGACTTCAGTAAGGCATTCGACTCAGTGCCGCATGTAAGGCTGGGAAGTAAGTTAGTAGGCACAGGGGCAGGTGCAAAGCTGGTGAGATGGGTAGGGAACTGGCTTCAGGGAAGGCAACAGAGGGTGGTGGTGGGTTTGGAGCTCTCACACCCAAGGGTAGTGACAAGCGGTGTTCCACAGGGCTCAGTGTTGGGACCAGTGTTGTTTGGGGTATTCATTGCAGACATATCATTGGACATCAAGAGCAAGATCAGTCTGTTTGCTGATGATACCAAGGTAGGAGCAGTGGTGAATGACCTAGGGGGATGGCAGAGGTTGCAGGATGATCTGGCAAAGCTTGAAACCTGGTCAGACACCTGGCAACTGGGGTTTAATGCCAAAAGTGCAAAGTGCTGCATTTTGGGATAAAGAACCCAAGGAGGACTTACTAGCTGGGGAGTGCAGCTAGCCCAGACAGAGGAGGAGAAGGATCTGGGGGTGCTCATTACAGGGTCAATGAACAACTCGGCACAATGTAGGAAGGCAGCTGCAAAGGCCTACAAAGTGCTGGGTTGTATTGCAAGGGGTATATCCTCGAGGAGGGAGGTGGTGATTCTGCCACTGTATAGGTCATTAGTTAGACCACACCTGGAGTACTGCGTGCAGTACTGGTGCCCGTATCTGAAGAGGGACATTAAGTTACTGGAGGGGGTACAGCGCAGGGTGGCAAAGATTATCAAGGGGCTGGGGAACTTATCATACGAGAGGAGGCTGAGGGAGTTGAACATATACTCACTAGAGGAGAGGATGGACAGGGGGGACATGATTGAAACCTTTAAGTACATGAAAGGAATAAACAAGACAGGTACAGATGGGGCTGTTCAAAGTAAGGGAGGGGAGGGACACCAGGGCCATGATATGAGACTGGAGGGAGGAATGTTCAGGAGAGAGATGAGGAAACACTTTTTTACAGAGAGGGTGGTGGCTGGGTGGAATGCTTTACCTGCAGAAGTGGTATCCAGTAGAATAGTGGACTGCTTCAAAAGGGGATGGGACAGGACAAGGGGGAGGGTCAATGAAGGGGAAGGGTGGAAGGGAGGGGCAGCTGCAGAAAAAGGGGTGCTAGCTGCACATTCAAACAGACTTGATAGACCTCTAGGCCTTTATCTGCTGGCAAATTTCATATGTTCGTATGTTCATATCTTTTAGTAAAGAATCTTTTATATGAAAGACTGCCTTGGTGTCTGCCAGTTCTTCTTTCTGCATGTGATGTATAGATGGTTAAGTCTGACAATTGTTCAAACAGCTTGATGGTGTTACTAAACTGGGAAAAGGTAAGAATATACCTAAGGTCTCTTATAGAGTTTTAAGGGTTCATTTTGGAAGTCTGGCTTGGTACTCCTGGTGAAAGATTGTACCGCAATCTTCAAAGAGGGTATGTATCTGAGCCTGTACATTGGGTACGTTAGCATAAGGTTCACAGTTTGAATCCACCCCCCAGAACTTGAGACTAAAGGTAATTTGGACCCAAAAGCAAGACAGAAGGGTTACCCTGTCTGTTACCTGTTCACACTATTGCATGCTGAGGTTGGCACTGTGGAAGCAGAGGGCTTGACCTGCTGAGTGTGGGTTGTAACAGATTTGGTTAGCAGTGGTGCGATAAATTTGGTAACACAAGCTTTAACTGTTCAGTGTGTCAGCTTAATACTGTACAGCTCACTTTCAAAATAAGACAGTGATTTATTTTTTTGAAAAAAGGAAACAAAACTATATAATATTGCTTACAGTCAAGTTACTACCTGTTTTATTTTCTTTTTTAAAGAGCAAGCTAGAATAGCCAAAGTTAGGGAAGAAGATGGCTTCTGACTACAGTGGGCACACTGCAGACTACTTGAGGAAGTTGTGCCAGGACAGAGGAGTCCTGCACGAGGGGAGAACCACCAAGCAGAACCTCATGCATGCCCTGATGGCAGCAGATGCCCAGAGCATCAAGTCACAGACTGTAACTGTAAAGGACCAAACCTTGGGTGTGGAGGGGCCAGCGGCCAGTGCAGTGTCCAGATCCGTTGAGGAGGGCAGCAGGGCCAGCGCAAGCAAAGGGCCACAGCAGCAGGGGAAGGTCACCAGCATTCTGGAGCCAGAAGTAATCAGGCTGAAGACTGAGTTGCACAGAATGGAGTTGGAGTTCCAGAGAGAAAAGAAGCGAGAACAGCGAGCTGCAGAGGAGAAGAGGCAGTGAGAACAATGAGCTGTAGAGGAGAAAAGGGACCATGAACAGTGAGAGGCAGACCGTGAGGATTGTGAGTGCCAGAGGCAACATGAACTGGAGAAGCTAAGACTCTAACCACCAGCACCAGAGCAGGTAAGTGGCTTGGGTTTAACTGGAACTAAAGGACTGGGTTACAAATTGAATTCCAAATTGACAGCTGAATTTAAATAAGGAGAGGATATGGATGCTTTTTTAAATTCCTTTGAAAAGTTTGCATTCAGGCAAATACTGTATTCCTAGAGGGTCCTGTAGCTTCCAGCTATCCCTGCTACTTACCATGAAAGCTTGGGATGCATTGGGTCAAATGGACAATGTGGACAGTAATGATTACAGCAAACTTAAAGCTGCACTTTTAAAAAAGTTTGATTTAACTGCAGAAGCAGAGCTAAATTCTGTAAGCTCAGGAGAAGCCCTGATTTGAGCTATGAGGAGCTAGCCTTGAAACAACATCAGTGTTTAAAATATTGGTGGGAAGGAACTGAAACAAACTCTGTAAATAAAATTGAAAATGCTATATTGTTAGAACAGTTTTTTGGGGCATGCCCAGCAGAGCTGAAAACCTGGCTGGAGGGCTGAGATCCCAAAACAGTGCAAGAGGCTGCTGAACTTTTGGACCACTATGCCAAGAGCAGACCTGCTCTGACAGCGAATGGGGTGGGCGTGGCAATGCAGAAAGGGAAAAGCGCACATTTAGAGCAGCTAAAACCCTCACTGGCTCCACTGAAACCAGTTAACCCCAGGTTTCAAAGAAAAGATTTTTCTGAGAAAAGAAACGAATGTTGGGTTTGTAAAGAAACTTTGCATATTGCCAGACAGTGTCCCAAAAGGATGAGCAATACACAACATGGGGCTTGGAAAGAAGTGGGTTGTTTGTGTGTCCTTGGAAGCATGCCTGTGAACATGAGGGAACACATGCACCCAGTCACGGTGAATGGTGTACAGACACAAGGGTTAAGGGACACAGGGGCATCCCTGACATTGGTAAAAGACACCTGGCAACTGGGCTTTAATGCCAAAAAGTACAAGGTGCTGCATTTTGGGATGAAGAACCAAAGGAGGAGTTACCAGCTAGGGGGAGTGCAGCTAGCCCAGACAGAGGAGGAGGAGAAGGATCTCGGTGTGCTCATTAAAGGGTCAATGAACAACTCGGCACAATGTAGGAAGGCAGCTGCAATGGCCAACAAAATGCTGGGTTGTATTGCAAGGGGTATATCCTCGAGGAGGGAAGAGGTGATTCTGCCACTGTATAGGTCATTAGTTAGACCACACGTGGAGTGCTGTGTGCAGTACTGGCGTCCGTATCTGAAGAGGGATATTAAGTTACTGGAGGGTGCAGGCGCGGAAGCGACAAAGATGATCAAGGGGCTGGGGACTTATCATACAAGAGGAGGCTGAAGGAGTTGAACATGTACTCACTGGAGGAGAGGAGAGACAGGGTGACATGATTGAAACCTTTAAATACATGAAAGGAATAAACAAGGCGTGTACAGAGGACTGTTCAAAGTAAAGGAGAGGGCACAGGGGCCATGATATGAGACTGGAGCGAGGAAGGTTCAGGAGGAGATGAGGAGACACTTTTTACAGAGAGGGTGGTGGCTGGGTGGAATGCGTTACCTGCTGAAGTGGTATGCAGTAGAACAGTGGACTGCTTCAAATGAGGATGGGACAGGACAAGGGGGAGGGTTAATGAAGGGGAAGGGTGGAAGGGAGGGGCAGCTGCAGAATAAGGGGTGCTAGCTGCACATTCGAGCAGACTTGATAGACCTCTAGGCCTTTATCTGCTGGCAAATTTCGTATGTTCGTATGTTCGTAAAAGGGGAACTGGTAGAGTCTGGTCAGCTTATATCCAATAATTTTGTAACTGTACAAGACTTCACTGGGTGGGAGAAAACATTGCCACTCACTAGTGTTCTCCAAGACTGAGGTGAAATGGGGAACTGTGCAACAGGTGACTGTAGCCAAAACTTTAGCAGTTGACGTCATCCTTGGCAACAATTTCAAACAGGGGATGGTGTGTGCAGTTACCCGTAGCCAAGCAGGAGGGGAAACTGTAGTTCCCTGGACTCCATAGAAACCACTGTGGAAACCACTGGGAGGTTGGTTCCCCAGCCTGTGTCTCCTGATATGGAGACTAATGAAAAGGGGGTATAAATTTCCCCAGTAGCAGCTGCATAGAAACATAGACTTTGATAGCAGATAAGGACCACTTGGCCCACCCAGTCTGCCCATTTCCCTACCTACTGGATAAGCTGCAGATTCTAGTTAACCAACAGCCTACTTCCTGCCACCCCCCACTACAATTGCCTTATGTCTGTCCCATGCATGTTTGAATTCCCCCACAGTTTTAGACCCAACAACCTCCCCAGGAAGGCGGTTCCATGCATCCACCACTCTCTCCATGAAAAAAAATGTCCTCACATTACCCCTGAGCCATCCCCCCTTATCTTTAAATTGTGCCCCCTTGTTCTTACACATCTCTTTTTCTGAAAGATGCTACCCTCCTGGACTTTGTTGATTCCCTTGAGGTACTTGAACATTTCTATCAGGTCCCCCTGACCCTCCTTTCATCAAGGGTATACATATTAAGCTCTCTCAGTCTCTCTTCTTATGGTTTCTGATGCAGACCCTGCACCATTTTAGTTGCCCTCCTCTGGACTGCTTCCATCCTGTCTATGTCCTTGCATAGATGAGGTCTCCAAAACTGCACACAGTACTCCAGATGGGGTCTCACCAACTGTCTGTACAGAGGGATAACCACTTCCCTTTTTCTACTTGTGATGCCCCTTCCTATGAATCCCAGTATCCCCCTGGCTCTCCTTACTGACTTCTCACATTACTTACCAACCTTTAGATCATCTGATATGACTACCCCCAGGTCCCTTTCCATTTTTGTTGCTGTTAGTACCTCCCCTGCTATTGTGTGCTCTTCTCCTGGGTTTTTGTTTCCCAGGTGCATTACTTTGAACTTCTTTGCATTGAATCTAAGTTGCCATATGTCTGACCATTCCTCCAACCTTGCCAAGTCCCCTCTCATCTTTTCTACCCCCCTTGTGTTTCAACTCTGTTACAGATCTTTGTGTCATCTGCAGAGAGGCATACCTTTTCCTCCAGACCCTCTGTAATGTCACCTATAAAGATGTCAAAGAGGACTGGACCCAGTACTGAGCCCTGAGGTACTCTACTAGTGACCCCCCTTTCTTTGGAATGTATTCCATTCACTATTACCTTCTGTGTCCTGTTGTGCAACAAGTTTGCTTCCCAAGCTACCATCCTGGGACCCACTCCCAGGCTGGCTAACTTGATTATTAATCTTTTGTGTGGGACTGTGTCAAATGCCTTGCTAAAGTCTAGGTAGGCCATATCCACAACCGCTCCCTGGTCTATTACTTTGGTCACCCAGTCAAAGAAATCTATTAGATTCATCTGACATGACCTTCCTGCTGTAAATCCATGCTGCTTTGGGTCCTGTCCCCGCTGGCCTCTAGGTACTCAACAGTTCTTTCTTTCAGAAGTGATTCCTTCATTTTCCCTACTACTGAGGTCAAACTTACAGGTCTGTAGTTTCCTGCTTCTGCCTTGCTCCCACTTTTGTGAAGGGGAATCACATCTGCCCTCCTTCAGTCCTCAGGTACCACCCCATCCTCACATGATTTGTTAAAATGTGTGGTCAGTGGTGTCACTAGGTCCTCCCTTAGTTCTTTTAGGATTCTGGGGTGAATCCCATCAGGCCCCATTGCTTTGTCCACCTTGAGTTTTAGGAGTTCTTTCAGGATTCTTTCTTCTGTAAATGGGCTGGTGTCAACCACCCTACCCAGAGCGTTTCTATTGTCTGGTTTAGGTAACTCCTCCTCATCTTCTTTTGTGAATACAGAGCAAAAGTATTCATTCAGTATCTCTGCCTTTTCACTGTCTCCCTCTGCCCACCTCCCCTCTTCCTCATTAATCTTCACTATTCCTCCCCTAACCTTTCTATGCTCCCTAATATACCTATAAAAGGTTTTATTCCCCCTGAATTGACTATTTTTTACTCAGTTTGGGCTTTTGCTATTCTGACTGCCTTCCCCACTTCTTTCTGCTTTAACTGATACAGTTCCCTGTTGTGCTCCTTCTGTGATTCCTTATACTTTTTGAATGCAGCCTTTTTCTCCTTAACCTTCCCTGCCACCTCTTTTGAGAACCATAGTGGTTTTTTACTCTGCTTTAGTTTCTTTATCTGTTTCACACAAAGGCTTGTTGCCTCTATGATGGCAATTTTGATTTTTCTCCATTGTTCTTCCACCCCTCCTTTTTGGCCATTTGCTAGTGTATTCCTCAGGTATTCACCCATTTTGCCAAAGTCAGCCCTTTTGAAGTCCAGTATGCTTGTTTTTGTATGACTAGTCTCCATGGTTGTGCTTATTGTGAAGCACACTGTGCAGTGGTCGCTTGTTCCCAAATGTCTACTGACTTCTAAATTTGTGATCCTCTCTCCATTTGAGAGTACCAGATCTAGTATTGCTCCCTCCCGAGTGGGTTCCAACACTAGCTGTCTAAGGCCTGCCCCCTGCAGGGCATCGAGAATGACCCTGCTCTTGGATGTGGCTGCAGTACATGTCATCCACACAGTTAACCACACAGCTAAGGAGGGCTAATCCAAAGAAGGAGGGGTGACCCCATTGTCAGAGGGTTAGGGATGACAGTGCTCCTGAGTGCCTGATGCTAGTGCTAAGGACCCTAGTTTAGAGACTGAAGGGGACATGTCCCATGCCTTGGGAACATGTAAGGAGTCTGCAGCTGCTCAGAAAAGTGACCCTAGTCTAGGGAAGCTGAGGGCTTGGGCAGACTCTGATGGACCACAATGAGGTGACAGTAAACATAAGGTTTATTGGGAAAATGGACTGATATATACTCAGGCTGTGAAGAGAGAGGGAGGGGTGATAGGCAGTCAGCTTGTCGTTCCCCAGGGGTACCATGAGAAGTTGCTCAAGATTGCACATGATATTCCTTTTTCTGGTCATCTGGGAATCACGCGCACTATGCAGCGGTTGGCCCAGAATTTCTATTTGCCCAACTTCACCTAGCAGGTGAAGGAGTATTGCAGGTCATGTCACCAGTGACAAGAAATAGAGAAGGCAGGTAAGAAAACCCAAGCTGCCCTGATTCCATTGCCTATAGTGGAGGAGCCATTCCAGAGGGTGGGAATGGATATTGTGGGGCCTTTAATATACCCCCAGCTCCTCCGGGAAGAGGTTCATCCTGACTGTGGTGGATTATGTGGTGGTATCCAGAGGCAGTCGATCTATCCTTACTGAGGACAGGCAAAGTGGCAGATGCCTTACTTTGGATTTTCTCCCGTGCTGGGTTTCCACAGGAGGCTATCACCAATCGAGGGGGTTCCTTCATGTCAGACCTGATGAAATGTTTGTGGGAGAAGTGTGCGGTGGTGCAGAGGTGCACGACACCTTATCACCCACAAGCAAATGGGCTTGTGGAAAGATTTAATGGTACCCTGCAGTCAATGCTCCAAGCATTTGCTGAACAGCATGGGAGGAACTGGGAGAAATACCTTTCCCACCTGTTGTTTGCATACAGGGAGGTGCCCCAAGAGTCAACAGGGTTTTCCCCCTTCAAGCTCTTATATGGCTCTGGGTACGTGGGCCCCTAGACTTGATCTGGGAGGACTGGGTAGGTAAGCACATCACCCAGGGAACTCCCATAGTGAATTACATCCTTAGGCTTAGGGAAAGGCTGAAGGAGCTTATGAGACAGCCCAGAGCAACCTGACAGCTGCCCAACAGAAACAAAAACTGTGGGATGACAGCAGAGCCAGAGCTCGCTCCTACACGGTGGGTCAGGAAGTCATGGTCCTTATTCTGGTCCAGAAAGACAAGCTGAGGGCTGAGTGGGCAGCACTGTACAAAGTAGTCAGAAAGGTAAATGACATGAACTATATCATAGAGTTACCTGACAGATGACATACAGAAATAATGTACCATGTCAACATGATGAAGCCATATGCTAATAGGGCTGACATGGTGTTTGCAGTATGTAGTCCTGGGGGGGGGGGACGGATGAAGGAGATCCCCTTCTGGACTTGCTGGAAGAAAGCAAGCATGTGTCCTCTGTGGAGGCAGTTAAATTGTCACCCCAACTGGCCCTGGACAAGATCCAGGAAGTAAGAGAGGTTTTTGCCCCACTGTTTAGCACCAAGCCTGGATTAACCCCCCTTAGCAACGTATGATGTGGAGACAGGGATACAGACTTCCATATGGCAGACAGTATATCAGATGTCAGAGGCTGTCCAAAAGGACATTAGGAGGGAAGGTGGAGGAAATGCTGGATTTAGGGGTAATCGAGAGATCTCACAGCCCATGGGCCTCACCCGTAGTCCTTGTGCCCGAGCCAGATGGCTATACTCATTTCTGTGTGGACTATCATGGACTGAATACAGTCATGAACTCAGACACCCACCTGATGCCCCAGACAGATGAACACCTGGACAGGTTGTGAGGGGCGACATACCTTACAACTATTAACCTGACAAAGGGATATTGGCAGGTAGAATTAACTGACAGAGCTAGGGAGAGGTCAGACTTCATCACTCCGATAGGCTTATTTGAATTTAAAGTAATGCCTTTTGGAATGAAGAATGCCCAGGCCACTTTCCAAAGGTTGGTGAACCAGGTGTTAATTGGTGCTGAGCAGTACGCCATTGCGTACCAGGATGACATTGCCATCTTTAGTGCCAGCTGGGAGGAACACCTGTCCCACCTTAAGAAAGTGCTGGGCAGGATACAGAGGGCCGGGCTCACTGTCAAAGCTGAGAAGTGCCAGGTATCCATGGCTGAAGTAGCATACCACGGGCATGTATTAGGCCGGGGACAGCTCCGTCCTAACCACGTAAAAATAGAAGTGATCAAGGCATGGCCCAGACCAGAAACGCAGAAGCAGGTCAGGAGTTTTCTAGGAACAGCAAAGTACTATACGAAATTTGTACCCTGGCTGCTCCCCTATCTGACCTGGTAAAGAAAAAGATGCCTAATAAAATGACCTGGGAACCAACCTGTGAAAATGCCTTTACCAGACTGAAGGAGGCACTGTGCAGTGCTCCTGTATTGACAAGTCCTGACTATAGCAGGCCCTTTATAGTCCAATCTGACACCTCAGATGTGGGTTTTGGGGCAGTACTGAGTCAGGCATCCAACCAAGGGAAAGATCGCCCTGTAGTGTACCCGAGCAAAAAGTTACTTCCCAGGGGGCAGGCTTACTTCACTGTGGAAAAAGAGTGTCTTGGCATAATGTGGGCCCTAAAGAAGTTAGAGCCATACTTATATGGGCAGCATTTTGAGGTACAAACTGACCACAACCCCCTTGTTTGGCTGACACAAATGGGAAAAACTAATGGTAGACTACTAAAATGGAGTCTTGCCTTGCAAGGGTATGACATGGTGATCTTACATAGGGCTGGAGCGGCCAATCAGAATGCCAATGGTCTGTCGTATCTATATGAGGAGTGAACTGACTTGGGAAGCTCATCCCATGCAGGAGATAGAGCCCCTAAATTCAGTTAGGTGGGGAGGATTGTGACGCTTGGCCAGCTGGTTATGATTATTGTAGGATATTTGTAAAATAAAAATGCAGTATTTGATTGTCTCACATAAGACATCCTGTGCTTCCATGGGTGCCCCCCCCCCCCAGGTTTCAGTGAAGCTACAGGATGTATTAAACTGATCAGGAGATCTCTGGAATGTAATTAACTTCCTTGAGCAGTTGCATTTTATGTATTTTTATGACCTGTTGCTGCTTTGAAGTTGGGAAGCTAAATATACATTTTATTACAGGACAGGACATCACTTAGCTGATTCCTGTCAGCTATCTCGCATCTAGGTGACAAACTGCAGAGTTGTAAAAACCTTTGGTGTTCCTTGGGAAAACAGGAACCAGCCACAAGTTCAAAGGAAAGATTAAAGACTGTCATAATTTGGGAAATGACTTTTTGCTGATGTCACATTATTTAATATACCTCCTGATAGGACATCATGTTTGTATTTTTTTGATTCTAAAAGGAGGAGCTAGATAACTCACCAAGGGGGTGGGGAGATGGAGTTGAACTGTATTCTTGTAACTGGGGAATATGACATATTATTTTGGGACTCAAAGACACAGCTCTCTGATTTAACTTAGGTACTTACAAAGGTAATACATTAGATAGAAAAGATCTAACTGTATTTTGGTAGGAGTTTGTTCCATAGTTTTCCTTGTTTTTCTTTTATGTGATTGTGATGCTCTTTGATATATTGTTCTGTGTTTACATTCTTTCATATTTTTATCATCTTTTAGTAAAGAATCTTTTATTTGAAAGACTGCCTGGGTGTCTGCCAGGTCTTCTTTCTGCATGTGACATATAGATGGTTAAGTCTGACAATTGTTCAAATAGCTTGATGGTGTTACTAAACTGGGAAAAGGTAAGAATATACCTAAGGTCTCTTACAGAGTTTTAAGGGTTCATTTTGGAAGCCTGGGTTGGTCCCCCTGGCAAAAGATTGTACCGCAATCCCCAAAGAGGGTATGTATCTGAGCCTGTACATTGGATACGTTAGCATAAGTTTCACAGTTTGAATCCCCCCCCCCAGAACTTGAGACTAAAGGTGATTTGGACACAAAAGCAGACAGAAGGGTTACCCTGTCTGTTACCTGTTCACACTATTCCTCTCTGAGGTTGGCACTGTGGGAGCAGAGGCCCTGACCTGCTGAGTGTGTTTGTGACAAGTGGTACCAGCATCAGGTATTACATAAGCTTTAGAGGCCCAGGCTAGCAGGATATCTAGTGAAAAGTGACCGAGGCATAAAAACAACTTCTGAGAAATCTCAAAAAACCTCAGCTGGCAAAAGATCCCATAAAGAAAAACACTTTGAAAATGGGACTGTGCATGTCCTGTCCTGACTCCAGTAGAGGCATCAAGACAGATAGGAAAAGTTACTTGTTATCCCCGGAGGATTTTACACCGATGTGACAGTTCTAGCAGACTATGTGAAAATCTGAACAACATACTTCTGTTGCCGTCCCACTCCAGGAATTGGGCAATGGGGAGATTGGGTCAGATCCAACCCACTGCTCAACTAATAAGGCCCTTGTTAGCTGAACAGTGGGGGTTTACTTGATCTAAACAGACCATTACACCACTTAACAGACTGAGTTAAAGCAAGTTAAAAGAATCATTTATTAGTACCCATGAAATGCACCCCTGCACTCTCCATATACACGCAAGTTCGAAAATGTCAGACTGCAGAGATGTAGCACTCAAACTTAGAGGTGAAAAGGATTGCACGGCCAGGTCTATGGAGCAAAATTACAATCCCTTCTCCTCCCAAACACAGGGAAAAACATTTTTTATTAGGAAGTTATAAAGCCTGTTTCAAGGGCTTTGAGGTAGGGACCAAGACAAGTTCTCTTTAAAATACATCATAGACCATAGAATTAATAGAGATTAGAATGGAAGTCTGGCCACCACATACACTCATAGCCATGGCTTATGCTTCCCAGGCATGCATGGTTCCAGGTTGTGTGTAAGTCAATGGAAGTAGAAATATGTCTGCCTGGGTATTTAGAAGCCTGGCGTAGATGCACATTACTCTGTTGAAGTAACAGGAGGCTTCCATTCTAGTCTCTCTTAATTCTATGTGAAAGATACATACAGTACACAGAGAGCCATCTAGTGACACAGAGGTGAAACATCTCCTACTGTACTTCTACACACTAAAAAAAAATTACTTTTGTATTTTAATGAAGAAAACTTGAAATCTAGTTTTAGGATTGGTTTGCATAGAAAACCATTTTCTATTTGGATAAAAGTCAGGAATGTTTTGAAGCTGTCCCACTGCAATGCATTGGGCCTGGGACATAAACTGGATAATTAGTGGATGAACTGATTTCTTATTTGTAGGTGTTACTGTCTCTAATATACTGAATTGATATTCTACGATGGGCCTGAACCAGTTCTTGAGGGTTCTGTGAGCAAGTGGAGAACCTCTTGAGAACATGCTCTTATGCTAGAGCCTATTCACAAATGTTAGGCATCGCCTGCGTGGCAAGTAACAGCCATGCATTAGGGCATGCAACCCTCAAATATGCATGCCATGGACATGCGGCATGCATGTATGGTACACAGAGGGTGGACAAACACATCGCACATGTACCACTGCCATGGCAGCACTGCACATGTTGGGAGGAACATGGCATGTGACATCATGTGTGCCCCCCACATATGCGCATTCTCGAAGTGCAATATGATGCTCAGGTATGTGAGGCTGCATGCGTAGCACTGCACCATGTGGAGGTTGTCGCAAAATGCAGGTCTGCAGGGCTGGCATACAGGACACAACACAATACTTGGAGTGTATGGGCCATGGACACAGGACCAGATGGACCAGTACTGCGGATGACCCATAGTAATATGTAGGCCCAAAACCGGCTGTGTAACAGTATGTGAAATATGCAACATAAACTCAAAATGCAGGAACAGTACAGTGATACTGTAGGACACCAGGGGAAAATGGAGCCCCCTTCAAGGGCTGACAATCCCTGCCAGTGGCCTAACATTGCTGAATGGAATAAAAATACAAACATGAGATAGGTGTATTACCAAACGCTTTAGTTACTGCACTGCAGCCATATGATGTATATGGTACTACAGTGTACCACAAACTGTAAATACCCTATGAACAGAGGTGACACTCTGCAAAGGTGCTCTATTATAGCCAACCATTTCTGAACAGCTCTCCCTCCCGGACTCCACCTAGTCTTTCTCCTCTTCTGAGTTCCTGCTGGACCACTTGGGGCTGGTGGTGGTATACCCACTCTTCTCCAGTACCATGCACTGTAGAGGTCTATGATACCCTGAAATGACAAGAACATAAAGGACAGTCATGAGCAGGCTGCACATACAAGGACACAGTTGAATACAGCCAGCACACAGTACCCCCCCCCCCAAAGCACCAATCTTCAAGGGCTCTACCAAGCCAGCTCCCTACTGTCATCCTTATAGTGGGTGTCTACTGTCCACCCTTCAGGAGATAAACTCAAGTATCTGCAGTGCCTACCACTGCCTCAGGGTCACCACCACTGTCACTGCATGTCCAGCTGCTTGTTTTGCTCCAGGACTATTTTACCTGGATGGCCGTGGAAGTCCTGCAGAGACATAAAGAGGGGAACAGCATCATCACTTACATGGCACACACAACACAGGGCATGCATTCATTAGTGACCCTTGACATGTGTACACCTACCTCTGATGGTTCGGTCACCTGCCAGACTGCTCCCTCCTCTGGAGCATCCTGGTAGGTGGATAGGGACATCATCCACAGCTTTCAAGGGTACACGCTCTCCCCACAGCCTCAGCAGAAACACCATGAGCTGCTGCCATTCTGCACTATTTCAGGATGGTAATTCCCTGTACATTCCCCTTTAAAGGGGATCCCATCAGCATGGGATGCATGTGCAGTATCCTAGTCAGAGCTTTGATCAGATGAATTACGGACGTGCATGTAACACACACTGCCTGGCATTTGTGCAAGAGCATCTCTACAGGGGTGCACAGGATGTGCCAGGTGCTACTAATGAATGTCCACCTGCTTGATGGTGAGAGGGAACACAGGCAAGCATTGAGGGCACAGCTGCTGCCATGTGCATTACGGTTATTGCTAAATGCCAACACCTGGAGATGTGCAAAGCAGAAAAGCCAAGGCTGCAGCAGTGAGTAGGGAAATGGGCAGACTAGGTGGGCTGTATGATCCTTATCTGCCAACAGATTCTATGTTTCTTTGTTTCTACCCTGTGGGATGCACACAGTCTCAAGAGATTCTGCTTGGACCACAACATGATCAAACGACTGTGTGACATGGTCCATGCACAAGTGGCACCACATACCCATTGGTTGCAGGTGATGTTGATGGATACCAAATACTATGCCATAGGGTCCTTCCAGAGGGTGATGGGGGATGTCAAAAGAATCAGTCAGTTCTACATGTCCTGGGAAATGCACCAGGTCATAGATGTCCTACTGCTGCATCTACATGAGCACATACAATTCCCCACCACACAGGCTGACATACAGGCCGCAAAGGAGGCATTCCATGCCATATATGGTATGCTAAATGTTTTGGGTGTCATTGACTGTAGGCATGTGGCAATCTGGGAATCATCCATGAATGAGGAGGCATACCATAACTGCAAGGGGTATCACAGCATCAACTGCCAAATAGTGTGATTCCATGGGCATCATTACTAATGTGTGTATCAAGTATCCTGGTTCATGTCTTGATGCCTGTATCTTCAATGGGTCCAGACTATACACACTCCTCTGTGCACACAGAGGCAGGAATGAATAGTTGATAGGTGGGTATCCATACCCTACACACGTGGTAAACCAGTGGAAGATGAGCAGCTGCACCATACTATCCCTGTTTCTTATCCACTACACAGGCAACAGGGGATATCCACTATGACTACACCTGATGACACTACACCTAGTGGCACATGGAGTAGCAGAGGAGGCATTCAATAATAAACACAGGAAGACACGGTTCGTGACTGAGAGAATGATAGGGCTGCTGAAGATGTGGTTCGGGTGCCTGGCTCTGACAGGTGGTCCAGTGCTGCTTGCCCCAGGGAAGGCATGCAAAATATTCACAGCATTTGCCTTGTTACACAACATAGTTTTTGGGTGTTGGCTACCCATGCTGTGGGATATACAGGGGGATGTCCCACTGGGTGACAGGGAAGGGGGCTTTCCAGGGGTGGGGTGAAGTGTCACTCTCTGGATTAGTGGCATGGCATGATCCCATGTAGGAGTAATTCAGCTGTTAGGTGGAGGGCCAGGGTGGCATTGAGAGGACCCACCCTGAGTGCTGAACTGCCCATGGTTGGTAGGACATTGTTTTCTGAGGTTGGGATGTATGTGGTGGAGGTATGTGTGTGTATGGTCTCTGCACAGAGTGTGCTAATGTGGCACTTGTTGTTTGTGACATGGGTGGTAGACATCTTTTTTACTTCACCTTCTGCTGCACCTGGCTTGTGAAGGCATATGTGCCCAGGTGACAGGTCTTTGCTGTGACTTTTTCCCCTCAGCTTGTCCTTGTTTCAGTGCATGTACCTGATGGCTGTAATGGCTTGTCCTCCTGCACCTCTGGCTCAGTGGTGTGGGCAGGTGTGTGGTGCATGGCTGACTGCAGTGGTACCTAGGGTAGAAGCAATGTTGCCCTGCTGGACCTGGCTATCATATCCTCTCTGTCAGCTTCTTCAGCATGTCCCCATGTGGTCTATTCCTCACTGCATGCCCCTCACCTCCATGGTCATCTCCCACAGTGCCTTAATATTCTCTTCCTGTGCATATAGCCAGTCATGTTCGATCCGCCTTACCTTGGGGTACTACCTGTGAGGTCTTGTGGCTGACCTCGATGTATAGCAGATTATGTGGATTGTTAGGCCCACATCCCCACTGTCACAGGGGTAATGTGTGTTCTGCTGTGGCCATTTTGTATTCTGCTGGCCAATGCAGGAAGGCAGACAGACTGTTTCCTGTTTTCCTGACTGCCTGCAGGCCATGGTGGTGGGACCACTACTGTGTGGCTGCATGACAGGGTTGACTGCACTGTAGGCTGTCTGGTGCCTGCTGTCCAGGGCTTTTCTGTGGCAGAGGATCTGCACAGGGGACGGGGGTGCTGTTTAGAGTAGGTGTGTCCATCTCCTCCATGTCCACCTTTGTTTCCAGGTAGGTTTCTATGCCGGTGTCTTCCAGCACATCTTCCTTGTCTGGTGTGGTCACTGTCTTCTGCGGTGTACCTAGGGGTGAGAGTGAAGCCAGGTATTATGGGCTGCGGCAGAGCTGTGGATATATTGCAGGTGTGTTGCAGGATACAAGGGATACCACATACCTCTGCTGACCTGTCCCTGGCTGCCAGCACTGGCCTCCAGTTGCACACTCACCTTCGTTAGTGTTGTGAACTCCTCTTTGGGAGTGTTCCCTATCACATGGTCTGTAAGGTACAACACAGGGTAGTTGGCATGGCTGTGTTGTTTCAGTCCCCCCCCCAGCATGTCTGTGTGGTGTGCAACATACCTGGCAGTGCATCCATACCCTCCTCCTCCTCCCCCCCATGCAGGAACATCTTGGTGAGGGTCTCCACTATCATCCTCTCTATGGGGCATAGGCTGTGCTCCTGTGTAGGTGGCCCACCAGACATGGTGGTCTTGGACTGCTTAACAGCTGACCGGAGGTCATGCCGCTTGTACTTTATTGCCGCCAGTATGTGCCTCTGGCAAGGCAACATTGACAGCAACTTGAATATCCAGCCACAGCTTGGCTTTCATTTCAGTCAGTACCTTTAGTGGATCTTCCCAGCAGAAGATCCCAAAAGCTTCCTGTATATCAGCAACTATGGCTGCCAGCTGTCCTCTGGATAAGTTTTAGAACTATGTCCGTCTGGCACCACATATCCAGCCACATCTCTGCATCTCTGTGATACCACTTTCTGAGCCATTGGGTACTGGTGGTGGTCCAAAAGTTGCAGGTAGTGTCCCTCCCCTGCATCCTCCAAAGTTGCATGCATGCCCCTCAGCATACATTACAGTATTCAGTTCTGTGGAGGTGTGTGTGTGGCAATGCAGATGTCCATATATGGTGGTGTCAAGAGGTGAGGCTGTATACTGTAGGCAAACTCCCATGTTCTGCTCCACATGACTCTGCGTGCTGCATGCCCTGCCCATACATCTGCCTGTCCTGCATGCATGTTTGTGCATAGCATGTAACTCAGACTGCCTGTGTGGTGCATACGGCTAAGTCACTGCTACATAGCTAATAGGTGCAGTACACACACTGTGTGTAGGATCTGTGGTGTCACTGTTTGTAAACTTCTCGTGCATGCACCTTAATGTGACTGGACTCCTGACTGCACAAGTGCAGCTCATGTCCCTGGGCCCTGCAGGGACTTTTAGTGTTGCAGCTTGTGTCCTCCTGGCCTGGTGGAGACTTTCACTTTCTTTGGCAGCAGTGCCACTCATGTGCCAGGCTGAGCAGGACTTTTACTGAGATGGAGCAATAGGTGATAAAAGGGGGTGGGCTAAGTGCTGCAGGCTCCAAAGCTCTAAATCTAGCCTTTCTCAAGCTGGGAGAGCAAGAGAAAGAGAAAGGCAGTTCTGTGCACTCTGCTGCTGTGTGTTTATTCTAGGAGGGGTAGCCAGGTTCCATAACTTTTCATCACCCTTTGTCAATTTCTCAACAATGCCCATCTGACTTTCTAATTTCCCCATTCTTGTAATGCTGGGCAGAAAGGAAACAATTTCATTCGGTGACTTACAAAGACAAAAAATAGCGAAAAACAAACCACAATTTGACTTAAGGAAAAAATATATAAATAGATATGCATACACTAGCACCAATAATAATCAATGCATTTATATATATTTATCCGTTGAAAAGTCAGCTAATTTCCAGGATTCACACAACATCTCCAGTGCATAAAAATCCATTTGATTCAGGTCAGATGTCCTTTCTTGAATTTAAAAAGCATAAACTTTGATGAAACAATGATAAATATGTATTAGTAATTGTTCATAGGCATGAGTCCTGATTATCAGGAAAAATCCTTTAAAAACAGAAAGTGCAATTCATGCCAGCCAGCTTAAGTTGCTGCTTGATTTCTATAACATACAGAAGCCCCTCTTACATAGGTACATGCTGTAGACACATAGACACTGATGGCCTATAAATACCTACCAGCCCATTCAGTGAGCCCCACTACCTGACTGATCTGGCCCTAACAGTCCTCTCATCTCATAGTTTCAGACCCTGCTTTTCTAATTAAGCTCCTACGCCTGTCCCACTCTCTTGAAACTGCTCACTGATTTGTCTCTGACCACTTCTTTCAGTAGCTTGTTGTACTCGTGCACCACTCTTTCAGTGAAAAAGTGTAACCCCCCCCCGTGGGGGCTTACCAGTATGCCCATTTGGGCTGCCCCGTCTCCATTTTCCCCCGTAGTGTCCCTGCCTCTGGCCCCAAGTCCCGTTTGCCCCTGGATCCTCCCTCCAACACTTGTAGTAGTTTAAGTCCAGATCGAGGCCGGAGGAGTAAAGCATGAAGCCGACATGTTGGTTTTGCACTGCAGTGCAGTCAGGTGGCTCACACACGCACGGTAGTGTGTTTATGTTTTGCAACCATTCCTGCAGCCAAACAAGCGCCTCTCCAGTGTCTCTGGTCCCAACATTAAGCTAATCGGGGACCAGAGACCTGGAGGAGGCACAAGAGAAGCAGCCAGGTATTTTTGTTAAGAAGTGCCAATGAGCGTTGCAGGACCCGGGGGGAGGGGGGTCACATGAACATTAATAAAGTGTGTATGCATATTAATGAGTATACCAGCCTGCTTTCTGGGGACAGTCTGTAGCGGCAGCAGTGACAGGCATGGGGTCAAATAAAAATGTTAAACTCTGCAGTTGCAAGATAAAGGAAGGGGATTGCTATGATTCTGTGGGGCACTGGGAAAATAAAAATGTCTGTTTAGGCTGTACCAGGATTAAACATTTTGAGACTGTGCATGGACTGCAGGTATACTGTTTGTTTGGAGATACTATGATTCCTGGAAACTGAGTATCCTGACGCTCAGGATACCGAGCCCAGATTCCTGTACTGCACATACCCAACAGCATCACTTGCCTGATGTAATGTCGGTCAACACAGCAACACATGCCATTCGTTACAATGCGGGGGCTGTGCTCCCCATGTGGGGGCAACACCCCCTCAAACCCCCCATAACTAATATAACTAACTCCGAGGGGGAGCTGACCTTGGAGTAAAAATTATATCAGTTACAGGGGCAAAACGTAAAAAAGGTCCATAGCTCAGACCAGAACCCAGGCCTCCAAAATTACACTGGCTGAGCTGCCGGTGCTTTAGTCCTCCACACCACTGGGGCAGCTAGGTTAGCTTGGGATCCAATCCTCTTTTCAGAAACATACTAAGGGTAAGGTAGCAACCCATCACTTTTGCTACCTTAGCCCTTCCCATAACAACATTTGGCAAAACAACAGTGGGATTTCCACTGTCAGGAAGCTACACCTGTCGGGCAATACTGCCCGGGCAGGTTACAGTCAGGATAGTGAGCCTTGAGATTCTGTAAGTATACTGTTTATTTGGTAGCCATATTTTCGGCCTTGTGACCACAGTACAACCAATCAGGAGGCCAGGATTTTTAAAAGGAGTTGTGGGACTGTTAAAGGAGTTGTGGTGGAAAAAACTGGGGAAATGCTTGGCACCCTTTTGCACAGTCAATCAGGCATTGAGGAAGCCTAATGCTTATTAATTTTGAGAAAGGACAAGTGTTTCAGTCAATGGAGAGCAGCCAGGGAGCTCCCAAAACCCAAGTACTATTTGGCAGTTTGGCAGAAGATAGGGCTGCAAGGCTGGACTAGGGCCTGTCTGGGGGTTGCCAGCCACTTGTCTCCCAGGGCCTGCAGTTTGCCTTTCCCCATTTTGAAGGAAATTTTGTCCATGGATTCAGTTTGCAGCTTCAGATGAAGGAGAACTGCAATGCCCAGCTAGACTTCAGTGGTGAGAAGCTCTGGCAAAGGTTCTGGAAGGAGAAGGTCCTCTGGAATTTCAAGGAGATGGAGATCTTCTTAGGGGCTGCAGATGCCCTTGGTTCGAGGGAAAGTTTGCCTGCTTCCCTAGATGACACAGCACCACAGAAAAAAGGGATGAACAGTGGTTCAAAGAAATGGTATTGGATGGTTCTGTTTTTCGGAAAATCTGTCTGTTTTCTTGTTTGACTCAATGTCATGAAGATGGAGATGGATAAAAGGTTAAAGGAATAACTCAGGAAGGAAGGAATAAGGTGGCTTTCCCAAAAGGTTCCTGACTCTGCAGTTGCTCTACCTGGGTATACCCTCTACTGGCTGGATAGGTTTACCAAGCTAGGTGGTGGCTGTGCCATCTACCTGAAAGAGATACTTAAAGGATATGCCCTGCCTGCAGCCAGTCTGGGCTGCATGGCCCAGGTGCTAACCATTAAAGTACTGCTTGGGACCCAAAATAAAGCTTTGACAGTAATCTCTGCCTATGTTCCTCCAAAAGACAATAGGACAGTCTTCCACAACTTAATGAACTACATTCGTAGCCTCAACCATTAATCCAAAGCTTTAGAACTGAGTGAACTAAATGTCAACTGGTTATCTGCTAGTGCTTCTCCATAAAAGGATGCTGTCTCATCGCTCCAGCTTGCCCAACTTGTTACATCCCCAATAAGGACTAACTACAAGATGGGAACAAGTACCCTTCTGGACCTGGTACTCTCCAGCCACCCATAATGAATCTCCAATGTGGCAGTACATCCAGATTCTATGAGTGACCACTCCCCTGTTTCTTGCAGTTGGTCCATTAAATTCTGCAAGCTCCCATCTCTGACTATCTACAGTAGATTGTTAAAATGTGGACATTTGGAACATCTAAAAAATGACCTCAGCAACGTTGACTGGTCCCCTCTCAATGCCTTTGATGATGTCAACCTGACACAGGATTATTTCATAAAACAATTTAACAATACCTGTGATACCCATGCTCCCATTAAGAAAACGGAAGTTTGTGGCACTGTAAACCCCTGGATTACACCTATGATGAAGCACAGAGATCACCTTTGGCACTGTGCCTGGGTGTCAGGCAAACAAACAGATGTTCAGGAATACAAAAAGGTGAGGGATGTCTGTACAAGTGAAATCCGTACCATGAAATCAAAACATCATAGGGAAATGCTCACCAATACCAAGGGAAACAGCAAAAACTTCTAGTGCAACATAAAAGAAGTCACTGGGAAAGACTCTAAGGTCTCACCCTCCATGCTCGATACTGATGGAATTCCAACCCTGGACCCGCTAACCATAGCAAACACATTCAACAACGCATTCACAGACCTATCCAGTGTCCTCCCTTCAGACTTCTTCGTGGATAATGACTCATCCAGTACCTGCTACCCTGCTAATAACCCCCTTGAACAACTTCCTTTTTACTTCAAGACAGTCTCAGCATGAATGGCCAGGAAATACCTTACCAAAGTGTTAGGTAAATAACGGCATAGCGGTGACTCACTGGATCTTAAGCTTGTAGCTCTCACTCTTGAGGAAGTGCTGATGCCCCTCACTAATATTATCAATCTATTGCTGTAGCCTCAAGGAAAGGAGGGAGAGGGGGGACATGATAGAAACTTTCAAGTACCTCAAGGGAATCAACAAAGTCCAAGAGGGTAGCATCTTTCAAAAAAAGAGGTGTGCAAGAACAAAGGGGCACAATTTGAAGATGGGGGGGTGGCTCAGAGGTAATGTAAGGAAGTATTTTTTCACAGAGAGGGTTGTGGATGCATGGAACGGCCTTCCGGAGGAGGTTGTGAAGTCAAAAACAGTGGCGGAATTCAAGCATGCATGGGACAGTCATAAGGCAATTCTAGGGGGTGGCGGTAGAAAGAAGTAGGCTGCTGGTTAACTAGGACCTGCAGCTTATCCATTAGGTAGGGAAATGGGCAGACTGGGTGGGCCAAGCGGTCCTTATCTGCCATCAAATTCTATGTTTCTATGATTCTATGTTTCTGTGTAATTCTTGCAATTTCCTCAGATTTGGAAATCAGCACTAGTCACCTCGGTGCACAAGAGTGGAGGTAGGACCCGTCACGCAAATTGCAGACCCATATCTATCCTCCCACCAATATCCAAGGCATTTGAGCGCATTGTTGCTGACCAGCTGGGGGACTACCTTGAAAAATACTCTATCCAATGCCCACAGCATCATGGGTACCAGAAGGGGCACAGCACCACCTCGGCCCTGATCGAATTCACTGGCTTTATTCACCAATCTCTGGATCAGGTCACCTTAATAGGAGCTGCCTTCATAGATCTCACTAAGGTGTTCGATACCGTCCATCACTCACTACTCCTCCAACAGCTTACCACTACTGGCCTCTCCTCTGACACAATACTTTGGTTCAAAAGCTATCTTGAAGACCGCTCTCAATGGGTGAAAATAGCCAACGTCGTATCTGACCAACAGCCCATCCACTCTGGCATGCAACAGGACTCAATCCTGGGGCCACTCCTACTCAGCATCTTCCTTAATAACCTACCTGGTTTCTGCCACCAAAGAATCCTCCTCTATGCAGACAATGCAGTCATCTACTCCAGCAGCCATGACCCCAAGCAACTGAAACTTTACCTTCAGAGTGGGTTTGCGGAACTGGAGGAATGGTTCTCTAAACATAAACTGATCCTCAGCTACAAGAAAATCAAAGTAATGATGTTCAGCAGGACCCAAAACAAGCACAGATCCCATACACTTACCATCAGAAACTATCTTGGAGTCCCTCTTATTAAATACCACATTTCAAATATCTGGGGTCACCTTAGACAGCTGTCTATCCTATGCTAAACATATAGATAATGCAGCCAGGGCTGTCAACATCAAGACTGGTCTCCTACATAGACATAAACACTGCTTTACTCCTGAAGCCCTCCGACTTGCTATATATAGTTCCATCATATCCACTGTAGACTATGGTCTTGTAATCTACAGAGCAGCCCCAGTGTCTTTATTACGCAGGATATCCATTGCTCTGAACAAGGCATGCAGACTGCTCATGGGGTCCATACGTTTCACCCACACCTGTGATCTTTACGCTGAGACTGGTTGGATACAGCTCTCTGGGAGGATCCGATACCAAACCTGTCTTTTAGCCAAAAAAGCACTTCTTGGCCTTCTGCCACCAGGCACCGCAAACCTACCAAACCCCAACTATAGTTCACAGCATACGTGAAGCTTGAACAGCCATCATCTCCATGTTCCTAGATGCTAGAGATGCAGCGAATTTAAAATTCACCGGCGAAGTGAACGCGAAGTGGGTACTTTGCGTTGCTACTCCGCTACGTGGAGTGGGCAATGCAAAGTGCTCCTCGCCATCATCCACTTGGTGTTAAGGCGGAATGTAGCAGTAAAAGGCAAAGTCATTGTTTTTAATGGACCGTCGTTCCTCATTATGATTCTAGTGATCCACTTGGTGTTTCAGATTTGGCAGCTCCCACACATCACATGGCTTACAGTACTGTAAGTCACATGCTCTTTTAGCTAGCAGGAAGAAAGGAGTCATACAAGCAGACACTTTTACTTTCTCCTGTGCAGACGGAGAGAGAGTAGTGTGTTTTGTGACTGCTGATACTTTTAGATCAGAGCGAAGAGATTTAAACTTTGATTTAGACCCAACAGCTTTTTTAAAAGCTACATTTTTTTGTCTTTTCTGTACTCTTTTTTACTTAATTTGTTCTTTCTGTAAATTTTATTTTTCTTACCTTTATAAGTAAAGTAGTTAGTTGTTTGTCTGTATCTGTGTGACTGTGTGTGTGTGTGTGTGTGTTGTGTGACAGTGTGAGTAGTGATTGCTCAGACTGTAGGAGCTCAGTAGGAGAGATGGACCAGGGTGAGGGAATGTCTGGGATGGGGCAGCTTTGGGAAAGCATAGTAGTGGTAAGCATTGTACCGTGTGCATGTGTGGAGGGCATGGGCGCCCATTTCTGTTGGACTGCACAAAACTTGTGAGTGCCCTCCCTGAAGCAGAACCAGCACCACCTCCTGTTCTGACTCTGAGGCAGTTGAACCACCACCACCCCCAAGTCCAGCACCAGGTCCTCTGGAGCAGGATGTGCCTGTTCCCCCGGGCCCAGGTGTGGATCCCATCCCTGTTCAGCACTGTGACCAGCAGGCTTACAATACATCCAAGTAACTATTAAAAAAAAATGTATATTGTGATTCATGACGTGATCGTAAATCGTGATTTGTGACTGCATTTGTGACCATGATGATGAAGAAACATGAATGCCTATGGCTGTATTTCCCCGGGCCCCGATGAGCTGTAGCTTAAAACTCCCAGACTTAAAAACACGTGTCAATGAGTACAATGGTGGGGTGGTGAAGCCTGGAGAGATACTACAAAACAGGCTTACAATACATCCTCCAAGTAACTAGAAAAAAAATTTATGTTGTGATTCGTAACATGAATGATCATGAATCGTGATTTGTGACCGTGATGATGAAGAAACATGAATGCTTACTGTATACAGCTGTACTTCCCTGATGAGCTGTAGCTTAAAACTCCCAGACTTAGAAACACGTATCAATGAGTACAATGGTGGGGTGGTGAAGCCTGGAGAGATACTACAAAACAGGCTTACAATATTGCAAGTAACTAGAAAAAAAATTAATGTGATTCGTAACATGAATGATCGTGAATCGTGATTTGTGACTGCATTTGTGACCGTGATGGTGAAGAAACGTGAATGCTTACTGCCTACGGCTGTACTTCCCTGATGAGCTGTAGCTTAAAACTCCCAGACTTAAAAATACATATCAATGAATACAATGGGGGTGGTGAAGACTGGAGAGATACTACAAAACAGGCTTACAATACATTCAAGTAACTAGAAAAAAAATTAATGTGATTCGTAATGTGAATGATCGTGAATCGTGATTTGTGACTGTGATGATGAAGAACATGATTTGTATCACGAGTGACTTGTGATGATGGTCCTGACTCAAATATGCATATTAATGAGTACAATGTTCATGCAGAATTAAGCACCACTGCTGTCCAGTACTCTGAAGGGAAGCCAAAGAAACAACTGACTTAAGTTACAGATGGAGATTGGACCCTAAAGAGATGCAAATGCACAGACAGATTAAGATTGCGCTGTGCACTGAAGAGATGCGGACACAAAGGCCCAACACCTAACCAGTGCACACCATCAGAAATTCAAATCCTGAAAAGAATACCTTTACCAGTTGGGCAGGCCGCGCGGGAGGGGGGCAGTGTACCGTACTGCTGCAGTAACAGTCACTAGTACTAGTACCAGTACCAGTAAAGATACCAACCACAAAGAAGTACAAAAATCACACAGCTGCAGTGGATAGCAGCTTCACATTGCTGAAATTATTATGTGGCACAAATAAGGGTGTCTGATTTGATGACACGCGTCACACACATACTCACACACACACTAAGTAATGCATAGCAAATTGAAAACTTCAGTAATATAACCACATATTTTAAACAAACTAAAATTGTGCACTGCTGCACCACAACAATCAGCAAAAAAATGGCAAGAAATACTGAAAATATTACTGTGTGTACATTAACACAGTTAAACAAGAAAAAATATCACCAAAACAGAAAGCACTGTCTTTTTCTCCAAGTTAATCTACCTACACCACAGATACACCCCTCCCCCAAAGCACACTTCCACTGTCTCTCAGTACACAGACTGAATGTTGTACATTAACATTCAAAATCCATACACAAACAATAAACGCTCGATGATATGAGCACAGGAGGGTTTCCTATAATCGATGAACTAAAGTTTCAGCAAAAAAAATTACTCAAAAAGGCTTTTTTAACAGCTTTTTGAAGATTTGAATTGCAGAGAGCTCTCAGAGCAGATTGTCTCCTACAGTTTCCTACACACACAGTACCCCAAACTGAGGCTGTGCAGAACAATCTAGAGCCCATGTGACCTGAAATCCCATGAAACACTGCAGAATTCGCCTTTGGAGCTTAAAAACAAGGCAAAGTCAGGTGAAGTATATTGTTTTCAGTGTACTTCACCTTAAGAATTGGTGAAGTAGTGGTTTGGGAAGGCGAAATAACGCAAAGTCATTGTTTTCAATGGACTTTGCATTACCCATTTGCAACGCGAAGTACTCCGCTTCACGTTGCGGAGCACTCCGCGAATTCGCCTTCACTCCACGGATCACTTCACTGAGTGAATTGGGGCCACTTCACCCACCACTACTAGATGCCAGAAAACCCAGAGGCAATGCTCATTTGCCTACAGAGTACCTCACTGGTTTAATACTCTTCATAGTGATATAACTACCGTACCTAAATTGGGACCATTCAAATTGAAGATACGCCAACACCTCATGGCCAGCAGTTCTTGTGACTGCCTCACCTGAGACTCCCCTCTACTAGCATTCAATCTTCTCCTCACAGCTGGATAACCTTGTATCTCTGCTGTTACCTCTATAATTCTGAGGCTACCCCCCATTTTGCTTTTTGATAAAGCCACTGGCTACCCCCTGTCCACCTCACCCCCTGCCCCTACCCCTCCCACACCAGCTTGACAAGGCCTATGGCTGCCACTTCCTACTTTTCTTTCTCCCATCTTTATCCTTCCCCCTCTCATCTGCACTCTCCTCCTATTAGAATGATAAAACTGCGTATAGACACATACGTATTTGCTCACTTTATTTTACTGTTTTAGAAACATTGTACTTTTACCCCTTTGTATGTTTTAGCTCCCCTCCTCACTGATGTGGAACCTTTGTAAATGAGTTGTCTGTGCTCAGAGGTATTGTAATCCAAGAATGAATAAATAAAGATTATGGTCTAAGGAATGGCTATGGATGTTCTTGGATTTCAGGAAGGTTTATGAAAAATGGTATGGGAGTCCCCCGACTCATGGGGGCTTGCCAGTATAGCCATGGTGTGCCTTCACTAGTAGAAGAGAGATCCTCTTCTAGTTCATCAGCACCTGCATGGTGAGGAAAAGTGGTTTCTGTATCAAAGGACTGATTGAGTGAAAAGTGTGTGCGATCAGTGCCATGTTCAGTGTCCTTGCAGAAGCCCACTTGAGTGTACCAAAGTTTGACTGAGACCGTGTGCTTAGTAAGAATCCAGAGACTGTGACCTCATTGGAAATGGCCATGGCTTCTAGCCAGGCAGCATGGCTGAAAATGCCTGTAATAGCTGGATGTGACTAAAATTCAAGACTAAAGTTTGCCATGTGATATAAAACTAAAAGAGAATAAATTCTGCTCATCTACCACCTGGAGTCAGGTAGAGAAACAACCAATATCGAATCGGGCAAACTGGGCCACAGGGAGCCATGGGCACGTGCCTGAGCGCTAGAGCATTCTGGATCCAGTGGTGAGTCGGACCATGGGGTCACTCCTGGGTCTGAGTTCACTGTGGGCTGGAAAGCCTTGCATTTGTGCTCTGCATCTGGCCTGCTTGATGGTCTGAAAGGGACAAGCTGCTAGACCTTCAAGCAAGTTGGAAGGTCCTAGCTACAGAGTGTCAGCTCCACATTTTCAAGCTTCTTAAGTTCCAGGGTTCTGCTGTTCCAGCTATCCCAGAGTTACAGTTCCAACACCACCAAGACTGTCTGCAGAACCTTGATTAATGCAGGGATTGTCCTGCACCTGGGGGCTGTAAATAGTTGTGTTCAAGTAATGCCCAATGGTATAGTAACCTACTTAAGTAGTTAATGGATGCACAGAAAGTTTACCCCTGATTTAAAGCAAGCGCACCAATGCCGGCCAACCAACTGCAACACAGGCTTGCAACAAAATAGTACTGGGTACCCAGGGACAGATTCTGGGGCGTCATCTGAACAAGGGAACTGGTACCATTTGGGGTTTGTCAGTGGTAAATATATGCAGCAGTTAGCTAGTCAGAGGGCTGGTGACTGCAAGTATTGAAATATGCTTGTCTGTAAAGAGGATATGATTGTCTGCTGATGCCAATATTCAAACAATTCAAAATGTTACTTAACCTCTGCTCCAACCACCCCCCTTCATAACTCGTCCTCTGTAAACAAAAGATGTTTGACTATTTTGGAAAATATTAACTCGTAAGCATATTTTTTGTGAGCATATTAGCGCAAGACTTTAATTCAACATGTTGAGATTGGGGGGTTTGATGTATGGTATTCTATGTGTTGGGGTGACTGTGCAGGGAGGTGGGTTGGTGCAGCATCCCAGGGGTCTGCACTGTTAAATATCTGACTCACTTAAAATGTACACTGGGTGGAGGCACCACGCTATATTTATTCTGTCTTGGGAAAGAACCCCCTTAACAGCAAAATGGAAACACAGGCCCCTTAATTTTGGTCTGGCCTGCAAGGCAGGGGGTAGCAGCCCTCTAAGACACGGTGCCAGGGCTACAAAGGTGTTTACAGACATCTTTCTTAAATCTCGCATCTGCTAGTTTGAGTAAACTTCTACTCATCCCTGTATTTATGCCCAAGAAAAATATGGCCTTGAAGTCATTTCTGATTAGCCCATGCAGGTACTTCTATGCTTCTGTCATGTCACTCATTTCCTGTCTCTTTTTGAGATTGTACATGTTCAACTCCTGCAGCCTCTTCTCTTAAGTCAGGTGCCCCAGACCCTGGGCTGTCTTAGTTGCCCTGTATTGCATTCTTTTACCTTATCTCGGTCTTCCTCAGGTGTGAACTCCAGTACCTTGCACTGCACTCTAAATGATGTCTCACCAATAACCTGCACAGTGGGAAGATTATCTCCCAGCTTCTGCTGTTGATTTTCTCCATATGCATCCCAACATTGTAGTTACCTTTTCCATAGCACTGTTAAAGAGTGCTGTAAATTTTAGGTTTTCTGATATAATGACCCCTAGGACCTTTTCCTACATCATGCATTCCAGTACCACCTGCCCCTCCATTATATATTGCACCGTTGGATTCCATCCCAATTGTACATAGCTTTGCAGTTTTTCACATTGTTGCATAGCTGCCAGATCTTCGACTAGTTCTTCAATCTGCCCAGATCCTCCACAGCTTCCTTTATCCCCACCTATGTGTCAGCCCTTGCTCAGATCTTCATGTAATCTGGGAATAGATAGACCTTGCCCCTTGTGCCTTCCCGTATGTCACAGAGTGAGTTACTATAATATATTGCACTCAATATGCTGATAGCTTTTCTTTACTTTTCTGTCTTAAAAGATTTATAGGGCCAGATATTCAAACAATAAATATGGCTGTTAGCATGGATGCTGCTATATCTTAAACAAAAGGGCAGCACAGTGCTATGTAATTAGCACGTCTACACTAAAGGTTAACCTACTACTATGCAAGGCTTCATATAGGGTACAGTTGTATATATACAGGTTGCTGGAAGTGCTAACAGGCAGCCAGTTTAGCGCCAGTTAATAATGCTTCCAGGAAATGGGTTTTAAAAATGCACTACTGAGGGTGAATTAACATAACCAGTTCTGCACCCAGAAAAGTTCATACCTCCTGCTCCCGGTCCCTATAGCAGCCATATTAAAATTAGAATGTAACCCTTGGTAGCCAAGGTGATACCCTCCCACTCCAGATCCCCATTCTAGCCATATTAAAATTAATATGTAAATCCTGGTAGTCAGGGGGGGAGAGCAAATGGACACTGATGCCAGGATGGAGTGGATCACTAGACTACCAGGGATTACTTCTATTTCTATAAAAACGTGGCATGGTGGCCAGCCCAGTGACCTGGATGGCTGAGGCACCAAGACTCACCTGTCATCGCACTGGTGACCTGGGGTCGGAAGCAATCTCAGGGCATTGGGGGTCAGTCAGGGAGAGGATGATCAAGTGTCTGGAGGACAGCCCTCCTTATCTAGGGAGGGGGGACACTGGCTCCAGCATTCACCTCACCACTAGCGGTGGCTGGGGAAACAGGCAGCTAGGACCACAATGTGGGGAATGGAGGAGTGGCAGGCATTAATATCCTATGCACGGGAGTGTGCGTAGACACATCTGGAAGGCATTGCATGTCCACTCCTCTGATGGGAGGAAAAGCAGAAAATGGCTGGCGGTGGAGCAGGATGATAGCGACCCCTAGCAGGCTCTGCATCAAAGCTACAGGGACCTCTCCCAGAAACCAGATTTGTTCTGACAGCAGACAGGTGTCACAGACCCCTGCCATGGAGAGCAAGCCATGGGGGAAGATCGGGATTGAGGTAAGTCCCTAGGACGTTGGGTGTTGGGGCTGGGGGTGGTTCATTGAGTAGCTCACCCCAGTGGGAGGAGTAAAAGAAATTTTTTAAAAAATGGCATGGGGGCAAGGAGTAGTAAAGGGATCCACTAAACCAACAGGATTTTCATATTAATTTTAACATAGGTTGAACAGGGAGCAAGAGTGGGAAGGGATCCACTAGACTACCAGAATTCACATATTAATTTTAATATGTCTAGAACTGGGATTGAGAGTGGGAGAGGGGTCAACTAGACTCACCATTGATTAACTATTAATTTTAATATGGCTGTACAAGGACGATGACCTACATCCTTTCAGGGAGGGGACCACTGTCCTTAGCGAATAGTTCAAATGTTTCATTGGCAAGCATTTAAACTACACAAGGTTAAAAAATGTCAGCCACACCTTAATAGTTTCAAAAGTGTTTTTTGTTTTATTCTTCTTTGTTTATCTCATAAGATCCCAGTTGCCCAAAGTTTCACCTTGTTAGGCTTCTTCTGGGATGTGATCCGCGCATAAACATATTTACAAATTGAGTATAATATTTATTTCCATATCATAAACATTTTATAATTGTTTTTTATAAAAAACATATTTTGGTAATAGTTGATTCATGCCACTAGAGGGAGAATGCCATCTGTTTCTAACGGTTAAGTTAAAAAACACATTTTTTCTAAATGTTGAGGCTGTTCTAAATATCTTAATACATATATATATATATTCAGTAGGTCATATAAACTAATGCATAGTGCACAGACTCCTTAAGTCACTCTCAGACTGTCCTGTACACCAGTTTTCACCACGTTACTCATCTAACATGTTAATGTTTTTCTTGTATGTTCACATAGTAATAGCTTAGTTAACCTGTTATTAGTACTTTAAAATCATTCTGCAGGTCTGTAATGTAATACCACATATCTGTACAGTTTATCAGGTATGCTCCTTAATTTTTAGCCTTTTAAAGAAACTAAAACTTAATTCAAAGTACATACCTTAATTACAGGCATGAAACATGAAAAGATTGCTTTAAGATAGATTTGGTTCACTCAGTAGTGCTCTGTCTATGTATTATACGTACAACATTTAAAAAAAGGTGGATTAGACATACTTTTCAGTAATTGTTTGCTTAATCACAGATTAGTAATTATTTCATTCGATGAATATGACTGACCTAGAAACTCCAGGTTTTATCACACTCTTCCAGTATTGCATTTGTTCTGTCAGTATCCCTTCTGTGGATAGTAACAAGAAAAGGTTTAGCTTTAGCAAGTAATAAGACTTTTCTCTTTTAAATTGGTGCCAATCATGAATTATTATCTCCTAACCTTTGTCTGTTTTAACTACTGGTTAGCTGCTTACAACAGGACACAGGTGGTGCTAGTCTAAAAGTGATGAAACAGAGACTGGTTTGTTTTGTAGTTTGCAACAGTTCAAGTTACAACAGTATTCAGTGTTAACCTACAAAAAATACAGCTTATTTAGTGTTGCTTGCAGCTTACTAAGTAATGCTAACAGCTATGTTTTAACACAGGGTTATACTCTGCACTGTTTTTAGTCAATGCATCACCATAAGCTGAGTGTTTCAACTAAACATAGGTGGTATTTCTTAGCATTAAAATTTACAACATAGTACAGTTTCAAGTGAACGGAGCTCCAAGTAGCAAAGGTGATTAGTGGTGTAAAGAGACCTTACCAGAGGCTTAGGCACCATGTGTTCTGTCCAACACTTAGTGTCTCTGAGCACTGTGTTTCCAAGGCTGTTCATTTTTATGTCAATGGACCGAGGGGCGGAGACTAAGCTGCATGACCTGGATGAGTCACCATGCAATGGGACCCAATCATGAGTTAGGCAAGTTTGCCTAGCAGCAGTAAACACCACACTGTGTATAATAACGTAGTGTGGCACTTTCTGCCCCAAGGTCCCATGTTTTTAATAGAAACAAAGACTCTGATGGCAGATGAGGACCGCTTGGCCCACCTAGTTTGCCCATTTCCCTACCTAATGGATAAGCTGCAGATCCTAGTTAACCAACAGCCTACTTCCTCCTACCCCCCACTAGAATTGCCTTATGTCTGTCCCATGTATTCTTGAATTCCCCCACTGTTTTTGACTCAACGACCTCCTTAAGAAGGCTGTTCCATGCATCTACAACCCTCTCTGTGAAGAAATACTTCCACACATTACCTCTGAGCTGTCCCCCCTCTATCTTCAAATTGTGCCCCCTTGTTCTTGCACAACTCTTTTTCTGAAAGATGCTACCCTCTTGGACTTTGTTGATTCCCTTGAGGTATTTGAAAGTTTCTATCATGTCCCCCCTCTTCCTCCTTTCCTCGAGGCTATGCATCTTAAGCTCCTTTAGTCTTTCTTCATATGTCTTCTGGTGCAAACCCTGCACCATTTTGGTTGCCCTCCTCTGGACAGCCTCCACCTCATGTCTTTGCGCAGATGGGGTTTCCAGAACTGTACACAGTACTCCAGATATGGTCTTACCAACTGTCTGTACAGAGGGCCAACAACTTCCAGTTTTCTACTGGTGATGTCTCTCCCTATGCATCCCAGTACCCCCACAGCCCTTCTTACTGCCTTCTCACATTGTTGGCCCACCTTTAGGTCATCTGATATAACTACCCCCAAGTCCCTTTCCATTGTTGTTGTTGTCAGTATCTCACCCCCACTGTGTACTCTTCCCCTGGGTTTTTGTTTCCCAGGTGCATTACTTTGCACTTCTTTGCATTGAATCTAAGCTGCCATACATTTGATCATTCCTCCAACCTTGCCAAGTTCCTTTTCATCCTTTCCACCACACCTTGTGTATCGACCCTGTTGCAGATCTTTGTGTCATCTGCAAAGAGACATACTTTTCCTTTCAGTCCCTCTGCAATGTCACTTATAAAGACATTAAAAAGGACTGGCCCCAGTACTGAACCCTGTGGTACCCCACTAGTAACCCCCTTTTCTTCACTGTGGACTCCATTTACTATTACCCTCTGTGTCCTGTTGTCCAGCCAGTGTTTTACCCAGGCTGCCACCCTGGGACCCACTCCCAGGCTAGCTAATTTGTTTATTAATCTTTTGTGCAGGACTGTGTCAAATGCCTTGCTAAAGTCTAGGTAGGCCGTGTCCACAGCCCTCCCTGGTCTACTACTTTGGTCACCCAGTTAAAGAAATCAATTAGATTTGTCTGACATGACCTTCCTGCTGTGAATCTATACTGCCTTGGGTCCTGTGCCCCACTGGCCTCTAGGTACTCAACAATTATTTCCTTCAGAAGTGATTCCATCATTTTCCCTACCACTGAGGTCAAACTGACAGGTCTTTAGTTTCCTTGCTCCCACTTTTATGAATGGGAAATCACATCCACCCTCCTCCAGACCTCAGGTACCACACTATCCTCCCATGATTTATTAAAAAGGGTAGTCAGTGGTGTTACTAGTTCTTCCCTTAGTTTTTTAGAATTCTGGGGTAAATTCCATCAGGCCCCATTGCTTTATGCACCTTCAGTTTTAAGAGTTCTTTCAGAACCCTTTCTTCTGTGAAAGGACTAATATCAACCCCCCTATCCAGAGTGCTTCTGTTGACTGGATTAGGTATATCTCTCCTTTCTTTTCCATTGTGAATACTGAGCAGAAGTATTCGTTCAGTATCCCAGCTTTTTCACTGTCGCTCTCTGCCCAACCACCTTCCTCTTTATTCAGCCTCAGTATCCCTGTCTTAGTCTTTCTTTGCTCCCTAATGTACCTATAAAAGGTTTTATCCCCCTTCTTAACCAAGTTGGCTATCTTTTCCTTGGTTTGGCCCTTTGCTATTCTGATTGTCTTCCCCACTACCTTCTGCTTTAACTGGTACAGTTCTCTGTCCTGCTCCTTCTGTGTCTCCTTAATACAACACTTGAGTGGCTTTTGACCAGCCTATCCATTGCTTTGTTTCTTTCTCTTTCTGGTTGCTGTGGATCACTTCTTGTCTAAGTGCAAGCATAGAATTTCAGCCTCTAAACATTAGCCAAGTCACGTGTCATAACTACTGGTTAAATGCCAGACCAAAGCCATATGATTATAGTTGGGAGATGTATTCTCATACAAGGTGTAGAATCCCGAAAGGTTTAATGAGTAGTACAATCAATCAGTTGACAGGCAGAGTGGGACTGATTTATTGTCAGTTTATAAAACATAACTGATGAGAATATTCCCATCTACATCTCAAGTCCCAGTTCTTTGTACAGTTATGTTTTCAGGTAAACTCAGTATCAATTTGTTCACATAGGTAGAAGGTCATCCACTGCTGTTGGAAGTCAAGTGGGAGAGGCAAAAGATACCCTGGTGACAGAGTAGCACAATATTGCAAATACATTTACAGGGACTGATAATATGTTGCCAGCAGTCACCTAGAAGGGGAGAGGGGGCAACACAGGACAGTCAGGTGGGTAGCTGATTTGTGCAGGGGGAATCTCAGACATTTTTTTTTGTATTAATGGTTCTGTGTGACTGTCACAGGTCAAACGAGGGTCTTTTTTTAAATTATTTTTGGTATGTATCTAACAGTTTGAACTGTAGAGATTGTTTACCAGCTAGTCCCCCAGTTTTCCTCATCATTGAGACTAAATCTGTCGCAAGTTGTATTCAAGGTATAAATCCAAAACATCTCCCTATTTTCTACTGCTTTTGTCTGGTTTTCCCCTCTTTCAGGAGGATGCACATGTTCAACACCCCAAAATTTCAAAGAAGAGGGTTATGACCTGCTTCTGCAAAATGGATGGCTATAGGGGATGCTTCAGTCTTTAACTTAATGTTACTCTTATGTTTGGATATGCTCAATTCCAGGGGTCTGGTGGCCATACCAACATAATGTTTGGAGATGGGCAGGTTAAGAGGCAGATAATATAGTCAGTGTCGCAGGTCATGTAGCTTTTGATGTTATATGTCTTGTTCTCATTAGGATGTTTAAACTCATTTTTTTTTCAAAGTATTGTTGCAATGGCAACATCTGCCACAGGGGTGCATGCCTGGAGATAATGGTCCTAATAAAAGTTGTCCTGTCCTATTTGAGACATTCTTTTGTTCTGATTGCACCAGCCTGTCCTTGATAATATTAACCCTCTTTGAGGCATATATGGGTTTCTGCATAAAACCTGCAATTCTAGTAGGTCTTAATGTATCCCAATGTTTATTAACAATGTGTCAATGGGTTCAGTGAACCCAGAGTATTTGAGGGGTAGTACCATTTTGTTACTTGTGTCTTCGTTTGTGTCTATATTTTCACATGGTGTGGCAGTTTTACATATTGCTTCCTTTATGGCCTGTCTGCCATATCCTCTACTACTAAACCTAGCAGCCATATCATCGATACCCTTGGTGTTTTCTATACTCTCACAGCTGTTGCATGCCACTCTCAGCTTCTGTGAGTACGGTATGCTCCTGATGAGATGTGGTGGATGGTGGCTGTGTAAATGAAGTAAGGTACAGTGGTTAGTGTCCTTTCTGTACAAGCAATGTTCAATTGCTGTTTCACTCATGTAGATAAGTAAGTCAAGGAAGGGTATTTCTGTTGCACTAGCATTCATCATGAATTGTAAATTGTCACCTACTGTGTTGAGATGGTCATGGAAGGCCTCAAGGTCACCCATGGACCCCTCCCAGACAAAAATCAAATCATCAATATATCTTCTATACAGTATAATATGTTTAAAGAAGGGATTGCACATAGGGTTATTGATGAACTATGTTTCAAAATGTTCCATGAAGAGGTTAGCGTATGTATTTTATTTTATTTATTTATTTTCAAAAAATTGGATTTACAAACCTTTGAGTCAAAGACTCATTTACAAAGGCACCTCATCACAGGGAGGGGAGACAACATATTTGTGAAGCAAGACAGTGGAGAACAATACAGGTGAGATACAGAAGAGTATACAGAGCAAGGCATTTCAGAGAGCAAAAATAGGCAAGATACAGATGAGCATACAAAATTAAGCTAGTTAGTGTCCCAGTGGAGCACTCAGGTTACAGTGCGTGCTGTACAGACTACAACAAGCTATTTTAAGTGGACTAGTACATACGTCATGCTATAAGGGGCAGATTGGTTCAGAACGGTGCACTCGGAAAGCCTTATAATGGGCATTTACAGCTCCGAGTGTCAGTGAGATGTTTGCGTAGGGCGAATTTGAAGGGGCTGATTTTGGAGATGTTTGTAATGTGCGATGGGAGGGAGTTATACCAGGAAGGTGCTCTGTAGTGAAATGACCTTTGAGCAAGTGAGGTCCTAGCTCTGGGCACCTGGAAGGTGGCTTTGGTAGTATTGCAGGTGACGACCGAATGGGAGGCCCGTTGAAGGGGTGTAGTGACTCCTGGGGGGCAGAGCTCAAGTAGAGCCTTTTTTGCCGGTATACAGGTGTTGTATTGCAGACGTTCTTCAAAAATGAGCATGTTTGAGGCAGAGTAGAGCTGGCATGTGTGAGTTCTGCTGGGGGCACCAGTGAGAAGCCTGCAGGCTTTGTTGATAGAGGTCTGGACTTTGATGAGGGCAGTGGGGTCAGCAGCTGCATAGGTAGGGAGTCCATAATCAACCAAAGACAGGATGGAGGAAGTGATAGCCAGTCGTAGGGCAAACTCAGGGAAGCAGTCTTTGTGGTGGTAGAGGAGTCCAATCCAGGCATTCATGGCAGAGGACAAATAGTTAAGATGGGCATGGAAGGAGAAAGCCGAGCCGAAGGTGATGCCCAGGTATTTGTATGTTGATACCTGTTCAAGGGGGTGGAGGGTACTGGGAATGATGCAAAGGGGAGCATTTCTGGAGTTACTTTGGCGATGTGCAAAATCATAGTTTTTGTCTTCTTGAGGTTCAGAACTAGACGATGGTCGAGGAACTATTTTTCAGCTTGGCTGAAGGTGAGTTGCAGGGAGCTCTGGAGTGTGAGTGGGTTGGGGTGTGAGGTGATGAGGACTGCGTTGTCGGTGTATAGAAGCATTTTGCCTGTGCAGGAGCTGGGAAGGGTGTTTAAAAAGAGACTGAACAATGTGGGGTTCAGGATGGAGCCTTGAGGGACCCCGGAGTATACAGGTAGGGCTGTTGATAGGATACCATTTAATTTGACCCATTGGGATCTATCCCTGAGGTGGCTGGAGAACCAGGCCAGTGGGCCAGATGAGAAGCCCAGCTGATGGAGGGATTCAAGCATTAGTGGGTGACACACAGTGTCAAAGGCCTTGGACAGGTCAATGAACACTGCCCTGGTGATCTCCCCAGCATCAAGTGCAGAGTGTATTTGGTGAAAGAACTCCAATAGGGCTGTAGTGGTGCTGTGACCCGGGCGGAAGCCATGCTGCTCTGGGCATAGTATGTTGTATTTGGATAGATAATCCACGAGTTGGGTGGATACTATTTTCTCCAGGGCTTTCAAGGTGGGGGAGGATGGAGATAGGTCTGTAATTGTTTGATGATGTGCGGTCTCCATTTTTATGGATTGGGGTAATTTCAGCCAATTTCCATGCACCCTGGAATTGGCCGAGGCATAGGGATCGGTTAAGAAGTCAGTGAGGGGGGCTAACATGACACCAAGTGTTAGGTGGAGTATCCTGGAGTCAAGGGGGTCACAGCTCGGGTTGTGGGAGGAGAGGGCTTTTATGAGAAGTAGCTTGGTGTCATGGGGAGAGATGGTCCTGAAGAGAAATGGGAGATGGGAAATAGCTGGGTGGTTGGATGCATGGACTGGGTCAAAGAAGTGGGCAGGAAGGACTGCACTTAGGGCAGAAAATGTTGTGTTGAGGCAGTCAGCAACACGTGGTAGGTCAGTATTAATTGTGCCATTAATAACCATCTGAGAAAGGGGGGAGAGTGGGTCTTCCCATTAAGCTCCTTTATGTTATCCCAGAAAGCTCGGGCAGAGCCCCAGAATGAGGTCAAGGCGGTTTGATAGTAACTGGCCTTGGCTTGTCTTATGGTCCAGGTGCATTGGTTGCGACCGGCATTATAGGCTTGCCTGTCAGCTGTCCTGCCAGACTCAACAGCAATGTGCCACAGGTTATCCCGCTGCTTCAGTTGCTGGATCAGAGAGGGGGAAATCCAGGCAGCATTGTGTCTCTTGGAGCAGGTGTTGGTGACAGGGGCCAAGATGTCACAAGCCTTGCAGAAGGCACTGGTGAGGAAGGCTAGGGCTGTATCTATATACCTGTGGTGGGATGTAGGGGCCATGGTGCTGCCCATGGCTGTCCCTTTTGTTTGTTTGTAATAGGTGCCATTAAATCTGAAATAATTCTCATAAAACACCAGTCTGGCCAGCTCTAGTAATGTACTGGTTGGTGGTGTGTGTATATTTCTGATCTTGTTAATACCAATCTCCAATGTGTGTAGGCCTGCCTAATGAGGTATGCAGATGTATATCTCTTTTACATCCATTGTGCACAGCATTAGATGTTTGTGCATATCAGGGTGTAAAGTTTGGTTCAATTCTGTGATAATTCTAATCACATCATTGGTGTCCCGCAGGTAACTCTCCATCTTAATTACTGCTTCACTTGCAAAATGGCTGACAAAATTTGACAGTCCTTCCAAAATAGAGTCATTGCCAGATACAATAGGGCGAGCTGGTGGGTTTTCTAGGTTATCATGAATTTTAGGTAATCCATTAAAAAAACTGATTTTTTGGAAATTTTTTTAAAGAGTTTCACCATTCCTTTCTGTTAGATGTTCTAAATCTTGTTCTGTTGTGATAGTTTCATTTAAGCTGTCCATTATTCTTCTGATTGGGTCCCCAGGTTGCCTCTTATAATTTGCTGAGACATGTAGCAAGTTTTCACACATATTTATGTATTTGCTTTTGTCCATCACTACAATTCCTCCCACCCAATCTGCTGATTTAATCACTATGGGTTCATCCTGTTCTAGTTCTTTCAGGGCATTAGCTTTGGATCTGTTTAAGTTATATTTAGGAGTTGGGTTAGGGGTGTCCCTTAGAATTGTTTCTACATCCATAAGTACTTGATTTATATAGGCTTCCACATAAGGATTTCTACCTTTGGTGGGATTAGAGGTTGATTTGTGTTTCATATCCACTTTCATGATTCTGATTTCAGGTGCCTGGAGTGGTTGGGGGTGAAACTGCTCCTTCGGGCGTATCTGTCTAAAGACTTTGAGTAGATCACTCATGATCTTGAATCTGTCCAGGGGGGTCAATGGGGAAAAGGAAAGGCCCCTACTCAACACCTGTGTCTTTGCATTAGTTAGTGTTTTCGCACTTAGATTGAAAATGACTATATCATCTTGCCCTTGTATCCAACTCCTCCTCTTACTCTGCCTGTATCTCCTCTTCCTCCTTTTGGTGCTACTGTTGGTTTTTGGTCTGTTTTTTCTACATAACCTTGGGACCTAGTAAAGTACCTCTGTTGCTGTTCTTCTGGGTAATGGTCCTGTCTGGGTCTTGTCTCTGTCTTCAGCATAAAAAAACTTGCCTAGAGGGTTGTTGTGGCTGTGGTATTCTGTCAGTTTTCTATGTGTAGCTATCTGAGCTGTCTCAGTCAGTCTCTGATCTTGTGCTCCTATATCCAGTTTTGATTATCCAATTATAGACCCTGTCAAGTTGGTAATCATTTGAATCCTGTTTAAGTTTCTTTAATTTTTTTTTTTCAAGATTCTCCTCAAATTCATTAAGGTTTTTTTTTTAATATCTTCTAGTTTTTTTCCTAAATGTTTCTTCTTCTGTAGCCAACTTTAGTTGGTCCTGGATTTTTTTAATGTCCTCACAGAGTTCTCCTGCCTGTTAAGTCATTACTGCATCTATTTCGAATGCCCTCCCATCTATCTGACAGTTTCTTAGATTCAACACCAGTGTTAGGTTCTATGAGGACTCTAAGTCCTCTAGCAATTCTTTTATAATTTAGATACTCTTTGATTGTTATACCATGCCATTCAAGTTTGATATCTTTTGTTTGTAGTTGTTCTAACCTATTTTTTCCATTCCTGTTCATTGTTGGCCACGTTTAGTTGCAGACCCTGCCACAGGGAGCAAGCCGTGGGGAAAACCGGGATTGAGGTAAGTCCCTAGGATGTTGGGTGTCAGGGCTGAGGGGGTGGAGTAGCCTGCCCCAGCAGGGGGAGAAAAATTAATTTAAAAAAATGGCATGGGGACAAGAAGCAGTAATGGGATCCACTAGACCAACAAGGTTTTCATATTAATTTTAATATAGGCTGAACAGGAAGCGAGAGTGGGAGGGAGTCCACTAGACTACCAGAATTCACATATTAATTTTAATATGTCTAGAACTGGGATTGAGAGTGGGAAGGGGGTCAACTAGACCACCAGTGTATAACTATTAATTTAAACATGGCTGTACTAGGGTGATGGCCTACATCCTCTCAGGGAGAGGACCACTGCCCTTAGTTAATGGTTTAAATGTTTCATTGGCAAGCATTTAAACTAACCAAGGTGGGTGGCAGAAGGAAGCAAGAAGAATAAAACTGCCCACCCACACAGGTTACTTTTGTCAGCAGGGAGGACCCTAAGGTCAGAAAATCATCAATGATAACCAAACTAGGAAAAGGTAGAATGGTGAGGAAGAAGAGAAAGGGAATTAAAGGCTGGGTGGGGGTGTAATGAGGAAAAGCATGAGGATAAAAGGAAGAATGACAGGAGGGGAAGTAGTAAAGTATGGAAGGTCATGTGTGTGAATGCTCACAGCCTGGGAAATAAAATCCTGAATCTAGTGGCTTTGATGGCAGAGGTTGACCTGGATATTATAGCTATTATCGAGACATGTTATAATGGGAACTATGACTGTGATGTAGCTATACCAAGATATACTCTATTCAGGAAAGCTAGGGAAGGAAAAAGAGAGGAGGGGTAGTTCTTTACATTAGGGAGGGTATAAAATCAACTGAGGTACGGGGACTGCAGGGGGGCAGAGGCCCAGTAGGTCACCCTAGAGATGGGCAATGTTACTGCTATTCACACAGGCATCTAGCACAAGGGGAACAGTTGGACAAGGTTCTAGTGGAAGCCATTCATAAGATGGTGACTAAAGGAGAAGTGCTGCTGGTAGGTGATTTGAATCTGCCAGATGTTGATTGGAACATCCCAGCTGTAGCCTCAGCCAGGAGCAGTGACATACTGGACTCCCTGCAAAGAAGCATGCCTCAAGCAGCTAGTGCTAGAGGCCACCTGAGAAGGTGTGATTTTGGACCTGGTACTCACCAATGGGGACAAAATTGCAGATGTCATGGTGGGTGGACACCCATGGTTCAGTGATTATCGCATGGTATGGTTAAGTAGGAGTACACAGACAAAGTCAAGCCACATGAAAGCAAGGATTCTGGACTTTAGGAGGGCAGATTTTGCAGAGTTGGGGGTATATCTCAGGAAAGCCCTGGCAGGAGGGGGGACATGGGTGGGGGTGGGGTTCAGGAACAGTGGCCCATCTAAGAGGAGCCATAGTGGAGGCAACAAACCTTTGTGTTAGGAAAATTAATAAAGGCAAAAGAAAAAGGAAACCATTATGGTTCATAAAACAAGTGGTGGGATGGTAAGAGTGAAAAAGTTGGCTTTCATAAAGTAGAAGGAAACACAGAAGGAGGAGGACAGGGTAGTGTACCTGCATAGGCAGAGGGAGGCAGGGAAGGCAGTCAGGAGCACACATGAACAAACCAAGTAAAAAATAGCCCAGGCAATAATGAAAGAGAACAAGACTTTTTATAGGTATGTTAGTAAAAGGAGAAAGACAAAGGGTGGGATGGGACGTTAAACTGAGGTCCCATCTACCTGGTCTGGTGGTAGTTCAGGTAGCTGTTAAAGGTTCCATAGCACTTCTCGAAAAAAGAGTAGAGGAATTTTTTTTATTAATACTTTCAAAAATCAAAAAGGAAGATACTAAACATGTTAAATTCACATGAAAAATAATATGTAAATCAAATGAAGCGCAATATATCAAATATGTATTATATCATTCTCCCATCCCCAAATCAGATATAAACAATGATGTTTAGGTCACATCGAAAAATTAATATAGAAATCCAAAGCAAAAATAAAATTAAGTATTTGATTCATGCTCCTTATATTCACTGCAAAATGGCTCACTAAATCAAGAAAAGAAAACCTCATTGAAAATACCTATGTTAATTCTGTGCAATATCACCCCTCCCCAGGCTCAAAGAGTGTGGTACCTTTTCCCTCTAATTAGATTTCAGAACAAACCTTTAAACAAAAAGGATTTACAGAATAGTCCTTGTCTGGCCACAGAAAGACTTAAGATTTTAAAAAAAAAAATATATATATATATATATATATATATAATGGTAGCAGGGTAGTGCTACCATAGTTAGGGTTGAAGAGCCATTTACATGTTAAACCTAAAGTTTTGCACCTTAATAACTTTGCAACCGTTCAATGGATTTGTCTGAAATTTGGAATACACGATCAAGACACATATGCCTTGGGATCTACCAAGATTCGTAGCGGTCGGATATATGGTTGCAGAGTTATTAAGTGTGATCTGCGCGTGCATTTATGCTTTTTTTTTATTCTACGGTCACGCCTACAGGTAGCACGGTTTGCGTAACCTGTCCAACATCTTCAGGGAATGTGCAGCCGGGGTCCCCAATGTGCCTTTTGAAGATTTCATGAAAAAATATTAAATGGTTCAAAAGTTATTCAAAAAACAAGTTCCCATTAAAAATCAATGGAAAAAGTTAACAAAAAGTTTGACAGTGTCGCAAATGCAGTTTTTTCTTTTGCAAATGGCCCTTTTACTGTGGCAAATCCACCATTTTGTTTTCAGTTAGTGATCAGAAAAATGCTTGGCATTTAAATATGGGACCATCTAGCAACACAATTCTTTTTGTGTTTACCTAATCGAACCCTGAGGATGCTAGGCATGTCTTTATTTTTAGGTTAAGCACCCTAGAAATATGTTTTTACAATTTCTGGAAAAAGTAGTGTCACAAAGTAGTGTCACACTCATGAAAGTGTTGCAAATTTTTGCGAAAGCTTTCGCAAATCACGACACTACTTTACGACACTATGAATCAGTTATATGAGTTAAATGAGGGCACTTTAATATAGTCAGTACATTTAGGAGCAGCCCAGGTTGCTTATGTCCTCTCTTTAAAGTAACTGATTCGGTGTAATTACATTGGCGATGCCTGCTAAGACAAGAATTATGAGATGGATTCTGCGGAACAGGGGACCGTTTCTCTTCAAAAAATAAGGTATGCCAACTAGGGTGTGGAGATGCATTTTGTTCTTTACAGTTTACAAACTGCATACAAACAAACAGAAACACATAACTTCTCAGGTTGCCTCTGTGGCGGTGCTATAAAGGTGTACAGTATCCATTAAAGATAGCTGAACCTCCCAGCGCTAAAATGCAAGGCACTGGTCTTCAAAAGGCACAGCAACTGCTCAGAATGTGTAGCAATTTCTTACCCCAGGGTGCACCCCCAAACAACATATCACAGCTTGGTGTACCTTTTCTAGTCACAAATTACAAATGAATACATTTGAAAAAATAATACATTTTAGAATAGGCTATGGCAATCATCTATTTGTTAAGGAATATTTCGAGCAAGTGAGTTCAGTGTTTTCCTAGTTTGTCCAGAAATAGCGCTACTATTTTGTGGTAAGTCAGCATATTTTCCTGTGGCCGGAGTAAAAATGTGAAAAGATATTGTGCTATGCCAAAGTGCATGGTAACTGAAAGGGAAGTCCCATTAAGTGTTTGCATGAAGTCTCATTTAAGTATTTCAACAATGCGTTTAGTGTTTTAGAGCTGGCATGTCTTCATGATTCGCACCCCTATAGACACTTTTTTTGTAACATGACGTACCATGGCCAGCACCCTTCCCAAAACAAAATACATCTTCTGGGGGCATTCTGCCATCTGCATAAGTCCCCCTATTTTAGAGTATTACTAGTTGCTTGTCGACAAACCATTTCAAAAGTTTTTTTTAATTATACCTATTTCTAGCAAAACATTGAAGTGCCTGTCTTTGTTATGTTATTTGTATCCCTGACCTAAGATATGTGATGTTGAAGTTTTAATTTAAAAGTTCCTTTTCTTTTGCCACACCCACTATGAGCACAATAAACATCTTGGCGTGGTGATGCGCTGATTCTGTGTGCTAGACCATCCTAAGACATCCACAGTATGGCTTTTGTGCACAGTGTGAGGTTAAAAAGTAACCTAAATAGAAGAACTTTAAAAATGGTACCGGCAGCCGATGCAATAACTTGAGTCAGTTATTAAATGCACGGACTTGAGTACTTTATAAAAAATAAGTAAATAATACATTCTCTCTTGCCACGCCCACTATGAGCAGAATAAACATCTTGGTGTGGTGCTGGGACACTATGAATCAGTTATATGAGTTAAATGAGGGGACGTTAATATAGTCAGTCCATTTAGGAGAAGCCCAGGTTGCTAATGTCCCCTCTTTTAAGTAACTGATTCGGTTAATTACATTGGCGATGCCTGCTAAGACAAGAAGTATGAGACGGATTCTGCAGAACAGGGAACTGTTTCTCCCCGGAAAATAAGTTATGCCACCTGGGGCATGGAGATGCATTTTGTTCTTTACAGTTTACAAACTGCATACAAACAAACAGAAACACATAACTTCGCAGGTTGCCTCTTTGGCAGTGCTATAAATGTGTACAGTATCCATTACAGATAGCTGAACCTCCCAGCACTAAAATGCAAGGCACTGGTCTTCAAAAGGCACAGCAACTGCTCAGAATGTGTAGCAATTTCTTACCCCAGGGCGCACCCCCAAACAACATATCACAGCTTAGTGTACCTTTTCTAGTCAAAAATTACAAATGAATACATTTGAAAAAATAATTTGTTTTAGAATAGGCTATGGCAATCTTCTCTTTGTTAAGGAATAGTTCAAGCAAGTGAGTTCAGTGTTTTCCTAGTTTGTCCAGAAATAGCTCTAATATTTTGTGGTAAGTCAGCATATTTTCCTGTGGCCAGAGTAAAAATGTGAAAAGATATCGTGATATGCCAAAATGCATGGTAACTGCGGGGGAAGTCCCATTAAGTGTTTGCACGAAGTCCCATTTAAGTATTTCAACAATCGTTTAGTGTTTTAGAGCTGGCATGTCTTCATGATTCGCACCCCTATAGACACTTTTTTGTAACGTGCTGTACCACAGCCAGTACCCTTCCCAAAACAAAATACATCTTCTGGGGGCATTCCGCCATCTGCATAAGTCCCCCTATTTTAGAGCATTACTAGTTGTTTGTCGACAAACCATTTCAAAAGTTTTTTTTAAAATTATACCTATTTCTAGCAAAACATTGAAGTGCCTGTCTTTGTTATGTTATTTGTATCCCTGAACTGAGATATGTGATGTTGAAGTTTTAATTTAAAAGTTCCTTTTGCCAAGCCCACCATGAGCACAATAAACATCTTGGCATGGTGATGCGCTGATTTTGTGTGCTAGACCATCCTAAGACAGCCACAGTATGGCTTTTGTGTGCAGTGTGAGGTTAAAAAGTAACCTAAATAAAAGAACTTAAAAAATGGTACCGGCAGCCGATGCATTGACTTGAGTCAGTTATTAATTGCACGGACTTGAGTACTTTATAAAAAATAAATAAATAATACATTCTCTCTTGCCATGCCCACTATGAACAGAATAAAAATCTTGGTGTGGTGCTGTGACACTATGAATCAGTTACATGAGTTAAATGAGGGGATGTTAATATAGTCAGTCCATTTAGGAGCAGCCCAGGTTGCTAATGTCCCCTCTTTTAAGTAACTGATTCGGTGTAATTACATTGCCGATGCCTGCTAAGACAAGAATTATGAGATGGATTCTGCGGAACAGGGGACTGTTTCTCTCCAAAAAATAAGTTATGCCAACTGGGACGTGGAGATGCATTTTGTTCTTTACAGTTTACAAACTGCATACAAACAAACAGAAACACATAACTTCTCAGGTTGCCTCTGTGGCGGTGCTATAAATGTGTACAGTATCCATTAAAGATAGCTGAACCTCCCAGTGCTAAAATGCAAGGCACTGGTCTTCAAAAGGCACAGCAACTGCTCAGAATGTGTAGCAATTTCTTACCACAGGGCGCGCCCCCAAACAACATATCACAGCTTAGTGTGCCTTTTCTAGTCAAAAATTACAAATGAATACATTTGAAAAAATAATACATTTTAGAATAGACTATGACAATCATCTCTTTGTTAAGGAATATTTTGAGCAAGTGAGTTCAATGTTTTCCTAGTTTATCCAGAAATAGCTCTAATATTTTCTGGTAAGTCAGCATATTTTCCTGTGGCCGGAGTAAAAATGTGAAAATATATGGTGCTATGCCAAAATGCATGGTAACTGAGAGGGAAGTCCCATTAAGTGTTTGCACGAAGTCTCATTTAAGTATTTCAACAATGCGTTTAGTGTTTTAGAGCTGGCGTGTCTTCATGATTCGCACCCCTATAGACACTTTTTTTGTAACGTGACGTACCAGGGACAGCACCCTCCCCAAAACAAAATACATCTTCTGGGGGCATTCTGCCATCTGCATAAGTCCCCCTATTTTAGAGCATCACTAGTTTTTGTCGACAAAACCATTTCAAAAGTTTTTTTTAATTATACCTATTTCCAGCAAAACATTGAAGTGCCTGTCTTTGTTATGTTATTTGTATCCCTGAACTGAGATATGTGATGTTGAAGTTTTAATTTAAAAGTTCCTTTTCTTTTGCCATGCTCACTATGAGCACAATAAACATCTTGGCATGGTGATGCGCTGATTTTGTGTGCTAGACCATCCTAAGACATCCACAGTACGGCCTTTGTGTGCAGTGTGAGGTTAAAAAGTAACCTAAATAGAAGAACTTTAAAAATGGTACCGGCAGCCGATGCATTGACTTGAGTCAGTTATTAATTGCACGGACTTGAGTACTTTATAAAAAATAAGTAAATAATACATTCTCTCTTGCCATGCCCACTATGAACAGAATAAACATCTTGGTGTGGTGCTGTGACACTATGAATCAGTTATATGAGTTAAATGAGCGGACGTTAATATAGTCAATCCATTTAGGAGCATCCCAGGTTGCTAATGTCCCCTCTTTTAAGTAACTGATTCGGTTAATTTCATTGGCGATGCCTGCTAAGACAAGAAGTATGAGACGGATTCTGCAGAACAGGGGACTGTTTCTCTCCGAAAAATAAGTTATGCCACCTGGGGCGTGGAGATGCATTTTGTTCTTTACAGTTTACAAACTGCATACAAACAAACAGAAACACATAACTTCGCAGGTTGCCTCTGTGGCGGTGCTATAAATGTGTACAGTATCCATTACAGATAGCTGAACCTCCCAGCGCTAAAATGCAAGGCACTGGTGTTCAAAAGGCACAGCAACTGCTCAGAATGTGTAGCAATTTCTTTCCCCAGGGCGCAACCCCAAACAACATATCACAGCTTAGTGTGCCTTTTCTAGTCAAAAATTACAAATGAATACATTTGAAAAAATAATTTGTTTTTGAATAGGCTATGGCAATCTTCTCTTTGTTAAGGAATAGTTCAAGCAAGTGAGTTCAGTGTTTTCCTAGTTTGTCCAGAAATAGCTCTAATATTTTGTGGTAAGTCAGCATATTTTCCTGTGGCCAGAGTAAAAATGTGAAAATATATGGTGCTATGCCAAAATGCATGGCAACTGAGAGGGAAGTCCCATTAAGTGTTTGCATGAAGTCCCATTTAGGTATTTCAACAATGCGTTTAGTGTTTTAGAGCTGGCGTGTCTTCATGATTCGCACCCCTATAGACACTTTTTTTGTAACGTGACGTACCAGGGACAGCACCCTCCCCAAAACAAAATACATCTTCTGGGGGCATTCTGCCATCTGCAGAAGTCCCCCTATTTTAGAGCATCACTAGTTTTTTGTCGACAAACCATTTCAAAAGTTTTTTTTAATTATACCTATTTCCAGCAAAACATTGAAGTGCCTGTCTTTGTTATGTTATTTGTATCCCTGACCTAAGATATGTGATGTTGAAGTTTTAATTTAAAAGTTCCTTTTCTTTTGCCACGCCCACTATGAGCACAATAAACATCTTGGCGTGGTGATGCGCTGATTCTGTGTGCTAGACCATCCTAAGACATCCACAGTATGGCTTTTGAGCACAGTGTGAGGTTAAAAAATAACCTAAATAGAAGAACTTTAAAAATGGTACCGGCAGCCGATGCAATGACTTGAGTCAGTTATTAAATGCACGGACTTGAGTACTTTATAAAAAATAAATCAATAATACATTCTCTCTTGCCATGCCCACTATGAACAGAATAAAAATCTTGGCGTGGTGCTGTGACACTATGAATCAGTTATATGAGTTAAATGAGCGGACGTTAATATAGTCAGTCCATTTAGGAGCAGCCCAGGTTGCTAATGTCCCTTTTTTTAAGTAACTGATTCAGTGTAATTACATTGGTGATGCCTGCTAAGACAAGAATAATGAGAGGGATTCTGCAGAACAGGGGACTGTTTCTCTCCGAAAAATAAGATATGCCACATGGGGCGTGGAGATGCATTTTGTTCTTTACAGTTTACAAACTGCATACAAACAAACAGAAGCACATAACTTCACAGGTTGCCTCTGTGGCAGTGCTATAAAGGTGTACAGTATCCATTTCAGATAGCTGAACCTCCAAGCACTAAAATGCAAGTCACTGGTCTTCAAAAGGCACAACAACTGCTCAGAATGTGTAGCAATTTCTTACCCCAGGGCGCACCCCCAAACAACATATCACAGCTTAGTGTACCTTTTCTAGTCACAAATTACAAATGAATACATTTTAAAAAAAAATTTGTTTAAGAATAGGCTATGGCAATCATATCTTTGTTAAGGAATATTTCAAGCCAGTGAGTTCAGTGTTTTCCTAGTTTGTCCAGAAATAGCTCTAATATTTTGTGGTAAGTTAGCATATTTTCCTGTGGCCAGAGTAAAAATGTGAAAAGATATTGTGCTATGCCAAAATGCATGGCAACTGAGAGGGAAGTCCCATTAAGTGTTTGCACGAAGTCCCATTTAAGTATTTCAACAGTGCGTCAACAGTGCGTTTAGTGTTTTAGAGCTGGCGTGTCTTCATGATTCGCACCCCTATAGACATTTTTTTGTAACAAGCTGTACCACAGCCAGTACCCTTCCCCAAACAAAATAAATCTTCTGGGAGCCTTCTGCCATCTGCATAAGTCCCCCTATTTTAGAGCATTACTAGTTGTTTGTCGACAAACCATTTCAAAAGTTTTTTTTTTATTATACCTATTTCTAGCAAAACATTGAAGTGCCTGTCTTTGTTATGTTATTTGTATCCCTGAATTGAGATATGTGATGTTGAAGTTTTAATTTAAAAGTTCCTTTTTCCACGCTCACCATGAGCACAATAAACATCTTGGCATGGTGATGCGCTGATTTTGTGTGCTAGACCATCCTAAGACAGCCACAGTACGGCTTTTGTGTGCAGTGTAAGGTTAAAAAGTAACCTAAATAGAAGAACTTAAAAAATGGTACCGGCAACCGATGCATTGACTTGAGTCAGTTATTAAATGCATGGACTTGAGTACTTTATAAAAAATAAATAAATAATACATTCTCTCTTGCCATGCCCACTATGAACAGAATAAACATCTTGGTGTGGTGCTGTGACACTATGAATCAGTTATATGAGTTAAATGAGGGGACGTTAATATAGTCAGTCCATTTAGGAGCAGCCCAGGTTGCTAATGTCCCTTCTTTTAAGTAACTGATTTGGTGTAATTACATTGCCGATACCTGATAAGACAAGAATTATGAGATGGATTCTACAGAACAGGGGACCTTTTATCTCTGAAAAATAAGTTATGCCAGCTGGGGCGTGGAGATGCATTTTGTTCTTTACAGTTTACAAACTGCATACGAACACACAGAAATACATAACTTTGCAGGTTGCCTCTGTGGCGGTGCTATAAAGGTATACAGTATCCATTACAGATAGCTGAACCTCCCAGCACTAAAATGCAAGGCACTGGTCTTCAAAAGGCACAGCAACTGCTCAGAATGTGTAGCAATTTCTTTCCCCAGGGCGCACCCCCAAACAACATATCACAGCTTAGTGTACCTTTTCTAGTCACAAATTACAAATGAATACATTTGAAAAAATAATACATTTTAGAATAGGCTATGGCAATCATCTCTTTGTTGAGGAATACTTCGAGCAAGTGAGTTCAATGTTTTCCTAGTTTGTCCAGAAATAGCTCTAATATTTTGTAGTAAGTCAGCATATTTTCCTGTGGCCAGAGTGAAAATGTGAAAAGATATCGTGCTATGCCAAAATGCATGGCAACTGAGAGGGAGGTCCCATTAAGTGTTTGCATGAAGTTCCATTTAAGTATTTCAACAATGTGTTTAGTGTTTTAGAGCTGGCGTGTCTTCATGATTTGCACCCCTATAGACACTTTTTTTGTAACATGCCGTACCACGGCCAGCACCCTTCCCAAAACAAAATACATATTCTGGGGGCATTCCACCATCTGCATAAGTCCCCCTATTTTAGAGCATTACTAGTTGTTTGTCGACAAACCATTTCAAAAGTTTTTTTTAATTATACCTATTTCTAGCAAAACATTGAAGTGCCTGTCTTTGTTATGTTATTTGTATCCTGACCTGAGATATGTGATGTTGAAGTTTTAATTTAAAGTTCCTTTTCTTTGCCACGCCCACTATGAGCACAATAAACATCTTGGCATGGTGATGCGCTGATTTTGTGTGCTAGACCATCCTAAGACATCCACAGTATGGCTTTTGTGTGCAGTGTAAGGTTAAAAAGTAACCTAAATAGAAGAACTTAAAAAATGGTACTGGCAGCCGATGCATTGACTTGAGTCAGTTATTAAATGCACGGACTTAAGTACTTTATAAAAAATAAATAAATATATAAATAATACATTCTCTCTTGCCAAGCCCACTATGAACAGAATAAATATCTTGGCGTGGTGCTGTGTAGATTATGTGTGCTAGACCATCCTAAAACATCCACAGTATTTTTTTTGTATGTGTGGTCAAAAAGTAACCTAAACAGAAGAACTTTAAAAAAAATTGCTGCTGGCAGCTGATGCATTGACTCGAGTCATTTATTTAACAAATAATAAAATCTGCTTTCAAAAATAATTTGAGGGGCGTAAAACCATACCTAGGATGATTCTAAAGATGCCATAAATACATTATTGTTAAAAAAAATCGATTATGGGATTGCTTGCCAGCTAACACACAGTGCTGTTTTACTACCCATATTCTGCCCATTACTGATAACATTCCAAGTCCTCCACTCCAAACTTAAAAATCACTGCAATTAAAGATCATAATGCTCTCTTTTTCCTTACTCGGATCTGGCATTGCTTTTATAATTGGGCACATCAGCTGGAATCTGCATCTTTATTTGAGTCATGGACTTAGAAGTTCTGCAGATCTGTTTTCAATTTAAAATCCATCAATATTGGAGGATCCAGGACAGTAATATAAGGACATTATAGTATCTGTGTGTGTGGGGGTGGGGGGACTGTTTTCTTTCAAATAATTAACGGGAACTCTTGACATCGTTTGACTATTGGAGGGCAGCAGCGAGTCAAATATTTGCTGCACAAGAAGCAGAGTCAATCAATCACAGCCCCCACATTTACATTATACAGCGATCAAGCTAATGGCATATGGGAGCATGACTCTTGACTTTTAGACACTTTTGAATTTAAAATGTACAAACAGGTAACGTGGGGGGGCTATATCACATCACTTCTCCCAAACTATGCTGGTATAGAAAGTGGAAGAGCCATACTACTGATTTTTTAAATGAGTTCATTACTGCGGAAAAGGTGTATTCTTGTTTCTCAGTATAAATGCAATACACCGAGAGTGTGCATGCCTGCATGTGTGTGTGTGTTGCACAACCTCTAACCCTTCATTTTAGCACCTGAGAGGCAGAAGTATAACGGACTGATGAGGATGCTCTAAGTCCTTCACCCAAAAGCTGTGTCAGGTAATGACTACAACTCTGACACAGCACTGAAGAAGGCTGGGGGCGGGGGGAGGGGACCCCAGCTCAGATTTCTAATCCATATGAAATCAACCCTCATAAAAAAAATGGCTGGGCCCATGGCTCAACTGCACATCTTGGGCATTGATTATGTGTAGGAATTGCTAAATCCTATGCTTGACTGTATGTACCACCTCCACTTGTATGTTGATTCTTAATGCATGCAGAATCTAATGTATTGTATATCTACATGGCCAGGGTCCTTTCTGAAAAGGGTCCCTCGGACTAGTGTACCTACCCGGTTACCAAATAAATAAATAAAAACATACATACATATGTTCATACTGTACATACATACATACAATAAAATAATTAAATACATAAGGGACCCCAAAAACCAGCTGCAATCATGGGTCTATGCAGAGGGTTCAGGAACGCACATCTGATCGTGGCAAGTCCAAAACCCAAAGGGTTGCAAGTAATAAAACACACAGGAAGGGAGGGCACTGCAGGTCCCATGGTACAGGGGCAGGTGGAGTAAGGTGGATTTAGGATTTTTTTTAAGTGACTAATTTCAAGTCACTGCAATAACTGGTGTCTACTGCCCCAGTAAGTAATGGTAAGAATGACAGTTGTTCTTCATGATTCAGGCAGGGTTTGACTGGAAAGAATATTTCTACAGATCACTCCTTGGTGTGGTGCCTGAATTTGAGTCCCTAATAACTAATGGGAACAGTCCCGAGCTGCAAGGCTACCTGTTGTAGCGCCAGGTTTGTAATTAAATGGCAAAAAAGTGACACATTGTGCTGATCCAGTCCCATTGTCATTAAATTAAGATTGACATACATTTGGCTATCCGAACTAAAGCCATTGGTTTGAGGGCACTCCTGGTCACTGTGCTCTACAGCCAAATCAGACAACACAGCACTCCAGCTCCAGGTATTGCCTTTCATTAAATGTTACTATAATACTACTCACATGACTGTGATTAACCATTTTGTGACCTTCTGCAAAGTCCGCTGCAGCCCAGACGCTATGCAACATATAACACTTTTAAACCAGAGCAGCCTGGTGGGAAGTGTCAACTGAGAACAAGACTTTGCCAGTGTAGCCGCTGGGGACACGGAGCTGTACTATGCAAAGAAACATTTATTGCTTACAGAGAGTGTCCCCTACACTGCCTCAACAAGCTTCCCATGGAATAGCTGTTAGCAGTGGGTACACTGTGCAGATGCTCACAGAAACCGAGTTCCAAGCCTCTTGAAAAACTATGACAGTGAACCTGTCATCTTTTTCCAGTGATTGCAATTGGAGAGCTCAGCCACCTAGAAATCACAGTTCCACAACCTATAAATCTAGATATGAGTTCCCCCACCTATACATTTCCCATTTAACCAGTGTCTGTTAGCCCACCCTGCTGTTATCAGCAGACTGCTGCATTTGTTATGCTGACACGTTTGCACTGGCATATGAACAGTTGCAGTTTCTTTTTATGTCAGGCATTTCATTCTGACCAAGTGGGATCACCCTGCAGTGTATGGGGCTGGGAATGTTTGTATTCCAGAGTGACAGCATTCTCTTATTTCGCATGAGCATAATTTAGGGGTGCATTATGTTAGAGTGGTAAAGACGGTACCTGTGAGTTGGTCGGCATTAGTGAGAGCCTCCCAAGACTCTGCTAGTAGAGGTGCAGCCTCAGTGGTTTGCTCGGGCATTGTAGTAACCCAGAGCACCTTAAGGACTGACTTTCTTTCTGCTTTGCCTGTAAGTTTAGTGGGGTGGGATGATCTGGCTGCTGTCTAGCATCAAGTGTGAGCGTAATTCAGCCACACACCCTCATTATTTAATTTAATGTAATGTAATTTATTTACTTATTTATTTATTGATTGCTCAGTTGTGCATCTGCCTACCTGACAGAACACTCTGTGGGAGAATGCCCCCCCCACACACACACACACGGACAGTTAAATTCAATGCCATGGGAAAAGTAAAAAAGCAGGGCATGGGAGCTGACTAACAAGATTGCTGGAATTATTAGTTATGGAGTTGTGTAATTTGCATAACCATTACAAAGGACCAGCCTGACACTGGCGGGAGTATTATTATAGACAATTTATTCACCCAGGGCACTCACAGATGAAGTACTTTTTGTTTGTTTGTTTGTGGGAGTCCTCCTTCCACACAGTCTAATAACTGTGGGAAGACTGTAGCATAGATGTATTTTACATGTATATGTGCATATATACACAGTAGTGCTACCATAGTTAGGGTTGAGGAGCCATTTACATGTTAAACCCAAAATTTTGCACCTTAATAACTTTGAAACCATTTGACAGATTTGCCTGAAATTTGGAATACATGATCAAGACCCATATGCCTTGGGATCTGCCAAGTTTTGTACCGGTTGGATATACGGCTGCGGAGTTATTAAAGCGTGATCTCCAGCGTGCGTTTATACTTTTTGGAATTGTCGCGTCGTCTACCTACAGGTACGCATGGTTTGTCTGACGGTCCAAAATCTTCAGGGAACGTGCGGCCGGGGTCCCCGATGTGCCTTTCAAAGATTTTGTGAAAAAATATTAAACGGTTCAAAAGTTATTCAAAAAACAAGTTCCCATTATAAGTCAATGGGAAAAGTTAACAAAAAGTTCGACAGTGTCGCAAATGCAGTTTTTACTTTTGCAAATGGCCCTTTTACTGTCACAAATCCGCCATTTTGTTTTCAGTTAGCAATCAGAAAAGTGCTTGGCATTTAAATTTGGGACCCTCTAGCAACCTAATTCTTTTTGTATTCACCTATTCAGACCCTGAGGATGCTAGCCATGTCTTTATTTTGGGGTAAAATACCCCATAAATATGTTTTTCAAGTTTCTGGAAAAAGTACTTTCACAAAGTACTGTCGAACGTGCGACACTGTCAAATGAATTTGCGAACGCTTTCGCTTAGTTCGACAATACTTTTCCAGGGTGTGTGAAAATAACAGCAATTCTTTGGCACTATGCTGCAAAAGAACAGTTTGGGGTTTTAGGCTGAAATTTGGAGGGAACGCAGCTGACATCTCACAGATGTGTCTTTCAGTATTTCATTGAAAAAATATTACACAGCAGCAAAGTTACGGCACTCCAAAGTTGACGCTTTTTCCCATAGGATAACATTACGATGACCGACGCATTACAGGAATCATTTGGCACCCTGTTGCAAAATAACGGTTTGGTCTTTTTTCCTGAAATTTGGAGGGAAGACAGCCAACCTCCCACAGATGTGACTTTCACTGGTTTGGTGAAAAAATATGAAAGGAAGCCAAAGTTATGGCACTCTGAACTTCTCTTTTTTTCCCATAGGATAACATTACGGCGTTTGCCGCACCTTTCAGGGCCCCTATCTCGGAAACAGTGCAAGATACAGACTTTTTGCAAGAAAAATACTTAACCCCCTAAAGAGGTCTAAGTACAAAACTAGCCAGGAAAGTGATAATTCATATGACTTTTAAATTTTTTTTCTACGTCATACCGTTCCTGAGATAGAAGCAATTTACTATTCCAAGTCCTCATTTTCTGTTCCGAGAGTCATTATTTTGCATACATTCTTTCTACTCACTGTCTTTCTCTATGCAGCTTTTGGGGAAAAGCAGCTTGTGCGCTTACATTACTGTAACCATTACCATTTCCGCTTGCGGTTCCATACCCGTTTCAGTTACCGTTCACGTCTACGCCACCATGTGCGTTACTCTTTGCGTTTTCATTTGCGGTTGCATTTGCATTGTTTTTAACATTTATGTCTACAGTACTGTTTCTCTTTCTGTTTCGATTTGCATAACAATGCCCATTACCATTTGCGTTTGAGGGCACCATGTTACTATGTGATAAGACATCACGTGGCGGACCGTCCCGTCTACGCCACTGTGCGTTACCCTTTCTGTTCTCATTTGCGCTTACGTTACCATGTGCACCACTGTTAGTGCTTTTGTTTGTGTTGCTGTTCCTGTTACTATGTCACAAGACATCACGTGGCGGGAGCGCGGGGCACTTCCGCCGCCGCATTATATTCACTATTTCTCCTTATCATTCTCAAAAAGAAGGGAAATTAGAGGCAAAAAACTCCATTTAATGCATTAGTTAGGGTTGTTCTACAGCGACAAAAGCCAGGAAATTCGGTGTTAGGGTTGAAACACCCCCCTTGAACCCCAACACCCCCCAACCGGCATCAGGGTGCACATTGGGGTCGTCAGTCCTAACTCTCACCCCATTTTCCTACACCTCTGCTTCTTCACACATCTGATGGGGTGAGAGTTAGGGCCGATGAACCCCAATGTGCAACTGATGCTGGTTGGGGGGGTTGGGGGGTCCAAGGGGGGGTTTCAACCCTAACACCGAATTTCCTGGCTTTTGTCGCTGTGGAAAAACCCTAACTAATGCATTAAATGGAGTTTTTTGCCTCATATATATATATATATATATATATAGCTAGTATGTCAACGTCAGTCTTGATTCAAAGTCTTGTCCCTAAATTCTAATGCTTAACAGTTCAGTAATTTTATTTTATTTATTTTTAATTTATTTTTTTCACATTTGGATTAATACCTTTGAGCACAAAAAGGCTCTTTTACAAATGTCCAAGTTGAGGTAACAAACAGTACAACATTAGAGGAACAGACATGACAAGCACGAAAAAACAGAGATTGCATATGAAAACCAGTGTAAAACAACAATACATAGTATCAGAAGTACATGCCTTCAGATAATAGTAACATCAAAGTTTGGATACATTGTGATCATTATCTGTGGAGGCTGCTAATTACTTACTAAAGTGCCAACCTGTGTGAAGACTGCAGCCTGAAACAGGCTATGTCAGGAAAGCAAGGTTAAGAAGTGAGAAGAAATTAGGAGGATACGGTTGGCTGGGATGGGGAGGCAGAAATTAAGAAGGCAGAGATAGGAGAGGAGATAGAAAGAGAGAAACTAAAAATAGGGTGGAAATGACCCAAAGCGAGGCCTCAGGGGGCATCATTAGGAATAGAGGGGTGGAGGGACAGAAGAAATAGGATGAGTATCATTAGGAATAGGAGAGAAAGGGGAACCTAGGTTAGGGTAGGAATGACCCCAGGTGAGGCTACAGGTAACAACAAATCCGAGAAGCAGACACGGAGGTTTGCTTTAGTCAGGTTTTAACGAAAAGTATCAACTAATTGAAGGATTGCAGCTCAAGCAGGTCTTGTCAGGGAAGAGAGGAGATAGTAGGGGAAGCGGGGTTGGAGTGCAGAGGAGAGAAGTGGGAGAGGTAGGGAGAAGGAACGGATAGGAATAGGAGATGGGATGGGAATAGGAATAATGAGTTCAGTCAAGGTTGTACCACGTAGAGCATATATCATACAGGGCAGTCACAAAGCTTTGTCTGTGCCAGCAAAAGGCGTAGGTCTCTTTTGAAGGGGCTGATTTTGTCACAATCAATCAGAGGGACAGGGAGGTTATTAAACAATTGAAGTCCCTTAAAGGAGAGGGCTCACTGGGTGAAGGTGGTATGCCTAAAGGGTACCTGGAGAAGTTCCTTCACTGATCTCCTAGTTATTTTAGAGGATTTAGTAGGTTGGAAGATATTGGTTGTTGAGGATGGTGTTAGACCCAGCTGGGATTTTTCCCCAAGCAGGCAGGCCTGGTACCCAACCCTTTGCTGCAGTGGGAGCCAACCATTTTCAGAATATAGGCGACAAGTGTGAGTCGATCCGCGCCCCAGGAGAAGTCTGCAAGCTTTGTTAAGAAGTGTCCTAACTCTTTTAAGGGCTGAGTCCATTGCATTGCTGTAAATGATAAGCCCATAGTCAGTAACTGCCAATATGGAACTTCTAGTTACCAGGCTCAATGCTTCTGGGGTCATGGAATGCCAATACCTATAGAGGATCCCAGATTTGATGTTTGCTGTCTTGATGACATGGTCAATGTGGCCTGTGAAGGAAAGGGAGTCATCGAGATGGATTCCCAGGTACTGTATTTGAATGAATGGACTTGTTCAATGGGGTCCTCTTTGAGTCTGAGAATGCTCAGGTGGCCTGCTTTTTTCCTGTTGTGTGGAATAGAGAAATGCATAACTTTTGTTTTTTTGTTGTTCAGAAGTAATTTATTCTGTGAAAACCATGTCTCAAACTTCCAGATGCAATCCTGAAGGGTGGTGGTGATATAGGAGGAATGGTTTCCTGATACTGATATGACGGTGTCGTCCACATATAGCACCATGTTTGTCGCGCATGCAGAGGGCAATGAATTTATGAAAAGACTGACAAGCAAGGGGCCACGTATAGACCCTTGTGGCACCCCCACGGTCACCTCCCTAAGGTTGGATACTAATCCACCAATTTGTATGCATTGTGACCTATGAGACAAATAGCTGCTGTACCAGTTAACTGTTTTGTATGACAGGCCAAGTGATATGAGATTTTTGAGTAGTAACTGATGATTCACAGTGTCAAAGGCTTTTGTAAGGTCTATCAATATAGACCCTACAGATCTGCTTGCGTCAAGAGCATCATGCAAGTGTGTAGTGTATTCAACAAGAGCAGTGATGGTACTAAGTTTTTTTCTGAAGCTGTGCTGCTGCTTACACAGCAGGCTAAATTTGCTGAGGTAATCTATCACTTGTTCAGCCAGTGTTTGTTCCAATGCCTTCAAAGGAGGAGGCAGTATCGATATAGGCCTATAATAATAACAGTAAATAAATCATAATGTAAAAAAGGTAAGTATGGAATACGTCCTAAATCCAACCCCTCCCCCTCTCTTCTGCTACAGATTGGGGGATTCCAGCCCTTGATCATAAAAACCATTCACAGTGTCTCCACCACTTCTGGTACACCTGTAATCTTACTTTCTATTTTTCCTGTTTTTGAAAAACTTTTAGTGAACTATATATGTTCCAGAAAAGCTGTTCAGGGGGAATTAATGTATTCTCCAATATCAGCTTACATCTATTGATCCAGATATGATATTTCAAAAATAAGAAGAAGATCCACATAGTCCCTGTGTTGTACTTTTTCCATACCTCGGATAGGATTCCCAAAAACAAGATCTCTTCATTTAAAAATAAAAAAAGGGGATTTGTCCCACTTGTTAAAAACTATCCCCCAAAAGGCTAGGGTGTATGGACAGTGGAAATATAGGTGTTCCATAGTTTCTGGTATGCCTAAACAAGTTTCTGCTCTAGGAAAAATCTTTCATTTTTATGTTTGCTTGCACGCATGTGCAAGAAACATAGTGCCATCATCTGAGATTTCGGAGGTGTGTCACCCCCTCCTCCAATTCAGTCAGTGTGTTGGTAGGCGCGGCCCCTGTAAGCCAATGCATGCTGGAGCTGTCTATGACAAGCTCCAAAATGCAGTGGCATACAGATCAAAGGGGGAGCTATGCTTGAGTGAGCAGCGATAAGATATCGCCTGCTCATGCGCAGCTCCCCCCCTCACACACACACACACGCCCACGCAGGCATGCGCGCCCCCCCCGCATGCATGCACACAGTGTATAGCCGGCCGGGGTGCCCAATCCCCGCAGCTGTGCTATGCCCACCCCGTCCTTGTGCCATGCTGGGAGCCCACCCCAGCATGGCAAATGTCCAGCGTAGTCATAGGAAAAAAAACAAACCTGTAAAGAAAAAATGGTCCCACATAGTCTCCCTGACCCCCTCCACAACCCGCACCACCACTGCACTCTGCCTCCCACCCACCCCTCACCCATGCCTCCGGACCTCGGCGCGATGATTTTGGTGGACCGGGAACACGTCTGCACTCTTCAAAGCCAACTGCGAACTGAGGAAATGCCATTAAGCTGTATAATGGGCTAGATAGGGGTTTTCAACTTTGTTGCAATATCTCAGGCATTTTTGGAATTTTGCACAAATTTTCAACATGCGTTTTGGGACCTTCTCATGAATGATGTCACTGTCATGGTGTTATTCGGACCCGAAGGGGATTTCACAGTCACTGCACAGTCACTGTGCGAAATCACCTTTCAGGATCGATTAACGAAATGACACCTGCCAGTGTTCATAAGGTAGGCTCTCAAGAAGTCTATTTTGAAAATTTGGTGGAAAATTCCAAAGACTTGTTTTAAGCGTGCGCATTGTGCAGTTCCTACGCACTTTCAGAAGTTCGTGGAATTTCAATATTTTCCCAGAGTTTCAACATTGCCATTTAACCACACCTTCTTATGAGTAGTATAGCTGTCATTTTTCACATCTCACCCAAAACATGTTTCCGCCCATGCAGCGCACAATGGCGCAGTCGGTGTGCGAAACCAATGTATGGGACAAGTAAAGAAAACCACAGTGATACTGTTCAAGAGCAAAGGTCTTAAATGGCTATGTTGAAAATTTGGTGAAAAAATTCCTAACAATGACTGTTTAAGAACGTGCGTTGTGCAGTTCCTACGCAGGCTCGTAAGTTTGCGAATTTTCAATATTTTCATTCCAGATTTTCAACATTGCCATTTTACCACACCTTCTTATGAGTAGTACAGCTGTCATTTTTCACATCTCACCCAAAACGTGTTTCCACCCATGTAGCGCACAATGGCGCAGTCGGTGTGCTAAATCAATGTACGGGACAAATTAAGAAAATCACAGTGACACTGTTCATGAGCAGAGGTCTTAAAATGGCTATGTTGAAAATTTGGTGAAAAAATTCCTAACTATGACTGTTTACGAGCGTGCGTTGTGCAGTTCCTATGCACGCTCGTAAGTTCGCGAATTTTCAATATTTTCACTCCAGATTTTCAACATTGCCATTTTACCACACCTTCTTATGAGTAGTACAGCTGTCATTTTTCACATCTCACCCAAAACATGTTTCCACCCATGTAGCGCACAATGGCGCAGTCGGTGTGCTAAATCAATGTACGGGACAAATTAAGAAAATCACAGTGACACTGTTTATGAGCAGAGGTCTTAAAATGGCTATGTTGAAAATTTGGTGAAAACATTCTAAAATGACTGTTTTATGATGGATGCGTTGTGCAGTTCCTATGCATGCTCATAAGTTTTGCAAATTTAATATTTTCACTGCAGATTTTCAACATTGCCATTTTATTACACTTCCTTATGAACAGTACAGCTGCCATTTTTCATATCCCGCCCAAAATGTGTTTTCGCACATGTAGCGCACAATGGTGCTGTTGGTGTGCGAAAGCAATGTTTGGGACAGATTAAGAAAATCACATTTACACTGTTCATGAGCAGAGGTCTTAAAATGGCTATGTTGAAAATTTGGTGACAAAAGTCCATAAAATGACTGTGTTATGAGTGAGCATTGTGCAGTTTCCACACACCCTCATAAGTTCATGACTTTGTAATATTTTAAGTCCAGATTTTCAGCAGTGGCATTTTTCCACACTGCCTTATTTACAGTACAGCTGTCATTTTTCACAACATGGCCGAAGTGTGTTTAAACACTTTCAGTGCAGAGATGCATGGTCGCTGTGGGAAATCATTGTTCGGGACAGATAAAGAAAATCACAGTGACACTGTTCATGATCGGAGGCACCAAAATGCCTGAGTTGACAATCTGCTGTAAAAAAATCCCCAACCTAATTATATTACCGGTGTCGTTGCACAGTTTCTATGTACACGTGACTTCACCATTTTTTAAATATTTTACTGCAGATTTGCAACATTGCCATTTTTACACCTCCCATGAACAGTACTGCTGTCATTTTTACATGCTGTTCGAATGTTTTTGCACCTGTGGTGCTAAATGCCGTAGTCGCTGTGCATAAGCAGCTTTCAGCTAAGAAACTGATATTCCCCCTGTTCATGAGGTGGGGTCACAAAAAAACCATGTTGAACATTTGGAGTGAAAATATCAATGAATGCCTGAGGTATTAGGGTTTCCAACCATAACGCCCAACCCTGTAGAGAATGACAGGCATCAGGGGCGTGACTTGGGATTCTTGCCTGTAATGCTCATACCATTCCACACCCTGCAGCCGGTGAGAAGCATCGAGGTATGCCTTGGACTCTTCGGCCCCAAAGTTCACCCCATTCTCCTATATCACACCCATCTCTCTGTATTTCCTAATGGAATGGGGTGTGCATAAGGACCAAAGACCCAGTGAACCAGAGGAGTGGCTATCTCTGCAAAGCAGTGTGCAAAAGATGGAGATTAGTGCCCAAGAGGTGGATAAGCAGAAAAGGGGCAAAATGCAGCAGAAGGGCAGACAGCAAGGAGAACCAGGAATAAATGACAACCAAGGAAGGGGCTAGAGTAGAACAGTGAAACAGTCTAGGGAGGTCAAATCATGGAAAGCCATGTGTGCAAACTCCAGGAGCCTTAGCAGCAAGATGGAAGATCTGGAGGCTGTCATGGTGCAGTCAGACCTGGACATTGTGGCCATCACTGAAACCTGGTGTAATGATAACCACGACTGGGAGATGGCCATACCTGGCTACAACATATTCAGAAGAGACAGAGCAGGCAGGACGGGAGGAGGAGTGGCACTGTATGTGAAAAATGACATAAGGGCCACAGAGATCCAGGAGGAACAAATGGGGGAGATACTGTGGGTTAAGCTGGAAAGGCAAATGGGGACAGCTATCCGCACAGGTGTGGTCTATAGACCACCAGCCCAGGAGGAAGAAACAGATAGGGAGCTGATGCTAGCCATCCAAAGGATGGCAGACAAGGGTGAAGTAGTACTGGTTGGAGACTTCAATATTCCAGACGTGGACTGGAGCATCCCAGCAGGAGCATCAACTAGGGGCAGATTTATCCTGGACTCCCTTCAGGGTGCCTTCCTCAAGCAACTGGTCATGGAACCAACTCGGCAGAAGGCAATACTGGACCTTGTGCTCACAAACAGGGACAGTGTGATGGGGGTAATAGTGGGGGAGCACCTGGGAAACAGTGACCACCAGTCATTGTGGTTAGAAATCACAGAAAGAGCAGAACCAAACCACACAAAAACACGTATCCTGGATTTTAGGGGGGCAGACTTTGAGAAAATGGGGAGATACTTGAAAGAGGCATTAAGGGGAATGGGGCAGGAATCAGGGTTGAGGAACAGAGGGTAGTATTTAAAATGGGGATTACAAGAACAACAGAATTATGCATTAAGCAGGTTAGCAAGAGGAAAAGGAAGAGGAGACCATTATGGTTTTCCAAAGAGGTAGCAAAGAAAGTGAAAGCCAAAAAGATTGCATTCAGGCAATACAAAAGACACAGGCAGAAGGGATAGGGAGAAGTACCAGGAGAAGCAAAGGGAGGCAGGGAGGTCAGTAAGGGAAGCCAAAGCTCAGACAGAAGAACACATTGCAAAATCAGTGGGTAGAGGGGACAAAACCTTTTACAGGTACATAAGTGAAAAAAGAAAGACAAAGGGAGGGATAGTGAGACTGAAGGGGGAGGATGGGGGCCGCGTGGAGGATGACAACAGTAATGCTGACGTATTGAACAGGTATTTCTGCTCAGTCTTTACTGAGGAAGAGGAGGGTAATAGGTCTGAAGGGAGTACAAGGGGTGAGAATGGTGCAGAAATGGACACAAGTCCCTTTACACGAGAAAGGGTCCCCAAGGAACTGGAAGTAATAAGAGTTGATAAAGCAATGAGGCCAGATGGGGTGCACCCCAGGGACCTTAAAGAACTAAGAGAGGTGGTGGCTGAACCTCTGGCTAGCCTGTTTAGCCGATCACTGGAAACAGGGGAGGTACCCAAAGACTGGAGGACAGCAGATGTAGTCCCCTTATACAAAAGTGGGAACAAAGAGGAAGCAGGGAACTACAGACCAGTCAGCCTCACCTCGGTTGTGGGGAAGATCATGGAAGCACTACTGAAGGAGAGATTGGTGGAACATCTGGTTGTCAATGGACTACAGGACCCAAGGCAGCATGGTTTCACCAGGGGGAGGTCATGTCAGACCAACCTCGTTGAATTTTTTGACTGGGTGACTAGGGAGGTGGATCAGGGAGGGCAGTGGACATGTCCTATTTGGACTTCAGCAAGGCCTTTGACACTGTGCCACATAGAAGACTATTGCACAAACTGGGGAATATGGGTGTGGGCAGGACAGTAGTGTGGTGGGTAGGTAACTGGCTGGGTGGCAGGACACAGAGGGTGGTGGTAAATGGCTGTCACTCCACAGAGGAAGAGTGACCAGTGGGGTACCACAGGGATCAGTGCTGGGACCGGTACTATTCAACATCTTCATCAGTGACATTGCGCAGGACCTAGAAGGCAGAATTTCACTGTTCGCTGATGACACAAAGCTCTGTAACAGAGTAGACACACCAGAGGGTGTAGACAGAATGAGAAGCGACCTGCAGAAACTTGAAGAATGGTCAGGGGTTTGGCAGTTGAAATTCAGTGCAAAGAAGTGCAAGATAATGCATATGGGGCACAAAAACCCTGGCACAATATATCAGTTGGGGGGTGAGGATATAGCATGCACCAAGCAGGAAAGGGATCTTGGGGTTATCATCTCTGATGACCTAGTGTGACAAGGCAGCAGGTAAAGCAAATAGGATGCTGAGATGTATAGGCAGGGGCATCACCAGCAGGAAAAGGGAGGTCATAATTCCGCTATACAAGACACTAGTGAGGCCCCACCTGGAGTACAGTGTACAGTTCTGGAGACCATACCTACGTAAGGACATAGACAGGGTAGAGAAGGTTCAGAGGAGGGCAACAAAGATGGTGCATGGATTGCATCACAAGTCCTATGAAGACAGGTTGAAGGAACTGAACATGTACTCCCTGGAGGAGAGGAGGAGAGAGGAATATGATAGAGAACATACAAGTATCTTACAGGAGGAACAGGGTGCAGGAAAACACTATTTTAAGCGAAAAGATGTTCCAGAACTAGAGGGCATGGGATGAAGTTGGAGGAGGACGATTCAGAGGATACATGAAAGAATTTCTTCACAGAATGGGTGGTGGACAAGTGGAACACCCTGCCAGAGGAAGTGGTGGGGGCTGAAACAATCAGGGATTTAAGAATGCATGGGATAGACATAAAGGAATTCTGGAGGTCAGGGGTAAGGGGCAACAGACTTCTAGGAAAACATAAACTGAACTTACAAGCTCAAATGGGCAGACTGGGTGGGCCATAGGCCCTTATCTGCCGACACTGTCTATGTATCTATGTATCTATGTATCTATGACCCCAAGGAACACCGTGACACTTGCCAGTGTCTGCAGGGTGGGGTGTATTGAAATTGAGTGGCCGTTATGCCTGCCGACCCAAAGGCACACCCCAATGCCTGTCACTCTCTGCAGGGTGGTGGTGGGTTGGCTTCAGTTCAGTACTTCACTGCCATTACTATTACGCAGCTCTATAACTTCTACACTACCACTGCCAATGCCAGCAAGCAAACATTCGGCACTGACAAATGCTTGTTATCTTTATTCTGCAAATTATCCTTAACATTAAGTTTTCCATGTAAACACAGCCACAGTACATCCCGCATATAGAGACGTGTATGTGACAGAGTCATCAAGCTGCCAATGTTAAGTAATTCTGTTTGTGGCCTATCCCCAAAATGGGATTGTTCCAAAAAGTGCTTTGTCATTATTAAATCATATAGTTCCTTCCTAGGTAAGGTAATTTACTTTATTTATTTATTTATTGAAGTTTCGGAATTACAAACCTTTGAGACAAAGACTCCTTTGCAAAGGCTCCACATCAGAATGGAATCAAAGAAAACACAAAGTAGCAAAAGACAATATACAAAGAGCAATAACAGAATACAGAATATATACAATGTAGCAAAATAAGTTGAACAAGCATTACAGTGCAAGCACATGGAGTGGTAGGACAAGCAGGCAGGGGAGGGTATGTGGGACATAATATAAGGCAGGGGAGAAAGGAGAGGAGACAGAGAGGGGAAAGGGAGAGAAATGAAGAGAAGGGAAGAAATAGAATTTAGGTCAGTTGTAAGTGACATTGTCGATATAGTCAGAGGACCAGGGATGGGGAGAGGAGGGAGAAGAGATGGGTGGGTTAGTGACAATCACAGTGGCAGGAGTCAAAGAGATGCTGCGGTAGTATGGATTTGAAGGTTCCTAATTTACTTACAGAGGAAATGTCAGAGGGCAGGCCATTCAGCTAGAGAGAGGCTCTCTACATGAAAGCCATTTGATCTATGGAGGTCCTACAAAATGGGATAAGGAAACTAGCTTTAGAGGAGCTATGGGCAGCCTGAACAATTGGGGCAGGAGTTAGCAGATAATTGGCAGTAGGAGAAGAGAGACCAGTGGCTATCCTTTTAGCTAACAGGGTGGTCTGGTAGCGAAGCCTTCCTTCAAAGTTTAGCCATTTAGCTTGTTTATACAGGTTGCAGGAGTGTGTGAAACATTCACAACCGATCACAAACTGACACCTTTGTTCAAGATTACCTTAATTCTACTTAAAACTGTGTCGGCAGCCGAGCCATAGATTACAGTTCCATGGTCGACTATGGCTAGGACCAAATTAATCACAGCTAAACAAAGGGCATCAGTTGAAGAGCATGACCGATGTCTGAAGATAAAGCTAGTCCTTACTGTTCTACAGATCAGGTTAATGTGCCCATGGAATGAAAGGGTGGAGTAGAGGGTGATGCTGAGGTATTTGAAGCTATGAGTCACAAATCCTCTCCGGGGGTCAGGCCCTCTGCTCACACAGTGCCCAACCGTTAAGTGCAATTTGTTAACAGGAGACAGCTGGTATCTTGGAACATCGCAGGACTCCGTAACAAGTTTGTGGACCAGGAATGTATGGAATTTTTACTAAAATATGAAATTCTTGCCTTACAAGAGACATGGGCTCTAGAAAATGTAAATATTAATTGATATCAAGCAGTATTAAACTCAGCAGTTAAGGAGTAAAAATGTGGTAGAGCAAAAGGGGGGGATGGCTTTGTTTGTAAAAATAGGACATAAAATCTCAATATTAGAAATTTTTAAAAATGTGCAAAATTATATTTTGGCTATCATAGTTATAGATCAGGTTAAGATGATTTTGGTTAACATATACTTCCCTCCATTCAATAAATTAGACCAATCCAGAAATATATGGAGTTCATTGGGGCCGGATATTGATGTTTTCTTTCTTAAACATTCAAAGGGCATTCTTATAATATTAGGGGATTTTAATGCTCGTATCTCAAATCATGATAACTTTACAAATTTAGAGAATCAATTAAATCTTAAGTTTGCAAAAATATATCTAGTAAGGATAAAGGTGTAAATGACAGAGGTCGAGGTCTGATAAAATTTGTTGAGGATAATGCTCTAATGATCTTGAATGGAAGAATAGAATGAGATAGGGAGGGTGAATATACTTTTTTTCTGGGGTGGGTCAAAGAACAATAGACTATGCTATAATTAATCCTGAGTGCTTTGAGAATTTTGTTTAATTAAAAATTTTTACATGATCAGAAAGTGACCATGCTGCTTTAAGTATGCACGTTAAGTCTGATAAAAGTAATACTTCTTGTGATCTGCCTCCTTGCGTACCCCTGGCACAATTATGTTTTGGAAGGGAAACAGCTTTGAATTTTAAGTTTATTCATGGGAATAAGGTAAAAAATATACTGAGTTAATTTGAAAATAAGAAGGATGTGCAAGCTCAAGAATGGGAAAACATAGAATGGGCAGATGCACAATTAAATAAACTTAATCAGGACCTAAGAGCATCAATTTATGTAAATGTTAAATTAGAACCCAAAAAAAGTAATAAAAACATGGTTTGACAAAGAATGCAAAATCGGAAAGCAGAATCTTAAGAAACTTATTAGAAGGACCAGAAATCATTCTTCCAGGGAAAATTATGCATTTCTAAATAGGGTTAGGAAATAATATATCAAATTTCTTCAGACAGAGAGGTTATCCTTTCAAAATGAAATATGGGATGAGATGTTCCAGATTATTAAGAATAAAGATGTTAAAGCTTCCTGGAACATGGTTGCGAAGGGAACCAATCAATATCAGCTTTCTCTTTCGGTATATGTTCCAAGAGAAATTTGGGTAAAACACTTTAAAGAATTTTTTTATAAGATTCCCTCTTTGAAAAGTTCTGACAGCACTGTACTGGAAAGTTTAGGTAAAGTAGGAACTATGCTGTTTTTTTTTCCACTAAGGAGATAGAAGTCTGCATAATGACACTAAAAAACAACAAGGCTCCTGGTCCTGATTGTATTTCTCCTGCAGTATATAAAGAACATAAGGAAGTTTAGATCCCTCTATTTATAGTGTTCTTTAACTGATGTGTGAGACATAATTTTATCCCCATTTCATGGACACGTAATATTATAATCCCAATTCATAAGAAGGGCTCATTGTATGAACCTAAAAATTTTTGCCCCATTAGTTTATTGGATATAAGTTCTAAAATACATTCAAGACTTTTGCTGAACAGAGTAAATGAATGGGTCGAATTGACCTCCCAAATTTCAATCCATCAGGCAGGTTTTCGGGAGGGTTTCTCTATGACCGATAATTTGTTCTGTTTAGCACATCTGATGGAAAAATATGTATTTCTTAGGAAATCCAAGTTGTATGCAGTATTTATAGATTTTGAATCAACCTTTGACTCTGTAAATAGGTCAAAGTTATGGGAACTCTTATATCAGAAGGGTATGGGCCCAAGTCTTCTTAGATTAATTCAAAGGCTTTATTTGGGCACATCCACATATATTAGGTATGATAATGAAGGCAGGTTGTCTCAACCATTTGAGTCAAACTGTGGAGTTAAACAGGGATGTCTTTTGGCCCATTTTATTTAATCTGTATATTAATGAACTCTTAGTATTTCAAGACTCAGAAGTTTTTGATTCCTCTAAAGTAAATAATATGTTAATTCATTCATTGGCATATGCAGATGATCTGGTAATATTTTCATTATCCAGTTCTGGGATACTGAAGAAACGTTGTATTCTGCAGATGAAACGTAAATCACTAGAACTTCGGATAAACACAAAAAAACAAAAACAATGTTTTTTAGGAATGGTAATCAGAAAGTGAAAGGACACAGGCTAAGAACTGGAGTTGATAACATTGAAGCAGTAAAGGAATATTGTTATATGGGGTAAAATTAACTTCCACATGCTCCTGGTCTGCCCGTATTATTAATCAAGTAAACAAAGAAAAATTGGCAGGCCCATCTGTGGGCTTCCCAAGCTGCTCCTGTGGCCCAGGCTCTCTCCGAGCAGGCCACAGCTAACAGACCACCCGACTGATCCCCGGACAGATTCAGGTATGCACAGGACCTCCGAAACTCGAGGTTTTGAATGCCTCTGTTTTGACTGGACTCTCGGTGGAGTAGCCAGGCACTGATTGGCAGCTTTGCTCCTTGGCTGATTTTCCAGTGCCTGGCACTTCCTGATCTCAGGGAAATCTCTTTCTGGACTGAATTTTTTTTAATGTAATTTACATATGTTATGTATCAATTGGTCTTACTTTACCTGCCAGCTTAGATAGTCTATTACAAGCCACTAATCTAGTCTCTTGTTGTTACTTAGTGCTGTGCAATCTAGTGCTGGACAAACTGTATTGTATAGTAGCTGATGTATGACTGCTTGACCTAGCTACTGAGCAAGATTGCTTCAGTTTTTCATTTCTGCCCTACTGACAATTCCTGCCCCTTACCCACACTGGTCACTCTGCTAATTATTAATTTATCTGCCCCACTTGTAATGCTGTCTCTCTAAACACCTTACTTTCTTCTCTGCCTTACCTACAAACCTTTCCCTTACACCCCCCTGCTGCCCTCCTCAGACATCCCAGTGCCAAAGCACAGATGCCCCCTCCATTAACTCCTCTTCTAGCTCTAAATAATTGCCCTGCATTTACCACCTCTTTACCTCATGTTTTGTCCTTCCCCATTGCCTGCCCCCCACTGAGCTTGCTATTGTACTCTAGCTGTATTTAATCCTCTGTGTTTCCCTCCTTGTTCCACAGACAGCCCATCTGCGGGCCTCCCAAGCTGCCCCTGTGGCCCAGGCTTTCTCCCAGCAGGCCACAGCTAACAGACCACCCAACTGACCCCCGGACAGATTCAGGTATGCACCGGACCTCCGAAACTCTTGGTTTTGAATGCCACTGTTTTGACTGGATGCCCGGTGGAGGAGCCAAGCACTGATTGGCAGCTTTGCTCCTTGGCTGATTTTTCAATGCCTGGTGCATCCTGATCTCAGGGAAATCTCTTTCTGTGCTGTGTTCTGGTCAGGATTTTATCACCCACCCCCCTTCCCCACCTCCCTCACAGTATTAAGTAGACTCTAACTCCACCCCTTTCCTCAGCCTAGCAGCTGATTGGTCACTCCACTGCTGCACATTTTTATGCTATTGGCCTCCCTGTCTTCAATACCTGACTTGACCCACTTTCTCACTGCCCCTTTTTAAAGTAGTCTGATCCACAGGATCACACATTTGCTCTCAACTTTTTTTCCGACCACTTCCATCAAACTCCTCTCAATTACTGCTCTAACCTGCCTTATTGTTAGGGACCTCACCCTAATTCAACTATATACCCTTTCAACTATAAACCAGCTAGCAGTTAAGCAGGCCAGCAACACCAAACAAGCTACCATTGGGTGCAACCACCTACCACTACAACTTTTCACTACCTCTTTTGGCAATACTGGTACCATATATGAATTTGGACCCCTACCTCCCCACTCCGAATCCTCACTGGGTGCAAGCTGGAAGAAAAGCATACACATGGCCACTACCACTTCCGGTAACAATAGGCTCTTTATCCTCCTGCACCTCCCATACACAGTTATCGCCAAGCCAACCTCTCAAACCACAACCTTAACGGTTAGCTTTCCCCCTAATTTAACAGGCAAATAGACACCGCCCCCACCTGAAGAGCAGGTGAGTGAAGACACGAGGGAAAATAAACATCACTGTATCTGCCAGAAAGGTTATCTTTCTGCTACTGCTACTCTCTGGCAATGTTCATCTAAACCCTGGACCAACAGCCCTGAGAAGCAGGGGGGTCCATGCAGTGAACGGTCTAAAGATAGCATCGCTAAACATCTGCAGCCTAACTGCGAAATTCGACCAGCTCCTGGCTTGGATGACCATCCATGCACCTGACAAACTCTGTCTAACTGAAACCTGGCTGCCGGGTAGGATCAAAGATGGTGAGGTGGCCATCGAAGGATTCCAAGCATTTTGACTTAAGGTGGCGGCTGCCTCCTGTATGCCAGAAACTCACTGAGTTGCTCCGTCCTCCCCATCTCCAAAGTTGTGGAGGATTAAGAGCTACTAGTGGTAAAAATACAAGTCGGCCTAAAAGGCAAGACCTTTACCATCACCATAACCTACCTGCTCCCAAAAAAAGCCAAGCAAGGCCTTCCTCTTGTTATGGAAGAAATTAGCGCACTCAGAAAGGGCTCAGAACTCATCTTGACCACTGACTTTAATATTAACTGGTTATGTAAGGAGGCGACACCCTTCAGAGACCTAATCACCTCCCACAATCTCATGCAACTCGTAACTCACCCCACCAGGCAGAACTACAAGGCTGGTACAAGCACCCTCATTGACTGGGTCTTAGCTAGCTTACCGACTCAATTCTTCAAACTCAGGGTTCTCCCAAATGTGCTGAGTGACCATGCCCCAATCTCCTTTATATGGACCACTGAACTTGCCAAAAGCCCACCCCACCTCATCGAGAGCAGGGTTCTGCAGAAAGGCAAACTTGGATCCCTCAAATTAGCCCTGTCTGCCTACAAGTGGTCCCCCATCAACAAGGCACCTACATTGGACCAGGCCCTTAGTTTTTTCACTGAGGGCTTCAATTCCATCTGTGATATTTATGCACCATGCACAAAACAGAAAATTTGGGGGGGAGGTTAACGGCTGGATTGATGGTAAGTTCCTCTACCTCCTAAAGGAGAGGGACTGCCTCTGGGAAAAAGCCTTAAACTCAGGCAGCAAGCATGACCTACAGTGCTACAAAAAGGTTTGAAATCAGTGCACCAAACTTATCAGGCTCGCAAAAGCCAATTTCCATAAGACCCAGCTTAACAATGCATGGGGAGATGGAAAGAGGTTTTGGGACAACATCAAGAACATCCTTGGTAAAGATCAAAAGCAGCACCCTAAGATGCTCAACATTAGTAACTCATCCTCCTCAGATCCACTAGCCATTGCTGATGCCTTTAACCAGGCCTTTACAGACCTGTTCTCAGTGCTGCCTCCAAACTACCTTCTGCCTGTGGAAGACCAAGATTGCGCCAACCTGCTCAAAACTAACTACCCAGCCTTCTACTTTAAGAAGGTGATGGTGAAGGAGGCCCTAATGATGGTCCAGAAAGTCCTAGGTAAAACCAGAATGGGGAGTGACGGACTAGACATGAAGTTACTATCTCTCACCCTTGATGTTCTTATCATGGCCATAACAATGCTATTTAATAAATCCTTGGCCCTAGCTCAATTTCTGGAGGTATGGAAGTAAGCCCTGGTAACTCCAGTGCATAAGAATGGTGACAAGGTGCTGATGTCAAACTACAGGCCAATATCTATCCTCTACCCACTATCCAAAGCTTTGAAAAAAATCATGGCAAGTCAACTCACAGAATACCTCAGTAAGTACAATCTGCTCTGCCAAAACCAACATGATTTCAGGCAAAAACACAGTACCACCACGGCACTGCTGTAATACACTAACTATATGCACAAGGCTCTGGATGAAGGCAAATTGGTGGGGTCCATCTTCATTGACCTCACCAAAGCCTTCAACACCATCAACCACCTTCTACTAGTACTCCAGCTCCAAAGATTGGGTGTAGCACCTAATGCCATGAATTGGTTCAATGACCACCTAACACACAGGAGCCAGCGAGTCAAAATCGGGCAGATGTTATCCAGCTCCAGAGATGTACTCCTAGGAGTCCCTCAAGGATCAATTCTAGGACCCCTGCTTTTCAGCCTCTTTGTAAATGACCTACCCACAGCCTGTGACATCAAACTTATTCTGTATGTGGACGATGCCATGCTGCTGAGCAGTAGCACCTCTCAGGTTGCCCTACAAGCAGAACTACAGAACTCTTTCAGTAAACTTGAGGACTGGTTCAGTAGGCAAAACTGCTACTAAATTACAAGAAAACCAAGGCCATGCTACAATCCAGCCCCTACAACAAACACAAGCATGCTCCCCTCATAATCACCAATAAGGCTGGTGAGCAGATTGGGCAGGTGAACTTGTTCAAGTACCTTGGAGTCACCATTGATGACTGTCTCACTTATGCACACCACATAGACTCCCTTGTCAGGGTGGTAAACACAAAGATTGGGGTCCTCTATAGGCATAAGAAATCCCTCACCCCGGAAGCACTCCGAAATCTCAGTCTCCAGCTCCATACTCTCCACAATAGACTACGGGCTGGTGGTCTATGGAGCTGCTACTGATACAGTGCTCAAAAGGGTCCAAATTGCACTCAATAAGGCATTCTGCTTCACCCCGTATGCAGATCACTACACTCATACTTGCACCCTGTATGAGCATACAAACTGGCTTAACCTAAAAGACAGAATCAAATACCAAACTTGCCTCCTGGGAAAGAAGGCATTCCTCAGAAAAAACCCACCCTGTATAGGAAACCTGCTCGAGGCTTCTCTCTCAACACACATCACCAGACAGAGGAAGAATGGAACACTGTCCATACCATTCTGCCAAACCTCACTAGGGCAGCGCGCTTTCTCCTATCAGGCCCCCCCTCTGGATAAATGAACTCCCGTTGAAATTACAAACAAACAACAGCCTGTCTCAATTCAAAGCAGGCCTCAAACAGCACCTAATGTCTAGCTCAAAATGCACCTGCTTCTCAGGCCCCACTTGATAGACATGCCTACCCCCAAGGTAGCACCCCGCAGGACTACCTAGAGAACCCTGCCTTCATTCCAGCCTAGCCAAGGGCTTAAATAAGCTATCAGTCTTCCTTAAATGCACTTGGTACTGCCCCCTTCCAAACCCTCCCCACACACACACCATACTCGACAAAGCCCTCTGGAGCTGCTCCCCCCATTACAGCCCCCCCCCGTTTCACTATCCCACCACCTCTTGCTCTCTGTGGTAGGTTCAAACCTAATCCCCCTTGTTTCACTGTCACCCAGCCTCTCGCTGTCTGGGATAGCGTTAAACCCTATGCAGTTACTCTGCCATAGTCTATCAATGGATTTGGAGGTTTCCAGGGGTATGCTACCTAGTGCAGCCAGTTAGAAATAGCTTAGTATTCGATTACAACTGCTCTGTTTTTTTCTCCTATTGTCATGTAATCGCTCTTTAATGCCTAATGATCAGGCCTCTGTAACCACTAAATACGTGTATTGTCTTATTGTCCAACCTGACGTGGAGCCTTTGTAAAAGAGCTCACACTCAAAGGTCTTTCCGGAAATACCAATTGAATTAAAATTAAAATTACATTAAGTTTAATTATGTTTATGGAAGAAATTCAGTTGTACCTGCTTTAATAGCTGGTGAGGCAAAAATTCAACCATTATTGTTATTTGGCTCTGAAGTTTGGGGACATATAAGTAAGATGGAGCTAGAGAAGCCCCTGTCATATTATTACAAAGCACTTCTAAAGGTATCTACAGTAGCTCTACCTCAAATATTATGGTAAGAGCACAGCTGGGAAGAGTTCTGACTTACTGTTTCAATGATCTTACATTGATCTCATATCGGATTAAAATAATAAAACAAGGGAAAAATATACTCCCAAAAGTTTGTATTAAAGAAAAAATGTAATGGGTAGATAAAGGGCTATCATCATTATGGCTTAATGGCCTTCGAACTAAATTAGACCGGATAGACATGGGACATTTGTGGACGGATTATATTAGAGGGATCTTGATTCTTCCTCAATATAGAGAATTGATAAAAAAAAACTGTATTCTCTAGGGAAAAACTTAGATATGGTACAAATTAGAAAACAAAAATGTGCAAGATGGTATAAGGAGAACAAAACTGACCATGCTTTAGAATTGTATCTCTCTTTCTGTTTGATCCCATCATACAGGAAAGCTATTACCTGGACGAGGCTGGAGTTAGTTAATTCAAAATACACATACTTTAATATTGCTAGTGCTAATGACGATGTAATAGGGACAGAAAGGTTTTGCCAGTGCAACAAAGGACATGAAGAAACTGTGCAGCATATGATATTGTTGTGCCCTCTATATAAAAAGGTTAGAGATCAATTTTTAAAGAATTATCTACCAATTTATGCAGACTCTGGTTATGATTTGACATTTATTCTGCTGCATCCTCAAACAGTAGAAGGTGCAATCTTGATTGTGACATTTTCAAATTGTGTTATTAAGAGTAACAAAAGAAATTATAGGATGCTAAATCCAAAGAGATAGACATGATACTATAGAAAGTGTTGGACTTATGTTTTAGAAATTCAAAATGTTTTTAATATTGCTAGAACAAATGTTATTTATGATCCTCTGTTTTTTATATTGTGTATGTCCATTTTGTACAAACTTTTTTATGCATGTGTTTTCTTATTTTTTCCTTTTATGTATAAAATGATGAAAATAATCTTGATACCTTGGTATCTTGGTTGATCAAATAAAGAATTATTGAACTGAACAGGGGACAAACAGGGACACCCTCCTGTTTGTTTTGGGTCCAAGCAACTACCAGTCTCAAGTTCTGTGGTCAATTAGGAACTTTTTTAACTAGCATACCCAGGTAACAGGTCCAAATATCACACTCTCTTCGGGGAAAGCAGCACAATATACTTCGCCCAGAAAGCATACAATCAGCCTGGTTCAGAACCCCCTTCCAACTCAATTGAGATGCTGGTATTTTTCTTACCTTGCTGGATCTTTACACAGATCCTTGTTAGCGTGGTTGCATAAGGTGACACAATAAGCATTTAACAGCTGTGTTAGAATATTAAGATGGTTCCACCATTCACACTCAAACAGAACAAATGTCTGAGGCAGGTTTAAAGAAAACCAAATTTACTAAAACTAAAAATAGTAAATAAATACAGTACATCAAACAGAACAAATATACATAATGATTACAGTCAGAAAGAAATGGACAATTACAAAACAAAGCACCTTGTAACTTAAGTAACTAGTTCTAACTCAGTTTCAGTTGACAAATGGTTTGTGCTGTTACCTATCTTGGCTGAAGTGTCCATTAGAAGTATAGAACAAAAAGTGTCAGTCCCTTCAGCAGGCTTCAGCAATATCAAAGATAAAGTCCCACCCTCCTTGTGGTGTCATCACTCTGGCTGTTGGCATGAGGTCAGTCCTAGTCCTGTAATTAATTTATTAGTCACATGCCCCTGCACACTGCTAAACAGTCCAATAAAAAAAATACTTCCTAATTAGTGAGCCACAGAGCATGCTTTATGACATGTCAGAATTACCCCTTTGATTTTTCAGAGGAAACATCCTGGAAACACTTCTCGTAGCTAGGTGAATTTTCACAGGTATAGAATCTATCGGAAACTGCTTCCCTACTGATGTAATGTAAAAGGCAATCTTTCATGACAAGCTGCCTGGGTTCAAAGCAGTGGATTGTTTTATAACCTGGTTTTATTATAGTCCCAGGAAGTCACCTTTTTTTTTTTCAAATTATTTGTTCCAACAAGCAAGGGCAGAAAATGTTCTTTTCTTTTAAAAATCCAAAGTCACATGATGCCTTGTGCTGACTGTCATATTTGACAAGCAGAATTCAAAAACATGTATTTATATCAAAATGATATACATATAATAACAGGTTAGATGGCTATTGTGACACTTTGTACTTGTTCAAGAGGTTCAAAATGACAATTAAGAATATGTAGGGGAGAGTCTTTATGTTTGTTTTGTGGGTTGGCAAACGCCATCACTTTAGTTTTCTTGTACTTTAAAATAAATTTGTGATGGGAAAATCATGATTCAGCTTCCAAGAAGAACCTTTGATGATCACTTTACAATGGACGGGATCAGGGTGGCTACAAAAAAATTATGGCATCATCCACGTACAGTAGCATCTGGCCAGAGCAGGCGAGGGGGAAGGCGTTAAGGAAAAGACTGAACAAAAGCAGGGCAAGAATTGAGCCCTAGGGGACCCCTAATCAAACTGGTAGACTGGAGGAGAGGATGTCACTGATTTTCTCCCGCTGAGATCTTCTACTAAGATAGTTGGTGAACAAGGATATGGCATCTTGTGAGAGGCCCAAGGATGGAAGGAAATCAATGAGGAGTGTGTGACTGACCATGTCAAAGGCTTTTGTTATGTTTATGTGCACAGACCCAAGTAAGTGGCCACGGTCAAGGGCTTTATGGATATAGTCAGAGTATTCCAGGAGGGCAGTGGTAGTGCTGTGGCCCTTCCTAAACCAGTTTTTCTGATGACAAAGGAGGTTGTGTTTTGAGAGGAAATCAGAGAGTTGATCAGAAACTATCCTTTCAAGGGTTTTGGAGATGGGGTTAGGATACAGATGGGATGATAGTTGTTATGGGAGGTTCAGTTGCCACTCTTTAGTATTGGTGTAACCACCACTGCCTTCCATTGAGAAGTGAATTGGCATATACACAGGGAGAAATTAAGAACTGTGGTTATGGGGGATAGAACGGCATCTAGGGCCAGTCACAGAAGCTTCAAGTTGAGGGAATACCCACTAAATCTGGATTTACCCAGGATCTTGGTGAGGTAGATTTTTGCTTTACGAGGGGAGACCACCTGGAAGTGGGAAGGAGGGATTTATAACACGCTGCTGTAAGATCTCATAGTCCATAGCTGGTGGAATCTTGCTTGTTACCATGTTACTTGGCAGTTCCCTGGTGAGCAGCGCTCCATATGGGTGGAGGAGGGAGTGTGGGAGGGTTCCTGAGAGGAAGCCTTGTAGGCAGCTCCCTAGTGAGCAGTGCTCTGTACAGGTGGAAGAGCGAGTGTGGGGGGGTGCCAGAGAGGGAGCCTTGTCAGCAGCTCCCTGGTGAGCAACACTCCATACAGGTAGAGGAGCGAGTGTAGGGGGTTCCTGAGAGGAAGCTTGTCGGCAGCTCCCTGCTGAGCAGCACTCCATACAGGTGAAGGAGCGTGTGTGTGTGGGAGGGGTGTGGGGTCCTGAGAGGGAGCCTTGTTGGCAGCTCCCTGGTGACAGCACTCTGTATGGGTGGAGAAGCAAGTGTAATTATTACCTGAATGGGGATTGCCCAAAAGCTTTAGTTTCCCTATGCAATTTTGGAAATACTCTGGTAGCCCTGTAATCAGTTTTTGGTTTTGTATAATCACATTTTGGTCCTAAGATTGTAACCAAGGTCAGATCTGATCCAGGTGCCATGTTGACCATGGTTTCCTTATTTGGAGCAATAGGGGATTAATATTCATATAAAGAAACATGCAGAAAAAAATATGATGGGGTTGACCATCCCCAGTCCTCCTTTCTCAGTTGGTAGATATGTCACACCTCTCTTCATTGGAATCAACCTGCTTCTTCATATACGTTGAAAGAATATGCTGTAAATGGTTGTCTCCAGTTGTTTTTTTTTGGGGGGGAGAGACCATACTTAGGTGAAGAAACATAGTTAGCAAAAAGGTTTTTACTACGTATGTTCTTTTTGTTTGGACATTCTCCATTTGTTCCACCTTCCTACCTTCTCTTTTGCTTTGGTTAGTAACTTATCCCAATTATATATGGCCATATCTCTGCTCCCCCCTTCAAAAAAATATTTTTTTGCATGGGGTGTTTTGGATTGGGATGCCCATAATATTTGTAACTGTACCTATGTTCTGTCCAATTAACCTAGCTTCACTTTTTGAAAAGTTTATTTCTGACCCTGTTCCGCTTGTAAATTCTAACAATATTTCTTCTGTCATTTTGCTAGATGCTACATCTGCTAAAGTTAGACATACATCATCTGCGTATGCCACAGTTTTTCATTTCCTGTCTCCACTATCTACTGAAAATCCTTTTTTCTTCATCATCTTGAACTTTTATAATTAAAGGTTCCAATGTTATGATGAATAATAGTGGACTTACAGAGAAGCCCTGTCTAACCCCTCTACCCACCTTACACTCCTTCCCCAACCATCTATTCACATATGGTACCACTACTGCTTTTTCATAGCATGCTTTAATCGCATTGACCATAAGTTCTGGAAAGCCTAATTTTTTCAGGCATTTCCACATGTATATGTGGGCCACCTTGTCAAATGCGTTGGCCTTGTCTAGACTTACCAAAAAGCCCATTATTTCTTCTGACTCCCCTTTCTCTAGTATTTCCCTAAGAAGGATCAAACCATCTGTAATCTTTCTGCTTGGGATGCTGCACAACTGGGCTGGGTGAATAATGTCTTCCAACATCAGGGCTAATCAGTTACTAATAATTTTTGTCAAAATTTTGCAATCAGTATTTAACAATGTAGTATACCTCCAGTTTGAAAGAAGATTTTTTTCCCCGATTTGTACAACAGCATTACCAATCCTTTATACATACTATTTGCCAATTGTTAGTTGAAGAAGCAGTAGTTGGAAACCTGCACCAATTCCTGATCTAGAGCCTGAAAAATGTGTTTGTACAGCTCATTAAGTAAGCGATTCTGTCCTGGGGCTTTCCCTGAGTGGAAGTTCTTAATTACCCTTTGGAGCTCATCCTCTGTAATGGTTTTTACTAGCTTTCTTTTATGGTAGTCTGACAATCTCAACAATTCACATGCTGCTAACCAGTCCTCCACCTTATCCTCCATTATATTTTCTTCTTCTTGAAATAATTTGGATATATAGTTCTCTACTTCCTGTCTGATGTCTTTACCCTCTCTTATAATTATATCCTGTTCATTTATGACTAGTGTGATCTCTTTATTTCTCCTTTGGTTGGCGCAGCTTTCAAATGGATTGGTTTGTGCCTGTTTCCCTTGTGTCCCGAACCTTTGTTCTATTGCCAGGGTTCTCATTCTATCGTATTGATGTTGTATCATTTCTTCTTTCACTGTATTAATTAATAATAATAATAATTATAAACTTTATTTATCTACACCTGTCTTAAAGCCAAGGCGCATTACAATAAAATACAGAATAAAACATGCTAAAACATATTAAAACTGAATTGACAGCTAAGCAATCAATAGGCATCAATTATCTACAAATGCCTTATTCCATAGGAAAGACTTTAGGCCCCTTTTAAAACCAGCCACCGTCATGCACTCTCGAATCCAACATGGTAGAGAATTCCAGAGGGTCGGCACCACGAACATAAAAGCTCGGGCACCGGAAGATTTTAACGTTACCCTCGGGATCTCTAGCAACCCCTCGTTGGCTGAGCGGAGTGGTCGCGTCAGTAGGTAAGGCACCAGAAGCTCTTTCAGGTAATCCGAGCCCAAGCTGTGTAGGGCTTTATAAGTCAGAAGACCGACTTTAAAGGTGATCCGCCACTGAATCAGCAGCCAGTGCAGGTCTCGGAGCACCAGTGTAATATGAGAGGAACGAGAGGTCCCCATTAACAACCGGGCTGCCGAGCTCTGCACTAGCTGCAGGTGGTGGATATCAACCCCAGGCAGCCCAAAGTAAAGGGAGTTGCAGTAGTCCAAACGCGAGGTCACAAAAGCATGGATCAATGTAGGTAGGTCACCAGATGGAACAAGGTGCTTGATCCTGGCGATGTTCCTAAGATGGTAAAAGGATACCTTAATGACCGCCGACACTTGCGCATGCAGTGTCAGCTGATCGTCAAGGATCACCCCCAGGTCTCGCACCCGTTCAGAAGTCGGGAGCTCCACATCTCCCAGGAATAAACCAGAGGTTTGAAGTGCCCCCGATCCCTCAATCCAGTGGCCAGGATCCACAACCAACACATCCGTCTTCCCAGAGTTCAACTTCAACCAGCTGGACCTCATCCAATCCTGGATCTCACTGAGACAGTTGTTAAACACTGAGAGTGCTCTATTCTGGTCAGGTACAAAAGACAGATAGAGCTGGGTGTCATCAGCATAACAATGAAACTCCAGCCCATATCATCTTACATTGTCTCCAAGGGGAAGCATGTACACCGCAAACAACATGGGGGACAGCACCGAGCCCTGAGGCACCCCACAGGTCAGAGCGGTAGGATCGGAGGAAAAAATTCCCTATACCACCCTCTGAGTTCTACCTGTGAGGAAGGAAGTAAACCATCTGTGCACCAAACCCGACAACCCACAGATGCATCTCAGGTGCTCAAGCAACATCCCATGGTCTACGGTGCCAAATGCTGCTGACAAATCCAGAAGGACCAAGATGGACCATTTTTTCTGGTCTCTTGCCATCAGGAGATCATTAAGGACCTGAACCAGCACAGTCTCAGTGCTGTGCCTCTTTTGAAATCCTGATTGAAGAGGGTCGTAGATGTTATGGATGGTAAGATGGTTGTCCAACTGGGCTGCCACCACTTTCTCGATTACCTTCCCAACAAAGGGGAAGTTCGAGATAGGTCTGTAGTTAGCCAGGGAGTCAGGGTCCAACGATGCCTTTTTCAACACTGGTGTCACTACCACTTCCTTCAGGGAGTGGGGATATTCACCAGTGTCTAGGGAACACCAGACTATCCTGGCAAGAACTGGGAAGATAACCTCCCCACAGCCCATAATCAGGCCTGTGGGACCTGGGTCTAAACTACAGCGTGTGGTATGCATATCCTGGACAATCCTCATAACATCCTCGATTTCCGGCCTTATGAAGGAACTCCAGGTAAACAGTGTGCTTAGGCATGAGGCTGGACCAGCACAACTCCCTATGGAGGCGGCGCAATCTCGCCCTGATGTCGGCTACCTTATCTGCAAAGAATTGAGCAAGCTCCACACACTGTATCTGTGAAAGCTCGACGAACCTGCAGACAGGCTGGGTTGCACAGCCTGTCTATGGTTCAAAGAGTTGGGCTGGTCGATTGGTTAGCAGCACTTCCAGACAGGAACGCGCACCTCTTATGAGTAATTGCTGACTGATAGAGTTTATAATGCTCTAGGAGTCTAAGATGGTCGGCATCTAAGCGGACTTCCGCCAACATCTCTCAACCTGCTACCGATCTCTGCAACTCCCTCAGATCCCGATCAAACCAGGGATCGAGGCAAAGGAGAGAGGGTTGCACACGGAGCAATTAAATCCAAAGTGGAGGTAACAGCCTTATTATAGGCTTCTGCACCATCACTCAGGATTTAAGCTCAACCCAGGAAATTCTGATAGGTCAAGAACTGCAGATAGACCAGTGGGAGTAACATCCTGTAAAGGGCGGTACTGACCATCTCCACTGGGGTAGGTCTGCGCAAGGGGGTGCAAAAATTGAACCTCACAGTGTGGTGGTCGGACCATCTGACTGGTTCCACCCCCACATCGGAGGCCTCCAACCCCAGCAGGAAGACCAGATCGAGTGAGTGGCCATGTTTGTGAGTGGCAGAGGTAACCACCTGTGAGAGACCCAATGAACACATCAATTGGAGGAAGTGCTCACCAAAGAGTGAGAGTTCGGCGTCGATCCAGGCATTAAAATCACCCAGCACCATCAGCCTGGGCGATTCAAGTACCAGGTCGACGACAAAGTCTGCCACTTCCTTTAAGAATAGCTTCTTGGCTCACTAATTCCAGTTTCCCCTGCATTATACCTAGGTTGTAGTGAGTAAAGCATTTGTCTTACTTGGCCATATCTATCTTTGTTTATTTTGCCATTAATCTTGCCCATGGTCTGAAAGTGTTCCCTAAAATCTTGTTTGGTATCCTCCCACCATTCAGAAGCTGTGTCATAAAGAAAATAAACTGACTTTCATGCAGCTATCACACTCTGGAAACCCTGGTAAATTAAAGGGTTATCCAATAAAGAAAGATTTAATTTCCAGTATCCCCTACCTTTTAATGTGGCTGCTGTATTAGCTAAGGGCACACTCAACATTCCGTGGTCCGAGGTAGCTGCTGGATCAACAGATGCATTCCTAGCCTCCAGTGTAGGTGTAACAAACCAGTGATCAATTCTGGTTGATAGATGGCCCCTAAAGTATGTGTGTGGCACTTTCTGGCAATTCTCTCTAAACACATCTTTCAGGCCTGTCTGGTCTAGTATTTGATTTACATAGAAACATAGAAACATAGAAGTTGACGGCAGATAAGGACCGCAAGGCCCATCCAGTCTGCCCATTTCTTTTTCTACCTTATAAATGTGCCATCGGCCTTTGCTCTGTCAGTGGCCTATCTATTCATAGTCATTTGTATTGCTCCCTTATGCCTATCCCATGCCTGTTTGAAGCCCTGCACTGTATTCATAGCCACCACTTCTTGTGGTAAGCCATTCCATGCATCCACCACCCTTTCTGTGAAAAAGAATTTCCTCACATTCCCCTTAATCGGCCTCCCTCTAATCTCATGCTGTGTCCTCTTGTCCTGCTATTTTTCTTATATTTAAACATGTTAGACTCTTCCACCTTGTTTATGCCCTTAAGGTGTTTGAATGCCTCGATCATATCACCTCTCTCCCTCCTTTGCTCAAGGGTATACATATTGAGCTCCGTTAATCTGTCCTCATATGTCTTCTGATGCAGTCCCTGCACCATTTTGGTTGCCTTCTCTGGACTGCCTCAATTTGGTTAATGTCCTGTGAGGTGTGGCCTCCAATACTGCATGAGTACTCCAGATGGGGCCTAACCAGTGTCTTGTACAGAGGATTATTACCTCCCTCTTACGACTTGTGATACCCTACTAATGCACCCTAACACCCCCTAGCCTTACCTACTGCTTTAGAGGTCTGCTTGGATGATTTTAGGTCATCAGTGATGATGATGCCCAAGTCTCTTTCTTCCTTTGTGACTGCTAGCAACTCTCCTCCCAGCCTATAGGTGGCTTCAGGGTTTCTCTTCCCTATATGCATGATTTTGCACTTCTTTGTATTAAATCCCAGTTGCCACTCTTCTGACCATTCTGCTAGTTTATCCAGATCTCTTCTCATTCTGCCCACCCATCTGGATCATCTACTCTGTTGCAGATCTTGGTGTCATCTGCAAACAGACAAGCCTTACCTCTAGTCCATCTGCAAGGTCACTAATGAAGATGTTGAAGAGGATGGCCCCAGGACTGATCCTGAGGTACCCCACTTGTGACTTGCATCTCTTCTGACTGTATACCATTTACCACCACTCTTCTGTTTTCTGCCCGTCAACCAGTTTGCCACCCAGTTGACCAACTTCTGACCCACTCCGAGCCTACCCAGCTTATTTATCAATCTTCTATGTGGAACAGTGTCAAAGCTTTTGTTGAAGTCAAGGTAGGCGACATCAACTGCCCCTTGTCCACCACCACTCTGTTACCCAGTCAAAGAAATCTATGAGATTAGTTTGACAGGACCTTCCTTTGTAAACCCATGCTGTCTTGGATCCTGTGCCCCTATGGATTTCTGGTGTTGCACTATCCTTTCCTTAAGGAGTGCCTCCATAATCTTGCCCACTACTGAGGTAAGACTGACCGGTCTGTAGTTCCCCGCCTCCTCCCTGCTACCACTCTTGTGGAGCGGGATCACATGAGCCCTTCTCCAGTCTTCTGGGACCTCTCCTGTGCTCAGAGACTCACTAAACAATTCTGCTAATGGCTCTGCTAGTTCCTCCTTTAGCTCCTTAAGTACCCTGGGATGTATGCCATCAGGTCCCATTGCCTTATCCACCCTGAGCTTAGCAAGCTCTTGTAGGACCCTTTCTTTTGTGAAGGGAGTAGTGCTCACCTCCCTCCCCCCTGTGTCCATGATGGTGAGCTGTGGGCCCTGCCTTACCTTCTCTTCAGTAAATACTGAGCAAAAGTATCTATTTAGGATAGATGCCTTTACAGGGTCCTCCTCCTCACATGCTCCCTTTTCTCCATTAAGCTTAGCAATACCCCCTCTGGACTTTCTCCTTTCACTAATGTATCTATAGAAAGTTTAGGTAAGAAGTGTCACAATAGGTTTTTGTGGTTTTTGCGCCCCTATCCTCTTTGGTTCTACTAACATTAAAGTCTCCACCAAATAAAATATTTCTGGCTGTATACAGGTACGGAAGTATCAGTTTTAATAGTGCAATTCTTTCTGTTTTGACCTGTGGTGCATATATGTTCATCAATCTAAAATCCACTTTATTAATTATATCAAGTAGCAATGCTCTTCCTGGTGAGATATCCACCATATGTGTTACTGTGATAGATGGATCTGTGAAGCAGATTCCCACACCACAGCATGCTGCATCTCCCATGGACCAATAACTAGGTCCCCAAATCCATCCTTCTAAGGCCACTTTTATCTCTTTTACGGAGTGTAGCCTACTGTCTTGTAGAAACACAATGTCAAATGTATTGCCTGTAAACATTTCAAAAATTGGCAAACACTTTCTTTCTGATTTTATACTCTTGGTGTTCAGACTTGAGATAGCAATATTGTATTGCTGAGTTCTTGGGACATGAGTGTCTAGGTACTTTGGGTTTTGCTGCTCTTTCATAGGCTTGACCTTACTCCCATTCTCTGTTTTTTTTGTTGTTGTTGTTTTTATCTTTAGGGGGAACCACCTTCCCCTGTTCCTTATCAGATAGGACATCCATCTGGCAGGATGTCACGGAACACATGTCTGAGTCACCTTCCTCCTCTGATTGTTCATTTCACAAAACTGTAAATTTATTTCCCAGCAGAATCATTTCCATGTGGTCTGTCACTTGTGGGTGCTCTTTTGGGCCTTTTTTCCTTTCATTGGAACCATTTGGAAGTCTCCAGGTTCTGTTAATAGCCCACTTGGTGTGGGTAGAGGTGGGGGTGGAGGCATGGCCTGTATTCTCGGCTCTTGCACCTGCATGGGAACTAAAAGGGCCTGTACCCCATCTCCTGATCCAAATTTCCTGTATTATTGTCGGTGGGTGGGATGGGTCTGTTTCTCCCCGGTGGCCTATGAAGGGCTTGGTATCCTTTGAAATCAGAAGCAGCCCTCACTGCTTTGTAGATGTAAAAGTCTTGGACTCCATAGTCTGCATTTTCAGTATTATGTGATGCCCAGGGGCAATCAGTGAAGAAATGTCTGTCTGTCTCACACAAGTTACATCTCAGGGTATTAACACAGTGATATCCTGCATGCCCCATTTCTACACATTGCACACATTTTATGGCTTCATAATTGCTGCTGATGTGCCGGGGTGACCCACACTTGTAGCAATGCCTGGGTTGACATGGGTAGAAAATGAACCTCTTGTCTCATCCAATATAAAAGCAGTTTGGCATGTGTGTAAGTTCCTTTTCATATTGGTGCAATTTGATTTTGATCTGCCAACCCCATTTCCGAAAACCCTCCCCATCTAGAATAGCTTCAGGGTTCCCCTGAATGTCACACTGCTTCTCAAGCCAATATAAAATATCTGTCACATTCATGCCCTCATTATGAAAGAGGACCAAGATTGTTCTGAAAGTTTGCTTTGTGAGGGGTATTACTTGAAAAGGTATCCAGAGTGGATTGGTTTTTAAGGCCATATGTTTGGCCCAAAATCAATCTAGCAGCGCTGCTCTTCTTAAAGTGATATCAAATGAATGCTCCCCAGGAGCGTGGATAGGTGTGTACACATATGTTGGGGAAAATCCAGATGATTGCTTTATTAGGATTTTCCCCACATACTGTCTGTCTGGGGGTGCCTCTAATCCTTCCAGGTAGCATAAACAGATAGCATTTCTCCATTTAGCTAACTCAAACAGTTTTTGTAAAAGACTGGCATAGGTGGGTGAGGTATTGATTTCATTACTTTGTTTATCTTTTGCTGACTGCGTACCTTCTGTGCTTCCTTGTTCTTCATTTCTAACTTTAGGTTGCCCTTCTCTTGCTGTTTCCCACCTTTCATTTCTGGTAGCTGTTTGTATCAGCTCTGGTTGCACGTCATAAAATACTTCAGAAACAGTATCTACAGGTGCGTAAGAGATGGTACCTGAGTCTTCAATGTCAGCGGACCAATCTGTGGATGTCACCAGTTTTCCTCCTTGTGTGCCATCCTGAAGCTCAGTTGCAGCTCCATGAACTTCAGTGCTCTCTGTTTTTTCTCCCAGAAGTGAAATATTCGGGTCCAGGACCCACTGACCCTCTATGGACTGAATCTATCCTGCTTGTGTTACAGTCCATTCCGGAGACCAATTTTCTGCTCCAGTGGGCATCTGTCTTGCCACCCCTGCCTCTCTGGGGTTCTGTTGCTTTACCATGTCACCAATCCCTGTACCAAAAAAAAAACATTGGTGTTCACTGGGGTGAAAGTGCTTGGTGATCCTGCTGGCCGTTTCTTCCTGGATTTCTCTGCTTCCAATTTGGATTTTGCCTCAGTATATTCTTTTTCAGCTTGCCACTGTTGCTCTTAATAAAGGTATCATTTCTTCTTTAATGCTTGCTGCAAGGGTTTGTTCTGCCTTCGATGAACTCCATTTCTGATTCCTCTGATAGGTTTCCTGGTTATATATTATTTATTTGTGCCTTCTGAGACATCGATCTCATTGCTTTCTGTTGTTTCATTTACAGCACCATCCTGCAGGTGCTCCATATGTCCGTTCTCCTCCATTGCCAAACCAATACTATTCTCCTCCATGCTGCATGCATGAAGGACAGCGCATGCTGCTGCAAAGAGTAGGGGGAATTTTTATTGCAAAAACATAACATCAGAGGTATAACACATAAAAAACAAAAGGAAATACCACAGAAAAGAAAAACCTCATTCACTTTTGTTACAAATCATATATATGTGTTACAAAAAAATCAAAATTACCCCTAAAATTCAAAGAAGAGCAAAGCTAAATAAAAAAAAAACAAACAGAAATAACCAGTGGAAAAAATATTTTCAACAAATCAAAACATTGTATTGCTCCCTAAATTTATTTTGCCTTATATCCTTATACGTGTAACTACCATTAATACCCATTAGTTCATAATTTCATATCGTGTAAATAAACATATTATACTGTATGTGCTATCTACTATTCCTTCTCTGTTTACTGACTGTATTTCATACTACCAATACAACATTGCTTTATAACCATGTAATATTTCACCAAAGTTTATGGTATTTCATATTCTCCATAACCTTTATTTATTTTTGTTTCACTCTGTTAATTGCTGATTCAATTTGGTTAATTATCACAGAGCTTGGTTCAATCTGATGCTATAAAGAAAATTGGCATTTAGTCTGCCACATATAGTACTTTATACAAGCAAAAATAGCATTTAAAGAACTGACATTATACCTATCCAAAAAAACAGAATAATCCCCGAGAACCAATCTCTCATAAGAAATATGATTCGAAGGATGCCCATGCCAGTGATGCAATAAATCAGACCATAATTTTACTGCTACTCCACAATGTAAATACAAATGCTTCTGTGTTTCTTCCTGATCCACACAACCTGGTCTAATACACATAAATTCTGTTACTGGCTTGTGTTTGAGATTGTCTTTAACCCCTAATTTTGCATGGCAACTGAGCCATGATACATGCCACTTTTCCAAAGGAATCCCTTTATCATTTAAAAGCTGTAAAGCTAATGGTAGTTGAGATAGAATACATTTAGGAAAGTTCACCCTTACTGCATGATTATTACCCAACATGTCAGTATAGATCCCTTTTCTAGTGAAACCCTGTATCTTTCTTTTACTTAAGTTCCAAGTTTTTAATTTCTTAACTACAGGGATAGCAAAGTCTGGAAAGTTAAGAGCTTTAACTACCCTAGGTACTTTGTCTGTCCATTGGCAGAAAAATTGACTGAACAAACACTGAGTCCATGTTTCCCATGGGTGTATTGAATCTCCCGGTTTAATTTTAAAAGAGAAAACTATAAAAAATGAATAAAAAAAATGACAGGATTAATCATCCCTAATCTGCCCTGTTTTGTAGATAAATATGTGAAATCCCATTTGACGGGATTCAATCTACTCCCCCAAAGCATTTGGAAAAAAATACTAAATAGACTAGCTTCTAAACTGGTAGGGATAGGAAATATAGAATTTAAGTGTAAAAATAGGGGTACTAGAAACTTTTTAAAAATTAATATTCTTTTTCTTTTTGAAAACATGGAAACATAGAAACATAGAATTTGACGGCAGATAAGGACTGCTTGGCCCACCTAGTCTGCCCATTTCCCTACCTAGTGGATAAGCTGCAGATTCTAGTTAACCAACAGCCTACTTCCTCCTACCTACCACTAGAATTGCCTTATGTCTGTCCCATGCATTCTTGAATTCTCCCACTGGCCAAGATTTTCATTGTTGTATTTTCTGGTCACGTTTTTATAAAGTTAAATCCCAATTATAAAGTGCTGTATCGCCAGTGCCAAACCATATCCCTAATATTTTTATGGGGAGATCTGAAATTTCTATTCTACTTACATTCCTTTCTGTATTATTTTTCCCTAAATGAATCCCCATACTTTTACCATAATTAATCCCTGCTTCTGTTATTTTAGAATATAAAGTTATTGTCTTAATTGCTTTCACCCCTGAGTCTACTTTATTTACTAGAACAGCTGAATAGAGCCGCACAGAGAGATGGGTGTTCTGAGACAAAAAAACACATGAGTAAAGCAGTCTTGGCACACCACAGTACCACAGGAAAAAAACTCTCCACACGAAGAGATAGTAAATATACTTATTTTACCTGCCAAATACAAAAACAGCAGTTACAGATGAGTACAAAGTGCAATTGCAGACACAGAAAAACTCCTCATGGACGTTTCACCCAAACATGGGCTTTGTCAAAGATAATCACCACCAGATGTAAGGTAGCTTAAATAACACCCATTCTCAGTCACATGACCCTACATTATAATTTTTCTAGGTTTATCATATGTCCTGAGTTAAAAATTAATAGAGTTTTTTTCTGTGTCCCTGTGGTGTGCTGAGACTGCTTTGCTCATCTAGTTTATTTACCATCAAACAAATGGCATCAGCATATGCTGCAATTTTTTGTGGAGGGACAGACAAGGCAGGTGTTACCCCTCTTATATTAATTTCTTATGATATTGCTCTAATTATAGGATCTAGAACAAAAGTGTATAAGAGAGGGCTTAATGGACACCCTTGACAAACTCCTTTTTTAAGATAGTCTTTGTTCCCATAATCCCATTTACCGAAGGATATATTGCTGCTTCAGAATTTAATAACTGTATTCCTTTAATAATTTGTGATGGGATACTATAGTGTTCCAGAACTTCAAATAAGAAGTCATGTGCTACATTATCAAATGCCTTAGTTTGGTCTAGGGTCAATAAAAAACCTTGTATCCTGTTTTGTTTCCCAAATTCACATAGTTCCTGTAATAATTTTAAATGTTGCTGTATGGACCTATTTGGAATCGAGCACGTTTGTGCTGGATGAATTATGGAATCTGCTACCCATTGTAACCTTTTGCAAAGTATTGGCGAGGGGATTTTATAATCTGTATTTAAGATACTAATAGGTATCCAATTTTTAATATCACCTGCATCACCTTTTTTGTGAAGAAAAATTACAGTAGCCACTGTAAAATCTTGAGAAACATTTCCCTCTGTAAGCAGTTTGTTATATACATTAGGTAATATTTTGCTAAAGTCGTCTTTCATGTATTTATAAAACTCATTTACAATTCCGTCTAATCCATGACAAACTCGCCCTTTTAAATTAGAGATGACAGATAGAACCTCTTCTTTAGTTATCTTACCTTCCACAAGTTTAGATTGTTCCTTAGATAGTTTTGGCACTGGAAAAGTAACAAAATTTTCCCAAATTAATGTCAGCCTTAAAACTAGAGCCAAATTAGTTTTCTAAATATTCATGGACAACTTCTAACATGCCTGGTTCTGTAGTTTTTAAATTACCCCCATTATCTTGTATTCTTGTCATGAATTTTGGTTCAGTTTTTTGTTTATAAGCCAAAAAAAGGTCCTTAAAAGATTGTTTTTCTACTCTGAAGTTCATTTCTGCTTGTAAGGAAAGTCCTCTATCATATTGATAGTTCCTCATTTGTTTTTTTATTTCTTCTATTTGTTGTTTTATTCTTATATCAGCCACATTTGGACTGGATAAAAACTTATAGAAATGGCACAGGGTCAAAACTGCACATGGCAGAATGTTGTGCGACATAAGCGCATTGCGACTTCATTGTTATCTTTATTTCTGTGGTGAGCTCCGCCTCCACACCCCCGTGCAATTTATGCCCCAGACCCCCACTAAGGATTCTAACTCTGGGGGTGTGTGTCCAACATGGAGGGTGCACAGGTCCGGGATTTGGCATAATGTCGTGCGCTATTATGCGTATGACATTATGACCCGGTACGTATAGAAATGATTCCTATAACTTAAATATTGTCAATATTCTGTATTACTTTTCTGTTTACCCTGCTTGATAAAAAATTCTTTTATACTAATTTTAGTATCTGCCTACCATGAGTTCCAATCGTCTTTGAACTCTGCCACCGATTTTTGAAATAATAATAAATCCTGTAGCCCCTTTTTGATAATCTAATACTCGAATAATGTAGCATTTAATTTCCATCTTGTCTCTAATGATGAAAATTTAGGAGGTATATTTTTTAATCCAATAACACATTTCAGGACCCTGTGATCAGAAAATTCACATGGTTGACTAAAAAATCTGACAGGAACTAGATTTTTTGATAAAAAAACATAATCTATTCTGGAAAAGTAAATATTTCTCTGATAAGTACACCTGAAATCAGTATGAAGTTGTTTATAAGCATCTATACAATTCACCACCTTTATAGTGCTAGCTAAAGCATATGAATCACAGCAGGTTTTGTGTTGGATATTATCTTTCAGTTAAATAGCTAAGGTACAATTCATGTCCCCTTCCCATATAACTTGTAAAGATGCAGCGAAATTAAATTCCGCCGGCGAAGTGAACGCGAAGTGGGAACTTTGTGTTGCCACTCCGCATGCAAAGTGCTCACTCTGCCTTGTCATTACCACTTTGCATTAAGGCGGAATGGCAATGCAAAGTAAGGCAAAGTCATTGTTTTTAATGGACTTCGCTTTCCTCGTTATGATTCTAAGTGATCCACTTAGTGATTCAGATTTGGCAGCTCCCCCACACATCACATGGCTTACAGTACTGTAAGTCACATGCTCTTTAGCTAGGCAGGAAGAAAGTGAGTCATACAAGCAGACACTTTTACTTTCTCCTGTGCAGACAGAGAGAGAATACTGTGTTTTGTGACTGCTGATACTTTGAGATCAGAGTGAGAAGAAGATTTAAACTTTGATTTAGACCCAACAGCTTTTTTAAAAGCTACATTATTTTGTCTTTTCTGTACTCTTTTTTACTTAATTTGTTCTTTCTGTAAATTTTATTTTTCTTACCTTTATAAGAAGTTAGTTGTTTGTCTGTGTCTGTGTGACTGTGTGTGTGTGTTGTGTGACAGTGTGAGTAGTGATTGCTCAGACTGAGGGAGCTCAGTAGGAGAGATGGACCAGGGTGAGGGAATGTCTTGGGCAGGGGCAGCTCTGGGAGAGCATGGTAGTGGTAAGCATCGTACCGTGCGCATGTGTGGAGGGCATGGGCACCCTTTCCTGTTGGACCATTCAAAACCTGTGAGTGCCCCCGAAGCAGGACCAGCACTGCCTCCTGTCCTGAGTCTGAGGCAGTTGATCCACCACCACCACCAAGTCCAGCACCAGGTCCTCTGGAGTAGGATGTGCCTGTTCCCCCGGGCCCCGGTGTGGATCCCATCCCTGTTCAGCACCCTGACCAGCCGGCTGCCAGTTCATCTGGCCATCCCATGCCTGTGTCTGGTCCTCCCCACACCTCTGTTGTTTGGCAATTTTTTTACTGTGTCGGGGGGACAGCAGTGGGTCAAGTGCCGCCTATGTGAGGTAGAGGTGTGCCATGACCACCGGGGGACTCACCTGGGGACTGGGGGCCAGCACACCCATATGCTCAATCACCAGCAGTTGGAGTGGCAGGCTGCCACAGAACAGACTGTGCCTGCACCTGCTGGCCATTCTGCGGCAGAGGGTGCAGCTGTGCATTGCAGCATCCCTAAGAAAAGGAGTGCCCTACCAGCACCCCCACCCCCCACCACCACCACCACCACCACCAGCAGGTCAGCCTGTAGAACATGTGGACCCCAGAGAATCGTGTAAAACAGGCTGACTTGGCAGTTCTCTGGAGTGCTGTCGAGGAGAACAACAAGAGGGTGAGTGCGAGTGAGCAGCAGCTGGATCACATAGAGGGACATCAGTTGCAAATTATGTCCATGCTGGAATTGCTGCTGGATCACCATGGGATCCCACATTAGTTTTTTTTCCTCACACCATGTACCCCCCACACCTTCCTTGCTGTGTTATAAAATGTATTCCTCCACCATCCCTGACCCTTGTATGTAATTATGCCCCTTTATTGTTGTTTTCCGTATGCGTGACACTTTGTATTTTGAGCAGTGCAAGTATACTGTGCTAAACTGCATGTGTGCAGTAAGTCTTCTTTCCAGTCTGTGTATGTACTGCAGACACTGTCCAACTCCCTGACTTAAAAACAAACATTAATGAGTACAATGGTGGGGTAGTGAAGCATGGAGAGATACTACAAAACAGGCTTACAGTACATCCAAGTAACTATTAAAAAACATTTATGTTGTGATTCGTGACATGATTGTGGATCATGATTTGTGACTGCATTTGTGACCGTGATAATGAAGAATGTGATTCGGTGTCGATGGTCTGAGATAATCAGTATGAAACTGTATTGGAAACGCGAATGCCTACTACTGTACTTCCCCGATGAGCTGTAGCTTAAAACTCCCCGACTTAAAAACACGTATCAATGAGTACAATGGTGGGGTGGTAAAGCCTGGAGAGATACTACAAAACAGGCTTACAATACATCTAAGTAACTAGAAAAAAAAATAATGTTGTGATTCGTAACGTGATTGTGAATTGTGATTTGTGACTGCATTTGTGACTGTGATGATGAAGAACGTGATTTGTATCACTAGTGACTCATGATGATGGTCCTGACTTAAAAACGTACATTAATGAGTACAATGTTCATGCAGAATTAAACACCACACCTGTCCAGTACTCTGAAGGGAAGCCAAAGAATCAACTGTGACTTAAGTTACAGATGGAGATTGGGCCCTAAAGAGATGCAAATGCACAGACAGATTAAGATTGCGCTGTGCAGTGAAGAGATGCAGAAGCAAAGGCACAACACCTAACCAGTGCTCACCATCAGAAATTCAAATCTGGAAAAGAATACCTTTGCCAGTTGGTGCGGGCCGCGGGGGGGGGCAGTGTACTGTACTGCTGCAGTAACAGTCACTAGTACTAGTACCAGTAAAGATACCACAAAGAAGTACAAAAATCACACAGCTGCAGTGGATAGCAGGTTCACATTGCTGAAATTATTATGTGGCACAATAAAAGATGTCTGATTTGATGACACGCCTCACACACATACTCACACACACACACTACACTAAGTAATGCATAGTAAATTGTAAACTTCAGTAATATAACCACATATTTTAAACAAACTAAAATTATGCACTGCTGCACCACAACAATCAGCAAAAAAATGGCAAGAAATATTGAAATATTACTGTGTGTACATTAACACAGTTATACAAGAAAAATATCACCAAAACAGAAAACACTGTCTTTTTCTCCAAGTTAATCTACCTACACCACAGATACGCCCCTTCCCCACAGCACACTTCCACTGTCTCTCAGTACACAGACTGAATGTTGTACATTAACATTCAAAATCCATACACAAACAATAAACGCTCGACGATATGAGCACAGGAGGGTTTCCTATAATTGAAGCACTAAAGTTTCAGCAAAAAAAATGACACAAGAAGGCTTTTTTTAACAGCTTTTAGAAGGTTTGAATCGCAGAAAGCTCTCAGAGCAAATTGTCTCCTACAGCTTCCTACACACACTACTCCAAACTGAGGCTGTGCAGAACAATCTAGAGCCCATGAGACCTGAAATTCTATGAATCACTGCAAAATTCGCCTTTGGAGCTTAAAAACGAGGCAAAGTGAGGCTAAGTACATTGTTTTCAATGCACCTCACCTTAAGAATTGGTGGAGTAGTGGTTTGGGAAGACGGAGTAACACAAAGTCATTGTTTTCAATGGACTTTGCAGCACCCATTATAATGCAAAAGTACTGTCAAGATTATGCAAGCACTCTAATGAATCACTTCAAGGAGTGAATTGGGGCTACTCTCACCCATCACTAATAACTTATTTAGAAGTAAACAGATAGGGTTCGAATAAGTTAAAAAACTCAATTCTTGCAGTTTTAACTTGTTGAGCTTAGGCATTTACTAACCGTAAATGATAACCTTTAAACAGACAATAAATGAGTAAGATTCTACCTGGAATAACATCAATCACTCTTTGCACTGTTACATTTGTGGTATTGAATAAAATGTCCACCTCATCTGCTGCGTCCTGCCCATAGGTCCAAAAGGAAAGGCCCCATACCCAAAGTTGTTTTGCTTGTGCCACATCTTGTAGAGTAGTAAATCTTGTCTCCTGTAAGAAAATAATGTCTGCTTGTAATTGTTTACAGAAAGTGAGACAGGCAGTTTTCTTTTTAAAATTCTTGATACTACACGTATTTAAAGAAACTATACTAATGAAAGACATAAAAGTCCAAGATTTGGGTTGCTTTAAATTTTTTTTCCTTTTCTCCACTTCTTCTTCTTTTCTTCCCTTACTTCAGCTTCTACCTCCTCATCACACTCTATTTCAGAGACCACTTCAGAATGTTTAGAAACATCAGATTCAGAATATCCATCCAAATTCCCCAAAATCTGAAAATACTTTTTTGTGGAGAGTGGGATACTGGATACAGTATATTTGGTAGATGCTTTATTCACCCTTCTGGAAAGTGGTGTTTGAAATTCACAAGTTGGTTGTAGGGTGGGGCCCTTGGTTCTTGTTTCCTTAATTTGCTGGGGGGGGCATAGGTTGAGGGAAGACTGCGGAAGTGTGTCTATCTTTATCCAGGTTATTAGTATCAGGTGCAGGTTCAACTGGTACAGTATTTATGTGGCCAGGGTCTGTATTTTCATTTCTCTGTTCTGTAGTTTCCTGTTCATGTGGGCTTTATCTTCCTGGGCCTTATTAATTAAGTCCTCCTTTTGCAAACCACCAGTTCTGTTCTGACCCACCCAGGGGCATTGATGATATGCATGCCCCTGCTCCTCACAAAGGATGCATTTGAAGATGTGTCTGCAAACTGCACTGTCATAATCAAATTTGCCACACAATGCACATTTCATTTTATCACAGACACTACTTAAATGCCTCTGACTCCCACACTTATAGCATACCCTGGGCTTCCCCAGATAAAAACACATGCACCTGTCCTTTCCCAGAAAAAAACTATTTGGGATATGATGAACACCATTTTTTGTCATTCTCAACTTTATTTTAAATTTCCTGCTGCCAGTCCAAATCCTCTCTGAGTCCATGATAGGTTCTGGTGGGCCTAGAACCTCACATTTTTTTCTCAAGCCAAAATTGAATGTCTCCAACATTAACCCCTTCATTGTGAAACATTATATTAATAGTTTTAAACAAGAGCTTTGTAATTGGGATTGCCCAGAAAGGGGTCCAAAGTGGCATATATTTACAATTTTTGTATTTCTTCCAAAATGTATCCAGTCCTGCAAAGGTTTTGAAGCTCACATCAAAATTGTCTTCTCCTCTTATGTTTATTACAGCATAAATCTCGGATGCTTTGAAATTCATAGAATCTTTCAATAGACATCTGGCTACATATCTCCTGTCCGGGTGTTCTTCAAGACCCCCCCCCATATCGTAGCCAGACCACATTTCTATGTGGTGCTTGGTCTAGTTTATTGTTACTGAAAAGCTCTGAAAATGTAGGGCCTGTTCTTTCAGAACCCCTGCATGAGGAAGGTGGGGGGGTAAGACTTTTCACTTCCCCCAGGCTCCCTCTCTGCAGATGTGGGATTTTTATCACCCCGAGTCTCCTCCATAGGAGTGGCATAATTTAAAGCATTTTGTGAAATAAAAGTCTGACCTGTATGATTTGGCCCATCAGATGTTCCTGGACCCTCCTGTTTGTCTGATACTGTAGGAGAAAAATCAATCCAGTTGTCATCTGGAACCCATTTATCAGTTTCATCTTGGATCCATCCAGCTTGTGACAGAGCTTTGTCTTTAGACAAGAGATGGGTGCCACATCTCCACCCTGGGGGGTAATCCAGGGGGTCCCAGGAGAGTGACTCATGTGGGGATGCCACAACTGAGGGGTCTGAGACTAGGCAGATGGCCCATCAGAGACAGACGTGTAGCACAAAAAGACTAAGTAGAAAAAAAACTAAACTTTTTTTTACTAAGCTCTTAGCAAAATAATGCTCTCCAGGGTGGGCAGTACTGGGAAATACCAGATCTTCCCTGGGCTATAAGGCCCTCTGCCTGCAGTGTCAGACGTCATTATGCCCCTGCACAGTCCACTATTTCCCAATATCGCTCACCCTGTTGGGTATTATTGTTTATGTAGAAACTTGGGTTAGTGGTCCCATTAGATATTTTCATTTCTAACCTGTTTGCTTTCCCCGTGTTTTTTGTTGAAGCTGAACTGAAAAGCATAGATTGTGTTCTTTGCTATTTAATATTAGTTTTGAGGAAGTAAACCAGTTTTGTAATGTAATAAAATCTGATTGTAACTTATGTTCTACTTCTCTGGTATGTATCCCCTCTGATACTAACACCATGTCATCGGCATGTACAGTAGTCTTATACGTGTCAATTTCATGTGTCTTGGTAGATTATTTATGTAAATTACAAATAATAATGAGCCTAAAGTTGACCCCTGTGGAATGCCTCATGTCACTTGACATGTTAGAATACTTCCCTCCTATTGTGACTATCTGTGAAATATGACTGGAACCACTGGCAAGACTCATCAGCTATTCCTATGTCTTGTAATCTATTCAATAAAATTCTATGGTCTACAAGGTCGAAGTCTTTGGAAGGCAGATGTAGTCCCTCTATACAAAAGTGGGAGCAAGAAGGAGGGTGGAAACTATAGACCAGTCAGTCTAACTTCTGTGGTGCGTAAAACAATGGAATCGCTCTTAAACGAAAGGACTGTGGAACATCTTGAATCCATTGGAGCACAGGATCCAAGGCAGCATGGATTCATAGTGGAAAAGTCATGTCAAACAAATCTGATAGATTTCTTTGTCTGGGTGACCAGGGAAGTGGATCAAGGGGAGTAGTGGATGTGGCCTACCTGGATTTCAGCAAGGCCTTTGACACCATTCCACATAAGAGGCTTGTAAACAAGCTAGGCAGCCTGGGAATGGGTCCCAAGGTGATAAACTGAGTTAGAAATTGGTTGAAGGAAGGAACACAGAGGGTGATGGTGAATGGCGCTAACTCCGATGAAAGAAGGATAACCAGTGGAGTGACACAGGGATAAATTCTGGTGCCAGTCCTATTGAATGTCTTCATAAGTGACATTGTGGAGGGGTTAGAAGGATAGGTGTGCTTCTTTGCAGATGACACTAAGATCTGCAGCAGGGTTAACACTCCAGGAGGGTAGAAAAAATTAGGAGGGACCTAGGTAAACAAGAGAAATGGTCAAAATTGTGGCAGCTAAGATTCAATGCAAAGAAGTGCAAAATGATGCATTGGGGCACAGGAAGCCAGGGGAGGCTTACATGAGGGGGATACCGATGACAACCAAACAGGAAAGGGATCTGGGGGTAATCATATCAGATGACCAAAAGGTGGCCAAACAATGTGCCAAGGCTGTAGGGGAGAGCCAGAGGAGGTACTGGAGTGCATCGGAAGCAGTATCACCAGCAGAAGAAAGGAGGTGGTGATGCCTCTGTACATATCATTGGTAAGACTTCATCTGAAATACTGTACCCAGTTCTGGAGGCCACATCTCCATAAGAACATAGACAGAATAGAGGCAGTTCATAGAAGGCAACAAAAAGTGACACCACTGACTACCCTTTTTAACAAATCATGGGAGGATGGTGTGGTACCTGAGGACTGGAGGAAGGTGGATATGATTCCCCTTCACAAAAGTGGGAGCAAGACAGAGGCAGGAAACTACAGACCAGTTAGTTTGACTTCACTGGTAGGGAAAATGATGGAATCACTTCTGAAGGAAAGAACTGTTGAGTACCTAGAGGCCAGTGGGGCGCAGGACCCAAGGCAGCATGGATTCACAGCAGGAAGGTTATGTCAGATGAATCTAATCAATTTCTTTGACTGGGTGACCAAAGTAGTAGATCAGGGAGGGGCCGTGGACATAGCCTACCTAGACTTTAGCAAGACATTTGACACAGTCCCGCACAAAAGATTAATAAACAAATTAGCCAGCCTAGGAGTGGGTCCCAGGGTGGTAGCCAGGGTAAAACATTGGCTGGACAACAGGACACAGAGGGTAATAGTAAACAGAGTCCACCGTGAAGAAAAGGGGGTTACTAGTGGGGTACCACAGGGTTCATTACTAGGTCTGGTCCTTTTTAATGTCTTTATAAGTTACATTGTAGATGGATTGGAAGGAAAAGTATGCCTCTTTGCAAATGACACAAAGATCTGCAACAGGGTTGATACACAAGGGGCCTGGAAAGGATGAGAAGAGACTTGGCAAGGTTAGAGGAATGGTCAGAAGTATGGCAGCTTGGATTCAATGCAAAAAAGAGCAAAATAATGCACCTGGGAAACAAAAACCCAGGGGAAGAGTTGGGGAGGAGGTAGTAACAACAACAACAAAATGGAAAGGGACCTGGGGGTAATCATATCATATGACCTTAAGGTTGGCAAGCAATGTGAGAAGGTAGTAGGGAGGGCTTGGGGGATACTGGGATGCATAGGGAGAGGCATCACCAGCAGAAAACAGGAAGTTGTCATCCCTCTGTACAAACAGTTGGTGAGACCCCCTCTGGAGAACTGTGTCCAGTTCTGGAGACCCCATCTCCACAAGGACATAGACAGGATGGAGGCTGTGCAGAGGAGGGCAACTAAAATGGTGCAGGGTCTGCAAGAGAAGCCATATGAGGAGAGACTAAAGGAGCTTAATATGTATACCCTTGAGGAAAGGAGGAAAAAGTGGGACATGATCTAAACTTTTAAATACCTCAGTGGAATCAACAAAGTCCAAGAGGGTAGAATCTTTCAGAAAAAGAGATGTGCAAGAACAAGGGGACACAGTTTGAAAATAATGGGGGGATGGCTCAGGGGCAATATGAGAAAGTATTTTTTCACTGAGAGGGTCATGGATGCATGGAACCACCTTTCTGAGAAGGTTGTGGGTTCTAAAACTGTGGGAGAATTCAAGAATGTGTGGGACAGACATAAGGCAATTCTTGTGGGGGGGTAGGAAGAAATAGGCTGTTGGTTAACTAGGGTCTACAGCTTATCCAGTAGGTAGGGAAATGGGTAGACTAGGTGGGCCAAGCGGTCCTCATCTGCCATCAAAGTCTATGTTTCTGTGTTTCTATGATGCAGGGCCTGCACCAAAAGTCATATGAGAAGAGACTAGAGGAGTTCAATATGTATACCCTGGAGGAGAGGAGAGAGAGGGGTGATATGATAGAGATCTTCAAATATCTCAATGGCATAGACAAGTTACAGGAGTGTAGCATCTTTCAGAAAAAGAGATGCCTTAGAACAAGGTCATGATATGAGGTTGGAAGGGGGTAGACTCAGGAGTAACATGAGGAAGTATTTCTTCACAGAAAGGGTGGTGAACACATGGAACAGCCTCCCAGCAGAGGTGGTGGGGTCAAATTCAGTAGTGGAATTCAAAAATGCATGGGATATGCATGGGGAACCCTAGTGACAGAAAGGAGAACAAAGCCACAGATCAAGTAGGGTTTATTGTTTTTGCAGTAGATAGAGAAAATGGGCAGACTAGGTGGGCCTAGGGGTCCTTATCTGCCATCAGATTTCTGTGTTTCTTTGTCTCTAGAAAGTGGGTTTGGAGGGGGTTCAGTAGACCACTAAAGTTTACATATGAATTTTACAGTGACTGAAATAGTGACATACTAGTTACGTCTCATGCCACAATTTAGGTGGTTATCAAGTCTGCCTTTAAAGGCATTTTTTTTTTTGGTCCTGGTAGCCCCTATCCTAGGACCCACCCTGTCTGCTGCCCCCATACCCAGGCGTGCCCCTTGGGCTGGGCCACTGAGGGGCTCCCCTCCCAATGGACACTGTTGTAAAGCCCCAGCTTATCCCCCGGGTTGGAGCTAAGGGATTGGGACCCCCCAGAGGATGTTGGAGGCAATGGATGGTGGGTAGAGTGGGTCATCATGCCAGGGGGGCAGCTTTTTTCAATGCTTGTTCCCTGGGGGGCCGGGACGTGCAATGACATCCAACATCCTCCCCACCCCCCAATGTAATGGTGTTGGTGGCAGCGGTACCCCCAGCCTCCACTAGGGGTCCATAAAGTACCAGACACTCTTCCCCTCCCTTCCCCCGGAGAAGAAGAGCAGTCCCCAGGATGCTCAGTCCTTCTCCCCTGGCCAGCCCTTAGACTCCCGGGTCCATTCCCAAACCTGTCTCATAGGCATCACAAGAAGAAATCCAATCACTGCACTGGTGGGCCGGCCCATCATTAAAGACATTAAAAGTCTCAGCTTCCGTTACATGGAGTGGGAGAGAATTCCATAATTTTGCTGCTGTAATGGGGAAGTAGCTATCTGTTTTTTTGTGTTAGCTCTTGGAATAGCTAGTTACAACTTATGACATTTTATTTTATTTTATTTGTTAGGAGTAGGCCCTTTGATGGTCAGATGGATTGAAAACTGGATAGCTGGACGCACTCAGAGAGTAGTGGTCTGTGGGGAGCTCTCGAACCCTACAGAGGTTGGTAGTGGGGTACCACAGGGCTCGGTCCTGGGTCCAATCCTGTTTAATGCATACATATCGGACATCAGGGATGGTATAGGTGTGAAATGAGTCTCTTTATGGATGACTCCAAGATGGGAGCAGTAGTTGAGGGAGAAGAGGGAGGTTGGCCCTGCAAGGACCTGGACACCCTGGAAAGCTGGGCTCACACATGGAAATTAAATTTCAATATCACCAAGTGCAAGGTGTTGCATCTTGGTCGGGAAACCCTAAACACAGGTACACCCTGGGGGGAGGTGCTGGAAGCCTCAATAGGGAAAAAGACCTAGGGGTCATGGTGGATACATGTATGAATAACTCTGAGCAGTGCAGGAGAGCAGCTAGCAAGGCAAACAGGATGTTGGGATGCATCGCAAGGGGGATCACCTCTAGGAGCAAGGAAGTGATTCTGCCGCTGTACAATGGACTGGTTAGACCACACCTTGAGTACTGTGTACAGTACTGGAGACCACACTTGAAGAAGGACATACAGCTCCTGGAGAGGGTTCAGAGGAGGGCAACAAAGATGATACGAGGGCTAGGGGATATGACTTACGAGGACAGACTTGAGGAGCTCTGCCTGTTTTCATTGGAGGAGAGGAGACAGGGGACATGATTGAGGTCTTCAAGTACCTCAAGGGAATAAATAGGGTAAACATGGAGGGATCTTTAGACTAAAGCAGGGAGGCATCACCAGAGGGCATGGTTTGAAGTTGGAAGGTGGAAGGGTGAGGGGAAAAGAGGAGGAGGTTTTCACTGAGAGGGTGGTGGACCCTTGGAATGCTCTGCCTGGTGAGCTGGTTCAGAGATCCACAGTGGAGGGCTTTAAGAGAGGTGGGACAGACACAGAAAGTGGATGTATCAGATGATGGCCTGTCCCGGGGGGGTGGGGATGGATGATAGGGGTTTCTGGAGCACAAGGGATGGGAGGGTCTCTGCACCCAACTAAGGATCTAGGTTCGAGCAGATTGATAGACCATAAGGCCTAATCTGCTGGCAAATAGTATGTTAGTATGTTAGTATATTGGAAAGGCGTGTGAGCAGAAACTGCCCATTTTCACAAGCGTCCAGTTCAAAGAAAATAAAACAAAGATACTAAGTGCTAGCAACTAGAAAACACAGAGACAATGCTCTGATACAGAAGAGTACATGCAAAATTTATAACAAATAATGAAGATACAACATTTTGGAGTATAAGTGCTGCAGTGAAAGCACTTACAATTTTTTTTTTGTTCTTTTTGAAAAGAAATTTTCAGGAATGTGGGAGTTAGGAAAAAGGACAGAGGGAGAGATGTTAACTGGAGCACATTTGCAGCAGCCATATCTAATAGCAGGGCCATTTTTGATGCCCTACAGGGGGAATGACTCAGAGAGCTAGTGTTGGAATCCACTCAGGAGGGAGCAATCTTAGACCCGGTACTCTCAAATGGGGGCAGAGAGAGGATCTCAGATCTAGAAGTGGGTGGCCATCTGGGAACAAGTGACCACCAAACTGTGTGGCTCACGATAAACTTAGCTGTAGTCAAGCCGTGCAAAAGTGAAGGTACTGGACTTCAGGAGGGCTGATTTTGTCAAAATGGGAGAGTGCCTCAGAAAAGCACTAGCAAACAGGCAAGAAGGTGGGGTGGAGCAACAATGAGGAAACATCAAAACTGCCATCACAGAGGCAACAAGCCTTTGTGTGAAGCAAATATACAAATCAAAACAAAAGAAAAAGCCACTATGGTTCTCAAAAGAAGTGGCAGGGAAGGTTAGGGAGAAAAAGATAGCATTCAAGAAGTATAAGGAAACACAGGAGTAGGACAGAGAACAGTACCAGTTAAAGCAGAAGGAAGCAGGGAAGGCAGTCAGAATAGCAAAGACTCAAACCACGTAAAATATAGTAAACTCAGTTAAGAAGGGGGATAAAACGTTTAATAGGTACATTAGGGAGTGAAGAAAGACAAAGGCAGGGATACTGAAGCTGAATAAAGAGGAGGGTGGTTGGGCAGAAAGGGACTGTGAAAAAGCAGGGATACTGAATGAATACTTCTATTCAGTATTCACAAAGAAAGAAAAGGGGGAGGTACCTAATCCAATCAATAGAAGCACTCTGGATAGGGGGGTTGATATCAGTCCTTTCACAGAAGAAAGGGTTCTAAAAGAACTCTGAAAACTGAAGGTGGATAAAGCAATGGGGCCTGATGGGATTCACCCCAGAATTCTAAAAGAACTAAGGGGAGAACTAGTAACACTCCTGACTACTCTTTTTAACAAATCATGGGAGGATGGTGTGGTACCTGAGGACTGGAGGAGGGTGGATGTGATTCCCCTTCACAAAAGTGGGAGCAAGACAGAGGCGGGAAACTAGAGACCTGTCAGTTTGACCTCAGTGGTAGGGAAAATTATGGAATCACTTCTGAAGGAAAGAATTGTTGAGTACCTAGAGGTCAGCGGGGCATAGGACCCAAAACAGCATGGATTCAGAGCAGGAAGGTCATGTCAGATGAATCTAATCAATTTCTTTGACTGGGTGAGCAAAGTAGTAGATCAGGGAAGGGCTGTGGACATGGTCTAACTAGACTTTAGCGAGGCATTTGACACAATCCTGCACAACAGATTAATAAACAAATTAGCTAGCCTGGGAGTGGGTTCCAGGGTGGTACCCTGGGTAAAACATTGGCTGGACAACAGAACACAGGAGGTGATAGTAAACGGAGTTCACAGTGAAGAAAGGGGGGTCACTAGTGGGGTACTACAGGGTTCAGTACTGGGTCCAGTCCTTTTTAATGTCCTTATAAGTGACATTGCAGAGGGACTAGAAGTAAAAGTGTGTCTCTCTACAGACAACACAAAGATCTGCAACAGGATTGATACCCAAGGTGGGCTGGAAAGGATGAGAAGGGACTTGGCAAGGTAGAAGGAATGGTCAAATGTATGGCAGCTTAGATTCAACACAAAGAAGTGCAAAGTAATGCACCTGGGAAACAAAAACCCAGGGGAAGAGTACACAATGGGAGGAGAGATACTGAGAACAACAAAAATGGAAAGGGACCAGGGGATAGTTATATCAGTTATATCATATGACCTAAAAGTGGGCAAGCAATGTTAGAAGGTAGTAAGGAGGGCTGGGGGATACTGGGGGATACTGGGATGCATAGGGAGAGGTATCACCAGTAGAAAACAAGAAGTTGTTATCCCTCTGTACAGACAGTTGGTGAGGCCACATCTGGAGTACTGCATGCAGTTCTGGAGACCCCATCTCTGCAAAGACATAGACAGGGTAGAGGCTGTACAGAGGAGGGCAACCAAAATGGTGCAGGGTCTGCACCAGAAGACATATGTAGAAAGATTAAAGGAGCTTAATATGTATAGCCTCAAGGAAAGGAAGGAGACGGGGGACATGATAGAAACTTTCAAGTACCTCAAGGGAATCAACAAAGTCCAAGAGGGTAGCATCTTTCAGAAAAAGATATGGGGGATGGCTCAGAGGTAATGTGAAGAAGTATTTTTTTTCATACAGAGGGTTGTAGATGCATGGAACTGCCTTCCTGAGGAGATTGTGGAGTCAAAAACAGTCGGGGAATTCAAGAATGCATGGGACAGACGTAAGGTAATTCTAGTGGGGGGTTGGAGGAAGTAGGCAGTTGGTTAAATAGGATCTGCAGCTTATTCATTAGGTAGGGAAATGGGCAGACTAGGTGGGCCAAGTGGTCCTTATCTGGCATCAGATTCTATATGTAACCCTTCACCCCTGTCTTTTTACTAAACGACAGGTGGCATGCTGTTGGCATTGGCAGCAATACCTGGTGGGGGACCTGGGTTCGGGGATGATGAGGTTACCTGGCACAAGGGACCTAGGTTTGGCTACTCTGCACAGAGGCACCCAAGTAAATCCAACTACAGGAAGCAATAACTGTAATGTCCAGAACCAGGATTGGGATTTTTCAGTGTGGCTTTATTTATTAACTAACTGAACATAAACAAAGCATTGCATGGTCCCCCAAAGGGCTACGTCCACTGTATGTGCAGATTAGGGTTAACCAAGCGGTCCATTTGAGAATGAACACATTTTTACATTGTCTGGCTCTGGACCCACCAGGCACTCAGCCCAGACTTTGCATGCACTTTGGATACACAGCCCGACTGGCCCGGCACCCCTGCCGGCCACTTGACTGATGGTCCACTTGAAGAATGAACCCAAACTTTACTTGGAAAGACATCCCATCAAACAAGGAGACTCCCAAACTGTGGCTCCCCACACCACTTAGAGTCTGTGACTCCTAAAGAGATTTGTTTTTTTACTTCCAAATCGAACTCCCATCAAACAAGGAGACTCCCATCAGACAAGGAGTAATTTTCCCATCCTGTGGCTCCCCACACCACTTAGAGTCTGTGACTCCTAGAGAGATTTTCAAGTTGTGACCCACATCTGGGTACCCACCCCATCACTGGCCAAGTGCATGAGACAAGTAGCAAAACACAGAAGAAATCCGCAGAGGTGGACCTGGTTACTAAAGATGGGTTTTTTCCCCACCTCCAGCTCCCACAGCCCATACCCGGCAATTTCTCTGGATACACACAGAAAACTTTAGAACTTTAAAATGTAGATTGAACGGTGGATGACCTGAAGCACCCCCTCTACAGCATTACTTGAAATCCAATAAAACTTTAGACTGTTTGACTGCTCCATTTGTTTGTCCTAGTAAACATAGTTCTCCCAAATAGCAGTCCACATTCATTTCCCAACTGAAGAAAACAATTTGTTTGCCCCTTCAAATGGAGCCAAACACTCACCCATTCGTTGCAGGTGCCCCACAGGTGAAGTAACACTTTCTTTGCTGTTATACAAGAACAGACTGATAAAAACCAGGCAGCTTTCTTCCATAGTGGGCAAAGGGGATTGCCCCTGGGACCCACAGAGAACTCTTCCTCCCCCGGAGGGAGGGGGGGCACTGAGACAGGGGGAGCGGTCTCCACCACTTAAAAGGTAAAACAGGACACTTCCTTCTTCTGTGTAAACAAACTGAAGACTGCCTTCCTTCTCCCTTAGAAGGTAAACAGACACTGACTTTGAAATTCCCAAAGTTCTAAACTCACTCCCTCAGCTGCAGATTCCAATGTGACTTATGCAGCTGCAACAGTTCTATGGTGATGTCATCTCTCAAGTCTCAGCTGTGACTGAGAACAGAGTGAGACAGTGTGAAACCCATTTAACTGGAGTTTCACAAGCTGTCTTCCCTGCCTACCACTAGGTCTTACTGGGATTCTAGTAACCCCGGGGAACAAGGGGGTTACATATATTTCTATGTTTCTATGAGATAACATAATGTGTTAGGGGAGGCGGGTAGGAGGAAGTTAGGAGTGAGAGTCAGGACGGGGAACAGCTACAGGTGGAGAAAAGGGACAGGAGTTTCTTTAGGTTGTGTTGAATGATGAGGTGGAGGGGCAGAGTTTGATATCAGAGGGAAGTGAGTTAAAGATTTTAGGGCCCAGGTAGGAGAGAGTTTTTTGGTGGTGGGTGGTCCAGCACAGGGGGACAGAGAAGGAGAGGGACGAGGACTGTCTGGTGGCCTGGAGTGAGTTATTGTGGGGAAGAGACAGCTGATGCAGTCAGGAAGTAGTCCAAGGGTGAGTTTGTAGAAGAAGGAGGCAATTTTGCCGTTTGACGGTTCTCAAGGGAGGGACACCCAGAGATTCTGTAAAGGTCATAGTGGTGAGTGAGTATGGGAAGGCCAGAGAAGAAGCGGATTGTATTGTGGTAGAAGCTGTGAAGTCAGGTAACATTTTTAATAGATAGGCAGGGGAAACAGACAAGGGCACCATAGTCAAAAAGTAGAAGAAGGAAACTGGTTGCAAGTAGGGACTTTGATTCTTTGTTGATGCAACCACTCTACCACCTCTTCTCCACTGACAACTGCTTTGGCTGCCATATACAGTCTACTTTAACACTGAATGCCAGTCTGTGGGGGAAAATAGGATTTTAAACCTGACAACATCTCACACATTGACCTGACTTGTAAAACAAGGCAGACCCTCACTCCCACCCCTCATGTCTAGGGGTTTTGATTGAATTCAGTTTCAGAGAGGGAGGGAGGGGTCTGACCTTGCAGGTCCTTTAATACTACAGTATAAGCAGCACATATAGGTGGTTACTGATCTTATGATGATGTGGGTTCAACGTTTGGCAGGTGGAGACCGCCGACACAGAAACAAGCTCCACACTGTACCTCAGATCTCTCTGTCCAGTTGATTTCCAGTCCAGAAAAACATGGGGTTAGCAGACCACATACATGCAATTCCTTTAAAAGATTTGATTTACACTCCAAAGTTGGATGCAAACTGGCAAACTATTTATTTTTCATTAAAAGGCTCAAGTCATCTTTTCCTCGAGGTAAACATATTTACATAGTGCACTTTTTATAAGCTCAGACATTCAAACTACAACATTCTTGTTGTGGCACACTCTTATTTTCCGGAAGGGGAATTTGAACCTCCAACCCTCTGTTACTTTCAGCTTAAACACAGCATACTGTAATCCCCCTGTTAGCCAGGGTTACAAGAATCCCAGTTAGACCTAGTGGCAGGCAGGGAAGGCAGCTTGTGAAATTCCAGTTAAATAGATTTCACACTGTCTCACTCTGTTCTCAGTCTCAGCTGAAAAGAATGTTGGGAGGTTTTGAATTCAGTTAGTGGTCAGTCTGTAGTAGAGTGTTGAAGAGGGAGGAGGTGTGCTGCAGCTGCAGGCCCTCATAGCTCTCAACTCTGACAAAGAGCTATATTTTTGATTGAGGTGTGTGTTCTCACCTGAAGCGGAACACAAGAAGAGCCAAGTGATGTGATAGAGACCGCTTACAAAGGTTCAGGGCCCCATCCCTACAGGGATGGGGGGGGGAAGGAATCAGCCTGCTTCCAGAGGCAATCCCCAAGCCCGGCTCAAGGAAGAAGAAGCTGCCTAAATCTAGGTTTGTGCTGAGGCATCAGAAGTTTTGTTGAAATTTCTTTGAAGAAGAGAAAAAAGCCTGTGGGGCACCTGTAACCAAGGGGTGAGTTTTCTCTGCTAAAGGGCCAATGTGTTTTCACCTGGGACAAGATGAATTTAAGTGACTGTTACTGTGGGGTCAGGAAAAGACAGCCAAGTGCAGTTAAAAGTTGTGGGAATTGGACTGCTTAACTCTGTGGGGGACTAGAAAAATGGACACAGCCACTCTTTAAGTATGTTTCAAGTTCAGTACATGTTGGGATGAAAGAAACAGTAGATCAAATGTGACATGCATTTAAGGAGAATCTACAAAGTAAAGTGTTTTCAGAGATGAGGTGTTAAAGTTCAGAGGAATGGCCGGGTATGATTTATGGGAGCAAAGTTGGGAGACCCCCCCATCTGGCATGACCAGAGTCACCTCTACGGGTTCGCTTTGAGACACCTGTTTGCTTTCTCTCATGTACTTGGCCAGTGCCTGAGGAAAGTACCCAGACGTGGGATTGATGATGACGATTCCCTGATAGAGCCAGAAGAGCTCGTGTGTGGTATGGGGAGCCACCAATAATTATCCATGATAAATGGAAGATAGTCAAAGGGCTGGCAAGGGAGCAGAGTCAGGGAAACCAGAGAAGAGTCAAGTTCAGGCAGAGTGCCCTGAGTGTTTCTAAACCCGAGGGTTTAACAGTTTAGAAGATGAATGTCGGTTTCAGGAGAAGTCTGCATTACCAGGAGTGTAGCCCTGTGGGGGTCCGTCTATGCTTTATTGTTCCTTTTTGTTGTGAATAAAAGCCACACTTTAGAATCCCAACTTCTGTTATGAACATTTCAGTTATTACTTCCTGTGTCCGTATTACTTGGGGGCCCCCTGTGCAAAGTAGCCAAACCTAATCACCATGCTGAGTGACACCTTTCTTCCCAGGTTTCAGGTTATAAAAATGGAGGCACCACGTCATAGGACCTAGGCCCCTCAACCTGTCACTAGCCACACAGGCAGGGGTAGTAGCCCTCTCAGTTTAGCACAGACTGGTAGTTACAATACAAAAGGCTAACGTTTAACCAATAGCTGGGGGTCAGTTCATTGCTGATTTCCAATTCCATGCCTTTTTAATATCTTGCTGACTTCCAACTGCATTTCCCTGTCATCAAGAAGCAAGGAGGAAACTTACTCCCACTTGCTAAGCTTTTTACTACAGGAACTGGGTCTCTGGGGAATTAGGGAAGTAAGGGGTCTACTGAGAAATATAGGATCTTTTTGTCTCAGAACAGGACAATCAGGAGCTTAAAGGGCACAGAGGCAGTAAGTAAGTAAGTAGAGAGAGAAGGAAAAAAAAAAGACAGAGGAAAGAGTAAGGATTCCAAACAATATTGAAGGGGCCAGAAATAAGACATGATAGGAGTGGTGCAGTGCAGTGGCTGTGGAGCAGCAGTCTTCCAGGAGACGTTCTGGAGGATGCGGTGTTGTCCCATCTGCAGGCACCTCTCTGGGCTGAGAGGGGAGGTTGCTTATCTCCAGGCTGAGTTGGCCAGGATTTGTGGGACCTCCTCTTCCATCCAGAGACCACCAGGGCCACTGTCGTTGCCTCAGAGGTTGCCAAGAAAGAGGAGTGGTTGGACCACAGTGGGATCAGGGAGGGTGAGGGTGGTGGAACAGAGGTGCATCCTCCAGTAGTACTCTCCACAATTCCTATGCCATCTCGGCAAAGTGTGGTTCCTCTATGGAGGCACCCACAGCAGAGACCAAGGAGGATGCTGGGAATTTCACAAAGGAGACCCACAGAAGGGTGGCATGGGACCCCACAGAGGAAGGAAATAACCCTGGTGGGGACTCCATTGTTGGGAAAGGTAGAACTGGGGGAGGAAGGGAGAGGGAGGTGGCAGTGCCTGCCTGGTGCTGGGCGGCTTCTGAGGACAGGGAGTGAATCCTCAGGATTGCTAGAGCAGCTGCACAAGGGAAGGAGCTGGATGTCATTGTCCACCTAGGGACAAATGACCTGGCTAAGAAAGGCATCAGCGCAGTACAGGAAGAGTTTGTGGAATTGGGGAGGGGCCTTAGACAAGTAGCACGCACGGTAACCTTCTCAGAGGTGCTGCCTGTCTATGGCATATGAGAGGCTAGGGTGCTCCACACCATGGGATTCAATCAGTGGTTCAAAACTGGTGCAGAGCTCAGGGATTTGGCTTCATTGGGGAATGGATGTCCACCTGGAGTGATGCAAGCCTATACTGGCACGATGGGCTGCATCTGTCCAGTAGGGGAACCAGGATCCTAGGTGATAGGTTTAAATGCCTCATTGGCAAGTATTTAAACTAGCCAAGGGGGGAGGCACTGGAAAGGAGCATGGAAATCCTAGCACCCCCAAAAAAGTCACTGTGGTAAGTGCAGTAAACACCAACACAGAGATGTCGATAGGGAGAAGGGCAGGGGTAAATGGAGAAAGTGACAAAGGCAAGAAGAACAGGGATGGGGCAAAAAGGAGTAAGGCCATCAGGAAATGGAGGATAATGAGTACTAATGCCTGTAGCCTGGGCAACAAGCTCCCTGAACTGGTGGGCATACCTCTCAACCTTTTGCCCCCAAATGTGGAACATTGCCTGTCAAAATGTGGAACAAATTGGCAAAATGTGGAACACTTAATCATATCTTAACCTAAGAAGCTCAAAACACTGTTACAATGTTGCATTTGTGTTCAGAAAGTCTGTTATTAATTGAATAATATATATTTTTGCATCATTTACTATGGATTTTTGATTTAAAATGTTGACCTTGCATGTGGAACAAGTCCTCACAATGTGGAACAGGGAGCTTTTGTGAAGTAAAATGAGGAACGTTCCTCGTAATGTGGTACAGTTGAGAGGTATGGGTGGCCTTGATGGCAGAGGGATGCCTGGATATCGTAGCAGTCACAGAAACATGGTACACAGAGAACCATGACTGGGATGTTAACATACCAGGGTACGTAACCTACAGGAGAGACAGGGAGAGGAGAAAAGGGGGAGGAGTAGCGCTCTCTATGTAAAGGAAGGGATAAAAGCAACTGAACAAAAGAGTAAACAGGGAGGAGAGGAGGCACTGTGGGTCACCTTGGAGACTGGAAGTGGCACCACAATCCACACAGGGGTTGTATACAGACCCCCAGGTCAGGGGGAGGGAATGGACAAGGATATGACAGAAGGCATTCTTAGGATGGCAGAGAAAGGGGAGATACTGTTGATGGGAGACCTGAATATGACAGATAATGGAGTACAGTTGCTTCAGCCCCATCCAAGAGCGGGGCCATTCTCGATGCCCTACAGGTGGCATGCCTCAGACAGCTAGTCTCGGAACCCACTCGTGAGGGAGCAATCTTAGGCCTCATACTCTCAAATGGGGACAGTGAGAGGATCTCGGATCTAGAAGTGGGTTGCCATCTGGGAACAAGTGACCATCAAACAGTGTGGTTCATGTTAAACTTAGCTACAGAGTCAAGCCATACAAAAGTGAGGGTACTGGACTTTAGGAGGGCTGACTTTGGCAAGATGGGAGAGTGCCTCAGAAAAGCACTAGCAAACAGGCTAGAAGGAGTGGTGGAGCAACAATAGGGAATCATCAAAACTGCCATCACAGAGGCAACAAGCCTTTGTGTGAAGCAAATAAACAAATCAAAATGAAAGAAAAAGCCACTATGGTTCTCAAAAGAGGTGGCGGGAAAGTCAGGGAGAAAAAGATAGCATTCAGGAAGTATAAGGAAACACAGAAGGAGCAGGACAGAGAGCTGTACCAGTTAAGGCAGAAGGAAGCAGGGAAGGAAGTCAGAATAGCAAAGGCCCAAACTGAGGAAAGGATAGCCAACTCGGTTAAGAAGGAGGATAAAACCTTTTATAGGTACATCAGGGAGCATAGAAAGACAAAGGGAGCAATAGTGAGGCTGAATAGAATGAATGGTGGGTGGGCAGAGGGGGATAGTGAAAAAGCAGGGATACTGAACAAATATTTCTGCTCAGTATTCACAAAAGAGGAGGGGGAGGTGCCTAATCCAATAAACAGAAGCACTCTGGATAGGGGGGTCGATCCCAGTCCTTTCACAGAAGAAAGGGTTCTGAAAGAACTCCTAAAACTGAAGGTGGACAAACCAATGGGGCCTGATGGAATTCACCCCAGAATTCTAAAAGAATTAAGAGGAGAACTAGTGAAACCACTGACTACCCTTTTTAACAAATCATGGGAGGATGGTGTGGTACCCGAGGACTGGAGAAAGGCAGATGTGATTTCCCTTCACAAAAGTGGGACCAAGACAGAGGCAGGAAACTACAGACCTGTCAGTTTGACCTCTGTGGTAGGGAAAATGATGGAATCACTTCTGAAGGAAAGAATTGTTGAGTACCTATAGGCCAATGGGGCACAGGACCCAAGGCAGCATGGGTTCACAGCAGGAAGGTCATGTCAGACAAATCTAATTGATTTCTTTGACTGGCTGACCAAAGTAGTAGACCAGGGAGGGGCTATGGACATGTCCTATCTAGACTTTAGCAAGACATTTGACACAGTCCCACACAAAAGATTAAAAGTCAAATTAACCAGCCTGGGAGTGGGTCCCAGGGTGATAGCCTGGGTAAAACATTGGCTGGACAACAGGACACAGAAGGTAATTGTAAATGGAGTCCACTCTGAAGAAAGAGGGGTTACTAGTGGGGTACCGCAGGGCTCAGTACTGGGTCCAGTCCTTTTTAACGCCTTTATAAGTGACATTGTAGAGGACTAGAAGGAAAAGTATGCCTCTTTGTAGATGACACAAAGATCTGCAACAGGGTTGATACACAAGGAGGCGTGGAAAGGATCAGAAGGGACTTGGCAAGGTTGGAGGAATGGTCGGAAGTATGGCAGCTAGGATTCAATGCAAAGAAGTGCAAAATAATGCACCTGGGAAACAAAAACCCAGGGGAAGATTACACAATGGGGGTGGAGGTAGCAACAAAAACCAAAAAGGAAAGGGACCTGGGGGGAATCATATCAGATGACATTAAGGTTAGCAAGCAATGTGAGAAGGCAGTAGGGAGAGCTGGGGGTATACTGGGATGTATAGGGAGAGGCATCACCAGCAGAAAACAGGAAGTTGTTATCCCTCTGTACAGACAGTTGGTGAGACCCCATCTGGAGTACTGCGCCCAGTTCTGGAGACCCCATCTCCGCAAGGACAAAGACAAGATAGAAGCAGTCCACAGGAGAGCAACTAGAATGGTGCAGGGTCTGCAAGAGAAGCCATACAAGGTGAGACTAAAAGAGCATAATATGTATACCCTTGAGGAAAGGGGGGGGGGGGACATGATAGAAATGTTTAAGTTCCTCAGTGGAATCAACAAAGTCCAAGAGGGTAGCATCTTTCAGAAAAAGAGACATGCAAGAACAAGGGGACACGATTTAAAGATGGGGGTGGTTCAGGGGCAATGTGAGGAAGTATATTTTCACAGGGATGGTAGTAGATGCATGGAACAGCCTTCCTGAGGAGGTTGTGGGGTCTAAAACTGTGGGAGAATTCAAGAATACATGGGACAGACATAAGGCAATTCTTGTGGGGGGTAGGAAGAAATAGGCTGTTGGTTAACTAGGATCTGTGGCTTATCCTGTAGGTAAGGAAATGGGCAGACTAGGTGGGCCAAGCGGTCCTTATCTGCCATCAAAGTCTATGTTTCTATGTTTCTATAACTGGATAATCCCCCACCAGTTGGAATGGGAAGAAATCACTTCCACTTTGTGGCATATCTCAAAGTCGGGGGGAAGCTGGAACCAGTTCAAAAATATTCCCCGGTTACATGTGCAGTCTATAAGGCTCTCCTGCACCTGGCCCAAACAAGAGGACACTGACGGGGGGGGGTCTACCTTTCAAACAGCAATATAGCAGGTGAAACAAACAGTTTGGACAGCCTTTACCTGGTAGACATAACGGGGAAAAAAAGGATAAAATCTGCCACCTTGAACACTTCCATCGATCCAGCTGCCACCTGAATATCTGGGCCCCTTCTAGCAACCACCATTTCTCTTGCCAAGCTGAGGAGACAATTATCTCCTCCCGACTCCCTTCAGAATTGCTGCCCTTCAAAAGCTCCTGCCCCACCGATGGGTGATGGGATACTTGCTCGTTCTGCCATACTTTGGGAAGGGGGAGCTCTCTCCCCCCTCCTTCCACAGGCCTTGCCAGCCTCGACATGCTGGGCCACCTAATGTCACACTTAACCACCGAGCTGTTCTTTCACACACACTCCTCCATGACTCTCAACTCCCAACTCGCTACTGACTCCCCTTGCAACTGATAGGAATGAAAATCCTTACATGAGTGCACACGCCCAGCCAACGTACACACTCTCTTGGTGTCTTAAAGGCACCGCTTAGTAACTCCCTGCAATGGCAGGGGGGTTATATTGAGAAACTGCTTTGTTCTGTGGAGCAGGCTGTCTCTTCTCAAGTTTACACTATGGTACATGAGCTGAAGCCCACACTGAGATGTAAGGGCCAGGTTTTGTAAGATCCTATAAAGCTGTAGTAGGTCCCCCCTATTTCTTCTTTCTTCAAGACTGGCCTATCATTGTATGGAAGGTACCTTAAATTAGGACTAGTTTTGTAACCCTGTGCTGGACTTGTTCAATGAGATTAATACCCCTTTTAAGAGAGGAGTTCCAGAATCGGGAGCAAAAGTCTAAATGGGGCCTGGTGTAAGTTCTGTATAGAGGGAAGATACAATATTTACTTTTATTGACAAAAGAATGCTTAATACATTTTAAAGGCATGTTTGATGTTTGTGTTTTTTTTTTACAATGCCCACTTGAAGAAGAAAAGGAGTTGTTTGTAATTATCCCTAGGTCCCTCTATTTTGTTACTGCAGTTAGCATTTGATTTTGTATCATATAGTGAAATTGAGTCTTATTTTTCCTCATGTGAAGTATAATTAATTTGTTTAAATTTAGGGACTATTTTTTGTCTAAAATACTATTTCCTCAAGATCTTTAACTAGGGATAAGTATTTTTCTGTGGTGTTGAACTCCCCTCCAATTTTTGTATCATCAGCTAGTTTTACTAGGTGGTTCTTGATGTTTTTATTAATATCACTAACAAAAATATTAAATAGGACTGGTCCGAGGACCGATCCCTATGAGATACCACTGCTTACCTCTCCCATGGTAGAGAGGCGGCCGCCAACCCTGACTTGCTGTGTTCTCCCTGTAAGCCATTTATTGATCCATCTTTACAATGTTTGCTTAAACCATTTCTTGTGAGTTTGTACCAATTACAGTAGTTCCAAATAAGGGACTTTATCGAAGGCCTTTTGGAAGTCCAAAAGAATTACATCGACCTGGGTTTTGTTGTCTAAACTGACTAAAATGTTATTGTAAAAGGTGATCAAGTTAGTTGTACAAGACAGTCCTATTGTGAATCCATGTTGGTAGTTATCAGAATACTCTAGTGATACTAGTTCACGTTCTATTCTATTCTTTACTAGTGGTTCCATTGTTTTGTTAAGAACAGACATCAGGCTAATTGGCCTGCAGTTGACCACATTCCCTCTTTCTCCCTTCTTAAATATTGGGACCACTACAGATGTTCTCCAATCTATAGGGACTTGACCTGATATTTATTGACTTATTAAATATTATAGTGATAGGATGTATTAAACTTTGTGCAGCCTCAGTTATTATTCTCAGGCTTAAGTTATCTGGTCTGGATGATGAGTTTATTCTGAGTTTTTTTTTTTTATGGATATTAAAATTTCTTCCTTGGTTGCTAAGGGTGATGTTTTTCAGGTTGAAAACTGAACAGAATGCCTTATGGTCAGAAATTCTGAAGTCTCCATTTTCAAATATAAAGACATCCAAAATGCAACAGACACAATATAATACAATAAATAGAGTATATTATACTCCATCAAAATTACACATAATTAATTCTGCAATTAGTTCTAGCTGCACATGGTACTGATGTACATCTGGTACTTTGATACATTTGATCCATTCACGTCCAAAGCTGTCGAATTTTTGGCTGGAAATTTTTGACTGTTTAAATAGATGTAGTAATCAGAAAGTACAAATTACACCAATGGCTACTTTATTGTTGATATTCAATTTTTCAGATACTTCTATAAATTATCTGAAAATATTATACACAGTTGCAATGGTAATATATAGGATAGTGCATGAGGAACAGTTGACAACAGGGCTATTCTTTCACCGAGTTGGCACTACGACGACGGATTGATTACCTCGAGAGCACAGCTCAAGTAGTAATCCGTCGTCATAGTGCCAACGAGGTGAAAGATGCCCTGTTGTCAACTGTTCCCCATGCACTTTTCTTTATAGTGTATGGTGGAACATCGTTTTTTAGGTGGGAAAAATCAGTTACTAGAAGGAAAAAAAACTTTACATTTTGAACGTTTTCACTCTTGATATTTTAACTGCTTAAGAACTTTACATTGTGAACGTTTTAACGCTAAACATTAGTACTGCCGCCGACATTGCTGCTTTCACCATGTGTCCCATCTATGGAGTGAGCCCTAACTGTCAAATGCTGCTCGAGGACACAGTGTGACATTTGCAGTGCAATAGAAAACAACATTCTGTTGCACTGCGAACGTCACTAGTGTGTGACTACAAGGTTTCGAAAACAATGGATTTCGGTGGAGAAGGACGTTCCACCATACACTATAGCATGGAAGTGCATTTTACTTGAGTGGAAAGACTCCAGTCCCCCTCAGGTACAAACTTGGATCAATTATATGAAGGATGTAATTGCATTAGAGCGTATATATTATATAAGAAGTGGCCAGGCTGATATATTTGATTTAGTTTCATCCCCCTTTCCGGATGCAATAAATAGCTGTTATATAAATTAAGATAGATATCTAATTTTAAAACAGTTTGTAACTTTTGGACCCTTAGGGAGGTAGGATGGTATGCCGTATGATGATGGATAATCAGCCTAACCCATACTGAGTTTCAGTTATGGAAGAATATAGCTGATGAAAACCTTTACTGAGCCATACCAAAAGAAAGAATAAAAAAAAAAGGAAAAGAAAACTGAACAGAAGTAATTGTTAAAGACCTATGGAATGTTGCTGTCTTGCTGTTATTGTGACACTATTCATAACTATTGTACCCATTTCATGTATTGCATTCGTTTTGCTGTTGACATAAGCATAGAATGATTTATTATCCTTTGCATGTGCAATTTTGAACTCCGCCCTAGACTTTTCAAGTTTGATTATTTTTTTGAGTTTTTTTCAGTTCAGTCTTATATCTAGTGTAGTTTTCAGGAGTATTAGTGTTTTTTTTTTCTTCTAAATTTTAAGTAAGCAGTTTCCTTTGCTTTGATTTTTTTATTTTCTGCTCTAGATAACTACATTGGGATTCTCTCTTTATTATTGTGCTTTTTAGGTCTGCATGGGGGGGGGCTTGCAGTCCTCTTGGGAGGGCTAGTAGAAAATCAGCTTGTGAACGAACAACCTTGTGAGGTGACAAAAGTCACCTCCACCTGTCCATGCTGACACTACCTTATTTTTTTACCCCACCTGATAGACAACTATTTCTGTGGTCAGCATACCCCCCACTCAACCTCCTTCTCTGCACTCCCCCCAAAATGTAACAGTGGCACTGGGGGATGCCCAATTCCCCAGTGCAGAAATTCTCTTCTGTACCCCTCCCCCGACTACTGTGCATGCATGCAAGCCTCTGGACATTGAAACTCTTAACGCTTTTTTCATGTATAAATAACTCCTCTGTGCAAAATACAGTAAAAAGTAAATGGTCCATTGATGTCTTTTGCAGCCATAGCTGCCCCCACCAAGCCCTCCCACTGAGCACCCCCTCCACAAGCCCTTATTTACCAATCGAGAGTAAAGCACCGTAATCCTCACTGGACTGTAGATAGGTTTTCACTCTTTAAAGCCCAGCCATGAACTGAAGAAACAGGTATGCGCTTCAATGTATTTCAAAGGGATGAAAAATATTACAGGTTCCTTAGTACTGTAACATGCCCTGCGGCTCCTCCAGCTCAGTTAAGATGCCTCAGTTCGCACACTGTCACTAAAATAGACTGAAGAGCTAACTCTATATACCTGAATAGCAACACTTCCCTTAGAGCTTCCAAATAATTTCAAATAACTACTCAATGGGTTCTGTTTTGGGAGATTCTGGAGAAAACTGTTTTTTATTATTGTATTTACTCTTTCCCTATATTTAGACTCTCTCCTAAACTGTTGTCCATTTTCATAGCTTCAAGCACTTGCTTATGCTGTTTGAGACCAAGGAGAAGTGATTAGAGATAAGCCACAAGTTACTGCTTGTGAAAGCTCTTTCTTTCACTCTCCTGATGCTACTGCAATACTCAGAACTAAAAAAGCTTAGTTTCTCTATTTAAAACCCTGGGAATTAAAAGAAAAAGGGAAAGAGGAGTCCCTGCTTGCTGTGAAGCAGGAAATTAAACATACCCCAAAACACTTCTTTTATTATGTTTGCTTGCATGCATGCGCAAGAAACATCTTGCGACACTGCGACTCTGGGAGGTGTCTGCGTGAGCTGCCCAATGTAGTGCTTGCTTGAGTGGGCATGTCTGAGTTGCACCAATGGATAGGCGAGCTGTGGATGACAGCATCTTGGCTGCAGTGGCTTTCACTTGAAAGGAAAGAGCCGCTGCAGTCTGGTTTCAGTTAGGCTGAAAATAAATTGATGTTAAACTATGGGCTGTCCTACGGACCTTTTTTCTTGTGGGACAAAGGTCCCCCTCATCTGATGGTCCTCCTGTCCCCATAACAACAACGGGCAGCATGCCTGGTCACACATCTTAATCACCCCTGCGCTGACTGCACTGCATGGCTAGTTGCTGGTCCAGCGAGGGATACAATGGGCAACAAGCTGAACAGAAAAAAAAGCGAGGTGAACCGACTCCACAAAGCTGAGGCAAGCAGCTCCTTCCCCCAAAACTACAGTACTATGGCCAGGAACCTACATAAAACAAGAGTTTCATTTAAAAAAAAAATGAACAAAGTCTATATATGAAAGAGGCAGTGGCACCTCACAGTTCACCACTGATACTGATCAACACACTATAATTAGAGTATGATAATTTAGATGCCAGACGGTGCAGCCCGCTGTCAACACAAACTACCCGACAAATGAATTACTCTATAAATCATTGCACCCTCTCCCAGGTCTAGTTCTAGTGAAACGTTAATCATTCTCGTGGTGGCTGGGTGACTTCAGCAGTGCAGCACACCTCAGATAAAAAAAAAAAAACATGCAGACTAGGTTACATCATTTTCGGCTGGAGTTGCCCCCAAGCGGGCCATGAAATCCAATGCATGCCATCAGCACCCTCAATGGCTTACCTGGCACGACAGCAGTACCCAGTGCCGAAGCAGTCCTGTATCAGCAGCCCCGAAAAGGAGGCTGTGGCTGCATGGTCCCCGCTGCTGCAGCTGTTCGCCGTAGCTTTTGTGTAGCTTTTTTGCTTTCCAGTTGTGAGCTCCTGCTCCTAGCGGGCGCCTTGCTCCGGTCCCAGCCAGCTCCAAGTCCTCCTAGCCCCAGACTGGCATTGTTCAGCTGCTGCTGCTACTTTGGGATGAGCCCTGCTTGCTGTTCTGTAGTGAGTTGCACAAGGCTGATCAAAAGCAGAGAGGTAAAGCGAGAGAGAGGCAGGCACTTGGCTGCCAGCCTGCTGCTGCTGTTGGTCAGTCCGCTATTTCCTTTGTGCATGAATAAGCCATGCTGCAGCATTCGAAGAATCGCTCATCTCCTTCACTTTCCGTTGACCAGTTGTAAAACATATCCTGCCAGGTTTGCCTGTGTGGTACTTAAATTCTGACTGTAAACAAATAAATCCCAGCCTGCTGGATATGACACTGAAGCTAGCATGCCTCGCTCTCTGGTGTACTGCTCAGTTTCCTATATCCGATGAGCAGCAATGGCCTCCTTCCCAGGAGGTGAACCTCACAGCAAATCGGTTCACAGATCTAGTGCAGAGAAGAAAAAGAGCAGCATCGATGTTTACTCCAGCACGCTCAAATCTCTAATGGTCCAACTGATGCTACCGAGCAAAATAAGAGAAGCAGCAGCATTGCTTGTCCTCGCTTCCCCCCATCAGGGACACCCTTGATACTCTATTGTAATTCTTGATACCGCATTGTAAAAATCCTAAACGTACAGTGTACTGAGCCCCTTAACACTTTATCTGTAGCTAGTTTAATCTAACCATCCCGTCTTTCAGCTTCCATGCTCATTCTGCTACTTATTGAGATGGCCAGCAGTCCAAGCTACATCTGCTAACCCTTGTTTTTTCTGCATCTCTTCATTACTGTCACACCTAACTGATGTTCCACTGGCAGCATTTGGAGTAACTATAGTGCCAGCTGGGACAACCACACACACACACACACACACACACACACACACACACACACACGCTTCCATTTTTAGTCAGCCGACAAAAATCACAGCATTGCTGAAAGAGTATTTAGCTAGCCTCCACCTACTTAGCATTTTGTATAAAACATTAGTTACCTGGCTGTCTAGCAGACAACTGATGTGCTAAAATTAATTGACCACGTCAGTTTGATCCTGCCTTTCCAGACTGACCCATGTCAGGCTGTGGTCAATTGGTCTATTTCTTTTGTGCAAAATTCAGCAGGTACTCAAAAGGATTGGTCTGGATTCATAGTGGGGGATCTGGTAATACCTTTCAGTGAAGCCACAGAACTTGTGTTCATTAAATGGATGTACTAAAAATACAATACTGAAGAAAAAAATGATTAGAGAGGATCATTGCAAATTAATTCCTGAATACTATACTTCTAGCACCAGTCAGCCATGAAACCCTGACTTGATAATTACTAACACTGAGGCTCAGTGATTTGGGGTGCCAAACCTGTACACTCTGTAGACCTAAGCCACACTACTATACCTATCTATTTAATCTAGACAACTGCAGCCCTACACCAGGGCATGCATCCTGGTAAGAACAAAAAAAGAAAAAAATGCTGTGCCCCTGTTGGGCCTCATGTGGTGTAAAGCTACCCTTGTAGGAATAATATGTGCACTTTGTATTAGTGACGTGCCTACTGGTTGTTGTATCCTGGTAGCTAACAGAGGCTGGAGCCTCTACTGCACCTAGGACAATAAATATGGTTTTATATTTTCGTTTAAAAATTTATTAACCAGGCAAGAACCCAAGGGCATGAATGCACCTGTTGTGCACCAAGTATTTCAAAGTGCTCTATAAACCAATGCGTAATATACTGGTAGTGCAGTGACTGTATGCAGAGCAATATTGCAGTCTATGGATCAAAATATTCCACACTCATTCATGGAAAGCTCATTTAGAACCTGCAGTGCTGAGGGACTGCTGGGGCAGGGGGCAGGGTCAGTCTACTCTTTTTTGAAAAGTATCCTGATATCTTCAACTTCGGCTTGTGAAACTGTGAAAAACTGCCAGAAAGAACTTTGGTTTAGTAACCAGTCTATGGAATCACTGACAGTTCTGAGTATAAGCGGAAGTCCTGTTGTAGTGTGGGAACCTATGACCTTCTGGCTCAGAAGTCAGAGTGGAGAAGCCACGTTCTTTTGTGGACCGATGGGGGGTGCTAATTCACTTTACATCATGATCATCCTGCACTGGACCATGTTTGTGCAAAGATTGCCATTGCGTGTTGTATTGTGTGGTGCTAGGTTCTTGGCATGTGTGGATGTAAATGAGCTGAGATGCCAGACTATTCTCACTTACTACCTCAACTGGAAACAGAACATTTTTTCTAAGTTCTTTCCTCTTCCTATGGTTTTGCTTGCATTCTGCCCCAACAGTGAGACAGCCTCAGCTGTGCCCTTCCTCCAGATGACAGAGCAGATTTTTTTTTTTACCAGGAGAGACGCACTAAGCTGAAACCTTGTTTCCAGGCACTACCTGGGAGCACAAGGAAGTTAAGTGACTTGCTCAGGGTCACACAGTATGCAAGTGGGGGCTGTGGGTTTCAAACCCAGGTCTCCAGATTGGCAGCTCAGAGCCTTAAACCACTGCACTACACTGCCATCCTCAGATGATTTGCTGTCAGCCGGCAGGGTATGTGAGATTGTCAGTTGGCCATTCCCTCCTCAGGAGATGAGCCTCACCTCTGGAGATGCTGGTCCAAAGCTGGCCTCAGTATGTGAGAGTCTTGGGGATCCCGTACAGTCTCCCAGGTACCAATACACATCTGGTTCTGGTAAAAATCTTTTTTCCTTTTTATGTTTGCTTGCACACACAGCACACAAGAAACATTTTGAGGAAAGTAGAGCATTTCAGAGGTGTGGCAGTGTTTGGCCAATCCAGCAAACAGGTTTAGGGGCACGTCCCTTGGCCACCATTCAACAGGGAAGCTGCCGATGATGGCAGTTTCAGAGCGAGCGCTGGACTTGAAAGAAAACTGCCGCTCCAATCAGGGACAGTTTCATCATCCCTGATTGCAGTGGCAGCTTCTCCCCTCCCCACAACCAGGCACACAGTAGTGGAGAAGACTCCAGCCATGTGCATTGCAGTGCAGAGTAATGTGCATGGCTGGAAATGCAAGCAACTTGTTTATTATCTGTTTCCACACTAAAGGTGTTCATACGCATTAAGTCTTATTGTCATCACTTTTTAAAAAGAAATCTTGCTAAATAAAATAAAGAAAAAAGTGCCCAGTGCTGAATGATAAAATTCATGCAAGGTTTTTGTTGGATTAAAAAAAAAATGCTGTTAAAGACGTGTTGTTAGGACTACAGCCATTCACAGTCTAGACTGCACCAAGTGTAAAGATTTTGGAGAAAACAGTTTTTTTTGTTTGTCTAAACAGTTGTCCATTTTTATAGCTTCAAGCACTTGCTAAAGCTGTTTGAGACCAAGGAGAAGTGACTAGAGATAAGCTGCAAGTTAACGCTGGGAAAAGCACACTCTCTCTCTCTCCCAACTCGACCGCGTTCTCTGGCCCAGTGCCTAAAGTTTTGCCACAACAATACTCGGAACTAAAAAGATTAGTTTCTCTAATTAAAACCCCTGAATTAAATTAAAATTAAAAAGAAAAAGAGGTGTCCCTGCTAACTGTGAAGCAGGAAATTAAACATACCCCAAACAATTCTTTTTATTATGTTTGCTCGCTCTCATGCACAAGAAACATCTCAGGACAGTACGACATTTTAGAGGTGTGTGAGTTTTTGCCCAATGCAGTTGACACTTTATGGGGCTCATCCCTCAGGCACCAATGAATCAGCGAGCTGTCTATCACAGCATTTAGAGAGAGAGGACTGCACTTGAAAGAAATCTGCTGCTGCAATGAGGAACAGTGTCCTCATTGCAGTGGGACCATCCCCTTCCCTCACAACCAGGCACACTAACATACCTACTTTTTGTTGACAGCTGCTGGCAAGACTCCTGCCATGCACATTACAGTGCACAGTAGTGCGCATGGACAGAGTTATGGTTCTTGTGAGCTCCTGCCACCAAGAACCTTATTTGTTCATTGTGCCTTTCCTGATGAATCATTTCAATAAATAAATAAATGAGCCATGGGCTGGCTTTCCACATTGGCGGCTCCTCCCCGGAAAGCCGACATCCGGGTGCCCAATCCCCATGTCAGCATATATCCCCCTTCCCCCATTAATGTGACACACTGGGAGCCCACCCCAGTGTGACAAAATAATTTTTATTTATGTTTCTGACACCAGAATGCCCACTCCCAGTGTCAGATGACCCCCCCACCTGCCCAAATATATCAACTGCCAATATCAGGGTCCCCAATCTCCATGTTGGCATGTCCTTCCACACACACACACTATTGTGGCACAATGGGAGCACACCCCAGTGTGCCTAAATATTTTTGTTAACCTGTAAAATTATGAAAACCATCCCCAAAGTCTTTTTTTCCCCTGTAATAAATAAAACAGTCCCTCACAGTCTCCCCATGCCCCCTCACCCACCCACACCCTTCTTCTGCAGACCCACCTCCCCGCACCCCCCCTTACTCCGTACTTACCTCCAGAGGTCAGGAGCAGTGATCTTCTATGGACTGGATCACGTCTCCACTCTTCAAAGCCGACCGGTAAACTGAAGAAATGATGGTAAGCTGTATAATAGGAGTCAGTAGGGGGGTTTCAACTTAGGCTGATATCTCAGCTATTCTTAGGGATTTTGGCACAAAATTTTCAGTATGGGGTTCTTGGGACTCCACCTCGTGAACACTGTCACTGGCATTTGGTTGCCTGGTCCCTTTAAGTTGATTTTGCAGTTGCTGCACGGAATCACCTTTCAGGACCAATTAATGAAACAACAGTGCCAGTGTTCATGAGGTGAGGTCTCAAAAAAAACATATTGTAAATTTGGTGAAAAACTTCCAAAAAATGATGGCATTATGAGCGTGCATTATACAGTTTCTATGCACACTCATAACTTTTCCAATTTTTAATATTGTCACTCCAGATTTTCAACATTGCCATTTTTACACACCTCCTTATGAATAGCATAGCTGTCATTTTTTTTTACATCCTCATAAATGTGTTTTCGCACCTGTGGTGCAGAATGGCGCAGTCGCTGTAGAAAATCAACTTTTGGGACAGATTAGCAAAATCAAAGTGGCACTGTTCATGACAGGAAGTCTCAAAATACCCATGTTAAATATTTGGTGAAAAAATTCCAAAAAATGATTGCGTTACAGGCGTGCATTGAGCAGTTAATTGTACACGCTTGTAACTTCACCAATTTTTCATATTTTCACTCCAGGTTTTCAACATTGCCATTTGTTCACACTTCATCATGAACAGTACAGCTGTCATTTTTCATATCCTGCCCAAAATGTGTTTTTGTACCTGTAGTGCCGAATAGCACAGTTGCTGTGCAATATTACTTATTGGGATTGAGTAACAAAATGATAGTGACACTGTTCATTAGGTGGTGTCCCAAAAATCCCATGTTGAAAATCTGGAGTGAAAATACCAACAAACACCCGGGGCATTAGGGTTTCCAACCATAACGCCCCACCCTGTAGAAACTGACAGACGTCGGGGGTATGACTTGGGGTCATCGACCATAATGCTCATGCAATTCCACCCCCACCCGCACCCTGCAGCCAGTGACAGGCATTGAGGTGTGCCTTGGGGTCTTCTGCCCTAACATTCACCCCATTCTCCTCTACTGCACCCATCTAAGCTTATTTCCTTATGGAATGGGATGAGAGTATGGGTCAAAGACCCCAAGGCACACCACAACACTTGTCGGTGTCTGCAGAGTGGAGTGAGGTGGGATGGCATGAGCGTTATGACCGAGACAACCCAAAGGCACACCCCCAAATGCCTGTCAGTGTCTGTAGGGTTGGGGTGGGGGTTGGTGTTAGTTTAATACTTCACTGCCATTCCTATTATGTATCTCTCTAACTCCTGACAATACCAGCAAGCAAACATTAGGCATTGACAAATTCTTGTTTATTATCTGTTTCCACCCTAAAGGTGTTCATACGCCGTAAGTCTTATTGTCATCACTTTTTAACAAAGAAATCTTGCTAAATAAAATAAAGAAAAAGTGCCCAGTGCTGAATGATAAAATTAATTCAAGGCTTTTTGTTGGATAAAACAAAAATGCTGGTAAACACATGTGTAAGATGGCTCTAGTTGTCCATTTATTTAGCATAAGTAATGTATTATAGCAGAATTTGACAGATGGGCATGACAAAACAGCAGTTTAGCATTTGACAGCTTGACATGATAAAACAGCAATTTAGATTTTTAAATAGGAAGATGGTATAAGGAATTAGGTTGACACTAGATGTGACAGAGAGATCAAATGACACAAAGCAGCAGTGAAATGCTGGGTCACTTTCAGTAGTGACTGGACATTAACTTTTAATTGATTTGAACCAGCCAGCAAGGGAGTTGCAACAAAACAAACAAAAAAGAGAGAAAAAGTATAACACAGCACTGAGATTAAATTATTGCTTGCAACCACTACTGGGTGCAGCAACCCCAAAAAGGGATGGCCCATTTCCACCTCTCATTGGGCCGGCTGAAAAGGTGCCAAAGTGGTTACTCTAGAGTGTGAATGTCCGAGCTTTGACTTTGCCATTCTATCTCAAATGTTCATGAAGCTCCAGAATCACTCCTCCATTTCCCTGCCCCTTTATACCTTTCGACTTTTCAACATTGCGATTTGAACAAAAAAAGTTGATGATTGTAGTTAACTTTGTGGTTCGCTCCTTTTTTGCTGTGCCTTCCAAGCAGCCTCATTCCCAGAGTAAAGCTTGTGTACCCTCCTCAAAAATCCAGTCATACTAGATGCCTTGTCAGCTTGGGCAAGAATATAGGCTGCCTTTCTCCTGAAATACTGTCACTAGGTTACTGTTAGCCAGTCTGTCTGCCCTTGCTGCATTGAGTTTTACTTCCCCTTGTGTGTATTGGCAGCAGCTACCCTCGGGCCAGCATCTCCATCTTTTTTGCATTTCCCTACCACCCACCATTTGCTATTTCCTGTATTTTTTTGCCTGCCTGAATCAATGTCTAGTGCCAATTACTGCATTCATCTACTCATCATCTCAATGCGATTAAAATAAATAATTAAATAACAAGTAGAAGCAGTCAGTCTGAAAAGAAAAGGCGGTAAAAGAGCAAATTCGCTGCGCAACATCGTGCGGTCACCCAGTGATCAGCTCATTATGTTGCTCACTTTCCCAAATATTTGGGGCTCTGCACAGTCAAAGAGCCCATATGTGGAAATTATTTGGAAAAATGAGCAACATAATGAACTGAACACTGGGTGACCACAGGATGATGTGCACCATATCTGCTCCTTGACCTTCTTTTCTCTTGCTGGAGTGTGGGACTATTAAGCTCCTGCCACTCTGCCTCCTGCCTAAGCCCACAGCAGAGGCTCCCCCTTTCCAACCTGGAAAATAAATGTAACCCCTAGGTGGCACTATCCCAAGGGCTACAACACCTGCCTGCTTGGCTAGGAGCAGGTTAAGGGGCCTGAGTTCTGAAACACGTGCCTCCACCCAGAGGTCAGGGTCGGTACACATTGGGAGTTTAGGGGTAGCTGGAAATCCTGACAGGCAGATGCATTCAGCAAATCTTCGGTCATCTTCAGGTTAATCCTGGTCACAACTCAGTGGCTTATTTCATTCTCACAAACTCGGATTCAGTCCAAACTGATTCTCTTCTCCCTCTCAGGGGCAGCAGGCAGGCATGCAGGCCAAAACTCAGGCCTTTCCACAGAGACTGTCTCAAGCTGTTGCTTCTTAAGCTCCCAACTTAGCTCTGACTCAACTGCCAACAAGCCTAGGAATTTCCCCAAGATCCAAACGGTTCGGTTAGCTGATTCATCTGTCAGTCACAACAGGATCTCCCCCTTCAGGTGCAAAAAGGTGCCAAAAGCCCAAAACTACAATTCCTACAGATTCCGACTCCAGAAAGCTCCTGTAGTCTGGCTCCATTTTAGGTCCCACCAGTCCTGATTGGTCCAATTCGGCAGTCCCGGATCAAGATAGTGGAGATAAACAAAACAATCCTTGCTGCAAAGAAGGCAGGTTAGACAAACTACATTATCATTATCACTCAAAATGATTTTCAGCAAATAGTTACATCTTTCAACAGAGCTCCCTCTCAGATTACTTATGACTGCAAACCAGGCAGCTCTTAAAGAGACAGTACACAGAGGCTATACAGGCAAGAGGGGGCCCTTCCCTATCAGCTAACTTGGGACTAGATGGGGCAGGGGCACCATACCTAGAAGGCAGAACAATTAACCTGGAATTGGCACTTAGGTTCAGTTTAGGCAGTGAGTGCTGGGAAACATAAACCCCTTTGTGGACCACACTGAGAGGCAAATCCACTGGCCTCCCGGGAGAATCATAACTGAAGCATACTACTGGCTTGACAGCTTGGCCAGTCTTTCTGAGGGGGACAACTACAGTCTTGGTACTCTCAACACTGGTCTGGGGACTCTCATCACTTGTGAGAGGTGCCTCTGCATGGATGGGAACATCCAAAAGTGGGGCTCTGTCGGCTCCTTGCTCTGCAGGCTGTTTCTCCAACACTTGACTCATTTTGCGAAGGCTCAGGCACAATCAAGCTTTGAGGCATGGAAGGGGGGTAGTCAGCACTCTCATAGTGTTCTTCAAGTTCTGGTATGTCACCAGAAAGACTCAAAACCTCAGCTCCTCCTTCAGGTAAATCATACAGTTCCACAATACACAGAGACTCAACATCTTCAGACGTGATACTTTGCACTTCACTTTCTGGGAGCATTGGCTCCAAGGATGAAGCTGGATGGTAAGACAGTCCAGAAGGCCCCGCTTCATCCCCACAATTAGTCATAGGGTGTCCTTGAAACAGCTGACTCAACTCATAGGAGGGGTAATAGGCACTGTCACATTCACTTTAATCTGAGGTGGGCTGATAGTTACTATCATTCTGAACCTGCTGCGGGGGAAACCTTGAACTTGTAACCACTGGGGTAGGTTGACTCTGATTCTTTCTTGCAGTAGCACGATTCACCGGCCCAGGAGAATCAATCTCTGAGGGTTCAGCCTCAATTATGACTTGGCCGATAGGTAGCAAGTGGTTACGGTGCATGGTCTTGACAGCTTTGGAGTTATTCTCTGGGTGCATCTTGTACATGGGTAAATCATCCAGCTTTCCAGCTACTACAATTTTGTGTTTGCCATGCAGTCCCAAATTGCGTAACAACACACGGTCTCCAGATCGAAGCTCTTGAGCCTTTACTTTTTTATCATGCCTCTCTTTGTTGGCTAGATTTCTCTTGGTGGCCATTGTCTGGGCCAGTTGATAGGCATGTTTCAATTGAGCTTTCAGTTTTTGTACATATTGCAGGTAGTTTTCGACTCTGACCCCATCTGGAGAGACCCCAAAGCAGACATCATCTGGCAGCCAGGCCTCTCTCCCGAACATGAGGCGGTAGAGGGAGGACTCGGTAGCATAATTTTTCATGCAATTGTATGTGTGTACCATGGTGCTAATCTGCTGGCTCCATTTATGCTTATCTTTTGGGTTGGGGGTTGCCCAGCATGTCTAGCAGGGAGCAGTTAAATCGTTCTGGTTGGGGATCTCCCTGCGGGTGATAGGGGGTGGTTCTTAACTTCTACACCCCCAGAGAGAGAGCATTTCTTTAATTAGTCAACTCTCAAAGTCTCTGCCCTGGTCAGAGTGGATCCACTGGGGGGTACCATAGTGGACAAAGACATTTTCCACTTGCACCTTGGCCACGGTAGATGCCTTATCTTTGGTGGGAAAAGGTTGTGCTTACCTTGTGAAAAGATCCATAACCACTAACACATTGCCAATGTTCCACTGATCAGGTTCTAAACACAAGAATCTATGCAGACTAGTTCCATGGGAGTGCTGGTAGTAATATTAACAAGGGGGGCAGCCCTCTGAGACAGGACTTTTCTTTGCAGGCAGTGACTACAAGTCTTTACATGGTGCTCAACATCGGCCCCCATTGTGGGCCAGTGGAAGCGAGATCGTACCAGGTCAAGGGTTCTGTCAATACCGAGGTGCCCCATGTGATTGTGGAGGGATCTCAGTACCAAATCTTTAAAGGCCATGGGCAGGACCAATTGTTGCTTGTCTACTTTGCCACTACAATCTACTGTCTCTCAATACAATGACTGATTGAGCAACTTCAATCTGTGGCCTTCTTTAAACAATAAAGCAGTCTGCAAGTCAGTGGAATGTAATTTAGACACAACCTTCCCTGCACGCAGGGCATCAAGTGCTGGCTGAATCATAGGATCTTGGGATTGAGCCCACTGAATGCTGTCATTGTCAAATTGAGGTAGTGCACTAATATCTAGAGCAGAGAAGTGGCAATAAGCAGCCGGTATACCGGTGTCAGAAGGGCCCAAGCAATCTACTAAACAGACCACTGTGTCCACAGACATCTGTTGATCTCTATCAAACTTTTGGCACAATGCTCAGATGTCAGGTTCAGACAGCCTGACCCAATCACTCTTGGATGTGGGCCTTCGTAATAGGGCGTCAGCATCAATATGGTTCAGGCCCAGTCTGTATTCAAGAGCATAACCATAGGTTGGTAATGCAGAAAGCCACTGGTGCTCAGTGGCGTCTAACTTAGCTGAAGTCTGTACATAGGTCAACGGGTTATTGTCAGTCTTCACCAATATCTTTGCCCCGGAGAGGTATTCATGAAACTGGTCAATGATGGCCCATTTTAGCGCAAGGAACTCCAACTTATGTACAGGGTAGTTTTGCTCTGACGGGGTCAAGCTCCCACTGGCAAAAGTCACTGGTCTCAAACCATCTTCATTGTCTTGATAACAGCACAGCTCCTAGACCCTGCAGACTAGCATCAGTATGCAGCATGTAGGGTTTGGTTGGGTCAGCATAGGTGAGGATGGGGGCGTGGGAGAACTGGTATATGATTTCATGGAAGGCTGCTTCACAGTCCGACATCCAGCGGGGGCCCGAAGAGTTCACCTGGGTGGAAGTATACTTTTTCTGGCTCTTTGATGACCCCTTTCTTGTATTTACGATTGGTAGGAGGGTAACCCTGGGTAAGATTCAATAGTGGGCGAATCACCTTGGAATAGTCCTTTATGAACCTGCGGTAGTAGCCACAGAACCCCAGGAAACGTTGTAGTTCTTTCAAATTATGGGGCTGGGGCCAAGAAGTTAGGGCTTCAACCTTACTGGGATCAGTCTCTATCCCTTCTGTAGATACTATGTGCCCAACATACTTCACGGAGGTTTGGAAAAACTGGCACTTGTCAATGGACAGCTTGTGGCTGAAATCTTCCAGTCAGTCTAGGACTTTAAACAGTCAGTTCTCATGCTCCTCTAGAGTGCTCCAAAACACAATGACATCGTCCAAGTACACCAGGCATTCCAGCAAATTCATTTCTTCCACCGCATGTTCCATCAGTCACTGAAAGGTGGCCGGGGCACCTGATATCCCCTGTGGCATTCTCAGAAATTCATAGAACCCCAAAGGACAGATGAAGGCTGTTTTCTCATGGTCCTCCAGGGCCATTGGAATCTGGTAATATCCGCTGTGATGGTCCAAAACCGAGAACCATTTGCTCCCATTCAAGCAGTCCAGGGCATCTTGTATACGAGGCATAGTGTATTGGTCTGGGATGGTCTGCCGGTTCATGGTTCAATAATCAACACACATCCTCACAGACCCATTCTTCTTATGCACAACCACAATGGCAGAGGTGTATGGGCTCCTGGATTCTTGTATTACACCAGCAGCAAGCATTTCCTGCAGGTGTCTTCTCACATCATCTATGTCTGCTGGGGCTAGGCATTGGGACCTCTCTCGAAATGGCCATTCATCGTGCAGACGTATGTGATGCTCCACACCCTGGACACATCCCACATCCCACATCACATTCCTTCAAAGAAAACACTTGGTCTCTCTGTGCAAGTTTCTTGCTAATTCTAGCCTTCCATTCAGCTGGCACTGCGGAGTCACAAAAGTCAAACAAGTCTGGAGTCACTCTCTCCTTCTCACCAGGGCACTTGTTGCTGGGCAATACTGCAGTGTACCATAGCTAGGGTGCACCCTCTGTTCACCCGGATCTCCCGATCTGACACATTGTGAATCTGGACCATCACTCATCGTGCATAGGCATGGGCACGAGCAGGCAAGATGCTGGGCTTGACCAATAATCCTGCTGGCAATTTTCCATCGCCTGGCACATCCAACATCAGTATTTTGTTCTTGATATCTTTCTGGAGGTGGACCTCCCCTTGAATGGTACACTGGGTGTTAGGGGCCAGTACCATTGACTCGGGATCCTTCTTCCACACAATGCCCACCGGTTCATCTGGGTCTACCTCAGCGGGTCTCTGTTGCCAGTCATAAGCCCTTTTTACTAAGGCTGGAATTCTTAAGTCCCATCCAGTCAGCTGCCCTTGTTTCTCATGGCAGAGTTGTGCTAGTGCCCCAAACATGTGGGTGTTTGTTCCAGTTAAGGGGGGAACCCCATCATACAGTCCAGTGGGGGGACACACTAGGGCCAGTGTCTTTACTTGCTCCTCTATGCCAGAGACAGTTGCAGGAAAAGACAACCAGAGGTGGGGATATCCTAGATATGGATAAGACTTCTCGCTCAACCCCCACACATGTAGGCCTTCCAGGGATTATAAGAGCACATCAGATAAGTGTTTGTCATACCAGTCCTGAAACACAGTGGTCACTTGCAACCCACTGTCAAGCACAGCCCGAGTAAGAATACCATTCACAGCCACATTAGTCTCCATTGAAGAGCCCACTATCTTGGACCAGTCTGGAGGGACAACAGCAGGGGTCTAGACAGACAATTTAGCCACAGAGGGGTTTGAGTTAGGATGGCCGAAGCCTTTACTGAGGTCATTTCATGCACCCCTTGACCACTGACTCATTTTATGAAGCTCTCCTTGAAGCTGGTTCACCACTTTCTCTAAGTTCTTCTGAGACTGGCATTACCTCTTCATATAGCCATCCTTGCCGCAATTGTGACAAGTTACACAATCTCGGCGCATCCTTGAGGAAAACATAGCAGGGGATGCTGGAGCATCGACAGGAGATTGTGATCTGACTTCTGTGGGTAGTGTACCATGTCTCAAAAGTTCCTTTATGGTGGCAGTCAATTCCTTGAGCTGAGCCGAGAAACCACCCTCAGTAAATGATGCCTGAGGGTGCACTCCCACCCCCATAACAGTCACGTTCTGACAGGGACCAGGGTCTCCGTCAGCATGGGCTACCTTAGTGAACGCACCCAATTGTACTTTTCTGACCTCCCTCAGCAACTCCTCCCCCCACCGTTTAGCCTGCGGCAGGGCACTCTTAGTGGTCTCCATTTTGGAAGGGCCTTCCGGTGACATGATCACTTGGGCTGCACTCAACCCATAATTAGAATTTCCCTCTTCACCTTCTACCTCCCGGAATTCTTTTATCAAGTCACAGTAGTCATGTTGGTTACCTCTTCTATCCTGGAGCCTTAACTGGATGATCTGCAGTTTAGAATGCTTGGCATGTTGCAGTATGTGCCCCAATCTCACACGGTTCAAATCACTAGCTACCCCACCTTTCCAGTAAGCTTTCTGCAGAGCTCTTTCTAGGTGAGTAACATACACAGACAAACTTTCCCCCTTCCATTGCTTGGTACCTTGGAATTTCCACATCAAAGTTTCCCTTGACTCAATGCTCCCAAAATTGCCTTCAAGTACAGATAGGTACTTCTGAGCAGATGTATCAGGGTTCGTGGACCTCAAAAATGTAATGGCTTCAAGGGTGGGGCCCCCAAACTTTCTATGATTCTTTTCAGCTTCTCAGCCTCCATACACTGCCACTCGGGTACCAAGGGGGCAACATAGTCGATCCAGGTCTCCCAGTCATCCTCCCCTGATGGGGTGGGGAGGGTGCCAGAGAAGATTCTCAGCCTTCGGTAGGAGTAGTGACTAATGGCGGGTACAGATATAGGGGCCAGCATTGGCATGGGCACAGAAGGTGGGGCAGTAACAGGTGCTGGAGTGGGAGGGGGTGTTGGGAAAAGAACACCCCACAGGTGGCAGGAATAGTTTCTTAAAGTCTTCTATGGTTTTCCCTTCCTCCAGCAACAACTTAGCAAATTTCTCCTCAAAAGTCTTAGATAATGGTGGGAGCTCATCCTCCCCAGGGTCTTTACTGTTTTTTGTAATCACTCTCCAGGCAGCTGGAACCCCTTCTGGGGCAATAGTCTGTGGCAGTTTAGAGCTGTCCATGAGGTCACTACACTCTACTAAGGCTATGAAAGTTTGGGCAATCAAATCAGCCTGTCGATCCACCATCACAGGGTTTTTAAACATTCAGCTTTAGAGAGTACTCCCTCTACAGTGTCCTTACTGGTACCCAGGGGACTATCCAGTATAAGCAGAGCATTTTGGGGTCGATATCCTGCCAAGTACACCACCCCACCAACTGGTGTACAGACATTTCTACTGGGGTAGCCATTAATTTTTAAGAATAATTCATAATTTTTGGCCACTAGAAGGCACAGAATCCCAGCGGTGAGCCTCCAAGATGTAACCCCTAGGTGGCGCTATGCCAAGGGCTACTACCCCTGCCTGCTTGGCTGGGAGCAGGTTAAGGGGCCTGAATGCTGAAATGAGTGCCTCCACCTGGAGGTCAGGGTCGGTAGTGGTCAAGCTAACCTGCACTCAGCCCTCTGGGACACTGTAACCCCCTTCTTTCCTTACTAGTGGCCGGAATAGTACACAGAAATCACTTTCACAATACCCCTGATACACCACACAAGTGCCCACACTGTTTGCGCATACCACCAGGGCTTTCCTGTGGCTCGACCCTGGGGACCCTCTGTAAAACAAGGTTATACACAGCAAATAACAGTAGTACAGTATTCTTGCACAAACTGGAACCACAGTCAGGGTAAATGCAAAAAGAGTAAGATCTGATTTATTTAAGGGACCTGAACAAGGGAAGGGCGTAATCAGGTTAATTTTCTTAAAGGCTGTATCAATCAGTCATGCATGCACTTCAGTGTCCATAAACAGTCACACACTCTGGGTACTCAGATGAAGAAGAGGTGGGCTAGCCAGGATCATTGCCTGGTGTAGGCCGGTGTCACAGCTGGTTGGGGCCCTGTGATGGAAGAAAACAACATACACCACACACACTAATTGTAATCATGAGCCGGAGGGCTCAGTTCGTGCAAGAAAAAAACAACAAGACAATCAGATGACACACTTAGATTAAGCTGTTGTTGCATGGAGCTACCCTGATGGTTACTCACAATACCCAAGAAAATACTGGACACAGGATGGACGAAAATTGAGACTGCAGGTAGTTGATATGGAGTACCAGGAGAAGCAGGACCCACACGATTCACCGAGACATCATTCCTGTTCAAGTGTGGAGCAGGGGGCTGATCCCCAGGCAGGTCTCTCTTCGATGGCTTTCTCTGTGCAGTGGATTAGTTATGCAGGGCCAGTGTGACAAGGCCCAGGCCATATGGAGATGAACGTGGATTCAGTCCGGTCGAGCTGGATACAGCTTCCAGCAAGCAGAACACAATTCACATAGTGGGAAACCAAATCACGACCCACTATAAACACACAGCACATTTACATCCAAGAGATTCTACTATACCAGGCAAACCGCTCTCCGGTCACAATCACAAAGTCTCTGCACACACCGGGAGTTTAGGGGTAGCTGGAAATCCTGACAGGCAGATGCATTCAGCAAATCTTCAGTCTTTTTCAGGTTGTTCCTGGTCACAACTCAGTGGCTTACTTCGTTCTCACAAACTCGGATTCAGTCCAAACTGATTCTCTTCTTCCTCTCAGGGGCAGCAGGCAGTCATGCAGGGCAAAACTCAGGCCTTTCCACAGAGACTATCTCAAGCTGTTGCTTCTTCAGCTACCAACTTAGATCTGACACAACTGCCAGCAAGCCTGCTAATTTCCCCAAGATCCAAAAGGTTTGGTTGGCTGATTCATCTGTCAGTCACAACAGGATCTCCCCCTTCAGGTGCAGAAAGGTGCCAAAAGCCCAAAACTACAATTTCTACAGATTCTGACTCTAAACAGCTCCTGTAGTCCGGCTCCATTTTAGGTCCCACCAGTACTGACTGGTCCAATTCGGTAGTCCCGGGTCAAGATAGTGGAGATAAATAAAACAGTCCTTGCTGCAAAGAAGACAGATTAGACAAACTACATTATCATTATCACTCTAAATGATTTTAGCAAATAGTTACATCTTTCAACAGAGATCCCTGTCAGATTACTTATGACTGCAATCCAGGCAGCTCTTAAAGAGACAGTACACAGAGACTATACAGGCTCTCTCTGGCAATCACATTTAAACTGCTAAAACGCAAGACACCAGCTTGGCAGTGAGCATTTAGGCAAGCTCAAGGAAGACTTTTCAGAAACACCCATTTGTAGGGGGGTTACATAAATATTGCAGGAGTTACTCAAATTGTGAACACTCATAAAAAGATCTTTCAAATGAGGTATTGGGCTTACCTGTAGGTGTCGGGTGTCCTGAGATATAAATACCTAAATCATCTGTAAATCAAAACAATGCAGAAGCCATTTCATTGAATCATGAGACCAACAGTGATGTCACTATGGGGCAAGCTTAATTAACAACATGCAGCTTGCCCCTCAGTGACATCACTTTCTGTTTTAAATGACTGCTGCCTTATTTTGATTTACAGATTCATTAGATAGTCATATCTCAGGACTTCTGACACCTACAAGGAAGTCCAGTGCCTCATATGAAATATCTTGTCATGGGCTTTCACAATTTGAGTGACCCCTGAAAGGTTTACTTCCCCTTTCAAAAAAAAAAAAATATGGTCAGACTGGATCTGCCGTCAGATTCTGTTTCTGTTTCTGTTATTCTGTGTTACTGTAGTATGATCATGGTGGGACGTAGAAGCTACATTGCCATTTTTTTTTCATTTTCATTTTTTAAGCCCTAGTACTCTCCCTCCTACCCAAGCACACAGCAGTAGCTCACTCTCCCCTCTTTCTGACTGCTCCACTGTAGCAGGAGAGCAGACGGACTCCAAACCCAGATTGTCTAATTTTTTTTTCTTCATTTTGGGTTATTAATGCCCTGGTGTACTCCCTCCCACCACAGCCTGCAGCAGTGGCTTACCCTCCCCCGTTTCCATCCTACTCAGATGTGCAGTTAAAATGTGTATGAGCAGGATGCAACCCAATACAACAGCAGTGCAAACAGTGAATATTCGGCATTGACAAATGCTTGTTTTATTAAACTTTACTCTTGTAATTTTATATTTCGGTGTCCTCGGTCTAATCAGCCTACTCTGAGGCAGAGTGCATTAATGTGTTACTGAATGGTATTCAGATTTGTAGTTTGCTGCATCTGCCTTTTAGGACTGATTATGACTGGGCTGCTTATTTCCCTGTTTCTCTTCCACTAGTCCTTCGGGAATGATCATAGACTGTGAAATGCCCACATAGCTAGGCAGCCTCAGACAGGTGCAGGGTGCATGATATTCACAACAGTGAGCACCCACAGAGCACCTGTCTGCAGCTCTGCTTCCCAGGTGTTCAGCTGCATGGAAGTGGATCACAGCTGCACAAGAGATGGATCACGAGGCACATGTAAGCATCCAGTGGTATGCCTGGCATGGATATTCTTGTTGATCCCCTTCTCCATGTGAGCAGGCAATTCCAGGCAGGCACCAGTGCCAGGAAATCTGTATGTATGGGCAAGTACCCAAATGGTAGCCCCCAGCCCTACCATGCAGCTATGAGCGATCAACTTTACAGCGAGTGTACATCACTGAAAATGAATTTCAGTGATGCACACTTTTGGTGATTGGCAATAGGGCACCCAAGATCCATGGCTCAATTTTTTTAAAGCTGGGTAATGTGCCCCCAACCCCCAAATGAAGGACTCTCCACTCCAGGGGGTTGCATGTTGGGGGGAGGGTACGATACTTGTAAAATGCAAAAGCCAGCCATCAGAAAAAATTAAAACGCACTTCGCTGGACCAGAACCCTGCACCCTGCACCTCCCAACTGATGACCTTCCCCACCACGCTAGTGGACCATCTCGGCAGCAGCCCATCACACCTCTTCCCACATACATTCCCTCTCCTACCTCTCCCCCCCATGTGTATGCGCATAGGTTCCTGTTGCCCCAACTCACCCACCCCGGTATCCGGGCGCTACCCTGCCAGGTAGCCCTGAATACGGGCACCATAACTGAGTCACTGTTTTTGTAGGCACTCAAATGCGAATGCCGTATTCACTGGATACCACAGCAAGGTGGGCTGGGGTAGCATGGTGGGGGGAATCCATGTCCCACCAGCACTGGCAGGTGTCATCGGTTGGGGTGTGTAACAGTTATGGCAGCATCTCCCCTCATATAACTCTGGCTCACACAACTCTGGCTGATAGGCTTGCCCTAGCTAGGGGGATACTCCTTTCCATACTCTGTTACAGGCTCATATCCTTTGCCCCCTACCACAATCTTGCCTCACGAAGTGGGACACAGCTTATAATAACATATGCCGCTTTGCCCTCTCTGCGCCTCGACTCACACACTGCTGTGAGCTATACTCGCAGCTGGAGTGGCTTCACTCTGATAAGCACCACACCTTTGCCCTCGGTAACTTCATTGATAACATAGTCAGAACGGCCACCCCCTCCGCGCTCGCCCTCCCCCTCAAACATGTAACCCCGGCCTACCATCTAAGATCCAGTGTAGCCTTGGATTGCCTGGTTCCAAAAATCCGCACCCGTACTGGGGATAGAGCCTTCTCTGTCCAGGCACTCGGACTGTGGAACTCCCTTCCTGTCGCTATCGGTTCCTCTCCCTCTTATTCCTGCTTTAAAGCATCCCTCTGGTGCTATATGCTGTAATCACCCACTGGCATATGCCGGTTGCTCTTGTATGTATGCTTGACCTTGTCTGATGCATTGTCTGTATCCTGTAATCCTCCCGGGTTGCACCTGAAAATAGGCACATGGCTGTCTAGCGTGCTAACCTGATAAACAAAAGCAAATAAATAACTTACCCCCCCCCTCGCCTGGCACTCTGTGCCAACTCTGTGCCTTAGTGCATGGCGTGGAGTGTGGGCACACCCCTAGACCAACTGTGCCTGTAGCTATACAGGTGGCCAGGGGATCCAGTGTGCACTGGGCTCATACACCAATGGCGAATGCCGCTGTGGGACTGCTGGACCATCGTAGCATGGCTTTCCCACATAGGATTGCCTACAAGCCTCAGATACAAGGTGCATAGGCAACCCGACACTTTTGTGAATAGGGCCCTAAATGCTTAAAACATTTTGGTCCCATTATTTTTTTTTTAAATTCAATAAACTTTATTGAACTTGATTAGAAGGCAAGACACATGAACACTGAGGGGAGAGATGACATTCAAGGTACAGAGCAATGACCAAAAAGAAATGTATGCTGAACTAATTGTACGTAAACATGCAGCAATTACAAAAGAGTAATCCAGAACAGTTAACCCTCCCAATCAAGTTATGAACATAACAATTCACCCTGTCCCCCCCCACACTAACCCCACCAACAACCCCCGTCCCTCCCTCTTTTCCAGAGGCTGGGGTAAATCAAAAAATCACTAGGATGGTGCCAGTTAGAACATAACAAAAAGGAGCAACCTGGTCCTGAGAAGGAAAAATATGTAACAAGGCTAACATGCAGGTTCAAGCATAGCAAATCTCATCCCTCTTCAGGGACACGAGGTGTAGAAGTCATAAGTAATGAGTAATGAATAACTGACCATCACCCAGCATCTAGGGTCAACAAGGTAAAAAAGGGTTCCCATACCTGAGTGTATTTCTTTTTAGTGTTTGACATATTTGCAATAATACGTTCAGCCCGTAGCACACAAAGAATTTCCCAATACTATTCCACATAAGTAGGGGTGGTCTGGTCACACCAATGTTGAAGAATAATCCTCTTGGCGCAAACCGATATTAAAGCAATATGTGGTTTCTTATTACCAAGTAAAGCCTCAGCAAAGTCCCCCAATATGCAGTTTTCAGGTGTAAATGCCTGGCTGTGCTCTAATAAAGGATCCAAATGACATCTAATATCCTCTCAAAAAGGCACAACCTTTTCACAAGTCTAGAAAATAAGAAGTAATGAACCCCACTCCCTCTGACACCTGGTACATAGGTCTGAGGCCATCCTACCCATTCTGCAAAGTTTAATCAGTGTGTAAAACATGTTAAGCAAAATTTGGAACAGCATGAAATGACACCTGTCCCATGTATCTATCTATCTGTCTATATATATATATATATACATATATACTGTATATATATATCCTGCCAGATACGAAACCAAATATGGGGGCCTCTGAGAGGGAAGAACCTGATCCCAAATATAAAAAAAAATAGGTTTCCTCTCAGTGAGAAGCTCCCACAACCACACATGATAAAAAGCTATAGCGTGGGAAGTAGGAAGACCAATGTCAAGAGAAGCAATGTGTCCCCATACTCTCTAGACCAGACACCAGCACCAAAATAAAGAAACAACATATGTCTGAGTTAGAAGTGCTTGAAACACATAGACGGGGGCCACTCAAATTTCTGTTGAGCTTCTAAAAATGTAACAAACTTGCTGGAAAACAGCAAATGATCAACTGACAAAAACTCCAGGGAGGGCCAGATCATCTGGGTCAATAGCTTCCCAGCAATTTTCAAATCTTGGTTTCTCAGAATGGGTTGAGCAGTGTCACGATGGGGATCCAGATTTAACAAGTGGCATAATTGTTTATGGGAGTGGAGAGAATAACCAACAGGGGTATCTTTTAAGGAGCCAGGAATCTTCTTGAAGGGAACATACAACAGAACACACAGGTTCAGACCTAAATGGGAGCATACCAAGTGTTCAATATTCATCCACTGGGGGACATAGACAGAGTCCACACCCCCAGAAGCTGGGCAGAACCATTAATGACCTCATTAATTTAGCCAAAGCTCTTCGAGGAGGTTTCCCCTGGCAGATAAATTTAGAAAAAAATTCTGTTGACCTGGAGAAACCATGCCTTGGGTAGAGCTGGAGCAATCATGATAAGGGGATCCAAAAGCCATGGGAGAACATTCATTTTAAGAATATTCAAGCGACTCCATAAAGACAAAGGTAACAGAGACCAGCGGTTGAGGTCAACCTGAATTTGTATAAGCAAATGATCTAGATTATATTTTTTAATTTAAATGGATCAGTGATGAGGTACGTTCTCAAACATTTCAATTTATCCTTAACCCAGAGAAGGCCTTGATGCTCCACACTAGCATGAGTAGTGGTCACATTCAGGGGCGTGACCTCTGTTTTAGAACAATTAAACTTGTAATTGGAAATAACAACAAACTGAATTATGATGTCTAAAACTGCCGGTAAAGAAATAAAAAGAGACGTGACATACAAAAGAATGTAATCGTTGAGGAAAGGAGGGAGAGGGGGGACATGATAGAAACTTTTAAGTACCTCAGTGGAATCAACAAAGTCCAAGAGGGTAGCATCTTTCAGAAAAAGAGATGTGCAAGAACAAAAGGACTCAATTTGAAGATAGAGTGGGGACGGCACAGGGGCAATGTGAGGAAGTATTTTTTCACAGAGAGGGTGGTGGATGCATGGAACATCCTTCCTGAGGAGGTTGTGGGGTCTAAAACTGTGGGACAATTCGAGAACGCATGGGACAGATATAAGGCAATTTTTGTGAGGGCTAGGAAGAAATAGGCTGTTGGTTAAATAGGATCTGTAGCTTATCCTATAGGTAGGAAAATGGGAAGACTAGGTGGGCCAAACGGTCCTTATCTGCCGTCAAAGTCTATATTTCTATGTCTATCTGCGTAGATAGACAATTTATACTGAGAGGAGCCTAAGGAAATACCATGAACTTGCAGGGAGAGGTCAATTTTTCTAATATGTGGTTCAAGGTATAAATGAAATAAAAACAGGGTTAGGGGACATCCTTGATGAGTTCCTTGCTATAAGGGGAATTGATTGGACAGGACCCCATTACAAAATTCACATGCTGAGGATCTTGAATAGAGCACCCTAAGCTATCTAATAAATTCAGAGGGGAAGCCATATCTAGGGAGCAGGTGGAACAAGTAGTCCCAGGAGACTCTATCAAAGGCTTTCACCGCATCCAGGGAAGCTAGAACCAACAGTATAGAAGGGTCCCTGGACACAGAGATAAGATACAAGAGTTTCCAAGTATGGTCGGCAGATAGCCTACCCGACACAAATCCCATCTGCTCCCTACTAAGAAGACAGTTCGAAACAGAATTTAACCTGATGGACACAATTTTGACCAAGATTTTTAAATCTACATTGATTAAAGAGATGGGCCTGAAATCAGAAACTAATGAGTGATCCTGGCCAGGTTTAGGCAAGACTACTATGACTGTAGCTGTAAAAGAAGGGTCCAAAAGGCCTTGTAAGAAAATATACTGGAATAGATTAAGAAGATGTGGTACTAGCGACTCCTTGAATTTCTGATAAAAATTTGAGGAAAAGCTGTCTGGGCCAGGGGATTTGTCAGGAGCTAAAGAGTCAATCAATCTGGACACATCCTCCTCCAGAGTGAGAGGGTCCTTCAACAGATCAACCTAGACATCTCTCAATGCAGGCAGTTACAAATCCTGAAGGAAGATGCTAAAGCTGGAGAGATCAAAAGGATCCAGAGAAGCTGCATAGACAGAATGGTAAAAAACCTGAAACTGTGAGGCAATGTCCCCAGGGAGGTGACCAGATGACCAGAGTCGAACCGGAGGGATGGAACAATCTTATCTGCCTGCTGATTGTGCATATGCAGGACAAGAAGCTTTCTGGCCTTCTCCCCCAGATTGAAATGCTGGGCTCACTCTGGTCCAAGGAGAAGATGCTCAGCCTTCTCTCCATGGAGGGTAGTATATTTAGCCCGAAGAGCTTCAATGTGTTCCCATTCAGACTGTGGGGAAGAATCGGGACGCTCCTGCTTGGCCACCCTGATCTGTGACAAAAGAGAGGAGGTGTCTTGGGATAACTCTCTTTTTCATCTGGTAGCCAACCGTATGACTTCACCTCGAAGAGCACATTTAAAAGAGCACCAGAGAATGTCAATGTTTGGCACAAGTTAAGGGTGAAAAAGTCAGAAATAAAATGTTTTAACCTTTCACCATTTTGGATAAATTTGCATAACTTCACCTCCCTTGTGCATGAGGTGAGTTCCCAAAAAGGTCATGTTAAAAAGTTTGGGAAAAAATATTCAAAAATGTATTTATTTATTTATTGAAAGCATCAGAATTACAACCTTTGAGTCAAGGACTCCTTTGCAAAGGCTCCATGTCAAAAATGAAATTACATAACAGGGTACAAAAAAAGACAAGAACAGAGCAATATTACAATGTTAAAAGGAGGACAAGTTACAAATTCAAGGGCAAAGAGGTCCTGCCTGAGTCAGACAGCAAAGAGTAATTAACAACAGTTACAGTATCGAAGTACAGTGTTCAATAAACAACAGTCTGGTTACAATTTCTGCAGGGTCAAGTGATAAGGAGCAGGTCAAAGGGGAAGTGAGGGAAAGTGGTGGGTTCCTTGCGACCGCATTGCAGATAAGGACTAATCGCAGTCGAAGCAGGAGTGGGAGAGAATTTCCAAGAGGAGTCGGAACTTAATTAGGCCTAAACACTGCTCCAGAGGAACATCAGGAAGAAGTTCATTTAATCATAGGGTGGTCCTATAGAAAAAGGAGTGTTGGCCCAGAAAAGAGTCCTTCAATGGGGTGCTAAAAGGGGGGTAGATGGAGAGCTCCACGTTAACCGGGAATGGGCAGAGAACTGCACTAGATGGAGAAGTCCTGGGGATGGGGAGAGCAGAGTGAGAGCTTTCTGGCAAGGAGACAGGTCTGGTAATCTGAGCCGTCCGTTGAAGTTAAGCCAGTTGGTACGACGGTAGAGCTCACAGGTATGGGTTCACTGGTCACATCCTGTGACAAGTCTGCAGGCTTTATTTAGGGCAACCTTAATGCGGCATAGGGCAGTAGGGTTAGCAGAACCGTAGATGACATTCCCATAGTTGATAAGTGTGAGCACCGATAATGTCACAGCAAAGTTTAGGACAGTTGGGGGCAGACAACCCCTATGTCTATACAAGAGTCCTAGTTGAGCATTGACAGCGGAGCAAAGGAGATTGATGTGCTCATGGAAGGTGAGAGAGGAGTCAAGTGTAATGCTTAGGTATTTATAGGTGAGTACCAGGTCAAGTGGGGAGCTCTTGGGGTTGAGTTTGGTGAGGGGAAAGTTTCTATGTTTATTTTGTCTGTGGGTGAAGATTATGGCTTTGTCCTTTTTGTTCAAGACCAGGTGGTGATCTGAGAACCAGGCTTCAGCCTCAGTGAAGGAGCGCTGCAAGGAGGATTGAAGGGAAAGGGAGGCAGGGTGACTGGCAAAGATGACCACATTGTCGGTGTAGAGAAAAAGCCAACACATGCAGGCCTTGGGGAGGGTGTTCAAGAACATGCTAAACAGGAGGGTGCCCAATATAGAGCCTTCGGGGACCCCACAGCAAACTGGTTTACTGGGCTAGAGTGTGGGGTTTAACTTGACCCTCTGGATTCTATCGCTCAGACTGCTTTTAAACCAGGCAGTGACTTCCAGAGATAGCCCCATGAGGAGCAAGGATTCTAACAGAAGCATGTGGTTTACAGAGTTGAAAGCCTTGGCTAAATTAATATAGGTAGAGCCAACCAAGTGTCCTTGGTCGAAGGCTTTGTTGATGAAGGCAGTATATTCAAGAAGGGTAGTAGTGGTACTGAGTCCCCTCCTGAAGCAACGTTGTTCAGGACAAAGCAGGTCATATTTGGTGAGATAGTTGGTGAGTTGTTCTGACACTATTTTTTCTAAAGCCTTGGAGATGGGGGGGGGGATTGAGGTGGAGCGGTAGTTGCCAGAGTAGGTGCTGTCCCCACCTTTGAGGATTTGGGGTGATGACAGCTGATTTCCAGCGTGTTGGGAATTGTTTGAGGCAGAGAGACCAGTTGAGGATGTCTGTGAAGGGTGTGATTATGGCATCTAGGGTGAGCAGTACAAGTCTGAGGTCCAGTGAGTCACAACTAAAATGCGATTTGCCGAGGGCTTGATAAGGTAAGGTCTTGTCTCTGTGGGAGAGTGTTTGAGCCTGAAGGTGGGGTGGCAGGGATGGGTGGGTTTGGGGCAGCTCTAGGGAAAAATTGGGGGGAAGGACACCACTGAGGTCAGAAAAGACAGAGTTAAGGGTATTCACTATTAGAAGGTGGTCCTGGGATAGGGAGCCATTTACCAGCAGCTGGGCCACGGTGGGGGAGATAGATTTTCTACCAAGTTCATTAATGTTATTCCAGAACTTGCACCCTGAGCCCCAAGTGGGGAAGAGTGACTCCTGGTAGTGGGCAGCTTTGGCTTTCCAAAGTTCCCAGGTGCATTTGTACCTAAGTTCCCTGTTTAGCTGCTGGTCATGTGGTTTGCCCAATTCATTGGCTAAGTGCCACTGGCTGTCACAGAAACATAGACTTTGATGGCAGATAAGGACCGCTTGGCCCACCTAGTCTGCCCATTTCCCTACCTACAGGATAAGCCACAGATCCTATTTAACCAACAGCCTATTTCTTCCTACCCCCCACAAGAATTGCCTTATGTCTGTCCCATGCATTCTTGAATTCTCCCACAGTTTTAGACCCCACAACCTCCTCAGGAAGGCTGTTCCATGCATCCACTACCCTCTCTGTGAAAAAATACTGCCTCACATTGCCCCTGAACCACCCCCTCTATCTTTAAATTGTGTCCCCTTGTTCTTGCATGTCTCTTTTTCTGAAAGATGCTACCCTCTTGGACTTTGTTGATTCCACTGAGGCACTTAAAAGTTTCTTTCATGTGCCCCCCCCCTCCTTTCCTCAAGGGTATACTTATTAAGCTCCTTTAGTCTCTCCTCATATGGCTTCTCTTGCAGATCATGCACCATTTTAGTTGCCCTTCTCTGGACTGCCTCTATCCTGTCTATGCCCTTGCGGAGAATGGGTCTCCAGAACTGCATGCAGTACTCCAGATGGGGTCTCACCAACTGTCTGTACAGAGGGATAACAACTTCCTGTTTTCTACTGTTGATGCCTCTTCCTATGCATCCCAGTATTCTCCAGCCCTTCTTACTGCCCTCTCACATTGCTTGCCCACCTTTAGGTCATCAGATATGATTACCCCCAGGTCCCTTTCCATTTTTATTGTTGTTAGTATCTCACCCCCATAGTGTACTCTTCCCCTGGGGTTTTGTTTCCCAGGTGCATTACTTTGCACTTCTTAGCATTGAATCTAAGATGCCATACATTTGACCAGTCCTCCAACCTTGCCAAGTCCCTTTTCATCCTTTCCACCCCTCCTTGTGTATCAACCTTGTTGTAGATCTTTGTGTCATCTGCAAAGAGATATGACACAGAAGCATCAGCACATCCAGTTTGGGTCCTTTGTCTTTATATCAGGATACAAACATTATGACCTTCAAAACTGCTAGTCTCTTTAGTGGATCCCTAATCCCATTGCAATTTTGTGACTGCATATAGCATTAAATGGAAAATATATGTTAATTTAATGGTTTGTGTTGGCCTTACTATTAATGTTATCAGGAGATGTTGGGCCAGATATTCAAAACTTTTCCCCGGGGCTAAATTAGCACTGCCTGGAGGGCAAACTTAGCCTGGAGCACAAAGCAAGCTATATTGAAAAGGAAATAGCCCTGTGCTAATCTTGCTGAATATAGCAGTCTACGGAAGCCAGGCAAACCGGTCTGGGAGTGCAGGGCAAAAATAACCCGGGAATAAGACAGCACTGACTATAGCAACAGGGAAGTGCAATCTGCAACTGCAGCTCATTAGACTCTGTAGCAAGCCAATGTTACAGGTGGAAAACATTGTGTGTGATTGAACAGAGCTGTCTCACATCTACTGTCTGCAAACAACAATGTAAGCTACACACTGCAGAACTATGCTATGCTGAAGTGAGGTTTGCCCAGGGCTAACCTGATTGCAGAGTGCTAACACATTAGCCCAGTGCAAACTGGTTATCCCAGGGCAAAAAGGAGCTATATTCAAAGCTCCCATGCGAATGAACCTACTTAGGTAATCTGTGGGCAAACAGGTACATTTGCATCTCATTAAGTGCTGCTTAGCATATATTACCATGCAGTTTGCCCGGTGCTACTGCATGGAGCACAAAGCTCCTCCTTTTGGTCAGAATGGAAGTACAGGCTGGATGCTTCAGGCCAAGGCATGCCCACAGCATCCCCTGTTGGCTGGAATAGAAGTACAGGCCGGAAGCAGCAGGAACTGTGTGCTGCCAGGAACAGTTAGTGCATACATACCTCACAGTCCCTTGCCTCCTGAATCAGGGACAAGGCTTAAACAAATCAGGAACACAGGACCAAAATCAGGGACACATTAGAGATATCCACACAGAAAGCAGATAGAATATGGGGCTTAGTGCAAAATGCATTTTCTAAAGAAGAACAGGTCTGTATCTTTAATGCTTGACATTATGTTGTGCTTACAAATGCCACGTTTAGCGACAGAAACACAACTGTGAGGAGGGACGGAGTTATATTTTGAGGCATATTCAGGAACATACCTGAAAATCAGAGACAGTGGAGAGGTATACTGCCGACCCATTCACAATAGAAAAAAAAATCATGTTCCCAGTAGTCTAGTGGCCCCCCCCCCTTGAAGGAATCCCTACCCATTTCCTTTTAAATTATGGGTTATTTTCCTGGTATTCTAGTGGTCCCCCCACCCCCCCTGCATGAATCCAGACTGGTTTCCATTTAAATTATTTGTTACTTCTCTAGTAGTCTATTGTTCCCCCACCTCCCTGCACGAATCCCGAACAGTTTCTGTTTAAAATATTTGCTATTTCCCTGGTTGTCTAGTGGTCCCCCCACCCACTGCATGAATCCCGACTGGTTGCTATTTAAAATATTTATTTCCCTGGTAATCTAGTGGTCCTCTCACCTCCCTGCACGAATCCCGACCAGTTTCTGTTTAAATTATTTGTTATTTCCCTGGTAGTCCAGTGGTCCCCCCACCTCCCTGCATGAGTCATGACCCCCGGCCGTGATCAAAGAATAGATATCCCCGGTAGTCTAGTAGTCCTCCCACCCAGCTATAGCCTCCTGGTACCTCCAGAACACAGCATCCTCCAGCTCGCGATCGAATCAGCTCTTTCTCCACCATGGCCGCCGCCGACTGTGGTATTCAGGTACCCTGAATACCGCAGTCAGCGCCATCCATGGTGGAAAGAGGAGGGCTGAGTCGGTCACCAGCTCCAGAGGGATACCGTGTTCTGAGGTACCGGAGGTGCACAGCTGGGTGGGGGGGACCACTAAACTACCAGGGAAATAACAAATAATTTAAACAGAAACTGGTTGGGATTCGTGCAGGGGGTTGGGGACCACTAGACTACCAGTGATAGGTCTTATTTTTACGTGAACAGGGTCGGAATCATGGGGGCACCATCGCATTACCACCAGCTTTTTCCCAGGATGACAGCTGCGCTATGATCTTGCTTATGCCTGTAGCGCAGCGCTATACATTTGAATATGCCATGCTGCTGGCATTCATGGGCACTCTCCTGTCCATGCCCCTGCATACCATTACCTATTAGCATCGGCACTACCACACAGCGCCGGCGCTAATAGGGCTTTTCAATATTGGAGACTCGCGCAATTCCAGCACTATTCCAGCACTAGGGATTTGCACTAGGCCCAAAAGTTTGAATATCTGGCCCGTTGAGTCCAATCCTAGCCCTCAGATTCAAATTCACTTGAGTGGCATCATTCACATGGTCTTAAAATCTTAAATTTAAATGTACGGAGCTTGCTCCCAAAATTGGCTCGTGGAATTTTTAATATCTGAATATAAACCAGATTTGGTGATCGTTAAAGAGACATGGCTAAAACCTATTGTCTTTGATGGTATGTGTGAGTTACCTGGATATAAGATTATAAGGTCTGATCGTAAGGGTACAAAAGTGGGCTGGGGTGTGGCTGTTTATTATTTAGAACATTTTGATGTTAATGTGTTATTAAATAGCTCTGCTGTTGAAACACAGAATGACTGAATTCTATTTGAGCTATTATTAGGAGGTGTAAAACACATGATTGTAGGTGCCCTTTATAATCCCCCTAAATGTGGTAAATTAGGGTTACAAGATTTTTGGGATAAGACTTTCCCTTTTTTTCAAAAATATGATTTTGTGTTTATGGGTGATATTAATATGAATTGGGCAAATATGGATGGTACTTTTGAAAAATTGTTAGATACTTATAAGCTGTTTCAACTTAATGTTGAACCTACTAGATTTAATTCGAATTCTTTAAATCATACTATTTTGGATTGGTGGGTTACTAACCGAGTAGGTATGGTATCCAGAGTTGGTGTCCTTGGGGATTCTGTTAGTGACCACCAGGTTACTTTTGCTGTTCTGAATTTTAGACAGAAAAAAATTCCATCTAGACCTGTGCAGTCTTGCAATTTTTAAAATATTGCTTCTGAGATTTTGTTTGGGGAATTACGTAACCTGGATCGGTAATTTTCTGTCATCCATACCAGATCCAGATTGTGCTGTTGATTTCTTTTGTTATCAGCTGTTACAAGTTCAGAATAAGTTGTTTCCTCTTCGAGTATCTCGGGTTTGAGGGGTGTTACATCCACGGTATACTAGTGAGTTGAAGGTTTTTTGAAAAATTAAAAATCATCTTGGTTAATGTATAAAATGTCTCTAACTATTGGGCATTTGCAGAATTATAAGACAGCTAGAAATTTGTTGTCAAGAAAGGTGAAACAAGCTAAGATTGACTATTTTCAGGCTAAATTGGAAAGTGTATCTGGTAATCCAGGGCAATTTTTGGATACTATTAATCGTCTTGTCTCCCCAAAGGTTAAGGCATACCTTACTTCACTTAAAATCTCTGATCAGGTGGTCTCAGATCCTCTTGAGATGGCTAATTTGCTAAATCAGAGTATTTTTAATGTTCCTGTTTTGTCTTACGAACTGTCAACTACTGATTCTAGTGTGGCTACAAATGGCTTAGCAAATTGTGTTAATAGTCAATCGAAAAATGGTGCAGCATCTCCCCCCCCCCAGGATGCTGAGAATGGGGCTGTGCATATGGCCTTCACCCCCCACATTTCTGAAACCATGAAGTGCCAGCAAAAACTCCAAATTCTTGGTTCCATGAAAGGAACTGCACAGAATGTCCATACAAAGAAAACAATACAAAACACAACTGACAGCTTCAGCTTTTATTCAGGTGCAGTTAAATAGGGACCCTTTAGAGGTATGAATATAATTTATAATTTATGAAAATAGAGACATTTCAAACAGCTGCACGTAAATAATCAATTCCTATCCCCTTTAAATTTAGAGCTATTATCATATTGTTCTAATTTTACTTGCCAGTTGTGTGTTCTTAGTCCCTGTGGCTTTTGTTAGATCTCTATACCAAATTTCATTCATTAACTCACTGTCATTTATTATTTAAAAAAAAAATCAAAAAGTCCCCTATTGTTCTTCTTGTTTCCAACCTGTACAAGCCCATCTGATTTAATCTTTCCTCTTACGTCATGTGGTTTAATCCCCAAATCATTTTTGTTATTTGAAGCTGTACACGTTCTAGCTTGTCTACATCCCTCCTGAACCATGGATTCCACAGAGGTGATCCATAATCAATGTTAGGGAGAACATATTGATTGTAAAAAGGCAGTGAACAATTTGCGTCTCTTCTTAAAAATGTTCTTTTTATCTCATTGATTACATAATTTTATTTCTTTATGGATTCACTGATATGTGGACCAAAGTTTAGTTCTTGGTTGAGTCATACACCTAAGTCCTTCTTGACTGAAACTTTTTTTATCCTTTGATTAGCTAGGTAATAATTGTACCTTGTATTATTTTTACCTAAATGAAGCGTGGAACATTTTTCCACATTGAATAATATTGTATTGTCACATGCCCATCTGTATAGTCCATCCAGGCATCTTTCTAGAGTCAGCCTATCTACCTCTATCTCCACCAGCCCTCCTTATTTAACATCTGTCTCAATCTGTGCATAGTTCATTTGTGTTTGAGTTAGCAATAAGATTGCACAAGCAACTGGCCTAGCATCCTGCATCAGGACTGCACCCAGTCCATCTTTAGATGCATCTACCTGAAAGGTCACTGGCTATATTACGTCAAAGAATTAAGAACTGGCGTTTAAGTTGCCAGCTTCTTCAGTCTCTCAAAAGCCTTCTGATGAGTACTCTCCCAATGCCATTCTACATCTTGTTTCACTAAGTCTCTAAGTATAGCAGTTTCTTGTGACTGATTAGGTATAAACTTAACAAGGCAAGTTATCATTTCTAAGAAGTGTGCTATCTCCTGTTTATTTGCTGCAGTAGTCATTATTCTGAGAGATTCTAATTTGCACTCATCTATTTTTAAACCAACAGCACTAACTGCCAGTCCAATGTATTTAATCTCTGTCACTCCCGACACATTTGTTTTGCTTTAGATTTTGTTCCCGTGCTCACTGTAGCACTATGTAGTCATGCTCCTCTGGCATACTGCCCCATACCAGCACATCATTAATATACAGTATAGCTCCATCCCTTTGATATCCTGAAAAATTTCTTGAACAGTTCTGTGAATGACTTAAGAAGATGAACTAATCCCAAATGTCTGTTGCTTGTACTCTTTGTTTCAGTAATTGTTTTGTTATTTTACAAAATGCGCTATTCTGTTCTCATGCTCACCCATCTTTTGTATCTATCTGTTATTACTGCAGCTCTACATATATCAGTAGCCTTTTGCAAGGTTAGCTCAGCCCCTCTTAACAGTCTTGCATGGAGCTGATCTGACTGTATTCCACAGACTATTCTGTCATTGATAAGAGAGTCACTCCATTGTCCATTTACACACGACTGTACTATTAACTATAATTCAGTTAAACATTGATCTGTACTTTAATTACTGCCTTGTGAATGAGTATTACATTTATGTCTTCCAAATGTTATGTTTCTCCTGGGGTTGCAATACTGCTCAATCTTCTTTATAAGTATCTCTAGTTTGGCCCTGCCCTCATCTGTAAACATGAAGGTGATGGAAACTTATAGAGCCTCTGCTCCAATCGCATGGAGAAACAAAGCACACTGCACTCTCTATGGCTTTTTATATGCTTCTGTAGCAAGGAGGTAAACTTGAAACTGTTGCTTCCATCTCTTCTAGTTGTCACTAACATTCCCCTGCAGGCTTAAAACACGTGTGTCAGGATTCACAAAAACAGGCAAAGTGCCACACAAATGTTTGAACTGCACCTTGTGGTTGCACTGGTGGGCAATCAGGCTATTCACAGTCAATTGCACAGTGTGCTATCTAACAGTGAATAGAGGCAGGCAGGGCAGCACTAACCCAAGAAAAGCACCAGGAGCTCCAGTGGCGCTGCCCCCACAGCCAACCAGAAGAATGGGCCAGTAACAATAGCGTAGATGTGCTAAGTCCCTATTCATGAAAGTGGCCATGCAAATGAGCCCATTGGGCATGCAAGGTGCAACTGTCCATTAGCATACCCATTATGGGCCCATTTGCATGGCCTTTATTTGGCCTAATGAGGCCCTCCCACCAGCCCATGCCCCATGTAGCCACATTCCCCTGGTGTAGTGCAACCCATTCTCCAATTGCCATCCCCAAATAGATGTTTGTGTACCCTGGTAGATTAGGTTTCCTCCCACCTCCCCAATCATCAATCTCATAAGAAAACTGCCTTTGTGAAAGTGCAGCTGTCAGTCTCCCCCCCCCATGGTCACTGAACGTCATTCCTATATGCTGTAATAATTTTCCATAGTGTAGTGGTGATCTCCCCTCAATAATCACCATTCCCATATGCTGTAATAATGTTCTGTAGTGTAGTGGTGCCCTCCCCTGCCCCAATCACCATTCCCATATGCTGTAATAATGTTCTGTAGTGTAGTGGTGCCTTCCCCCACCCAAATCACTGACTCTATATCCCATTGCATTTTCTGTAGTATAGAGGTCCCCCCCCCCTTCCTGGTCACTGATCACCATCCCCAAATGTGAAAAACAATATCCCCTGGTAGTCTAGGTTGACCAATCACAGTCAATGAGCTGTACTGTATACAGTACATGCTCCATGAGGCCTCACTCAGTGGCCAGCCATGGTGGTGGGAGATATTGCTGTGTGACTACTGAATATTACTTTCTGAATACTATGGATAATGGGCTATCTGAATATTCAAAACCAAATACTAAATAGCCCACTATTCAGCTGGAATTCAGTATTTGGCCATGTGCAAGAAAAAAAAGCTTTCCCCATCCTCCTGGCCAGCATGAAATAAATATTTTAGCCCTGGTGTCTAGAGGTCCCACCCTCTGGCCGATCGCTGGTCCAAAATGAAGAATCCCCCCCTTCACCGAGACCCTCAGCAATACCCACGGTCCTCCATCCCCAAATGTATAAAAATAAAAAAAATTCCCTCATTTCCCTGATGTCTAGTGAACACCCCCACCCTGCTCACCCTGTCGGGTATTGCCCCCACCCATGACCCTGAGCAGTCCACCGGTCCAGCAATCCACTCACCTGCAAGGCCGACAGCCCAGCTGAGTTTTCAATGAATGAGCATGTACTTGTACAAGCATGCGCTCCTTCATTGAAAACTCAGTTGGGCTGCTGGCTATGGAGGTGAGTGGAGGACTGTGCTGCTGGCCAGCTGGGGGTCATGGGGGTGTGGGGCACTACCTGACAGGATGGGGGCTGCCCATTAGACACCAGGGAAATGAGAGAATTTTTTTATTTTTATACATTTGGGGATGGGGGACCAGAGGTATTGCTGAGAGTCTGGTTGGAGGGGATTCTTTATTTTGGCTGGAGATCAGCCCAGTGGGGACCACTAGTCACCAGGGATAGAGGGGGTGCTCTTTCGTTTTTAAATACCCCCTTCTAGCCACATGAATAATGAATAATGAATACCAAATATTTTGGCCCTGAATAATGAATATTTGGCTGAATATTCAAAAAAAGGTATTCGCACAGCACTAGTAAGAGGAGGGCTACGCTGGTCGCTGATCTAGGATTGGGATGGGGGAGCGGGGTGGTGGGTCACACTGGATGGGGCAGTGGTGGGGGGAGGGACCCTAGACTATCAAGCAATAGGGTTTGCTACATTTGGGGATGGATTGGTAACCGGGGAAGGGGGAGGAGCCACTACATTATGGAAAATGCTATGAGATTTTGGGTCAGTGATCAGGGCAGAGGAGGGCACCACTGCACTACGGAAAATGATTACAGCATACGGGGTAGGCAATCAGGGAGGGAGAGGGACCCTAGACTACCAGGGTATATTTATTTCTTTGGGGACGGCAATTGGAGAATGAGCTTGGGGGGGGTGGGCCACAGTACCTCCGCCAACCACTAGGGTTGCACAGATTACCACCAGGTTTTGTTGGTGGTAATTTCTCCATGCAAGGGTCTTCACAAATGGCCCTTGCACAGAGCACAAACTTTGAGAATTGTACTGCAGGGATATGCAGTCCCCTTCCCTTCATTTGCACTGTGCCCCCCCACACCTTTGCTCTGGCGAAAACCCAGTTGGCATGTGCAAACTGGGCTTTGTGAATACCAACTCTGGGCAAAACCCAGTTTGCGCCTGGCAAACTGTGTTTGTGCCTGGGCAAAGTTTTCTGAATCTGGCCCCAGGTGACTTTAGCAATTCTATTCTTCAGCTGTTTTTATGTTGTCTTGCGCACACGCAAGCAACATGTTGTGGTAGTAGGACAAATGCAGAGGTGTGTCAGTGCTGGCGAATGCAGGGTATGCTTTAGTTGGTGTGCCCCTCATTCATCAATAAGCCAGCACGCTAGCACTGACACAAGTATATGCAAAGTGCCACCAGCTTGAAAGAAACCTGCCGCTGCAATCAGAGACAAGCTCGCCATGCATTGGCACAGATGACACGCCTCCCCATGTGCCTTTGCTGGTGAAGAATTTCAGTAAACATGGTATTGGCTAATGCCATCCACCACACAATCCTAAAAGAAGGCTGAGATTGGGGGTGCAATCTCCGTGTCAGTATGACTGCCACCCCCCCACGTTGTGTGGCACACTGGGAGCCCTCCTCAGCGTTGCCACCAGAGAAAGCTGACCACTTCGGCATGTTTCTGCCCCACCCCACCCCATTGTGTGGCATACTGGGAGTCCACCCCTGTGTTGCCAACATCAGGCCCCCCCAAAAGTCATGGGCACACTGGAAGCCCACCCCAGTGTGCCCAGCATTTGTTTTAATTCACCTGTAAAGAAAGAAAACGGTGCGGCGAGTTCCAGTTGTTTTTTTGTGTACCTGAAAAAAAGGAAATGGTCCGTTGTCCATGGCACCTCCCCTTCCCTTCCCCAACCCACACCCAGCCTCTGCGCACCCCACCTCCCCACACTTCCTCACCCCATCTCACCCCATACTTACCTCCAGATATCTGGTGCTGCGATCTTCGGTGAAGCAGAAACATGTCTGCACTCTTCAAAGCCGAATTGCAAAATGAAGAAATGCCAGTAAGCTGTATAATGGCATAAATGGGAAATTTCAACTTAGGTGGATATCTCAGCCATTTGTTTGAATTTTGGCTCCAAATTTTCAACTCGGGGTTCTTGGGACCTCACCTCATGAACACATGCGCTGTCATCTCGGTATTCAGTCCGAAAAGGTCATTTCACAGTCACTGTATGGAATCACCTTTCGGACTGATTAATGAAATGACAGTGCTACTGTTCATGAGGTGGGGTCTCAAAAGCTTCTGTTGAAAATTTGGTGAAAAACCCAAAATGACTGTGTTACGAGCCTGCATTGTGCAGTTTCCATGCACACTCGTAACTTTGACAATTTTTAACATTTTCACTCCAGATTTTCAACATTGCCATTTTTTCACACCTTCTTATGAACAATACAGTTGTCATTTTTCACACGCTACCTGAAATGTGTTTTCACACATGTAGCACACAATGGTGCAGTTGCAGTGGAAAATCAACGTTCAGGACAGATTAACAAACTCACAGTGATGCTGTTCATGAGCGGAGGTCCCAAAATGCCTATGTTGAAAATATGGTTAAAATAAATAAATAAATAAATAATTGCATTACGGGTATGCATTGAGCAATTTCTATGGACACTCATGGCTTCACCAATTTTTCATATTTTCTCTCCAGATTTTCAACATTGCCATTTTTTTACACTTCCTTATGAACAGTAGGGATGTCATTTTTCACATCATGCCTAAAATGTGTTTTCACACATGTGGCACATAATGGCGCGGTCGCTGTGGGAAATCAATATTCAGGACAGATTAACAAAATCACAGTGACACTATTCATGAGTAGAGAACCCAAAATGCCTATGTTGAAAATCTGGTTAAAAAAGTCCCCCAAATAATTGCGATACGGGTGTGCGTTGCACAGATTTTACGCATGCTTGTGACTTCACCAATTTTTCATATTTTCACTCCAGATTTTCAACATTGCCATATTTTTACACCTCCTCATGAACAGCACAGCTGTCATTTTTCACATGCTGCCTGAAATGTGTTTTTGCAGCTGTGGCACCAAATGGCACAGTCGCTCTGCAAAATCACCTTTTGGCTAATGAACTGATAGTGCCTCTGTTCATGAGGTGGGGTCACAAAAAGCCTATGTTGAAAATGTGGAGTGAAGATACCAAAAAAAGTCCCCAGGCATAAGGGTTTTTCAACTGTAATGCCCCACCCTGTAGAGACTGACAGGTGCCAGGGGTGTGACTTGGGATTGTCGGCTGTAATACTCATGCCATTCCACCCCCACATCCTCCCTGCAGCCAGTGACAGCCATTGAGGTGTGCCTTGGACTCTTCAGCCCCAAAGTTCACCCCATTCTCCTATACTGCACCCATCTCAATGTATTTCCTTATGGAACTGGGTGAGCGCACAGCCCAAAGTCCCCAAGGCACAATGCGACACTTGTCGATGTCTGCAGAGTAGGGTGAGGTGAAATGGCATCAGCATTATGGCCAATGACCCAAAGACACACCCCAATGCCTATCAGTCTCTGCAGGGTGGGGGTTGGGTTGGCATCAGTTCAGTACTTCACTACCATTCCTATTATGCATCTCTCTAACACCTGCACTACCAATGCCAATGCCAGCAAGGCAACATTCGGCATTGACAAATGCTTGTTACTTCTGACACCATGTAATGATTTAACACAATATGTTAATGGTAGACATCTTTGTTTCCTCTGATTCACACATCCTCAGTCTGCTACCATGGCTCTTCTTATTAGGAAATCATGAACATCAGTATCCACTAGGTGGCAGAGCCACATACATAATACTACAAAGTGTTTTTCTTTTTCTGGGTGCTCACTAGATGGTTTTCTATCTAACAATATTGTGTGCAATGTGAAAAGCAGTACTTTACCTGGAAGCAGAGATATCTAGTTGAATTTTTCCGACTACATCATCAGCATTTAACCTCACTGATTGTTTTATCACGAGCCCTGATTCCTGATTGTGATTAGGAACATGTGTTACAAGCTGTGAAACAAGCAGCAGGGGATTGGCTTTTCTTGGTTACTAGTGATGTCACAGTCAGCGTGGTCACAATAATGATTATGCATTAGGAGGAATAGAATGGACTATGTCAGCCTTCAGGTACAGTGTTATTTTATGCATCCCACCTAATACAGTCAGGTGGAAAATTTTCTAATTAGCAAAACAGGAAAGAAAGAAATACTTTAGATATAAGAAGTGATAGCTGACTACTTCTGAATTTACTATTAGTTCCAGGCATTTCACTAGTTAGTTAAATGGAGGCAGCGACACTGTTAATTACAACAAACTATTGTTCAGAAATCACTGATACACCCAACACCCAAGGCCAACTTCCCCCTGTACTGCTGTGTGGGAGGTGCTGAAGTCCGACTGGTTTTAGATTCTGATATGGAGGTATGGGCTAGCAGACTGAGGTGGACTGTTTGGCTAGTAGATACAGTAGTTAAACCTGTGTGCCCAGTATTCACGGAGGAGCTGCAAGTGGGTCTAGTGTCTGGGGGAAGTGGTCATTGTGTCCTGGTGTTTAGGGGCTGAATCTGTGTCTAACCATGTGGAACTACAAGTGGGTCTTCTGCTTGAGGGGTTGAAACTGTAATTGTGCCTACTCTTGAAGGGTTGGACCTGTGTATACAGTAGGGAGGGAGGGAGACTGAAAGCATGACTGCAGCTGGTGAAAGGGGGTTGAACCTTTCTTGTATTACAGTGCTGGGAGGGTCTATAAGTGGGTTTGGTGCTTGAGAATGAAACTGTAATTGTGTCTGGAGCTGGGGGATTGAACCTGTGAGTACAGTGTGTGGGGGCCCTAAATGTGTATTTGTGGGGGTTGAACCTATGTATCCAGTGCTTATGAAGCATTACAAATGTAACCCCCCTGCTCTCTGGGGTTACTAAAATCCCATCAGTGTCAGTGTTAGGTAGGGAAGGCAGCTGGTGAATAACTAGTTAAATAGATTTTCACCTGATCCCACTCTGCTTACTTGGTCTCAGCTGAGAGCAGAGAGGTGATGTCATTTAGAACTCTTGAAGCATTATAAGCCACATAGCTAGCTGTGAATTCAGTTAGTCTTAGTTCTGAGCTCAATGTGAACAGTTGGAGGAATGAAGAGCTGATGTGTGGGCTCTGAGGAGATCCTGTCTTTTCTCACTCTAGTCTGAGAACCATCTGCCTGCCTTGTTGAAGTGGTGGAAAACGTCTTCAGGATTTCCTGATGTCCTCATCCCCAGTGGGATGAAGAGGACTGCAGATGGATCTGAGGGGCAATTTCCTGATTTGATCCAGGTCATTTGAAGCTGCCTTTGTGTACAAACTGTGAGTAAATTCTGTCTGTGAGTTCCCAGGACAGTTGTACCTGCCTTGTTTTCTTGGGTGTGTTACTCTGAAAAAGGGACCCATGAGCCCAGTTCTGTTTGAGACTGTTCTCAAGAAGTTTTCCCAAAGTTGGCTGACAACAGTGGAATCCCAGGTCTGACTTCTCTGTTCCTGCTGCCTCAGAGCATGCTTATATTTGACAATGGACTCCTCCAGTCCAGCCCGAACTTCTAAATAACTACCAGGGCATGGCTGTGCCATCGTCCTGTAGTGTATGTACTCTTAACTGTTAACGTCAGTACTCTGTTCCTATTCTTGCCACTCTCGGTTTGTTTTAACAGCTGCACTGCTCTGTTACCTGTAACCATGTTTGATACTGTACTGGTTGTAGTACTTACTCCTTTGTTACTTTTGTGTCTGTTTCCATTGTATTTGATGACTCTGTATTCTATTGATGTGGAACCCTTGTAAAGGAGTCTTTAACTCAAAGGTATATTTCAACAACAAATAAAATAAATAAATAAACTTAGCACTTTGTACCGAACTTTGATTTTACACTCCTACGTAGTGTTTCCTAATGCTGAATGTGCCAAACATTGTGAGAAACATGGTTCTATTGTTTGTTAATTGTTGAGGTGTAACTCTGAAAGAAAGTCTGGGTATGGACAAGGAAGCAAAAGGTGGGTAATCCCCATCTGGAGTGACCAGTTCAGCACTTCAGGTTCTATAAGGGGACCTATTTATTCAGCGCATATGGCCATTGCCTGAAGAGTAAAGTTACCCTCGGTGTGGGTTGTCCTAGTTTTGAGTACCAGTGTGCTCCATTGTGGCTAGTTGCCACATTGCCTAACCTTAAAGCCTATGCCATATAGGGATTTGTTCTAAGTCATGGTCAGTGCCACTAAAAGAAGAGTTTGTGTGCTCAGTGCTGGCCATTGTCACAAGAAGATTTTTCAGCTCAGGCTTGCTGCTGAAAAGAGTTCAGATCCTATGATATATGGGAAGTTAGAGTTTCTGTCAGCTTACAGATGTTGTGTTCTGCATTTGCCTTGTGCCATGAAGTGTAAACCCTTGGGGTCCATCTTTGCTTTTGTGCACCAACTGTCTTGGAATAAAGCCATACTCTAGAATCCCAACATGATAGGGACAATCTAGTTACTGCTTCTTGTGTGGATTTACTGGGTACCCCTCCAGAAGTGCAAACTTAGCAAAAGTTCTCTCCTCAGGATCTGGGTTTGCTGGGTCATTGTCAATTCACTCCCGACAATCTGTTCTGCGTCAATTTGCTCCCGACTGCTTGCTCCCGAGTCAATTCACTCCCCCCACTCCCATTCCATGTCAACTCACTCCCGCTATAACTTTATTAATTATATGAATTGTGCTTCTTCATTGTAAAGAATATGTGTCTTTGGCTGTTCAGGGTACTATGGTGGATTGCCACATAAAACGTACGATACAGCATGTTCATTGTCACAGTGTACCACCAAAACCTCAGGACCTAACTGATCTGATCATATCGCAGTATTACAGGACTTTTAAGTGTGCAGATGGTAACGAAGGTAATTTTCTATTATATGATAGTGGTCCCAGCCCTGATCAAATCCTGGTGTTTGGAACTGAGGCAGACTTGCAGTATTTGGAGCACTGCAAACACTGGTATACAGATGGCACCTTTAGCGTCGCTCCTCCATTATTTCATCAAATGTACTGCATTCTTGGTGAACGCTTTGGCAGTTTTCAGCCTGCAATATTTGTCTTGCTACCCGGAAAACCCAGGGACACATATGTAATGCTGCTACAGGCTTAGAAAGAAATCAACCCCAGGCTTGACCCAGCAGTCATAATGACCGATTTTGAGAAGGCCACAATTCAAGCCTTCAAAACTGTTGTCCCTCATGCCTCTCTGGTTGGTTGCTTTTTCCATTTTTCCCAATGCATATATCGAAAAATACAATCTGAAGAACTAAGTCAGAAATATGCACACAACAGCGACTTTAGCCTGAAGTGGCCTTATTTGCCTGCCCTGGCATTCTATCCCTCAAATCAGTTTGTGAGTCAGTTTGAGGACATCACCTATGAAAGCCTTAACATTTTTCCACCAGAGTTAGAGCCACTAATCGATTATTTGGAAGACACATGGGTTGGTCGCAGGAATAGAGGGGGCACAGGGCATAGGCTACCACAATTTGACATTGAGTTGTGGAATCATTGCAAGCCCGGTGGTGCTGAGGGTTGAGGCGCTAGACGCCACACCTCGCGCCACACCGGCAACCCGGGTTCGGGAGCGAGCTTGGATCATCGGGGGTTGGCCAGGGGGAGACAGACTGAAGCGTCCGAGGACAACTCGCCTTCTCTGGAGGGAGGGGATTCCATACCAGCAGCACCGGTGGAGACTGGGAGAGCGATTTGCGCCGGGTCTCAAGGGGCTCATTGGTTGTTGGCGCAGGCCGGCAGCCTATCAGCCTCAGAGGCTGCTCCTTCAGGGAGGAGTGGGGGGGGCGCTGCAGACGCCAGCGGATGCCTAGACACGTAGGCACGCAGCGGAGAGAAAACAGAAAAATGGATCCCCCGCAGAGCCCAGATGAAGGAGCACCGAGCCGCAGTCCTAATGTGCCAGTGCCCGTCCACAACCCAGGACCTGGACAAGATCCCAAGATTCGGGGTCCCCAGACCTGACCCCACCCGGGGGGTATTCTGTGGCTCGATGATGGGACCTGAGGTGAGTAGGAGGGGCGCTGGCAGGGGCAGGGCTTCATGGGTGCTCCAGATGGAAAAACGGCTCTGTGAGGGCAGGAGGGAGTAAAAATAGAAATTTCAAAAAAAAAAAAAAAGTTGTGGAATCATCATGATACAGTAACTGAAAAAAGGGCTCGGACAAATAACGCTGTCAAAGCATTTCACAGAGGAATGCAGGCTATACTGTGCATGTCATACCCCACACTTGCATGACAACAGATAAGGTTATTATTAAACTAAGTCTTTCCTGTTTTTGTTCAAAGCTGTCGATCTGATCTGTGAAGTGACATTCCTGTTCTGTAGTTCTGTGAAGCCTATTAGTTTTTGGTCAGGGAGCGAAAAGGCACAGAGTGGGAAGGGATGGGAGCAAATTAGCTGGGAGTGAAATGTCGGGAGTGGGTTGTCCGGGAGCAAACTTGTGGGAGTGAATTGACATGCTCCTGGGTTTGCTAAAGATCTGTTTGAGTCTTGTACACACTGGCCAGGATATTCAGACTGCACTGGGCTGGGACACAAGCCTGGGTACAGTGCAACTGGGATGCACCATTGTGTGATCTGGGCAATATTCAATGGTGCTGCGCCATGGCTCAGCACTGTTGAATATGGCACCGTGGCCACCCACATTTTGCATGGCGTAGTGGCACTGCGCCAGTGCAAGTGGCAACCTAGGAGCAGGGGTATGTGCTAGCGCATGTGCAGATGCACTAGGTGCAGGAACCACGATATTCAGCGGTAGGTATTCAAATGAGGCCATTATGCATGCAAGGCACAAATGGGGCCATTTGCATGTCATTGTGGCTCCATTTGCATGCAGGTGCGCTGATCCCCAGTGACTTGCACCTGGTGCCCTGCCAGGCTGCAGCCGTTGGAGACCGATGCCCCTGCCCCTTGGTGGCAAAGTACCAAAACGCCCAATCGTGGGCTATGTATATTTAAAGTTATCCCTGGTAGTCCAGTGGACTGAATCCAGCCCGATCGCGGGCTTTGTATAATTGTACCAGCCTTGGTGGTCCAGTGGACCCTACGCCCTCACCCGATCGTGGGCATAACGACAGAAATACATTCCCTGGTAGTCCAGTGGACTGCCCCCATGCTCAATCATGGACTATGTATCTCAGGCCATTCACATATCAGGACTGTGTAGTACAGTGTGGTCTGCATGCCCATTGGCCCACACTGTGGACCAATGAGTATACAGCCATACTGTACGCTGTCAGTCAGTGGGCCGCCGGGCGGCTTGTGGGTGGGAAGCTGCCACCCGCCACTGACAGGGGGAGCAGGGTGGTGGGTGGGGAGGGGGGTACCGCTGAACCACCAGGGTTTGTCCTTTATAAAGCCCATGATTGGGCTTGGGATCAGGTCCACTGGGCCACCAGGGATTAATCTTTTATTACAAAGCCCGCAATCGGGCTGGATTTGGACCACTGGACCACCAGGGAGTAATCTTTTATTACAAATCCTGCAATCGGGCTGGATTTGGTCCACTGGACCACCAGGGAATGGAACTATATTATAAAGCCTGCAATTGGGCATGTGGGGGGGGGGCAGTGCCCAGCCTGTGGGTTGAGAGGTTGGGTGGCCACCCACAACAGGTGGCTGCCGTGTTGCGCCCAGCAATACGGCGGCTGGCCTGAGGGTGTCCCCCGACTTGTTCCTCTTTTTTCAGACACATCTTTGTACTCCCCTGTGCGGTGCAAGGCGGGCTTGTGACTGCATGTGCACTGCACATCCCAGGCTGATTATCGGGATGTGCCACAAATGCATGGGCACACCCCCTGCACTTGCATTGCAAACATTACTGGTGCACCCCTGCACATCAGGATTTGCGCAGCGCACTTTCCCCTTTTGAACATTGCCCTGGGGTGCATCAGTGGGTTGTGCCGTGTGCAATCCCTTTGAATATCCCGGCCACTGTGTTTATGCTTTGCACCCCCAACCCTCTCTTTTCCCCTAGACAGAAATGGTATGGGAGGTGTGCTTACTAATTAACCAAGTGGCTGGTGGGGGGTTACACAATCAAGTGTGGTGCTTGGGGGGATGACTGTAGTTTTGTGTCATTGGGTAGAACTATGTTACATTTTAATTTGAAGCTGAATTGCATGGCAAGACAATTTTATTTATATGGCACCCAGTCCTGGGGCTCTGGGCACCTTCCAGTAGTGACAATTTGATAAAAATAAAATCGAGATAAAACAAAAAGTAATAATCAAGTAATGACTAAAACACAGCAAAATTGTTAAACAGCAACTGCATGCCCCAAAATGCAAGTTAAACAAATGTGTTTTCAAGATGAATTTAAAAATGGTCTGGGAGGACGTGCCTCTTACCCCTGGGAGGACGTGTTCCAAAGATTAGGAGCAGCCACTTCAAAAGCCCTATCCCCTAATGACTTTAACCAAGATCGTGGAACAGTTAAGGGACCCGCCTCCACCAATTGAAGGGAACAGCTAGGAACATATGGGGTCAGAAGAGCTTTCAGATAGCACAGACCCAAATTGTGCAGGGCCTTGTAAGTTACCATGCACACACAGAAGTTAAAGAGCACCTTTCTCAGTGCACCAGAAAACAAATAGGAGACTCCCTTACCTGCATGATAGTTACTCCATACCCATTTCAGCACTTTAGAATTTACCCCCACGAAAGGGAAGGGATCGTATTTTGCCCCTGAAGGGGCTAGCCACTCAATACCTTCCAGTTTCTGATTTCTGATGCTGTCCCTGTGCTTCCTTATTTTGTGATGGCACTATAGGACCAGCGCCAGAATGGTGTCAATGCAAGTCTATGGAGCCTAATTTTAAAAGTTATTTACAGTATTTAAATTGGACTTTTGGTACAAATGGAAGACTGTATTCAAGTAACAAGAGCCTTGAGAAAGTGGACTTTACGCAGAAATGTTTGGCTGTTAAGTAGGGGAAGGCATATGTCTCCACCTGGCTTTCTACTGCTGTTTGGATCTACCTATTAGTGAACTTTTATCCTATTCTTTTATCGTTTGCAGATGACACAAAGATTTGCAACAGGACTGATACACATGGTGGGGTAGAAAGGATGAGAAGGGACTTGGCAAGGTGGGAGGAATGGTCAAAAATATGGCAGCTCAGATTCAACACAAAGAAGAGCAAGGTAATGCAGCTGGGAAACAAAAAACCAGGGGAAGAGTACACAATGGGGGGAGAGATACTAGCAACAACAAACATGGAAAGGGACCTGGGGGTAATTATATCAGATGACCTAAAGTTGGCCCAGCAATGTGAGAAGGCAATAAGGAGAGCTGGGGGGATACTGGGATGCATATGGAGAGGCAGCAACAGTAGAAAACAAGAAGTTGTTATCCCTCCATACAGACAGTTGGTGAGACCCCATCTGGAGTACTTCATGCAGTTCTGGAGAACTCATCTCCGCAAAGACATGGACAGAGTGGAGGCTGTCCAGAGGAGGGCAATCAAAATGGTGCAGGGTCTGCACCGGAAGACATATGAAGAGAGACTTAAGGAGATTAATATGTATACCCTCGAGGAAAGAAAGGAGAGGGAGAACATGATAGAAACTTTCAAGTATCTCAAGGAAATCAACAAAGTCCAAGAGGGTAGCATTTTTCAGTAAAAGAGATGTGCAAGAACAAGGGGGCACAATTTGAAGATAGAGGGTGGATGGCTCAGAGGTAATGTGAGGAAGTATTTTTTCTTGGACAGGGTTGTTGATGCATGGAACAGCCTTCCTGAGGAGGTCGTGGAGTCAAGAACAGTGGGGGAATTCAATAATGCACAGGACAGACATAAGGCAAGTCTAGTGGGGGTAGGAGGAAGTAGGCTGTTGGTTAACTAGGATCTGCAGCTTATCCATCAGGCAGGGAAATGGGCAGACTAGGTGGGCCAAGTAGTTCTTATCTGCTGTCAATTTCTATGTTTCTATGTTTGGATTACAAATAAAGAATTTTTGAACTCCAAAGCGATGGCTGTTTCTGCAGGGATGTGACTAACTGAGATGCCAGGCTTCCTTCTGCTTTTGTAAGTACCTTTTTGTCTTGGCTCCATCTTGTATTGTTTAGCGGCCTTGTTCTAGTGCTCATCTCCACAGGGTAGGTTAAATGAGGAGTCCTGCAAAGAAACTGCACGGTTTTGTGATCCAGCCAAATGACCAGATCAATCTTGACATTACTAATATCAAGACCCAATGAGAAGAACCTAGGGATGACATCTCCTGGAGGATCTGATTTCCAAAAAAATATGTCATTTTCGACGCAGCACTGAAGTCACCCAAAACAAGAAAGTTAGGTAAATCCAGCACCAGGTCAGCCATGAAGTTCTCGGGTTCCTACAAGAAATAGTTTCCATACCCTGGAGGATTTTATATGAGCACAATCTTGCAACTTGTACCCACCCTCCTTTTACATCCTTACATTCAAATGACCTGGTTTCTCATAAGCCATGCTGTCAGTTCCATTGCAGATATAAAGCAGATGGCTACCCTGCTGCCCCTGTGCTCCAACCTAAGATGATGCACTGTGGAATAACTTGGTGGAATAGATACCTCAAGCACAAGGTCTGAGTTCTCCCCCAACCAGGTCTCCACGATCCATACAAGATCTACTAAGAAGTCCATGATGAAAACTTCTATCATGGCTGTTATATTCCTAAGAGATCTGGACTTACAAAGTATGTCCTAAGGAAAGAGCTGAGTCAGCCAGTCCATTTACTACCTGCTGATGAAAAATGTCTGTAGCCCAGGAATAGGGATCAGGCATGAGGGACCCCTTGCTTGATAAAATCTACTCCTGGGGCCCCTCCTAGATACTGCACTCCTAATCCTGCCCCCATTGTCTACCCACGGAGCTGATCTACATTTTGAGCATCACCCTCGGAGGACCCCCAAGACCCAGTGCAGTAAATTCACCCTCTGTGCACTTTGCAGAGTTTTTGTGTAGTGGCTACTTTGTGGTTCACTGCAGTTGTACAAATTCTGCTACATATATGTATGCAATTTGCTACTCTGAGGCAGCGTTCCATTGCAAAGTGCATCAGTTTGAGTAGGTACAATTGCCACAAGGTCAGAAGTGCACTATGTAGGTGTGTGAATCTTGCAGTTCATGTAGTAAAATACTACACAAATTGATGCACTTTTTGGCAAACTCTGTCAACCGTGGCATTTAAAAATGTTGTACAGACCTACTGTTGGGGTAGCCACTGTGTATGGTATAGCAGAAACTGTGAGCAAAAAAAAGTGCTACTGCGTCAAAGTCCTCCACCGTGGACATGTTATAAAATAAGAATGCATGTGGTGCTGAGATAACATTGTAAAGTGGGACTGGTTGGACAGCCAGACATGATACAAAAGTGTAAAAAAAAAAAAAACATATAATACAGTACTCTCACAAAACAATAACAGTTATACTAACAAATCTACACACAGTGATAAAAAAAAACACAAAGATTAAAGCAGCAGTACTACCAAATCAGGAAGTGATCTATCAAAATTCTGCTTTTTGTCTGTAAGCATGTGGCAAAAGTTCCAGTTTACATACCTGTAGATATCTTTTTCAGTCATCTTTAGTTTTTTAGATATTTGCATTTTTTTTGAATTGTCGTAGTGCTACAACAAATATGGCAGCTGACTAATTTTCAGCCGCGCTTTTTCTTCAGGTTGCATCACATCTTTTGACTACAGCAGAGGGACCCTCTGCTAACTATTCCCAATGTCCCTTCAGGTCATACACACGTGCAGTTGGCAGCAGAGGGGGTTCCAGTGCAACATGCTTGGTGACAAAAACCTAAAAGAAGCAGAGGATAACTGACCAAATTATTCGGCAATAGTACAATGCTGGCTAGAATGAGTCCCAGGTATATGATTAGCAGGGCACAGAGAACAAATTGTCTAAAAAGTGCAATTTTTTTTCATAGTACTGCTGTTTTAACAAATATAGCAACATAAAACAAACTCTGGTCAGAGACAAAAGGGCTGTGGAGAGCTTTTAACCATTATTTCTAATGAATTTGTACAATGCAGATCTGCTGAGAGGCAGTTTCAATGTGATCTTCCTTTTATACATTTTTACAATGTGTTTTCCTGCAATACACCTGCTGATTGCTATATATTTAACCTGGATAGTTCACAGAAGAAATGGCATCTCATTTTCAGAGGGGCTCTACAGCTACACAATATTATGCTACATTGCATAAAATCAGAATACACTATAACAATATTTCTCATCTGGACTAGGCTACCCTGAATAAATACATTATACAAATGATAAAACCATGACCCACTGAAAACAAGATATTGCATCTAATCTGGGACATCCTGAGTAAATACAGTGCAAAAATGTGTAAAATGAAGATCCCTATGACAATGAGATATAGTACCTCCCCTGCACTATCCTGGATAAAAAATATAAGATAAGAAATATTTAAAGGAATTCTACTGTAAACTGAACTTCACTGTGTTCACTGACATAAACAAACAGTTTCTCGATTGTTTTATAACATATTAGATTGCAGTATTTATTTAGAATGTTGTGGCCATGAGGATGGCATGTGAATGTGTGTGTATATGTGTGTGTGTGTGTGTTTCCTATAGCTCAATATATTTTTTCCCAAAAAAGTATAGTAAAAATGCCTGCTGATTGCTATATATTTTGCCTGGATAGTTCACAGAAGACCTGGCATATGACAGACAGTGCTTATCAGATAGTGCCTTAACAGGCTAAAAACACTGTAAATCTTTTTAGATCTGCAGGGAAAGGATGACATTTATGAGGTATGAATCTTTCTTGAAAGACAATACCTGCCCAACTGAATAGCAAGAAAATGTTTAAATGCTAAATATTTAAATGTGCAAGTCGTTGCATTTCGAAGGGGGTAAACAAATCTCCAGTTTAATAGGCGACCAATATTTAACAAGCTGTATCAGTTTCGTAATGGCTATCTGATAAGCAGCTTGGAATTATGTCTCCAACATTCTAAACAGAAAGAAGGGAGTATTTTATTTCAATTGGCATAGTGATTTGTAGATTTGGAAGGATACGTTGAAAAACTCCAAAATATGTGTTCCATGATACTCCATTTTTCCAGCTAAAGACAACAAGATGGCTGTAGGCTTTGCCCGCAGCCATAAAAAATGTCCTTGTTGTCACTTGCCAAATATTGTTTGTTTGTTGTTTTCAAGTAACAAAACTTTTTTGTTTATACTTAGTACTCTTTTTGTAAGTGTAATAAGACATTTCAGGGTTTTGATTACTATGTTACTGTTCCTGTACTGCACATACATACTGTAGATACATAGATGTTGTTGGCAGATAAGGCCCACCTAGTCTGCCCATGATGCACGTAACTGTGCTTCTTCAAGCTACTCTGTAACTAGGTGGTCCTCTTCCCCGACTTCCAGGATCCCCTTATGCCTATCCTATGCATTTTTAAATGCTGTAATCATTTCTACCCCCACCACCTACTCCAGCAGGCAGTTCCATTTGTCCACCACCCTCTCTGTGAAGAAATACTTCCTCATATTTCCTCTGAACCTCTCTCCCTCCAGTTTCATCCCATGCCTCCTAGTTCTGGAGCATCTTTTTCTATGGAAAATTGTGTTTTCCTGGACCTTGTTTCTCCCTGTGAGGTACTTATATGTCTCATTCATATCCCTCCCTCTCCTTCCTCTCTTCTAGGGAGTACATATGTAAGTCTTTCAACCTTTCCTTGTAGGATTTGTGATGTAATCTTTGTACCATCTTGGTTGCCCTCCTCTGGACTGCCTCCACCCTCTCTATGTCCTTATGTAGGTAAGGTATCCAGAACTGGACACTGTATTCAAGGTGTGGTCTCACTAATGTCCTGTGCAGAGGAATTATGACCTCTCTTTTTCTGCTGGTGATACCCCTGCCTATGCATCCCAGCATCCTGTTTGCTCTTCTGTCACCTTGTCGCACTGACTCCCTACTTTGAGGTCATCAGAGATGATAACTCCTAGGTCCTTTTCCTGCTTGGAGCATTCTATAATCCCTCCCCCCAAGCTGATATAGTGTTCCTGGGTTTTGTGCCCCATGTGCATTATCTTGCACTTTTTGTGTTAAATCCACATCCAGATCTTTAAAGGCACCTGGGCATGCAAGGCAGGAACTGGAACCAGCACACAGTCTTGTGTATTGCTTATTATGAAATGGGTAAAAAAGAATGCTGGCTCTTGATTGGATAAGGGATACTTTCAGCTGGGCCTTTATCCCAGCACACCAACCCAGCTAAAAGGAATATGTTTAAAAAATACATCAAATTTACTAAAAAGGACTCATTTCATAATTGCAGTAAGGCACTCTGGGGTGGGGTGGGGGTATTATGGTTGGCTAATTGCCCTTTCTATATGGTGGAAGCACTCAGCTTCACCTCGCACTTCAACCCACCCTAGGTGGGCCCTTGCCCCACCATAATGCACTCCCTGCCATGCCTTATTGCTGAAATAAACTGACGTTTAAGTGTCTGACCCCATATGAGAATAGATGCTAAGAGTTTTACAGACATTATAGAAGAAGAGGTATGGGAGTAGGTCACATTACATGCAGCCTGATTACATTGCCCCAAATACAGTAGATATAATTATTTATGGCCTTTGCCCCCTGGCATTTTTAGTTAAGACTCAGCTGATTGAAGGCAGTATAGTGCAGTGGTTTAAGGTTCTGAGCTACAAATGTTGAGACCTGGGTTTGAATCCCACAGCCCCCACTTGCATACTGTGTAACACTGAGCAAGTCACTTAACTTCATTGTGCTCCCAATAAAAAAGCTTCAGTTTAGTGTGTCTCTCCTGGTTAAAAAAAAAAAAAAAAAGGTTTGAGGGTGTAAGACCAGCTCAGAGAAAAAGGCTTCATTTGAAAATACCAGTGTTCTAGAAGGCATATGGCAGGCCCGGATTAAATGCGTTTGGTGTGACTCTCACATCCCTTAGAAGTATAATTAGAGGTGAATGTCTTTTATTTTCTTCCACTATGAAAAATATATTCCTGAGGATTGCAGCATAACATGTCCCCAAGTTGTTAAAGTCTCCCTGACTTTCACTTTCCAGGACCCCATGTAGTGCCAATTTACAGTTGGGTTTTGCTGTTTATATAGTGCTGCTCTGCTAGGCAGACCAGTTCCTATTGTGATTAAAGTCAGGAAACGTTTGTGGCCCTCCCATTGCAATACATTAGGGACTGGGACTTGTAATAGAAATATATATCAACTCACTTATTATTCGCTGCTACTGCGATCTATTACTCTTTGTCACTGTACTATTGGTTGAGTTGTAAACAGTGCATATGTATATATATATATATATATATATATATATATATATATATATATATTGCCCTGATAGTCTAGTGCCCCTCCCCCCTTACTCCAGTTAGAAGAATTAAGAAACATACCCTGACAGTCTACAGTAGTAGAACCCTTCCTCCTTTGATAACAGTGCAATTAATAGTACCACTACAGTATGCCTGGTGTTTGGTTAGCCCCCAGTCCCCAAGGTGGTGGCTGGCACCTATCCTCCTCTCACCTCCACTGCTGACTGTCATCTAACTTGTGCAACTACATTCACGTTTACTGTTGAAGTCACTGTAGTTGCACAAGGCTGTGTGATCTAGTGGATGGGGTACCAGCATGGGAAACAGGAGTTTGCAGGTGCAAGTCCTGCTGGAATCCTATACTCACTGTGTTATCTTGGGCAAATCACTTAACCTCTCATTGCTCCAGTCCACCCAGCTGTAGAAATGGGAAAAAGCAGGCCCCCACTGGAAACGAGATGTTGCCTCTCAGCTAGGCTGACCTATGCAAATACAATGTAATTATTTGTTATGTCAGATTAGTTATTGACTATAAGGAATAGTACTGGTAATGTAATTTGATGGACCAGAATGGCTAATTCATGCCAACATTTGAATTTATGGTCACTAAATTGCAGAGGCTGGAATGCTCATTTGCCAGCCAGGATACAAGGATTATGCAAGTCATTTATCAGAAATTAATATGCTTTACTGAGAAAACAATCAGGGATACATAAGACAGACAATAACATAATGTCGACAAGTCATTCTGCCAGTACAAACAAAACAAAGATTCTTTTATCCATAAGTAGGCACTGTAGCAGCATATGATGTCAAGTGCTTTCAGTTAATACCTACTAAGATATGCCTTACAGAGAAATAAGCGTTTAATGTCAGCAGGCTGGGATGGTGACAATTATAGTGGAGTAAGAAGAAGTCAGTTCAAAAGCAGAATAGTTTCAAGGGTGCCCCACCTTTTGTGGTATTGCGGCAGTCTGTTGTGAGAACTAATAATTTATTCTAGCCTAAGGGCATCTAGTATGGTGTTGTGCCATTCCCAGTAGGTGGGGATAGTATTGTCCAGCCAGTGCCTTAGTATTATTTTCTTGGCAGTTGCTGAGATGATACTTATGAGTGCCAAAGACCAGCTCCATACTGAGACTCAGTAGGCAGGTTTGTGGGGTAAATGCAGATTCCAGCCCAGGACTGGGTCTAAATGCTTGTATATGTCATCCCAGAGTTATGGCTTTGGGGCAATCCCATAGCATATACTTTAAGTTGCCTATGGCTTGCTGTCATTTTCTGCAGTTAGGTGATTGAAGGTGTCCCATCTTGTGAAGCTTGGCTGGTGTGAAATACATTTTGTGGGCAATTTTATACTGCATAGTCCTGAACCTGTCAAACTTGGTGTATTTGTGGAGGTTCAACCACATGTGTTTGTGTGTGTTGAGATCCTCAATCTCCAGGAATCCGATTTCCAGTAGGGGCAATAATATAGGTCCTTGGGTATGGATTCTGTCTGCAGTTTCTTGTATAGCAGAGAGGTGGCATATTGTTGGGTGGTGAGTTGGATAAGATCTGCTCAAGATGTGGTGTCTGGGAAGGGCCAGAGTCTGAGCCTGAGGGTGGATGTAATTGCTTGGCAAAGCTGCAGGAAGGAGAAGGGGGATATTTTTGTGTGTGGGGGGTATGACTCAGAGAATGTGCTGAAGGGGTGAAGGAGCCATCACATGTGACTTGGTTTAGCTGGGGGGTTGTCCTAGGAAAATGTGTGGGATGGGCTTGTTCTGAATTCTGAAGTTGAAGTTGCCTGACACTGGGCTGATCAATTAGGTATAGGGATTAGGTTTTAAGGAGTCTGTGTATCTGTTTACTTGCAAGGAAAGAGGTCCCTATTAGTGTGTCCTTGAGGGGGTTGGGTAGTTTAGCATGGGTTGTGTGTGTCAGTGCACTAGGGTTAATTTAGAATTGGTTTCATAGCTTGGTTTCAATTTTCTAACCATTGGGGGTGTAGGGGCTGGTTTGGCTTTCTGAAGTTGCGAATTTCCATCTCAGAAATTTCCCTGCTTGTAGTGAAAGGTAGTAGATATAGAAGTCTGGGAGCTGGAGGTCTCCTAGCCACTTTGGTGGTGAGAGTTTGTGGTATGTTCTACGTGAGGCTTTGTTTCACCGGAGGAAAGGGGTCAGGAGGGATTTAACCTTGGTGAACCATTTGGTGGGCAGGAATAGATTAGTTATTCCCAAGGGTTAAAGAAGTATTGGTACTGTATTCATTTTCATCATGTTTATTCTAGCCAAGAGAGTCATAGGGATGGCAGTCCATCAATGAAAGTCATGTTTAATGGCTGTTACAAGGGAGTCGAAGTTTTGTGTGAACATCTTGTGGGGGCAGGTAGACACGTGTATGCCTACGTATTTAATGGTGGTCGGTGACCATGCACCTCCCCATTGTAGAGTTTGGGATTTCAAGACCCAGTGGTTGACAGGCATAACTGTGGTTTTCACTATATTCAGTTTATATCCTGAAAGGCTGCCAAACTCTGTTAGGAGCCAGATGGTAGTGGGTATGAATTGTGCTGGGTGCTCAATGTGGAGGAGGATATCATCCGCATACATACAGAGTTTGTGCATTCATTGGCCTGTGTAGATTCCTTTCACTGTGTCACATAAGAGAATATTTCTAGTTAGGGTTTGAGGTAGAGATTAAAGAGGTAAGGGGAGAGTGGGCAGCCCTGGTGCATGCCTCTCTGTAGGTGAAAGGGTTCGGAGTAGATGCCATTAGACCTCTTTAAGGCAGAGGGATGGGAGTATAATAGCTTGTTCCAGTTTATGAAGTCCTCTGGGACGCTAAAGCATCCTAGTGTGTGGTATTGGAAGGGCCAGGAGACTCTATCAAAGGCCTTCTCCACATCTAGGGACATCAACACCGCTGGTTGTTTTGATTTCCTGGAGGCAGAAATCAAGTGCGAGAATTTTCACATGTGATCAGAGGAGAGGTGGCCCTACAAGAAGCCAACTCATTCGGACCCGATCAGAGGGACCCATATGGAACTGATCCTTCTGGCCAGGATTTTAGCCAGTATTTTGATGTCTGTATTAAGGAAGGAGATAGAGCAGCAGCTCTCCATGACCTCCAGGTTCTTGCCGTATTTGAGAATTAGGGAAATGATAACTTGTTATAGGGATGTCTCTAGAGAGCTATATGTTTGAACCATGTTATATAGGGTGGTTAGGGGCTTAACTAGGGAATGCTGGAGAGATTCATAAAAGTTGGTAGGGAACCCATCTGGACCTGGAACCTTGTCAAGGGGGAGATTTGAAATGGCCTGTAGGCCTTCTTCAGAGGGAAATGTCTGACCAGTCTGTCCAGGGAATCTAGGGGGAGTTTGGGTAAATTTGATGCTTCAAGAAACTGTTGAATGCCAGAGACTGTGGCAGATTTATCTTCCATGTATAGTTTTTGATAGTAGCTGGCAAAGGCCTTGGCTCTGTCTGTGTGGCTAGTGACTAGTGAAGCAATAGGCGTGGGACAAATTCCTTTGACTTGTTTGAAGGATTCTTGTTGCCTAAGTCTAAGATCTAAAAGTTTGCCGGCTTTCTCCCATGTAAGTCATCTATTAATAATGCATACTGTACAGTACACTCAGTTCAGTGTTAATCAGGAACATGACAGACTTCATGTAGCAACAGACTCATAAGCAGTACAGTAGTTGTCATATAAATAGCAGTCATGACAGCACCCATACAGTGCTGCTGACAGGAAGTGCATAAGGATAATCAAAACCCTGCAGTAACACAGTTCTCATTTACATAAGTATGAAATGCTGCACTGTCTTTTCTGTCAGTTCCAGATAGTTGATTTGCATTAACTTATTAGTTAAAGATTAGATTCAGGGTAGACTGTTACTGATGAAAGCTTTTTTTTTTTACTGAAAGAAACACGTATCACCTGAGTTATGTGCGTGTGTGTGAGCATGTGTGTGTGTGGGGGGGCTGATCCTAGAATATATGGATTAAATGCATATACTAAACTTGTTTTAATCTCCCACCACACAGGTTTCTCTGTTTCGGAAGTAATGAATGGTTCTCCTTTGATGGATCTGACATCTGCTACACCTTCTGAGCAGCCTTCACAAACTAGAAGAGCCAGGAGACATACCAGGAAGCAACAAGCTAACTCTGAGAATAATGAACCAGAGCCCTCTGCTGATGTCAAAATTACTTCATCTCAGGATGACTCTCCTCTGCTGCAGTTAGAAACCCCTGGGCCACCTTCGGACATTGGCCTCAAGTCTTCTGAAGTCAACAGTAAATCTGCTGTAAAGGGTACAGTGCTTAATTCAGCTGAGTTGCCTACTGCTGCAGCATTCTCAGATCTGTGTTCAACAGCTGGAGGGGCAAGTATTAGTCCTTGTAACACAGCATTCGGTGCAAGTCATGTAACTCTGAGAATGCCTTCTACTCCAGTCATTCTTTCACCCCCGTACCCATTTGTTAATCCAGTCCCACATGTTCCAGTCTCACATCTGACTTTACATCCTCCATCCCCCATCCAAATCAGCCAGGGGCATTATCCTCACTTACTTTGTATGCCTCAAAGACACACTACCTATTCGCGTCCTCCTGTTCAACCACCTACAGCTTCAAAATCAAAGTTGACGGCCATCTCTAGGAACTCACTGGTGAATCTTCCTATGACATACCCTTTTAATATGCCTTATCCTAGATATTCAGAAATGTCTCATAACAAAAGTGTGGCTTTTCCAGTTTTGCCATCTCACAATGTCACTACTATGGTCCCATATCCCAAACCTTCCCGTGAATGTAATTTAATGACCTCTGTGATTCAGCCCAGTCCTATATTTACAAATTCACAAACATCTGAAACACGCTTTTGCTCTAGGCTTGATTTTGAACAAAGAAAGTCTTTGCCCAGAAAACCAGCTGCTTCTGTGATTGACCCCCATTTTCTGTCTGACCATGAATCTTCTGGAACTCAGTCTGCTGCATGTTCTCTGACACAAAATGGCATTTCTTCTGCTATTCAAGCAACCAGTGCTTCTAGCTCTCCTGGAGTGCAAAATGCAAATTCAGTAGACTCTTCCCTTGTAACATCTGACAAGATTCCTGCTAGTTTTCCAGAACCCCATAACCTGGTTGCTAGTGTACTTGACAGGAGCTGCCATGAATATAATGCTCCATCAGCCAAAATTCCCTGCAGTGTCTCTAAACACAGTTCCTTTACGTCTGAGGTAACTGGCAAATGTCTCTTTGAATCTCAAAAACAAAACACTGAATTTACTGTTATCACTACCCCACACCATCTCAAACTAAAGTTGGAAGGGAACGGCAAAAGTTCAATCGATTCCCTTAGTCTAGAAGGTGATCTTCATGCAGGAAATTTCACAAAAGAACCCCATGCCCTTACAGATAAAGTACTTTCTTGGCATCCTGTAACACCCAACACCACACCAGCTGATTCTCCTGTTACAGATAATCAGGAAAGACATCACTCAGTGCAGTCTACTCTCCCCATTCCAGGGTCAACATTCTCAGAAGTTGCACAGCCTTCTCAATTTGGGTCCAGCAGCTTCCGGAGTCACTCACCACAGCCAAAGCAGGGTGCTTTATCATGTAGAGATAGTCATGGAAAATTACCAGAGATATGTTCAGTCTTACCCAAATCTGGTATCAGTACTTCTAGAGCCAGTGCTAACTCATCCAGAGGGTATGGACTGGGGAACCAGTACTCTGCTGATATTCTTAGAACTGTCTCTTTTGTGATACAGGACATCAATCCATCTTTCTACAGTTCTAGTCCTTCATCTTCAAATTACAAGAAATCTTCTCCATCAAAAACAAAGAAGGATCCTAACTCATGTGTTCTTTTGTAATTGTAGTCCTTTTTCAATAGGTGAATGTGGTTCTCCTCCTGGTTCATTATAAATCATTGCTCATAGATTTTTGCAGTTGTCTTCAAAGGCTCCTATTCTTAAATTAGGGTCTGTATATAGAATATGGGTGCTACTCTACCCATTCTGTGTAATGGGTCAGGACTTCCTGCTCCCCAGTGAGTGGCCCAATAAGGATGACTATCAGTGGAATGAGAAGAGAAGATGGAGTACATAAGTTGTAGGGCTTCCAATCTGATACCCATGCTACTCCTGAATTATCCCACAAGGAGTGCCATGGGCAGGGTCTTCATTCATTTATTCTTAGCGGAAGACTAAAATTTCCACAAGTCAAAATCTGGAAGTCATTCCGATTTTTTGGAAGCAAAAATACTTTCCAGATTCCACATTTTGAAGTCAATATTCCAGGAAGAGTCAGTTTATGGATGTTATAATAAATATTACTGGTAAAATACAATTTATTTTAGAAAACTCCAGAATTTCTTGACACCCATGCATGCAGTTTTGGAATTGATCTAATTTTCCTGTTTTAAGTTTTGAAGTCAATGACTTCCTCTCACTTTATTTTGGAATTTGTGCCTTAGTTTTGAAAGGCAAATATCGGTACTCCCAAAATGGAGTTAACTGAGTCTGTGGTCATGAGGTGCATGACCCCCTGTATGAAATACAGGAGTATGGGAATGATACATGAACAGTTAAATTGAAAAGCAAATCCAAAAGAAATATATCAGGCCACAATAGGTGTCAATATTTGGAGCAGGGGATAGATGTGTCATAGAATTATATTTGTTTTGAGAAACGGGGGGAGCATGTGTGACTACAGGTTCCTACCAGGAGTAACTGATGTGCCCACTCAGGCATTCTTCATTGCTGGTTTGGACCTTTATGACTAGTGGTCAATCATCATGCTACATCGCCATGTTCAAGTGTCCAGTTCCTTCCATCATGGCTTAGAGAACAGGGGCCAAAAAGAACAATTTACTTCATTAGAACAAAAAGATGGTGTGGCCTTGTGAGGAAAGCAGAGAACCATTAACAAGAGTAGGACAGGTGCATAACTGTTATCCTCCCCCACTCAAATATCAGTCAATCAATTTATTGATCAGCTGTATAGCCATTACAATATAACACTTCAATACATGATTAAAAACAGGGTACATTACAGATAATTCTTAAAGTGCTTGTACAAATTCAGTACACTGGTTGCTCAGAGATAACTGGAAGGGGACAGAATCAGTTGTGTTCCAGGACAGTAGCTGCTGCTTGTTGTTTTCACAGGGTTCTTGTGGATTTTACTTGGTAGAAGGTTATTTCTTTTCTGTCTTACTTCTAAGGGGCTAGCAGGGTATTGTTTTGGGGGCTGTTGGAAGTTTGAAAACTGGTTTGGTGGCTGTAAGTGGGCTCATTTGTTGGATGTTTCACTGTGTAGAGAGGGGGGACATGATAGAAACTTTCAAGTACCTCAAGGGAACCAACAAAGTCCAAGAGGGTAGCATCTTTCAAAAAAAGAGGTGTGCAAGAACAAGAGGGCACAATTTGAAGATAGAGGGGGGGCAGCTCAGAGGTAATTTAAGGAAGTATTTTTTCACAGAGAGGGTTGTGGATGCATGGAACGGCCTTCCGGAGGAGGTTGTGGAGTCAAAATCAGTGGGGGAATTCAAGCATGCATGGGATAGTCATAAGGCAATTCTGGGGGGTGGGGGTAGGAAGAAGTAGGCTGCTGGTTAACTAGAATCTGCAGCTTATCCAGTAGGTAGGGAATGGGCAGACTGGGTGGGCCAAGCGGTCCCTATCTGCTGTCAAATTCTGTGTTTCTGTGTTTCTGTGTTTCTGTGTAACAGGCTGCGCTGGTGGAGGCCTATTTCTTCTGATTTAAAACCTATTTGGTGGGATTTGCTTGGGCCTGGTTATTTGAATTGGAGACCTATATCTGTTAATTTCAAGCCTATTTTGAAGTATTGTTAGTGAAGCTGATTAAATTGGAGACCCGTTTCCTTTGGCAGCAAACATATTTTGGGGGCTTTGAGTTGAATTTTGATTCCTTGTTGCTGACTTCAATAGCTGCAAAGATTACTGCATAGTGAGGGAAGGGTGTTAATGGTCTGGCCGGGTCTCACTCAGCTAATTGACTGGAGGCAAAGCTGAATCAGGTTGGTGGTGTTAGCTGCTTTGTCTTCTCAGAAAGAACTGGAAGGGGACAGGATCAGTTGTGTTCCAGGACAGTAACAGCTGCTTGTTGTTTTCACAGGGTTCTTGTGGATTTTATTTGGTAGAAGGTTATTTCTTTTCTTTCTTACTTCTAAGAGGCTAGCAGGGTATTGTTTTGGGGGCTGTTGGAAGTTTGAAAACTGGTTTGGTGGCTGTAAGTGGGCTCATTTGTTGGATGTTTCACTGTGTAACAGGCTGCACTGGTGGAGGCCTATTTCTTCTGATTTAAAACCTATTTGGTGGGATTTGCTTGGGCCTGGTTCTTTGGCTGCTGGGCTTGGAGGGAGACACAGGGCTGATACACTCTCTCGAGGTTGGGTGTCTGCCAAGACCAACCCTCCCCACCCCTCCCTCCCAGAGTTTTGCTAATTTAAAGGGAACACCTGCCCTGCAATTGGAGGAAAAGGCTGCAGGTGCAGCTCATGTAGTTCTAGCCACTGGGGGTTGGATTTAAAGGCTGGGAGAGAGCAGCTTAGGGAGTTGTTCATTTCCTTATAAGTTTACTGTGTTGTACTGCCTAGTAACAGGGTTACTACAGTGTACTGTGGGACTGTATCTAAGATTAGTGGGTGACCTGATTAGGCAGTAGGGGTGTATCTTGGACTAGAGGGAACTGGTGGCTCACCCAAGGAAACCTACTTGGAAGGGGATGGAACCACACATCATTAGGGCTGGCATCTTTGGGAGGGTGGTGGGGTGCACAGAGTGTGGAGCAGTCATGATACTGGACTGGGCTTGGAAGTTTGGTGGTTGCCCAGTGTGCTACCAGCTGGCACAGCTTTGGGAGGAGGTTGCATGGATTAGGAGACAGCTAGGGGAAGGGGGGAGATATGGTTGGGGAAGGGGAGGGGATCTCCCACGAGGTTTCACCAAGCACTGGGGGTGGGGGCATAGGGAAAGGAGTGCAGGAGAATACTCAGGGGTCACATAGGGACCCTGGCAGAGGGGGTTCAAAAGGACACTACCAAGGAAGCAGGCAGGTAACTGGGGACCCTCACAAAGGGGGACAGAGGACAACATTCTCAGGGAAGTAGGCAGATGGTCAGGGCTGGACAGAAGGAAGCAAGGCAGGAGGTAGATCAGACCTTACACTCAATAACCGCTTCAGTTCTCTTCTTCTGCTCTGAGGATGAGGGGGTGATGTAGCACGACAGGGGTGGTTAGAGATGGAAAGGGGTGGGGGCAGGAGGCAGGGGCTGGATAGCAGGAAGAACAGGGGAACCTGGAATGCAGGAAAATGGAGAACAGTGAATCAGAGCAGAAGGGACAGGGAAGAGGAGGAAAGCACAAGGAAAAGGACCAGTTGGGAGGAAAGGTAAAGGAGAAGGACCAGAAGTACAAGGAGGATTCAGTAAAGGAGCTGAGGGGTTTAGGCCAGGGAGCACGACAAGCAAGGAGGACTAAATGGAGACAGGAAGGAAGGGAGGGGCGAGCCAGCGAGTTTGGCAGATGGGGAGAAGGACCAGTCACGAAAGCAGTGAGGGGAGTTAGCAAGGTACAGAAGGATACTCAGGAGGAGGAGGCATAGGATTGGAGGGAGGGGTGGCCAGGGTAAATAAGGAGGGTGGCATGTGGCACCCAGATGAGGGAGGAACAAGGGCTGGCTGGGTGGAGGGGCCGGTAGAAAGGATGAGGGACATGGAAGGGGGGGAAATGGAGGAAAAGGAGAGGTCAGAGTGCTCCTGTTGGGGGATTCTATGATCAGGGGTATCAAATGGGATAGGGAGGGAGAAGCCTGGCCAGTTAGAACAAAATGATTCCCTGGACTAACGGTGCACAGGGCTAAGCACGAGGTATATCAGCTGGCAAAGGATTGTGGGGGTTCCCCGGACATACTAGTCCACCTGAGTACAAATGAGATTGAGGGAAATAGCGAGCTAGAGATACAGAAAAGATTCAGGGAGCTTGCCAGGGTCTGTCATGACATAGGATGCACAGTTTCCTTCTCAGAAATCTTGCCGGTGCCAAGGGCTAGTGGAGAACACAAAAGGAAGATTAGGAGATAAACCAGTGGCTCAGGGGGTGGTGTGTGAGGCCAGAGGGTATGGGTTGATGGGGATTGGGGAAGACCTGGGAGGATAAGGAGCTGTATACTGAGAGATAGACTCCATCTCAATTTGGAGGAGGGAATCCTTAGTTGAAAATAGGGGTTCATTGGTGAAAAGTGAGGTTTAAACTTGTGAAGGGGAGAGGATGGGAGAAAAGGCTGTCAAGGGGTGCCGATAAGGAGGACTCCATCTCTACCCCCTGGGAGCTGGAGGATTGCGGGAAAAGGCCGACTGGTAAAGTGCAGACCAGGGGATAACAGAATCCCCATGGGAACACGAGCAGGGGAAATGGAAGTATAGGGAAAGGGTGGAAGGTAGTCCTGCTAAATTCCAGGAGCTTGGGCAATAAAATGCCTGAGCTCCAGGCGATGCTAACTGAAGGAGCAGTGGATGTGGCAGTGGTCACTGAGACCTGGGCCACTACAGGACATGACTGGGACCTGAACCTGGAGGGTTACACTATGTTCAGGAAGGACAGGGATGAGGGAAGGGGAGGAGGGGTAGCAATGATAGTCAAAAACTGCATTGGCATAGGGGGAGTAGAGGAGGCGGAGGGAACCGTGGAGGTGATTTGGGTCACCTTGATAACAAGGGGGGACAAGAGAGTAAAAATAGGAGTGGCGTATAGATCCCTTGCCCTGGCGGAGGAGCTGGAGGATAGTCTGGTGGCAGATGTTGGGAGACACTGCAGACTGGGCAGAGGATTGGTGGTGGTGTTGGGGGACTTAAACATGCCAGGAACAGACTGGAAGACTATGACTTCCTCGGTAGCCAGGGAACAGAGGTTGTTGGATGTCTTTCAAGATGCATTCCTAACTCAGCAGGTGGGGGAACCGACCAGGGAGGCGTGGGTACTGGATGTGGTTCTGGCAGACAGTGACCAGATTGGGGGCCTGGAGGTAAGGGACCCATTGGCGGGGAGTGACCATGCCATGGTCTGATTCTGCCTGGACCTAGGAGGGCTAGAAGGCTGCACAAAGACGGAGGTAACTGACTTCAGGGGGATGGATTTTAAGGAAATAGGAAGGATCCTTAAGGAGCATTTGGATGTGATTAGGTCAGACATGGATACTGATAGTAGGTGGGAAATCATCAGGAGAGGGGTGCAGGATGCTACCAGCACCTGTGCAAGAGTAAGATGAAAATGCGGTAGGGCCCGAAAACCCTGCTGGTGGACCAGGGAGGTCCAGGAGGTGGTGCGGGGAAAGAAAGCAGCCTATAGACAATTCAAGTGCTCAAGCAGTGAAAGGGATCGAGGGGGAGTATGAGCTGATGGCTAGAAGGGCCACTAGGGTGGTGGGGGCAGCTAAGGCAAGGAAGGAGCAGAACTTGGCCAGGGAAATTAGGAGAGGGAACAATGGGTTCTTTAGATACATTGAGGAAAAATGAAGGGTGAAGGGACAGATTAGCAGGATTAAATCAGGGGAGAGATGAGCACAAGACCCAGGGGAGCAGGCTGAGGTACTAAATGAGTACTTCACCTCAGTTTTCACCAAGGAAAATGGGGTGCTGCATCATACATGGGAGAGACAGAGATACTGAGGAGGGGACCCTTACCGTCAGCGGGTCTGGGGAGAGGCGGAGCATCACTGGCAGGAGGGGAAGGGCTAAGCAGGGAGAAGAGGCAGGAAGTGGAAATCACAGCAGAGAGTGAGGAAGCCCTCAGCTCCCTTAAGACAGAGAAGCACCAGGGCTGGATAAATTACATCCCAGAGTGCTGGAAGGAACTTGCGGATGTCCTGGCGAAACCCCTGGCGGAGCTTTTCACCATCTCTCTGAGGACAGGGTGGGTACCCCAGGACTGGAAGGTGGCACATATAGTGCCTCTCCACAAGGGGGGGATCAAGGGAGGTGGCAGAGAACTACAGGCCTGTCAGCCTGACATCGGTGGTGGGCAAGGTGATGGCATTGTTAAGGAGAGGCTGGGGGGACCTGAAAAAGTCAGGGTGCCTGGACTATAGACAGCATGGATTCATCCCGGGGAAATCATGTCAGACAAACCTTGTGGAGTTCTATGACTGGGTGACAAGTGCCTTGGACCTGGGTAGACCAGTGGACGTCCTCTTTCTAGACTTCAGCAAGGCATTTGACTCTGTTCCTCACGTGGGCCTGTTGGATAAGCTGGGAGAAATGGGGGTGGAGAACCAGATGATCAGATGGATAGGCAATTGGCTCCAGGACCAGACCCAGAGGGTCGTAGTTGGCGGGATAGTCTCATCCCCAAGGAGGGTCATTAGTGGGGTCCCACAGGGATCAGTCCTTGGGCCCCTCCTGTTCAACGCCTACATCTCTGACATAAGGACAGGAATCAGGAGTGAGATGAGTCTCTTTGCAGTTGACTCAAAACTGAGGGCAGTGGTGGATGGGGAGGAGAGGAGGGTGGCCCTGCAGGGGGACCTGGAGGCTCTGGAAAAATGGTCTAGAAAGTGGAAGCTGAGGTTCAATGCAGGGAAATGCAAGGTACTCCACCTGGGGGCCAGAAACCCGGGCCAAGTGTACACCCTGGGGGGGGAAGGCTACAAGTCTTGATGGTTGAGAGGGACCTGGGGGTGGTGGTGGGTGTCAAGATGAACAACTCAGAGACTTGTAGAAGGGCAGCAGCCAAGGCCAACAGGATGCTGGGATGCATCACTAGGGGGGATCACCTCCAGAAGGAGGGAAGTGATGCTCCCTCTGTATAACTGCTTGGTGAGATCGCACCTTGAGTACTGCATGCAGTTTTGGAGGCCACACTTAAAGAGGGACATTACCCTCCTGGAGAGGGTCCACAGGAGGGAAACCAAAATGATTTGGGGCTTGGGGGACAGGACCTATGAGGAGAGGCTTGAAGAGCTAAATATGTACACATTGGAAGAGAGAAGGGACCAGGGGGACATGATAGAGGTCTTCAGGTACATGAAGAGGGTAAATAGGGGAGGAACAGTCAGGGTGCTTCGAAGGAAGGAGGAGGGGGCAATTAGAGGACATGGGTGGAAGCTGGAGGGGGAAAGATTCAGGGGAGAAAGAAGGAGGTGCTACTTCACTGAGAGGGTGGTGGAGCCATGGAATGCACTGCCTAGGGGGCTGGTGGAGGCAGAGACAGTGGAGGGGTTCAAGAGGGGGTGGGACAGGTACAGGGGAAGGGTTCTGGAAGCAACATCCAATACAGCAAGAATATCCGGAACTGGGAAGGGAGAAGCCAGAGAAGGTGAGGGGGGCAGCAAGGTCAGCACCCAGGGTGGGGTCTGACCAAACGAGCAGACACGAAAGACCGTTAGGCCTATTCTGCTGGCATTTTAGTATGTTAGTACATAAAGTGCTGTATGTGATGGCATCCATTCAGGTAGTTTTTCAAACATTCACTACTCTTATTTATCTAGGAAGTATTTTTTCACAGAGAGGGTGGTGGACGCATGGAACAGCCTTCCTGAGGAGGTTGTGGGGTCTAAAAACTGTGGGAGAATTCAAGAATACATGGGACAGACATAAGGCAATTCTTGTTGAGGGGGTAAGAAGAAATAGGCTGTTGGTTAACTAGGATCTGCAGCTTATCCTGTAGGTAGGGAAATGTGCAGACTAGGTGGGCCAAGCAGTCCTTATCTGCCATCAAAGTCTATGTTTCTATGTTTTTAGTTACAGAAATGCCCCTAGAGTTATTATACAACCTTTAGTTTCTGCCTGATTTTTGTAATTGCCAAAAAAATTTGAGAGAGTCTCTCATTGGACCAGGAGTCTGGTGTGTGCATACTGTAAGAACTGAAGTCAAAAAATGTTCCTCTGTCTCAACCATTATTAGTAAAGGCACCCAGCCAGAAATTTCTTTCTCTTGCATACAATGGGCATACCCAGAGCAGATGAGTGACATTCTCTTTTCCACCCATTGAACGAGCACATGTATCTGAGAGTCCTAACTTTTTATTATAGCGAGCTAATAGGACATTGCTTGCAAAGCATTCAAATGTGTTAATAATAAAGCTATTACACAAAACTGGGTTCTCTAAAATTTCCAAATACTGTTTGAATCCAAAATCCTGATTCATTTCAGCATACCAATTTGAGTAGTGTGATTTTTTTAATTTTTTCTAAATCAGATTTATTCCAGTAGTTTGTTATTTTCTTTGAGATATAATTCTTATATTGTTTATTTAATTTAATTTTTTCACAGCTTTTTTTTAAAGGTAACAGCTTATACTTAATCGTTAGTGCATTAAGTGATGTAAACCAGAATATAAATTTATATCCAAGGTAAACCAGGATTCTTTTTCTTCCAAACATTGTTTTGTAAGTGAGGAAACCTGGAGATTTATTAGTAGCAGCCAAAAATTAACTTTGCATGCCTCCATTAGGGAAGAAACATTAGTCCTGTTCCTGCCCTGATATAGGCTACCACTCAAATAATACAGGGAAGTAATGTTTTAAATTTCTATGTACTGCATACACTGTTGATGTAAAATATGTCCCTCTGAAGCTGTTGAGTGGTTATTTGTTTTCTGTAGATTACGATGACATAAAACTTTAAAAACAACACTATGTGATTTGCTTGTAAAATAGGCCTGGGACTAGGGAGTCTGCTCAGGGCCTCCTTTTGCTGTTTTCAAGGATATCTCCTTCCCAAGTGAGACTGAAACAGCCAGCGAAACAGTAAGAAAACATGGGTCCCTGTAGTCAGATCAACACATACAAGTCAGTTGCTCCTGCAAATTTTAAATCCTTTGTTTTGGTGCAGGTGGTGGTGGCCAGGGGGCAGGAATAAAAAATTACCAGCACAAGATTTCTGGGGACATTGTTGGAATTTACTGGGGATTATAAATTCTGGCAATGTCACTGCAAGCTCAAGACAAGCATTTGTTAGCCAAAAAAATGTTTAACAATTTGCTTGAGCAATCGAACATTATTCAAAAATGTTTTGAGAAACCTGGTGCCTATAATACTGTGCATAATTTTTTCCATACTGTAGTTCATGGTTACAAATACTAGATAGAAATAATTTCAAAAGGCCTGGAACATGTAAAGTCAGATTGATGTAGTTCATGGTTACAAATACTAGATAGAAATAATTTCAAAAGGCCGGGAACATGTAAAGTCAAATTGATGTATTAAATATTTTTCATGGTTAAGCTATTCTACCATAACAGTAACAGAGAAGTTTACTTCATTGTAACAGTTCAGATCACTTTTCTCATCTCAGTGCCTTAATCCCTTGTGAATGTAGTTTGTACAGAATATTGTTATTGTTGCTAATCTATTTTTGAAGTATGAATGTTTTTGCATTGTACTATGTAATAACCAGTCTGTACCTGAAATATACTTACCTGGTTAATAAAGTGACTCAGTCAATCAATCAATAAATTAAATAAAATCTAAAATCTGGACATTCTGTGATGACTCAGCAAATAAAATTGACTGTAAATGCCTCTCCCTGAGATGCTAGATTCTGCATATTGGTGCCTATGCATCAGTGCAGGCTGGTATGATAGGTATGTACTCAGCCCCTGCACATGCACACCCACAGACAGGCATGCAGGGCATGGCATTCATGACAGCTGCCCATTACAGGCCACCTGCCAATAGTTGCACATCCTGGTACATTGGTGCACAGGGGGTGGACTGGTAGATACAGGCTGTCATCCAATCAGATGCCCATCCTGATCCCAAAGCAGATCCCTTGCTCTGCATAGAGCAGGGTTTGGTGGGACACTGCACATTCCAAAATTAGACATGTAAGTGGTTGAGTGCATGAATGATTGTCCCATCCCTCTCTGCCTGACCAATGGACTGGGCAGCATGGCAGGGAGGTTTGGCTGTCCTGCTGTGACTGGCAAGTGCTGTTCATGGGGGCACACAGAAGCAGTGTCCAGGCTCCAGTAGCCTGCACCCCTACTCTCTGCAGTCTGTACCTTAGTAAATGGTGTAGAGTGTGGGAACGCCCCCCAGCCTTTTCCCTCATTCATCTGTGAATGTAACTGTGTGGACAGACAGGAGATCAGGTGCAGAAGGTATGTGTGCTCCTATGCTGTCTGGCTTTGCAGGATGCCCAATGCTCAGCTAGCTGGCATAGGGTAGCTTATGTGCTGCGGATCCATGAGGCATAAGTGTTACACTCTGTAGTGCATAGATCCCATTTTGACCACATGTTCACTCTGCCGTGCAGCAGTGGAAGGCCTAAGTAGTATGGGTGCTGGTCACAAATCAGGGATAAAACAATGCTGGACAGCAGGCTTTCCATCAGAGTTTAAGTCTGTGTGTACCCAGGAGAATGAAACCACCATGTTCCCTTCATAGGTTTGTTGCATCAAGTGAACTTAAAAGCATTTTTTTTATTTTTAAAGAAAATACTCAATTGCTCTGTAAGAGTACATTTAGTTGTACTGTATTTGTTTTTTTAAATCATTTTCATTTTGTGTGCATACTTGCATGATATGCAGTTTCTGTCTCTTTCTCTGCATATTTAATTCAGCCTACTGAGGCCCTTTAAAATCTGAACACTAACCACTTTTCTGAAGAGTGCATATACATCATTTTCTTATTGCATTGGGGTGTTGGGAAAGCTTCATAAATGTCATAGCAGCCTGTGCAGGAGCGCACTGTTGCCTTTAATATAGATTGGTACTTCATCCATAGCCACACACTCACAGATTCCTGGCTTAGAGGAGAACTGCACTGAACCTGAAAGTCATTTTTCCCAACAGAAGCCATTTTTATGTTGGCTCTCGCTTGCGTGCCAGCCAACATATTACAGTAGTAGCAGATTTGGAGGTGCAGTCACTGTGGGTAAATGCAGCGCATGCATCAGTAGGTGTGTCCCTCATTCCCCAATAAGACAGCATGCAGGCGCTGACTCCAGGCATACATAAATTGGCCACCAGATCAAACAAAAGTGCTGCTGCAATGAGAGGCAAGTTCCTCATGCAGCAGCACAATAACACACCTCCCGAAGTGCCTTTACTGAATTTTTCCCTAAACATGGCAGCACTGACTGGTGCCACCCAACTTCAGGGGTGCCAAATCCCCCTGTCGCATGCCCAGATCCACCTCATTTGCCGACGGGGGAGCCCACTCCCTGTCGGCATAATGTCCCCCCTCCCAAATGTGTGCTGAGTGGGTGCTTGATCCCCCTCGGCATTATGCACCCTCCACAACAGTCTTTCTTTGCCAAGGGGAGGCCCAATCCCCATTGGCTACAGTCCCCCTTCCCAGTTTAATTTGCCAATGGGAGAGCCCATTCCCCATCGGCATAATGTCCTCTCCCCCATTTGTTGTGTGCTGACTGGGGTGCCCAATCTCCCGTCGGCTACAGCCCCCCCAAACCACTCAGGTGGCATGCTGAGAGCCCAACCCAGAATGCCAAATGTCCTGTTAAAAAAAAAAAAAAAAAAAAAAAAAGTCCAGTGCTGTTTCTCTGTTTTTTACCTGCAAAACAGAAAACAGTCCTCGAGTCTGTCCTGCTCCCTCCCCAAACCGTGCCCACCCTTTGTATACCCTGCCTCCCCACCCCCACCCCATACTTTCCTCCAGAGCCTTATGCGATGATCTTCGGTGGACTGGGAACATGTCTGCACTCTTCAAAGCCGACCGCAAACTGAAGAAATGCCAGTAAGCTGTATAATGGCATAAATAGGGTATTTTCAACTTTGGTGCATATCTTGGCCATTTTCAGGAATTTTTGCACCACATTTTCAACATGGGTAATTGGAACCCCTCCTCATGAATTCAGTCACTGTCATGACATTATTTGGTCCTGAAAGCTGATTTCATGATCACTGTGTGGAATCATCTTTCGGGACTGAATAACAAAACAACAGTGCCACTGTTCATGAGGTGGCCTCTCAAATAGCCGATGTTGCAAATTTGGTGAAAAAAATCCAGTAAATGATTGTTTTTATGAGTGTATGTTGCACAGTTTCCATGCACGCTCGTAACTTCGTGAATTTGTAATATTTTCACTCCAGATTTTCAACATTGCCATTTTTCCACATGTCCTTATGAACTTTACAGCTGTCATTTTACTTATCCTGGCTAAAATGTATTTTTTTTTTTGCACTTCTGGTGCAGAATAGCACAGTTGCTGTGGAAAACCAGTTTTAGGGACAGATTAACAAAATGACAATGACACTGTTCATGAGCAGAGGTCCTAAAATGCCTATGTTGAAAATTTGGTGATGAAAGTCCATAAAATGACTGTGTTACAAGTATGTGTTGTACAGTTTCCATGCACCCTTGTAACTTTGCAAATGTGCAATATTTTCATGATAGATTTTCAACACTGGTATTTTTTCACACCTCTTTACGAACAGTACAGCTGTCATTTTTCGCATCCTGCCCAAAATGTGTTTTCGTACCTGTGGCGTACAATGGTGTGGTCGCTGTGGGAGATCAACTTTTGGGACAGATTAACAAAATCACAGTGCCACTGTTCATGAGGGGAGGTCTCAAAATGCCTGTGTTGAAAATGTGGTTAAAAAAAATACAAAAAAATAACTGGGTTACGGATGTGCGTTGCACAGTTTCTATGCATGCTCATGACTTCGCCAATTTTTCATATTTTCACTCCAGATTTTCAACTTTGCCATTTTTTACACCTCCTCATGAACAACAGAGTTGTAATTTTTTCACATCCTGCCCAAAACATGTTTGCATACCTGTGACACCAAATGGCATAGTCGCTGTGCAAAATCACCTTTCGGCTAACAAACTGATACTGACGCTCTTCATGAGGTGGGTTCACAAAAAGCCCATGTTGATAATTTGGAGTGAAAATGCCAACATGTTAGGGTTTCCAACTGTTACACCCCACCCTGTAGAGAATGACAGGCATCAGGGATGTGACTTGGGATCATCAGCTGTAATGCTCCCGCCATTCCACCCCACCCTCACCCTGTAGCCAGTGACAGGCATCGAGGTGTGCCTTGGAGTGTTCAGTCACAAAGTTTGCCCTATTCTCCTATACTGCAACCACCTCAGCATATTTTCTTATGGAATGGGGTAAGTATAATGCCCAAGGACCCCAAAGCAAACCACAATACTTATCAGTGTCTACAGGGTAGGGTGAGGTAAAATGGCATGAGCATTATAGCACACCCAAGTGCCTGTCAGTCTCTGCAGGGTGGGGTTGGCATCAGTTAAATACTTCACTGCCATTCCTATTATGCATCTCTAACTCCTGCACTACCAATGCTAATGCCAGCGAGACAACATTCGGCATTGACAAATGATTGTTTAATTACTGGTTATAATTCTGTTATTGTTCCATCTGTACAGGCCTTTTAATAACCTCAGTGGGAGTTTTTTCTTTACAGTCTGCTGGTAAATACCATTTTAGAACTGAATGATGTAGTTTATGTCCCAAACAACCTCAGAGTTCTATAGTAGAACATAAATGCATTGTGCTAACTATAGAAGAGTAGAACGGGGACATAAAGTACATCATACTGTTCCAAAATGTTTTTTACCAGCAGCCTGTAAATCAGAAACACCCACCAAAATAACCGAGAAGCCTAGATAGCTGGAACAATAACAGAATTTGAGCCAGTATTTAAAAAAACAGCTTCTAACAGAAAACTGATGTATAGATTCAGTGCAGTTCTCAGGTCAGGTCCTGGAACTGTCTAATGTGTTTGAATGATGGTGTGTGTACAGCTGCCTCATTTTCATGCCTTTTCTTTTCCACTGAACAGAACAGACTCCTCAGCTTTAGCTACATGCTTTACTGACTGGTTTGTTGCCTGATCTACAAACTAATTCCATTTGGTTCTGGTACTGCACCTATCCCTTTTAAAATGTTGGGCCATTTTCGCTTAACGTTTTGTTCCATGTCAGCTGCTTATCATCCACACAGAGAAACCCTCAAGTGACTTCAGGTACTGGAAGGTATAAAAAACCTACAGTATGGCAGTGGCTGAAGCCCATGACAAGCACCTGAACAGTGGACTTTTTAAATATGGAACATTTGTTGGACAAAAATTGTGAGGCCCATAAGAGGATGCAGAAATAGTAACTAGAAGCCAAGCAGACCAGATTGGGCAAGTCCAATTCTTTTTCTAGAAATATTTCAGCAGGAGAAAGCATCATGTCCCTTGCCCATGACTCCACATCTCAGTTTCCTGGTTCTGAGATTGTGTGCATATGTGTGTGTGTGTGTGTGGGGGGTTGGGGATAATAGAAGCTGAAGTAGTCAGGTAAATGTATTTGTATGGCACACTTCCAAAGGTCAGGGCACCAAAATACAACAATAAATGGTACAAGACAAGACAGTTGAGTATATATAATATACTGTATATATAATAACATATATAATATTCAACCAATAAATGAGCAACAATCAGCCAATAAAGAATCAAATCAATAAGACAAAAATGTGATTAAATAAATAGCTGAAATTAACTAAATAGCTGAACAATGACTCCATAAAACGTTTACTGTTTGGAGGCAGGCAGAGAGAAACATAGAGTTTTAAGGCACATAAGAACTATTTGGCCTGCCCACTCTGCCCACTTTTCCCTTGTCTATACTGTCACCACATACACTACTTGATCCCTGGCTTCATCCCCACCCCCTTGCTTAACACTAAGATTTCCTTGTGTCTATCCCATGCATGCTTGAAGCCCACCACTGTTTTTGACACCACCGCAACCTCTGGAAGACTTCCAGGCATCCACCACTCTTTCTGAAGAACTACTTCTGCACATCTCTCTTGAATTTACACCTTCCAGCTTCATTCCATGCCCCCTTGTTCTCATGCATCTTATCCTCTGAAAAATGCTCCCCTCCTGTATCTTATTTACCCCTGTGAGGAATTTATATGTTTCTGTCATATCCCCCTCTCCATTCTGTCTTCCAGAGTGTGCATATTAAGATCCTTTAGTCTCTCCTCATAGCGCTTCTGATGCTGATCCTGCACCATTGTAGTGGTCTTTCTCTGGACTGCCTCCATTCTGTCTATGTCCTTCCTGAGATGTGATCTCCAGAAATTGACACAGTACTCCAGGTGGGGTCTCACCAGTGATCTATACAGTGGCAACACATTCTTCTTCCTTCTGCTGGTGATACCCCTCTCTATGCACCCCAACATCCCACTGGTCCTACCCACTGTCTTGTCTTATTGCTTTGCCACCTGAAGGTCATTAGATATAATTACTGCCAGCTCACTTTCCAGTTTAGTGACCATCAATATCCCTTCTCCCATTTTGCATTCTGCCTTTTGGTTTTTGTGCCCCAAATACATGATTTTGCTTTATTTTTGCACTGAACCCCAGCTGCCATGCCCTTAACCACTCCTCAAGTTTTCTCAGGTCTCTGCACATTTTTTCCATTCCAAAGACAATAGGTAGCAACTTCAAAAGCAAGGAGGATCATTGGAGCTGTCAGATAAGCATCAATCCCATCACCTAGTAATGACACCATCTTCCTGATTCCAGAGCTGGTGGCAAGTACTACAGTTCTGGCTTTGGAGGTTGAGGATGACCCAAGAACTGTTCAGGCTCTAGTTCCCACACTGGTCACAGCTCCCAGTTGGACTGTCATCTGAATGTCAGCTTTTGCGTCAAGCTTGGCTTCAGTCCCATGTCTGACTTTATATACAAGAGATCCATGATCAGATTGGTGTTTGTCCATACTCAGATTGGCTATAGATCCAACCAAGTGCAGGAGTGGGGAACAATCACCATAATAATGTTACTACATTGTTTGATCATTTTACATCAATCACCAGTTGAGTTCTGGTGACCACAGTTCCAGTTTTCCTAGAATTACAACTGGAGGAAAATAGTCAGTTTAGTTTTTAATGGTTATTGCTTCAGCTCTAAATCCCAACTGCAGGTAGAATGGTGGTAGGTCCTTGGTCAAGTAATAGCAGGGATAATCAGGTGCTTCCTTGAGGATGGTGCCTTTCCATCAGCCTTGAACCATCCGTGGACCCTGATGCCCTTGCAAATTGTAGACTAATCTTTATCCTTCCCTTTTGGAGAGGATTACTGTGAAAGTGATGGATCTGCAGCATGACACTCATCTGGAGGCCTTTGGAATTTGTGAACCACTCCAGTCTGGTTACAAGCTGTGGCATAGCACAGAGACAGCACTTATGAGGATACAAAATGACCTCCTTGTGACTAGAAATAGAGGGATTGTTTCATTCATATTTTCCTTGTTCTGTCATCAGTCTGTGACACTGTGGACTATGGTGGGTTGTTAGATCAGCTGAGGTGCTGTAGAAGACTCACCAGGACCACTCTGGGATGGTGTAAGTCCTTCCTTACAGGCAGAGTACAACAAACGGAGCAGGATAATTTTACATTGGCCTCAACTCCTCTGTGCTGTGCAAGCCTTATGGGATCGATATTGTCCCCTCATGCTGTTTGCAGTGTATATGCTTCACTTGGGTAAGGTCATTAAGCAGTACAGCTTACAGTTTCACTGTTACACAGATGTCAGTCAGCTATAATTGTCTTTTATACCCCACTAAAGAAATGTTGCCTCTGAGTTAAACTGATTAGCAAAAATTAATGACTGGACGGTATCTAGCTGGTTAAGACTCAATACAGACAAGAAGGAGATGCTGTCAGCTGAATCTGGTATCCATGGGCCTCAGCATCGATCTCAGTGAAATCAGGGTAAAACCTGAAGGCTTTGTGATTGTGGACATGAATAGGTTAAAAGATCTGAGGATTGTCTTGGACCGTGGGATAATGCTATAACATCAGGTATCAAATGTGGTCTGAAATGGCATCCAATCTGTGTAACATGGGCCAAATCAAACAATGTCTGGGGATGGAAAACCTGAAGACATGGGTTCATGACTTTCTCACATAGGGCTTGTCTACTGTAATGCTCTTTACCATGGGCAATCAGTGAGGCTTTAGTGCCACTTTCAGCTAGTGCAGAAAACTGCAGCTCAGCTGATTCCCAGTGCTACCCACTCTGGGCTTATCACACATGTGCTGTGGGAAAGTACAGTTGTGTAAGAACTTACCGTAACAGTAGATATGCAAGAGTATCTCTTGCAGCAGGTCATAACACAGGAGAACCTTCTGCTGGAGGCACTTGTTTCTGGAAGACTGCTTAGCAGTCATACCTGGGACTGCCACCTCATGCACCACATGACCAGGTCTGTGCACTATAAAAGAGAGGGTGGTCCAAATACTCCTCAGTTTTTATCCTCATTAGTGACCTGATCATGATATCACGGAGGGAACCAAGGAGAAATATGTATAAAAAAATCATGTGTTTTGGATATAACCTCAGATCTATTTCTGGCCAACAGGGAGACTGTAAGGGAGATGGGGGTGGAGGACCCACTGGCTGGGAGTGATCACCACTCGGTGTGTTTCACACTTAATATGAGCAGAGAAGCAGCAGGTACAGGGACAAGGGTGATGGACTTCAAACAGGCTGACTTTGGTAGTGTAACTCCCCTCTGGGTCTTACCTTAATTCCCACCATTTCCATGGATCTCCTGCATCATCCTGGTGTCCCCCGATTCCCTAAGTAATCCACTGCCATGGCCCAAGACTTTTTGGTGCCCCTGGGTTCCCCAGTTCAGCCCAATACTTAATTTTAGCCCTGGTTGGGCTTAACTCCTGGTTGGAGAGCCTCTGCTGCTCTTCTCAATTTACTGAGCAAGCAGTGATTGAGCAAGTGCACAATAGCACCTTTCATGTGCCAACCATCAGTGTTGCTGTCTTCTGGGGAATCCCTCAGTGGTCCCAGTGCCCCTCTTAAGCTAAATAGGGACTGGTGACCCTGAGGAGGTGGTGGAGAAGTCATTGTAAAGTGTAAATAAAGAGTTTAGAATTGGGGCATGAATGAGGGCTCATGAATTATTCATGAGCCCTCATGAATATTAATGATGTTGCTGCCTGCCACCTAGGGAGACAGAGTTTCGGCAGCGGTGGCAGCAGAACTGTTGGTGATAACCACATGAATGTGGGTTCATTTGAAAGGGTGTAAAAGGGGTTACAATTCAGTGGGAGGCATTAACTAAAAGAGTACTTAGTCTAGATCCACTGCACATTTGAATTCCAGGAGCTGTGTTGAACTGCGTAAATCCTAATGAAAGCTGATAGCTGGTGACACTTTAACCTTTTTCAGCAGCCAGTCAGTGATCTAGGCACACATAACCAAACTAAAGAGACTCCTGGGAGAAGGAGTGGTTTAACTCAAGCACCTAGATCATGCCCAAATAAATGAGCAGGAAATATTGATCTCTATGGCTATAGAATATTGATAGGCTCCAACAGCCAGTCTGGATGCTGGGTTTTTGGCTGAAACAGGTGGACTTTTGGGGACATCTTCAGTCTATTTCCAGGCTCTGTACAAGACAGGAGTACCCTGTCAGAGTGGACTTTGGATGTCAGGGGCTTACCAGGAGTAGTATAAGTTCATATATCTCGTCAAATGTTAAATTTCAGTCAATCAGCATGTACCATGTCATTTGACAGGTGGGCGTGGCCTAAAATGGACCAATCAGAACTGTCCCTTGTTAAACCTGAATTCCCTCCTCAAAATGTGCTAGCCTCGCCCACTTCCGGTGGAAGTGACATAAGCTCAAACCCTTGTCCGGCCCCTTGCACAGGAAATGACACACGTTCAAGCCATGTCCCACCCCACTTGTCCAGGAAATGACACACGCTGCAACCCCGGAAGTGACATAACACCACCATTTTGTAAATGTCCTACATTCCTCCTTCTAGTGCTTTCCTCCAACCCCTGTCACCCACCATTTTGTAAGCATCCTATGCCCCTCCTTTTCATATACTCCTTGAACCCCTACCACACCATACTGGCTGGAACCCGAGCCCAACCATGCTAGCTCAAACTTCTGTCCCCCTCCTTTCTCCTGCACCCCACTGTCCTGGCTCAAACCCCTGTCCCTCTTTACCACCGTGCCCCCACCCACCCCAAAAAATAAGTTAGAGTTTATGTAGTGTTATGTGCCCCTTGTTGGTTTGGGTGTATAACTGCAGGGGCATGTGGGTGTTTTTTTGATTGGGATATTTTCAGAAAGAAGTATCTAGGAGGCAACCTGATCATGCAGAGGTTTCACAGATCTGTTTGGAGCCCCCCCCCCAGAGGGAAATTCATCTTCCTGTGTGAGTACCCCTTTTTATGTTTTATAACAAGGTATAAAATAATTAAAAAGCATCTGTAGGACAGTGTAAAACTTACACCAAAAGGATACCTTTATGTTTATGTATATATAATTCATAAGCTAAAACAGCGACCTCCATGTAAAGAAAATGGTTAAACAGTTTCTCTGGACTGCATTGCAACATGATATGTGTGTAAGTGTGTGTGTGTGTGTTCCTCATTAGAAACATAGGAAAAAGCAGTCATATGTAGGTTTAAAATACACATGGTGTTTCTGGAGTGTATGGAGCTAAGGGCAGTGTGTGTGTGTGTGTGTGTGTGTGTGTATGTTCCTCATCAGACACATAGGAAAGCAATGTCGTATATGTAGATGTGAAGTAGAAATGGGCTCTCTGGACCCTCTTGTACTGTTATCAGTGGGCTGGATGTTTTTGTGTCTTTTAAGGCTGAAACAACATCTGTGTTTCATTTACAAAAGGGGCTATTATCCCTCCCTGCAAAAGAGAGAAGTCATATGTTTTTCATTATATACTGTACCCTTCAGAAAAAACTTTGCTTTAAACGTGAATACTATAAAACAGTATAAGCTACTAGACTATTGGCTTAGAAAAAAGGCACATTCTGCATACCTTTTAATATACAGTAACCCAACCTTTGGCAGAATGAAAAGCCAATGCAACCCCAGCAATCACTCTGAGTCAAAAGAAAAAACTTGTGAGCTGTTTTGTGATGGCTTTTATATATTTTTTTCCATGGGGATGGGTGGGGCCTTGGACTGATAGTACCACATGTTCAACATTTTTTCAGCAGTAGCCATGTATTTGGTGGGTGTTGTGATAAAGGGCTGTTGGACTGACAGTGCCACATGTTCAACATTTTATCAGTAGTAGCCATGTACTTGGTGGGTGTGGTGGTGGTTTATCAAGGGGGCAGTCCAGCTTACAAAGCCTGATATAAACCCTGCAGCTCTTGTGTATCCTGTGCTAGGACAAAAAGACTAGAGTGAGACTGTTAAAAATACCACCTGAGTTGCAGAACTCTTAAAAAAAGCATTAGACAGTTGAAAATAATGGATCCATGGGGTGGAAATGAAGACCTTTCCCAACATTTTCCAACCATTGAACAGCTAAATAATGTACAGTCTATCACTACAGAAGGTGTGTATTTTTACTTTTAACTAAGAATTGTAGTTTAGATGCTTGTTTAAAATGTTGCTTGTTTACCTGTTTGACTTTGTTTTGGTGTAACTTAACACTACAGAAGGTTTGTATTTTTATTTTTAACCAGGAATAGTAGATGTTGCAGGTTTTAGATTTGAAATTGTGTCCTACAGTATAATGCTTAAAATACAAAAGTAGTGACAGGGGAGTATGTTCTGTTTTTGCCAACAGCGCAAAGAGATCCTGCAGGATAGAAAGGGAAAAAAAGGCCTTAGGAAGTGACACAGAAATGCTCACAAGTTTCTCTGCTGGTACGAGTCATGAGCAAAATAGATCTTATGTGAATCTGAATGATGATGTACACCCATCTATGAGCAGTAGCAGCGCAAGGGTGTCTGACAAAGAATCATTGCACCCAAGGTTTCGAGAAAAGGACCTTGACGCGGTGAATGTAGGAAAAGCTTGTATTCTTGCTACAGTTGATGGTTTGTTCAATGGCATGGTAATTGAGAGCTCATTATCTAGTGAGGACTATGATCATGAGATTTTTAAATCTGAGTTTTGTAAAGGTACTTTGCTAAGTAGTATATTTTCTTTATTATGTGCATCCAAGTACTCATGCTCAGACCTGAAACAGACAGTGAATGTTGCCCAAATGTTTGAAAAGTTTAGGACATTGGAGGAAAAGCTCTCCAAAAAAAATAAATAAAATGAAGTGGCAAAAAATCTCACATGCTGAGTGAAAAGGGGGGCAGAACTAACAAAATGAAAAAAAAATAACAAATGGGGTCAAAAAAGAAAAATATGGTTAAAAAATAAAACAATCAGAGAAAATTTGAAAAGAAAAGTAAAACATGCCAGGAAAATATTACATCATAGGGTATTACAGCATGTTGCTGATGTTTATCAAGCTGGTGAATTAGAAAACCAGCTTGCTGTACATATGCAAGATGATGAGCAGGCAAATAGGGATCCCCCTACAGTTTTTTTAGAAAGCTTGCAGCAATATGAACGTGTCTTAAAAAAGTTCAAGGCTGTTGAATTGCATGAGCAATATCACTTCATGAACCTAGATAAAATAAAGTCTTTACAGGGGCCATTGCTGCAATACATCAGGCTATTCAAAAATTGCTGGACAGGGTGATGAGACAAATAAATCATGGAGACTTTATACAGTTACGATTTTTATTTTATTTTTTTATTTTAGCTTTTGTTGACCGGGTAAGTACACTAGACAAGTATTATGCCTATTTTCAGGAATGACCCGGGAGAGTACAACATAGGGATACAGGCATTTTTACAGTAGAATGTAAGTACATCATGACAACATGTTATGATTGAATGCTGACTCTTTAAATCACCCCTTGTTCTCAAGGAAAACACGACCTAATGAGTTAAATGCAGCTACTTTCTTAGATCAGATAGCGGACATGTTACAGAGCAATGCAGAAGTAACTGCTGATGACACTATGCATCACATAGTAACCACTATCAGGAATCACCAGGGGATGGGGGTGGGTGGTAAATGGACACTGAGCTCCATCGTGTATAACAGGATTTTACAAAAAAACAGATGATACTTGATTAATTTAAATAACAGAGATAATAGTTTGTGTTTTGGTGGTTTCGTTCTCACACTCCTAAATCCACACATGAATGACAGTCAGTTGCTGAATGAGGCTAAAATATTGCACGCTGAGCTAGGTTTGTCAGACCAAACACCTGTCACTTTTAGTGATGTGCCCCAGTTTGAACGATTTTTAGGAGTCAAAATTAAGATTTTATTTCATAATGAAGGAAACTGGCAAACATTTTCGACAGGGCCAGAAAGACTTCCTAAAACACTGTTTGTGTTACTGCATGACAATCACTATTATGGTATAAGAGACATAAAGAAATTTATTGGCAGTAGATACCTGTGTGAATACTGTCATGTAGCCTACAGCCACAAGGAAAATCAGGTCTGTGCATTATCATGCAAAGTTTGCTTTGACCCCAGCTGTCTTTAACAGGAAACTGACACTGCATCCTGCCCCTACTATAAAAAGATTTGTAGCTCTTTCGCATGCCTAGAAAGGCATTTAGCTACAGCTGATGGTGGCACCATGCCTTGTAAATCCATGAAACTGTGTGAAGACTGCTTTGTCTTTTACAAGGGTTCTCATGCATGTAAGTTGATTCAGTGTAACAGATGCGAGTCTTTCATGACCGCAGACAAGCATCTGTGTTACATGTCACCACTCACAGATGTAAAAATCTCTGAGAAATATATTGTGTTTGATTTTGAGGCCAGACAGAAAAATGGGACTCACATACCAAATTTTGTGTACGCTAAGCAATTAGATGGGAAGAGGCCCTGGGAATTTGAAGGGGAAGATTGTATAAAAGATTTTGCAGGGCATTTTATTGAAGCTTCATTTAGACATTACACATTTATTGCACACAATACCAAAGGCTATGACAGTTATTTTATCATCAGTCACCTAGTCAAGGAAAGAATTGATATTAAATTGCTCCCTCAAGGAGGAAAACTTCTCTGTGTCATGGTGCCATCCCTGCAAATCAGATTTCTCAACAGTCATTGTTTTCTTCCTTTTAAACTAGCAAAAATCCCCGCAGCCCTTGGATTTGAGATTGAGATTGCTAAAGGTTACTTCCCCATTTTTTTAACACCAAGGCCAATGAAAATGATGTAGGTCCCCTGCCCGATGCTCAGTTTTATGGTTCTGAATATATGCTGCCTGCAGAAAAGCAGAGTTTTTGCACTGGTACCTAGCTAACAGACGTAGAGAATTTGATCTGAAAAGAGAGCTTTGCTACTATTATCAGTTAGATATTGAAATTCTTCAAAAAGCCTGTGACAGATTTAGGAAAGAAGTGATGAAAATGACAGCCAAAAGGGTTTTAAAGCAGTCAGATGGTGATACAGTAGAGTATGGAACAATATCCTTAGACCCCTTCCAGTACGTCACAATAGCCTCAGTCTCTATGGCCATGTATAGATTTTTATTTTTGAAAGACTGCACTATCGCTATTCTCCCCCCAGATGACTACCACAGACAATTAAAGAGATATTCCACATCTGCTATTCAGTGGCTTATGTACATATCCGCAAAAGAAAACATTTCTATTCAGCACACGCTATGGGATGGTGATTTCAAGGTAGGGTCGTACTTTTTGGATGGTTTCGCTGTCATAAATGGAATATCCACAGCATTTGAATTTAATGGTTGTTTTTTTTCATGGTTGTAACATCTACTTCTGTGAGAAAAATAGAAACCAAATGACAGGGACTAGTTTTAGACAGTTATTCAATAGGCTCGTGCACAAATTTCATTTTCTAAAAATAAAGGTTTTGCCATTAGAGTATTGTGGAAACATGAATGGAAAGAAATGCTGGCTATAGATCAGGGTTTGAATAGTTTCTTGAGGCACAGCCACTCAAACCTAGGCAGTCACTGTTTGGGGGAGAACAAATGCCATTTGTCTGTACTATAAGATGCAGCCCGATGAGAAAATACACTATTACAATTTTATCAGTCTCTACCCTTTTGTCAACAAAACCAAACAGAATCCAGTCTGTCATCCTGACATCATTTATGAAAATGTTGATGACCTCACTCAGTATTTTGGTTTAGCAAAAGTAAAAGTCTTACCCCCTAGAGGCCTGTTTTTTCCAGTCCTGCCATCCAGGATTGGAAAAAAACTTGTGTCCACATTATGTCATGCATGCACTGAAGACAGACTTCAAACATCGTGCACACACAATGAGGAACAAAGGGCACTGTCAGGTACCTACTGTATGGTAGAACTAAACCTGGCACTGGAAAAAGGCTACAAAATCATTAACATTTACGAAGTTTGGCATTTTAAAGAGTCATGCACAGAGCTTTTTGCAGACTACATCAAGTTGCATCTAAAAGGCAAGCAAGAGGCATCTGGTTTCCCTTCATTGGTAAAAAATGAAACAGATAAAGTCCGGTATATACAACAGTATTCTGAAAAGAAAAATGTACATTTGAACCCTGAGGCCATAGCAGTTAACCCCGTAAGGAGACAGATATCTAAACTGTTTTTAAATTCTTTCTGGGGCAAATTTGGACAGAGGGCTAATTTGCCGACCTCAAGCTTAGTAACAGATCCTGACAAGTTCTTTCAGTACGTGTTTGCCTCTTACTACGATATTGCCTCATGCTTTTTCATCGATGATGAAACAGCTTGTTTAAGCTGGAAATATACCAGGGATCATTACCCAAATTGTAATAATATCAACATATTTATAGCTAGTTTTACAACAGCATATGCCAGAGTGGAACTCTACAACCTACTAGATAAGTTACAGGACAGGTGCCTATACCAAGACATCGACTCTGTCATTTTTGTGTCCAGACCGGGTGACTGGGCCCCACCTCTGGGTGATTATTTAGGGGAGCTAACCAGTGAAGTTCCTGCAGATGAACACATTACAGATTTAGTTTCTGCAGGCCCAAAAACTTATGGCTACCGGCTGTCCAGTGGAGAGGTTGTTCTTAAAGTGAAAGAGTTTACCCTTAATGTAGCCAGCAGTAAACACATTAATTTTGAAAGTAGGAAGGACCTGGTCTTTGATTATATGGGGTCACAGATCTCTAAAGAAATTACCGTGAGTCAACCCAGCATTGTTAGGAATAAAAAGCAGTGGTTCCTTGAAACAAAAACGCTGTCCAAGACTCAGAGGGTAGTTTATGACAAGCGAGTTTTACAAGACAATTTTAAAACACTTCCTTACGGATAGTGATTGTGAAAAATGGATATCAGGTTGCAGCATCCCTTTGCTTGTCTGTTGGCTTGCCCCACTAATAGTGGGAAGAGCTTCTGTATAAAACAGTTGTTGGAAAATGCTGATGCCACTTTATCACACAAGCCTGAAAATATTGTCTGGTTCTACAGCTGTTGGCAACCTTTCTATAATGAATTGTTGTTAAAGTTCCTACAGATTACATTTGTGGAGGGGCTACTGATGTCACTAGCTGACAATGATCTCTTACCCCCGGGAAGGTACATTTTCTTGTTATAGATGATTTAATGGACTCTGCCTGTCAAAATAGTAAAGTCGAGTATGGGTTTACCAAGTACAACCATCATAAACAGTTGACAATATTTTTAATTGTCCAGAATGTATTCTGCAAAAGATTAAAAAAAAAAAAACAGGACCATCACACTAAATGCCAAATACATGATTTTGTTTAAAACCCCCAGAGACAAGCTGCAGATCATGACTCTGGCAAGGCAGATGTATCCTGGTCAGACAAAATGTTTCTTAGAAGCTTTTGAAGATGCCACAAGAAAGCCTCATGACTATTTACTGGTTGATTTAAGATCCAATACACCAGACGAATATAGATTGTGTACTGAGTTGTTTCCCCCGACTGGCCTGTGGCAAATGTCATGAACAAAACACATTCTGCTTCTAAAAATATTTGATACTGTATTGTCATTATGTCTAAAAGGCTGCAGAGAAATCTATCTGTTCTAATGTTACTAGTAAAATGGCCTCCCAGTTTAAGAAAAGCTAATTTATGTTCAGCCTCTGATGATCTGATATCAGCTACAGCTGAGACAGCCTTAAACACTCTCAAAGGAAATATTCCACTGTCAGCAAAACAGTTAGGTTTGCTGTAAAAAAACAGATAGTCATTAAAACTTTAAGCAATAAACAAATAACCTTAAAAAGGAAAAATAAAATAGTTAACCAGACAGGTGGCTTTATAGGGACACTGTTAGGAATAGCCATCCCTTTGATCCTTTGACTGCCCTGCTGGCTAACAGATAATAGATTTTACTCAGAAAATGTGTTTAGTGCCTCAGCAACAGATGGATAACATTAAAACTAATTACCCTGATCAGGATATGAGAAAAGTTGCAACTAACAGTTTGGACACTGACATGAGAGCTATACTGTCCTAGACTGATTTATTAGACTATGACAAAGCCAAAATGTACTCTGTTGTGTTACAGCGCTATCTGACTTTGGTAAGACAAGGAGAACAAGCTGAAACCAGTTTGACATTACTCATGCCTGAAAATGAATCAATGTCTGAAACCCCTGCAGCTGCTGAGACAGCTTCTGCACCAAGTTCTATGGAAAAATACATTTTAAGTAGTGTTTCTCATCGGTCTAAAACCAGCGCTGAACTTTTGTCAAAGCATATGACAAAGAACAAGGATATTGTTTTTTGGGGTGACAAGGGGGAATTTATGTATAAAGGTACTGTTGTTTCTGGGTCTCACATGGTCGATTTGGTAAGAGCGGCTACAGCTACTCACACAATCCCTGACCACAGAAAGCCAAAGGTCTGGGATGTTTTTGTCAAAGCAGTGGCTGAGGTTAACACACCCACCTCTATGTTTGCTCATTCAGCAAACAGGAGCTATGTGAAAAGGTTGAAAACGGCTGGTGCAAGACAGCCACAGCCATCTCCAGTCAACCAATGGTCACTGATGCCCAAAAGACGAAAGTCTTTTAAAAAACCTGCATAGCTCACTATGTAAAACTTAAATGCCATCTCTATGTATGAATGTTATATACCTCAGTGACTGTTTTGTACAGCCTATGTTAAACATTTACCTCATATTAAATATGTAATCCTACCTCGGTCACTGCTGTGTACAGCCTATGTTAGCCATTTACCTCATATTGAATATGTAATCCGTTTTTTACAAAAAAAAGTGTTTATATTGATGCACATTAGCCTACCTCATAGTAAGTATGTTAATATGTTTTTAGAAAGAGATGCTTATCATAATTCTACCTCAGTGCTATGGTATATATAGTGTGCATTTTTTAACAGGAGATGCTTCTGTTTATTATATCTTATCCATGATGTTACCACTGATGTATGTTGTATTTTATTGACATGTTTTTTACAATAAATACCTTTAATAGTCTTCACCATTCCCTGCTATATAAAATTAAAATCAGTGAGTTTTCTGAAAGGGCAGCCAGAGGGGATATCTCTACATAAATGCTTTTTTCAATGCTTGTCTGTGTGGGAGAAATGGCAAACAAGTCAAGTTCTGATTTTGTGCATTCTCCAGAACCAGAAGCCATGCTTGTTTTTTTAGAACAGGTCTCTGCTTTTTTTATGCCTCCTTGAAGATCCTTTGGCCTTTGAATGCTTTCTTTTATGTGAAGTTTTGCATTTTGAAACACCTCTTTTAAAGTAGCTGGGAGGTCAGATGAGAAGCAAAGGGTGTACTCTGCACTTTCTCTTTCTACCTCCCTTGAATACAACCAGCCCTGAACCACCCTGAGTAGGCTTATCAACACCTGACATTTTTTGAGCGACAGCACTAGCCACATGCCCCATATCCTTTGCAACATTTTTAGCAGCTGTCAGTAGATGTGGTATTGCAATTTCAAACCCCCTTCTTAAAAATGGAACTGCTTTTCTGAACAGACTATGAAATATCCCTCCTATACCAGAACCATACATAGCAGGAAGTCCATGAAAGCCAGGCAGGCTATATCCTGCTTGCACCTTGTAATAGCTTCTGTACAAGGCAGGGTCCCCATAATGTTGAACGATCACCATCCTTGTTTAAATTTTAAAGCACTCTCTGGGGGCGAAAATGCAAGTTCACGATCACCTTTCCAAATCGAAATGGCACAGGTTCATTTTGATCATTCTTTATTTCAATAGTGACCGTATCAATCTGATGTTTACTGACTGTTTGATAATGGGGTTTATCATAGGTCACAGTCACTATCTCATTGTCTTGGCCCCTGACGGGTACGCAACTCAGCAAAGGCACTAGACTGTCACCCATTACTTCATGCCTGATAATGTCAGTGTAGATATATAATGTGTAAAAGCCCCCATTAATATCTGTAGGGTTCTTAGTTAGAGTCTTTCCTACACCTACCTCGAGTCTGCTAAAACCCAAAAGGTACTGTAACTGCCCATGCATAAACAAAATGCATTTGATGCTGCGGTCAATGCTTATTTCTCTCCCAATGGCTTGTTGTTCCAAAACCACTAGCAGTTTATTTACTTCATATATGCTCTTATTAATTTGAGTGGCTACTGACTCAACAAAGGTGCAGGTTGGTGGTGTTTTACTGTGGGCTACGCTTAGAGGCTGATAGAGCATACTGAACTTGTTTTTCTGTGTAGGCACATTGTCCCAGGTATGAGGGTACTGAATTTCTGCTAAGCCAACTTCCCATTCACCAGGTAGTTCAAGCGTTTGTAGTAACTTTTCTGTAAAAGTGGATATAGTATTATTGGGGAAAATGTTGTGCGAGGCATTGCTGGGCAAGGTGATATAAAGGCAATTTTTTAGCATTTTAAGCCTTATCTTTTTTTTTTTAACCAGGAGAGACACACTAAGCTGAAAGTTTGTTTACAGGTGCAACCTGGGAGCACAAGGAAGTTAAGTGACTTGCTCAGGGTCACACAGTATGCAAGTGGAAGCTGTGGGATTCAAACCCAGGTCTCCAGGTTTGCAGCTCAGAGCCTTAAACCACTGCGCTATACTCCTCCTATATCTGCTTTTAATGTCCTGAACCTGTGTTGCCTCAACCCTGCTATTAAATTTATTAGGCCACCCTAGCCACTTTACCAGATACCAAGTTTTTCTGCCACACTTTTTCTCTGCCAGGATTTTCTGCACCCTATACACACGGTCCTCATCTGGTTCAATTTTTTGCAACTCCTCAGCATTAAAAGTACCTTTGATGTCTTCTAGCTGATAGTCTTTTAGCTTATAGGTGGACCTCTGTGTCTTTAAGACCTCCGTCACAATAAATATCTCATCTGTGTATGTCTATTCATATCCATTTTCAAACACCCCTTTTAGCTTAGATAGTCTCATATCATCATCTTTCTGAAGGGCACCCTTTTGGTTTTTGCCAAGAACAGTATTACCGTAAAGGATATTCCATACACCCAGGGCATTGGAAGGGTTAACATCCACAGGCCTGTGTTTAATGCTTCTATGATAAGTATGATTATAGCTGTGCACCAGGTCTGACAATACATCTGTATATTTCCAAGTATTCTGGACTGTAAAGTAACGCCACATGCGTGACTTCAGTGTCCTATTAAATCTTTCTACAATGCTGGCCTTAACTTCATTATTCATTACAAAATGGTGTATTTTATTTTGTTTTAATAGGTTCTTTAAGGAGGCATTTAGAAACTCTTTACCCTGATCAGTCTGCAACTTCTGAGGTGTGCGTCCACTTTTAAAAATAGTTTTAAAGGCTTGTGTCACTGTCTTGCCTGATTTGTCTTTTAAAGTCACTACCCAGGCATACCTGGACAGCACATCGATGCACGTCAATATGTACTTAAACCCGTTATTGTACTTTGCATATTGACTCATATCCACTAAATCGGCTTGCCATTGTCTGTCTATGTCAGAAACAATGAGAGGATTTCTCTTAAATCGGACTCTGGCTGTTTTGTGTAATGAATAGGGGTCCTGCTTCGCAAGCCATTCTGCAGCACCTTTCCTGGTGACATCTTTATCAAGTTTTTTTGCAGCCTTATACAGCAGAGTCACTCCTGTGAAACTCCACACTTTTTTTGCATTAAAATATATATTCTGGAACAGGTGATCATTCATCGTCTTTCGTCAAACCCTGATACATCTGTTAGCTAGCAAAACTCTTGTCATCAGTAAAATAAAGCATGTACTCTTTCTGTTCTTTTAAAAACACTATGACAACCACAAAGTTCAATGCATGATTATATTTTATTTATAAATACACATGTCATAACAGTATTTGAAGGTTTACTTTATATACTTTATAATACATAAACTAATGCATATAGAGGCTACCTACAAAAGGCATAACACATAGCAAGCATGCAATGATTACATAATATCTTTTCTACTCTTCCAGTTTTACATGTTTTACAATATCCAGAGACAGTAACTTTTGAGCTGCATGTTTTACACAAGCATGGACTTCATCCACTTCCCCCTTATTGATGAGTCGGGCACAATACATACACACACATGCCATACACCACTCAAAATAATCAGACTTATTTTTAAGAAAATATGTTACATCTACAATGTCGTTCACCTTACATACTGCTCTATGATTAATTTTTTCCATTACTTCAATATAGAGTTTCCATATAAAGTGAGACAACGCTTTAATCAGAGTCAGTGTGTTTTCTGCCAGTGAAACAGCTGCATCTTCAGAGCAGACATTTAATGCAGGCTGCTTTCCAAAGTATACAGGTTCCTTTAAAATGTCCTTTATCACATGGTACATTGTAGACATCAAGACTGAGTGGAATATTGGGAGCATGCCGGTACGTTACATCTGAAAGTACATTATAATACACTATTTAGGAAAAGCATATGCTAAATCTGATTTATGAAACACAACAAAAGCGATAAAAGAAGCAAAATATATGACGACAGCCTCATACCCCCCGTTCTGCAGACTAAACACTAAAAATTCAACAGCGGCACAGATAAAACCACAAAAGTGTACTACATCTTAAGGATCATGCATACACTCTGTAGCAATTTTATACACTGCATCCTCAAACATAGCATCCTCATCCTTAAAATAATCCACAGTTTCCTTTTGGGGTCCCTCTGTGAGACTGTCAAAAAGGCCTTGGCATGTCTCTAAAAGTACAGAAGGTGCTAGTCCTGTAGGTAAATTTAAACCAGGTTGTTTAGCTCTGTGTCTGACTTGTTGGTAAATAAGCCTCTGGTTCCACTGACAGGGCATTTCCCATCGTGGTATGCCCTGGAAAAAAAAACATTCAGCACTATGTTTTAGTAACCTCACACTGCATGGTGCAGTTTTGCAAGTGGAAAAACCGGGGTAACAAGAAACAGTTTTTTTTTTGGGGGGGGTGTTTTTACAACATAAACAGGGTCCCTGAATTTCCTTATAGAATTTTTTTAAAGGGCCCTTCGCTGACCAGTGGATCATTTCAGCAAGCAGAGAAGCCAGGTTAACAACACATAAAATATCACAAGGTTTTTTCTGCTCTATAGTACACACACACATGACTATGATGATCATGATATAAAGTCCACAAAGACATTCTTTGTCTTCCGCAAATATATCAGCAAACACTTTAACATTTTCTACAAGTGGCAACACTGATTCATTTATATGTTTATCTGTATCCTTCCATACTTCTGGAAGGGCACACATCATCAGTTCAGAGGCTGCATGTATCTCACAAAGGTGAATGTCATATTGAGGTGAACTAAATAATGATGGATGGCAGTAATGGCTTAGGACCAGATACATAAGTCTTTGAATTCTCTCTGTACTTGCATCCCACATGATAATCTGTAAAATAAAATTGACACTTTCTGGTACTGAAATGTTTACATGTATCAATTTGGGGAGGGTAATAGTTTTTACAATATAAACAGGGTCCCTGAACTTCTTTAGAATTTTTTTAAAGGGGCCTTTGCTGACCAGACGTGTGGCCTCTCTTCTAATCTCTCTGTCTGTCTGGTGGTACATATTTTTAATATACCACTTGGGATCATCAGCCCTTTTCATGTCATTTAAAACATGACCGATATGCTGTAGTGTTTCGTTGGTCATATTTAAGCCCTCTTGTTTCATTGCTATTGCTAAAATCACAGGCATAAGTTGCCCTATATGTATGGCTTCAGAAACATTTCTGTATAATTCTATAGCAGTCAATTCATTGGTGATACGAGAATAATTTTTCTGACTAGGGTCATCTAACTTGCACCCAGGACAGGTATCCACCAATTCTGCATATACCACCCTCTCAATCACTGCAGCAATTACGCCACGGATGTTATGATACATAATGTACTTACAGTACATATCATGGTCAGTTTTGGGGGGTTTACTACTGATGCCTTGTTTTTTGCATGAGTGCCCCTGGCTAATCTCAGTAGAAGAAGGAAAGGGTTGGGTAGTGATCACTAACCATTCTGTGACATTTTGAAACATTCTATTACTCTCTGTATTTGAAACATTCTATTGCTTTCTGTATTTCTAACATACTGGTTCTCACACATTTCATTATCAACCACATTTATATCTTTCATACAGCAAACACAGTCAAGCAGTAGATTTGTGGAAAGTCACGAATCTATACTGTCCGAATATGACTGCTGCTCCATCGCAAATCCTTCAGTCTAATAAAGTAAAAACAGAAAACAGCATTGGTCCTGTGACTCACTATAGGTAAGATTTAGTTCTACTGCTAACTCATCTCCTCAGTTACACCATGTACGCATGTCACAACTCACACATTTTTTAATGTTAAAATGCGTTTACCTCATCAAGGCAACTCTTTTCTTCTTCTTCTTCATTTTTCTAATCTTTCTCTTTCTTAGCCTGGACTTGACTGCTTATGGCTGCATTATCATCATCATCATCATCATCATCATCATTATCATCCACCTCTTGGGCAGAGGAGTCTCTTGGCTGTGTCTTGGATTTCTTTATCACAACTTTCTCTGATGCTTTTTTGGCAGTGTCTCGCTGCCCATCTTCTCTGGCTCTCCCTTCTTGTCACTCTCTGTTTTGGGTTTCATAGTAAAATCTTTTTCTACATCAGATTCAAACCCCAGCAACTCTTCAAGGTCTTTCAGTGGTGACTCTTCATAAGGACAGTCAGCTTTAGGATTTTCTGATTCACCAAACTGCTCAGCAAGCTTCTTTTTTATGTCAGACACTCTTCCACTCAACAAGACTTGTGTGGGACATTCTTTTTCACACCTCATGTAGTACACATACATTGGCTTGGGTTGTGGGGCCCCAATAGCCATCTTCTTGCTTGGTTTTTCATCTCCAGACTTTTCATTCGGTGGTGTGACAGTCTGGCCTGTTGCTGGGAGGTTGAATTGAGAAGTGCTGCGTAGTGTCATCTTCTTCTTGATGTTTTTGGATAATCTGCTCCAAGTCTATAAAACAGACTCTGAGGAGTCTCTCAAAAAGCTGTGCCTTCAGGCTTCAGCCACAGGGTTTAGATCAGGCTTTGTAAGCTAGACTGCTCCCTTGGTAAACCACCACCACACCCACTTAGTACGTGGCTACTGCTGAAAAAATGTTGAACATGTAGCACTGTCAGTCCAAGGCCCCACCCATCCCCATGGAAAAAATGTATAAAAGCCCTCACAAAACAGCTTACAAGTTTTTCCTTTTGACTCAGCGTGATTGCTGTTTTTTTTTCTGAAGAATACAGTATATAATGAAAAACATATGACTTCTCTCTTTTGCAGGGAAGGATAATAGCCCCTTTTGTAAATGAAACACATAAGTTGTTTCAGTTTTAAAAGACACAAAGACATCCAGCCCACTGATAGCAGTACAGAGGGGTGCAGAGAGCCCATTTTTATTTCACATCTACATATACGACGTTGCTTTCCTACGTGTCTAATAAGGGATACACACACACATACACACACACACACACACTGACCCTAGCTCCATGTACTCCAGAAACACCATGTGTATTTCAAACTACGCATGACTGCATTTTTCCATGTTGCTAATGAGGAACACACACACACACATGCAGTGCTGCAATGCAGTCCAGAGAAACTGTTTAATCATCTTTTTTACACGGAGGTCCCTGTTTTAGCTTATGAATGATATATATACATAAACATAAATGAATCCTTTTGGTGCAAGTTTTACACTGTCCTACAGATGCTTGTTAATTATTTTATACCTTGTTATAAAACAGAAAAAGGGGTACTCACACAGACAGATGAATTTCACTCTGGGGGGTCTCCAAACAGATCTCCAAAACCTCTGCATGATCAGGTTGCCTCCTACATACTGCTTTCTGAAAATATCCTAATCAAAAACATACATATGGCCCTGCAGTTAAACACCCAAGCTGACAGGGGGCACATAACACTACATAAACCCTAACTTATTTTTTTGGGTGGGTAGGGGCATGGTGGTAAAGAGGGACAGGGGTTTGAGACAGGACGGTGGGGTGCAGGAGAAAGAAGGGGGACAGGAGTTTGAGCTAGCACGGTGGGGCTTGAGTTCCAGCCAGAATTGTGTGGCAGGGGTTTGAGGAGTGTATGAGAAGGAGGGGCATAGGATGCTTATAAAATGGTGAGTGGCAGAGGTTCGAGGAGTGTACCAGAAGGAGGGGCATAGGATGCTTACAAAATGGTGGGTGGCAGGGGTTCGAGGAGAGCACGAGAAGGAGGAGCGTAGGGTGCTTACAAAACGGTGGTATTATGTCACTTCCAGGTTTTCACTGTGGCTCATTTCCTGGGCAAGTGGGCAGGACACGGTTCGAACATGTGTAATTTCCTGCACAAGGAGCTGGACAAGGTTCAAGATTACATCACATCTGCTAGAAGTGGGCGGTGCTCGCATTTTGGGGAGGGACTTCCAGTTTAATAAGGAACGGTTCTGATTGGTCCATTTTAGGCCATCCACACCTGTCAAATGATGTGGCAAGCGTTGATTGGCTGAAATTTTACATTTGATGAGATATATGAACTTGTACTACTACCAGGCACTATGTGGAGATTGCTGTGTTGCACAATTGGAGATTGCTGGAATCAGAGATTGCTGTGTTGCAGAATCAGAGTGCGACAGGGAAAGAGAAAGAGACTGAACTGTTATGCAAATTCCCCAGGTATGGAAAAGTTGCTTTATTATGGAACTGAATGCTGGAGAAAAGCTGTACTAGGAAGTTGGATTAGCTGAGAGGACTTTGCAGATTATCTGAGTGTCACAGTTGCTGTTGAGAGGTTGTGTGTTTATATGGGACTGCAATTAAAATTCTGAAGAAGCAAAAGCATTTCTGGTCACCCAGGGTGCTAGCCAGGTGCTGTGTATGTCCTGAGCAAACTGGTTAAAATGGCTGAGAGTTGAGTCCCAGCTGTAGCCAAAGAAAAGCTGGTAGACACTGTCACAAAAGCACTCAGCTGGTCAGACCCTCTGCTCCTACAGTGCCAACCTCCAAGTGCAATATTGTGAACAGGTAACAGAAAGGGTAACCCTCCTGTCTGCTTGTGGGTCTGAATCACCTTTGGTCTCAACTTCTGGGGGGATTCAAACTTTGAACCTTATGCTAGTGTACCCAAATGTACAGACTCATAAAATTTGCTCTTCAGAGGGATGCCAGATATCTTTTGCATAAGGGCACCTAACCAGGTATCTGAAATGAACCCTTAAAACTCTATAAAAGACCTTAGGTATATTCTTACCTTTTCCCAATTTAGTAACACCATTAAGCCCTTGAACAGTTGTCAAATTTAACCATCTATATGTCACATGCAAAAAGGACTGGCAGACACCCAGGCAGTTTTTTTTTAAATAATATATTTACTAATAATGGATAAAAATATGACAAAATGTAAACACAGAACAAAATATCAAAATGCATACAATCACTTAAAAGAAAACAAAGAAAACTACAGACAAACTCCTACCAACATACAGTTAGACTTTTTCTATTTAATGTATTACCTCTACACAGTGCTTAAGTTAGAGCTTGTTTCTTAAGAGCCCAAAAAGGAATGTGTCGGTTGAAACACAGAATACAGTTTAAACTCTGTGTTTCCACCCCTTCTATGATGTCATCTAGCTCCTCCTTTTAGAATATAAAAATTATACAAAGAATGATCTTCCTGTCATGAGATATTTTAAATATTGTGACTTCAGCAAAAACTAATTTCTCAACATGATTCCTTAATTAATATCCCCTCTTTGATCTCAAGCAGTTCCTCAACCCAGGGCACATCAAAGGATTTTTATGACTTTTCACACCATGGTATAAAAAAAAATGTTTTTTCCTCTAAAACGTCATAAAAGTTTACAATTCCTATATCCTGGCAGTGGGGTCAGTTCTAAATACAGGAGCCCTTAATTAAGTCTCTATAGTCTTTTAATTACCTCCTGGTTTCAGGTCACTTGACTGTAACTGAAACCTGAGGGGGGGCGCTCATGGAAGCACTGACAATCACACACTTTATTTTTTATATTACAAATATCATAGAACAATCATAACCAGCTGGCCAAGTGTCACGATCCTCCCCACCTAGACTGAATTTGAGGGCTCTATCCCCTGCCTGGGATGAGCTTCCCAAATCAGTTCACTCCTCCTAAACAAGTGACAGGCCATCAGCATTCTGATTGGTTGCCCCAGCCCTATGTAAGATTGTCATGTCATACCCTTGCAAGGCAAGACTACACCTTAATAGTCTACCATTAGTTTTTCCCATTTGGGTCAGCCAAACCAGGGGGTTGTGGTCAGTTTCTACCTGAAAATGCTGCCCATATAAGTATGGCTCTAACTTCTTTAGGGCCCACACCATGGCAAGACACACTTTTTCCACAGTGGAGGAAGCCTGCTCCCTGGGAAGTAACGTTTTACTCAGGTACACTATGGGGTGATCTTTCCCTTGGTTGGATGTCTGACTCAGTATTGCCCCAATACCCTGTTCAATGCCTATGTCTCTGACATAAGGACAGGTATCAGGAGTGATATGAGTCTCTTTGCAGATGACTCAAAACTGGGGGCGGTGGTGGATGGGGAGGGGGGGTGGGTGGCCCTACAGGGGGACTTGGAGGCTCTGGAAAGATGATCTAGAAAGCGGAAGCTGAGGTTCAATGCAGGGAAATGCAAGGTACTGCACCTGGGGGCCAGAAACCTGGCCAAGTGTACACCCTGGGGAGGAATGCTACAAGTCTCGATGGCTGAGAGGGACCTGGGGGTGGTGGTGGATGTCAAGATGAACAACTCGGAGACTTGTAGGAGGGCAGCAGCCAAGGCCAACAGGATGCTGGGATGCATCGCTAGGGGGATCACCTCCAGAAGGAGGGAAGTGATACTCCCTCTGTATAACTGCTTGGTGAGGCTGCACCTCGAGTACTGCATGCAGTTTTGGAGGCCACACTTAAAGATGGACATTAAACTCCTGGAGAGGGTCCAGAGGAGGGCAACCAAAATGATTTGGGGCTTGGGGAACAGGACCTATGAGGAGAGGCTCGAAGAGCTAAATATGTACTCATTGGAAGAGAGAAGGGACCTGGGGACATGATAGAGGTCTTCAGGTACATGAAGGGGGTATATTGGGGAAGAACAGTCAGGGTGCTTCGAAGGAAGGAGGAGGGAGCCACTAGAGGGCATGGGTGGAAGCTGGAGGTGGGAAGATTCAGGGGAGAAAGGAGGATGTGCTACTTCACTGAGAGTGTGGTGGAGCCATGGAATGTGCTGCCTAGGGGGCTGGTGGAGGCAGAGACAGTGGAGGGATTCAAGAAGGGGTGGGACAGGTACAGGGGAAGGGTTCTGGAAGCAAAATCCAATGCAGCGAGAATATCTGGAACTGGGAAGGGAGAAGCCAGAGAAGGTGAAGGGGGCAGCAAGGTCAGCTCCCAGGGTGGGGGCTGAGCAAACAAGCAGACACGAAAGACCGTTAGGCCTATTCTGCTGCCATTTTAGTATGTTAGTATGTCATTCTGAACTATGAAGGGTCTGCTATAGTCAGGACTTCTCAATACAGTAGCACTGCACAGTGCCTCCTTCAGTCTGGTAAAGGCTTTTTCACAGGCTGGTTCCCAGGTAATTTTCTTAGGCATCCTTTTCTTTTCCAGGTCAGATAGGGGAGCAACCAGGGCACTGAAATTGGGTACACATTTTCTATAATACCCTGCTGTCCCTAGAAAACACCTGACCTGCTTCTGCATTTCTGGCCTGGGCCATGCCTTGATCACCTCTACTTTTACTTGGTTAGGCCAGAGCTGTCTCCGGTCTACAATATGCCCAAGGTATGCCACTTCAGCCATGGCCACCTGACACTTCTCAGCTTTGACAGTGAGCCAGGCTTCTGTTTCCTGCTCAGCACTCCCCTAAGGTGGGACAGGTGTTCCTCCCAGCTGGTACTAAAGATGACAATGTCATCCAGGTAAGCCACAGCATACTCCTCAGCACCATTTAACACCTGGTTCGCCAACCTTTGGAAAGTGGCCAGGGCGTTCTTCATTCCGAAAGGCATTACTTTAAATTCAAATAAGCCTATCAGAGTGATGAAGGCCAACCTCTCCCTAGCTCTGTCAGTTAACTGTACCTGCCAATATCCCTTTGTCAGGTCAATAGTCATAAGGTATGTCGCCCCTCCCAGCTTGTCCAGGAGTTCATCCATCTGGGGCATCGGGTGGGCATTTGACTTTGTGTCTGCATTCAGTCCATGATAGTCCACACAGAAATGAGTACAGCCATCTGACTTGGGCAAAAAGACTACAGGTGAGGCCCAGGGGCTGTGGGATCTCTAGATTGCCCCTAAATCCAACTTTTCCTCCACCTCCCTCCTAATATCCTTTTGGACAGTCTCTGCCACCTGATATGCTGTCCACCATATGGGCATCGGTGTCCCTGTCTCCATATCGTGTGTCACTAAGGGAGTTAGTCCAGGCTTGGTGCTAAACAGTGGGGCAAAGTCTGCTAAAACCTTCCTTACTTCCTGGATCTTGTCTGGAGCCAGCTGGGGAGACAATTTACCTGCCTCCACAGAGGACTCCTGCTTGCTTTCTATCAGCAAGTCCAGAAGGGGGTCTCCAATGTCTAGCCCCTCCCCAGGACTAAATACTGCAAACACCATGTCAGCCCTATTAGCATATGGTTTCATCATGTTGACATGGTACATTCTTTATGTCTGTCTTCTGTCAGATAACTCTATGATATTGTTAATGTCATTTGCTTTTCTAACTACTTTGTACGGTCCTGCACACTCAGCCTGCAGCATGTCTTTCTGGACTGGAATAAGGACCATGACTTCCTGACCCACCGTGTATGAGTGAGCTCTGGCTCTGCGGTCGTAACACACTTTTTGTTTCTGTTGGACAGCTGCCAGGTTGCTCTGGGCTGTTCCCATGAGCTCCTTCAGCCTTTCCCAAAAACCTAAGGACGTAGTCCACTATGGGAGTTCCCTGGGTGGCATGCTTGCCTTCCCACTAATCCCAGATGAAGTCTAGGGGCCCACGTACCCTGCGTCCATATAAGAGTTCAAAGGGGGAAAATCCTGTCAACTCTTGAGGCACCTCCCTGTATGCAAACAACAGGTGGGGAAGGTATTTCTCCCAGTCCCTCCCATGCTGTTCAGCAAATGCTTGGAGCATTGACTTCAGGGTACCATTAAATCTTTCCACAAGCCCATTGGCTTGTGGGGTGATAATGTGTCATGCGCCTCTGCACCACCCCACACTTCTCCCACAAACATTTCATCAGGTCCGACATGAAGAAACCCCCTTGATTGGTGATAACCTCCTGCGGAAACACAACACAGAGAAAATTTCAAGTAAGGCATCTGTCACTTTGTCTGTCCTCATTGAGGATAGGGCTACTGCCTCTAGGTATCAGGTGGCATAATCCACCACAGTCAGGACGAACCTCTTCCCGAAGGAGCTAGGGGTATTTAAAGGCCCCACAATATCCATTCCCACCCTCTGGAATGGCTTCTCCACTATGGGCAATGAAATTAGGGCAGCTTGGTTTTTTCCTGCCTTCCCTATTTCTTGGTGCCTGTGACAAGAACTGCAATACTCCTTCACCTGCTGGGTGAAGTTGGGCCAATAGAAATTCTGGGCCAACCGCTGCATAGTGTGTGTGACTCCCAGATGACCAGACAAGGGAATGTCACGTGCAATCTTGAGCAACTGCTCACAATATCCCTGGGGAATGACAAGCTGCCTGCCTATCACCCCTCTCTCTGCCTGCACAGCCTGAATATACATCAGTCCATTTTCCCAATAATCCTTATGTCAGCCGTCACCTTCCTGTGGTCCATCAGAGTCTGCCCAAGCCCTCAGCTTTTCAAGACTAGGGTCACTTTTCTGAGCAGCTGCAAACTCCTTACACATTCCCAAGGCATGGGACAGGTCCCCTTCAGTCTCTAAACTAAGGTCCCTAGCACTAGCGTCAGGACACTCAGGATCACTGTCATCCCTAACCCTCTGACAATGGGTCACCCCTCCTTCTTCGGAGTAACCCTCCATAGCTGTGTGGTTAACTGCTACTGGGGAAATTTCGACCACCCTTTTCATTAGTCTCCACATCAGGAGACACAGGCTGGAAATCAGCCTCCCAGGGATTTCTACACTGGCTTCTGTGGGGTCCAGAGAACAACAAGTTCCCCTTCCCGCTTGGCTAAGGGTAACTGCGCATACCATTCCCTGTTTGAGATTGTTGCCAAGGATGATGTCAACTGCTAGTGTTCTGGCTACAGCCACCTGTTGCACAGTTCCGCCTGTTTCACCCCAGTCTAGGAGAACACTAGCAAGTGGTAATGTTTTCTCCTCACCAGTGAAGTCTTGTAGAGTGACATATTTGTTCGGTATAAGCTGACCAGGCTCTACCAGATTCCCTTTTACCAATATCAGGGATGCCCCTGTGTCCCTTAAGCCTTGTGTCTGTACACCATTCACCATGAATGAGTGCATGTGTTCCCTCATGTTCACAGACATGCTTCCAGGGACACACAAACAACCCACTTCTTTCATAGCCCCATGTTGCATATTGCTCATCCTTTTTGACACTGTCTGGCAATATGTCCAGTTTCTTTACAGATGCAACATTCATTTCTTTTCTCAGATAAATCTTTTCTCTGAAACCTGGGGCTAACTGGTTTCAATGGAGGCAGTGAGGGTCTTAGCTGTCCTGAAGGTGCGCTTTTCCCTTTCTGCACTGCCACGCCAGTCCTATTTGCTCTCAGAGCAGGTCTGCTCTTAGCATAGTGGTCCAAGAGTTCAGCAGCCTCTTTCACTGTTTAGGGATCTCGGTCCTCCATCCAGGTTTTCGGCTCTGCTGGGAATGCCCCAAAAAACTGCTCTAACAAAATAGCATTTTCAATTTTATCTACAGAGTTTGCTTCAATTCCTTCACACCAACGTTTTAAAAACTGATGTTGTTTCATGGCTAGCTCCTCGTAGTTCATATCAGGGCTTCTCCTAAGCTTATGGAATTTAGCTCTGTATGCTTCAGCAGGTAAATCAAACTTTTTTAAAAGTGCAGCTTTAAGTTTGCTGTAATCATTACTGTCCTCACTGTCCATTTGACCCAATGCATCCCAAGCTTTCCCGGTACGTAGAAGGGATAGCTGGAAGCTCCAGGACCCTCTAGGAATTTTAGCCTGAATACAAACCTTTTCAGAGTAATTTAAAAAGGCATCCATATCCTCCCCCTCTTTAAATTTAGCTGTCAATCTGGAATTCAATTTGTAACCCAGTCCTGCAGTTCCAGTTAAACCCAAGCCACTAACCTGCTCTGGTGCCAGTGGGTGGAATCATAGCTTCTCCAGTTCATGTCATCTCTGGTGCTCTCACTCCTCACGGTCCACCTCTCACTGTTCATGCTCCCTCTTCTCCTCTGCAGCTCATCTCTCTCACTCTGCTTCTCTCTGTACTCACTCCCTCTTCTCCTCTGTGACTTGCTGGCGTTCACGCTCTTCACGGTCAGCCTCTCGACGTTCTTGATCCCTCTTGTCCAGGAACTCTAGTTCCATTCTGCGCAACTCAATCAGCAACCTGACTGCTTCTGGCTCCAGAATGCAGGTGGCCTTCCCCTGCTGCTGTGGTCCTTCACTGGCACTGACCCTGCTGTCATCCTCACCAGATCTGGACACTGCAATGGCTGCTGGCCTCTCCATGCTCAAGGTTTGGTCCTTTACAGTCACAGTCTGTGACTTGATGCTCTGGGCATCTGCTACCATCAGGGCATCCATGAGGTTCTGCTTGGTAGCTCTCCCCTCATACAGGACTCCTCTGTCCTGGCATAACTGCCTCAAGTAGTCTGCAGTGTGCCCGCTGTAGTTGGAAGCCATCTTCTTCCATAACTATGGCTACTCTAACTTGCACTTTAGAAAACAAATAGAACAGGTAGGAACTTGACTGTAAGCAAAATATATAGTGCTGTTTCCTTTTTAAAAATAAATCACTGCCTTTTTTTGCAAGTGAGCAGTACAGTATTAAGCTGACACACTGAACAGTTAAAGCTTGTGTTACCAAATTTTAGACTGCTGCCAACCAAATCTGTCACAAGCGCACTCAGCAGGTCAGGCCCTCTGCTCCCACAGTGCCAACCTCTGAGCGCAATATTATGAACAGGTGACAGACAGGGTAACCCTCCTGTCTGCTTGTGGGTCCGAATCACCTTTGGTCTCAACTTCTGGGGGGATTCAAACTGTGAACCTTATGCTAGTGTACCCAAATGTACAGGCTCAGATAATCTGCTCTTCAGGGGGATGCCAGATATCTTTCGCCTAAGGGCACCTAACCAGGTATCCAAAATGAACTCTTAAAACTCTATAAAAGACTGTAGGTATAGTCTTACCTTTTCCCAGTTTAGTAACACCATTAAGCCCTTGAACAGTTGTCAGATTTAACCATCTGTATGTCACATGCAAAAAGGACTGGCAGACGTCCAGGCAGTTTTTTTTTTAAGTAATATATTTACTAATAATGGATAAAAATATGACAAAATGTAAACACAGAACAATGTATCAAAACGCATGCAATCACTTAAAAGAAAACAAAGAAAACTGCAGACAAACTCCTACCAACATACAGTTAGACTTTTTTCTATTTAATGTATTACCTCTACACAGTGCTTAAGTTAGATCTTGTTTCTTAAGAGCCCAAAAAGAAATGTGTCAGTTGAAACCCAGAATACAGTTTAAACTCTGTGTTTCCACCCCTTCTATGATGTCATCTAGCTCCTCCTTTTAGAAAATAAAAAATATACAAACAATGATATTCCTGTCAGGAGATATTTTAAATAGTGTGACTTCAGCAAAAACTAATTTCCCAATATGACTCCTTAATTAACATCCCCTCTTTGATCTTGAGCAGTTCACCTTCCCAGAGCACATCAAAGGATTTTTATGACTTTTCACATCATGGTATAAAAATGTTTTTTCATAAAACGTCATAAAAGTTTACGATCCCTATATCCTGGCAGCTGGGTCAGTTCTAATTACAGGAGACCCTTAATTAAGTCTCTCTAGTCTTTTAATTACCTCAAGGTTTCAGGTCACTTGATTGTAACTGAAACCTGAGGGGGGCACTCATGGAAGTACTGACAATCACACACTATATTTTTTATATTACAAATATCACAGAACAATCATAACCAGATGGCCAAGCATCAAAGACACTGCTAATCTGGAAAGTGTGAACTGGTGTGCAGGGGTTTGTTGTTCTGAGATTCCCCTGTTGGATTGCACCTGCACTTCTTGAAACTAAGGCTAGCATCCATTCCTATTAGCTCTGGTCTTGGCTTAGACTAACTGCTGTGGACTTTTCCTTATTGTTAACTCAGTGCAGGGACTACAGGAGGATCCCTAGTATTCGTGAGTTCTCCCCCAGAGCCAGGGAGGGAACCTGCTAACCCCTTCCAAGTGGGACTCATTGTCTCAGGAGGTCACTGGTACTTGCTGGGGTGCTAGGGCACCTATTGTATGACCCATTGGGGGAGCTGGGCTGTGAAGCCACTCCTGCGTCTGAGCCTCCTGCAGCTGGTGCTGTCCTGCCACAGAGCTCTGCAACAGGCCAGAAGTGACTGAAGTTGACAAGCATCCAAAACTACAATTAAGGTGACCAACTGCAAGATCTTCAAGCAAGTCCATCCTGTCCAAGTGACCAGGGCAGGCCTTGCTTCTGCCCTGTGCTGCACTGACCAAGGAACTCCATCCTCATGTGTTTGAGGTCGACAAACCATGAATACCCAGGACCTGGCTTCTGGAAAGGAAAACCAAAGGGAATTTGTGCTGTTTTTCTTAAACCAAGCCCTTTTTGAATATTTTCAGGTCCCCAACAGCCAGCCAACTCATGGCACCATACGGGACCTGCACCTAGTGGGTACCCAAAGGAAATTATGGGAAACACTGGTACCAGTGGGAGTGGGTTTGACCTGTGGGCTCAATGTTTGTTGCTGTTGCCTATTTCACTAACCAGTTTTCTATCCACAGCCATCCTTTTTCCCAGTACCCCTTCCCTAGTCCTTACCCCAAATAAAGCTGTGGTTTACTGTTTGAAACTGTGTGTATGCAGGAATACTCTGAGTCTGTCAAAACATTACTGTTCATGGTTTATGGTGGTACCGAATTGTTGAGTATCCAGTGTGTGGGGTGGTTTGTAGGGGAGGTGGGTAGGTGCAGCATCCGGGGCTGTACCAGCCAGTCACCTGACCCACTTCTAATTCTCTCTAGGTGGAGGCACCGTGCTATGTTTATTGTTTTTGGGATAGGACCCCCGAACACCACTGTAGTAGAACCAGGACCCTTTACCTGTTAGAGGACCAACAGGCAGATGCAGTAGCTCACTGGCACATGGCACCTGAGCTACATCTTAAGAGGCACTACTGGGATCTCTTGTTCACCAGCCATGCCCACCATGGAAGTCTCAGCTGTAAAGACCCCTGTGGGGTGCCCTGCACCCTAGTGTATTCCACCCCCAGTCAATACAGGCTTCAAGAAAGGATAAAGAAAGGTTGGTGAAATGGAGCAGCGGTATGAGGATGGACCCCTAGAGGGCTACTCTTTTCTTTTTTTATATATTATTGTTTGTGCTGGCTTTCCCTGGCTCCCTCGCAGGGGCTCAGCTCCCACTAATACCACCTTCCCATGTCCAGGCTTATTCCCCCTGGGTGGAATCACAGAGCAGGCACGCCCTCCCCAGATCAGCTGTAAATTGGCCCTGGCTTATCCCCCCAGGGTAAGACCATGGGAGAAGGGCCTCACCCAGCAGACACAGTAGGCAGTGGAGGCTGCAGAGCAGAGTTTCACACTTTATCAGAGGCCGACATTTTCTATAAGCTTTATTGGGGGTTGGGATGCGTAATGACACCCAGCGTCCACCCCGGTCTCCACTGATAAGGTGTCAGCACTGTAGTTCCCCTAGCCACCACTAGGGGTCTGTAGCATTCCAAACACATAAACCCCCACCTCCTAGAGAAGGACAGCAGTCCCTAGGATGCTTGATCCTTCTCCCCTGACCAACCTTCCAACGTCCCGAGTCCATTCTTGAACTCAAGTCATTGGCATCACAGATGGATGCCCTGCCACTGCTTTGCTGGGCTGGAACCCAGAGATTCTTTCTGTTGTCAGGCGTATCCCCTGAGATGGATGAGGGTGAAATAGAAAAGCACTTGTCCACCAAAAAGAAATTGTGTATAGTGAAATTGCAGGGGCAGATACCTGAATCAGAAACTGGGAAGTTAACTGTGTTGATGAAATGTCTAAATGCTATAGAGGTTGCCTGGGTGCTGGAGGCCATAGAGGTAGAGAGAAAGGCAAGGCCTGGGCTATAGTGACAGTGTTTAGTGTGGCTTCCCCGGGAGGGGAGCAGAACCTGACCCTTTCTGGATCCCTGCACCAGATGCAAGGTTTAGGCCCTGGCAGGTGCCTACCCCATAGAATCTTGTAGGAAGTTGAGGATGTTTTTAGGGGTAAGACCTACTCCTGTGGGAGAGGAAGATTATGAGTCATGGATAAACTATGTGTTACCACTGCTCCAAGACTGGCAGTGCATTGAAGGGGAAAAATGGAAATGATTAACAGAGAGTATGTGGAGCCCTACCCTCAAAGCCATTTGGTCTCTCCAGACCACTAACCATGAGGCCAAGGTAGAGGACTATATAGCTGCCTTGGATAGTGCATTTGATAGCATAGAGACATGTGAAAACTTATGGTGAGGGCTCAGAGCAACATAGAAACATAGAAACATAGACTTTGATGGCAGATAAGGACCGCTAGGCCCATCTAGTCTGCCCATTTCCCTACCTACAGGATAGGCCGCAGATCCTAGTTAACCAACAGCCTATTTCTTCCTACCCCCCACAAGAATTGCCTTATGTCTGTCCCATGCATTCTTGAATTCTCCCACAGTTTTAGACCCCATAACCTCCTCAGGAAGGCTGTTCCATGCATCCACTACCCTCTCTGTGAAATAATACTTCCTCACATTGCCCCTGAACCGCCTCCTTCTATCTTTAAATTGTGTCCCCTTGTTCTTGCAAGTCTCTTTTTCTGAAAGATGCTACCCTCTTGGACTTTGTTGATTCCACTGAGGTACTTAAAAGTTTCTATCATGTCCCCCTTCTCCCTTCTTTCCTCAAGGGTATACATATTAAGCTCCTTTAGTCTCTCCTCATACGGCTTCTCTTGCAGACCCTGCACCATTTTAGTTGCCCTCCTCTGGACTGCCTCTATCCTGTCTATATCCTTGTGGAGATGGGGTCTCCAGAACTGGACACAGTACTCCAGATGGGGTCTCACCAACTGTCTGTACAGAGGGATAACAACTTCCTGTTTTCTGCTGATGATGCCTCTCCCTATACATCCCAGTATACCCCCAGCCCTCCCTACTGCCTTTTCACATTGCTTGCTAATCTTAAGATCATCTGATATGATTACCCCCAGGTCCCTTTCCTTTTTGTTGTTGTTACTACCTCCCCACCCATTGTGTATTCTTCCCCTGGGTTCTTGTTTCCCAGGTGCATTATTTTGCACTTCTTTGCATTGAATCCTAGCTGCCATACTTCTGACCATTCCTCCAACCTTGCCAAGTCCCTTTTCATCCTTTCCACGCCTCCTTGTGTATCAATCCTGTTGTAGATCTTTGTGTCATCTGCAAAAAGGCATGCTTTTCCTTCTAGCCCCTCTGCAATGTCACTGATGAAGACATTAAAAAGGACTGGACCCAATACTGAACCCTGCGGTACCCCACTAGTAACCCCTTCTTCAGAGTGGACCCCATTTACAATTACCTTCTGTGTCCTGTTGTCCAGCCAATGTTTTACCTAGGCTACCACCCTGGGTCCCACTCCAGGCTGGTTAATTTGACTATTAATCTTTGTGTGGACTGTGTCAAATGCCTTGCTAAAGTCTATGTAGGCCATGTCCACAGCCCCTCCCTGGTCTACTACTTTGGTCACCCAGTCAAAGAAATCTATTAGATTCGTCTGACATGACCTTCCCACTGTGAACCCATGCTGCCTTGGGTCCTGTGCTCCACTGGCCTTTAGGTACTCAACTATTCTTTCCTTCAGAAGTGACTCCATCACTTTCCCTACCACAGAGGTCAGACTGACAGGTCTGTAGTTTCCTGCCTCTGTCTTGGTCCCACTTTTGTGAAGGGGAATCACATCCGCCTTCCTCCAGTCCTCGGGTACCACACCATCCTCCCATGATTTATTAAAAAGAGTAGCCAGTGGTTTCACTGGTTCCTCCCTTAATTCTTTTAGAATTCTGGGGTGAATTCCATCAGGACCCATTGCTTTGTCCACCTTCAGTTTTAGGAGTTCATGCAGAACCCTTTCTTCTGTGAAAGGACTGGGATCGACCCCCATATCAAGAGTTGAAAGGACTGGGATCGACCCCCTATCAACCTGCCAGCAGAAGGGAGAGCTCTTCTCTGAATATATGCAGAGGCTGGAGAAGGCCCTGCAGAAGATATAAAGAAAATGGGGGATCCTGGCCTCTGTCCTGAATAAGACTAGGTTAGAACAAATACTAAGGGGTGCCCAGTACTCAGAGCTGTTGCTACTAAAGTTGGGCCTGAAAGACAAAATGAGTAATTCATGTCCACTTCAGGTGCTGCTTAGGGAAGTGAGAGAGGTGAAGGAAAGGGATGCCAAGTGGTGGTCCAAAACACTATAGTAGTAGCTGCTCAGGTCCAAGAAGCCACTCCCCTAGCTGTGGCTGAGATTTCTGAAGTGAAAAAGTTACTGAAAGAATGCAGGGAAATGTTGGATAGGGTAGGTGTTGATTCTACTGGGACACCTGAAGCTTCCGCTGAACATTCCACCCAGCCAGCCTCTGCCACCCTTCCCATGATGGGCATGGGGATGTCACCTACACTGCCTCCTGTAGTACCTCAGATTGAAGCCTGGTTGCAGGAACTGAGTCAGGCTGTTAATGAACTAATGACCCGGGGGTGGTAAAGGTAGGGGCTCCAGAACCAGTACCTATGGCCCAAGCAATAGCCCTAGTTTCCACTCTTACTCCTTTGCCATTGCTACAGTTTCCCCCTTCTATTCCCTTAGTGTACCCAGTGGCCCCAAGCTATCCCCCATCCTGACCACCTCCTGAGGCCTACTACCTTGGATAACCTAAGTGAGAATGGATAATTTGTTACCGGTGTGGCAGGAATGGTCATTACTGCCAAAGAACAGGCAGAGAACACCAAGAAGAAGGAGCTGCTGTTGTAACTATACTTCTTTACTGGGACTAAAGAACCAGAACTCTACTACTGGGACCTTCAATTTAGGGTAAAAAAAAAAAGTTAGTGTGTTTGTCTGAGTTGGCTGAAGTGAACTGCTATCTGTGCAGTTATCTAGGTGTTTGTCTCAGGTGGCTGAAGGAAATTGTTATCTGTGCAATTAACTTAAGTGTAGAAAGAGCTGTGAAGCAGGAGAAGTGGCTTAGCTAGAAGGAAGCCAGGTTTAAAAACTGCCCTTTATAGCTTCTGCCAGAAAACAGGCAGAGAACACCAAGAAGAAGGAGCTTCTGTTATAACTATACTTCTCTACTGGGACTATATTGCCCTCCTTCCCTCTTCTTCACCCTCCACCCTAAGACAGTTCTACTTTTATAGGTGCAGGATTTGACTGACAACAGGAACTTCCTGTTAGGGAGCAGGAAGTGAGTGATCACAGAGCCACAAAAGACTCATCATCCTAGAAGGAAAAAAGTAGCTCTCTGTCCCCCCCCTAGCTGCTGGAGGTCTGACTCTGAGCAAGTAAGGAGACTACTGAGAAATATAGGAACTTCTTGTCTCAGAACAGGAAGATCAGGAGTTTAATGGGCACATAAGTAGTAAGTAAGTAGGGAGAAAAATAAAAAAATAAACAGAGGAAAGAGTAAGTATTCCAAATAACAGTTAAGTGGACAGAAATAAGACATCATGGGAGTGGTGCAGTGCAGTGGTTGTGGAGCAGCAGTCTTCCGGGAGACATTCTGGAGGATGCGGTGTTGTCCCATCTGCAGGCATCTTTCTGGGCTGAGAGAGAAGGTTGCTCATCTTCAGACTGAGTTGGCCATGATTTGGGGAACCTCCTCTTCCACTCAGAGACCACAAGGGCCACTGCTGTTGCCTCAGAGGTTGCCAAGAAAGAGGAGCAGTTGGATCACAGTGGGATCAGGGAGGGTGAGGGTGGTGGAACAGAGGTGCATTCCTCCAGTTGTACCTCTCCACAATTCATATGCCAATCTGGCAAAGTGTGGTTCCTCTATGGAGGCACCTGCAGTGGAAACCAAGGAGGATGCTGGGAACTTCCACAAAGGAGACCCACAGGTGGGTGGCATGGGACCCCACAGGGGAAGGAAACAACTCCTTTTGGGGGACTCCATTGTTAGGAGGGTAGAAATGGGGGAGGAAGGGGAGAGGGAGGTAAGGTGCCTGCCTGGCACCGTGCCTTGAAGGGACAGGGAGCCACTCCTCAGGATCGCTGGAGCAGCTGAAGGGCAGAGGGAGCTGGATGTAATTGTCCACCTAGGGACAAATGACCTGGCTGAGAAAGGAATCAGAGCAGTGCAGGAAGAGTTTGTGGAGTTGGGGAGAGGCCTTAGACAAGTAGCATACACGGTAACCTTCTTGGAGGTGCTGCCTGTCTATGGCATGGATGAGGCTAGGGTGCTCCACACCATGGGATTCAATCAGTGGTTGAAAAACTGGTGCAGAGCTCAGGGATTTGGCATGATTAGGGACTGGGAGTCCACCTGGAGTGATGCAGGTCTATACTGGCATGATGGTCTGCATCTGTCCAGGAGGGGAACCAGGATCCTAGGTGATGGGTTTAAAATGCTTCATTGGCAAGCATTTAAACTAGCCAATGGGGGAGGCACCGGAATGGAGCAGGGAAATCCTAGCATCCCCCCCAAAAAAAAACAGGGTAGTAAGTGAGGTAAACACCAAGACAGAAATATCAATAGGCAGAAGGGCAGGGGTAAATGGAGAAAATGACAAAGGCAATAAGGACAGGGATGGGGCTAAAAAGGGTAAGGCCATCAAGAAATAGAGGGTAATGAGTACCAATACCAGTAGTCTGGGCAACAAGCTCCCTGAACTTGTGGCCTCGATGGAAGAGGGATGCCTGGATATTGTAGCAGTCACAGAAACATGGTACACAGATAACCATGACTGGGATGTTAACATACCAGGGTACACAACCTACAGGAGAGACAGGGAGGGTAGAAGTGGGGAGGAGTAGCTCTCTATGTAAGGGAAGGGATAAAAGCAATGGAACAAAAGAGTAAATAAGGAGGGTGGAGGCACTGTGGGTCACCTTAGAGACTGGAAATGGCACCACAATCTGCACAGAGGTTGTAAACAGACCCCCATGTCAGGGAGAGGGAATGGACTAGGATATGATAGAAGGCATCCTTAGGATGGCAGAGAAAGGGGAGATATTGTTGATGGGGGACCTGAATATGCCAGATGTTAACTGGAGCACCTTTGCTGCAGCCACATACAACAGCAGGGCCATTCTCAATGCCCTACAGGTGGCATGCCTCAGACAGCTAGTTTTAGAACCCACTCATGAGGGAGCCATCTTAGACCTTGTACTCCCAAATGGGGACAGTGAGAGTATCTCAGATCTTGAAGTGGGTAGCCATCTGAGAACAAGTGACCACCAAACTGTGTGGTTCAATGATAAACTCAGGTACAGAGTCAAGCCATACAAAAGTGAGGATATTGGACTTCAGGAAGGCTGACTTTGGCAAGATGGGAGAGTGCCTTAGAAAAGCACTAGCAAACAGGCTAGAAGGAGGGGTGGAGCAACAATGGGAAAACATCAAAACTGCCATCACAGAGGCAACAAGCCTTTATGTGAAGCAAAGAAAAATTCAAAATGAAAGAAACAGCCACTATGGTTCTCAAAAAGAGGTGGTGGGAAGGTTAGGGAAAAAGATAGCATTTAGGAAGTATAAGGAAACACAGAAGGAGCAGGACAGAGAACTGTACCAGTTAAGGCAAAGGAAGCAGGGAGGGAAGTCAGAATAGCAAAGGCCCAAACTGAGGAAAAGATAATGAACTCGGTTAAGAAGGGGGATAAAACCTTTTATAGGTACATCAGGGAGCATCGAAAGACAAAGGGAGGGATAGTGAGGTTGAATAGAAAGGATGGTGGGTGGGCAGAGAGGGACAGTAAAAAGGCAGGGATACTGAATGAATACTTCTGCTCAATATTCACAAAAGAGGAGGAGGGGGAAGTGCCTAATCCAATTAAAAGAAGCACTCTGCATAGGGGGTCAATCCCAGTCCTTTCACAGAAGAAGGGGTTCTAAAAGAGCTCCTAAAACTGAAGATGGACAGAACAATGGGGCCTGATGGAATTCACCCAAGAAATCTAAAAGAATTAAGGGGAGAACTAGTGACATCACTGACTACCCTTTCTAACAAATCATGGCAGGATGGTGTGGTACCTGAGGACTGGAGGAAGGTAGATGTGATTCCTCTTCACAAATGTGGGAGCAAGACAGAGGCAGGAAACTACAGATCTGTCAGTTTGACATATATGGTAGGGAAAGTGATGGAATCACTTCTGAAGTAATGAATTGGGTACCTAGAGGAAAGTGGGGCAAAGGACCCAAGGCAGTATTGGTTCACAGTGGGAAGGTCATGTCAGAAGAATCTAATTGATTTCTTTGACTGGGTGACCAAAGTAGTAGACCAGGGTGGGGCTATGGATATGGCCTTCCTAGACTTTAGCAAGGCATTTGACACAGTCCAGCACAAAGGATAAATAATCAAATTAACCAGCCTGGGAGTGGTGCCAGGGTGGTAGCCTGGGTAAAACGTTGGCTGACAACAGGACACATAAGGTAATTGTAAATGGAGTCCACTCTGAAGAAAGAGGGTTTACTAGTGGGGTACCACAGGGTTCAGTTCTGGGTCCAGTCCTTTTTAATGTCTTTATAAGTGACATTGCAGAGGGTCTGGAGGGAAAAGTATGCCTCTTTGCAGATGATACATAATCTATAACAGGGTTGATACACAAGGAGGTGTGGAAAGGATGAGAAGGGACTTGTCAAGGTTGGAGGAATGGTCAGAAGTATGGCAGCTTGGATTCAACGCAAATAAGTGCAAAATAATGCACCTGGGAAACAAAAACCCAGGGGAAGCTTAAACAATGGGGGGAAGGTAGTAACAACAACAACATTGGAAAAGGACCTGGGGATGATCATATCAGATGACCTTAAGATTAGCAAGCAATGTGAGAAGGTAGTAGTGACGGCTGTGAGGAAAGTGGGATGTATAGGGAGAGGCATCACACCAGCAGAAAACAGGAATATGTTGTCCCTCTGTATAGACAGTTGGTGAGACCGAGTCTGGGGTACTGCATCCAGTTCTGGAGACCCCGTCTCCACAAGGACATAGACAGGATAGAGGCAGTCCAGAGGAGGGCAACTAAAATGGTGTGGGGTCTGCAAGAGAAGCCATTTGAGGAGAGACGAAAGGAGCTTAATATGTATACCCTTGAGGAAAGGAGGGAGAGGGGGGACAGGATAGAAACTTTTAAGTACCTCAGTGGAATCAACAAAGTCCAAGAGGGTTGCATCTTTCAGAAAAAGAGATGTGCAAGAACAAGGGGACACGATTTGAAGATAGAGGGGGAACGGCTCAGGGGCAATGTGAGGAAGTATTTTTTCACCGAGATAGTGGTTGATGCATGGAACAGCCTTCCTGAGGAGGTTGTGGGGTCTAAAACTTTGGGAGAATTCAAGAATGCATGGACAGACATAAGGCAATTCTTGTGGGGGGTAGGAAGAAATAGGCTGTTGGTTAAATAGGGTCTACAGTTTTTCCAGTAGGTAGGGAAACGGGCAGACTAGGTGGGCCAAACCATCCTTATCTGCCATCAAAGTCTATGTTTCTATGTTTCAATGTTTCTGTGTTACTGGAGAAGTGCCAGTCCCCCAGCGGATCCCCTTTAAGTGCCTAACAGACTGTTGGGCAAGGAAGGAAAGCCACAGGAAATTTTAGTGGGGCCCAGTAAAGGAGTGTACGAGTCCCATGCAGGTCCAGCTCCATAGCTAATGTAAAGCCTCTTCAGTGAAAGCCGCCTCAATTGCCCCTTGATCAGCATTGGCTTGTGGGGCCATCAACAGAAACCCTTATCACCACAGAGGGAGTTCCACCAATATCATACTTGATAGTGCCTCCCAGGTCAGTATCGTCTTCAAGACCAGGTGTGATAGACACTTATCTCACCTGGAGTTGCAGCCTTTGGAAGGACTACACATGAGGGGGCTTAGTGAGAAGTCTTATCCCTACCTTGGATATGTCATAGTATGGATCACTTTCTCCACTAACATGGTTGGAGTGGGAGATGCAGTTGAGACTCTGGCTTTAATCTATTCAGAGACTGGTGTGTATGATGGGATACCTGTGTTGGTGGGCACAAATGCTCACATGTTCAGGAGGATCTCTCAGCTTTGCCAAGCCAGAGAAGCAGAACAGCAAGGGAGAAAATTACTTATTCACCCGGTGGTCCAGGAGGCCTATAAGAGACAGGGGCAAACCCCCTTGAAGATGTAGATGAGTCTGTGGGCATAGTTTGGAGGAGAGATGCAGAGAAGATTGTATTGCCACCCAACGCGAAGTGTAACATCAATGGAGTAGTGCTGTTAAAAAAGGAGGTAAAATTTTTATGCTAGATGCCCAGAGGAACACAGATTGCCACCTGGATTATTAGTGAAACCCAGTGTCTTACCAGCATAGGCACATGCCTATGTTTGAAGAGTGACAGTGCAGGTGAGGAACACAACTGACAGATAAGTGGTTGTCTCAAGGGGCTGGACATTAACCAGGGTTTACTGTGACAACACAGTTGTGCAGCCTGCAGCTCCAGGGAGAAGAGATTATGGTGCCATTGACCCTGGCGTATTTTATTTGAGTAACTCCCTATCCGGAGGAGCGAAGGAGCATGTCAGAAGAAGTTGGCTACCAGGACAAAAGTGTTTTCATTACATGAGTGGGATGTTGGCTGCATTATGGGAGAACAACATTGCATACAGCTCACAGATGAGCACCCCTTAAGGGATGGATCCAGATGGCTTGCCCCTGCTGACATAGATAATACACCAAGGCACCTTCAGGAGATGCTGGCTGCAGGCGTCATCCAGGAGTTCAGAAGTCCATATGCATCGCCTATAGCTGTGATGAGGAAAAAGGGTGGAGCTATTAGGATGGACGTGGACTACCACACCTTGAACAATTGCACTGTGCAAGATCAATGTACGATGCCATGAATACAAGATGTTCACTGCTTGAACATCAGTCAGTGGTTTTCAGTTTTGGACTTAAGAAGTGGGTGTTACCAAATTCAGATGGCCCTTCAGGATCAGGAGAAGACATCTTTTATATGCCCCTAGATTTTATGAATTTCTGAGAATGCCTCAGGGCATTTCAACCACCCTGCAATGTTTCAGTGCTTTATGGAAAAGGCTGTGGGGGACATGAATATGCTGGAGTACTTGGTTTACTTGAACAACATTATTGTGTTCGGGAAGATGCTGAAAGGGCATGAGTCACGGCAACTCAAGGTGTTAGACAGGCTGGAAGAATTTGGCCTGAAGCTCTCTGTTGACAAGTTTCAGTTCTTCCAGGCCTCAGTCAAATATGTTGGACACATCGTCTCTGCCAAGGGCATTCAGACTGACTATATCACCCCAGTAAAGTGGAGGCCCTCACCACCTGGACAAAACCCAGAAACCTGAAAAAACTACAATGTCTTCTTTTCTTTTGTGGGTATTACCGGAGATTCATGAGGGACTACACCAGAGTAGGCAGGCCTCTTTTGAACTTATTACAGGTGTATCCTCCAACTAAGAGCAAGAAGGCCCCTTCTCCTGTAGACCAAGCTGAACAGCCTAAATATTTTCGTCCATCTGAACCTTTTGGTTTTCAGACCTCTCAGTGGACTGGGGACTGTGACAGTCTTTCAGGACATTATATATTGTTGACTCATGCACTGGTGCTTACCTATGCTGACCCACAGAAGCCATATATCCTACATACAGATGCAAGTTTCAGTGGCCTATGGCAAGTATTGTATCAAGAATATCCAGAGGGTCTGCGCCTGGTGGCACATGCAAGCCGAAGTCACAACCCCTTGGAAAGGAGGTGTGCCGTCCACAAGCTGAAATGTTTGGTGTTGAAATAGGCTATGGGTCTGCTCATGAAAAAGGGTTACCAATGCTCACCATACAGTGCATGGCACATTTTTAAAAATCAAGAACTGTCATATGTTTTTGACTAAATCTGAAAGCTGGCTATATGTGCAGATAAATAACATAACTATAGAATTCTAGGGTATCCATATTTTTTTGATGGGATGTCTCCCTCCATTTTGTTGCTTTCTTTACCTGAAAAGAGTGACATGCAAAACCACGTTTTCTAATTGTTTTTGCAGCGTTATTTACTGTTTTCCCTTAATAAAGTAAGTCTGCTTACTAATCTGGAGTTGTTTTTTATTATCTGTACTTTATGGCTTATTGTAATGCTCCATTTTATGTTGCTTGCACGCATGTTCAAGAAACATAGTGCCATCATCAGAGTTTTCGGGGTGTGGCACCGGCTTCCAACTCAGTCAGTGTGTTTGCAGGCATGGCCCCAGTTCCCCAATCACTGCAGCAGCTGTCTATGACAGCAGTTGAAAATGCAGTGGTCGTACAGTTGAAAGGAGAGCTCCGCTTCAGTGAGCAGAGCTCCCCACACACCTGCGCAAGCATGCATGCTGCGTGCTGATGTGCTCATCCCCCATGCACACACTGTGGCCAACAGGGGTGCCCAATCCCCGTTGGCTCCACGCCTTCCCCCACAAAAGCTGTCCAGGTGCCATGCTGGGAGCCTACCCCAGTGTGGCAAAAACTGTTATAGCTGACAGGGGTGTCCAATCCCCTGCTGGCTCCACAGATGCACGCCCCCCCAAAAGCTTTCCAGGTGCCATGCTGGGAGCCCACCCCAGTGTGGCAAAGCTTGTTATAGCTGACGGGGGTTCCCAATCCCCCGCCGGCTCCATGGCTGCACGCCCCCCCAAAAACTTTCTAGGTGCCACGCTGGGAGCCCACCCCAGCATGGCAAAGCTTGTTATGGCCAATGGGGGCACTCGATCCCCCGTCGGCTCCAGCTCCCTCATACAGTTTTCCAGCTGCCACGCTGGGAGCCCACCCCAGTGTGGCAAAGCGTCCCCGACGTCCTTAATAAAAAAACCTGTAAACAAAAAAGTCCTCGTAGTCTCCTGCCCCACAACCCGCACCCACCTAATGCGCACCCTGCCTCCCCACACCCCACCACCCCATACTACCTCCGAGCATGGCGTGACGGTCTTCGTGGACCGGGAACGCTCTGCACTCTTCAAAGCTGACCGCAAACTGAGGAAATGCCAGTGAACTGTATAATGGAATAAATAGGGTTTTCAACTTTGTTGCATATCTCAGGCATTTTGGAATTTTGGGCCCAAATTTTCAACATGGGGTTTTAGGACCCCTCCACCTGAATTGTTGCGCAGTCATGGCTATTAGGCCAGAAGAGTGATTTCATGGTCACTGCATGAAATCACCTTTCAGGACAAATTAATGAAATGACACTGCCAGTGTTCATAAGGTGGGCTCTCAAAAGTCTATGTTGAAAATTTGGTGAAAATTTTCTAAAAATGACTGTTTTATGAGCGTGCGTTGCGCAGTTCCTATGCATGCTCATAAGTTGGCAAATTTTCAATATTTTCAATCCAGATTTTCAACATTACCATTTTACCACACCTCCTTTTGAGCAGTACAGCTGTCATTTTTCACATCTCACCCAAAACGTGTTTCCGCCCATGTAGCGCACAATGGTGCAGTCAGTGTGCGAAATCAATGTGTGGGGCACATTAAGAAAATCACAGTGACACTGTTCATGAGCAGAGGTCTTAAAATGGCTATGTTGAAAATTTGGTGAAAAAAATTCCTAAAAATGATTGTTTTACACGCGTGTGTTGTGCAGTTCCTACCCACGCTCGTAAGTTCGCAAATTTTTAATATTTGCACTCCAGATTTTCAACAGTACCATTTTACCACACTTCCTTATGAGCAGTACAGCTGTCATTTTTCACATGTCACCCAAAATGTGTTTCTGTGCATGTAGCACACTATGGCGCAGTCAGCGTCCGCAATCAATGTTTGGGACAGATTAAGAAAATCACAGTGACACTGTTTATGAGCAGAGGTCTTAAAATGCCTATGTCAAAAATTTGGTGAAAAAATTCCCTTCAGCCATTCTGCGATGTTACTAATGAAGACCCTGCAGTACCCCACTGGTCACCCCGTCTCCCTAGACTGCACCCATTTACCACCACTCTCTGCCTCCTGTCTGTTAGCCAGTTTCTAACCCAGTTTACCACCATTTCCCTCATGCCCAGCCCACCCAGCTAGTTTATCAGCCTCCTATGTGGGATGGTGTCAAAGGCTTTGCTGAAATCAAGGTAAGCATTGTCCACTGCCCTGCCCTAATTCACTTCCTTTGCCACCCAGTCAAAGAAATCAACCAGATTTGTCTGACATGATGTCCCCACTGTGAATCCATGTTGTCTATGGTCCTGGGCTCCAATGGCTTCTAGATGCCCCACTATCCTTTCTTTAAGCTATGCCTCCATGTTCTTCCTCACTACTGAGGTGAGGCTGAATGGCCTATTGTTCCCTGCCTCCTTCCTGCTGCTGCATTTGTGTAGAGGGACCACAAGTGCCCTCCTCCAATTCACTCATGTTGAATGACTCAGTGAACATGGCTGCCAGAGGTACTGCTATCTCCATTCGCAGTTCTCTTAATATCCTTGGGCGTATGTCATCTGGTTCCATCACTTTGTCCACCTTCAATTTAGTGAGCTCCTGCAGGACTCTTTTGCCTTTGAATGGACTATTGTCCACCTCTTCACCCCCTTGGCAACTGCTGTACTGCTGTGGCCCTTGCCCCTCCCACTCTTCTGTGAATACTGAGCGGAAAGACACAGTGGATGACTTGGGAGGAAGGCATGGAACTATCACTTCCAAATACCTAAACAGCACATACAAGCAAGCAACATTCGGCATTGACAAATGCTTGTTAATTGGTGCAACTTTGTATTTAGTGTGATGAACGTAACAGTTGGTGTCACAGCATGTTACATTCGCACACATGGTCCCCAAATCTGAAATTGTCCTATTTTCACTTTAAATTATTTTCTGGCTGCTCTCCCAGTTTGCCTCCTTGTGATAATTGAATGTGTTACTGCCTGATCTAGCTCTCTCACGAAGAAGGCAACCTTTGACCCTCACTTTACTTGAAGTCATGTCACACCCAATGTTTATCTGTCAGTCTGTGACAGTTGCAAAGTCATAACCTGTCCCACAGAACCAAGCAGCAGCTATAGAGGGAGGAGCTGAGTTGTGGTTTAAAACCCATTGTTTGCATGTGGCTCCTCCATTTTGTAGGGCTACATTCCATGAAGATAAGAACTGCATGCAACAACGAGGACTGCAGTTACATTCATCACAGGTAGGCTTTGATTACCATCATTCACTGATTGTGGGGCAAATTTTCAGAGAACAATTCCAGTGACAATTGCATGTCTAGGGAAAGTGCTGGGCATCAGTGTAAAAGGGGTTATATGTACTGTGTATATGAGGTGGTGGGTTAAAATAGATTTTCTTTGTGGTGTCACTCGTTTCATTCACCACGATCTATAGTGTCAGACATCACATCTGCCAGTACTGTTATTATTGTCAAATTTCTCCAGGTTTTGAAACACTATGGCAGTTATTAGTAGTAGCAGCATGTTAGCCATGAGGCATGTTCAGTAAAATTTTAAAACTGAAACAAATGTATGGTGTCACTTGCTACATTCACCATGTTGTGTGGAGTTAAGCATTACACTTGCCAGCAATGTAATTGTTGAAATTTGTCATGTTTTGTAACTGTATGTCAGTCAGTAGAAGTAGTATTTTAGTTGTTAGACAAGTTTAGTACAGTTTTAGTAAGTGAAACATAGGTGTGGCGTCACTTGTTATATTCACCATGGTATATGGAGTCAAACATCACACGTGTCAATCACATTGTTATTGTCAATTGTCTTCAGGTTTTGTAGCACTATGTCAGTCATCAGTAGTAGCATGTTAACCGTTAGGCATGTTCAGTAAACTTTTTTCTACTGAAACAAATGTGCAGTGTCACTTGTTACATTCACCGGTGTCTGTGGTGTCAAACATCACACCTTTCACTACTGTTATTATTGTCAGATTTCTCCAGGTGTTGTAGCACTGTGTCAGTTATTAGTAGTAGTATGTTAGTCACTAGGCATGTTCAGTAAACTTTGTAAAACTGAAACAAATGTGTGGTGTCACTCGTTACATTCACCACGGTATGTGGTGTTAAGCATCACACTTGCCAGTAATGTAATTGTCAAATTTGTTCATGTTTTATAGCAATATGTCAGTCAGTAGCAGTAGTATGTTAGTTGTTAGGCATGTTTAGTACAGTTTTAGTAAGTGAAACATAAGTATGGTGTCACTTGTTACTTTCACCACAGTACGTGGTACAAAACATCAAAGTTGCAATTAATGTAATGTAAATCTTGTAAATATGTGTTTCTTGTGTTTTAATATAGCTCATTACATATGTTTATAAAAGGTTTTACTACTAAAATAAATGTCTTGTGTCAGGTGTTACATTTACCATGGTGTGTGGTGTCACTTGTTACACTCACCACAATCACAGTTCTTTTATCTCAGGAATCTGTGAGGCTTTTCTTTCCCAATATGTTTCTTTTTTCATACTTGATCATAATATCTTGAAATGCATCACAAATGTAATCTAGAAGTAATTTAAAATGTGACCCTCATGTCACACTTTGGTAACCCTTTCATAAACAGACCCTATTCGGACCAATTTAATGATTACCTGTATGGCGTGAAGATTACTGTGAAGACCGATAACAACCCATTTACTTATGTACAGACCACAGCCAAACTAGATGCAGCTGGCCACTGGTGGTTGTCGGCTCTGTCTACCTTTGACTACAGTGTAGAGTACCAGCCTTGGCTGAATAATATAGATGTTGATGCCTTGTCCTGATGCCCTTTAACTCGGGAGGCTGAGCATTCTAGCTGGGTCAAGATACCTGAACAAGTGGTAGAAGCTTTGTGTAAGAAATTTGATGGTGACAAGCCCCCTTCTCTCAAAGATGCCCCTCATTTGGTGTACTGCCTAGGAGCATCTGGAAGTTGCCTTCCTATATCCTGCTGCCATTTGACCACCTTGGACATGAGGTCTTTGCCCCAGCTGACTATTCAGTACTTACAAAAAGAGCAGCAGGACAGTTCCATCATGGGGGAGAGAATTCATGTGCTTCAGAGAAAAGGAGATCCAGTTCAAGTAATAGCGAGTGATCCTCATGGCCCTTTATTATCAGGAGAATGGTCGAAGTTGCAGCCAAAGAAAGGTTTGCTTTCCCAAGTGACTCAGGACCAGCAGGGAAGCCCTGTGTGCAGCTGGTATTGCCTGACTGCTTCCAAGGCCTGGTGATGAAATCTCTACACAATGATATGGTCCTCTAGGGCAGCTAACGCACCCTGGAATTGGTGAAGAGCAGATTTGATTAGCCCAAGATGGGAGTTGATGTAGAATATTATTGCAAGAACTGTCGGTTGTATATCTAGAGGAAAGCATAGAAACATAGACTTTGATGGCAGATAAGGACTGCTTGGCCCACCTAGTCTGCCCATTTCCCTACCTACAGGATAAGCTGCAGATCCTAGTTAACCAACAGCCTATTTCTTCCTATCCCCCACAAGAATTGCCTTATGTCTGTCTCATGCATTCTTGAATTCTCCCATAGTTTTATACCCCACAACCTCCTAAGGAAGGCTGTTCCATGCATTCACCACCCTCTCTGTGAAAAAATACTTCCTTACATTGCCCCTGAGCCCTCTCCCTCTATCTTCAGATTGTGTCCTCTTGTTCTTGCACATCTCTTTTTCTGAGCACTTCCCCAAAAGGCTGCCCATTAGTTAACATCAGTACCAGTACACCAATGGAATTAGTGTGCATCAGTTTTTTCATGTTGGAACCAGACTCCAGGAATATCTCCAACATATTAGTGGTTACATACCATTTCACCCAATCCGCCCACTTTTACCCCACCAAGGACCAGAAGTCGTCCACAGTGGCCAAAGTGTTGGTCGAGAAGTTTTTTGCCCACTACGAAGCACCTCAAAGAATCTATTCGGACTAGGGATATGATTTTGAGAGCCAATTGATAAAAGAGATCTTGTCCTTATGGGGTGTCAGAAAGTATTGAACCACACCTTACCACCCCCAGGGTGACCTACAACCCGAGAGATTCAACAGAAGGCTACTAGACATGCTGGGCACCTTGGATCCAAGATACAAGCGTACCTGGAGCCAACGAGTAAGCACTTTTGTCCACACATGCAATTGCACAAAGAATGACACCACAGGTTTCTCTTTCTACCATCTTATGTTTGGGAGGGAGGCCCGCTTTCCCATGGACCTGTGTTTTGGAGTGTCAGTGGATGGCATCAAAGAGAATGAATATTTGCAATAGAGTTGTCAGAACCCTCTAAAGTTCTGGGTTCTAGTTCTAGTCTAGAACTTTTGAAAAAGTTCTAGGGTTCTAATCTTTTTTAAAACTTTTTAGAACTCGAACCCTATTTTTTAATTGTGCTGCCAGTAACGAAGATAGTAATAAAATACATGTAAAGAAAAAACTGTTCAATATAAGGGGAAGAGAAATTATCATGTGTGACATTGATAGGAATACAACTAGGTTTATCTATGGTTTCTTCTGTTTGCTAAAGCCAGCAACTTAATACGTAACAGGCCCACCCACCCACCCACCCATATGTTAAAAGTTTTCCTGCTGCAGCTGCATCATAGTTCCTTAGTGAAAAAAGTGGCACATTAGCCATTTATGTACTCAGTTAAATATACTTGTCATGAAGTATGAGAAACATAACTGATATTACCGAATTTCAGCTATTTGCTGCTTTCTGTTTTAAATGAGTAAATCAGAAGTTGCTATGTTTAAAATAAAGCTTTTATAACAAAGTCAAGCCAAGGTACTGCAGCTGCAGCATGTGGAACTGTTGCAAAACACATTGGGCTGGATATTCAAAAGGGTTGCGCCATGCGCAAGTCTGAAATTGTGCCATTCTGCCATATTCAGCAGGAGGCAGTTGCGCCCCCCAAGGCAAGTTGAGCAACAGCACAATGCAAATGAATGCATGCGCAACCGGAGGGGGAGGAACCATGCATTAACTGCACAGCCCGATATTCAGCCGGGCTGTGCAGAGTTGCACAGGCGCAACCCCCAACCTGTGCCTGCACAACTTTGAGCCTAAAAAAAGTTGAGGGCCACCCACAGGTGAGCTTCCGCATTGCAGGGCGCAACACAGCAGCTGCCACCTGTGGCTGGCCCTCAACCTACTCCCTGTGCCCCTGCAGTCTGATCGCAGGCGAAAGTGTAAAAAATCCCCCACCCCCGACTGGCCAGATTGCGGGCAAAAGCAGAAAAGCCCCCACTGGCCCGATCGTGGGCAAATGTATCAGAAAGCACCCCCCACCAGCCCGATCCCGGGCAGCAAAGTGTTCCCCGAAACATATCCTGGTGATCCAGTGGACCGCTAAGCCCGATCGCGGGCTGAAGTGTAATAAACCCCGAGCGTATCCCTGGTGGTCCAGTGGAAGCCCGATCGCGGGCTGATGGTGTAACCACCCCTCGAACATATTCCTGGTGGTCAGTGGACGCTAAGCCCGATCGTGGGCTGCATAATGTCGAAACCCCCGTGCCCAAGACCATATCCCTGGTGATCTAGTGTCCCTCTGCCCACCACCCACGGAGCCCCCCACCGCTCCCCGCGGCGGTGGGTGGCAGCATCCAACTGCCTGCCACCCTGCCGCCTGCCGATGACTTCCCGGTAGGGCGCATGCCGTTGGCTCTTGCCTGCACCAATGGTGGTGCAGCCTACCCGAACAATCGTCGATGGCGGGGTGTGAAGCGGAATGAAGATGCTGCCGCCCACTGGCTGCGCGGCGAGCGGGTGGTGAGCTTGTGGTGGGTGGGTAGGAGGACACTAGATCACCAGAGATATGGTCTTGGGGTTTACATAATGCAGCCCACGATCAGGCTTTATGTCCACTGGACCACCAGGGATAAGTTCTGAGGGATCAACATATTCAGCCCACGATCGGGCTTTGCAGTCCACTGGACCACCAAGGATAAGTTCTGGGGTTCAACATATGTCAGCCCGCGATCAGGCTTTATGCGGTCCACTGGACCACCAGGGATAAGTTCTGGGGGTTCAACATAGTCAGCCCACGATTGGGCTTTGTGGTCACTGGACCACCAGGCATAAGTTCTTGGGGGCACTTGCTGCCCGCGATCCTGCTGGTGGTGGGGGTTATGTCGCTTTGCCGGCGATCGAGCCAGTGAAAGTGAGATTTACTCTTTGCCACAATCGGGCTGCAGCGTCGATCCCGGACGGCTGCTGCCTGGCAGGGCACCAGGTGCAAGTCCTCGAGATCGGCGCACCTGCATGCTAATGGCATGCAAATGGAGCCATAAACAGATGCAAATGGCCCCGTGCCTTGCATGAATTATGGCCCCATTTGCATGTCACCTTTTGAATATCAGACATTTGCGCATGGCGCAATGGTACTAGCGCCACCACAAGTTGAATGCTCACCTGACCACTGTGTTACGCATAGTGGCTGTGGCGGGGGTGATATTCAAAGAGTTGCTCAATAGCGCAACTCCTTTGAATATTGCCCCGGCCACACCCCTGCGCAACTATTTTGCTCAGTGCAAGGGCTTGCGCCTAAGAATAGCGCAGTTTGAATATCCAGCCCATTATGTCATAACGTAGTCAGTCAAGACATTTGAATAAAAAAAATATGTCAGTCATTGTTGCTGGCAAAAAATGCATGCAATTTTCTAAGATAATGCATACATATACCAACATTCTTGTTGGCAAATTGAAGTAATACATACAACTTTCTAAAATAATGCATTTTTCCAGTTGATACATCAATAAAATCTGTATTTCAGTGACGTAAATAAAAAAGTGGTTTCCTCACCACATACTAACTTAAGGAACATTTAATGTAGCTGCAGCAGTTGGCATGTGATGTTTAAGGGACAGTGTCTGTCAACCCCATTATGTATCAAATTATCACTAATTGTAAAGCAAAAACACTTTAAGATAGGTCACATTCTGTGAAAACTGCTGATGCAGATTTTCTTTTATTTCTGATTCCTTTATTCTTTTTAAAGGGATAGGACACTTGTGCTAGGTGGCAGCGGTTTGCAATGTATTTAATAAGGAAAAAAAAAAAATATATATATATATATACTGTATATATATTATATCTATAGTAGGTTCCACAGTAGGCAATTCGTACAGCCCTCCCATGCCATCGGTCTGTCATCATCTTTTTCCTCACCATCCCAAGCTGATCACGAATCTGTAAATGAAACGACTAAAACAACACCCCACCCTTTCACCCCAGCACCCATTCCACTTTTCTTCCACCACCCTCATCCATGCAGTAGCACCCATGCCACCCTTACATCCATGTTAAAACCAACCCACAACCCTCACCCACCCTCAAGCACATATTCCACCCTTCTCCCTCACCTAAATGTTTAAACTACCCCACACTTAGTCATGAACTACCGTTCATGTCACCCTTCTCCATCCCGCACCCATGCTAAAACCCACTCCCCCAACCATCACCCTTGTACTAACAACTATGCCATGTTTCTCCCTCCTGCATCCATGCTAAAACCAACCTCCACTCCAACCCTTTCCCACCCTCCAGCGCCCATTCTACCCTCCTCCCCCCTCTCAAATGCTAAAACTACCACATGCTTACTCAAGAAAAATGAAACTCTTGCCTCCAAATGAGCCATACTTAACTGTTTCTTAATAAACAACACTTATGTGAAAAACTGTCTTTTCAATTGCTTTCTTCTTATGGACAACATTCTGTACAGTTCTCTTCATGGCACCAGTAATTTGAGAGTTGTTACTATCATGCCATGGTCTGTGTACAACAGAATGTTAAACACAAGTTATTGTGGAATGAGATCTATGCTTACAGAATGATATGTGCTCAACCTTGACATAGGTAAAACTCCAGATGACTCTGTTTCCCAGAAGAGACTTGTAACAGGATGCTGCCCACAGAAACATAACAATATAAAATACAGTTTTTCCCATAATTTTTTATTCAGTAAAGTAAGTTACATATGGATCATTTTGGTTAATGGCTAACATTTCTGTAATTGAAAAAATAATAAACAGCTACCAATTAGAACTCATTGTTTTATCCTCTTTAAAATTGAAAAATAGACCACCCCCGGTCCCACCCCCTACGGATGCACCACAAAGTCACAGAATGTAAATCCAAAAATATATGTTTGCGCTTTAACTATAAATAATATGATACAGAAATGATTGACATGACAGTGTCCCTTTTATGCCAAATTTGGGCCTGTTCCCACTGATGTTAAAATTGCCCTGTATATAAAACTTGTTGACTTTAGACCCTAGCTAGAGAGCAGTTTGCCATGAAATTGTGACATTTTGGAGGGTATATAGTCCAAGATAGTAGATCTGAGAAAGGAGAGAGACAACCAAAGTCATCACAGTTTGTAAAAGTTTCCTTTTTTGTCCAGAGAGGCTCTGTCCCACACAATATTTACCAGCCACCACCATCTCAGTTATCATCACCATCAACATCCACAACATCAATCACTTCAGGATCAGTTTGTATACTCTTGTAGGGATACAAAAATCGTGACTTATTAATTTTAACAAAAGTTAACGTGTGTACATTTTCTGGCAGCAACCTATTTCTGGTGTCTGTCACAATATTGCCAGCTGTACTAAACATGCATTCTGAAGAGACACTTGTTGCAGGACAACCAAGATATTTGCAGGATTCATCATACATCTCTGTCCAAATCGACTTTTTTGATCTCCAGTATTCAAAAGGGCATGCATCAATAGGAATAGGCAGTTTTTGCAGGTAACTGTCTACCATGATGGACAGCAACCGCTCAGAAGAGGAATCAGCATAAGCTGGTATGGCAGCAATTTGGGAAAGGTTTTGCCACAGATTTAGCTTGCTACTAAAGGTTGAAGAAGTGGCAGTTGTGGAACAACTACTGTTAATGTTTGGTGACTTTTACAGTTCTGTATCCCTTTGTGAAGATGAACCTGCATGTTGTGGTGATGACAACCTGAGGGTACTGTGCATCTGTGTTTGACTCCTGTGACTGCTGCAGCTCATCTAGCAACAGACATTTGTACTGCTCTATATCATCTGTTTTTGGAAGATGTATAGCCTTGAATCTGGGATCTAAGAGAGTTACAAGGATGTGGTGTTTTGATTTCATCATTGCAACTAATTTGTCATTAGTTTTGAAGCACTTGCTCATTCTCTTTATGAGATTCCCATGATACAGCCGACATGTTGTCTGAGCTTCAGATCTGTCTTTTTCTATTTGTAGATTTAGAACACTAAGATGATGTGAAATCAGCATTATGAGTGGGATAGCCTGACTCAGAGATGCACCTTTAGAAGACATGCCCCTTGTAGCTGTCTCAAAAGGAGCTAGGATGCAGCACACTGTCTCCCTTAATTTCCACTGCAGCACAGACAGCATAATGCCATCTCCATTCCAATAATGTAACTGGAGCAATACTCATGTACACCTTGCTTTTGCTCCAAGAGGCGCTGCAGCATATAAAGCATTGAGTTCCAACCAGTGGAAACATTTTGAATCAGCTTTTGCTGGGGCAGCTTGTTTTTTTTGCAGTTTGGACAATGTCTGTGTAGCCTTGGTTGAATGTGAAAAGTGAGTCACAATGTTTTTGCAAACAGCAATCATACCATCCACTTGTGTTTCCCTGCTGAGAAACCCCATGACAATTAAATGTAAGCAACATGCAAAGCAAGAAGCATGCATAAATCCTCCATCCTGTACTGCTTTCAAGACGTTGGCTCCATTGTCACTTACTATGAAGCCACATTTTAGACCATGAGAATAAACCCATTCATCAAGGAGGTCATTTAGTTCCTGCAAGATGTTTGCAGCTGTATGACTTTGCCCAAACTTCTTTATATGCAACAGCGCCATCTTTTGGGGTGTCTTTGTTTTTGAAGAAGCACAAGAAAATGTGACCCAATGAGTGGTAAGGGACATGTAATCTATGCTTTGAGTGTTGGTCCACATATCTGTTGTGACATGAATAACCCCATCCTCTGCAGTTTTAAGTGCAAGCATCACTGTCGCTTTTAAAGCCTGATAAATGTTTGGTGTTTCAACATAGGAAAAGTACCTTCAATGAGGAACATTGTAATGAGGCTCTGCTAGTTTCATGAGCTCCCTAAAATCCTCATGATCTACCAAAGAGTATGGGAGAAGGGCTCCGGCTAACAGTTCACCAATTCTGTGATTAAGATGAAGGGTCTTTGGATGAATTTTAGTAAAGGTATTCTTCCTTTCAAATGCCTGAGACAGTGTTAGCTGTTCACAACATGTCCCTGCTGGTTTATTATACACTGTGCTTTGATGGGCAGATGGATGCTGAGATGGTGGACTAGGACTTATACATTCAGTGCCATCACTGGATGTGCAACTCGTACTAATGGTGCTGGCATTGGTGGTAACAGTGATCCTAGCGCTGGCAGTGGTTCTGTCTGCATCAAGTTCAGACAATTCAGTATCCATTTCAGATTCCTGACCCTTCTCACGTGTGGTCTGGAAGGTGGAGGACATGGGTTTTGGATGAACAAACAAAACTGAATGCTTTTTCAGATGGCGTTTAAGAGCTGTAGTGCCAAGGCATGACACAACTTTACCACGGCTTACAGTCTGTTTACACAGGGAACAAATTGCTCTGCATGGATCAGTTTTACTGACAGAGAAATAATTTCACACCTCAGATGTGATAGATTTTGTTTGAGTGCTAGGAAGATGGCTAAAGACTGTTTGTGTCTTTTCACCTGTCCTAACAGAACCTGGGACATGCTCCTTGGTGCTAGAAGAGTGGACAGAGGACTTTGATGGATTTTCATTGCTGGTTGACACAGAAGTGGTGGATTCAACTGATATGTCCTTTTCATTGCCAACAGTGCTGGATGTATTTGCAAGTGCACTACCTGATTCATTGTCAGAAGACTTGCTCATTTCACTTTGTTGAGGAAGTAATGATACGTCGAAAGACACAACAGTGTCAGACTGAGACAAAGAGCTACTGTCTGAGTCAGAGAGGGATTGACTGTCACTTGCATTATTACTGCTAGTTGCAGGGATTTTAACAGCATGAATGGCATACCTTATGGTGCCTCTCCGCGTGACCCCAGCAGCTGCACAGGTTTTCTTAAAAGGCCCCCCTTTACAACACTTCGCTGTTGCTCTTTTGCTGTTTGTTGAATTTTTATTACATGAAACATTTTGGTTATTTCTGCTAGCACCAGGATTACCACTACCACCAACACCTGCTCCAACACCAGCACCAGATGCTTCATCTATGTTGGTGTCAGCCATAACAGTACCAGTGTACTCAGTGAATGCACCCACACAATTCCTGTGTAAGAAAACAATGTGATCTATGATCACTGGCTACAACTCCAAAATTTTATTTTGGCTGTGTGACACTATGATGCAGTGGACTGAAAGTAATTGAAGAATATGATGGTTTGCAACTAAAGGATCCCAGGTTCAAGGCTTACAGAATGATTGGGCTGCTGGGCATAGGCATACGCATAGCAGTGAAGGGGTGCACAGCAGCAGGGTGATGGGCTGACCACAAGAGATGGAGTTACACACACAAACTGAGGAAAGAGATTTTTCTGTCTCTCCTCCCAACAGGGAAATATATTTTTTGGCTTCTGTCATGTATTTAAGGATAATGCCACCACACACCTGGCCACTGGGCTTCACATGGTAACACACACTGGGTAGGGTACAGTGCAGTCAAAAGGCACACAGCAGAAGGAGATGGGCTGACCACAGGAAACGGAGTCATACACACATACAACCCAACACTAACATTTATTTATATGCTTCTGTCATGTATTTAAATATAATGCCACCACACGACTGCACAACAATGGGCTTCTCGCAGTAACACACAATGGCTAAGGTACACAGCAGCAGCAGCAGGGTGATGGGATAACACCACAGGAGAATAGAGAGATACAGTAGAGTGGAGTCCCACACACAACACACAAGTAGGGAGTACTGTGAAAAAAAACTAAAAACAGCCTGGTGTTGTTCTATCAGGAATTTTATAGGGTGGAATAGAAGAATGCTCAGCACAGTACTACAGTCCTTAGACAGAATCCTGTCCTCCTGACTATTATTTTACTTTGTTTTGTGGAGTAGGGTATAAAGTAATAAGTAAAACGCCATCAAATTCAAATGTTTCAACTTCTCACACATTAAAGTTAAACTTAGTTTTCCTCACAATTAGTAAATCTGTTTGTTTTAATTTCTTCACACCTCCCCCCAGCCAGGGTGATGATGATCGCTCCTTCCCAGTGTGAAACAAGTAACGCCAGGCAGAAATGAAGTTTGAACTGTTGATTTGGTTCAATTGAGATTGAAAATGAATGATAAATTCTCAGTTTCTCTCAAATATTCAGCAACTTGTTAACTTCCCTCGGTCTCATCCTGAGGCTGAGCCTGTCACCAACTGTTCCTTAGGGCTTTCTTTTCCTCGGTTCCAACTCCCCTACCTTTTCACCCCCACCCACCCATTAGCTTTATTTTTTCACTTTTATTTGCAATAAATTAACTCAATCTGACACGACGATTTCACAATTAGCAATTATTAGCAGACCCAGAGACTAAAGAACAGAGCTAGCCCAGATAGAGCGTAGTAGCACAAGCTGCTGCAACTCCTTTATGGTGGGACTAAATGAACGGAGCTGCAGCTGCATGGTTTACGTATTCGACCACCACCTGACCGCAGCACAGATGATCAGGTGGTAACACGGACTGGGATGAAGTAACTATGCAGGCGCGCAGTCCGACTCCACACCATTCAGCCCCCAACAACACTAATGGCATGGCATGATGAGATGGCATCAATCATAATGGAGCTGAAGCGGGACTGGAGGGAGCTGACAGTATGCAAGTGAGATTTTTTCACTCTGTGGCTGCTACTTTGAAATCAGGCAGGTTGCTTCATGTTGCTTGCGTTGCATTGCAGCTTATTCCTCAATGCATAAAAAAAAGTGATTTGTTTCCGATTGATTCTAACCCGTTTGCAAACCCTCTAGTGTTCGAGTTCTGAATTAGAACTCAAACACCAGGATTTGTGGTGGGTTTGAATCTTTCCCGAACTAGTTCTGACAGCCCTAATTTGCAGTATGTGAGAAAGCTGAAATAACATCTGAATGATGCCTATCAGCTAGCCTCAGAAAGAGTCACCAAGCAAAATCAGGCCAGTAAAGAGAGGTATGGTAAAAGAGTGTGGGCACAAGACCAGGAGCCCAGTGACCGAATGTCACTCAGGAGTCTGGACATACGTGGGAAACACAGAATTGCTGACCGATGGGGAAGCATGGCACATGTGATAGTCGAGAAGCTGGAAGGACTACCTGTATACAAGATTCGACCAGAGGGAGAAACCAAAGGGCACAAAGTGATGCACAGGGACCACCTCCACCCCATCGGAGATAAAATTGTTGGGTCAGAGACTGATTTGATAGAGCCACCTGTACTTCCAACCACTCGAGCTGCTGCACACAGATGACAGAAGTGGAAAGATGGAGTTGGACCTGCCTAATTACAGGAGGTACCCGAGGAAGAAGATTCGGCTTATGAATCAGACAGATAGGCTGAGAACATGCCTATGTATTTCTACTCTACCCCTGGACTAGAGAGACTGTTTCAGGGATCACCCCTGATGTTAGAGACTGGTCCTGTAGAAGAAGGGCTCAATGCAAGTGACACGAAGATCACCGGGGATGACAGACATGGAGAGGTGGACACGGCTATGCCTGGGGAGCAGGGTGCTGAAGGGAAGGCTGCTCTTTCTACCCCCTTTGAAGGGGCCACTTCAGACTTGAATTCTACTCTGGCTGAGCCATTTGAAAGGTTCTGGAACAGTCCCACCAAAGAAATGCCTTTTGGAGAGCCCACATCGAACTTGAATACTAGTTTGGCTGGGTCCTCTGAATGGCCCAAAGACAACACTCCTTGATAGAGTGGCATAGGACAGGAAGAGCTGCAGTACCCTGTTCTCACTGAAGAAGAAGAAGGCACAGGCCAAGTGGAAAGTGACATTGACTCTGCCTCCAAACAGGAGGTAGTCACTAGACCTGAAGTGCAAGAAACCCCCTGAAGGTCAAAGAGAACTGTACGGCCAGTACTGAAGTTGACTTACAATGCACTGGAGGTGCCCACTGACCTGCGCTTTTTTGTAGTACACAAGGAGGTTTATATCACACCCAGGTCCCTGGAAAGGGTGTTCACCTGCCCTGTCTGAGTTAGACCCCCAGGCCTGAAGGAAAGATGGCCAAAGGAAAAGAGGGAGGTGAAAGAGTACAAAGGGAAAGAGTGGTACAAGTATACTATGAGGTACTAAAGTTCTTATGGTTCCAGAAATTAAACATATGGCTGTTACATCTTATGTGGCCAGTGAGTTAATTAAAGGGGAAAGTCTTTACTGCACTGAATATAATGTTTCTCTGGTCTTAAATGTTTGATGTATAATAGATAGAAATCAGGTGTATAGCTAGAACTGTTATTGTGTGTTAATGTTAAAGCTCACCTTTTTGTAATTTTACTAGTACTTTGCTTGTAGGCTTGGCATGGAAGCCAAGCATTTAAAGCGGGGTGTAACCTCTCTGAGGGCTTACCTTAATTCCCACCGTTTCCCCAGATCTCCTGCATCCTCCAGGTGTCCCCAGATTCCCTGAATAATCCACCGCTGTGGCCCGAGTCTTTTTGGTGCCCCGGGTTCCCCAGTTTGGTCCGGTACTTAATTTTAGCCCCAGCTGGGCTTAACTCCTTGTTCATGAATGATCTGCTGCTGCTCTTCTCAATTTACTGAGCAAGCAGAGATCACGCAGGTGCACAGTAGCGCCTTTCATGTGCCGACCGTTGGTGTTGCGGTCTTCTTGGGAGTTTCTTGGCAGTCTCGGTGCCCCTCTTGAGCTAAATGAGGACTGGTGACCCCGAGGAGGCGGTGCAGGAGTCACTGTAAAGTGTAAATAAAGAGTTTAGAATCAGGGCATGCATGAGGGCTCATGAATTATTCATGAGGCCTCATGAATATTAATGAAGTTGCTGCCTGCCACCTAGTGGGATAGAGTTTCAACGGTGGCAACAGCAGAACTGTTGGGAGAAACCACATGAATGTGGGCTCGTTTGAAAGGGCACAGAAGGAGCTATAACCCAGTGGGGGCATTAACTAAAAGAATACTTAGTCTGTCTCCACCAGACATTTGAAAGGCAAGAGCTGTGTTGGACTGCATAGATCCTAATGGGAGCTGACATTTTGGTGACACTTTAACCTTTTTTCAGCAGCCAATCAGTGATCTACATGCCCAAAACTGAATCAAAGAGACTCCTGGGAGAAGGAGGGGACTAATTCAGATGCCTAGATCATGTCCCAATAAGCAAGCAGTAAATATTTGATCTCTATGGATATCGAACATTGATAGGCTGCAACAGCCAATCAGGACACTGGGTTTTCGGCTGAAACAGGTGGACCTTCGAGGATTTGTTCAGTCTGTTTCTAGGCTCTGTATGAGTCAGGAGTACCCTATGAGAGTAGGCTTTGATGTCAGGGGCTTATCCAGGCTCTATGTGAAGACTGCTATGTTACAGAAGCAGAGCGAGAAGTGGGAAGAGAGAAAGAGACTGAACTGCAATGCTGATTCCCCAGGTATTGAGAAGTTGCTTTATTATTGATGGAAGGAACTGAATACTGCAGAAACCCTGCACTAAGAAGCTGAATTAGCTGAGAGGACTTTGCATATTATCTGAGTGCCACAGTTGCTGCTGAGAGGTCTTGTGTTTGTGTTGGACTGCAATTAAAATTCTGAAAAGGCAAACACATCTCTAGTCGCCGGGGTGCTAGCCAGGCGCTGTGTATGTCCTAAGTGAACTGGTCAAAGTGGCTGAGAGCTGAGTCCCAGCTGCACCCAAAGAAAAGGTAGTGGACAGTGCTAATCTGGAAAGTGTGAACTGGTGTGCAGGGGTTTGTTGTTCTTGAATTCCCCTGTTGGATTGCACCTGCGCTTCTTGAAACTAAGGCTAGCATCCATTCCTATTAGCTCTGGTCTTGGCTTAAACTAACTGCTGTGGACTTTTCCTTGTTGCGAACTCAATGCAGGGACTGCAGTAGGACCTCAACTATTCAGAAGTTCTTACCCAGAGCCAGGAAGGGAACCTGCTAACCCCGTCCATAGAAACATAGAAACATAGAATTTGACAGCAGATAAGGAAGGCTTGGCCCACCCAGTCTGCCCATTTCCCTACCTAATGATAAGCTGCAGATCCTAGTTAACCAGCAGCCTACTTCTTTCTACCCCCAACCCCAGAATTGCCTTATGACTGTCCCATGCATGCTTGAATTCAACCACTGTTTTTGACTCCACAACCTCCTCCGGAAGGCCATTCCATGCATCCACAACCCTCTCTGTGAAAAAATACTTCCTTACGTTACCTCTGAGCCGCCTCTATCTTCAAATTGTGCCCCTTGTTCTTGCACACCACTTTTTGAAAGATGCTACCTCTTGGACTTTGTTGATTCCTTTGAGGTACTTGAAAGTTTCTATCATGTCCCCTCTCTCTCCTTTCCTCAAGGCTATACATTAAGCTCCTTTAGTCTCTCTTCATATGTCTTCCAGTGCAGACCCTGCACCATTTTAGTTGCCCTCCTCTGGACAGTTTCCATCCTGTCTATGTCCTTGCGGAGACCGAGTCTCCAGAACTGCATGCAGTACTCCAGATGGGGTCTCACCAGCTGTCTGTACAGAGGGATAACAACTTCCTGTTTTCTACTGGTGATGCCTCTCCCTATGCATCCCAGTATCCCCCTAACCCTCCTTACTGCCCTCTCACATTGCTTGCCCACCTTTAAGTCATCTGATATGACTACCCCCAGGTCCCTTTCCATTTTTGTTGTTGTTAGTATCTCACCCCTCATTGTGTACTCTTACCCTGGGTTTTTGTTTCCCAGCTGCATTACCTTGCACTTCTTAACATTGAATCTAAGCTGCCATACATTTGACCATTCCTCTAACCTTGCCAATTCCCTTCTCATGCTTTCCACACCACCTTGTGCATCAAATCTGTTACAGATCTTTGTGCCATCTACAAAGAGACATACTTTTCCTTCCAGTCCCTCTGCAATGTTGTTTACAAAGGCACTGAAGAGGACCGGTCCTAATACTGAACCCTGCGGTACCCCACTAGTAACCCTTCTTTCTTCAGAGTAGATTCCATTTACTATTACCCTCTGTGTCCTATTCTCCAGCCAATTCTTTACCCAGGCTATCATATTGGGACCCACTCCCAGGCTGGCTAACTTGTATATTAATCTTTTGTGTTGGACTGTGTCAAATGCCTTGCTAAAGTCTAGGTAGGCCATGTCCACAGCCCCTCCCTGATCTACTACTTTGGTCACCCAGTCAAAGAAATCTATTAGATTCATCTGGCACGACCTTCCCACTGTGAATCCATGCTGCCTTGGGTCCTGTGCTCCTCTGACCTCTAGGTACTCGACAATTCTTTCCTTCAGAAGTGATTCCATCATTTTCCCTATCACTGAGGTTAAACTAACAGGTCTGTAGTTTCCTACTTCTGCCCTGTTCCCACTTTTGTGAAGGGGAATCACATCTGCCCTCCTCCAGTCCTCAGGTAGCACCCCATCCTCCCATGATTTGTTAAAGATGGCAGTCAGTGGTATCACTAGTTCTACCCTTAGTTCTTTTAGAATTCTGGGATGAATCCCATCAGGCCCCATTGCTTTGTCCACCTTCAGTTTTAAGAGTTCTTTCAGAACCCTTTCTTCTGTAAATGGGCTGGTTCCAACTTCTGTATCCAGAGTATTTCTATTGTTTGTTTTAGGTACCCCCCCCCTTCATTTGTGAATACTGAGCAACAATATTTGTTTAGTATCTCTGCCTTTTCACAGTCACCCTCTGCTCAGCCTCCCTCCCCTTTATTAAGCCTCACTATCCCTCCCTTGGTCTCCTTCGCTCCCTGACGACCCTAAAAAAGGTTTTATCCCCCTTCTTAACTGAGTTGGCTATCTTTTCCTTGGTTCGGGCCTTTGCTGTTCTGACTGCCTCCCAGCTTCGCTTTGCTTTAACTGATACAATTCTCTGTCCTGCTCCTTCTGTGATTCCTTGTACTTCCTGAATGCTTTCTTTTCCCTTGATCCTTCACTGCCACCTCCTTTGAGAACCATAGTCACCTTCAGCCATGTCTGACCCATTGCAGAGCTCTGTGGCAGGACAGCAACAGTCCCAGAAGGCCCAGAACTGGGAGTGGCTCCACAGCCCAGCTTTTCCGATGGGTCATATGTGCATTAGCACCCCAGCAAGCACCGGCCCAGCAAGTCCAAGTGGGACTCACTGTCTCAGGAGCTCACCGGTGCTTGCTGGGGTGCTAAAGCACATATGACCCATTGGGGGAGCCGAGCTGTCGGGCCACTCCTGGTTCTGGGCCTTCTGGGGTTGGTGCTGTCCTGCCACAGAGCTCTGCAATGTGTCAGATGCGGTTGAAGGTGACAAGTGGTCAGAACTACAATCAAAGAGACCAGCTGCAAGATCTTCAAGCAAGTCCATCCTGCCCAAGGGACCAAGGCCAGCCTTGCTTATGCCCTGTACTGCACTGACCAAGGAGCTCCATCCTCCTATTTTTAAGGTTGACAAACCATGAGTACCCAGGACATGGCTCCTGGAAAGGAAAACCAAAGGGAATTTGTGCTGTTTTTCTTAAACCAAGTCCTTTTCGAATATTTTCAGGGCTCCAATAGCTGGCCAATATGCGACACCGTACCAGGCCTGCACCTATTGGGTAACCCTAAGAACATCCTGAGAAACACTGGTACCACTAGGGGTTGGTTTGGCTTTCAGGCCCAGTGTTTGTTGTTGCCTATTTCACTAACAAGTTTTCCATCCACAGCCATCCTTTGTCCCAGTACCCCTTTCCTAGTCCTTACCCCAAATGAAGCTGTGGTTTACTGATTGAAATTGCGTGTGTGTAGGAATTCTCTGAATCTGTCAAAGTATTACTGTTCATGGTTTATGATGGTACTGAATTGTTGGGTATCCAGTGTGTGAGGTGGTTGGCAGGGGAGGTGAGTAGGTGCAGCATCCCAGGGGGCTGTACCAACCAGTCACCTGACCCACTTCTAATTCTCTCTGGGTGGAGGCACTGTGCTATTTTTATTATCTTTGGGATAGGACCCCCGAACACCACCATAGCAGGACCCAGGCTCCTTAATCTGTTAGAGGGCCAACAGGCAGGGGTAGTAGCCAACTGGCACATGGCGCTTGGGGTACAGTAGGATGGGTGAAATCTTAAGGGGGCATTCTGGAAGGAATACAGCCACACTGGGATGTGAATCAGAACTGGGAAAAAAATCAAATTGGGGATATAGTGGAGGCTACTGTGACACATACCAGATTGCAGAGCAAAAAGGGAAAGGCTAAAACATTGAGCTGGTTAAGTAGAGGGGTCTTCAAATGGTGAGGGCTAAAAAAGCAGCATTCAAGAAATACAAGAAATCTGGAAAGGGGAAAGATAGGGAGGAGTATGTTAAGAGGTCCAAGGAAGTTACCAGGGGACTCAGAGCAGCTAATTCCTCCAGGGAATTGAGGATGGCGCAGAACATCAGGGATGGGGAAAAGGACTTCTTCAGATACTTATGGGAGAGAAGGAGCTGCCAGTACCAGATAGTGAGGATCAGGAAGGATGGGGGTGGGCAAAGGAAGGGTGGATCAGGCAGAAGCACAGAATGAGTATTTCTGTTCTGTATTCATGAGGGAGAAAGGAGAGCAGCTACTGCAGGGTATTGTCAGGGTGGACGGGGGGGGAGAGGGAGTAACGGCCGGGGTGATAACTGAAGGTAGGTATTGGAGGGGTTAGGAGCTCTGAGGCTGGGTAAGGCACCAGGACTGGATGAGAAGCACAGTGTCAGAGCAAGACCGCTATCCCAACACCCGCACAGTGATAGCCATTTCAACTGCAGCAACAGCAACCCTCCACAGCAGCCGACACCCCCCCACAGCATCAGCAGGTGTGCCAGCAGAGACATGAAAGGTGACCGCTGCACCTGCAGACCTGTTTCTGCATTCGTGGGGACATGTTGGCTGAATACGTGGAAAGCGTGAAGGGGCACAGAATGCTGGTGGTGTCTGGGTATACCTACTAGCCAGAAAGGAGCAGAGGTGAGCGCATGTATTGAAAATGCTGCCTGTACACAGTAGCTGAGTGCAGGGGATGACAGCTTATGGTGGATGAGGGCACACCAGTACTATCAAGCACCCAGAACCATATGCCTGACACCGCAGCCGTAGGGGTGCGAGCCACAGTGAAGAGGAGTGCAAGAGATACCTGCAAGAGCAGCCAGCTGATAATGGTGGCATGCTGCTCTGGCATCAATGAGGCTGTGTGGGGATGCCTACCCATGGCACCACTGCTGAAACAGGCAGTACAATGAGTCCAGAGGGGCAGGAAGTAAGCGCCAGTGGACCCACAACACCTGTTGGAGCTCACAATCCCAGAGGAGTACCGCAAGACCATTGGGGGTGAGCAATTCCTTCTCTATGACTCTGGGCAGGAAGCAGGGGCCAGCATGGAGCACAGGTTCATTATCTTCAGCACTGTGAGGAACCTGGAATTCCTGGGTCACAGTCCATCATGAATGGGTGATGGCACATTCTGCTGCTGCCCAAAGCTGTTACAGCAACTGTACACGCTGCATGGGGTGGACGGGGCAACTGTTCTCCCCACCATATATGTCCTCATGGTGGGGAGAGTGGCCAATTACATAGCAGTGTTCACAAAGATCACAGAGCTGTGCCCTGTAGGCGGTCCCCACCACATGTTGATAGATTTCAAAATGGACACATATAGGGCTGTCCAGACAGTGCTGCCTCAGATGAACATACGTGGCTGCTTTTTCCATCTGTGCCAGTGCATATGGCGGCACATTCAGCAGCATTTGGAGCTGGCACATCTGTACTGCATGGATGATGTCTGTGCCATTCATCTCTGCATGCTGCCTGCCCTGGCATTTGTGCCCCCTGAAGATGTGTGTGCCGTATACGAGGATCTCCATGGCTGGGAGTATTTTCATGAGCATGAAGAGGCCCTTGCCCCTGTCCTCGACTATTTCGAGGATACATGGCTGGGCAGGCCTGTTCACAGTTAGCATTGCCACAAGCCACTGTTCCCCATCCCCGTCTGGAACTGCCATGCCTCTGTCAGGGATGGGATGCCATGCACCAGTAATGCCATTGAGGGGTGGCACCGGGCATTCAATGCCTGCTTGATGCAGCACACCTCACCGTGTGGCGGTTCCTGGATGTCCTGTGGGGGGAACAGCGGCTAACGAAGGTCAAGCTGCAGCAGGTCCTGTCTGGCCAGGCTGTGGGGCTCACCTGTCAGCGTTGGAGGGAGAGTGCACAGCAGATTACAGTGCCCAGAGCTGCAGGGACTACGTGATGGGGTTGGCATTGAACATTATCCTTCAGGTATAGGTCCCTGGCCCCAGGGGGTGTCACTGGTGTACCATCTTGGCCACTGTGCACCGTGCACCTGGTCCCTTCCCACCTGTGGTGCTCCATGTGGCCCATGTGTAGTGTATGGGCACCCAGTCCCCCTGTGTCAGTTGCCCTCGAGTGACCCTGGTCTTGCAGTTGATGTCCTGATGCATACCCGCTGCCTCTGCTGTGCCTACAAGTGACCCCCACCCATGTTCTGCATCATCTCACTGCTGTCCATCTGGTCTATTGTGGCTGGGGGGGGCAGTGCCTGGTCCATTGCGGTTGTGTCTGTGTTGTGGGTGGTCTGTGCCGGTGCGTCGGTCCTGTGCTGTGCACCTCATGGTCCATCGGTGTGTCCTTTGCTGCTGCTGTGTCAGGTTCATGGCGTTCAGTTTGGAGTCCGTAGGGTTTGTCTGCGACGGTTCCTGGGTGTTGCTGTGGGGGATGTTGGTATTGTTGTCATCACTGTACAGTGGTGCTTCCTACCGGAAAGCATACACCCCAGGGCATTGAAGGAAATGGCCGAGATACTGGCTGGACTGCTGATGGAACTATTCAATATCTCCCTGGACACAGGGCGTGTACTGCATGACTGGAGCATGGTACCGATCCATTAAAGTGGACCAAAGGATAAGCCAGGTAATTACAGGCCGGTATGCCTAAATTCCATTGTGGGGAAGTTAATGGAGACAATACTTAAGGAAAGTCTGGCGACCTTTATGGAAGACAATGGGCTCCTGGACAGTCACCAGCATGGGTTTGTCTCTGGAAAATCCTGCCAGACGAACCTAGTTGAGTATTACGACTGAGTCACAAGGAAATTGGACAAGGGTCTGGCAGTGATGTCATATACTTGGACTTCAGTAAGTCCTTTGATTCTGTGCTACATGGGAGGTTGGGAGGAAGTTGAGATACATGGGGGTGGGAACTAAGATGGTTAAAAGGAATGAGAATTAACTGCAGGGGAGACAGCAGAGGGTAGTGTTGGGGGGGGGGACTCTCATCTCCAAGAGCTGTGACAAATGGGGTGCTGCAGGGATTGTCACTGGGGCCAGTGCTGTTTGGAATATTCATAGCGGACATCTCGTATGGCATCAGGAATAAGATCAGTCTGTTCGCTGATGATACCAAATTGAGGGCAGTGGTGGACGATATAGCAGGTTGGCAGTGGCTGCAGGACAACCTGACCAAACTGGGGAAGTGGTTGGAAGTGTGGCAGTTGGGGTTCAATGCGAATAAGTGCAAAATCCTGCACTTTGGAGCAAAGAACCTAGGGAAGGAGTTACCAGCTGGGAGGGGAGCACCTAGGTTCCACCGAGGAGAAGGATCTAGGGGTGATTATAACTGGGAAGATGAACAATACAGAGCAGTGTTGGAGGACAGCAGTGAAAGCCAGCTGGATGGTGGGTTGTATCATGACAGGGCTCTCCTCCAGGAGCATAGAAACATAGGAACATAGTAATGTGATGGCAGAAAAGGACTTCCAGGCCCACCAAGTCTGCCCAGTTTGCCTAGATATCTACTAGGCCTGTTCTGTTAACCCTTCCCCCTTGGCCAGCATCCCTCTGTGCCTGCCCCAAGCCCTCTTGAACCCCCCCACCATCCTCTCTCCCACCACCTCCCTAAGCAGATCATTCCAGTTATCTACCACCCTCTCGGTGATGAAGTACTTCCTAATGTTACCCCTGAACCTTCCCCCTTTGATTTGTAATTCATGAGCCCTCATCCTAGACTGCTCATTTACTTTGAAGAGGCTCTCCACGTGCACTTTATTGATACCCTTTAGGTATTTAAATGTCTTAATCATGTCACCCCTCTCTGTTCTCTTCTCCAGAGACTACATGTTCAAGTCCTGCAGTCTCTCCTCATATGGTAAGTGTCTGAGCCCCCTCACCATCTTGGTTACCCTCCTCTGAACTTGCTCCACCCCTCTATGTCCTTTCTTGGGTACAACATCCAGAACTGTACCCCATACTCGAGGTGTGGCCTGACCAGCTGAATGTACAAGGGAATCATGACCTCCCTCCTCCTGCTGTAGATCCCCCTCCCAATGCAACCCAATATTCTATTGGCTTTTGCCACTGTCCATCTGCACTGCTTTGCCACCTTCACTTCTTGTGAAATGATGATGCCAAGGTCCCCTTTCTTCTCGGTTACCTCCAAGGGCCAACCCCCCATTCTGTACTCCGCGTTCCCATTTTTCCTGCCTAAGTTCATGATCCTACACTTTGCGGTATTGAACAAAAGCTGCCACTCCCTGGATCATTCCTCCAGCTTCACCAGATCTCTATGCATCATCTCAAACCCCTCCTGCATGTCTACTTTATTGCAGACTTTTGCATCATCTGCAAGTAGACTCACTCTCCCTTCCAGACCCTCTGCTATGTCTCCTACAAAGATTTTAAAGAGCAGTGGTCCTAATACCAACCCTTGGGGAACCCCACTGGTGACCCCTGTCTCCCCTGAGGGCACCCCATTGACCAATTCCCTCTGTGTTCTGCCCTCCAACCAGTTCTACACTGACCTTATTACTGCCCCCCAATCTCAGGCAACTCATTTTGTGCAATAGCCTCATGTGCGACACTGAATCAGAAGCTTTCCTGAAATCAAGATATGCCACTTCCACTGCCCACTTCCGATCCACCGCCTAGTTAACCCAGTCAAAACTCAACCAAGTTCATTTGACAGGGTCTGCCGGTGAACCCATGCTGCCTTGGATCATGCAGGCCATTAGCTTCCAGGTAGCTGATGATTCTGTACTTCAGCAGCTTTTCCATGGTCTTGCAAAACACAGATGTCAAGCTCACTGGCCTGTAGTTGCTCACCTCCCCCCGACCCTTGTGAAAGGGCACCACGTCTGCACTTTTGCAATCTTTAGGTATCACCCTGACTCTTAAAGATTCATTGAACAGAGTTGTCAGGGGAGCAGCCAATACGTCTCTCAGGTCCCTCAATACCCTTGGATGATCCCCATCAGGCCACATGACTTTGTCCACCCTCAAGCCCTCTAGTTCCCTCAGTATCTCATTCACCATAAAACAAATCATGTTCACCCCATCCCCTACACCACCTGCTGACTAAGGGACACACCCCCTTCCATTCCTCTTCATTTGTGAATGCAGAGCTGAAGTAACTATTCAGCATTTCTGCCTTCTCCTGGTCCCCCACCACTCGCTCCCCTGCCCCTGTTTTCAGACTAGTTATCCCTCTTGCTGTTCTTCTCTGCTCACCTATACACCTAAAACGGTCTTGTCCTCCTTCTTGACCGCTTTGGCAATGCTCCCCTCCATCCTTGACTTTGCTCTTCTGACCACTCTCCCCACCTCCTTCTGCCTTACTTGGTACTCCTCCCATTCCTGTTCTCCCTGTGTCATTTTAAAGCTCCTGAAGGCTCTCCTCTTATCTCTCATGCAGTCCTCCACCTCCATACTGAACTACAGTGGCTTCCTTTTCCTCCTTTTTTTTGCTCACCCTCTTCGTGCAGAGATCAGTGGCCCCTGCAATGGCTTCCTTTATTGTAGCCCACATGTCTACATCTCCAAGATTCCTCATCCCTTCTAGTGCCTGTCAAGCATATTCCCCCATCCTGCTAAAATCCACTAGCTTAAAACCAAGCACCTTCACCTTGGTTCTGTTCATAGTGACCAATGTGTCTACCATGAACCATACAGTATTGTGATCACTTGTGCCGGGGTTTTTGCTCACAGTCACCTCCCCCACCCTGTCACCATTTGTTGGCACCAGAGCTAACACTGCCCCATCCCTAGCTGGTTCACTGACCATCTGCTTGAGTTGGGCCATTTGAAGGGAATCTAGAATCACCCTGCTTCTGATTGAGGCTGCTGATAGTGTGTCTCATACCACGTCCAGCAGGTTGAGGTCCCCCATAAGTAGCACTTCTCCCTTATTAGCCATCCTTAGGATCTCTTCCATCATCTGGTTGTCCACAATTTCTTGCTGCCCTGGCAACCTGTATACTATTCCTGTGCACAGCACCTCTCCCCTCCCCGTGGACTATGAGATCCTTAGTGCTTCTGTGTCCCCCCACCTGCCCTCTATTTTTGTTGCCTTAATCCTCTCCCTTACATAGAGCACCACTCCACCCCCTCTCCTTTCTACCCTGTCCCTCCTAAATAGCGTATACCCTGGTATACACATATCCTAATCCTGCCCTTCATGACATCAAGATTCAGTGATTCCCACTAAGTCTATGTCCAACTGGGTGCCTTTTTTTCTTCTGTGGGGGGCTGATTGCTCCCTTTGTCAACTCCGCAGTTATTTGGTTTATCTCGCAACACCCCTCAAATCAGTTTACATTGTAGAGTGTTTTAACAAATTCCTCTAGCCTCTATTTCAACACCTCCTTACCCTCTCTATTTAAATGTAACCTATCTGGGGTGAACAGGTTCTCATCTTGCCATGTGGTCCCCAACTGTCCCACCAGTCCGAAGTCTTTCTGAGCACACCATCCAGAGAGCCAGCTGTTGAACTCTGCTATCCTCTGCTTCCACTCTGAAAGCAACTGATCTAAAGCGCAGGCTGCTGCAGAACCTTGTCAATGCTCCAAACCTTGCCTGTACCTCCATCAAACTATGCCCCGCAAGGTCATTTATTCCTAAATGGAACACCAGGTGAGTTCTCTCGTCCTGATGTTTCCAAAAGGGAATGTGATTAACTATCTCTGCAGCTGTCATCCCTGACAAGCAGATAACCCAGACCTTTCCCGCTCCCCACAAGCTATACCCCAGCTATGGAGTCCCCGACAATCAATACCTTATCTTCCACCATTCCTGAACTGGATCCTTTCACTGCCAGTTCTGCTACTCCCCGGATCTTTCCCTCCCGCTGCCAAGTCCTCCTTCCTCGCTGGCTCCTTCTTCTTGTCTGTACAGTTTGTCCACCCAGGGCTATCCCCTGACTCCCAGTAGAATTCCCACATTCCCTAGACCCACTGCTCATCTCCTGCCCCATCTCCTCACTTTCTGTGGTAAACTCCCTCTCCCGTCTTGTCTTTCCCACCTTTCCATCCAGCCCTATATTCTGCCTCTGTTTGGCCCTTCCCTGCCTCTTGGTTTTGCTTCCCAACACCTCACCTTCCCACCCCCTTTTCCCCTTGGCCTTCTGTAGCTGTGGTGATATTTGTCAACTGGATCTGTGGTTCCCTACTCTCCCTTGCTGTCTCCCACCCTTTGCTCCCACCCACGGACCCCCTGTACTTTTGTTTCCACTTTGCCACCCCCCCATGTCCCGCTTGGTCCTAGGTCAGCTTGTCGCATGTGTATTACTCTTCTTACTCACCTGGACCAGCTCCTCTGAATGTTCCTGGATCCCTTTGACCATACCAGGTTGCTACTGACCTGTGGTGACCCCCCTTTGGGCATTTCTCACATTAATCCCTTACTCCTGATACCCCCTCTTGTTCTATGCTAACCTGAGGTGCCTCCCTCCTTTTTCCCTCCTCCTCATAATCTCCTCCTGCCAACACCCTACTTGCCCCTTCTGGGAAATGACCCCTGCTCTCTCATCTCTTGCTAGCTTTAACAGGCCTTCCCCTTCCACTCTCCCTTGAGGTCTCTTTGCACCAGCTTCCTTACTCACATCCTCATCAATGGTCAGTAGTTCAGCAAACCTGTTTTTGTGCACTATGTCCTCAGTTGCCTCTTTCTGTGCACTCCGTCCCCCAAATGCCCCTCCTCTGTGAGAGCTCCTCCTTTCCTATGACCCATGGCATTTGTCCTAATGCCCCTCTCCCCAACCTGTTTCCAACCCTCCTTCTCTTGTAACCGCACTGCGCTAGTCACCAGTCCATCCTCTGCCTTGGCCAAAACCTCTCCACCCTGCTCCCCTCCCTCTGTTAACTACTGTCCCCAACTGACCCCTACTACCCCCAGTGCAACCCACAAACCCCCTGCTATCTGGCATCTCGATTTGATGTATCGCACCTTCTTCATCTGTACTTCACCCCCAATTCTACTCCACCATTCTCTTCTACTACCTCCTCTCCGGTGCCTCAAGCATCCACCTCACCCCCCTTATTTCTTCCTTAATCCATGCCAGCTGCCTGCACACCGTACAACCCCGCCCTCCAAGCCATGTCAACACCACCACTGCCCACACCCAGAACACCCCACAGCTCTGCAATATTCCCTGTCCTTGCTGTTTGGGGCTCAGCCATCTCCCTTGGTCCTTAGAATTACAACCCCGTAAGTTATTTTGCCAATATCTCCCCTCCATTTGTCCCATAATATGGTTGTCCATAACAGCCTTCCCCCGCTGCTGCTTTCAGATGATATCTCTTGTGGGAGGGGGAGTTGGCTTCTATTAGCTATGAACAGAAGCGCCTTTAGGTTCTAGAGCTCTAGGTACCTTGTTGGAGTTTGATTTACTGCCTCAGTATCCTGCCAAGCTAAGTATTTCCTTGCACCAGCCCAAGTAGGACTGCAGTGTTAGCAAAGTGGCTAGCACCCTTGCCTCTGGTGCCAAAGACCCTTGGTTCGAGCTCTAGGTGGGGCACCCCAGAAATTGTCTAAGATTTCAGGTTTGGGACCCACAAATCCATAACATAATGAATACTGTGAGTACCGAAGGCACAGTGACAGCTGGTGGACTCGAATGATTCACTAGCACCTCCTGGTGGTCAACTAGTATAACCTGCTAACAAGAAAATGGTGACTTAGAAATTTGACTGCAAAGTCAGGTGACTATGTCACATAAGCAGGGATGAGATCCTACCTCTCTACATGGCACTTGTCAGGCTGCACCTGGACTACTGTGTGCAATTCTGGCACCCATATCTGGAGACTGATATGAAATTACTGGAAGGGGTACATTGCAGGGCAACAGGAATGATCCAGACATTGGAGGACAGACCATACAAGGAGATGCTGAGAGAACTGAACATGTATTCCTTGGATGAGAGAAGGGACTGGGGGATATGATTGAGACCTTGAAGTAGATAAAGGGGATAAATAAGGCATGCACTGAAGGAAAACTCAGGCTGAGGAGGGGGAGGGACATGAGAGGGCATGGCATTAAATTGGAGGAGGGAATATTTAGGACAGAAATAGGGAGACATTTTTTCAAGGAGAGGATCGTGGCAGAATGGAATGCCCTACCGGAGGAGGTGGTAGTCTGTAAGACACTGGGTAGTTTCAAAAGGGGATGGGACAAGGTGGGGGTAGTTGGGAAGAGGAGGGGGTGGGTTAGCTGCAAGGTGAGGGTGCTAGCTACACATTTGAGCAGACTTGATAGACTAGGTGGCCTATTTCTGCTGGCAAATTTGTATGTTCATAAATAAATATAGAGAATTGGATATATAACCCCTAGGCGGCACTATTCTAAGGGCAACTATCCCTGCCTGTTTTGGCAATTCCCAGGTTAAGAGGCCTAAGTTCTGTAAATGTGTGCCTCTACCCAGAGGAATGGTATTGGGGTAACTTAACTGCTCTGATATAGATAGCCCTCTGGGACGCTATAACCACCCACCAACCCATTTAGTGGCCAGAGGAATAACACAATGGTACATTCACAATCAGTGGACAGCGGTGATAATGTGCTCACCCACTTTTCATTATCACGAGGGCTGGATTTGTAGCAGTTGCCCTGGAGACCCCCTGGAAAATAAGATCAACAAGGCAGCAATACAATCTTACCACTGTAACCCAACTAATAATATGCACACTAGCCAGGTTAAACGTGAAAAAAGACAATCTGATTTATTTAGTGGCAGTGAACAAGGGAAGGGCGTGAATCTAGAAGAATGATTAGCAATCTGATTTAAATCAGGATTGTTCAGCATGCACTCTAAGTCCCAGTTAGACAGTTCAACTATCCTGGGTACTCAGTATGAAATGCAGGCTAGCCAGAAATGTTGCCCGGGGGTGGCCAACTTGCAGCTGTTGTTGGGGCACTTAAGAAAGGAAAACAGTTAAACATGAACACAACCCAATTATTTGCAATCCAAGCCAGATGTTTCAGTCCATTGCAACAACCCAGTGATAGAAACAATTAGTTGGTACCACAATGATTTTTGCTTTGGTTGCAGGGAGCTACCCTGATTTGTACTCATGCTACCAGAACATGGATGCTGGACAGGTGAGATGTAGAACTCGTGGTGATGATCGGGGAGGCGAGGGAAAGCAGGGCCAACACTGCTCATCTCCAGGTGGACGCTACCTGCTCGATGGTGTTCAGCAGGGGACTGAATTCCCAGGCCCATCTTTTGCCGAGAAGGTCTCTGATGCATGAGTAGTGGCCTAGGCTGAGATGGCAGGGCCCAGGCAGGATGAACAGTTCTGCAAAAGTTTGTGATCTTCTGCTGGTGAAGCCTCCAGCTGGCATAACAAATTTGACCGTGGGGAACCAAATTGCGACCCACAAAACACATTCAGCACATTTAAATCACTAACTTCTTTAAACAATGGTTTGGATACAGTCCGGTTGCAAATTGACAGCTTCACTGTGCAAAACTTCCAGTCCGAGACAAATTCTATCACAAGCTGGGCTGATCGCTTCTGGAGCAAGTCTTCAGGCCAAATCACCAGTTGCAATAACAACTTCTTCTTTCTTCTGCCACAGTTCCAAGGCTGGAAATCAGACAGGTCCAACTTCTGCAATAGGCAGGTCGAACTACTGGAAAATGTGGCAGGAAGGCCAGCAGAGTCTCTTCCCAGCAATTCCCCTACACTTCTTCATAGAGCGGCTGCTCAGAAGCTCAAGCTGTTTACTCTTTAATCTCCAACTTTAACTCATCCACTGCTTCAGGCAGTTCTGAGGATTTTCCTGGTAATCCAAAAGCTTAGTTGGCTGAGGGAGCTGCTAATTACAGTTTGGGCTCCCCCTTCAGGTCAATTTAGGTGCCAACAGTCAAAAACTACAAAATTACAGAATTTCCTTCCCACAAGACACCTGGGGACAGTCTCCATTTTAGGTCCCCAGAGGTTCAATTGGTCCAAATGCTGGAAGTCCAGAACCTGACATGGTGGCTCCCATCTAAATGTTCAAGCTGCAATAAAAGCAGGTGAGACAAACTTCTCTGTCTTTACTATAATGGCAAATAAACAGTAAACAACTACAGTTCCTATATGAGCTCCGTCTGTGCAAGTAGCGACTGCAGAATGGAGCAAAGTAACACACTGTCTGACCAATCACAAGCCTTAAATCACTCAGATCCAGCCCAAACTAATTTCTAAACACGGATTAGCAATACTCTTAAAGAGACAGGCGTGGAGGCTCACTAGGGCACTCTCACACAAATAGCTAGCACTACTTAAGACAGGACACCAGCCTGACAGTAGGCATTAAGGAGCCCAGGAAGACATTATAGTATTTATTTTATTTATTAAATTTTGATGACTGGTAGGCCCACTGAGCCCAAAGGTCCCTTTTTCAGGGGCTACCCGGAAATAAGATTACAGGGTGAGAAACACAGATGCAATTGGTTACAGAGTAAGTACAAATAATTAACATGTATTTATAGTAAACCCCAATTAGTAGGGGGTGTCACACTCTTCCCTGCCTGGAAAAATTTGGCATCCACGTCAAGTCTACACATACTATTAGATTCTATATGAAAACACTATATGTAACATATATGCATGTTTCATTTGGCATGCCATAAAAGACAAGTTCTGGTCAGATCCATCCACGGCTGCATAATGAAATTAGTGAAGTTATGTGGAATTGTTGAGGAGGTATTGAGAAACAACACAATGATTTGTAAGTAGTAAGATTTGTTTTAGTTTCTGCTCTAAGGAAGGCATACAGATTATTAGGAAAATATATGGAGGTGTACATTTTAATGGAAGGAAAAGGAAACTTACAAAAGAACCCCACAGCAAATGCCATTGATGTATGTGTTATCCTGGATGATATTGGCCAGATAGCCAACTTTTAAAGAAAACACAATTGCACAAATCCCAATAATGCAAAGCATCAAGGGAAACATGCAAAACCCCATGATGGTACAGAAGGTGGCAGTACATGAAAAAGTAATGGCTGGCATATGCTCAGCCTTGGGATTATTTACACATTAATTAATTTATTTATTTTTAATTTTTTAAGAGAAACAGGGTTTTTGTCCATGAGGTGATATAAGTTATATTTAAGTAATGTGCTGATGTCAGGAAGTCAGGTGTAATGATGATGGACTGTTCGAGAAAATGTGATATTAACTTTCAGAAGGGGTCACTAAACCCCAATTAGTGAGGGGGTCACACTCTTCCCTGTCTGGAAAAACTTGGCGTCCGCGTCAAGTCTACACATATTATTAGATTCTGTATGAAAACACTATAAGTAACATATATGCATGTTTCATTTGGCATGCCATAAAAGAAAAACTGAGGCATCAGTAAAATAACTGGTCATAAGTATTACTATACTTTTCCATTTGCAGTGGTATTTCCACAGTAACACATATTCATACATTTTCATAAACAGGTTAGCAGATTCAAACATTCAAATACATTACTCTTATATTTCTTGTTTGTACTAACCCCTGTACACTAACCCACCTGGCTTAGGGCCTGTCCCTATCAGCTACACTAGGGCTGCATAGGGCATGGGTATCAGTACACTGACGGGAGGGCTTTACTAATAACTTGGATGAGGCAGAATAACACAGCTTTGGAAGAGAGTTTTCAGAAATATATACCCCTTTGTGAACTACATGTAATGGGAGATCTATGGGCCGTCCAGGGGAGTCATAACTGAGGTGTATTACTAGCTTTGTGGCTCTTCCAGACTTTCTGGGAGGGGCAGGCACAGGTTCAGTTCTTTCAACATTGCTTGTCAATAAGTCTGCTTCTGAAGAACGGGGTACCTCTGCACTGGCTGTTTGCTCTGTACTGGAAGCACTTTCAGCTTCTTGTTCTGTTAGTTCAGGTTCAACAAAATTACTTTCAGTACTTGGTTCTGAAGAAATTCCAGGTTCACCTTCTAGAGGAAATTCCATGGAATTTAAGTCGTGTAGTACATTACTGATACTTTTAACATCATTATCTTTATTAACATAATTTTTCACAACATTCTCGAAGTCATTGGTTGCAAACAGTTCTGTACTTTTTGGTATGTCACCAGTGGTGCTTTCTGTTTCTGGCTCTCTTTCTTGGGGCTCAACTAATTCCACAAGACACAAGGAGTTAGCTACATTGGAAGTCACACTTTGCACCTCTAGGGAGCACCGGGGCTATGGAGAAAGCTGGAGGGTTAAACAGTCTTGAAGGTTCAGCTTCACCTCCAAGATTGCACATGGGATTACCTTGAAACAACTGACTCAGTTCATAGGACAGGTAATAGGGGGCCTCACTCTCACTGTCATCAGATTTGCATCAGATTAAATCAAATCAAATCAGGCTTTATTTGTAAAAAGCGTCTTTCTAAAATCAAGGCGCTTGTACATAATTCATTAAAACAGATAAATAAATAAACAAATACAACTAATTAAAACTATAAATACGGCAGATTAAAACTCACAACAACAACAGTGGCGTTAAAATTCAGAGTATGCTAGGCCAAAAAGATGTGCTTTCAAAGCCACTTTAAAGCTTTGGATGGTCAGGCAATCTCACACCCAACGTGGTGGAGAATTCCACAAGGTGAGGGCCATGAAACTGAAAGACCTAGCCCCAGATGTCTTTAAATGAACCCTGGGAATCTCTAGCAATCCCTCGTTGGTGGATCGAAGAGGGCGGGAGGGACAGTAGGGGTGAAGGAGATCTTGGAGGTAAGCAGGTTTCTGGTCATGTAGGGCCTTATAGGTCAGCAAACAGACCTTGAAGGTGATCCTCCACTGTACTGGCAGCCAGTGCAGTCCACGGAGTACAGGCATTATATGACTGGTCCTAGAAGTACCAGTCAGCAGCCTGGCTGCCTCATTCTGCACTAGCTGCAGGTGGCGGATATCAACCCCTGGTAGCCCAAGGTAGAGGATGTTGCAGTAGTCAAGGCAGGAGGTAACAAAGGTGTGAACCAAAGTTAGAAGATCATCGGAAGGAACCAGGTTCTTCATCCGGGTGATATTCCTCAGATGGTAAAAAGAGGTTTTGACAACTGCCGATATCTGAGATTTAAGGGTCAGTCATCAAACATAACACCCAGGTTCAGCACCTAGTCTGAGGTAGTTAGCTGAACACCCCCAAGCCACAGATCTGAAGGTGATCCCACCAACAAACCCGCCTCCCAGCGACCTGGGTCCACAACCAACACCTCAGTTTTTTCTGGGTTTAACCACAGCCAACTCACATTCATCCAATCCTGGATCTCTATGAGACAGTTGTTAAATACCGAAACAGTATCATCTTGGCCAGGCACAAAAGACATGTACAGCTGAGTATCATTTGCATAGTAGTGAAAACTCAAGCTGTACCACCTGATAAGCACTCCCAATGGTAGCATGTACACCGCAAACAATATGGGTGCCAGAATGGAGCTCTGTGGCACCCCACAGGATAGGGGGAGTGATGCTGAGGAAAAAATCCTAGACACCACCCTCTGAGTCCTACCCTCGAGGAAAGATCGAAACCATCTGAGGACTACATCAGACAGTCCACAGATGAACCACAGGCACTCCAACAGCACACCATGGTCTACAGTGTCAAATGCTGCAGAGAGATAAAGAAGGACCAAGATGGAATGGGTCTTTCGATCTCTCACTATTAGGAGGTCATTTAGTACCCGGACAAGAACCGTCTCGATACTATGTCTCTTCCTTAATCCGGACTGAAGAGAATCATAGACATTGTGGCTGGTCAAATGATCATCCAGCTGTGATACAACCACCTTCTCAATAACCTTACCCACAAAGGGCAGGTTAGAGACAGGCCTGTAGTTGGTCAGACAGTCTGGGTCCAAGGAGGACTTTTTAATAAGGGGCTGAACCACGGCCTCCTTCAGGGGATCAGGAAAGATCCCCCTCTCCAAAGACAACCAGACTATCTCTGCAAGGACTGGGCCAATTTTATCCATACAGCCCACCAGGAGACGTGTGGGGCCTGCGTCCAAACTACAGTTGGTCGGGCGAACGACTGGATGACCGCTAATGTCACTGATTGTGGGAGGCTGAAGTCCATTTTATTTAGGATATGACTGATGGAAGGACTTGAATCTTTAACAACTGGAGAGGGGTTAACTGTTTCTTTCTAGCTGCAGCACTGGTTACAGGCCAGGGAGGGGCAGTGTCTTGAGGTGCAGACTCGATGATGATTTGCCCAGTAGATAGATGATTTCTGTGCATTGTCTTTACAGCTCGTGGGTCATTTTCTGGATGCACTTAATAGACTGGTAGATCCCCCAGCCTGCTGACAACAATGTTGGGGGTGTGATGCCACCTGTCGGCAGTCTTGTGTTTCCCATGCAGTCCCAAATTTCACAAAAAAACTGTCTCCAGGTTGCAGTTCTTGGGCCTTGACACTTCTGTCGTGCCTTTCTTTAGTTGCTAAGTTCCTCTTCGCTGCCATGGTGTGTGTTGATTGGTAGGCATGATTCAACTGGGCCTTTTCGCTTTTGAACATACTGAAGACAATTCTCTGCTTTGACTCCATCAGGGGATACTCCAAAGCAAATATCTACTGGCAACTGGACTTTTCGGCCAAATATTAGGCGGTAGGGAGAGAACCCAGTGTCATCACCTTTAGTGCAGCCATACGCATGGACTAAGGTGCTTATCTGTTGGCTCCATTTGGACTTGTTCCAGGGGTGGAGTGTGCCCAGCATGTCTAGTAATGTCTGATTAAATCTTTTGGGCTGTGGATCCCGCTGTGGTTGATAGGAGGTAGTTCTGGACTTTTGCACTCTCCAGAGTGAGAGCATTTTCTTGATCAAGCAGCTTTCAAAGTCTCTCCCTTGATCAGAGTGAATTCTCTGGGAGCACCGTAATGGACAAAGAATTTTTCAATGAGGACTTTTGCCACTGTGGATGCTTTTTGTCTTTGGTCGGACATGTCTGGGCATAATGAGTAAAATGATCAGTCACCACTAGCACATTGACAATATTCTTTTGATCTGGTTCAAGACACAAGAAGTCAATACACAAGAGCTCCGTGGGCACACTGGTAGAGATATTGACTAAGGGTACAGCCCTCCGGGCTGTCCTTTCATCTGGAGACAATGACTGCAAGTTCTGATGTGAGTCTCAATGTCAGCTCCTATTTTGGCCAGTAGAATCGAGCACGGACCAAGTCAGTAGTTTGGCAGAGCCTAAGTGTCCCATCTGGTCATGAAGGGCACGGAGAACCACACATTTGAAAACTGTAGGTAGCACTAGTTTTGCTTGATAACTTGACCTTGTCGGTTGAGGGTTTCTCTGTAGAGCAGTTTGTTGTGCAACCTTAATTGGGACCCCTCTCTAAACAACAGAGCAGTTTGGGGATCAGAAGAGTGAAGTTTGGACACATTTCTTTCAGCACTAATAGAATCCAGCACCAGTTTAATCATGGGGTCTTGGGTCTGAGCCCTCTCTATGTTATTGGATGTAGTTTGGGACAACATGCTGAGGTCCAGGGCTGCAAGATGGCAGTAAGTAGCAGGGACATAAGTGTCAGGAGGGCCCAGGCAGTCTACAAGGCAATAAACTGTTTTAGGAGAGGGGTGCTTATCTTTATCGAACTTTGGACAAAGAGCCTTGACAGATTCCTTCAACATTCTCACCCACTTTAAGTTAGTGTCAGGTCTCCTGGAAAGGGTGTCAGCATCACTGTGGTTTAAGCCCGCTGATATTCTACTGAATAATCATAAGTGGAGAGTGTAGATAGCCAGTGATGCCCAGTGGCATCCAACTTTGCCAAGCCTGGACATAGGTGAGGGATTGTTATTAGTCTTTACTAGAATTTTTGTACAATACAGATATTCATGGAATTGGTCCACCATGGCCCATTTCAAAGCAAGGAACTCAAATTCGTGTACAGGGTAGTTCTTTTCAGAGGGTGTTAGGTTTCGACTAGCAAACACCACTGGGTGTAACTCTTCCTCATATTCTTGATATAGAACAGCACCAAGTCCCTTCAAGCTGGCATCAGTGCACAGTACGTAGGCCTTGCTGGGGTCTGCATAAGCAAGCACAGGTGCATGAGTGAGTTGGTGGATGATGTCATAGAATGCCGCCTCACACTCGTGAGTCCACCTGGTTTCAAAAGTTTCATTTGTCTGGAAGTAGACCCTTTCCTCCTCTTTGACCACACTTCTCTTGTATTTCTTGTTTGTAGGCGGGTAACCGTGAGTCAGGTTGAGCAAAGGGTGGATGACTTTGGTATAATGTTTTATGAACTGGTGATAGTATCCGCAGAACCCCAAGAATCTTTGCAGCTCTTTAATATTATTAGACTGGGTCAAGGTGGTTAGAGACTCTGCTTTGCTCAGGTCAGTTTGATCCTTCAGATGACTCTATATGACCAGCATATTTCACAGACTCCTGAAAAACTGACACTTGTCTATCGTTAATTTTAGCCCCAAATCCTCAATTTGGTCTAGATCCTTGAAGAGACATATCTCATGTTCCTCAAGGGTCTGACTAAACACAATGACATCATCTAGGTAGACAAGGCATTCTAATAAGTTGATGTCTCCCACAGCTCTCTCCATGAGCCGCTGGAAAGTGACAGGCACTCCCAAAATACCTTAAGGCATGTGCAGAAATTCATAAAAACCCAAAGGGCAGATAAATGCTGTTTTTTTTCCTCTATCTTCAGGGGCCATTGGGATCTGGTAATATCCACTCTGGAGATCGAGCACAGAAAACCACTGACTTCCATTGAGGCAGTCCAGGGCATCCTGGATGTGAGGTATAGTGTACTGGTCAGGTATGGTTCTTCTATTCAAAGTCCGATACTCAGAGGGGCATGGCTTAGCCATCAAACAAGATGGCAGCATAAGTGTAATCGACCACCTACCCCAGAGTGAAGAATGCTGATTTCTCTGCTTTTACCTAGTGCACTGATCCCATTCTGATACTGGAGTGTGTGCGACAGTGTAGTCTGTCGGTGGAGTAATTCAGAATCAAGTGCTAACTTGTTCTGTAATGTCTTAAAGGTCCATTTCATCCTCCACGGCCACATGGCGCACAGCAGCAAAGGGGGCTTGGAGCCCTCAATCAGAGAGATGTTCTCTTCTATTTTAAGCCACATCGAAGCACTCATGATTGCCTCCAATAGCACAGCCTGTATCCTGCATCAGCTCAACCTTAGAATGTGGCTTCCTGAACAGAAAATTGCTGAGCATGGAGAGGCACTTCAGGGACACTGCACTATGTTGCAGGAGCAGGCGCTGCAAATCAAAGCACTACAGGACAAAATGGAGGATCTCGAGAACAGGAGCCACCGCAACAACTTGAGGCTCCTGGGCTTCCTGTAGGGCTGTGAGGAGGGCAGAACAGTTCAATCTTTTACAAAGAGCCCTTCCAGAATTGTTGCAGCTCCCGGGAGGCACACGTATCATGATCGAAAGGACACACTGGACCTTACAGCCGAGACCATCTACTGGTGAAAGACTAAGACCTATCCTGGCCCACACCCTAAATGTCTCTGAAAAGGAAGTGATCCAGTCTAGGGCCAGAGAACTGGGAGCCCTGGACTGCTAGGGTCACAGAATAATGATCTTTGAAGATTATTCGAAGGAGTTGGCTGCACGAGGCCAGAGGTCAGAAAAAAGCTGCACAACCTCCAGGTGCCATTCACACTTCTTTATCCTGAAGTGCTCTGGGTTACCCATAATTGTTCTCCCTTGCAGTTCACTACTCCAGAAGTGGCTATGGACTTTGTCTCAGTGACCTGGCACCCCTCCAACAACCGCAGGAGCAGCCCGCCACAAGGCCTGTCTGAGCCCCAGGAGTGTACACTCCAATGCAGACACCACTGAAGAAGGACATGGGCACCTCCTCTGACTGGTCTGCTAACCTGGGACCCAGGCAGCAGCTGGAGCCGAGGCCTCAAACCACTCAAAAGCACCCACAGCATGGCACACACACAGAGGGATCATTCACAGGACCAAGCAGAGATGAAGATGATGATGACTGCACCAGGTTGGCAGATCACCGGAGGCACATAGGAACTTGAGCTGACCGGCCATATTTCTCCCAAATCAATTATCCACACTGGCCCTGGCCTCCTGCCTCATGACGATGGTGATGAGTTTCTAGGTATGGACCTTTCTGATCCAGCACATCAAGACCAGCAGAACGGCAGGTCCTTCCATCATGGGCAGCCCCTGGACACTGCTCTTCCAATACCACAGCTGGAGGTTTCACCCTTCCTGCTAGGCCATGCACACGGACAGATGAAGGTGCAGTTGGAGAACGGAGGTGGACAGCAAGAGCTCCTTACTGCTCTTCCTGAATGAGGGCTGACTCAGATAAGTACATGCCTAATAGGGTTTGTGTTTGAGAGGGAATAAGGGGTAGGAAGGTTTCTAAGGGGAGGTTGAATGCCCCATTTTCTGACAGTAACTTCCATGCTCAGGGGTTTACCTTCACCCCAGCCTAGTGGGTTTTATAAGATGGATAGAGTTGTACTCTGTCCCCCCTAGCACACCACCCTCATGGGTAAATGTACAGCTGTTGAAAGATTCTGATGCTTGAACAATGTGGTTGTGTGGGGGGACAGGAAGTGGGGTCTTACGGCTTATATGTGGTGAGGATGTTAAACCAAGGTGTCAAAGTCCGCGAACCCGGATTTTTTACAGTAAGGTTGATCTACTACCTGTCCTATTTCCCCCTTCCTTTCTCCTCCCCCCACTTCTTTTTCTCAAGTAGAGCTCTGTGGGATGTGTGTCCCTCTTCCCACTTCCCCTTCGGGGGGCAGGAGAGAGCCACAGGAGGGCCCCTGGGCCACCACCTAACTGACAAAGATAGGTGTCTCACAGGATATGCATTGCCCCGCTGAGCACTGACGAGGTCAGAAAACCTGTATTCTATTGCCAGGGGCCACCACATCTGCTGGGGTGCTCCGTCCTGTCGTAGCCAAGTGACTCCCCCCCATGCTGGTGCTGTGACCTTGCAAACTTCCGCAGGGCTCCACTTGGGTATCCCGTTTATCCTTGATTCACACTCCCCATCCACACTACAGTCTCAACAGTGGTGCTGGATACAGACAAGAACACCTATTGCTCCGGGTGGATAACAGTAACCCCTAGGGACTGTTGTTGGTTTCACAGAGTACAGGCAGAAGCCAGTCACTGTCTCTCCTTTTCCTTCAAGTTTGTTCTGAAGGCAGGAGTACGGCAGCCCTAGCCATTCACCAACTTATCGCCTCCCTGCAGGACAGCTGGGCCAGCCTTTGGGCTGATTTTTGCAGTCAAGCAAGCCCAGGCTGTGCCCCCTTAGCTATCTTTTTATATCTGTGCTTAGGTTCAATAGTACTGTGAATTGTAGCTGAAGTTCTCTTACTGTTGCTGTTAAAGACCAAGGTCAATATTCCAGGGCAGCACTCCTCCCTTCAGACTTGTAGCAGTAGGACCCGCCCCAAGTACCATAAGGTTATAACACACTTGTAACATTCCCAGAGGTCTCAACTAAGGCCCTAGGCAGGGACTGGGACACAGAGTGGCTGGGGTGTCTGGGAAAGGCTGACTTATTACACCAGCTAGTGGTGCCCAGGTGCAAGTCGCCATAGGGGGCTCACCCAGCAACATGGCTGAAACAGATTTTCTCACCTGGAATGTCAGGTGGCTGAATTCTCCTTTCAAGAGAAAGAAAGTTCTCTCACACCTAAAATTCCAAAGACCCAAGTGGGCTTCTCCAGGAGCATAAACCAACTAAAGATGATCATGCCCTGCTGGCATAGAACTAGGTTTAGGCAGGAGGTACATGCTGGGGCCTCAACGAGGAAGTGGGTGGTGGCCATTCTACTCCTCAGAGTCTTACAGTGGTCTCTGGCTGCCTCTTTGGCTGACCCTGAGGGTAGGTGGGTGATAGCCCACTATATGACCCCAGCTGGTCCTTTGATCTTGTGTAACATCTATGCACCCAATAATGATGACCCCACTTTTTCCATGCTCTGGCTGAAACAATATATATATATATATATATATATATATATATATACCTTTGTACCCCCTTGTTGCCTGATATTGGTGGGGAGTGACTTCAATCTCACCCTGGTACCTCGCCTAGACAGAAATGACACGGTGGTAGATTCCCACACCAGGGGGGTAAGGCCCTGCATCAATTCATGACAGACCTCGGACTAACAGATGTTTGGAGGCTTTTCCATCTGCGGATCAGGGACTACACCTACCACTCCGAACCCTATATTCCTCCCTCAGCCAACTAGATTTCTGGTTGCCATCTCAATCCCTGCTTTAGAGTACCCTGGATGCCTCTATCCTCCCAAGGGTGATCTCGGATCATGCCCTGGTCCAGCTCCTGGTGATCTGGGACCTATGTCCCACTCACCCAGTGGCTGGAAGCTGGATCTGCTACTGATGAGGGACCCAGACTTTGTCCCATGGGCAAGAAATAAGGCTTCCCTCTTTCTGGAACACAGACACTTCCCCAGCAAACATGTGGGAGGCCTTTAAGGCCACCATGAGGGTCAGCATCATGGGGTATGCTGTGGCCAAGAGTAGGGACTGAGAACAACAGCTGGTTGATCTGGAGTTGAGGCTGGTGCAGGTGGAGATCACCTACAAAGCAATACTCTCCCCTCCCCTCAGTTCCCTCCCCGGCAGAGAAATCTCAGCCCCGACTAGACATCAACCAACTCCTGAACAGAAAGGCTGAAGTGGCTATTCTTCATCTGTGCCACAAGTTTCTGGGAGGCAGGGGACAAAGGGGGCAAAGTCCTGGCCTATCAACTTAGGTGCAACAAGCAGCAAGACACATACCCAATTTGAAAGATCACCACAGGAAGGTGGTTACCATCTCAGCAGCCATAAATTAGTTTTTTGTAGTTTATTTACTTGAATTTTGGTTACCAGGAAAGGCACACTGAGCCGAAGCTCATTTCCAGGTGCGACTCGGGTGCAAAGTAACAATTGTGGTAGAGACATTAGTTACATTAAAAAGTAAATTACATAGAATTTACAGCTGTGTACATTTACAAACGTACATATACAAAGGTAATACAAGGCAACAAAGCATAATAAAGAAGGTACATTTATTGCATTTGTTACAAGGCAGCAGTAATTGCCTAACGGTGCCTGACAGTAATGCCTAAGACACTTAAGGGCACTGCAGAATTTTAAGTGAGGGAACTGGAGTGAGTAGGAGTTGAGATTAGATAATTGGGTAAGTACCAGCTCAGCTTGAGAGGGCCAATGGAGACAGAGTTGGTAAACAGAGAGGACATGGGGAGGTTAGGAGTACTGGAGGCACTGGGGAGGTGGGAGGAGTCTGAGAAGTGTTTTTAGGTGCGAGAAGGGGGAAATAAGATGAAGGTCAGTGGTAGTCTATTCCGGAGGACAGATTATGGCCACATTTTACTCCAGACTCTACACTTCCACCCTCCCCTTCCCAGTTTCAGGTACCCAAACCTTTCTGGACCAGGTCTGCCTTGCCAAACTTTCCCCTCAGCAGTCTGGGTCTCTAGACTCCCCCATCATGCCACAGGAGGTGGAGGCAACCATTTGAAGCCTACAGGTGGGAAAATTCCCAGGTGGTGACAGATGATACAGTGGATTTCTACCAGGCATTAATTCCCAAGACAGTGCTCTCTTGACAGAAGTCTTTATGATGCCAAAACACGAGGTACCCTCCTCACTCCCACCCTCTGGGAGGCTAATATTATTGTTATTCCCAAAAAGGGAAGGACCCTCACCCCACCAATCCTGGCAGCTACAGGCTGATTTCCTATTGAATGTAGACAGCAAAGTTTATGCAAAGTTCTGGCCTCCAGACTTAGCCCACTCCTAACCACTTTCATCCATCCCTCTCAGGTAGGGTTCAACCCTAGCTGGCACAGCATCGATCACATTAGGTTCTTGTTCAACCTCATGCACATAGCGTGTGCACTTTTCACCCTGCAGCGGCCATTGCAGTCAACTTTGAGAAGGTCTTTTCACCCTTGAACGGGACTACTGTACACCACCCTAGCTCACCTGGGGTGGGGAGAGGTTTTAGCATGGGTCCAGGCTATCTACAACATCCCATCTGCCCAGGTCACAACCAACCATAACATCTCTGCCCAGTTTCCATTGGAATGGGGGACTCATCAAGGCTGCCCACTTTCCCCACTCCCATTTGTTCTTGTTGTTGAACCCCTGGTGACCACCATCTAGCAATGCCTGAACATCAGGGGTATTAGGATAGGAGGCTCGACCTCTCCAACCCTTATGTACACAGACGATCTGCTACTCACCGTCTTGGACTCCTTCACGGGGCTCTCGAGTCTCAAACTAAATCAAACCAAAACTGACTTGCTACACTTGAATGACCTCTGCACCCAGAACATAGCCACCACATTTGGACTCCATTGGGTGCCTGAGGGGATTACCTGCCTGGGCATAAAAAATACCCCAAACTTAGAGTATATTTGGAATGAAAATGTCCATCCCCTTCTTAGCTCTACCAAGATGAATTCGAGCTTTGGAATCTACTGCAGCTCACACTAGCAGAGAAGATTGCGGCTATCAAAATGGAGACTGCCTCCAGGTTTTTCTATCCATTGGCCCATATTCTCATAGGTCTCCCTAAGCACTGGGCCCAGCCCATAGACAAACTGATTGGAGACTTCCTCTGGAAGGGGGCAAAGCCCTGATTTAGCCGGAACAAACTCAGAGCCCACTGGTCCCAAGATGGATGGTGCCTTCTGTGGATGGAGGGCTATAAATGGCCTTCAGACCACCCAGATGACTCAATGATTTCACCCGAAACTGAAGCCACCCCACAATGGGTCCAGATGGAAAGGGACATGGTGGGGACACTAGCTGCCTCCTCTTTGATGTTCCCCAGGACTCTGCACTCATCGGGTCGCGAAAGAGCTGAGGTCCTCCCCACTATAGATGTGTCCAGGAAACTCTAGCACTCTGTCCTTGCCCAGCTAGACATGGATCCACTTCCTATCCTACTTGCCCCACTCTGTTAGAACCCAAATATCACTATTGGTAATAGGGGAATAGCCTGGCCACAGTGGAACAGAAGGGGATATGAATGGTGGGGGATGTTTTGAGCTCCCATCACACAGGCTGATCACCTTCCAAAGCTTGAAGGGGCATGGGACTTCGCAAACCAACTCTGGAGGTACCTGCAACTCTGTGCGTGCTCAAACCCCTCCTCAGACTATCTCACTACTGTACATACCACCTCATCAGAGCTACGTGTCTAACTAAGTCACCCCAAGGGTCTAGCTGGCAGGATATATGCCAAACTGAGTAATAAGCTCCCTCCCAATCAGCTGAATCTTGGGGGAAATGGGAGAAAATGCTTCATATGAGTATTCCCCAAGCCCAATGAGAGCAAGAATGGAAGGACGCACATGGGTGGCATAAAGATGCTAGTACTAGACTGATCCAGAACAAGATCTCACATGCCTGGTACAAAACCTTGGTGGTCCTCCACAAAGCCAAGCTTCTAGACAAAGATGAGTGCTGGAGATGTCAAGTCCTGGAGGGAGACCTGCTGCACATACTTTGGGAGTGCCCCTCCCTATAACTCCTATAGAAGCAGATATGCCTAACTGCCTCCAGAGTCCTCCAGAAAAAGACCTGCCTCATTCTCCCACATTCTTTATGCTAGGAATTAAGTAGGACCTTCCTTCTCTCTCACCACAAGAATGTTGATGGCTGGCACTTCTGGCAATCCAAACGAAGAGAGCCATTGTCTGTAAATGGCGCTCACCAGTTGTCCCCACTGTAGAGGAGGTCCTGGCCTCCAAGTCTGCCTTGGATGCACTGGATAGGATTTCACATCTACAATACTACCAATTGGCTAAGTTCCAGAAATGTTGGGCCCCCCTACTTACTCTATTTACAGCACAACAATCCTCCTGCAGAAATAGGGTGATCCTTGTGTCACATCGACTGTGAGATGCTTGAATTACCCACATACAAAAAAATGTTGTAGGTGCCGTATTGGTCCTTTTAAGAACAGATCCAGAAACAAATGATTTGATACCTTTATTGGACCAACATGGATGTTACAGAAAGAACAGTGTTTAGTCGAACAAACCAGGTTCTTCTCAGAAGCTAGTGGTTTTTAATATCCCATACATTAACATCAGATATAGCAGAATACTATTGGTTTATATTTAAATATAATAGAAGATACGCCAGAGTAGCTCATAAAGGCATACTGGTGTTAATTAGCTTCTCTGATGTAATCTTCTATTATGTTTTAAATGTATATGTTAAACCAATGAGAATTATTTCTGCTTTTTTCTATATAATCTGGTGTTAATAGTATGGGATATTTGAAAAAACTGCCACAAAGCTTCTGAAGAAGGATCGGGTTGGTTCGAAAGCTAAAGCACTTTGTTCTTTTCTGTAACATCCATGTTGGTCCAATAAAAGGTATCAAATCATTTGTTTCTGGATCTGAATTACCCACAGAAAGACGCACTTATGGTGGGAGGCGATCCTCAGGTAGTTGCCCTGTGATACACCCCTTTACAGACGTTAAGTACAATGTTCATTATTTTTGCTGTTCTCAATTTAGACAGAATGTCATTTATTCTTGTGGTTGTACTCATCAATAGGACATTCAGTACAGCTCTCTCAGAACTTTATTAAGTCTTGTGCATGATCGCTTGTGTGTGTGTTCTATTCTGTTTCAGAGGGAACTGTCTCCTGGGCTGTGTGGACTGAATTCACACTTACCGGGTCTCACCAGAAGTCATTTACTAGGGTGGACTGTCCTCAGCAAGACCGTGAATGGTGGACAACAGACAACTGTCGCCTATGGTCCAGGTGGTACAGGGGTAAGGTACCCATTTTAATTACTACCTTTATTTTTATTACTCAATAGATCCCTTTAGTACTTGCCCAAAACATGCCCTCAACTGCCACACTACAGAAAGTAGCATTGTCCCACTGGCTGCCACTTGACCGCTCAGCTGAAGCATTGCTTATGTATTACATCTGAATATGCAATAGCAACAGCTCTGCACCCTGTAACCTAGTGTAGACTGATTATTGTGAGTTATATTTCCCCTGTACCCTTCACATGTTCCCTCTCCCTGTCCTTCCCTCTTCCTTTCTCTCCCCCATGTTTTTCCTTTCAGTGTACCAATATATTGACTGACCTGAAATGCACTATTTTTCTACTTTGTGAAAAATAAAACATTTTACAACAAAGACCGGTAGTCCACACACATCCTAACTGAGCCATTTTGCTTCCTGACTATCACAACAGGCGAAGCATATGGGATGCGAGACTCCTGTATAATGCCAGCTGCCAGCATCTCCTGGAGGTGGCATTGAACGTCATCGATGTCCGCCAGGACTAGGCACCGAGATCTCTCACAGAAAGGCCTTTCATCGTGTAATCTTATGTAATGTTCAGCCCCAGTGACACATTTCACATCCCACTCCTTCAAAGAGAATACCTTGCTTTTCTGGGCTAGCTCAAGGCTGATTTTAGTTCTCCGCTATTCGGGGATGGAAGACTCTCCAAAGTTAAACAGATCAGGGGTCACCTCATCAGTCTGTACAGTGCCTTTCTTGCTAGGCAACACAGCAGTGTCTGCACAATATACAGTAGTCAAGGCACAACCTCGATTTAATCAGATATCCCAGTCAGACATATTCTGGACCCACCTCTACTTGCTGGGCATAGGCGTGAGCCCGGCTGGTAGACGCTACGGACCAACAGTTTCAGGGAGTTTCCCTGGGGCATTCATGAGGACTTATTTTGATCTTTAATTACCGCCATCTGACTGTGCATTGGTGACATGATTCCCATCTCCTCATTTCCACTTCTGTTCGCCAGCCCATCTGTATAGCCTGACATGACCATTCAGAAACAAACACAGGAGCCTAATGGCAGATAAGACAGCTGTTTACTTCTGTTCGTTCCTTTCTCACTGAGCAGCTGCAGATCCTGTTGGTTCAGCAGCTCACTTTCTCACCTCACCCCCTGCATCGACAGTGACTGTCCTGATGCATGCTTGAATTCCACCACTGATTTTGACTCCACAAACCTCCTCCGAAAGGTCACGCTCATGCATCCACAACCTCTCTGTGAAATGCATGGAACTGCCTTCCGGAGGAGGCTGTGGAGTCAAAATCAGTGGTGGAATTCAAGCATACATGGGACAGTCATAAGGCAATTCTAGAGGGTGGGGGTAGGAAGAAGTAGGCTGCTGGTTAACTAGGATCTGCAGCTTATCCAGTAGGCAGGGAAATGGGCAGACTAGGTGGGCCAAGCAGTCCTTATCTGCCATTAAATTCTATGTTTCTATGTTTCTATTCTGGTCATCGTGTGCAGAGCATATGATTTACAGATGAAAAACAGAAGTCGAGAAAGATGAGCCGGTGAGATAAGTATGGAAGAAGGATCTGGAATCCCTTGTGTTGCCCCTCAATGCACAGTGTACCATCAGTGGCGAAGTGTGAATTAAAAAAGATGTCAAAAATAGAATCCTCATGTTGGATGCCCCAGAAGAAGGGAAACTCCTAGTGCCTTCCAAGTTAGCCTACCTTGTTTTTCTTGTCAGAGCTGGGCTAGCCTGCCTGGTTTTGATCAACAAGGGATACCATCATACATCCCCATCGGCGGACACCCAAGGCCAGTGTCTCCACTTGTTCATCCACCCCAGCAATGGCAGTAGGAAAAGACAACCAAATTCCTACATACCCTTGGTAAGGATAAGATTTGTTGCTCAAACCCCACACATGCAGTCCTTCTAGGGGTAGGAGCAGGAGGTCGATAGGTGTTAGTCATACCGGTCTTTAAATACAATAGTGACCTGCGAGTCACTGTCTAGCACAGCTCTAGTGCAGATGCCTTTAACAGTCACTGTGGTTTCCATGGATTGGCCCACCATTCCAGACCAGTCCAGAGGAACAACAGCAGGAACTTGGACAGATTACCTAGTCACAAGAAAAATGGATTTGGGATTTACTAAACCTCTGTGACGATCATTTCCTGTACCCCTTTGCAATTGCTTTGCTTTTTGGAGCTCCCCCTGTAGTTTGCTGACCACTTTTTTCTAGGTCTGTTTGAGACTGGCAGTCTCTTTCATATGCCCATCCTTCCCACAATTGTGGCAAAAACATACTTTCTTTTGTCTGCTTTGGCTTTAACATTGCATTAGGAGGTGGTCTCCATTCGCAGCTAGGAGAGTGGGAGGAGATTGGTCATTCATCCCTGGGCTCCCACTGTCGATTCTGCCCTGGAATACTTCAAGTCCAGGTTCATCGCTGTCTGGGACTACTTATGTTCCACTTAGATGGGCATGGGTGGTGCCACCTACACTGGATCTCAGCTGACATCATGGCCCATCTCAGAGCCAGGGACCAGGCATGGAAGTCTTACAAGGTTTCCGCACCACCGTGGATCACCTAATATATCACTCCTATGTAATGCCTTTACATGGCTAATCCATCAGGCAAAAGCCAATTACTTCAAAGTCCCTTCCAGCTAACTTAAACCACCCTGCTAAAGTTTGGAAGGTGGTTATTTCACTTTTCTCCCGCCTGCACAGCCCCTACTCCTGTCATTGAAACAGGCAGCTCAGCTGTCACAGAACCTCTTGCAGTGGCTTCAGAACTTAACTCCTTTTTCACACATTGTATGGCATCACTGTTGTCCACCTCCTGCCTATCCCAATTACCCAACTAATATGACCCCCGCCCAAGCCCTTCTCCAGCCTCCTCTGCCCAAGCTCCCCCCCTCCTGTCCCCTCTTTCATCTTTTGACAGAGTACCCCATCCGACGTACTGAATGTCCTGCTCACCCTCAATCCTTCCAAGGGTAAATGTCCCTCGGGACTGGACTCCAAAATGCTCTATGTATCAGCTCCTGCCATCGCCACCCCCCTGGCCTCACTCTTTAACCTCTCCTTTTCTCTCACTACTATCCTATCAGTTTGGAAGCATGCCACAGTCACCCCCACTTCCTAAATGTGGTGACCCCTCTTTCCTGGCAACTACTGCCCTATCTCCCTCCTCCCCAAACTAGCTAAACTCTAGGAACACTTTGCTCTGTCACAACTTTTCTCCTTTCTCAACTCCTCCTCTTTCTTCTCATCCTACCAGTCTGGTTTTAGGAAGTCCCAGTCCACCACCACCACTTTCTTCTTAAGGCTTACCAATTCCATTCTTACTGGTATGGATAAAGGCCACATCACCTCAGCCATTTTGTCGACCTAGCAGCATGCTCGACACTGTCTCAGACTCCTTCCTCCTGTCTAAGCTGTCTCTCTTGCAGGGCTCTCTAGTGAAGCCACCAACTGGTTCCACTCCTACCTCATAGGCAGGTCCCAATCAGTCAGAATTGGTAACACTACCTCTGCCCACCTTCCTGTCATCACTGGTGTATCCCAAGGCTTGGTCCTGACCAGCTCCTGTTCTCTCATCTTCCTTAACAACCTGCCTATGGTCTGCCCACAAACATCCATTCATATGTACTGTATGCGGATTACACAGTACTGTATCACATCCAGCCACTCATCCACTGATGTGGTGACCAGACTACAGTAGGACTTCAGTGATGTTCAGCTCTGGTTTTGCTCAAATCAGCTTTTTCTCAATGCTGAGAAAACTGTCTCCTTAACCTTCAGCAGAAGGCTGAGACTTTCGTGGTTCCCCTCCATCCCCAGATTCCACACCCTGGACGGGACTTCCCTGGAGGCCTGCACCTTCTTTAGATACCTCGGGGTCTGGCTTGACCATCACCTTGACTTTTCTGCACATATTGATGCCATCCACAAAAAGGTACACCCCAAGTTAGGTGCCCTATACTGCAACCGTTGTTGCATCCCACTGCTGGTTCACTGTGCAATTGCGCAGAAAATGAGTCTCTCTATTTTTGACTACAGTGACATAGTCTACAATGCCACTCCAAAGTCCACCATAGCCAGACTGGACCCCTTCTTCCACTCCTTCTGTCGCTTCATCCTTGACTGTCCTCCTCCACCCATCATTGTGTTCTCTACCGGACCCTGCACCTCCCCTCACTCCAGGATTGGAGACAGGCCCACTGCACTATTCTGCACTAACTCCATTATGTATTCAAAACCTACTCCGACTGAATCCTGGCTCACGACCTCCACCAGATCTGAACGCCAACCTTTCCTGGTTCCGAGATGCCGGACTGCACAGGAACAAAGATTTTTCGTGATACAGGGCCCCGATAGGTTCAATGCACTTAGTCCACCTACTCTATCCTCAACCTCGCTTGAAGCTTTCAAATCCATGCTCTATGCCCACCTCACCACCACTAGCAACTGTGACTGTGCTAGATAAAGACTACTACTCCTCATGTCCATCCTCACATCTGAGGCCTCTTCCTCCTGACTAATGAACCCTCTGGTACCTCTACTACTTCCTGTCTCCCACCCAAACTCACTCCCCCTTTTTCCTGTCCCTCTCACTTACCTCCTGCTCACCACCTTCCCTCCTCTCTAGCCTCCTTTTGGCCTAATGAGCACCCTCCCTGGAAGTTTCCTTAACCTCAAAATTGTCTACCGCTTGAACCTGTTATAGCTTGTATTTCTATGAAACTTAAAAACGTTACTGCCTTAAACTGTTAATAGCAAATTTATGATGTAACTTTCCTGTCTGGTTTTACCTGTAATGTGTATCGTGCTTTGTTAAATGTTCTTTGTGACGTGGAACCTTTGTAAAAGAGCCCTGGCTCAAAAGTATTAATTCCTAGACTAATAAACTAAACTAAACTAAACTAGGATCACAGCCAAGTTCTGGACCCAGTCCCTGCCCCCCCCACCTCGGCTCAATCCTAACAGCCCAAACCCCTCGAGTGTACCCACTCAGGAAACACAACTCACATCTCTTGTCTATTCCATACATGTCCACTGCCATAGGCCAGGCAGCCTTTAAATTTTGCATGCCTAAACAGTGGCACTCGCTTCCCAAGGACATTTGGCACACTCCACCTTCTCCGCATCTCAACTCCCTCCTCAAATAACACTTCTCCTCTACCCTGCACCTGCAGCTGAGATATGTATTGGCACTAAGGCCTAGTTTTCTCCTTTTGTGACTGCTAATATGTAATGCATTTATGAACCTGTATTGTTGTGCCTCACAAATACCTACTGTACTGTATCTGAATGGTTTGCCTGTTTGCTCACTGTACACTGCATTCTACATGTATTCTCCCCTATCCCTTCCCCAGGACGCATCTGGAATCGAGTAGTACTCTGCTCAGCACGCTTTCCTTGTAAAACTTTTAATAAATAAATAAAGTACGATTTGGTGCTGGAGCACTGACAACAGAAAGTCTTGGTTTGACCTCCCCCTCTTTCTGCGATGCCAGAGGTGGCGCAATATGTCTCAGAAATTCTCTTAGTATAGCAGTCATTTCACTTATTTCAGTCTTTGAGCTGCCATCAGCCAGGGGCGCCTGAATGTCCACCCCCACTCCCATAGCAGATGCACTCTGAGAGGGGTCGTAGTGTTTATCCGTGGAAGTGACCTTAGTAGGGGCACCAGCTTTCATTTCTGTGAATTCTCTCAGCAGCCCTGTATATGGTGGGATATCCTCAACAGTCTCGGAGTGCTTGTCCGGTGCTATGTTCCACCCTTAAACCTCACCTGGATGATTACTGTCTGTAACCTGGCAGCAGCGGCAGATATGTGAGGGGGGCCCCCAGGGTGGCCTTCTTTGTTCGACCCCCCCAGATTTCTTTCATCAGTTCGTCATGAGGGGAGGTGAATCCAGACAGTCTGCCAGCTGTAACTTAAGCAGCAATAATTCAGAGAAGGTGGCAGACTTAAGCATTTGGTCCAACCTAATTCAGACTAGCTTGTCTGGAACCACACTACCTTTCCTAAGGCATTTCTGTAAGGTCTTTTCAAGCTGAGGTACATACACAGACAAGGGCTCTCCTTGGCATTGATGAGTTGTTTTAACCATCCACCAAAGATCCTCCTCTGAGTCTGTGCTCCCAAATACATTTTCCAAAGCAGCCAAATAGTCTTGTGCAGTTGCCCCTGGGGTGTTAGCCTGCTTGGTGTGGGTAGCAGCCAGAGCGGGACCTCAGAGACTTTCACTCAACCTTTTTCTTCTCCCGCCTCAGAATATTGCCATTTAGGCACTTGGCAGGGCAACATAGTCCATCCATATCTCCCTGTCATCTTCCCATCAGGTGTGGGTAGAATGCCTGAAAACACTCACAACCTGCAATAAGAGTCATGACTAACTGTGGGAACAGGTGTGGGTGTTGGCATAGGTGTTTGCATGGGAGCTGGTGTAGGAGCAGGTATTGGAACTGGATAGGTGTCTGGGAGGGAATGCCACCCAGAGGCAGGAATGCAATTGTAATTTACAACATTTGCGGTGCTTGTTTTGTGTTCTATAATACCAGGCTCAGTTTGCAATCATAAGAGTTACAGGGGAGAATGTTTGTAGAGTGGCATATTATAAAATGCCACTTTGGGACTGTGCTCATGCTCGCTGCGCTTCTGGACTAAGACGTGTTCCGGTGGACGAGGTAAACCCCAATAATAGTGAAAATATACATATCTGGTGCATTTTCTTCTTTTTTAGTCTGATGGGGTATTGTACATTGCAATTGATGTAGGTGTGTACCAAAAGGCACAGTGTTTGGAAGTTACAAAAATGGAGGACAAAAGCTGACAGTGCCCCTTAAAACAGCAAACCATCTCCTACCTTCACAAGTTGGATACCTTATATCATAGAGCAATAAGGTTCATTACAGATCTGCCATCTAATATCCATCATTGCTCTCTTTATGCTGCAGTTGGGTGGGTTTCCTTTCACCTCAGAAGGAACAGAAATGCAGCACTATGGATTTACAGAGCGTTATCAAAAAAACTTCCAAACTATATCCTGGACTGCTTCACCCAGACCACTCCTAGCTCCTATGCCCTAAGAAGCAACAACATCATCCTGCTCAAATTGCCCAAATTCAACACTAGGCTAGGAGGGAGCAATCAGCTATTCTCTAGCTATAGCATGGAACACCTCATAAAAATCCTAAAACTGTCCAATATCATTCCATTTGCATCCTTCAAACAGCATTGTTCAGTCTTCTTCAAAGAGAAATGCAGTTGCTACCACTAGAGCTAGCATTGTCATCTCACAAATCTCCCTTCCAAACCATATATGGCATATTCCTTCCAGACAGACACCCCACCTTATGGCACCCAGTAATACCTTCACCATCCTAGTATTACATTATGTCGTGTGTCTGCCATGGCCCCCCCACTAGGATATGTATATACTGTACGTACTGTAAATATTAGCTTAACTTTCCTGTAACCGATTTTTATCAAGTGAATTTACTGTATATCACTGTGTTTATAAACGTTATTTTCCCCTGTATGTATAACTGTCTTATATAAGTGTATGATGTATCTGTTGTGTATCAACTATTGAACCTTGACCTTATCAGGTCCATCTTGTATATGAGCCTTGCTCAATGATGTTCGCCTGAATAAATAAAGATTTGATTGATTGATTGATTGAATACTTGGTAAGCCATTTTAGTTCATTAGTGCAATAATATTTACTGTATGAAAGGTATTTTTAAGCATTAAAAGCATAAAAGTATTAAACACTTTAAAAAGATAAAAACAGACTGCTGTATTTCCTTTATTAAAATAGTCCACGATCTTCAACTGTTTTGCATTCTTCAGAGAGACAGTGCAAGGTGAGTGCCATTCACTGGGGGGTTGTTTCACCAAGTCTGGGACTGTAACTGAAATGAGGACTGAAAACAATAGAACAACACCTTTTAACTGCTCAATTCACATAGGAATGCACTGAATACCGAACTTAATTGGTGTCCATTCACACCTAGCTGCATTCGGAGAAGGCGCCAATAGTAATAGCATAGCAATAGGAAGGTGTGACAGTGAAGTCAGTGAATTTAGCTGACAGCTGACAGTGAGCCAACCGAAACAAATGTTCTATTAACTGGGCTGATAGCGATTATAGACAGGCTTTATGCCCATAGGAATGCATTATAAAAATCAGGACATGGGAATAATGTTATTATAATCAGGATGTTCACTTAAACAACATTCTTATAAGTGGGCGCCACTAAATTTAAAAAGTGGGAAATTCAACGCTAGGGTTAACAACCTCGTCACCCCACCCCACCCTGGGTACTGTGAGAGGTTTAACTCTCACCCCATTCCATGTGTAAACAAGATGAGATGGTACAGTATAGGAGAATGGGGTGAGAGTTAGGCCAAACTACTGCAAGGCACACTCCAACGCCGGTTGGTGTGTGGAGGGTGGGGGGGGGTGATAGGGTTGGTAACTAATTGCCCAGCTTTTTAAGCTTTAATAAAAACCCTAACTGATGTATTAACATTGTTTTGCAATGAATTTTCCTTCTTTTTGAGAAAGTGTAGTGTAACTGGTATGTGGTTGGGAAGCGCAGGCACCCAGGCCCTGCACCCCTCACACTACCCATTGTAAAGGCGTGTGGCATCATGTGCAAGAAACATAGTGCCATGATCCCAAAATGCAGTGGCGTACAGTTGAAAGGGAGAGCTACGCTCAGTGATCAGCGATAAGATATCGCCTGCCATGCGCGCTCCCCCCCACACACACACATGCACGCACACTGCGTGCTCGCACCCCACCCCATGCACACACTGTATAGCCAACGGGGGTGCCCAATCCCCTGTCGGCTGTGCTGCACTCCCTCCCAACAGAGTTCCAGATACCACGCTGGGTGCTCACCCCAGCATGGCAACACATCCTATAGTTGATGGGGATGCCCAATCCCCCGTCGGCTCCACTGTCCCCCCCAGAGAGTACAGGGTGCCACGCTGGGAGCCCACCCCAGCGTGGCAACAGATCGTATGACCGACGGGGGTGCTCAATCCCCATTGGCTCCATGCCCCCCCAAACAGCCTTCCTTGTGCCACTCTGGGAGCCCACCCCAGCATGGCAAACGTCCCATGTTGTCTGAGTTTAAAAAAAAAAAAAACTGAAAGGAATAAACCTTCCCTCGCTGAGTGTCCTGCCCCCTGCTTCCTCCACCCACGCCCACCCTCTGTGCACCCTGCCTCCCCACACCCCACTTCAGCTCCCACCTCACCCCATACTTACTCGGAGCATGGTGCATGATCATCGGTGGACCGGGAACACGCTCTGCACTCTTCAAAGTCAACCACGAACTGAGGGAAAGCTGGTAAGCTGTATAATGCAATAAATAGGGTTTTTTCAACTTTAATAGATATCTCAGGCATTTTTTGAATTTTATACATAATTTTCAACATGGGGTTTTGGGACCCTTCTCATGAATTCTCTCACTGTCATGGTGTTAATCAGGTTCAAGGGTGATTTCGCAGTCACTGCATGAAATCACCTTTCAGGACCACCTAATGAAACAACAGTGTCACAGTTCATGAGGTAGGCCCCGCCTCAAAAATCCTATGTTGAAAATTTGGTGAAAATTCCAAAATGACTGTTTTACGAGCATGCATTGCGTTGTTCCTATGCACGCTCGCAAGTTCACGAATTTCCAATATGTTCACTCCAGATTTTCAGCATTGCCATTTTACCACACTTCCTTATGCGCAGTATAGCTGTCATTTCTCACATCTCACCCAAAATGTGTTTTCGCGCATGTAGCGCACAATGGCACAGTTGGTGTGCGAACTCAATGTTCAGGACACATTAAGAAAATCACAGTGACACTATTCATGAGCAGAGGTGTTAAAATGGCTATGTTAAAAATTTGGTGAAAAAATTCCCAAAAATGACTGTTTTACAAGCATGCATTGTGCTATTCCTACGCACGCTCATAAGTTCATGAATTTTCAATATTTTCACTCCAGATTTTCAACATTGCCATTTTACCACACCTCCTTATAAGCAGTACAGTTGTCATTTCTCACATCTCACCCAAAATGTGTTTCCTCATATGTAGCACACAATGGCGCAGTTGGTGTGCGAACTCAATGTATGGGACACATTAAGAAAATTACAGTGACACTGTTCATGAGCAGAGGTGTTAAAATGACTATGTTAAAAATTTGGTGAAAAATTCCTAAACATGACTTTTTTATGAGCGTGCATTGCACAGTTCCTACGCATACTCGTAATTTCACGATTTTTTAATATTTGCATCAGATTTTCAACATTGCCATTTTTACCACACCTCCTTATGAGCAGTACAGCTGTCATTTCACATCGCCTAAATGTGTTTCCGCATGTAGCACACAATGGCACAGTCGGTGCACAATCAATGTTTGGGACAGATTAAGAAAATCAGTGATACTGTTCATGAGCAGAGGTGTTAAATGGCTATGTTGAAAATTTGGTGAAAAATTCCCAAAATGACTGTTTTATGAGCATGCGTTGCACTGTTCCTACGCACGCTTGTAAGTTCACGAATTTTCAATATTTTCACTCCAGATTTTCAAAATTGTCATTTTACCACTCCTCCTCCTTATGAGCAGCATAGCTGTCATTGTTCACATCTCACCCAAAACATGTTTTCGTCCATGTAGCACACAATGGCGCAGTCGGTTTGAGAAAGCAATGTTCGGGATAGATTAAGAAAATCACAGTGACACTGTTCATGAGCAGAGGTGTTAAAATGGCTGTGTTAAAAATTTGGTGTAAAAAGTCCATAAAATGACTGTGTTACGAGCGACCATTGCGCGGTTTTCACGCACCCTCATAACTTCATGGATTTCTAATATTTTCAGTTCAGATTTTCAACACTGGCATTTTTCCACACTTCCTTATGAACAGTACAGCTGTCATTTTTCACACCATGGCCAAAATGTGCTTTTGCACTTCCAGTGCAGAAATGCGTGGTCGCTGTGGGAAATCACTGTTCGGTATAGATTAAAAAAAATCACAGTGACACTGTTCATGAGCGGAGGTTCCAAAATCCTGTGTTGACAATCTGCTGTAAAAAATCCCCAAACTAATTGCATTAGGGTGTGCATTGTGCATTTTCTACGTATGCTCGTGACTTCAGTTTTTTTAACATTTTCTCTGCAGAATTTCAATATTGCCATTTTTTGTACCTCCCCATGAACAGTCCGGCTGTCATTTTTCACATCCTGTTTGAAATGTGTTTTCGCACCTGTGGTGCCAAATGGCATAGTCGCTGTGTGAAATCAGCTTTCCGCTAGCAAACTGATATTGCCACTGTTCATAAGGTGGGGTCACTAAAAGACGATGTTGAAAATTTGGAGTGAAAATGCCAACGAACGCCTGAGGCATTATGGTTTCCGAACATAACACCCCAGCCTGTAGAGATTGACAGGCATCGGGGTGTGACTTGGGATTCTCACCTGTAATGCTCATATCATTCCACACCCTGCAGCCAGTGAGAGGCATCGAGGTGTGCCTTGAACTCTTCAGCCCCAAAGTTCACTCCATTCTCCTATACAGGACCCATCTCACTGTATTTCCTGATGGAATGGGGTGAGCATAAGGGCCAAAGACCCTACAGACACCATGACACTTGTCAGTGTCTGCAGGGTAGGTGTGGTGAAATAGTGTGGCCGTATGGCTGATGACCCAAAGGCACACCCAATGCCTGTCAGTCTCTGCAGTGGTGGTGGGGGTTGGCTTCAGTTCAGTACTTCACTGCCATTCCTATTATGCAGCCCTCTAACTCCTATACTACCAATGCCAATGCCAGCAAACATTCAGCATTGACAAATGCTTGTTGAATACTGATGTATAATTGGAATGTGGGCCCTCTGGGCCCTGTGCTCCCACTTACACACAAGTATGGACATACAGCATCCCTATAGTAATGAAAAGTAACCTTGTAATACTAATTTGGCAATATCTCAGTAACAATAGCAACTATGGAAAAATTCCACTGCAGTTGCAATCATGACTTCTCCACTGGTGTTTAGTCTACCAAGCTGCGGAGAGGGAAAATCTGTATCTTGAATCATTTTGAGATACGGAGTTGAAAGGTTCCGTGGTGCTACAATTCAAGGACACATGTAACTCAGGCATTTTCAAGATTTTTTTCACCAATTTTCTATATGGCATTTTGGGGACCCCACCTCATGAGCAATGTCACTGTCATTTCATTAATCTGTTCTGAAAGTTGAGTTCACACAGCAAATGCACCATTCTGTGCCACAGGTGGGAAATCATGTTTTGGGCAGGATGTGAACAATGACAGCTGTATATTATTAATGAGGAGATATGGAAAAGAGTAATATTGAAAATCAATAGTGAAAATATGAAAAATTGGCGAAGTTATGGACACGCATAGAAACTGCACAACGCAAGCTCGTAACTTGGCCATTTATGGGAATTTTTTACCAAATTTTCAACGTGGGCTTTTTGGGAAATCCCCTCACAAACACTGTCACTGAGATTTTGTAAATCCACCCCAAAATTAGTTTTTTTCACAGTGACCGCACCATTCTGTGCCATGGGAGCAAAAACACATTTTGGGCCGGATGTGAAAAATGACAGTTGTATTGTTCATGACGAGGTGTAAAAAAATGGCAATGTTGAAAATCTGGAGTGTAAATATCAAAAATTGGAGAAGTTATGAGCATGTGTAGAAACTCTGCAAAGTACACTTGTAACACAGATGTTTTTTTGGATTTGTTGTACCAGATTTTCAACATGTGCTTTTTGGAACCTCCCCTCATGAACACTGGGACTGTTATTTTGTTAATTGGTCCCAAAAGGTGGTTCTGCACAGTGACCACAAATTCACCTTTCAGGACAGAGTAACGAGATGACAGTGACATTTTACATGAGGCGGGGTCCCAAAAACCCTATGTTGAAAATTTGGTGCTAAAATCTCAAAAAATGCCTGAGATATCAACATAAGTTGAAACCCACCCCATTGAGTGGCATTATACAGCTTACCTTTGACCCTTCAGTTTGCATTTCAGCTTTGAAGAGTGCAGACATGTCCTGGTCCAGAGAAGATCACTGCTCCTGACCTCTGGAGGGAAGTATGGGTAAGGGAGGTAAGGGGAGGTGGGTGTTCAGTGTGAGGTAGGCATGGGAAGGGGGGACTCGGGAGATGACGGGCCACCATTTTATTTTTTGCAAGTTTAAAAAAAAAATTAAAGACATTGGGGATGGTTTTCTTTATTTACAGGTATGAATAATACATATTTGGGCACACTGGGGTGGGCTCTCAGTGTGCCGTCTTAGTTCATGTATGTGGGGTGCATACATGCTGACACAGGGACTGGGCACCTGTGTTGGCAATTGAAAACTATGGGCCTTGACGGGGTGGGAGTGGAGCATCATCTGATACCAGGGGTGGGTATCCCGGTGTCGGAGTATTACTCCCCAGCATTACTCCCCAGTGTCTCATACTGGTTGGGGGTGGGGTCTAGTGCTGACATGGGGATTGGGCACCCATTTCGGCAAGATTTTTTTTTTAATCATTTTATTCTATTTTCTGCTCATGACCTAGGATCCTAGGTCATATCTCATGCATACAAACTAGGATCCTAGGTCGTATTATGTGGATACGAAGTAGGATTTAAATGATTAAATAAAAACATTTTACAGGCATATTTCATCCCATAAAGTGCATAATGCACCAAAGTGGGTCCCAATAAGCAAACTACATCTGTTGGTTCCTCCCAAGAATTTCATTTTAGGAGGTTTCAAAAACATTTTTTTGGCAACACTGAAAACAAGATGATGGCCAATACGAAGTAGGAATTTCTCCACATGGAGCAGGATTCCTCTTTCGTATCATGCAGCTATATTGAAATGCCTACTGAGCATGCTCAGAAATGATATTTTCAAATTTTTACATTGCAATAACTTAAAAACTAGTCTTTTTACACTAGACTAGCAAAAGGCACATCTGTGGGTTTGTCCCTTTCTAACCTGCAAATTTCATGCCAAACAACCAAACCCCCTGGGCTGTAGGCAAGTTCAAAGAAAAATCCCAGCAAAGTCAATGGGTAAAAATATGTTTTCTCACCTCTTCATAACTTGGAGACCTCACATTCAACCCAAATTAAACTTACCACATCAAGAGAACTGCCCCACACGAAGGCACACAAGAAATGTCACGTAAATCCGTTTAATGGTTCCAAAGTTATTAAAGTGCAACATTTTGAGTTTAACATTGAAGTGCCTACTTAACCCTAACTATAGGGGCACGAGCGTTCCCCTTATAATATATATATATATATATATATATATAAATAGATAGATATGTTGGAAAGTAAAGACAATCTCCACCCCCTAGTGTAGACAGTAAAAAGGGGGATGGAGGGAGGTGATGCATGACCTGCTGCAAGAGATACTCTGGAAGATCTACTGTTACGGGAGGTTCTTATGCAACTGTACTATTTTCTTTGAGACAATCTCTTGCTGCAAGTTGTAACACATGGGAAGATTCCCAAGCAGTTATTTGTAAAGCAGGGTGGCAGGCAAATCCGTCTGTGTGAAAGCAGACCTTGAAGAACTGTATGTCTAAAGGTAGTTCTCATGTAAAAAGCCAAGTCCATCAATGATAATCTATAAGGAGGGCCTGATCCCGGAAGCAGGAGCCATATCCCCCAGTATAGCAGCCTGTAATCCTGCTGTATGTAGCCAGTGCTCATGTGAAGGGAGTCTGACCATAGCCAAGAGCAGCAGTATATATGTCATTTTGTTATGACAAAGAAAGCAAAATAGGCAGCCACCTAAGTTTGACAGACCCTGTACCAAAACAGAGCATTTTCCCTGCACTATCCAGGGGAAATGAAACAAAAGGTGGTGCTGTTTTGCACTGTGGCCTCTTTCATTGAGAATGAAAGGGACTGTGAACAACCAAGATGCAAATTAGAGCAGCCTCAGGAGCTTCATGCCCCGACATAAGAGACTAGTAGCCAATGGTTATTGATACGAGGAAAAACTGAGACCACCTTATTGAAAAATGTAGGGTCTGGTCACAGAAGGACATCCTTTCCTTAGAAAGGCAGCAAGGCCTCTGTATGCACAGAGCCTAGAATGCTGCAGTGCAGCCAGCTGACGAAACTGCAATACAGAGTAAAAGGTTTCAAGATAGGAAGCACAGGTCTCATAGAACCGCAGGCCCTAAAGCGACCAATTGTCAGTCAGTATAGGACTTAATTGAGAACCTTAAAGATAGGTGGAGTCCTACCGGGTGTAGGGGAGAATGTCCCTTTAGAACAGTCATAAATACCCAATGGAGCCGGAGACCTTTCTCCCATCAGGGATACCAAGATGGATTACTAAGATATTTAAAAAAATAAGAGATGACATAATAAATCTCTTCTCTATGTAACTAGTCGAAACCAATCTGTGATCTGTTTTCCCCTACACATCTAAAGTCTCTTTGATATAAGTCACTGTATTTAAAGCAAAAGTGTATTTGACTCCTTAATTCCATCTGGGCTTGGTATCTACACATTAAAGGTCTCTTAGATGAAATGAGATGGTTTTCTGGGAGGTTATTCATAACGTTAGCCAGTGTCCCTTTTCTCAGGATATCTAGTGCAGATCAAAGGATTTCCCTGAGGATGTCATGAATGGCTAATTTTGTTTCCTGTGATCAAATCAAGTTGACAAAATAATTGCACCACAGATATCTGAAGTTTAACAATGTCCTGTCCTTTGAACTTATCCCTGGGGGGGTTTGAAGTGTCAGCCTCAGCAGCCAGCATTTCCTTTTGCTACAGTCCAGCATACATTAATTTCTTATATTTACAACAAAAAAATTATACAGGGATCAGAACCAGCTGTCCAGGTGTGACACTGACAAGTGCAAGGAGAACATCTAATGACTTTTCCGAAAAGCAAAGCATCCGGGCATATAATGGAAAAAACCACAGAGGTCCACTTTGTGAAGAATCGAGATCCAGGCTGAGGTAATTGAAAGACTTGTGGCAGAGTCTATCCTGAATGGGAGTTCACTGCTTTTATTGCATAGGGTGAAGGTCTACCATGATCATTGTCCGAAGGAAAGAGAAACATAACCCTGACCTTTGAGGAGGGATGTACAGGTAAAAAAGGCATTATTCAAGTAGAAAACCCAGATCCTGGACATCAGGACAGATACTGTAACCATGGATCTGAGGAGACCTTCAGGCTGTGGAAGTCCCAAGCAGAGAACTGGTGAAACAGCACCTGTAGACCATGAAATCAAAGGCAGGGAAGGCTATTAGAGGTAGTGAACCTATTTTAGGAGGCCCTCAGGTATCTGTGGGGTCCAAAACAGGACTTCAGAAAAGAATTATCCTGATACAAAATGACATGGAATGCAGAAAAAACTGTGCAACCAGAGGTGGTGGTCCCATACAGAGACCCAAAAGCAGCATCAGGAAGAAAACTCAGACAGGCAGGAGCAAAGGCCCGACATATGCAACCAGGTATGACGCCGCAACAGTGACGCGAATACAGTGAACATCATCACAGTGACATTTTCGCAGTTCGCTGTGATGGTCCTCTAGTTTTCCTCGATGTTGCTGCCTTTGGGGTGTTCGCCTCTCCCTGAACCAACACAGACACGGAGTTAGTAATCCTAAGTGGGGATGAGGAGTGAAACCCCCATAGAAAACACACTTTTTCCAGCCATGGTGCAACACCAATTGGTGGTGTTATGTCGCTGCTGTACTGACATTCGCTGTTCTCCATGTCACTGTGGCATGGTGGAACCATGCAACCAAGAAAGACATGTGAGACATATTTTCACAGTAGAGGTCATTTAAACCATAGCCACCAGAGATTCCAAGCAGCGAGTATAGTGGCTGTGGAAGCATCCCCAAGAGGCAGGACAACCACTTTGAGGACATCTCCAAATAAAAAGCCAATTTGTACTTGGGGCATGCAACTCCTTCACCTGGGCTCCAGAGGGTCAAACTGGTATAGTTCCTAGTCCTGAGCAAGAAAAAAGGGGCTCCACCCCAACAACTGTAGACAGAGCCTGGCGTACAGCAGAGCTACTGGTGGAGACTGGGATGGGGCCACCAGGCCACATGAATAGGCACATCCACCTATGCCCTATTGGAAGAGACACGGTCATACTCCATTGGAATAATGGAGAGAAGAAAACTGGTGGGGAAGCAAACCCCAGCAGGCCAGCAAAGAGTCAACTCAAAGCAGCCAGCACTGTTCGAAAAAGAGTCCCTCGGTTGTCAAGGAGGACATCAGTGATGTCGAAGCAGTGGAAGAAATAACTGTATACCCAGTATGAGGGCAGCATTTCAGTTAAAGGCCAAACAGGGTCTGGGTGTAAATTACAGAGGACACCCTGTAGCTGAAGCTGCTTGGTCAAGTGGCGATAACTTATGCTCTGTTAGGAGATGATCAGGGAGGCCCAGAGGAGGCCAAAGGCAAGGGCACCTGGGTCTAGGCCCGCAGATTATTCTGGGGTCCACTGTGGACAAGAGAGTCCAGGTCCTCATAGACAAGAATGGCGAAGACTTCTTCAATGAGACATCATACAACTAAAGACCCAAGGCCAGTGTTGATCAGAGGGTGAAACCCACGGCAAACAGGAGGCCGAGCCTTCCCTGATGAGAGTGGGGAAACCTATAGAAGCTAGTGGTAATGAGATGGTTCAGGAGCCACCATTGATAAGAGTCCATCATTGATTGCGAGGGCAAGAGCCCTTGACAACATGAGGGCCAAAGTCCTCAGCAAGGAAAGGGCCAAAGCCATCACCACTGAGGCCCCAATCCACAAGAGGGCCAAAGCTATCATTGATGAGATGGCAAAAACCATTGTTGACATGTGGGCAAAAGCCACCATTGACAAGAGTGGCAGAAGACACCATCAATGAGAGTGGCAGAAGCCATCGTCGATGAGAGGGCAGAAGCCTTTGGCAATGAGAGGGCAGGAAGCCATCATGACAAGAGGGCAAAAGCCATCACCATCATGATGGCAGAAGCCACCGTGGATGAGAGGGCAGAAGCCATCGTTGACGTGAGGGGGAAAAAGCCATTGTTAACAAGAGGGCAGAAACCACTGTCAATGAGAGGGCAATAGCCATTGCAATGAGAGGGGGGAGACCATCACCAATGGGATGGCAGTAGCCACATCAATGAGAGGGCAGAAGCCATTGTTAATGAGAGGGTGAAGCCATTGTTAATGAGAGGGTGAAGCCATCGTCAATGAGAGGGCAGAAGTCATTGTCAATGAGAGGGCGGAAACCATCATCAACAAGAGGGTGGAAGCCATCTTCAATGAGAGGGCAGACACCATCGTCAATGAGGGGGCGATGCTGAAGTTGCAATTATACTTACGAAAATCTGAAGTATCTTCATCATCATCAGCTACAACAAAAGTTAGTAGAAAATTTTAAAAGGCGAAAGTACTGCTGAACCGATCTCCAGGAGAAATGTGGCTGGTGGAAAAGAAAGAACTGAGGAATATCAGGACCACCTCTCTTTGTAGTGTATAGACCTGGTCATGTGGTAGCATGGAGGTGGTCCCAGGTATGACTGCTAAGAAGTCTTCCTGAAACAAGTGCCTCCAGCTGAAGGTTCCTGTGTGTTATGATCTGCTGCAAAAGATTGTCTTGAAGAAGATCTGCACTGTCTACCAAGCTCATTTGTTTCAAGGTGGGTAGTCTTCACCTATAAGGATTCTATAGTTTGGGCCCAGGATACCTGAGAGAACTTGTCTCATAGATACCTGGTTGCCCCCTCTCCTCTGTAGGCGTCTGAGTGTTCCACATTCCTGTCTGAAACAATCTGAAGACTAGTATTTTGCAGTTGTGGCCCTGATCTTATAGAACTCTCTTTCCTAAGCTCTGTGAAAAGCCCCCTTGATGGAGGCTTTTAAGAGATGTCTAAAGTCTTATTTGTTCTGGCTGGCCTACCCAGAAAATTCGTTTATAATTTAACTTTGATAGAGAAACAGCCTGTACTCTTTTGTTTTATATATTCTGCTTTTTTCTGCTGTTGATTATTTGAGCTGTTTTAACAGCCCAAATGTTTAATTTATGTATTGTTCTAAAAATGTGCTATTATTTATTTTAATGCAAGATACCCTGAGTCCAAAGGATTTGGTACCATATTTCAATGTGCACTTGCAACTGGTTTCATGCCTGTGTAACACAGATAATCTCTGGCTGTTCACCTCTCTAGCCATGGGATATACCACCCTGTAGGGGTACTAAGACAAGGAACCCTAGAAGAGGGTTCTGCCCCTTGAGGTGCCGCGGAAGTGATTCCCCTTGGCTAAAGGTACCTTAGAAAGAAGCCCACGTGAGAGAGAAGTGTGCCACTGGAGGAGGAGGGGTGGATGGAGGGCAAGGAAAAAGGACTCATGCTACATGAGAGGAGCGGCCCTTAAGTGGGCCTTGTGGGGACATGGCCAGTTGTGCCACCTCCTTGAACCATGTGCTTTAGCCCTCCAATTTACTGTGCTTGCATAACTGGTTTTGTGCTTGTGTAATATAGATAACTCTGCCTGTTCATCTCTCTATCCATGAGACATACCACTCTGTAGAGGTATGAAAGACAAGGAACCCTAGAAGAGGGTTCCACCCTAGAGGTGCCGGGAGTAAACCCCTTGACTAAATGTACCTTAGGAAGAAGCCCCAAAAGAGTGTCAAGTAAGCATACTATGTTTATTAGGATTGAAGACCTGTACGTGAGGTTGGGTGGTAGCATAGGTTCCGTTGGTAGCATGGGTCAATGCGGACCTGTACGTGGGTCGGTTGGTATTGTGGGTTCAGCTGGTTTTAATAATATGGGTTGAACTGGTAGCATAGATCAGTTGGTCATATCATTTGAATAAAGTAGGCAGGAAATGGTAGATGAATAGTGACCCACTCGGAAGTCTGACTGCAAGACGTGAAGGCTTGGCTTCCTAAGGAGAGAGAGACATCTAAAAGGGAGATGAGACTCACGGGACAGCCACCCACTCCATCCAACAGCCATCTGTTTCAAGATGGAACTGGACCTGACAAGTGTGCTAGTTGAGGAGACCGACTCATTGGAGTGTACTGTGGTTGCAGGTGTAGGCTGTAGGATCGCTCTCATCTACCATCCACTCGAGGATGAGAAGCGGTTCCTTCAGGAAGTAGCAGACTTCATGGTCGACATGGAGTCTGAGTCGTCCAGGTTGATGGTCCTGGTGACTAACACCTAGGTCAATGATGAACTCTTGTGATTTGCACAGGACTTCCTCCAGCTGATGACATTACTGAGCTTTACACAGTTGGTTGCCTCTGTTACCCAGAAGTTCGGTCACTCTCTTGACTTGGTCTTCCTGCTGGGGATCAAAACTTCTGACTTGGTGGTGGAACCGGTTGGATGGTCGGATGATCGCACTGCAGGGTTCAGTTTTTATGCCACCCCCCCAGAAAGGCCTGCCCCTGTGGAGATGGTCAGATACCACCCTTTACGAGATGTGAGTCCCGATGGTCTATCAGCGGTATTAGACCTATCGGTAATTCTGGAGGCAAGTGGGAGTCCAGAGAGCCTAGTTCAGGCCTATAACAAGGCTGTCCCTGTGGCTCTGGACTCTATCCCTCCCAACCATGTTTGTCCTCTCTCCCTTTGCTATCGGTCTCCATGGTTTGATGGGACCTTGAGGGAGCTGTGGCGACTTGGATGAAGGTTATAGCATTGCTGGCAGAAATCCACCCTGGCTGACCACCTTAGATTGATGGAACATTATCAAGTCTGTCAATCAGCAATCACCCATAAGAAGGCAGAGTTCCTGTCCAGGGAGATTGCTGCTGCTCAGAATCGACCAGCTCAGCTCTTTTGAACTGTGGACAGGCTGTGCAACCTAATCTGCCTTCAGGTTCAAAGAGCTTTTTCACAGATTGAGTATGATTAGCTCGCTCGGTTCTTTGTGGATAAGGTGGCCAGCATCAGGGCAGATTGACTGGCTGGAAACCGTAGATGTTGTGCAGATTGCCCAGGGTATGCGCCCAACGTGCTGTAGTTTGGACCCGGGCTCAACTTCCCTGATTATGGATTGTCGTGACATCATTGGCCTGGTCCTTGTAAGGATAGTTTGGTACTTTTTAGAGTTTGGTGAGTTTCCTAGCTCCCTGAAGGAGGTAGTGGTGACACCTCTCCGAAGAAAGCTGCTCTGGACCCAAGCTGCCTTGCAAACTACAGACCGATCTCTAACCTTCCCTTTGTTGGGAAGTTACATAGATACATACATACATAGACAGTGTCGGAGATAAGGGCCTATGGCCCACCCAGTCTGCCCATTTGAGCTTGTAAGTTCAGTTTGTTTTCCTAGAAGTCTGTTGCACCTTACCCTGACCTCCAGAATTCCTTTATGTCTATCCCATGCATTCTTAAATCCTGTGATTGTTTCCAGCCCCCACCACTTCTCTGGCAGGGTGTTCCACTTGTCCACCACCTGTTCTGTGAAGAAATTCTTTCTCATGTTTCCTCTGAATCGTCCTCCTCCAAGTTCATCCCATGCCCTCTAGTCCTGGAACATCTTTTTCACTTAAAATAGTGTTTTCCTGCACCCTGTTCCTCCCGTAAGATACTTGTATGTCTCTATCATATCCCCCCTCCCTCCTCTCCTCCAGGGAGTACATGTTAACTGAGAAAGTTGTGGCTGCAACTGGAAAGCCATCTGACCATCCATGACATCTCGAACCTCTCCAGTTCAGTTTTCGTAAGAGGCATAGTACCGAAATCACTCTGGTTTGGGTGGTCAATAATTCTTGATGGCGAGAGATCAGAAGCGCCTGTCTATCTTGGTACTTCTTGATCTCTCTTTCTCTTTTGACACCATGGACCGTGGGGTGCTTCTTGAGCACCTAAGATTAATCTGTGGCCTGTCAAGTTCAGTTCTCAGATGGTTTAAGTCCTACCTCACTGGCAGAACCCAGAGTGTGATGTCAGGGATTTTTTCCTCTGAGCCATTCTCTCTGCCATGTGGGGTTCCTCAGGGCTCAGTGTTGTCCCCATGCTGTTTGCGGTGTATATGCTGCCCCTTGGAGACATTGTAAGATGGTACGGGCTGAGGTTTCACTGTTATACTGATGATACCTGGCTCTACCTGTCTTTTGCACCTGACCAGGATAGTGCGTGTTCGGTATTTAACAATTGCCTTGCTGAAATCCAGTATTGGATGAGTTCCAACTGGTTGAAGTTGAATTCTGGAAAGACTGAGGTGATGGTGGTGGATCCTGGTCACCGGACAGAGGGGTTGGGGGCTAGCCAACCCACTGGACTTTGTCTAGGGGGTATCTAGCTTCCTTCCTCTGAACAGGTATGAAACCTGGTGGTGATTCTTGATGATGGGCTGACACTGCATTCGTAGGTGTAGGCAGTCATCAAGTCCTCTTTTTACCATTTGAGGAACATCGCCAGGGTTAAGCACCTTGTTCCATCTGGTGATCTTCCAACATTGATCCACGCCTTTGTGACCTCGCACCTTGACTACTGCAACTCCCTTTATTTAGGGCTTCCAGGGGGTTGATATCCGTCGCTGTGGCCCAATTGTTGATGGGGACCCCATGTGCGAGTCACATCCTACTGGTGCTGCGCAAACTGCACTGGCTGCCTATTCAGTGGTGGATCACCTTCAAGGTCAGGATCCTGACCTACAAGGCCCTACAAGGACTGGGCCCAGACTATGTGAAAGAGTTCCTGTTTCTTTACTTCCCCAGACAACCACTCCACTCAGCTGATGAGGAAACACAGAAGAAGCAGGACAGGGAACTTTATCAGTTAAAGCAGAAAGAGGCTGGGAAGGCAGTCAGAATAGCAAAGGCCCAAACCGAGGAAAGGATAGCCAACTCTGTTAAGAAGGGGGATAAGACCTTTTATAGGTACATTAGGGAGCGAAGAAAGACCAAAGGAGGGATACTGAGGCTTAATAAAGGGGAGGGAAAGTGGGTAGAGGGTGACAGTGAAAAAGCAGGGATACTGAACGAATATTTCTGCTCAGTATTCACAAAGGAAGAGGAGGGGGAGGTACTTAAACCAAACAAGAGAAACACTCTGAAGACGGGTCGATACCAGTCCATTTACAGAAGAAAGGGTTCTGAAAGAACTAATAAAATTGAAGGTGGACAAAGCAATGGGGCCTGATGGGATTCACCCAAGAATTCTAAAAGAACTAAGGGTAGAACTAGTGACACCACTGACTACTCTCTTTAACAAATCATGGGGGGAAGGGGTGGTACCTGAGGACTGGAAGAGGGCAGATGTAATTCCTCATCGCAAAAGTGGGAGCAGGACAGAGGCAGGAAACTACAGACCAGTTAGTTTGACCTCAGTGATAGGGAAAATGATGGAATCACTTCTGAAGGAAAGAACTGTTGAGTACCTAGAGGCCAGTGGGGCACAGGACCCAAGACAGCATGGATTCATGAAGGGAAGGACATGTCAGATGAATCTAATAGATTTCTTTGACTGGGTGACCAAAATAGTAGACCAGGGAGGGGCTGTGGACATGGCCTGCCTAGATTAAAGCAAGGCATTTGATGCAGTCCCACACAAAAGATTAATACACAAGTTAGCCAGCCTTGGAGTGGATCCCAAGGTGGTAGCTTGGATAAAAAATTGGCTAGACAACAGGACGCAAAGGGTAGTAGTAAATGGAGTACACAGTGAAGAAAGGAGGGTTACTAGCGGGGTACCACAGGGTACAGTACTGGGACTGGTCCTTTTTAATGTCTTTATAAGTGACATTGCAGAGGAACTGGAAGGAAAAGTATGTCTCTTTGCAGACGACACAAAGATCTGCAACAGGTTTGATACACAAGATGGAGTGGAAAGGATGAGAAGGGACTTGGCAAGGTTGGAGGAGTGGTCAAATATATGCAAGCTCAGATTCAATGCAAAAGAAGTGCAGAGTAGTGCACATAGGAAACAAAACCCAGGGAAGAGTACACAATGGGGTGAGATACTGACAACAGTAAAAATGGAAAGGGACCTGGGGTAATTATATCAGATGACCTAAAGGTGAGCAAGCAATGTGAGAAGGCAGTAAGGAAGGCCGGGGGATACTGGGATGCATAGGAAGAGGCATCAATAGTAGAAAACAGAAAGTTGTTATCCCTCTGTACAGACAGTTGGTGAGACCCCATCTGGAGTCCTGTGTGCAGTTCTGGAGACCCCATCTCCGCAAAGACATAGACAGAGTGGAGGCTGTCCAGAGGAGGGCAACCAAAATGGTGCAGGGTCTGCACCAGAAGACATATGAAGAAAGACTAAAGGAGCTTAATATGTATACCCTTGAGGAAAGAAGGAGAGAGGGGACATGATAGAAACTTTCAAGTACCTCAAGGGAATCAACAAAGTCCAAGAGGGTAGTATCTTTCAGAAAAGAGATGCAAGAACAAGGGGCAACAATTTGAAGATAGAGGTGGGACGGCCTGAGGTAATGTGAGGAAGTATTTTTTCACAGAGAGGGTTGTGGATGCATGGAACAGCCTCCCTGAGGAGGTCGTGGAGTCAAGAACAGTGGGGGAATTCAAGAATGCATGGGACAGACATAAGGCAGTCCTAGTGGGGGCTAGGAGGAAGTAAGCTGTTGGTTAACTAGGATCTGCAGCTTATCTGTTAGATAGGAAAATGGGCAGACTAGGTGGGCTAAGCGGTCCTTATCTGCCGACAAATTCTATGTTTCAAATTCTATGATGAGGGGTTGCTAGAGATTCCCAGGGTAAGTTTTAAGTCATCTGGGGCCCGTGCATTTATGTATGTGGCCCCAACCCTGTGGAATTCTCTACCCCGTCAGGTACGTGAGTGCACGACCATGGAGGGCTTTAAGAAGGCCCTGAAGATGCATCTATGGCTGAAAGCATACCCAAACTGGACCATTTTATTTTATTTACTTTGTTATTTTGATTACTGTGTATTTTACTGTTTTATTCACTTATTTATTGTTCAGTGCCTTGATACCTGAAAGGAGCTTTATAAATAAAGCTTATTATTATTATTATTATTATTATTATTATCATTAAGTGATCTAGGAATTACAACTACACCTATCAAGTATTATGACTATTGGCAAGAAGGAGAGGAAAAATCTCCTTTGAGGAGGAAACATCTGGGGATCCAAGGCCTGGGTCACCTTCCCTCCAGGCTTTGGGACAATTTTGTTTAGTGACAGCTCTACTACTGCAATTTTGTAGACCAATCTAGGGTAATTGCAATTTTTGGGAATGCTCTCACTCTAGCCCTCTAATTGGAATGCCGTGGAAGGTTGTGAGCTAACTCTGCAACAATGGGCAACCAAGGCTGGAGGAGGAGAGTAACGACCACTGAGGCGCTCAGCCAGCCTACTGATCTATGAACAAACCAGGTGAACCAGAGGCCGTTGTAGGGAGAATAGCTTGAAAGGGTGCCTCTGAACTCACTCAGGCAGCCAAAGGGGCCCTTCCCGAGAAAGCCCCAACCCTTCGCCCCTGAAGCCTTAAAATGCTACATTGAGAGGTGCTGTCAGTAGTGTTGTCAACTGAAGGTCCACCTGGAGTGAGGACATTCCCAACCATGGGGCAGGTGGGAAGGACCCCACCCCAAGCTTCGCATGCTCAAGATGTGAATTTCGGGGTGCAGAGAGAGACCATCTGCCACAGGGCTAGCCCTGAGTCCTGGGGTAATGGACATGGTTGGCATGTCTTCAGAATGTGGAAAGTGAGTTGTAGTAAGCATGAGACCTGCATGTGGGTTGTAGTGGATGATGGCAGGCATGAGGAGACCTGTACGTAGGTCAGACTGAGCACTGCTGACCACTCTTGGGTCTAGACTGGACGACCTGACATGTAGAGACCTGCACGTAGGTCAGGCTGAGCAATATAAACCCTTTCAAGGGTCTAGTTAAGGCAAATAGTATTTGTCAACCACAGGAATGCATGCTGACCAAGTCCATGAGAAAACCAAATTGGGAGTGAATTGGATTGTATGTTATGAGTAAGGGAATGGTGAGACGGGCAAAGCCTAGGCCAACGGTTGGAGAGGAGGTGGCTATGAAGCCAGTTAGGCAAAAAGAGGCTGCAAAGCCAGTACAGGGAGGCTGCAAAGCCAGTATGGTAGGAGGTGCTGTTTGGAGTGAGTAAACATGATATGCTGCCAGTATTGAAAGGGGAGAGGTCCGTGAATGAACAGACTCGCAATTTGATTGCATTAGTGCCATGATGGCTGGTATATGAGTGATACTGGTAGTGAAAGGGACATGAAGGCTGGGAGGACTGCAAGAGACAGGAAGGCTGGGATGCCTGTGTAAACAAGGTGCATAATATCAGGGAAAGGATGGTAGAAGGCTGGGTGGAGCAGTTGCCTTAAGGTACTGTAGAAAGTTGCCTGGTATAGATGGCTGCGGAATTCCATAAAGGTTATGTGGAGCAGCTGCAGAAGGCTGGGCAAGCCAGTGGCTGCTAAATTATGGCAAATATAAAGCTGCTCCCAAGGCCTGGTGGCACTGAGGGCTGAGGTGCTGGACGCCACACCACGCCCATGCCAGTGACCCGGGTTAGAGAACTGGCCTGGGTCGCTGGGGATCTGCAGAGGAGAGAGAAAGGATCGAGCATCCGGAGGACTGCCTCCTCTCGGGAGGATATAGCATGCCCAGCACCGCAGTGGCCCCCGGTGGCTACCAAGTCACTGCAAATGTGCAGGGCACGCTAGAGGATACGGAACTGCGGTGAGCCTGGTGCCATTGCATGTCCGAGTTCCACTGGGGAAAGTGGGAGGTGAAGGGGGACCACAACTAAGAAAATCCCCGCCCCAGAGATAAACGACGGCACCACCCCTGCAGCCACACTCCACTGGCCGGACTCCATCCAACTCCTGGACCAAGCCCAGCCCGCCTGAATTTCCAGATAGACAGCCCTGGGAGGATAGGGTGGCCCCACCTCGGCAGGGGCCTGAGGAGCTGAGGGGATAGCTGAGCTGGTGCCAGAAAGCTGGAGAGTTTCAGTCCCAGAGGTAGAGCTGGGGTGAGTGGATGCCTGAGAGAGTTCTCCAGGGCCCAGCAGAGCTAGAAAAGAGATTACAAATAAATAAATAAAGCTGCTCCACTGCCTGGGGCTGAGATGCCAGCTGCTATTCCTTAGTCCCTGCCATAGGAAAAACAAAGAAGCAATGAATGGGACACCCCAACATTGAGCAGCTAAGTGTAAGCCTCTCCTCTTTGGAGAGAGGCTTATGCTCCCATTTAGGGACCCCTTCCCTTGCTATTTTGCCCCCAGAGCTTAGGGATTTTTAGTGCTCTGGGGCACAGTTTCTGTTGGTTACCATCTGGGGGCAGCAGAGAAAGTACAGTTATGTAAGAACTTACCGTAACAGTAGATCTTCGAGAGAGGCTCTTGCAGTAGGTAATTACATATAGGACTGACGTTGGCAGGCGGAAGGACCCCACAGAAAAATTTCTAGCTAGCAGTCCCTGGTGAGGAACCGCCCCCACATCAGGTGACCGGCGTCAGAAGATGTCAGGATAAAGGGGCGGTCCCTGATGTCCGCCTTCCAGTTCTTTCCCGTCACAGGCCAAAAGAGGCCGGACGAGAGAGGAGCGGATATTTCCATCACTGGAAAAGGAGCTGAAAAGCCTAGGGAATGGTGGGCGGGAGGTAGCATATTTACTGCAAGAGCCTCTCAAAGATCTACTGTTACGGTAGGTTCTTATGTAACTGTACCATCTTACTTCGAGAGGGCTCTTGCAGTAGGTAATTACATTTATGACTGAATCCCATGCAGTCTGGAACAAAGAGAGGCACCTGGAGGAGGAAAACTACTCCAAGAAGCAGTTCTAGCTGTGCAAGCTTCAAGATAAGAGGCCTTGCAGAACAGCCAGCCTGAAGCCTGCTCTATGGTGAGAGGAAATAACCAAACTGTAGTGTTTAGTAAAGGTATGGACGGAAGTCCAGGTGGCGGCAGCACAGATATCTGCCGCTGACACATTCTTGAAACAAGCCACTGAGGCAGCTACTCCTCTGGTGGAGTGGCCTCTTACTTGACCCAGCAGGGCCTTGTTATATTTGTCATAACAGAAAGTGATGCAATGAGCCAACCACTTAGATAGGCATTGCTTAGAAACAGCATTGCCTTCTCATTTATGAGCAAAAGAGATGAACAGTTTATCAGTCTTTCTGAGATCCTTCATCCTGTTGGTGTAGTATCTCAGAATCCAGTGAACATCCATAGTATGAAGTAAATACTCCCCCCTGATTAGAGTACTGCGTGAAAAAGGTGGGTAACTCTATGGACTGATTTAGAGTAGACTCTACTACTACCTTAGGGAGAAACTTAGGGTTCGTGCACAGAGCAACACGTTCCTTGTGAAAAATCAAGTATGGAATTTCACACATCAGGGCCTGGAGCTCAGAAATTCTCCGAGCGGAAGTAATGACCACCAGGAAGAGAGTCTTCCATGAAAGAAACTTCAATTCTGCAGAAACTGCTGGTTCCAAGGGAGGCAGAGTAAGTTTCTCGAGAACAAAGTTCAAGTCCCAAGGGGGAGCAGGAGTTTATGTAGGAGGTCTCAGATGGAGGACCCCTCTGAGAAAGGTCTTAGAGACCTCCAGTTGAGCAAATGCTTGTCTGCAAAGGGGGCATGATAGGCCGAGATGGCCGCCATGTGGACTTTCAGAGAAGAATGACTGAGACCCAGGTCAAACAGATGGTGTAGGTACTCCAGCAGAAGCCCCGCTGAGTAGGAAAAGGGTTCCACATCCTTGGAAGCAGCCCAGATAGTGAATCTTTTCCACTTGATGGCGTCGGTGGATCTAGTGGAGGGTTTTCTAGCCTACTCCAAAATCTCCGCCACTTGAGGAGAAACCCCAAAATGGGATCGAGCTAAGTCTGCAGGAGCCAAACATGCAGCTGAAGAGGTTTGAGGCCTGGATGGACCAGGGTCCCCTGATTCTGGGTCAGTAAACCTCAAGATAGAGGAAAAAGGAAGAGGATGATCCTCTGAGTATTGTTGTAGAAGAGAGAACCAAACTTGCCTGGGCCAGAAAGGAGCAATCAGAATCATTCATGCTCCTTCTGAAGCTAGTTTCTGCAAGACTCATGGGATAAGTGGAATTGGGGGAAAGGCATACACGAACCTGTACTTCCAGTGTAGAGACAGAGCGTCTCTCAAGAAAGTGCCTCGCTCTGGAATGAGCGAGCAGAAGGCGGGAAGCTTTGCGTTTAGAGGGGATGCAAACAGGTCGACCTGTGGTGTTCCCCAAAGTCGGAAGATATTGTCTAGGACCCCTTGGTCCAGTTCCCACTCGTGAGTCAGAGCTGAAGAGCGACTTAGCTTGTCTGCCAGGGTGTTGTCGACTCCTGGAAAACATGAATTGCCATGAGGTGAAGGTCGTGTTGTGTTGCCCAATCCCAAACCCTCATTGCTTCCCTACAAAGAGGGTAGGACTGAGTCCCCCCTTGTTTGTTGATGTACCAAACCACACACATGTTGTCCATCTGGACAGCTAGGTGGCTGGGAAGGATGTATGGGAGAAGGGCTTGGGAGAGCGTACAACACTGCCCGAAGCTCGAGCACACTGATGTGAAGTGTTTGTTCGAGCTTGGACCAGGAGCCCTGGATCCGATGGGGACCTAAATGGGCTCCTCAACCTTCGCCCGAAGCATCTGTGGTTAGAGTCTAGGAGAGGGGAGGAAGAAAGAAAGGAACTCCCCGAAACAGGTTCTCTCGAACCATCCACCATTGCAAGTCTCGAAGCATCGGCGAGGAGACTAGAACTGGGTGATCTAAGTCATCCACTAACTGATCCCATTGGGAGTGGAGAGTCCACTGAGATACTCTCATGTGGAGTCGAGCATGAGGAACTGTCGGGATAGCAGCCGCCATGAGCCCGAGAAGGCGAAGGACTGACCTTGCACTGACCCGCCTGTGGCCCGGACAACAGACTTATTTGAGTCTGGAGGGTGGACGCCTGGTCCGGTGGCAGGAAGGCCCTGCCAATGGTCATGTCTAGAATCACCCCAATGAACTGTAGTCTCTGGGATGGGATCAAGTGAGACTTGGAATGGTTGATGGTAATACCCAGGCAGGCAAAAATCTGCTGGGTAAGGGTGAGGCAGCGCAGGAGTTCCTCCCTGGATGAGGCCACCAGAAGCCAATCGTCCAGGTACGGGAAAACCTGCACCCCCCTGGTACGCAGGTAGGCCGCCACCACTGCCAGGCGTTTGGTAAACACTCAGGGTGCTGAGGATAGGCCAAACAGAAGTGCCTTGAATTGGTAGTGGTCCCCCTGGAATGCAAAACGAAGATATTTACGATGAGACGGGTGAATGGAAATGTGCAGGTAAGCATCCTGCATATCCAGGGCACATAGCCATTGACCCAGCCGGAGAAGGGCAGAGGGCTCTGCAACGGAGCATTCTGAACCTTTTGTACTCCACAAAAGGATTCAGGGAACTGAGATCCAGAATGGGTCTGAGATCTCCTGTCTTCTTTGGGACCAGGAAGAAATGGGAATAGTAACCCGTCCCTTGAAGATGAAGGGGGATGGGTTCTATTGCTTGTTTCAGAAGTAGAGCTGAAATCTCCTCCTGGATCAAGAGAAGGTGTTCCCGTGAATATGACTACTTTGGGGGTGGCGAGGTGGTTTCTATAGAAACTCTATCGAGTGTCCTTCTGCATCAGCTGAAGCACCCAAGAATCTACGTTATCCTCTCCCATCCCGGAAGGTGGAGGTAAACTCCTCCTCCCTCCCTCCTCCTACCAGTTTCTCTGGGAGTCCGGAGGCTATGGGAGAGGAAGGATTCAGGTGGTGTGGGCAGTGCTGCAGCTGAAGCACCCACTGCTTTTTGGGAGGGGGCTTAGCAGCTGTGGGGCCCGATGTTTTGTGGTCCGCCTTCCTGGGGTTTCGCCTGGGCCGATTCCATCTGTGAAAGGGACAGCATTGCAGCTGGTGGGGTGGTACATGGAGTCAACAGGCTTCAGTGCCATCCCTTCTCCTGCAATCGGTGATGATGTCCTTGACATCACTACCGAGAATGCACCACCCCAGAAGGGCGCTTTCCTGAATAGTGGATTGCACTTCGGGAGCAACCCTGACACACGGAGCCAAGCATGATGACATAAGCCTACTGCAAAGCTGAGCTCTGGCCCAGCAGTGTCCACTGCATTGTAGGTCGCCTCGGAGCATGTGCTCGACTGGCCGAACGACAGAGCGGACAAGATCAGCCAACTCCTGCTTGACTTGGGAGTCTGGCAGGGAGTCCAGTTTGGCTTCCACCTGAGTAAGAATGGCCTTCTGGTAGTCCCCCATATGGCCGACATAGTTCAGGGCCCTAATCCCCAGCGTGGAGGAAGCAAAGATCTTCTTTCCATACTGGTCCAGTAGGAGGGATTCTTTGTCAGGTGGCGACAAGCTAAGATGTTTTGGGTTGGCCGACCGGCTGTGAGCGGCGCTAATCACGACTGAGTCGGCACAAGGGTAAGAATCTAAAAAATCAACACCCTCAAGAGCCTGGTATAGCCTATTCGACTTCCACAGAAGTGGGGCTAGAGCTGATGGCTGTTTGCAGATGGTGGTGACAAGGTCGGTATGAGGCTCTATCCAGGGTGGCACCAAAGTAGGAGCTGCCACGGGCAGATCCAGATGCTTGGCGAGTTTTAAATGCTGAGGGTCTGGTTCCAAAGAGTGCCACTGATGAACCTCCTGGATTTTCCTTAGGAATTCCGTAAAAGAAGGATCCTGCAGAGGAGACTTCGGAGGAGTCCTTGGCCTGGGCTTCGATGGAGAGCGTGGCTCGTTGTCCCTTTCGGAGCAACCATCGGAGGAATCCGAGGAGTCTGAGGGTGAAGAGGAAGAGGAAAAACACTCCCTTTCCAAACCCGGGGGAGGAACGGACCCCTTGGGAAGCACCCGGGGAAGTGTATCCTGCCCCTCTCTGGACCCAGATGGGAGAGCCCTGGGGTACGGAGGTGGCGAGGGAGTGTGCCGCCTCGGACGTACAGGAACCTGAGATGGCACCATCGTCGGTGGAGGCTCTCGACCTCCTGGTGAGTGGAGCCTTGTCCCAGCCCACCAGGAGGCCAGAGTCTCCTGCAAGTCCACCCTGGCTGTGGGGGCGGTGGAGGAGGAGGAGGAGGGGATAAGGATATGGGTTGTACCCATATGGAGAGTATCCAAACCCAGTGGCGGGTAGCCGTGTCAGATATTGTGGCATCAGGTACTACGGCATCGGAAAGACTGGTGTCGGGTACTGTGGCGCCAGATACTATGGTCCTGGGTACGCCGGCCGGATAGGATGGAAGGTACCCAGGAGCTGGAGGAGCTGCTGGAGCAGACAGCCCGCTGGCAGCCTCATGGGTGGATCCAAGTTGGAGGGCCTGGAGGGCGGAGGGCCCGGCGGTAGGGTGACATCCGGAAGCGGGATGTTGGCAGGAGTCGGTAAAACCGGCGTCAGGGCCGGCATCGTGGGCCCCGGCGTCGGAGCCCACGTCAGATCCGGTGCACCTGTAGAAGGACGGTCCGACGGAGGAAGATCCCCAGCGTCGCCCGGGGATGGAGCGGAAAAATCCCCGGAGTCAGGCTATGGGGACTCTGGGTCCCCAGATGGCAGCAAGGCTGCGGAGAACCGGGATGACAGGCGTGAGTAGGTCCGTCGTCAGTTCTGTCACCGACTGACATCAGACCGAACCATGTACGGTTTTATGGCAAGCTCGGGGGGCGCCGGAGGAGCCGGCGTCGACTCTATGGGAGCCTTCACTGGAGGCAGACCGAGGAGAAGGATCAGCCTGGTCGGGTGGGAGAGGGGCCGCACGCCACCCCAAAGGGTCATGCACCTTATCGGCTTTCTCCGTGCGGACATCGGAGGAGCCGACACCCGGCTTACCGGAGTAGCCCGCGCCAGAAAGCCACGAAGCTGCAGCCAAACCAGGGTCAGAGGCCTCCAATTGCCCAAAGGCACCCAAAAGGCCCGAGCATGAGCCAGACTGAGGCTAACGCCTGGAAACCTCCGAGGTGGCCATCGCGAGCGTGTCCCCAGAGGGAACGCTACCTGAGACCCAGTGACTCCTGAGGAGACGGTAGAGGAGCCTTGTCCCGTGCCTCTCCTTGTCTTTCTTCTTCCAATGGCCTTCGGGGAAGTGGATGCCTGCCTCAGTTTTTGAGCTCCTTCTCATTGAACTCATCTTTTTCTTCAAAATGTGGGCTACCAGGGATTGCTGCCGCCTTTTCCGGGTAGCCGCGTTGAGGCTGAGGCAGTGCTGGCACTTCTTGACTGGGTGATCAGGGCCTAGGCAGAACAGGCACAGGGAATGGCCGTCCCCAGCGGGAGTTGGGTGTCGCATTCAGTCGCACTTATTCTTGTGCTCGGAGGTGTAGGGACGCATACACCGACGATGACCTGACATTGTCGAAAAAAATCAGAATAACTCGTAAAAAACGAGATGAAGGAGGCTGACGAAGCAACAAACTTTTCGCGAGGTGCTGCACGAGCTAACGGCGGAAACAACTGAAGGGGGCGCCAGGACCGCCTTTATCACTGACGCCTTCTGACGCCGGTCATCTGATGTGGGGTGGTCCTCACCAGGGACTGCTGGCTAGAAATTTTATGGTGGTCCTGCCTGCTGACATCAGTCCCATATGTAATTACTTACTGCAAGAGCCTCTCAAGTAAGATCAGGGTTTAGGATATAAATAGGCCAGGAGCAGGACATTTGGGGAGAGTGGCTGGGAGAGGAAGGAGAGGCAGGCAAGGCAGGAGCTTGGTGGTCCAGGTTTGGGCCTGGAAGGGGGAGGTCCCCCCAAGTGAGTAGACAGGATCGGTGAGTGGTGTTGTGGTGTCAGCAAGTAAAGGGTGCTCTGAGGGAGGGAGGCTAGATAGTGTGGTGGCGTCATTTGGGAGATGGGCTTCCCAGGGCAGGGGGGTGAGAGTGCCCAGAAGGAGGGAGTTGTAAGGCCTTAGGAAGGATCCCATTTCCCGTGTCTGTGGGGTCTCCTGGGTCGTCTGGGTTGTGAGAATTGTGGCACGGTTCCCACAGGGCAGGTAGCAGTGGCAGTGTCTCCTCCTGTACCCAGCATGGCAGGGTGGCCCAGGTTGTTGAGGGGGCAGGAGAGAGAATCCACCCATTTAGAGTCCTGCTTGAGGGGTAGGTCCAGGCTTTTCATGAACTGTTCAGGCGGCTGCAGTTTTTGTATGGACAGGCCCTGGAAGGCTTCTCCGGGTCCGACGCTTAGCTCAAGCTTCAGAATATGGTAAAAGGGGACATATTGGAGGCTCGGGTTGCCATCTTCTGTCACTGAGGGGCACCCAGAGAGTGGATCATGCCTGGATACTCTGTGGGTCTGCCATGCCCATGTCTGGGGCAGGCCCAGGCCTACATTAAGTTGGATAAGCCTTTAGCCCATTTGGACTGTGGTTCTGCTCCAGTGAGGGAACTGGAGTGCTACATAAGGGTGAGGGTCTGGAGGAAATACAAGGTTTGAATTTCAGCAGTGGTCTGGCAGGGGAAGAGAAAATTCCTGGGTTCCCTGAGTGTGTTTTCTAGAGCCAAGGACCAGGATGGGAGAGGCTGCTTGCTTTAGAGGGAGATGCTTGACAAGGGATGAAGTGTGAGGAAAAGAGCAAGTAAAGGTGGCTTCCCAGTGTTGGAGGTTTCTGAAGCCCTGTGCTTCTGTGGGAAACTATAAACTCCCATTTTGGGTATATCATCCAAGTTCCAAAATTGTAAAGCTGAGAGCCTTGTTTACTCTATCTGTAAAATCTGTCTCCTTCCTGTGGTTGCCAGCATTTGTACATAGTTATGCCCCATGGAGCAGGAGTATTTATGGCATGAAGAAGCGATGAACCCCTGTGACCCTCTAAATCATTTGGGCCAAGGAGAAAATAAAGTGATTAATTTTGGGGAAGAAATAGTGACTCTTGAATGAAATTCAAAATCCTTAGTTTTAATTCCTTCATGAGTTGATATTTTTCAGGGGGGCTTCTTGCTGTATGAAATCCTGTACCTTCTGGGGGTTTGGGGCCTGTGGGGGACACTGAGGGCCAAAGTCATTGTGGAGTCCTGGTCCTCCTGTGGAGCTCCTGAAGTGCTCTCTTTATCAGTGAGGTGGCAATCTGGATGTCCAGCAGTTAGAAGATGCCTCAAGATACGCAGACTTTTTTGGGGTTGCCTGGGAACTGTGCATTTCTGGAGTGTATCTCTATACTGCTGGCCCCCTCCCTCAGAATATAAGAGATTTCACCCCTAGACATTCAGGGAGGGGGTGGCTACATAAGTAAATCAGGAAGATAATAAAATGAAGTAATGACCAGCAGCTGGGGCAGGGATGACATGCTGGACAATAGCTGTAGCTGGGGTGACATGGCAGCTGATCCAGGATGCAGAGAGAATGCATAGGAATCCCTGCCTTCCTGTTAAGAAGTGTTGGGAGGCCACCATGCAGTGCTGCTGAAGAGAATTTAAATGGTAACAGTGCAGGAGGTCAGTACCTGGGTGTTGTTAGCAGTGAACTGCTGCTGTAACGAGGAGTCCTGCAGGTCTTTGTATACCCAAGGGATTAGCTGGGGCAGCAAGGGAGAGGCACCAGTCAGAAATGGGTGAGTCCATACCGGATTAGAGGCAGACAAGGCAGGACAGGCAATCCTAAGGTGCACAAGGAGGGTGGAGGAAACCTCACATTGTGGTACATGTGGGGACAAATGACCTAGCTGGGGAAATGGTGGAGGTAACAAGGGAGAGGTCTGAGGAAGTGGGAAGGTTGTGCGAGGAGACTGGGGAGTCTGTGGCCTTCTCTGAGGTGCTCCCAGTACCCTGCGCAAGCACAGTGAGAAAGGAGAGGATTGGGGAGTTGAAAGCATGGTTGGTAGAATGATGTCGAACTAAGGGATATGGGGTTGTGGGTGGCTGGGGCAGTACCTGGGATAATAATCTGTTCGCAAGGGATAGGCTGCACCTAAGCGGGAGGGAAGGAGACATTAAAGCAAAGACTGGGAGGTATATTGCACAAAGGTGGGTTTAAATTAGATGCAGGGAGTGGTGGAGTGGACAGCAGGTAGGCAGGGATCCTATAGAGTGAGTCACAGCCTACCCCCGGCTAGCAGAGAAGGACTCGGGGCGGCTGAAAAGGGAGGGAAGGAGTAAGGGAGGAGATGGAGTGTAATAAAGGGAAGGGGGCAGGATAGAGGGTGGTCTTGCTGAATGCAAGAAGCTTAGGCAACAAATCAGCTGAGCTACAGGCACCCTGAGGTGGAGGGGTGGATATTGCAGCTGTCACAGAAGTGTGGGCAACCGAGCACTGGGACTGGGATCTGGCAGTTCCAGGGTAGAAATTATACAGGAAGGACCATAAGGGAGGGAGTGCCAGTCTCATGTGAGGGACGGTATCAAATGCACAAGGACGAGGGGAGGAAAGAAGAACAGAGGCAATCTGGCTACAGCTCCTATGGAGTAGGAAATTGAGGTTTGGGGTGGTAAACTTCAGGGGCTGGACTTTGGGAGAATGTGGAAGTACTGAATGAGAAATTGAGGGCATAAGGCAGAGACAGATGCGGAGCAGAAATGGAATATTATTAAACGGGATTAAGAGGTAACTGAAGCCTGCACCAAGACATAGAGTAAGAGGAGCAGAGTAAGGAAACCATGCTGGTTGAACAGCAAGTAGTGGAGGTTGTGAGGGCAAAATGAGGTACCAGAAGTATAGGAGGATGGGAAGGAAGGAGACAGGGAGAAGTATGCAAGATGGTCCAAGGAGGTGACCAGAAAAGTGAGAGAAGCCAAGGCCCAGTGGAGCTGAGATTAGCAGGGAATTAACGGGGGACTTTTATCAGATACATCAGGGAGAAAAGGAAGTACAAGCAGACAATAGTGAGGATAAAAAGGATGGGGAACGGGTGAAAAGGGGAGGAATAGGAAGAAGCACTGAATGAATACTTTTCATCAGTGTTCAATGGAAGGAAAAGGGACCGCTACCACCATGAGCTGGAGGGTGTGGACGGGGAGAGGAGGTGAAGATAGAAGAATTGAGGGAGGTAGAGTCCCAGAGGACTGAAGGCACTGAGGGTAGACAAGGCACCAGGGCCAGATGGTATCCACCTCAGGGTGCTGAGGGAGATGGCAGAGGTGTTGGCGGAGCCGCTGGCGGGTCTATACAGCACCTCACTGGAGTTGGGATGTGTGCCACTGGACTGGAGGATGGCACATGTAGTGACATTACACAACAGCGGACCAAGGGATGAACCAGGTAATTATCATCTGCTAAGTCTCACCTCCATAGTGTGCAAACTCACGGAAATGATACTAAAGGAAAAACAGTGTGGCACCTGGAGGACAACGGCCTCCAGGATGTGAGGCAACATGGGTTCATTTCGGGGAAGTCTTGCCAAACCAACCTGATACAATGTTATGACTGGGTGACAGGTGAGCTGGATAAGAGTCATGCGGTGGATGTTCTTTACTTGGACTTCAGCAAGGCCTTTGTTTTGGTGCCTCATGGGCAGCTTGGGGGAAGCTAACTGGCGTAGGGGTAGGGGCCAAAATGATGAACTGGACTACAAGCTGGCTGAGTGGGATGCTGCAACAGGTGGTGGTGGGAGGGAGCTCAGCTCTGAGGCCGTGATAAGCAGGTGCCACTGGGCTCTGTGCTGAGACCAGTGTTATTTGGGCTTTCATATCAGACATTGCACACAGGGTGGTGAGCAAGGTAATTCTGTTCACAGATGACACCAAATGGGAGCAGTGGTGGATGGAGGGAGGGAGGGATGGAAGAAGCTGCAGGGGAGCTCAGAAGCTCGAGAAAACATAGAGATAAGGACCGCTTGGACCACCTAGTCTGCCCATTTGCCTACCTAACGGATAAGCTGCAGATCCTAGTTAACTAACAACCTACTTCCTCCTACCCCCACCTAGAATTGCCTTATGTCTGTCCCATGCATTCTTGAATTCCCCACTGTTTTGACTCTCACGACTCCTCAGGAAGGTTGTTCCATGTATCCACAACCCTCTGTGAAGAAATACTACTCCATTACCTCTGAGCCATCCTCTGCCTATCTTCAAAATGTGCCCCTTGTTTTTGCACATGTCTTTTCTGAAAGATGCTACCTCTTGGACTTTGTTGATTCCCTTGAGGTATTTGAAAGTTTCTATCATGTCCCTCTCCTCCTTTCCCGAGGCTATACATCTTTATTTCCTTTAGTCTTTCTTCATATGTCTTCTGATGCAGACCCTGCATCATTTTGTTGCCCTCCTCTGGACAGCCTCTACTCTGTCTATGACTTTGTGGAGATGGGGTCTCCAGAACTGTACACAGTACTCCAGATGTGGTCTTGCCAACAGTCTGTACAGAGGGCCAACAACTTCCTGTTTTCTACTGGTGATGCCTCTCCCTATGCATCCCAGTATCCCCCCAGCCTTCTTTACTGCCTTCTCACATTGTGTGCCCACTTTTAGGTCATCTGACATGACTACTCCCAGGTTCCTTTCCATTTTTGTTGTTGTCAGTATCTCATCCCCCATTGTGTACTCTTCCCCTGGGTTTGTTTTCCCAGGTGCATTACTTTGCACTTCTTTGCATTGAATCTAAGCTGCCGTACATTAGACCATTCCTCCACCCTTGCTAAGTCCCTTTTCATCCTTTCCACCCCACCTTGTGTATCAACCCTGTTGCAGATCTTTGTGTCATCTGCAAAGAGACATACTTTCCTTCCAGTCCCTCTGCAATGTCACTTATAAAGACATTAAAAGGACCGGCCCCAGTACTGTACCCAGCGGTACCCCACTAGTAACCCTCCTTTCTTCACTGTGGACTCTATTTACTATTACCCACTGTGTCCTGTTGTCCAACCAGTGTTTTTCCCAGGCTACCACCCTTGGACCCACTCCCAGACTGGCTAATTTGTTTATTAATCTTTTGTGCGGTACTGTGTCAAATGCCTTGCTAAAGTCTAGGTAGGCCATGTCCACAGCCCCTCCCTGGTCTACTGCTTTGGTCACCCAGTCAAAGAAATCAATTAGATTTGTCTGACATGACCTTCTCCCGTGAATCCATGCTGCCTTGGGTCCTGTGCCCCACTGGCCTCTAGGTACTCAACAATTCTTTCCTTCAGAAGTGATTCCATCATTTTGCCTGAGGTCAAACTGACAGGTCTGTAGTTTCCTGCCTCTGTCTTGCTCCCACTTTGTGAAGGGAATTACATCCACCCTCCTCCAGTCCTCAGGTACCACACCATCCTCCCATGATTTATTAAAAGGGTAGTCAGTGGTGTTACTGGTTCTTCCCTTAGTTCTTTAGAATTCTGGGGGAATCCCATCATGCCCCATTGCTTTGTCCACCTTAAGTTTTAAGAGTTCTTTCAGAACCTTTCTTCTGTGAAAGGACTATTATCAACCCCCTATCCAGAGTGCTTCTATTGACCAGATTAGGTATTTCCCCTCCTTTTCCATTGTGAATACTAAGCAGAAGTATTCGTTCAGTATCCCTGCTTTTCACTGTCGCCTCTGCCCAACCACCTTCCTCTTTGTTCAGCCTCAGTATCCCTGCCTTAGTCTTTTGCTCCTAATGTACCTATAAAGGTTTTATCCCTTCTTAACCAAGTTGGCTATCTTTTCCTTGGTTTGGGCCTTTGCTATTCTGACTGCCTTACCCGCTTCCTTCTGCTTTAACTGGCACAGTTCTCTGTCCTGCTCCTTCTGTGTTTCCTTATACTTCCTGAATGCTATCTTTTTCTCCCTTACCTTCCCTGCCACTTCTTTTGAGAACCATAGTGTTTGTTTTTTTCATTCTGATTTGTTTATTAGTTTCATACAAAGGCTTGATGCCTCTGTGATGGCGGTTTTGATGTTTCCCCATTGTTGCTCCACCCCACCTTCTTGCCTGTTTGCTAGTGCTTTTCTAAGGCACTCTCCCATTTTGACAAAATCAGTCCTCCTGAAGTCCAGTACCTTCACTTTTGTGTGGTTTGACTCCACAGCTAAGTTTATCATGAACCACAGTTTGGTGGTCGCTTGTTCCCAGATGGCTATCCACTTCAAGATCAGAGATCCTCTCTCCGTCCCCATTTGAGAGTACCAGGTCTAAGATTGCTCTCTCCCAAGTGGATTCCAAACTAGCTGTCTGAGGCATGCCCCTGTAGGGCATCGAGAATGGCTTTGTTCTTGGATGTGGCTGCAGCAAAGGTGCTCCAGTCAACATCTGGCATATTCAGGTCCCCATCAGCAATATCTCCTTTCTCTGCCATCCCAAGGATGCCTTCTATCATTCCTTGTCCATTTCCTCCCCTGAGATGAGGGTCTGTATACAACCACTGTGCAGATTTTGGAGCCATTTCAGTCTCCAGGGTGACCCACAGTGCCTCCTCCTCCTTGTTTACCTTAGTTCTGTTGCTTTGATCCCTTCCCTTACATAGAGAGCTACTCCTCCTCCTCTTCTTCCCTCCCTGTCCCTCCTGTAGATTGTGTACCCTGGTATGTTGACATCCCAGTCATGGTTCTCTGTGTACCATGTTTCTGTGACTGCCACAATATCCAGGCATCCCTCTTCCATCAAGGCCACCATTTCAGGGAGCTTTTCACCTAGACTACGGGCATTGGTACTCATTACCCTCCATTTTTTTATGGCTTCATTTCTTTTTGCCCCGTTCCTGTCCCTACTGCCTTTGTCTTTTTCTCCATTTACCCCTGCCCTTCTCCCTATCGACTGCTCTATCTTGGTGTTTACCTCACTAATTACCCTGATTTTTTTTGGGGGCTAGGATTTCCCTTCTCCTCTTCTGTGCCTCCCCTCTTAGCTAGTTTAAATGCTTGCCATTGAAGCATTTAAACCTATCACCTAGGATCCTGGTTCCCCTACCAGATGGAGTGTTCCATGGAGTACAAGGCTGTGGTGCATGCCTGTACCACCATATCCTGTATTGCACTGTTTGCTGACTGTGAGATGGATAAGTAAAGAAAAACTTTAACAGCACTTCTTGTGGTGGACATATTTTTCTTGAATTTCCTATGACAGGGGTGAGTGCCTTGTACTCCACAGAACATTATATCGATTTTAATGGTGCACCACCACCCCTGTGCTCACTGCCATTTCCTATTTGAAGCTAGAGGAGTGGTCAGAGAGGTGGCAGCTGGGAATCAATGCAAAGAAGTGTAAGGTTATGCACTTCGGGGTGAAGAACTCAAGGAGAGAATACTGACTTGGGGGGTTAAGCTGGGGATCACTGAGGAGGAGAAGGACCTAGGAGTAATGGTAACAGGGACCATGTACAACACTACCCAGTGCAGGAGAGCAGCGGCAAAGGTGAACAAAATGCTGGGGTGCATAGCGACGGGGGTTTCATCCAGGCAGAGAGAGGTGATCTTGCCCCTCTACAGGTCACTGGTAAGATCGCACTTGGAGTACTGTGTGCAGTTTTAGAGGCCATGCCTGAAGCATGATATCAGGCTAATGGAGGGAGTACAGAGGAGGGCAACAAAGATGATCTGTGGAATGGAGGAGAGACTATAAGAGCAGGCTGGGAGACCTGAATATGTACACCTGGAGGATAGAAGGGACGAGGGAACATTCAAGTATCTGAGGGAATCAATAAGGATGGGGCAGATGGGGTCTTTAAGCTAAGTAGGTGGAGAAACACCAGGGGCATGGGCTAGAATGGGGGGAGATTTAGGAGGGAAATGAGGAGACACTATTTCACGGAGAGAGGGTGGTAGCAAATGAAACACACTACCAGAATGGGTGGTATCATGTAAACCTGTGAACAGCATTAAAAGGGCATGCGACAAGGAACAAGGGAGAATGAGGGTGGGGGAGATGGGGAAGGCAGTGGGATGACAAAGGGAGGGTCGGGCAACTGCAAACTAGGGGTGCTAGCTGCACACTTGAGCAGACTTAGATAGACCAGGTGGTCTGTTTCTGCTGGCACATTCATATGTTTATATGTACCTGCATGACGGGGGAGCAGTCCAGGATTCTGGGTAGGCTGAAGAAATGGAGCCAGCTAGAGTGGAAGGGGGTGGTTGAAGCACTGAAGCATGGTGTGAAAGGAGATGCCGGTGCACAGGTGACGTACACCTGGAGTGCCGTGACAGAGCACCATGGAGCTGAGGAGCGAGAAAGCTCAAAATAGGGAGACCGGGAAGAAGGACAGATGAAAGAGGTATGGGGGCTAGAAGGAAGAGGAGGGAGCAGCAGGCAGAGATGTCAAGGAGGGATGGGGGTAGAGGCAAACGGACAAAAGAGCGAGCCAGTGGCTGGAGATGGCTGTGGAAACATGGGCGAAGCTCGAAGAACAGAGAAACAGGAGGGAGCAAGGATGGGGGCGCCTCTGGCCACAAGAAAAAATATTTGTATGCAACATGAGGAGGCCCTTAAATGGGCCTTGTGGTGGCATGGCCAGTTGCACCACCCCTTGAACCATGGGCTTTAGCCCTCCAAAAATAAAATCTACTACTAAATACTAAAACATTTTCTCCTGGTTTCTCTGGCAGAATAGGTGGTGAACATACTCCTTTTAATGTGGCCAGCCATGCCAGTCCTGGACTGACAGTGGCACTATCTCCTCAGACTCCAGTTTCAGATTCTGGCAGAGTTCCGATACCAGTAACACTTTCCAGTTAACCCATGCCATACTTATAGTTCTTGCTGTGTAAGACTCCCTTGGTATTTAGGCATCTCTGGGATGACCCTAATCCTGATGTATATAAATTAGGAAAGACCCCAGATACCACTTATGATGCAACAAGAGCAGATATCATCTCCCTGCTTTTCTCTGTTGAAGACATTTCCTTCTTCCAAGACCGCATAAAAGGGCTAACATTCACAGTAATTTAATGTCAGAAGGGCAACTAGGTCAACCAGGTCAACCCCCGTCTTCAAAAGCATGGAATAATAGTATGCTGTGCAAGCAAATACTGGTTCATAAGGGCACCTTGAAAGACCTAGATATTCCCATTCAGGACTGGAACATTAAAGGGGAGTTTCCTCCCTGCCATCCCCACTGACTGGCTCCACCTGTGGGCCCCAGAAGGTGATGCTTTTGCAGCAGGAATCAGTCTACTCCCACCACAAGAAGATGTGTATCCTGTGAGATAGAAACAGAGAAACATAGAAGCTGTCAGCAGAAAAGGACCCCTTGGCCCATCTAGTCAATGCCAGATTAAGGAAAGCTGGGGCCCTTGGCCCAAGATAAATATGGGCCCCCCCTCCCACTGTAACCATGCCCCTTTACTGCAAAGGGACCCTGTAAAAGACAGTAAGGCACATCGGGATTCATTTACATATAAACTGTATCCCATGTTAGGATACAGTTTGCATGTAAAGAGGTACAGGCAACAGAATACAAATCAGAATTCCTAGTCCTTCTATTACCCTCTCTCAAAATTATATTCGTGACAGTGCACACCATTCTCTCCCTTCCCATTTCCCCAAGTGTCTCATACTGTTTGATTTCAGTCTGGTAATCTATAGTGCCCTTTGACTATCCACCCATTTTCATAGAAGCAAAGCTGGGTGGATAATCAAGGGTGAGATGACATGGGGCAATGGAATAGCTATTATGTTGTACAAACATTTGGTGGATAATCAAGGGATCACTATATTGCAAGACTGCTCTCAGCTAGGGTTGTCGGAACCCTCTGAAGTTCTGGGTTCTAGTTCTAGTCTAGAACTTTTGAAAAAGTTCTAGTGTTCTAATCTTTTTTAGAACTTTTTAGAACTCGAACCCTATTTTTTTATTGTGCTGCCAGTAACAAAGATAGTAATAAAATACATGTAAAGGAAAAACTGTTCAAAATAAGGGGGAGAGAAATTATCTTGTGTGACATTGATAGGAATACAACTAGGTTTATCTATAGTTTCTTCTGTTTGCTAAAGTCAGCAACTTAATACGTAACAGGCCCACCCACCCACCCATATGTTAAAGTTTTCCTGCTGCAGCTGCATCATAGTTCCTTAGTGAAAGAAAGAGGCACATTAGCCATTTATGTACTCAGCTATATATACTCATCGTCATGAATTAGGAGAAAAATAACTGATATTACCTAATTTCAGCTATTTGCTGCTTTCTGTTTTAAATGAGTGAATCAAAAGTTGCTAGTGTTTAAAAGAAAGCTTTTATAACAAAGTCAAGCCAAGTACTACAGCAGCAACATGTGGAACTGTTACAAAACATATTATGTCATAACACATTCAGTCAAGACATTGGAATAAAAAAATATTTGCAGAAACCACAAGAAGGCTGCTCCAATCCTAAGTTGTGCCTGTGTGAAAAGCTGTTTCCAAGAATTAAAGACACAGACAACACTTCCAAAATATACTGTAGATTCAGCATATGACCGATATCACAGTAGAACGCGTAGGATAAAAGTTTCAACAGACAAAAGGACCTTTGTCTGTTTAAACTGTTTTGTCCTGTATGGCTTCTGTACTGTGATGCTATCAGTTAAACGCACAATACAGTATATTTTTGGAAGTGTTGGTGCTGTGTCTTTTTGTTCTTAATAAAAAAAATATCCCAGTCATTGTTGCTGGCAAAATGCATGCAATTTTCTAAGGTAATGCATACATATACCAACATTTTTGTTGGCAAATTGAAGTAATATATACAAAAAATTCTAAGATGATGCATTTTTGCAGCTGATACTTCAATAAAATCTGTATTTCAGTCACATAAATAAAAACAGTGGTTTCCTCACCACATACTAATTTACTAAGGAACATTTATGTAGCTGCAGCAGTTGGCATGTGATGTTTAAGGGACAGCGCCTGTCAACCCCATTATGTATCAAATTATCACTACTTATAAAGCAAAAACACTATGATACGTCACATTCTGTGAAAACTGCTGATGCAGATTTTCTTTATTTCTGATTCCTTTATTCTTTTTAAAGGGGACAGGACAATTGTGCTAGGTGGCAGCAGTTTGCAATGTATTTAATAAGAATATATATTATGTGTACAGTAGGTTCGGTCTGTCATCATTTTTTCCTCACCATCCCCAGCTGATCACAAATCTGTAAATGAAAGAACTAAACAACACCCACCTTTCACCCCATCACCCATTCCACTTTTCTTCCACCACCCTCATCTGTGCAGTAGCACCCATGCCACCCTTACACCCATGTTAAAACCAACCCACAACCCTCACCCATGTACTAGCATCCATTTTTCGCTTATGGCTAACATTTCTGTAATTGAAAAATAATAAACAGCTACCAATTAGAACTCATTGTTTTGTCCTCTTTAAAATTGAAAAATAGACGCCTCCTGTCCCAGCCCATGCTGATGCCACAAAGTCACAGAAGGTAAATCCAAAAATATATGTTTGCACTTTAACTATAAATAATATGATACAGAAAGGATTGACATGACAGTGTCCCTTTTATGCCAAATTTGGGCCTGTTCCCACTGATGTTAAAATTGCCCTGTATATAAAACTTGTTGACTTTAGTTTAGACCCTAGCTACAAAGCAGTTTGCCATGAAATGGTGAAAGTTTTGGGGGTATATAGTCCAAGGTAGTAGATCGAGAAAGGAGAGAGAAGACAACCAAAGTCATCACACTCTGTAAAAGTTTCCTTTTTGGTGCAGAGAGACTCCTCCCACACAGTATTTTTACCAGCCACCACCATCTGAGTTGTCATCATCACCATCAACATCCACAACATCAATCACTTCAGGATCAGTTTGTATACTCTTGTAGGGATACGAAAATCTTGACTTATTAACTTTAATAAAAGTTAACGTGTACATTTTCTGGCAGCAACCTATTTCTGGTGTCTGTCACAATATTGCCAGCTGTACTAAACATACGCTCTGAAGAGACACTTGTTGCAGGACAACCAAGATATTTACAGGCTTCATCATACAGCTCTGTCCAAATTGACTTTTGATCTCCAGTATTCAAAAGGGCATGCATCAATAGGAATAGGCAGTTCTTGCAGGTAACTGTCTACCATGTTGGACAGAGACTGCCAGAAGAGGAATCAGCAGAAGCAGCTGGTATGGCAGCAATTTGGGAAAGGTTTTGCCACAGATTTAGCTTGCTACTAGGGCTGAAGAAGTGGCAGTTGTGGAACAACTACTGTTAATGTTTGGTGACTTTTCCAGTTCTGTATCCCTTGTGAAGATGAACCTGCATGTTGTGGTGATGACAACCTGATGGTACTGTGCGTGTCTGTGTTTGACTCCTGTGAGTGCTGCAGCTCATCTAGCAACATACATTTGTACTGCTCTATATCATCTGTTTTTGGAAGATGTATAGCCTTGAACCTGGGATCTAAGAGAGTTGCAAGGATGTAGTGTCTTGATTTCGCCATTGCAACTAATTTGTCATTGGTTTTGAAGCGCCGTCATTCTCTTTACTTAGATTCCATGATATAGGCGTATATGTTGTCTGCGCTCAGATCTGTCTTTTTCTATTTGTAGATTTAGAACACTAAGGTGATGTGAAATGAGCATTATGAGGGGATAACCTGACCTCACAGATGCACCTTCAGAAGACATGTCCCTTGTAGCTGTCTCAAAGGAGCTAGGATACAGCACACTGTCTCCATTAATTTCCACTGCAGCACAGACAGCATAATGCCATCTCCAATAATGTAATTGAGCAGTACTCATGTACAGCTTGCTTTTGCTCCAAGAGGCGCTGCAGCATATAAAGCATTGAGTTCCAACGAGTGGAAACATTTTGAATCAGCTTTTGCTGGGGCAGCTTGTGTTTTTTTTGCAGTTCGGACAATGTCCGTATAGCCTTGGTTGAATGTGAAAAGTGAGTCACAATTTTTTGAAAAACAGCAATCATACCATCCACTTGTGTTTCTGCTGAGAAATCCCGTGACAATTAATGTAAGTAATGTGCAAAGCAAGAAGCATGCAGAAATCCTCCATCCTGTATTGCTTTTAAGATGTTGGCTCCATTGTCACTTACTATGAAGCCACATTTTAGACCGTGAGAATAAACCCATTCGTCAAGGAGGTCATTTAGTTCCTGCAAGATGTTTGCAGCAGTATGACTTTCAGTGCCATCACTGGATGTGCAACTGGTACTAATGGTGCTGGTATTGGTGGTAACAGTGATCCTAGGGCTGGCAGTGGTTCTGCCTGCATCAAGTTCTGACAATTCAGTATCCATTTCAGATTCCTGATCCTGACCCTTCTCACGTGCGGTCTGGAAGATGGAGGACATGGGTTTTGGTTTTGGATGATCAAGCAAAACCGAATGCTTTTTCAGATGGCGCTTAAGAGCTGTGAAGTGCAAGGCATGACACAACTTTACCACGGCTTACACTCTGTTTACACAGGAACAAATTGCTCTGCATGGATCAGTTTTACTGACTGAGAAATAATTTCACACCTCAGATGTGACAGATTTTATTCGAGTGCTAGAAAGATAGCTAAAGACTGTTTGTGTCTTTTCACCTGTCCTAACAGAACCTGGGACATGCTCCTTGGTGCTAGAAGAGTGGACAGAAGACTCTGATGGATTTTCATTGCTGGCCAACACAGAAGTGGTGGATTCAATGGATATGTCCTTTTCATTGCCAACAGTGCTGGTTGTATTTGCAAGTGCACTACCTGATTCATTGTCAGCAGACTTGCTCATTTCACTTTGTTGAGGAAGTAATGATTTGTCACGAGACACAACAGTGTGGGACTGAGACAAAGAGCTACTGTCTGAGTCAGAGAGGGACTCACTGTCACTTGCATTATTGCTGCTAGTCACAGGGATCTTAACGGCATGAATGGCATACCTTATGGTGCCTCTCTCTGTGACCCCAGCAGCTGTACAGGTTTTCTTAAAAGGTCCCCTTACCACACTTCACTGTTGCTCTTTTGCTGTTTGTTGAATTTTTATCATGAAACATTTTGGTTATTTTGTTAGCACCAGCAGGATTACCACTACCACCAACACCTGCTCCAACACCAGCACTAAATGCTTCATCTATGTTGGTGTCAGCCATAACAGACAGTAAGACATTAGTACTACCAGTCCAGTATACTGCAGTGAACACACCAACACCCAAACAATTCCTGTGTAACAAAGCAATGTGATCTGTAATCGTTGGCTACAACTCCAAAATTTTATTTTGGTTGTGTAACACTGTGATATGTGGACTGAAAGTAATTGAAGAATATGACAGTTTGCAACTAAAGGATCCCAGGTTCAAGGCTTACAGAATGATTGGGCTGCTGGGCATAGGCATACACATAGCAATCAAAGGGCACACAGCAGCAGGGTGATGGGCTGACCACAAGAGACGGAGTCACATACGCAACCCAGGGAATGAGAATTATATTTCTACATTTCTGTCATGTAAGGTTAATGCCACACACACACACTAGGGTTCAGAAAGATTTATTTGCCTTTTTTGCCCCCCACGTTTCTGTCATGTAAGGTTAATGCCACCACACAACTGGCCACTGGGCTTCTCTCGTAACACACACACTGGGTAGGTACAGTGCAGTCAAGGGCACACAGCAGCAGGGTGATGGGCTGACTGACCACAGGAGACGGAGTCACATACGCTAAACCAGGAATGAGAATTATATTTCTACGCTTCTGTCATGTAAGGTTAATGCCACCACACAACTGGCCACTGGGCTTCTCTCGCAACACACACTGGGTAGGGTACAGTGCAGTCAAAGGGCACACAGCAGCAGGGTGATGGGCTGACCGACCACAGGAGACGGAGTCACTGTGCAAACCAGGGAATGAGAATTATATTTCTACGCTTCTGTCATGTAAGGTTAATGCCACACACACACACTAGGGTTCAGAAAGATTTATTTGCCTTTTTTTGGCCCCCTACGTTTCTGTCATGTAAGGTTAATGCCACCACACAACTGGCCACTGGGCTTCTCTCAGTAACACACACACTGGGTAGGGTACAGTGCAGTCAAAGGGCACACAGCAGCAGGGTGATGGGCTGACTGACCACAGGAGACGGAGTCACATACGCAAACCAGGGAATGAGAATTATATTTCTACGTTTCTGTCATGTAAGGTTAATGCCACCACACAACTGGCCACTGGGCTTCTCTCAGTAACACACACACTGGGTAGGGTACAGTGCAGTCAAAGGGCACACAGCAGCAGGGTGATGGGCTGACCGACCACAGGAGACGGAGTCACATACGCAAACCAGGGAATGAGAATTATATTTCTACGTTTCTGTCATGTAAGGTTAATGCCACACACACACACTAGGGTTCAGAAAGATTTATTTGCCTTTTTTTGCCCCCCTACGTTTCTGTCATGTAAGGTTAATGCCACCACACAACTGGCCACTGGGCTTCTCTCGGTAACACACACACTGGGTAGGGTACAGTGCAGTCAAAGGGCACACAGCAGCAGGGTGATGGGCTGACCGACCACAGGAGACGGAGTCACATACGCAAACCAGGGAATGAGAATTATATTTCTACGTTTCTGTCATGTAAGGTTAATGCCACACACACACACTAGGGTTCAGAAAGATTTATTTGCCTTTTTTTGCCCCCCTACGTTTCTGTCATGTAAGGTTAATGCCACCACACAACTGGCCACTGGGCTTCTCTCTGTAACACACACTGGGTAGGGTACAGTATGCACACACTGGGCTTCTCTGTGACGACACACACACACTAGGGTTCAGAAAGATTTATTTGCCTTTTTTTGGCCCCCTACGTTTCTGTCATGTAAGGTTAATGCCACCACACAACTGGCCACTGGGCTTCTCTCTGTAACACACACTGGGTAGGGTACAGTACAGTGCAGTCAAGGGGCACACACTGGGCTTCTCTCTGTGACACACACACTAGGGTTCAGACTTATTTAGATTTATCAGATTTATTTGCCTTTTTTTGCCCCCTTGTATGCTTGTTGCTGGCAGCTGCTGAGTGTGCAGTGTGCTGCAGTTTCAAATAATCACACTTCACAAGGTTCTTTTCTCTCGAGTCCTCCTCCAGTCCTCCTCCTCCTGATATTGGTCTCTCATCAATCCTCCCTATTCCCCACTCCCCAATCTTGATTAATCCTCCAGAGTCCCAATTCCTCCTTCTGTCCTGAACGCCCTAGTACTCCCCACCTGCCTCCCAGTTCCCACCCCCACCCCGATTTTTAGCTTTTTTCTTGTTCTCACGGTCTCACAGGAGAAGAAGTGGCCAATACTGCTGGACAAAAGTAGTGGACGCGCTAACTGCTTTGCTACAGTTTAGTGGGCTGCTGGTGCTGCCTGCTGCTGCCTCTCTCTGCGTGATCCTCAGTCAAATGGCGCCCTCCTCGTGGCGCATCTCTTTAATACCCCAGATCCTGCAGTCGTGCTGCTTACCGACCTCATCGCCTCGCTGCCTCGCTGTGATTCAACCTTTATGAATTGTTCAGTGTTCGAGTTCTAGTTAGAACCTCAACACCAGGGTTCGAGGAGGGTTTGAATCTTTACCAACTAGTTCTGACAACCCTACTTCAGGCTGCCCTTCTGTACTGGGCTTCTGCCTCTGTTGGCATTTTTTTCTGCTCACAAAGAAATCTGCAGCAATCCTGACAGAGCTCCTTTAGCCTCACTCACTCCCCCATCTCACTCGCTCATTCCGTTTCTGCCAGCGCTGCAGGCTGCCTTGTTGTACTGGGCTCCTGCCTGCATTGCTGACCTTTTCTGCCCACAGAGAAATCTGCAGCAGTCACGATAGAGCGCTGTTGAGCTCGTTCACTCACTCCCTCTCTCTCACTTGTTCATTCTGTTTCTCCCACAGCTGCAGGCTGCCCTTTTGTACTGGGCCCCTGCATGCATTGCTGCCTTTTTCTGCCCACAAAGAAATGTGCAGCAGTCCCAACAGAGCTCTGTTGAGTTCACTCACTCACCATCCCTCACTTGCTCATTCTGTGTCTTCTGCTGTATTGCCACCTTTTCCTGGTCACAAAGAAACCGCAGCAGTCACGATACACCTCGCTAAGGTCACCACCCCTCTCTCACTCGCTCATTCTGTTTCTCCTGGTACTGCAGGCTGTCTTTTGTGTTGGGCCCTGCCTCTGTCGGCATCTTTTTCTGCTCACAAAATATTTGCAGCAGTCTCGACAAAGCTCCGTTGGCCTCACTCACTCCTCCCCGCCTCACTTGCTCATTCCATTTCTGCCGGGCGCTGCAGGCTGCCCTTCTGTACTGGGCTCCTGCCTGCATTGCCACCTTTTCTGCCCACAAAGAAATCCACAGCAGTCACCATAGAGCTCTGTTGAACTCCACCACCCCTCTCTCACTCACTCATTCTGTTTCTCCCACTGCTGCAAGCTGCCCTTTGCACTCAGCCCCTGCATGCATTGCTGCCTTTTCCTGCCTACTAAGAAATCTGCAGCAGTCCCAAAAGAGCTCTGTTGAGCTAACTCACTCCCCTTTCCTCACTCCCTCATTCTGTATTTCCTGGCACTGCAAGCAGCCCTTTTGTACTGGGCTCCTGCCTGTGTTGTCGCCTCTTCCTGCCCACAAAGAAATCCACAGCTGTCCCAAAAGAGCTTAGTTGAGCTAACTCACTCCCCTTTCCTCACTCCCTCATTCTGTATCTCCTGGCGCTGCAGGCTGCCCTTTTGTACTGGGCTCCTGCCTGCGTTGTCACCTCCTCCTGCCACAAAGAAATCGCAGCTGTCCCAACAGGCTCAGTTGAGCTCTGTCACTCCCCCTCCCGTCACTCGATCCTATTCTGTCCCAAACACTGATTTCCGACATCGACTGTGTATTGTGCGTGGAAGCGAAAACACATTTCAGCCAGGATGTGAAAATGATAGCTGTACTGTTCATAAGGAGGTGTGAACAAATGCCAGTGCTGAAAATCTGGCGTGAAAATATTACTAATTTGGTAAACTTACAAGGTGCATGGAACCTGCACAACACATGCTCGTAATACAGTCATTTTATGGAGTTTCATCACAAAATTTTCAACATAGGCATTTTAGGACCTCTGCTCATGAACAGTGTCTGTGTGATTTTCTTAATATGTCCTGAACACTGATGTCCCAGCAACCGCGCTATTGTGCACCGGAAGAGTGAAAGCCAGGATGTGAAAATGACTGCACTATTATTCATAAGGAGGTGTGGCAAAATGGCAATGCTGAAAATCTGGAGGAAAATATTGCAAAGTTGTGGAATGTACGAAAGGCATGTGGAAACTGTGCAATGCACATCTGTGAATACACTCATTTTATGGACTTTCGTCACCAATTTTCAACACAGGCATTTTAGGACCTCTGCTAATGAACAGTTTCACTTTCATTTCATATTGTGTCCCGAACACTGATTTCCCACAGCAGCCACGATTCTGCGCCAGAACTGTGAAAACATATTTGAGCCTTATAATGTGAAAAATGACAGCTGTACTTTCATAAGGAGGTGCAGAACAATGGCAATGTTGATAATCTGGAGTGAAAATATTATTAATTCGTGATGGTACGAGCCTGTGTGCAAACTGCGCAACGCACGCTCTTAGCACAGTCATTTTATGGAGTATCGTCACCAAATTTTCAACATATGCATTTTAGGACCTCTGTTCATGAACAGTGGCGCTGTCATTTTCTTAATCTGTACTGAACACTGATTTCTCACTGCAACCACGCTATTCTTTGCAAGAAGTGCGAAAACTTAGTTACATAGAAACATAGAATTTGACGGCAGATAAGGACCGCTTGGCCCATCCAGTCTGCCCATTTCCCTACCTACTGGATAAGCTGCAGATCCTAGTTAACCAGCAGCCTACTTCTTCCTACCCCCACCCCCCAGAATTGTCTTATGACTATCCCATGCATGCTTGAATTCCCCCATTGATTTTGACTCCACAACCTCCTCCGGAAGGCCGTTCCATGCATCCACAACCCTCTCTGTGAAAAAATACTTCCTTAAATTACCTCTGAGCTGCCCCCCATCTTCAAATTGTGCCTCTTGTTCTTGCACACTCTTTTTTGAAAGATGCTACCCTCCTGGACTTCGTTGATTCCTTGAGGTACTTGAAAGTTTCTATCATGTCCCCCTCTCCCTCCTTTCCTCGAGACTATACATATTAAGCTCCTTAAGTCTCTTCCCTATGACTTCCAGTGCAGACCCTGCACCATTTGTTGCCCTCCTCTGGACAGCTTCCATCCTGTCTATGTCTTTACGGAGTTGGGTCTCCAGAACTGCACACAGTACTCAGATGGGGTCTCACCAGCTGTCTGTACAGAGGATAATAACTTCCTGTTTTCTACTGGTGATGCATCTCCCTATGCATCCCAGTATCCCCCAACCCTCCTTGCTGCCCTCTCACATTGCTTGCCCATCTTTAGGTCATCTGATATGACTACTCCCAGGTCCCTTTCCATTTTTGTTGTTGTTAAGTATCTCCCCCATTGTGTACTCTTCCCTGGTTTTGTTTCCCAGGTGCATTACCTTGCACTTCTTATCATTGAATCTAAGCTGCCATACATTTGACCATTCCTCTCAACCTTGCCAAGTCCCTTCTCATCCTTTCCACCCCACCTGTGCATCAACTCTGTTGCAGATCTTAGTGTCATCTGCAAAGAGACATATTTCTTCCTTCCAGTCCTTCTGCAATGTCGCTTATAAAGACATTGAAGAGACCCGTCCTAATACTGAACCCTGAGGTACCCCACTAGTAACCCTCCTTTCCTCTGAGTGGACTCCATTTACTACAACTCTCTGTGTCCTATTCTCCAGCCAATTCTTTACCCAGGCTGTCATCTTGGGACCCACTCCCAGGCTGGCTAACTTGTATATTAATCTTGTGTGGGACTGTGTCAAATGCCTTGCTAAAGTCTAGGTAGGCCATGTCCACAGCCCCTCCCTGATCTACTACTTTGGTCACCCAGTCAAAGAAATCTATCAGATTCGTCTGGCATGACCTTCCATTGTGAATCCATGCTGCCTGGGGTCCTGTGCCCCTCTGGCCTCTAGATACTCGACAATTCTTTCCTTTGAAGTGATTCCATCATTTTTCCTATCACTGAGGTTAAACTAACAGGTCTATAGTTTCCTGCTTCGCCTTGCTCCCACTTTTGTGAAGGGGAATCACATCTGCCCTCCTCCAGTCCCTCGGTACCACCCCATCCTCCCATGATTTGTTAAAAAGGGTAGTCAGTGGTGTCACTAGTTCTACCCTTAGTTCTTTTAGAATTCTGGGATGAATCCCATCAGGCCCCCTTGCTTTGTCCACCTTCAGTTTTAAGAGTTCTTTCAGAACCCTTTCTTCTGTAAATGGGCCAGTATCAACTTCTGTATCCAGAGTGTTATGGAAAATGACAGCTGTACTGTTCACAAGGAGGTCTGAAAAAAATGCCAATGTTGAAAATCTGGTGTGAAAATATTGCAAATTCACAAAGTTATGAGTGTGCATAGCAACTGCACAAAGCATGCTCATAAAACAGTAATTTTTGGGATTTTTCCCTCCAAATTTGCAGTATAGGCTTTTTGAGAGCCCACCTCATGAACACTGGCACTGTCATTTTGTTAATTGGTCCTGAAAGGGGATTCTGCGCAGTGACCACCAAATCACCTTTTGGGGCCAAATAACGACATGGCAGTGACAGAATTCATGAGGAGGGGTCCCAAAAACCCCATGTTAAAAATTTGGTGCCAAAATTCCCAAAAATGCCTGAGATATGCATCAAAGTTGAAAAAAATCTATTTCTTCCATTATACAGCTGACCGGCATTTCTCAGTTCGCAGTTAGCTTTGAAGAGTGCAGACGTGTTCTCGGTCCATCAAGATCATCCGCTGGACTCGGAGGTAAGTATGGGGTGAGGGGTGTGTGGAGAGGCAGGGTGTGCAGTGGGTGGGTACGGTTGGGGCAGGGAGACCACCAAGGACCATTTCTTTTACAGGTTAAAAAAGACATTGCGGGACCGCTTTTTTATTTTATAGGCATATGGCACACTGGGTGGCTCCAGCATGCCAAAGGAGACTTTCTTGGGGAAGCTGTAGCTGATGGGGATTGGGCACCCCATCAGCACACAATAAAAAGGGGAGTATTACATTGGCGCCAACAGGATTGGGCACTCTGTTGGCACAAAACAAAAGGGGGTGACGTTATGTCGACGGGATTGGGCACCCGCTGGCAGAGAACAAAGTGGGGTTACATAATGCTGACAGGGAGGGCTCTAGCCCGCAACATTAATTTTGTGGCACTGAAGCTGACGGGGATTGGCGCCCGCCTGCAAATAAACATGGTCGGGGCACATGCTGCCAAGGGGATTGGGCACCCCTGGGAAGCATATTGTTTGTGAACACTGTGGCAAGTCACTGCCATGTTCACAAACAATATCAGTTTTGAAGATCCCGCCCTGTAATGACAGGTCGCTCCCTCATTGCAGTGAATGGCTGACGCTGCAATGACGAGGCATCCCCTGATTGCAGCGGCTAATTTTTTACAAGGTTGTGGCATGCTGGCTGAACTAGTGTCATCAGCAGCATGCCAGGGCATTGAGGGAAGTGGGCCAAGCCTTTCAAGGCTGTGGGGGCATTGGCCACAACAGTGCCACGCCTCCACAACCTGCTTCTGGAGAAAGCTGCCGCAGTATGTTTCTTGCGCATGTGCACAATCAACATAAAAATGGTAGCTATGTAAATTTTGAAATTCAACAGGGTGACACAAGAATTTTTTTTCTGTGCAGCATCCTGCTTGTCAACACTTGTTTTTACCTGTTTATTAGACAGATCTAATGTGCAAGCTGAAGTAACAACCAATCAGCAATCAGGATTTTACTAATCCATTGTATAATGCAAGCACATCTATGCATGTAATTGTTCGGTTGTGAGTCAACCACTCAGGTACTGAAATGTGAGACAGTGACACACAAAATATGAGAAACTATGAAACACTGGCCCTAATAATGTGGGACACATCATCAAACTTAGAGATACAAGTGCAGGACAACAAGGGAACTAATTGCTATTATTTGTACAAAGTTTAATTGTGTTTTGCCATCATGAATAGAAGCAGTCCAGAGAAGCTAACAAAAATTATACATGTGCTATACCACAAGCCTTATGAGGAAAGACTCAAGGAACTTAACATCTATTCACCAGAAGAAAAAAGGGAGAGAGGGGATATGATACAGACTTTCAAATACCTTAGAGGAATCAACAAGGTGCAGGAGAGAAGCATATTTCAGAGAAGAAAGTGCACAAGGACAAGGGGACATAACATGAGGCTGGAGGGAGGGAGGCTTAGGGGAAATGCTAGGAAGTATTTTTTCACAGAGACGGTGGTGGATCCGTGGAACAACCTTCCAGCAGAGGTGGTAGAAGTGAAAACAGCACAGGGATTCAAAAGTGCAAGGGATAAGCATAAAGGCACCCTGGTGTACAGCAGAGTGGGGAAAGACAGTCCAGATAACAGTAGGGATTGCCAAGCCAAGTAGGAAAATGGGCAGACTAGGTGGGCTGCATGGTCCATATCTGCCGACAGATCCTATGTTTCTAAGAATGTCTGCTTTAAAGTCGGAGTGTCTAGCACCTTCATGGGGGCAACACCATTACCTATGGGACAGATGTGAGACAGAGCAATACTGAGGAAGTCATTCTGTATGTAATTGTTTTTTCACTGTGGGCACTTCCGTGTGTGTGTGTGTGTGTGTGTGTGTGTATGTGTGTGTGTGTGTGTGTGTGTGTGCATACGTGTCTACAGCAATCTCGGAGACACCTCAATCAGCTGATCCAGGTATCACAGATGCACACCTCCCAGTCCCTTGACACAAATATAACTCTGCCAGCTCCTGAGCCCTGCCTTAGTGAGGAGAGCTGTGAGTCATTAACCAATTGACAGGCAGCATTCGGGGTTTGTTTCTGTGAGAAATGAAACTGAAACTTTAAAAGCAGTTTTTCTTGTATGTCTGAGTTTGAGAGACGCATCATTGTAGCCAAGCTGTGAGAAAGAAGTGTTCTGATAGGAAATGAGTTCAGGTACAGTAAATGTTTTTATATGCATTCAAAGATTCATTTTCAGCTTCAGATTATCAGTGTTCAAGGCTGACTGAACAGCATGGTAGTTGAATTTCTTTTTCTTTCTTTCTTTCTTTCTTTCTTTCTTTCTTTCTTTCTTTCTTTCTTTTCTTTCTCTCTCCAGATGCAACTTTGCAGAAGTAGGAGCCAGCAGCTGATTCCTTTGCACAAGTCTGTCATCTACTGGTATCTGGTCCAGTGTTACTTGTAATGAGGCCCAAGGTCCATGTGTGGCCCCCACACCTTTCTTTTGGCTCCCAACTTACTCTCAGACTTGCTGTGCTGACGTTTTGCACTTGGGTTCTGTTTGTGTTCTGAAACTAATTAGTTAATATTCCAGATTATAACAAGGGTCTGAGATATAGAGCTTTCTGACTGGCTGAAACAATTCTTTCAGCTTTGAGTTGATCTTTATTGACATGCATGTAGAGTTTAATCACATGCTAAACAAGGTTTAACGCTGTTTAAAATAATATTTGTTTTTATTATAACAGCAATAATGTTCTTCCAGGGATTGTATTAATGGTTAGTTAATCACTCTCTAGGGGCATGTGATATTTGGCTATGCCTTGTGAAACATTACACCACTACAGGATGATTAGCAGACAATTAACATAACCCTTGGTCCTGCTTTACTGCTTAAATGCTGATATCACCTGACAGGAAGTAAATGAAAATAATCATAGGAGGGTACAACAACAAAGGGTTAAGCTACTAAGAATGATCACTGAGAAACAGCAAGAGGCAGACTGAAAAGGGCACACAAAGTAACAAAAGCATAAAGCCCCCAAATTCATGTTAATAGAAGTGGCCCTCTGTGGCAGGATCACTCTTGGAATTTGGACTCATAAAAATTTGATGAATGTGGCCCCTTATCAAAACTTGATGAGTACCACTGGGCTAGTTTCAGAGATTTACACTAGAGCCGAATTAGACTTGGTATGGTGCCTCTTTCACACACTATATACAGTATATAAATGCACTTGACAGACCGAACACCAATTTTATACAATACCACCAGGAATATATACATGCAACTGTTCAAACTTTTAGTTGTACAAAAAGTTGTATTGGGTAGAGCAGTTTGCGACATTGGTGTGGGTAAGCTTTGTTTAAAGCAGCAGTGCATGAGTCTGCCCCATGGCAGTGGTTGCGCTACCACCTGGCATGACCAATACCTGGGTTCTGGATTGAAATAGAGCCACCAGGGGTCAGCCTGGGGGAGGGATTAAATATCTGGAGGACAGCGCTTGTCTCTCCCAAGGAGAGTGACTTACAGCTTCTGCAGTATGCCTGACACCCAGAGGAAGCTGGGTGTCATGGTAGTCTAGAGACCCATTAGGGCAGGGAGACAGCCGCAAGATGCAGCATATCATTGCATGCCAACAGGGGACAGAATGAATAAAAATACATCCACCATGCAGGATGATGACAGCCCTCCCTCAGGCTGGGCCCCACTGACCAAGTGCCCATACCCTGTCTTTGTTCTGGTGGGCAAGGGCAAGTCCCTTCCTGTCCCTGCCATGAAGGTTGTGTTCTGTAGAGGCACAAGGGGCAGTTCTGAGAAAACATGGGTGACTGGGCTAAGGAGGGCTGCTAGGAATGGAGTTGGCAGGAGCGTAGGGGATAAATACAAGTGAAAATAAACTGCAATGCATGTTAGTGGTGAAACTGTTGTACTATACTTTTGCATTTGATTTTAAAATTGGCCCTTATTTTCCTGTGGTGTATGATACGTTTCCCATTTGAGTCTGCTATAGCACTTTTTAATTTCAAATTATAATAATAATAATAAAACTTTACTTTTATAGGCGCCTTTTAAGTTCCAAGGCACCTAACAGATTCAGAATTAGAAATCAAACATCAACAAACATAAATCATATAAACTCAACAGTATCATCATACCATCAATCAATCAGTCACCGAATGCCTGGTGCCATAAAAAGTTTTAAAGCTTGCTTAAATCCCTCCACAGTTGTGTACTCCTGTAACTGAGCGAGGGTAGAGAATTCCAGAGGGTAGGGGCTGAATGCATGAATGCTCTGGCCCCAGAAGATTTCAAACACACCTTTGGAATCTCCAGCAACCCCTCATCAGCTGAGTGGAGCGATCGCCCATGGCAGTAAGGGACCAGAAGCTCTTTCAGGTAATCCGGCCCAGTCCATGTCAGGCTTTAAAAGTCAGAAGACCGACTTTGAAGGTAGTCCACCACTGTACTGGCAGCCAGTGCAGTCCGCATAGCACTGGCGAAAATATGACAGGACCGAGACGATCCATCAAAAGCGGGCCACCGCGTTCTGCACCAGCTGCAGGCAGAGGATCTCCACCCCAGGAAGCCCTAGGTAAAGGGAGTTGCAGTAATCTAAGTGCAAGGACACAAAAGCGTGGACCAGAGTAGGAAGATCACCGGATGGAACCAGATGCTTAATCCTGGAGATATTCCTTAGATGATAAAAGAAAGATTTGACAACAGCCAACACCTGCGAATGCAGGGTCAGCCCTTCATCAAAACTTACCCCAGGTTTCGCACCTGTTCAGAGGTCGGAGTGATAAGCCACCAAGAAAAAGTCCAGAGGTCAAACCAACCCTAACCCCCTATCCGGTGACCTGGGTCCCCATCCAACACCTCATTTTTTCTGAGTTCAACTTCAACCAGCTGGAATCCACCCACTCCTGGATTTCTGCGAGACAGCTATTAAAGACCGAGAGAGCTCCATCCTAGTCAGGTGCAAAAGAAAGGTAGAGCTGGGTATCATCAGCATAGCAGTGAAACCTCAGCCCATACCTTCTTGTAATGTCTCCGAGGGGCAGCATATATACTGCGAACAACATGGGGGACAACACTGAACCCTGAGGTACCCCACACACCAGAGAGACTGGGTCTGAGGAAAAAACCCAAACCCCACTCTTTGAGTTCTTCCTGTGAGGAATGATGTAAACCACTGAGGACTGTACCTGACAGTCCACAGATGTACCTCAGATGACCGAGCAGCACCCCATGGTCCACAGTGTCAAATGCTGAGGAGAGATTCACAAGAACCAAGATGGAATGGCACTTCCAATCTCTAGCTATCAGGAGATCATTGAGCACCCAAACCAGCGCTGTCTCAGTACTATGTCTCTTTCAAAAACTGGACTGGAGGGGTTCATAGATGTTGTGGATGGTCAAATGGTCCTCCAACTGTGCAGCCACTACTTTCTCAATCACCTTCCCTAAAGGGAAGGTTAGAGATTAGTCTGTAGTTTGAATGGCAGTCTGGGTCCGGAGAAGCTTTCTTTAAGAGTGGTGTCACCGCCGCCTCTTTCAGAGAGCTAGGAAACTCACCAGATTCCAAGAAGCACTAGACTATCCATGCTAGGACCGGACCGATAGAGTCAATACAACCCAAAATTAGGGAAGTTGGTCCTGGGTCCAAACTACAGCATGTAGGGCGCACACTCTGGATGATCCACATGACATCCATGAACTCTGGTCAGGCGAAGGTACTCCAGGAAAGCCGAGGAGCAGTGGCCTCATGCTGATCCAAAGCAACGCCCATAGAGTGTGCAGGTTGGAGTGCCGCCCTGATGTCAGCCACCTTAGTTGCAAAGAATCAAGCAAGTTCGTCGCACTCTATTTGCGAAAAGACTTTTCAGACTTGTAGACAGGCTGGGTAGCACAGTCTGTCCACAGTTCGGAAAAGCTGAGCTTGTCGATTCTGAGCAGCCGCAATCTCCTCGGACAGGAACTCTGCCTTCTTATGGGTGATTACAGATTGATAGGCTTGGTAATGGTCCATCAATCTAAGGTGGTTGGCATCAAGGTCAGATTTCTGCCAGCAACGGTCTAAACCTCGTCCTAGTCACTGCATCTCCCTCAAAGTCCCATCAAACCATGGTGATCAAAGGCGAAGGGAGAGAGGATGAACTCGGACTGGAGCAATGAGATCCAGAGCCAATGAAATGGCCAAATTATAGGCTATCACGAAGGTCTCTGGGTCATTGTTTGCCGCTGGGAGGGATGAAAGGTCAAGTACCGCCGCTAGGTCTTGAGAACTTACATCTCGTAGAGGACAGTACCTAACCATCTCCACAGGGGCAGGCCTACGAAGAGGGGAGCTAAAACTAAACCCTATGGTGTAGTGATCGGACCACCCAACTGGTTCCAGCCCCAAGTCAGAGGCTTCGATCCCCAGGAGGAAGACTAAGTCAAGGGAGTGTCAGTGTTTATGAGTAGCAGTGGTAACTACCTGTGTGAGGCCCAGAGATATCATCAACTGGAGGAAGTGCTGTCCAAATTGCAAGAGTTCATCATCAATCCAGGCATTGAAGTCACCCAGAACCATCAGTCTGGGAGACTCAAATGCCATAGCAACTCTCCTGAAGAAATTGTTTCCCATCGCCGGGTGGATGGTAGATGAGGTGATCCGATAACCTACACCTGCTACTATGGTACACTCAGATGACTCAGTCTCCTCAACTGGTGCACTCTGTGAGGTTATGTTCGGTCTTGAAACAGACCGCAACTCCCCACCGATCCAGTCTCGGGCAGTGTATCACCGAGTACCCGGCCGGAGTTAAAGCCTCCAAAATGGGGTCAGAGTTCTCATCCAGCCAGGTCTCGTTGATGCATGCCAGGTCCACTGTTTCAACAAGACCTGCAATAATTGCAGTCTTGTTTTTAATGGACCTGGCATTGCATAACCCCGCCCGAGTTGGATGAACCTCTCGGGCCACCCGAACCACCTGCCTACCACAATCGGTAGTGCCCTTGGGTATGGAAACCTGACATGGTGGACCACGTTCTGGGTTCCATTTCGCCCCAGGGCGTCTTCTGGAGCTTACCACCCCGATGCTATGGCTCCCCTCACTCACCCTCTGCTGTTTGTGGCCCCCCCGCTCCATCCATACTCTACACACAATACCCAGCACCCTACAGCACTGGTAAGTTGTAAACTGAAGGGAGGAGGGAGGAAAAATGGGCAGAGGGCATGGAGAGCAGAGGATGAACAGCGCACAACCATGGAGGTAGGCCTCCAACACATTTGAGTGACTCAACAGAATAAACAAAATATTCCTTAAAAACCAAATAAATGCCCTCTAAACCCAACCCAAATAAATAAAAACCCTCACACAAACTTCTCGAATAATGTACTTTCTAAAAATAAAAACAAAATAAATGAAATAATTAACATCCCAGGGCCCTCTCACACCCTCAGGGAATAAACAAAACAATATTATACTAAAAAACTAAAACATCAAAAATTATGAAATCAAAATAATAAAAATAAAACAAAATTGGTAGATGATACAGAAACTAAAACATATTAGGGGAGAGACACAATTATTCACATCCCATTGGTGCTTTCACCACCAATAGGGCTAAGGAATCCCCTCAGGAGTTCACACCCCTTGAGCAGTTAGATATAATATAACCTCAGCAATTTCTCCTCCTATACCCCCAACCCCAACATATACAAAGCTAAAATGGGTTCAAATTAGGATTGATCACTCAAAAATTTGAGCTATTAGGCCAAACATAAGACATCAAAGTCCCAGTCAAAAATGAATCTGCTTGAAAAGATTCAAGTCACAGAGAAGAAGGTAATAGATCTTCATAAACTGTAGCTAAAACCAGTAAATACAGAATATAGTTTTGAGGCACCAACTCTCACTAAGCTTCAGAAGTCAAATAATGCCAAACAGTCAGTGTCTTCAGATCCCCAGGCCCTCTCACTACCTGGGAGATCTTAAAAGAAACAGGCACTCTCACTGCCTAGTAACCAGGAAGAAATGTAAATCACCAGAAAAAATAAAAATTGAGATCTGACCATATTTTATTTTGCATGCATGTGTCCTTTTAATACTGTTCAAATCCATCCCTTAGTTTCTTGTTTTATGCAGGCAGGTATCCTTTGAAGAAATCCTTCTAATAATATTCAGATCCATGCAAAGCACGGACGGGAGCCTTATCCATTGGGACCAAAGCCAAAAATGCTTGTTACCACAACTTCGGTGCTCCACCGGCGCCAGCTCACCAGCTGACCCCCCAGAGAACCAAGGAGAACTCTAGACCCACTAGCCGGCTACCCGGCCAGTCCACAGCTCAAGCCCCTGAGCGGGAGCAAACTCCGGCCTCAGGCCTCCCAGCACTATGCTAGCGCCAACTCAATCTCAAATAACCACTGAAGACTCCAGCACGAAATCACTCCAACCAATGGCCCAGTCACTCCATGATATAAAGGATCCAAATAAATCCTCTCGAGTTTTCACCAGCAGATTGTATCAAGACTACACAATAAACAGTTAAATATCGGAAGGGCAAGAACAAATAAAAGACAAAACTTTTTTCTAGTAGGGCATCTAAATTGTGGAATAAACTACCACAACATTTAGTGGACTGTTCGAATATATCTATCTTTAAAAATCAATTGGACAACTGGTTCTTTGATTAAATTATCTTGGAAACAATATCCCACTATGTGGGGACAATCTCGATGGGCCTTGGCCTTCTTTGTCTTGAATACCAAGTAACTGTGGATCAATTCCATCCAAACAGTTCACTTCATCTCCTTCAATTCCATCCAAACAGTTCACTTCATCTCCTCGTTCCTTCTCTCATAACTTCCTCACCACTGTTATGGCCAGGAAAAAATAGCGAAAAACAAAACAGCAGTTCTAGTTTAGGCAGGAGAAATAAAATGTTGACACTGCTACTAGCAGAATTAAAAAAGCAGCTGCTGACACGGTAATCAAGCCACAGAACACGATAAACATGAATAAAATTACACCCTAAACGAAACACTTCCTCACTAGTCTGCTTCACTACAGGTACCCTAGCTAACTAGCTGACAACAAACGAAAATAAAATAAAAATAAAACGAAAATGAAAAAAGCTGCTAGGCTGCTGTTAAGGCTGACCGATTCCAGTCGCCATCTTGGTTTAAGCTATCCTGTTTAAACTATTTGTAAAGCACTTTGGGATGCAGTGTAATCGTAAATTATAAAAGAAGTGCTTCTTTTAATATAGCTAGGTCCATGTTTTCACTAGAATTCTGTGTTGTTTTTTAGCACTCATTGTTTAATAATCACTTTTCTTGTGATTAAAATGAACTAGAAACATAGACTTTGATGGCAGATAAGGATCGCTTGGCCCACCAGTCTGCCCATTTCCCTACCTAATGGATAAGCTGCAGATTCTAGTTAACCAATAGCCTACTTCCTCCCACCTGCCACTATAATTGCCTTATGTCTGTCCCATGCATGTTTAAATTCCCCACTGTTTTAGACCCCACAACCTCCCCAGGAAGGCGGTTCCATGTGTCCACCACTCTCTCCATTGAAAACATTTTTTCTCACATTGCCCTGAGCTGTCCCCCTCTAAGTTTAAACTGTGTCCCCTTGTTCTTGCACATCTCTTTTCTGAAAGATGCTACCCTCCTGGACTTTGTTGACTCCTTGAGGTACTTGAAAGTTTCTATCATGTCCCCCGTCCCTCCTTTTGTCAAGGGTATACATAGAAGCTCTCTCAGTCTCTCTTCATATGGTTTCTGATGCAGACCCTGCACCATTTTAGTTGCCCTCCTCTGGACGGCCTCCATTCTGTCTATGTCCTTGCAGACATGGGTTCTCCAAAACTGCATGCAGTACTCCAGATGGGTCTCACCAACTGTCTGTACAGAGGATAACCACTCCCCTTTTCTACTTGTGATGCCTCTCCTATGGATCCCAGTATCCCATGGCTCTCCTTACTGACTTCTCACATTGCTTACCCACCTTTAGGTCATCTGATATTACTACCCCCAGGTCCCATTCCATTATTGTTGTTGTTAGTACCTCCCCTGCCATTGTGTACTCTTCTCCTGGGTTTTTGTTTCCCAGGTGCATTACTTTGCACTTCTTTGCATTGAATCTAAGTTGCCATACATCTGACCATTCCTCCAACCTTGCCAATTCCCTTCTCATCCTTTACACCCCCCCTTGTGTATCAACTCTGTTATAGATCTTTGTGTCATCTGCAAAGAGGCATACATTTCCTTCCAGACCCTCTGCAATGTCACCTATAAAGACGTTAAAGAGGACTGGACCCAGTACTGAACCCTGAGGTATTCCACTAGTAACCCCCCTTTCTTCGGAGTGAGTTCCATTCACTATTACCTTCTGTGTCCTGTTGTGTAGCAAGTTTGCTTCCCAGGCTACCACCCTGGGACTCACTCCCAGGCTGGCTAACGATTATTAATCTTTGTGTGGGACTGTGTCAAATGCCTTGCTAAAGTCTAGGTAGACCATATACACAGCCCCTCCCTGGTCGATTACTTTGGTCACCCAGTCAAAGAAATCTGTTAGATTCATCTGGCATGACCTTCTTGCTGTGAATCCATGCTGCCTTGGGTCCTGTGCCACGCTGGCCTTTAAGTACTCAACAATTCTTTCTTTCAGAAGTGATTCCATCATTTTCCCCACCACTGAGGTCAAACTAACAGGTCTGTAGTTTCCTGCATCTAATCCTGCCTATTTTCAGGCACAACCTGGGGAGGGGATACAGATGAATGCCAACTGACCTTGAACCAGATGATGCTGTTGGTGGCATTTTCATGAATGGAGAAATTTGGCCATTGCACGGAAATTCCCCTGCACTTTCGAAAGTGCCATGGGATCTTTAACATCCACCTGAACTGGCAGATGGGACCTCAGTTTAACATCTCATCTGAAAGACGGTACCTCAGGAGTGCAGCACCCCTCATGCTGCACTACAGTGTCAATATTGGGATATTAACCAAGTGCCTGGTGTGGGGATAGAACCCACAGCCTACTGATCTTCTGGCCTCAGAGGTGAGTGTGCCACCTGAGCCACTGACACTGCTAATGTTGGCTTTATCCTTTTCCCCATCCCTGCCCTTATTGCCTTTGTCTACTTTTCCATTTGCCCCAGTCCGCCCTCTGTCAAGCTCTGTACCTCGGTGTTTACCTTACTACCTGCCATGTTTTGTGGGGGAAGCTTGAAATTTCCTGCTTCCTATCAGCACCTCCCCTTGGCTAGTTTAAAAGCTTGCCAAGGAAGTATTTAAACCTATCACCTAGAGTTTGGTTCCTTTCCTGGACAGATGCAGACCATTGTGCCAGTATAGACCTACTTCTCTCCAGGTGGACCCCCATTCCCCAGTGAACCCAAAGTCCTGTACCAGTTTTGCAACCATTCATTAAACTGCATGGTGTGCAGTACCCTAGCCTCAACCACGCCATAGACTAGCAGCACCTCTGAGAAGGTTACCATGCTTGCTGCCTGTCTGAGGCCCCTCCCCAGCTCCACAAACTCATCCTGCACTGCACTGATCTCATGCCTATTTGGGTCATTTGTCCCAAGGTGGACAATGGTATCTAGTTCCATCTCCTGTGATGCTGCTTCTGCAATCCTGAGGATGCAGTACACAGTGTTCCCTGACATTAAGCCTGAGATAATCACAAAGAGAGTCATAAGGGTTAGGTAATGTGGTGGAAGAGAAAGTGCAGTAGATCTGGAGGGGTCTACAGTGTAAGCAATGCAACAAAAAGGCAGGCTACTGTAGATGGGTCATGCAGTCATAATCTGCCGTAATCTTCTAGCTTATGTTTTCACTATTGATAGGACTAGGTGGGCCAGATGGTCCTTATCCACCAACAACTTCTATGTTTCTATGTTTATATTTCTGATGAAATCCTAGTCCAAGCCATACTAAAAAGAACACTTAAATTTGCATTAGTCACAGAGACGTGGGCCACACCTAACCACGACTGGGACCTCTGGATCCCTGCATATAAATTAAACAAGAGGGACAGGGAGGTAGGAAAGGGGGAGTGGTGGCAGTTTACATCAGGGAGGGTATAACTTGTATGAGGCAGGAGTCAGAAGATGAGAAGGCAGATGAAATGTGGATTCAGTTACTAATAGAGGGAGGAAGGTTAAGTTGGAGGTGGTTTAAAGACCACCCAACCAGAAGGAGGAAAGAGACAGGGAATTGAAGTCACAAATATTGACTGCTGCAGGGAAGGAGGAGATGGTAATAGTGGGAGACTTCAACCTGCCCAAGGTGGATTGGAGGGTACTAGCCACAACCTACTTTAGGAATCTAGTGATCCTAGATGTTCTACAAAGTGGTTTCCTGATGGAGAACATCACAGAACCCACCAGGGAGGGGCAATTCTTGATCTGGTGCTGACAAATGAGGATCATGTCCAGGATAACAAGGTCAATGAGCTCCTGAATGGGAATGACAATTGCACAGTGTGGTTCCAGTTGGACATGGGCAGGAAAAGGCCCCCAGTGAGATTAAAATCCTGGATTTTAGAAAGGTAGACATCAGAGCGATGAATGTGCTGCTAAGGAGTCACCTGTCCAGCGTCCAAGTGGCTATGGGGTGGACCAAAGTAGTTCATAATCAAGGAGGTTATAATGGTTGCCACAGGAAGGACATTAGGCTCAAAGGAAATAATTTGAGGATCAACACATCCAGCTGGTTTAATATTGAGGTCACCCAGACAATAAGGGATAAGAGTTCAGCCTGCAAGAAATTCAGGAAGACCCAGAGGAGGAAGACAAGGAGGATTACCTAAAGATGGCAAGTGTAGCAGGTAAGGTAGTCTGTCAGGCTAAAGCTCAGAAGGAACTATATCTAGCTGAAGGAACTGGAAGGAAAAAGGACTATTTTCCGCTATATTTGCAAAAGGAATGAGGGCAAAGTAGAAGTACTGAATGACTACTTCTGTTCTGTGTTCACTGGGGGAAGGACAGGAGAAGGGGGCAGGTTGCACAGATGTTTTGATAAATGTGGATAGGGTAAGGATAGGACTACTAGCATTGAGGGTAGATAAATTCCCAGGCCCAGTCAGCATACACTCAAGAGTGCTGAGGGAATTGCCAGAGGTAACTGCAGATCCCTTGGCTGGCCTGTTCAATAGTTCACTGGAGTTAGGTCTAATACCACATGACTGGAGACAGTAACATGTAGTGCCCCTCCATAAGATTGGTCCCAAGGGTGGCCCAGGGAATTACAGACCAGTCAGTCTGACCTTAATCATGTGCAAGCACATGGAGATCATACTTTTATTGTATTTTTTTTTATTTATTTTATTTCACTTTCGGATTAACACCTATGAGCCAATGGCTCTTTTGCATAGGTTCCACGTCGAGAGACAAGAACACACAATTATCAAATACAGATAGCATTGGGCAATACCAGTACAAAAGGTTAACTCAGGCATGTACAGTGCAGGTACAGTAGATGATCTAGAACAACACTATTGGGATATTCAGTAAGCCTCACTAAATGCACATGCAAGGCAAGCATTACACATAAAAACAGGGAAGGAATACAAGGCACGATATCAATACCTAGTGGTTATCTACCCAATCAAAGTAGAGGAATCAGGGTAACTTAACAGACGAGTATCAAGGAAGAGAGAGGAGGGGTGCGAGAGTACACACCGAGGGGTAGAGGTCGGGGAAGGGGAGAGATATTAGTATGGGGGTGGTGCAGCCGGAGGCCTTGTCTATAAGAGAAGGTAGATCAGAGAGCAAGAGATGGCAGTTTGGCTATTGGGCGGAGGAAAGATGGTCCAAGTAAAAAAAAAAAGGGAGTGAGGGGGGTTAGGTGAAACAATCACAGGAGGCAAGGGCAACAAGGTGTTCATGAAGCCTCTGTTTGAAAGGGCCAATGGTGGGGGAGTTTGCAACCTCACTAGGTAGGGAATTAAACCCTTTTGGAACTCTAAAGGTAAAGACTGCTGTCCTTGGGATGTGTGACAATAGAACTTGTAAGTATATGTATCTGAGCTTCTGGTATGATGCATATTATTGGATAGACTGAGGAGATTCCTCTCTCCAGCTGGGAGCAGGCCAAGGGAGGCCTTTACAGTGAAGCAAGTGTGATAGAGAATCCGACCCTGCAGGCTTAACCAACCAGACTGCTCAAAGAGATGACAAGTGTGTGTGCTTGATGCAACTCCCAGAAGAAGTCTGCAGGCTTTATTCAAAAATACTTAAGGAAGAAACACACATTCAGCTACTCGCGACTAAAAGTGAACAAGAAACTCCTATTGCTAGGGAACATTTAGAATAAATATCTAATTTACTAGTACAAAACTGAGGTAGCATCCCACCAAGGCATAGGTTAACATTTCAAGCCTTCAGGCTTATTATCAAGATCATTGTATATTTATTCTAAATGTTCCTAGCAATGGGAGTTTCTTGTTCACCTTTAGTTGTGAGTAGCTGAATGAGTGTTTGTTTCTAGCAGTGTTTCTATTTTGCCACCATGGGAAAGCTCTGAGGCTGCAACTTTTGTTTGGTTTTGTGGTGCTATACTTAAGGAAAGGTTAGAGGAGTGTTTCAGTGAACATGGTCTCTAGGATGAGCGGCAACACAGGTTTATGACTGGGAGGTCATGTCAAACAAATCTGATTGACATCTTTGATTGGGTCACTAAAATAAGTGGACAGGGGCCAAGTAGTGACATCCTTTACCTGGACTTGAACAAGGCCTTTGACTCTGCACCCCACAGGAAGTTGATCAGGAAATTCTCGCTACTCCCATCTCCAATGCCCCCACAATCTCCAACTTCAAAACCGCTATCCGGAGCCAACTCTTCAACACTCACAGCTGCTCCTATCCCTAAATATGGCCTCGATCCCTCCTCACTTGACAATGCCCGTGGGGCGGCACTTCACCTCACCCCCCCACCCTCTCCGCCTGTGATCCATACCTCTGCTATAGTCAGCCAGTGTCAACTGTGTCAATGTAATTACCACAAAATTGTAAATGTATGAAATCAATATGTGTAATGCTATTTCAGCTACTTGTACTCTGTAACCTAGAATTGTAATGTTTGTAATACTATTTCAGCTACTTGTACTCTGTAACCTAGAATTATAATGTTTGTCCTCAGTGTGACTAACTTTGGAAACGAGCCTGTGGCTCAAAGGTTGTAAACTGATTTACAATAAATAAATAAATAAAAATAAAGTCGATGGATCTTGGGGTTGGGGAGAAGTCAAAACTGACAAAGGGGCAAGACCCAGAGTGTGGTGGTGGGAGAGCGATCTAGCACTAGGGAGGTCACCAGTGGGGTCCCACAGGGCTCAGTGCTTGCACCGGTGCTTTCAATGTCTTTATCAATGATATTGGTGATGGCGTTATGAGCAAAAGTTTTCTATTCATGGATGACACCAAGTTCTGTGGGAGAGTGGACACAAAAGAAGGGATACAGGACCTAAAGAAGGATCTGCAAAAACTAAAGAGGTGGTCTGGGATTTATCAGCTTGGCTTCAATGCAAAGAAATGCAAAGTTATGCACATTTGAGCCAAGAACCTAGTGAGTGAGTGCAGCCTGGGAGGCATCTGGGAATCTGCATCAGAGGAGGAGGAGAAGGACTTGGGAGTGATGATCACTAGTGACCTGAAACATTCCACACAATGTAGGAAAGCAGTGCAGTGTAGCAAAGGCAAATAAAATTCTGGGCTGCATTGCCACAAGGTTGAGCAGCAGGCAAGAGCAGGTAACACCGTCCTTGTGCAGGTCGTTGATGAAGTTGCATCTAGAGTACAGTGTATGGTACTGTGCCCATACCTTAAAAAGATGTTCAGCTGCTGGAAATGGTTCAAAGGAGGGCAGCGAAGATGATCATGGGCCAGCGGGGGAGAGCATATGAAGAGAGGTTAGAGGCCCTGAACATGCACTCCCTGGAGGACGGGGGTGGGGGACATGAATGAGACTTTCAAGTATGTGAAAGGAATAAATTTGATGGATAATGAGGTCTCTTCAAGCTTAGTGGGAACCAAAACATGAGGAGACACAACGTCAGGAGACACTTCTTCATGGAGAGGGTGTAGCAGGTTGGAATGTGCTTCCAGAAGAGGTGATTTCATTTAAGATAGTAGGCAGTTTCAAGAGAGATGTGGATAGAGTTAGGGGAAAATAAAGTCAAGAAAGGAGGAACAGAATTGAAGGGCAGGTTGGGAGAGGAGCAGGGTCAATAGCTTGTGCTGAGGAAGATCAGTCAGATCTGATGCGCATGGAGTGTTAGTACATTGGTTTTGGCTCTGCATCTGGTATGCACTTTATGGTTTAAATAAACTTAATTTTTATGGCAGCTCCTGAGTGTTGGTCCTTTTTGTGTTTTACTTGTGCTTTAGGACTAAACACCATTGAGCATGCTGTTCAAGTTGGAGCTTCTTGCTTGTTCAAGCTTATGTTGAGAACCCTGCACTACGAGCAGACTAGATAGATCTAATGGCCTTATTCTGCTGGCTTTTCTGCTGGCTTTGTTATAATTTGTTCATATGTATGAAGTGCTGCTTTTAATATGGCTGGGTCCATGTTTTCATCAGAATTCTCTGTTGTTTCTTAGCACTCATTGTTTAATATCACTTTTCTTGTGATTTAATTGAACTGGGATGCATTAGACAGTGCTCCCTGACCTTATTGGGCTAAAGGTGTACAGTACAAAACAGTTAAGAATTCTATCCTGTTCCAAGCCATACTAAAATCATTCCCTCATCGATGGGTACTGGCATCTCACCCTCATCAGATCATTATTGCAGGCATTCTGCCAGATCGCTAAGCTGCCAACATATAACCTACTACATATGAAAATTTGGCACCCCGAGCACCACCAAAATTCCTTCAGCTCCAGTCATTTAAATCACTTAACTCCCCCAACTCGATGATCTATCCAGCTGAGATTGGGACCCCATAAATACTTTTACCTCTAACGACTCTGTTCTTGACTATTTCAAAACAACCTTCCTCCTTAACATTTGGAATCGATATGCTACAATCAGGGTGCACTAGGGTCCGTGGGTCCTACTTTCATGGATCACCTCTGAACTCCTAGACTGTCTGAGGACTAGGGACAAAGTGTGGATAGATCACAGACCTTTACCATCCACTGCTTCCTATCATAGATACTGCCACCTCCGTAACCTCTGCATTAGGCTAGTCAGGCAAACCAAAGCAGAGTACTTCTCAAGCATACTAACATAAACCATCCAAATTTTGGAATGTAGTCAACACACTATTCTCCCCATGAAACATCCCCTGCCCTGGTCCTTAGGGTAGGAGACTCTATCCTGTCAGACCACCCTCAGTAGCCACTGAGCTTAATAACTTTTTTACCTTCTGTGCTTCCAGCCTTCTCTCCACTCTACCTACTACTCTTCTGCATCAACAGATGCACCCTTCTGCCTCTCCCTAATATCTCCCTCTACAGCACTAAAGGAACCCCTTGCCCTGAACCCACACAAAGGCAAAAGCCCAGATGGCCTTGATGTTAAAGTACTGTATCTATCTGCCACTGCCATCTCATACCCTATCACTACACTGCTAAATCTCTCCTTTAAACTAGCCTCTGTCCTGGTGGTTTGAAGGGGCCATCCTGGCATGCACATTTCTGTGGTTCATTTGCTTATGAAAGTCAATCATATTTTGGGACTGGAACCTTCAACATCATTGGTCAGTCTGCTATGACTCAGGAGATCCCTACTGGGGTTAAGCTAAGCTACCTATTTAGAATCTAGTAAGAACTAATGAGTGCATGTATTTATTTATTTATTCATTCATTCATGCTGCATAAATTCTTTATCTGTTCTGTTCTGTATCTGTTCAAATGTTTGTTTTCTATTTTGCAATGTACTGTATTCCCCATAGTCTTTAGGTGTATATTCCTGTACCATATGTAAATAATATGGAGTATTAAATGTTATTTTATATACATCATGCTCTCTGTGTTTTAAAGGTGTAGATAAGCCAAGGGTAATTGGTAAGTCCATGATCTTTTCTGGAGACAAGCAACTAAGCTGTCCAATGTACAGCTGCACCTAGCACAAGGTAGGTGAGAGTGGTTCCAGTTATGACAAAACAGATGGGTCATTTGTCCTTTAAGAAAGGTCACTGTATTGTGTAAGCAGTGACTGTATTGGGATTCAGACCTAAGGATACTCTGAGTCAAAGTCAAGCTGGGCAGTGGCAACATATCAAGGTGACAATACAGGTGTAGTTCATGTTGTGGAAACAGGTAGTACAGTGTGGACTGAGATCTGGGAGAACCAGTCTGTGACAGTGGGTTATCAGAGACTGGCTAGGGGAGATAGAGTATCCCACAGGATGCTCTCCTTCTCTCCTCTGCGTCACGGTGAGTGGTGCCTCCTTTGCAATACTATAACCACCTGGGTGACCACAGGTGGGTGTGCAGGGATGAACAGCACTGCCTCGATGTTGTTTGACAGCATCACAAGTTCATAGACTCATGGGAGGGGAATTTGCAGCACAAAATTGTCTGCCTTTGAAAAGAGGAAGTCCACCCATCCACCATTGCCACAGAGGCTGTTGACTCCTTTCAGGCAGCTCTCCATTCCTCTGCAGTACTGTGTTGCCCCATTTCAGTTACTAGCTGACCAGATAGGAAGGAATATTGCTGCAAGGAGCTGTAGCAGTGTCCCAGTCTCGGAGGAAAAAATATGAAAGGATGACAAGACTGGTAGCAAAGAGTGCAAGGTAGAAAGGCATTCTGAGTGACTAGGGCTCTGCTCTGCAGCAAGGCATGTTGACTGGATGTGATGGAATGAATTCTGAAGGATGGGTCACAGGAGATAAATGCAAATTAAAACAAAAAAGATTTCCCTTTAAGTTCATATCTGTTCAAAACTAGCCCCCTCCCTGTCTAATTTCAGTTGATCTGGTGAAATATTTGTTGAATACTACAGCCCTGGTTTATATTAGGGAGGCAGTTAGACCAACGGGTTAGGTCATAGAGCTGGGAACCTGGAAACCTAGGTTGGAATTTCACCATCCCCACATACTTGTGTGTGAGGCAACCGCTTTCTTGTGGAGGGAAGCTTTAGGCAGAACAGCTGTAATCCAGGGCATGAGGACTAAAACAGAAACCAGCAGAAATTGAACCTGGGAGTGAAATCTAAGTAGATCATTGAAACAGACTGAAAAATTAAATATAAAGTCTACTGGGTAAGTGGGGTATATATCAGCCAACCTAACCTCTAATTGTTAGGGCTGGGTGAAAACAGCCTTACACTTAAGGTCTTGGGCTAGGTAGCAATTGGGAGGAGGTGTTGAGGGCAGTCCCCTTAGCGTAACCTGTTTGGCTTCTACAGTTACACCTCAATGACATGAGTGAAAGCATAAGCAGAGCATCTGCCTCCAGGCTGTGGAGGCGAGGAAAGAGGATATCAGGAACTAAACCTGGGAATTGATCCTGAGTGGAAAAGTTAATATGCAGTATTAAAGTGCTTTATCTTGCCCTGAGGCAAAGATTGTCTTGACATAAGATCTGGGACTAGAGAACTTGCTGGGGTTAGTACCCTGGGTGTAACCTATTGGCCTCTGCAGTTAAACCACATTCCTATGAAGGAAAGCTTTAAACAGAGCAAATGGTGAGCAGTAACAGGGCTGTAGTGTGGTATTTATATCCCATAGGGTTAGCAACCCAGAGCACCAGGAATCCAGGAGTGAGAGTGCCACTAAGAGTGCAGTATCGGTGGCTTCAGGGCATCCATGGTAGGAAAGCAGTAGTGAACTCTGCCTGTACAGCTTCGGAACAGAAAGGGTATAAAGTAAGCAATACTAAATGGGTTTGGGGGGACAAGAACTCATAACAGTAAGGTTCATTCTTGTCCTAACTCTCTATCTAGGATAGGGCAATAAAGCTGTAGTAAGGCTCCTCTAGTAGACAAACTCACACTGGCAGCACTATACCCAAGGGACTGCAACACACACACATCTATAGATATGTTTAGGTGGGCAGGAGGATGGGGAGCTAATGAGTTGTAGGGGATGTGACACAGTCGTCTTACAGAGGGTGCTCTACAAGTGGAGGAGTGCCTTGATTCCTGGTAGCAGATGTGAATCAACTCAGGGCTGAATTCACCAAACTGAGAGGTATTACTATCCACACAGACTCAGAACACTGGACACCTGCCCCCACAGACCGCTGTGGACTCCAGGAGTGGGATAGTGCACCGTGGGGAAGGAGGGAATGTTGACCAGGAAGGGGCTAGACCAGATTCCACGGATTGTGATTAGGAACCGATTTCAGACTTTGAAGTCATCGGGAAGAATTACACTCCAAAGTCTCTGGACTGAGGAAATGGAGCAGGCACCAATCACCAATGCAAGAGACCAATCCATGCAGCAGAGGCCTAGTGCTGTGGCCCAATATGCATGGGAGAAGCCAGCTGTGTGGGCGCTAGTCAATAAGGTGAAAAGGAAAAGAGCAGAAAGGTAGTTCTGGAAGGCTCAGTTGTAAGATGGACTGGGAGACTAGTCAAGGGCCCTGGAGTGCCTGGTATGAGGAAGGTGGAGTGCCATCCAGGTATAACAGCAATGAAGATACTAGCCAGGTTCTAGACCCACACCAGGAGAGACAACAGGAGTGCTGAGAGACTAGACATTGTGTCCCACTTGGGAACTAATGACCTGGAAGATTACAGTATACATGATGGCTTCAGGGTACTGCGATAAAGGCTAGAGGAGGAAGCAGTCTTGGTAGCCTTTTCTTAAGAGCTGCCAGTGCCCCATGCTAGCCAGGCCAGTAAACTAGAATTACAGACATCAACACATGGCTAAAGGAGTCTGGGGAACCCTCTGGGAGGATAAGGCATTGTATGTGGCAGATCTCATCTTAACCTCAGTGTAGGCGGAACCAGGGTACTGGGCAGGAAACTGGAGGTGTATGGAAGTATATATTTAAACTAGGTAAGAGGACGGCATCACTGGGGAACAGGACCCAGAGCTTTCTCACGTAGGGAGCCATAGGGCACTTACCAGGATAATACTCTCTTTTTTTTTTTTTAACCAATTATTTTACCAGGTGAGACACACTAAGCTGAAAGCTTGTTTGCAGGTGCAACCTGGGAGCACAAGGAAGTTAAGTGACTTGCTCAGGGTCACACAGTATGCACCTGGGGGCTGTGGGATTCAAACCCAGGTCTCCATATTTGCAGCTCAGAGCCTTAACCCACTGCGCCATACTACTCTCTGGGTAGAGAGAGGAATTGTGGGGGATAACGAAAGGGAAAAAAGTGGGAGGGGCACAAAATCTGAAAATATGTTAAAATGCTACACAAAGGAGACACAAAGGGAAAGATCACAGGCTTCAACAAAAACCCTATAGGGGAATCAGTCATCCTGGAAAGCCATAACCATCAATGCTAGCAGCATGAGCAACAATGTGGATCTAGAAGCACTAGCAAAAAATGGTAGCTCCAGAACTAGCCGGGGGTGCTTCTAGTAACCGCAATTAGTTCAACAATCAAAAATGCAGTACTCCCAACTAACCAAAAAATGCGCCAGCACAACAATGCAGTACAAAAGATTATGTGACAGTTTTATTAAACTTACTCATGTAAGATGGTTCAAAAATGCACAAGGCAGTAGCAGCAAAATAACCCTGGCATTTCACACTAATAGAGCATTTTCAAGATAATCCTCTTGAAACATTGTTGTGCTGCCGCATTTTTTGGGTTGGTGGGGTGTGCTGAGTTTTTAATTGTTGACCTGCAGGCATTGGCTACAGAAGCTGCCCTGGACTTAATGGCAGTTACAAAAACAAATGCAGCTGTCCACCACAAGTTGGGACAGCTACATTTGGAGATGTGGTAATAACAGGTGATTTTAATCTATCTGACATAGGCTGGAAGGAACATCCTGAGGGCTTGCAGCAGAAGTCAGGCACTCTTGGATACATTCCAGGATGACTTCTTGGTACAGGGGGTCACAGAGCTAGGAAAGAGCAATCCTGGACCTTAGTGACAAATAATGACTATGTTTGGGAGATCAGCACAGGAGAACTGCTAGGTACTAGAGAAACCAATCAGTATGGTTTGATATAACACTTGACAACGAGCATCCAAAATCCAGGATTAGGGTCTCTGAATTCAGACAAGGTAATTTCAAAGAAATGAATGAGGAACTCATCGGTAGGCTGGGAAGAATAGAAAATGTGGGGGAAGGGGTGTGGTAAGGAAATATACCATCATTAAAGAACACCAGTCATGCTCATTTTAAGTGGTTTAAGGCTCTGAGCTGCAAACCTGGAGACCTGGGTTTGAATCCCACAGCCCACACTTGCATACTGTGTGACCCCGAGCAAGTCACATAACTTCCTTGTGCTCCTAGGTCACACCTGTAAACAAGCTACCAGCTTAGTGTGTCTCTCCTGGTAAAAAAAAAAAAAAACAATTTTCCTTAAGGCCCCCAGCAGCAGCTTCCCTCATAAGGACTTCAAAAGTCCACTCTTAATTTATTACTGTGTGTATTTCTTAGGTGAAGGGATCATAATTTTACTGTCAGAGGCACTGACCACCCAATCCTTCCCTCTTCATGGTTCTCGACTTCAGCAGGTGCCACACCTGTGCTCTCACATTTGTGATGTTTTACTTGGAGAGTACAGTAGTGTGCTCTATTGATAGCAATGAGGCCAGTTTTTAATCTAATTTTGTACATTTTAAAGGGGCCACATGGAGTCAAATCTAAGCCACAGCCCAACTAATAAAGGCCTTATTAGTTGACCCATGGCTTTGATGTAGCCTCTGTGGCCCTCTAAAACATAACACATTTGATTTTAAACCAGCCACAATTGCTATCAATAGACACCACCCCATGCTTTCCTAACTAATACATCACAGAACTTGAGAGCACTGGGGTGGTGCCTGCTGAAATCAGTGACCAGGAAGAGGAAGAGATCAGGGACCAGTTCCTCCAACCAAGAAATTATTATCCTTCCCTAAGTAATACACTCAGTAGTGAATCAGAAGAGGACTTGAAGTCCTTATGAGGTAAGCTGCTGTTAGGGCATTAAGGAAAGAACCAAAATTGGTGCTCATAACGATAGCCTACTTGAGGTCTGCAACTTCTGCTTGAGGCATGTGGGATAGGTAAAGCTACAAAAACAATCTTATTCACTAGGAGAGTGGAGGGTGTAGTGAGGAGAGAAAAGGGAATTTTGCTAAAGCTAGAAAGTTATTTGCAGTCAGAAAAACAATAAATTGGATGGGAATATGTGGATTCTGTTAACTGTAGATAAACCCATTTGGAACTTATTGAAGGTGTTAGATTGAGAGGACTGGAGACTGAAGTCCTCTGTTCAAGAGTAAGACCATAAAGACAAGGCCCCCTGTTTTCTGCACTGCTGTAGATGTACTTTTGTGACAGAGATTCAGAACTTCTGCTCAACTGTTAGGTCAAGTTCTGTGGCAAGGTTTAAAGTTCCACTACACCCATTCAGGGCGCTGGCATTATTGCGCCCATCATTAGGGCACCAAAAACTGAAATTCACTGTCCCCTTCCCGAAGTCCACCCCCCCAGTTGGAATCCTCAGTTAGGAAGGGGGCAGGGGGCACAGCCCCCTGCATAAGTGGGGATTGGTGAAACTGCAGACTGGTGCCCTAATTATGGGCACACTACCGCTGGTGCATTCCAAGGGTGGAACCTTAAAGTTCAGAGGCACATTAACAAATATTACAGAAGCAGCATTACAGTTTTGGGGACCCAGCAAGGATGCAGAGAACAGCAAGAGGAAGGAGCTGCTGTTAGAACTTTACTACTCTACTGGACTAAAGAACTAGAACTCTACTATTGGGAACTTCAATTTAGGGTAAAACAAACAAAAACAAACAAAAAAAGACTGTTTGTCTGAGTTGGGTGAAGAAATTGTTATCTGTGCAGTCAGCTAGGTGAAAAAGAAATTATGAATTAGGGGGAGTGGCTTGGAGAGAAGGAAGCCAGGTGTTTGCATTTAAAAACTGACCTAGGTAGCTTGTGGCAAAGAACAGCAAGACGAAAGAGCTGCTGTTAGAACTTCACTGGGACTATATTGCCCTCCGTCCCTCCCCTCCACTGCCACACCCTTAGCCAGTTGTACTTTTATAGGCACAGGATTTGACTGACAACAGGAACATCCTATTTGGGAGCAGGAAGGGAGTGATCACAGAGGCACAAAAGTCTCACCATCCAGAGAGGAAAAGAGTAGCTCTCCATATACCCCTGGCTGCTGGAGGTCTGACTATGAGTAAGTAAGAAGGAGATTACTGAGGAATATAGGAACTTACTGTCCCAGAACAGGAAGATCAGGAGCTTTAAAGGCACGGAGGCAGTAGGAAAGTAGGAAGAAAAACATATATATATATATATATATATATATATATATATATATATTTATGCAATAGGTGTGAGACCAAAAGCCATTGAATAAATTCATTTATTTCCACATATGTGGGATAAATCTAACCACCTAGATTTATCCCACATATGTGGGATAAATGCAAACTGTCAATCAAAGCTTTTTTTGTTCACTTTTTTGACAAACAGATGTGAATAACTTTAAAAAGAAAAATAATAGCATAGTACTGTGAGCATGAAAAATGTTCAGAACAAAAATATCTACAAAATGAGTGGTGTTTCATTTATAGATACCTTTTAATTTTTTTTATAATTAGCAAAAAACAGAAAAAAATCATATTTTCTTTTCACTTTTCAGACAAACAAATATAAATAACTTTAAAATGAAAAATGATAACATGGTACTGTGAGCACGAAAAATGTTCAGCACAAAAATATCTAGAAAATGAATGGTGTTTCATTCATAGATACCTTTTAGTTTTTTCATAATTAGCAAAAAACAGCATAAAATTCAATTTTTTTTCACGTTTTCAACAAACAAATGTGAATCACTTTAAAACTAAAAATGATAGCATGGTACTATGAGCACAAAAAATGTTCAGCATGAAAATATCTACAAAATGAGTGGCATTTCATTAATAAATACCTTTTAGGTTTTTTTTATAATTAGCAAAAAACAGCATAAAATTAAATTTTTGTTTTACTTTTTCATCAAACAAATGCGAATAACTTTAAAACAAAAAAGGTAGCATGATACTGTCACCATAACATTTGTTCAGCAAGTAGTTCTCTACAAAATGAGTGGTGTTTCATTTAATAGCAACCACCCCGTTAGGCGGACATACACCAGGAAAGTTAACCGAAAGTCCCAGAAAGTCCCAGAAATTATCATTTAAAAAAAAGAAGATAAACAGTCAGAACCAAATGTTCCCGCACTGATAAGAAGCATCCCTATTGCATAAATGAAATATACAATGGTGAGCTGTCAGAAAATGATTTACTACTTGCTGTTTAACCCGGACACCTCACTTGTGGCTTATGCCACCGTGAAGTTACCCGAGGTCAAACAGCACTTGTGTAGATAAATCATTTATCTGACAGCTCATCATTGTATATCCCTTATATATATATATTAGAGGCAAAAACTCTGTTTAATGCATTAGTTAGGGTTGTTCCACAGCGACAAAGTGAGGAAATTCGCTGTTAGGGTTGAAAACCCTAACTCCGAATTCACCCCCAGCACCACACACACACACAGACACACACACATTCAAGTATGGGGGAGGACCAAGTCAACACAACCAATGACAGACATCCAGCAGCAGGTGACAGAAATAACAAACAATTGTCTAAATGTACTATGAGACATCCCCACCCACCTGACCAGGTACTGCATGCTCAGTGGAGATCAACAGCAAAACTGAGGCCATGTACACCAAATGTACACATCCCTGATTGCAGCTGCACACAACGTACCACACTTAGTAGTTGCATGGCCTTACCTACCGATGCCCCACACCAGACCACACCACTTGTGGTGGGCCACCTGAGCAATAGAGTTCAGCAAAACCAAGGAGTTGTACAGGTATAATATCTCTGATTATAACAAGGGTTTGAGAAATGCAGCTTTCTAATTGACTGTAAACATTGTAACAGCCTTATGTTTAGTTTTTATTAACATACATAAGCCTAACCATATGATGAACATGGTTTAATGCTGTTTGAAAACAGTTTTATTATGATAGCAATAAGCCACTCCCAGGTATTATGTTAATGGTCAGTTTATCACTGTCTAGCGACATGTGGCACTCTGCTATGCCTCATTCAACATTAAACCCCTACAGGATGATTAACAGACCATTTAACATAACTGTTGGTCATGCCTTATTGCTTAATTGTCTTTATGAGTAGATACTCTCCCTCTGCTAGGCACTGCAGCAGCTTTGCAACACAGTGTCCCACCCAGCTACACCATACACTGTCTAGTTACTGGAGAATGGCTGTGAATATGAACTCATGAAGATGAACAGTGTAACTTGATCATTACAGTCATCGAAACCCTAGTGTGATTATAACTGACAGAGTCAGCGATAGAGGATAACCCCTGCTGTCCTAGTACACTTACCCCATTGTGAGTTAAATCAATACTAAGACATTCTTTTTATATCTACACCATACCTACTTGATTCCTGTTGTACCAATTAACATAGTTATCACTTTGATAGCATCAGTGACAGAAGTGTGGCAAACCCAAACAGTAGGCATGCAGCCTGAGTATGAAACAACTGTTAAAAAAAATCACAATGTGTCCATAAGTGGCATAGATCACTCATTGCAACAATAGTAAATGTATTACTATTTGAATAAGTTAGTCATCACAGATGCAATGAGATTGTCTTTATCAGGTACAACATACTCAGTAAGTGCCTACAGGAAAATCTATCCTATATACATCTCCGATACAGGTACATCATTGTTGGCTCAGTAGTGCTATGATATTTAGAAGTTGCTTGGCCTGATCCATGCAATTACAATATTTCTTACAAAGAATACTTACTGCATCTTTAGTATTGAAACACACTGAAGGTCTATGTATGTACATCAGCAGTACACCTTCATCAGTAAGAATGCATGTGATACTGGCCGTACGAATTTCACAGCGTTGAACAGGCAATGCTTTTCCATACGTTTACATCAGCCTCTCTATGTTGAGTAAACCTTTGCAGTAAATGTACTACTATGTAAATCACCTACTAAATGTATCACTACTTTTATCTTGAGCATGCTAGTGTCTTGTAGTTAATTTATGTGCTTCTCTTAATTAATGTATACTCACTAGTGTTAAAACATTTATACAACTGTCATCATGCACCTTCAGCATTTATATTGAATAACGGCACAGTACCAGTTGTGGTATGGTGTGGGCATCGGTAGGTAAGGCCATGCAACTACTAAGTGTGGTACGTTCTGTGCAGCTGCAATCAGGGATGTGTACGTTTGGTGTACATGGCCTCAGTTTTGCTGTTGATCTCCACTGAGCATGCAGTACCTGGTCAGGTGGGTGGGGATGTCTCGTAGTGCATTTAGACAATTGTTTGTTATTTCTGTCACCTGCTGCTGGATGTCTGTCATTGGTTGTGTTGACTTGGTCCTCCCCCATACTTGAATGTGTGTGTGTGTCTGTGTGTGTGTGGTGCTGGGGGGGTGAATTCGGAGTTAGGGTTTTCAACCCTAACAGCGAATTTCCTCACTTTTGTCGCTGTGGAACAACCCTAACTAATGCATTAAATGGAGGTTTGCCTCTAATTTCCCTTCTTTTTGAGAATGATAGTGAGAAATAGTGAATGTAATGCAGCGAGGCGGGAGCATGGGGCCCGGAGCATAATGCAGTGGAACGAGAGGCCACCACATGATGTATTGTGGCATAGTAACAGGACAACAGCATGACAGAAATGCTAACAGTGGCACACATGGTAACACAAGCGCGAATGAGAACAGAAAGGAGTAGCACATGGTGGCGTGAAGCCGGGAGCAGTGTGCACGTGATGTCTTGTCAGATAGTAACATGGTGCCTGTAAATGGAAATGTCAATGGGCATAGTGCGCAAAGTGAAACAGAAAGAGAAACAATCACAGTACACACAAATGGCAAAAAGTAACAGAAAGCATAGCGCAAATGAAAACACAAAGGATGGCCTTGCGTGGTGGCATTGGGGTGTGCATTGGGATCATCAGCCTAACTCTCACCCCATGACATGTATAAAGCAGCAGAAGTATAGGGGAATGGGGTGAGAGTTAGGACCCACGATCTCAATGCACACCCCAATGCCGGTTGGGGGTGGGTGGGTGCAAGGGGTTTTCAACCTAACAGCGAATTTCCTCACTTTGTCGCTGTGGAACAACCCTAACTAATGCATTAAATGGAGTTTTTGCCTCTAATTTCCCTTCTTTTGAGAATGATAGCGAGAAATAGTGAATGTAATGCAGCCGGGAGCGTGGGGCCCGGAGCATAATGCAGTGGCGGAAGCGCGGGGCCACCACATGATGTATTGTGGCATACTAACAGGGACAGCAACGCAAACAGAAATGCTAACAGTGGCGCACATGGTAACACAAGCGCGAATGAGAACAGAAAGGGTAACGCACATGGTGGCGTAGATGGGAATGGTCTGCCACGTGATGTCTTGTCACATAGTAACATGGTGCCTGCAAACAGAAATGTCAATGGGCATGGTGACGTAAAGTGAAACAGAAAGATAAACAGTACTGTAGACAGAAATGGCAAAAATAACAGAAACACAAGCGCAAATGAAAGCATAAAGGATAGCACATGGTGGCGCAGGCGTCAGCAGTAAGTGAAACAGATCTGAACATAATGGAAAGGGCAACAGTAACAGTAATGTTAGCGCACAGGCTGGTTTCCCCAAAACCTGCATAGAAAAGACAGTGAGTACAAATAATGTATGCATAATAATGAGTATCGAGCAGAAAATGAGATCTTGGAATACTAAATACATTATATCTCAGGCCGTCTGACGAGAAAAAAATTTAAAAGTCATATTATTTACAACTGTCTGACTAATTTGAATCTTAGCCCCAAAGAGGGCTAAGAAATTTACATATGAAAGTCTGTATCTCGCACGTTTTCTAGAGATCACAGACCCTGAAAAGCTACGCGAGCGTAGTAATGTTATCCTATGGAAAAAAAAGAAAAGTTCGGAGTGCCATAACTTTGCCTCCCTGTAATGATTTTTCACCAAACCACTGAAAGGCACATCTGTGGGCTGTTGGCTGTCTTCCCTTCAAATTTCAGGAAAAAAGACCAAACTGTTATTTTGCAGTAGGGATCCAAATGATTTCTGTAATGTGTCGGGCTCCGTGATGTTATCCTATGGGAAAAACCATCAACTTTGGAGTGCCGTAACTTTGCCGCCATGTGATATTTTTTCACCAAACTACTGAAGGGCACATCTGTGGGCTGTTGGCTGTCTTCCCTCCAAATTTCCAGGAAAAAGACCAAACCGTTATTTTGCAGCAGGTGCCAAAGGATTTTTTGAATGCGTCGGTGTCCGTAATGTTATCCTATGGAAAACCATAAAATTTGGAGTGCTGTAACTTTGCCGCCATGTGATATTTTTTCAATACAACACTGAAAGGCACATCTGTGAGATGTTGGCTCCGTTCCCTCCAAATTTCAGCCTAAAACTCCCAACGGTTCTTTTGCAGCGCAGTGCCAAAGAATCGCTGTCACTGTCCCACTGATGGAAAATTACTGTCGCAATTTGCGAAAGCTTTCGCAAAAAAGTTTGACACTTTCGTGAGCATGAAAGTAATTTGCAAAGGTATTTTTTTCAGAAATTTGAAAAACATATTTCTGGGATGTTTTACCACAAAATAAAGACATGGCAAGCATCCTCAGGGTCCGACTAGGTGAATACAAAAAGAATTAGGTTGCTAGAGGTCCCAAATTTAAATGCCAACCATTTTCTGATCACCAATTGAAAACAAAATGTCTGATTTCAAAGTAACAGGCCCATTTGCGAAAGTAAAATGCATTTTGAAAGTGCTGAACTTTTGTGCTTTTCCCATTGACTTATAATGGGAAACTGTTTTTGAATAACTTTTGAACCGTTTAATATTTGTTCAGAAATCTTCAAAAGGCACATCAGGACCCTGGGCGACATTCCCTGAAGATTTCGGACCGGTCGCTGAAACCGTACAACCTGTAGACGCGATCAGAATTCCAGAAAGCCGTAATGCGTGTACAGATCATGCTTAATAACCCACAGCCGTGCTATCCGGATCACTACAAAAACTTGGCAGATCCCAAGGTCTATGGTTCTTGATCATGTATTCCAAATTTCAGCTAAATCTGTCATACAGTTTGCAAAGTTATTAAGGTGCAAAGTTTGGGGTTTAACATAGAAATGGCTCCACAACCCTAACTATGGTAGCACTACCGTGCTACCATAATATATATATAGAGAGGGGAAGAGTAAGTATACAAAACAACAGTTAAGGGGCCACAAATAAGACATGATAGGACTGGTGCAGTGCAGTGACTGTGGCGCAACAGTCTTCCGGGAAGACATTCTGGAGGATGCGGTGTTGTCCCATCTGCAGGCACCTCTTTGGGCTGAGGGGGGAGGTTGCTCATCTCCAGGCTGAGTTAGCCAGAATTTGGGGGACCTCCTCTTCTACCCTGGGACCACCAGGGCCAGTGTCTCTGCCTCAGAGGTTGCCAAGAAAAAGGAGTGGTTGGGCCACAATGGGCTCAGGGTGGGTGAGCATACCTCTCAACCTTTCTTCCTTGAAATGTGTGACAAGATGTGTGACAAATGACCAAAATGTGTGACATATCATCAAACTTGGCACTACAAGTTCAGAACACTATTGCTGTCAGTTCACTAATGTTAATAATGTTTGCTGATAACAAAGCATAGTAGATAGTTATGAATTTCTGCTTTAAAGTCTCAGTGGGAAACATGGAATATCCCCTTCTTCATGTGGGGCAGAGGATTTCTGAGGGCTAAAATGAGTGACATACCTCGTAATGTGTGACAGTTGAGAGGTATGTGGGTGAGGGTGGTGGAACAGAGGCACATCCCTCCAGTTTCATCTCTCCACAATTCATATGCTGTTCTGGCAGAGCATGGTTCCTCTATGGAGGCACGTGCAGTGGAGACCAAGGAGAATGCTGGGAACCTCCACAAAGGAGACCCACAGAAGGGTGGCATGGGACCCCACATGGGAAGGAAACAACTCCTGGTGGGGGACTCCATTGTTAAGAGGATAGAATTGGGGGAGGGAGGGGAGAGGGAGGTAAGGTGCCTGCCTGGCGCCATGGCTTGGAGGGACAGGGAGCATATCCTCAGTATTGCAGGAGCAGCTGCATGGGGGAAGGGGCTGGATGTCATTGTCCATCTAGGGACAAATGACCTGGCTGGGAAAGGGATCAGAGCAGTGCAGGAGGAGTTTGTGGAGTTGGGGAGGGGCCTTAGACAAGTAGCACGCACGGTAACCTTCTCAGAGGTGCTGTCTGTCTATGGTATGGGTGAGGCTAGGGTGCTCCACACCATGGGATTCAATCAGTGGTTGAAAAACTGATGCAGAGCTCAGGGTTTTGGCTTCACTGGGGACTGGGGGTCCACCTGGAGGGATGCAGGCCTATACTGGCATGATGGTCTGCATCTGTCCAGGAGGGGAACCAGGATCCTAGGTGATAAGGTTTAAATGCTTCATTGACAAGCATTTAAACTAGCCAAGGGGGAGGTATTGAAAAGGAGATGGGAAATCCTAGCCCAGCCCCCCAAAAAATCAGGGTAGTTAGTGCAGTAAACACCAAGATAGCGAAGTTGATAGGGAGAATCGTTGGGGTAAATGGAGAAAAAGACAAAGGCAGTAAGGACAGGAACGGGGCCAAAAGGGGTAAGGCCATCAAAAAATGGAGGGTAATGAGTACCAATGCTGACAGTCTAGGTAACAAGCTCTCTGAACTGGTGGCCTTGATGGAAGAGGGATGCCTGGATAGCATAGTAGTCACAGAAACATGGTAAACAGAGAACCATAACTGGGATGTCAACATACCAGGGTGCACAATCTATAGGAGGGACAGGGAGGGTAGAAGAGGTAGGAGTAGCTCTCATGTAAGGGAATGGATCAAAGCAATGAAACTAAAGGGTAAACAGGTAGGAGAGGAGGCTGTGGGTCACCCTGAAGACTGGAAATGGCACCACAATCTGCATAGAACTGTATACAGACCTCCGTCTCAAGGGAGGAAATGGATAAGCAAATGATAGAAGGCATTGTTAGGATGGCAGAGAAAGGATATATTGCTGATGGGGGACCTGAATATGCCAGATGTTAACTGGAGCACCTTTGCTGCAGCCACATCCAAGAGCAGGGCCATTCTCAATGCCCTACAGGGTGCATGCCTCAGACAGCTAGTGTTTGAACCCACTCGGGAGGGAGCAATCTTAGACCTGGTAGTCTCAAATGGGGATGGAGAGAGGATCTCACGTCTAGAAGTGGGTAGCCATCTGGGAATAAGTGACCACTGAACAGTGTGGTTCACAATAAACCCAGCTGTAGAGTCGAGCCATACAAAAGTGAAGGTACTGGACTTCAGGAGGGCTGATTTTGTCAAAATGGGAGAGTACCTCAGAAAGCACTAGCAAACAGGCAAGAAGGAGGGGTGTAGTAACAACGGCGAAACATCAAAACTGCCATCACAGAGGCAACAAATCTTTGTGTGAAGCAAATAAACAAATAAAAATGAAAGAAAAAACACTATGGTTCTCAAAAGAGGTGGAGGGGGAGGTTAGGGAGAAAAAGATAGCATTCAGGATGTGTAAGGAAGCACAGAAGGAGCAGAACAGAGAACTGTACCAGTTAAAGCAGAAGGAAGTGGGGAAGGCAGTAAATAGCGAAGGCCCAAACCAAGGAAAAGATTGCCAACTCAATTAAGAAAGGGGATAAAACCTTTCATAAGTAGATTAAGGAGCCAAGAAAGACAAAGGGAGGGATAGTGAGACTGAATAAAGAGGAGGGTGGGTGGGCAGAGAGGGACAGTGAAAAGCAGGGATACTGAATAAATACTTCTGCTCAGTATTCACAAAAGAAGAGGAGGGAGGTACCTAATCCAGTCAATAGAACCACTCTGGATAGGAGTCGATATCAGTCCTTTCATAGAAGAAAAGGTTCTGAAAGAATTCCTAAAACTGAAGGTGGACAAAGCAATAGGGCCTGATGGGATTCATCCCAGAATTCTAAAAGAATTAAGGGGAGAACTAGTAACACCATTGAATACCCTTTTTAACAAATCATGGATGGTGTGGTACCTGAGGACCGGAAGAGGGCGTATATGATTCCCCTTCACAAAAGTGGGAGCAAGATGGATGCAGGAAACTACAGACCTGTCAGTTTGACCTCAGTGGTAGGGAAAATGATGGAATCACTTCTGAAGGAAAGAATTGTTGAGTACCTAGAGGCCAGTGGGGCATAGGACCCAAGGCAGCATGGATTCACAGTGGGAAGGTCATGTCAGATGAATCTAATCAATTTATTTGACTGGGTGGCCAAAGCAGTAGACCAGGGAGGGACTGTGGACATGGCCTACCTAGACTTTAGCAAGGCATTTGACACAGTCCCGCACAAAAGATTAATAAACAAATTAGCCAGCCTGGGAGTTGGTCCCAGGGTGGTAGCCTTGGTAAAACATTAGCTGGACAACAGGATGCAGAGGGTAATTGTAAATGGAGTCTGATGAGAAGGGACATGGCAAGGTTGGACGAATGGTCAAATGTATGGCAGCTTAGATTCAGTGCAAAGTGCAAAGTAATGCGCCTGGGAAACAAAAACACAGGGGAAGAGTACACAATGGGGGGTGAGATACTGACAACAACAAAAATGGAAAGGGACCTGGGGGTGTTGTACCAGATGACCTAAAGCTGGACAAGCAACGTGAGAAGGCAGTAAGGAGGGCTGGGGGGATACTGGGATGCATAGGGAGAAGCATCACCAGTAGAAAACAAGAAGTTATTATCCCTTTGTACAGACAGCTGGTGTGACCCCATCTGGAGTACTGTGTGCAGTTCTGGATACCCCATCTCTGCAAAGACATAGATAGGGTGGAGGCTGTCCAGAGGAGGCAAACAAAACGGTGCAGAGTCTGCACCAGAAGACATATGAAGAGAGACTAAAGGAGCTTAATATGTATACCCTCAAAGAAAGGAGGGAGAGTGGGGACATGATAGAAACTTTCAAGTACCTCAAGAGAATCAACAAAGTCCAAAAGGGTAACATCTTTCAGAAAAAGAGGTGTGCAAGATCAAGGGGGCACAATTTGAAGATATAGGGGAGACGGCTCAGAGGTAACTTGAGGAAGTATTTCTTCACAGAGAGGATTGTGGATGCACTGAACAGCCTTCCTGAGGAGCTCATAGAGTCAAAAACAGTGGGGAAATTCAAGAATACATGGGACAGACACAAGGCAATTCTAGTGGGGGTAGGAGGAAGTAGGCTGTTGGTTAACTAGGATCTGCAGCATATCAATTAGGTAGGGAAATGGGCAGACTAGGTGGACCAAATGGACTTATCTGCCATCAAATTCTGTGTTTCTGTGTTTCTGATGAGGACCCCTAACTCCACCACATAAATATAAGTTACATAATTTCCTCTAAACATCCAGTTTTATGCTTTTCAGCAGCTGTTCTGGACCCACATATTTATCCACATCTATTGAGGGCTTAGTGTCATTGTATGCAATATTAACAGTTACTGAAGCCCCCACCCACCTGCTGGCAGCAAACACACAGCTGAAAAGTAGTTCTTCATGGGAGCCTGAAGTAGCCTAGTCATGGAGCACCCAAGACTCCCTCCTCTGTGAACACCTATCGGGGCCTCTTACAATTGCAGTTGAAAGCTGTGGGTTTTGGGGGAACACATAGTCTCCCCCCATTGCCACCTCAAAAAACTGCCATACATTAAAAATATAAAACATTTAGCATCTGCAGTGTCAGTGTGATTATTTCTTTTGTTTTCTGTTTCATTCTTTTCTTCTTTGGATTTTCCATTTTGAATAAATCATTAGCTTGGTTGTTATAGTCCTTACCTTGGCTTCATCTTGTCTTTTTTTTCTTTCATGTGTACCTCCCTACCCTAGCCTGAAAGTTCTGGTATATGCAACATCCCCTGACCATGGGCTGTCCTTGTGCAGGCCAGGTGATCCCAGGATCTCACCTAAATATGGGTTGCTGTCATGGAATCTTTTTTTTTTGTGTTATTTATTTATCCTCCTTTCTGCCCTCGGTGTCCCCTTCCTTCCAACTGCTCATATCCGCTTTTTGCCCCCCCCCCGATCTGCCCCTAGAGTGCTTCTCTCTCCTCTCCTTCTCCAGCACAGCGGGGTCTGTCCTAGGTGGTCTCTGGATGGGGCAGTCTTCATCTAGGACTACCGAGGCTGTTTTCCGCTTTCTGTGTCCTCACCCCGCCCCTGGGACGCTGGCACACAGAACATATATGTCCTAGAGGGGGCAACGTGCTGGCGCTGCGCCTCCCTCAAGTGCCTAACAGTGTCCCCCTCCCCGGACTCCAGGAATGGAGCCGCTACCCCTCTGACGCGGTGCTCACCGCCTCTCAGGGTTGGCAATCCACCCCTGAGGAGAGAGCATCCATTGAGACTCAATCCTCCCTCCCCCGGCCGACCAGTCCGTTCCGAACCCAGGTCGCTGGCGTGGTGCGGTGTGAAATCCAGCACCTCAACCCTCAGCCACCAGGCCGAACATCATGGAATCTTGATGCGCTACCACTGGCCTATCATGGTGGCTCAGCTAGCTTTTATAATCACCTTTTCTTTTGTCTCTGTAGCCTCACTGTCTATATGTCTGTCGCCCGTTTACCTGCTGTATTTGCAGTGCATCAGCCCATGTGCACAGGTTGATGTACTGCAAATGCTCCATTGGACTCTCACGAAGCACTTCAGAAGCCCTGCAAATCCCATTTTGTATTGATGTAGGAGAGGTAATGTCTAGTGGATCAGGTGCATTTCCCTGCACTGTAAATCTGCTTCTGCTCTCGATCTGCTTCATGCCCAGTTTTCCATCATCCGATTCTTACCACTGTCTCAAGAAAAAACAGTCCCACTGAAGAAACAGCCCCACTGCGGTGCAACTGCAGTGCAGCATGGGGGCTGTGTAAACAGTTTATCACCATGTCAGCACACTGCGCAGCTTGTGAGGCATGGCAGAGAATTCAAAGTGCTGCAGCAGTGTAAACAGGGCTTTTCTCAGGGAAAGCACACCTTCCCCAGAGGAAATAATGGTAGCAAAGCTGTCTCATCCACCCCAGACCAAATCTGCCTTCTTCTCCTCCTTCCCCTCAACTTTGTAAAAGAAAAGCTTTCTCATCCTCCATTTCCCACCTACCAATGGCGGCAATGCTCTCTCCTCCGCGGATCCACTACTGGACATCAACAAAAATGTTGTTAAACGACCAGATAGTGAAACTGGCAGGTCGACTGCTTTTCGCAGTAGGCTGCTGGTTCCAAACAACACAAGGTGTTTTCTTTGAGGGGCTTCACCCCTGAACCACCCCCCCCCAACTGGGAGGCTGTGCCCCCTGCACCCCTCCACTAAGGATTATCAACTCCGAGTTGGCACTGATTTGGGAGGATGGTGCAAGACCCTCGACAGATAGTGCTGGGTTCCAGCACAGACACTACAGTGACGTGGTGCTGTAGTCACTGTAGTGTCGTTCGCTGCACCAGTGTTGCTGCCAGGGGGTATACGCTCCTCCGCAATCCACATAATGGCAGCAATGCCCTGTCCTATCCACTCTTCCTGCAGACCTAATGGCAGCAATGCTCTCTGTCCTCTACTTCCCCTTAATGGTAGTAATGCTCTGTGCAACCTACCCCCACCCAGACCTAATGGCAGCAGGATTTGCTCCCCTCTCCCTTATGTGATCCTGACTGGGATTCGAACCCAGGGACCGACTAGTTTCTGTTTTGCAACACCATGAAAGGAATGTGTGTGTTTCAGGGGAAAACTCAGGAAGCTTAATGACTATGGACTCCTATGGCTCAAGTGGATAAGAGCATGCCATGGAATGGCAAAGTCCCTGGGTTTGAATCCCAGTAGGAGTCACACTTTTCCTTTAATTTCCACAGTTGGATTTTCAAAATTACCTCTCAGTGGCTTATTAACTGCACAGAGAGAAAGAAATAGGAAGCAATTTAAGTCTTGAGAGACTGGCTAGTTGCTTTTTCACAACACCATGAAAGGAATGTGTGTGTTTCAATGGAAAACTCAGGAAGCTTAATGACTTGGGGCTCCTATGACTCAAGTGGTTAAGAGCATACCACGGAATGGCAAGGTCCCTGGGTTCAGATCCCAGTAGGAGTCATACTTTTCCTTTCATTTCTACAATTGGATTGTCAGTATTTGGGAAATTGTCTCAGCGTGTTTCCTGTGGGCTGAGATTATGCTAAAGGCCTGGAAATTGCTGGCTGGCACCAGACAAATGCCCTCTGTGGGTGAAAGTGTGAGCATTTAAATGTCCTTTGTTTGTGGGAAATTAAGTTAAGAGTACCCGTGAAAAAATAGTTTATTTAGTATTTCTGAGGCAGAATGCCTAATAGTGTTGCTCAGCTGGAAGCACTGGAGCTTTCATCTGCCAAGCTGAAGTGGAAGAGTAAAGAAGGTAAAGGATACGTCCAAAGATTCCTCACCCATAATGCATGGGATGGTGGACTCTGATGAACATCTGTGTGCCTCCATTGGGCAAAAAGTGTCATTAAATGTACCCACCAGGGCTGAAGTCAACCCAGGAGTATAAATGGTTCACCCATGGTGAAAATGTGTAAGGAATGTGCTGGCTGAAGTACAAGATTTGAGAGAAATGAACTTTGCCACCTGTGTCTGTGAGCTCACGCTGGGGAAAATAAAGGATCCTGTTTGTTTTTAAACACCCAGTTTGGCCATTTAATGTTGTTACTGTATGTTCCAAGTTCTGCTAAGCCCTTTATTTGCAGCTCTGACTGCCCTGCCAGTTCTTAGTGGCACCCAGCAGGGAGGTCAGATAAGTGCTTTGGTGTGTTTGTGGGTCCTCTCCCAAAAACGTGTTGCCATTCAGTTTTAACCCTAGACCAGGGAGGTGGGCTACGAAGCAATATGTAAACATTTAAAAATGTCTCATCTGCAGAGTCATTGTGATTTTTGGGGGAGAAGGCTTTAAGCTCGAGGTTCTATTGGTGAGCAACTATGTCACTCCCCCATCAGGCCTTAAAAGACCACTCCTCCTGGACTGTTCCAGGATTCGTCTCTTCATTGCAGCCAGAGGTGCTGCTCTCCAACCCCTCTCTCTGGCTTCATGATGCAGTTGCCTTCCCCTTGCTCTGGCTGCCCGTTCATTTCTCTCTGCCCTCTGTAGTTCTTTTCATCATGCCCTTCTCACATTTTGCCACATCTGCCTTTGTTCCCTCCCCTTCTTTTCACCACCTTGTTCTGCCATTCCTCCACCTCTGTGCTGCATCCCCTCCAGGCTCTGGACTGCCCACTCCTCCTCACCTGCTCCTCGCCAGTGCTCAGGTTCGCCTCCCCTGTGAGTGCTCGGTGCCTGGCTCCTTGCTTCTGCTGTTGTCTCCAGTGCTGCCTTCCCCTCTACATTCTCGTCAGCTGGAGCGCATCCCATCTGTTCTCCCATTCCCTGTCTGTGTTCTGTTGCATATGCCTATGCCTACCCTTTTGGTGCCCTTTCCTGTTGCCTTCTCCCCTGTGCTTTTTCCCCTTCCACTCTTCAGAGCTGCTGTGATGTTCATCCTCTCACTTCTGGGTTTACACGCGTTTACATATCCCTGCTCCTGCTCTCCTCTGCTCCAAATCCAGCTTCCTGGCCCTTGTCCATCTCCCACTCATTCCCTTCAGCGGTCCTGCCTTCTCCCTTCTCCCCTTCACCTGCTGGCTGCTGCTTTCCTTGACCCTTCAGCAGTTACTTGCCTTTCTTATTTTCAGCTGGGGTCCTTGCTGGCTTCAAATGCACTGGTTTTCCATGTCACCATTTCTCCTCATCCATTCACGGATGCCGGTGGCTCCTCCTGCTCTGGTTGCTCCTAGGCCGGTTGTTGAGCTTCACTGGGTTGGTGTCCACTCCCCAATGCCTTCTTCCCCATGTTTCTTTTCTTTTTTGGTCATTAGCTCAGCCAAAGTCCCCTTTTCATCTCAATGCTCTCTTTAGTTGGTTGTCTTGCTTCTTAAAGGCCCAGGTGCCTATTTTTATTTATCTATCATCATCTCTCCTATTGCTGACTCCTTGTTTCATCAAACTGTTTGCTGAGCTGTCCAAGGGCTTCATATTCATATTTCTTCAGTCTTGTCATTTTCCTTCATATGCAGGATTGTATGTCTGATGACCATACTGGTATCACCTTGGTTGATTGACGATAGTTGAAAAGAGGGCCATAGTGAGCAATAATCTGATTCTGTCCTGTTCTGTTGCCCAAGCATTTCCATCTCTCAGTTTACCCTGGATAGCTGTGCCATGGATGTAGCATCCATTTCATGGTATGGTATTCTCTAGGCACCCTCCTGCTGTTCGGGCTCTTTGTGGCATAAATCCTGTTCCTCTATTGACCCCAGTTGCCTCAGTCATTCTCCCTACCTATTTCATCAGTACAGTATCTGAAATAAGCTCACCCCTGTCTACTCCACTTGTTGCTCCTTACAGCATGCCCCTCACCCCAGTCTGACCCTGTTGGCATCGTTGCCTGACCTCATACTTTCTCTGTCTCATCCTCTGACTAGAGACTCCTGCCCCCTCGAGTCCTGCTTCCACTCACCTTCCCTGTCTGCTTTTGGTGCTATCTGCTTTCTTTTCCTTCTGGATTGCCCTTCCGTTCCATCCACCCCTTCTCTGTCCTTTGCTTCTTCTGGGGTTTTATTTATATTTTTTAATTGTTTAACCAGGAGTGGCACACTAAGCTGAAAGCTTGTTTACAGGTGGGACCTGGGAGCACAGGGAAGTTAAGTGACTTGCTGAGGGTCACACACTATGCAAGTGGGGGCTGTGGGATTCAAAACCAGGTCTACAGATTTGCAGCTCAGAGCCTTAAACCACTCCACTGTATGGCCTCCCAATGTTTCCCTATTTTTCCCTAACCTGACATCACCGTCCCTATTTGTATCCTCCTCTTACCCTAGTCTGTCTGGCCCTATCCTGCCATTACCTTCCTTATTCATATCATCCTCTTACTTTAGTCAGTATGGTGTCCACATGCCTACGTCTGGTTTTCCTTTGTTCTGTCTGACCTCAGGGTCTACTCATTTACATTGCTTAATTGAGCATACCTCTCATTGGGCCATATGCCACCTCATTGAACTGCTGCACTTCTGCGGTTATTATCACCATCAGTCTTCTCATGCCCTATATGGATATCCCTCACTCATCTGACCTCTAGATGGGTCTTCTCCTGTACATTGAACAGTCAAGCATAATCCTATCAGGCCCATGCTACCTCTCAAAGACATGCCTTCATGTCCATTGCCCTAGGGTTCCTTGCATTGTACCCCTACAGGGTGGTATATCCCATGGATAGAGAGGTGAATAGCTACAATATGTCAAAGTCACACAAGCATACATCTCATCCAGTTGCATAAGCACAATTGAATGGGAAGGCTTTAAGCGTGAGGTTCAATGGGTGAAGCAATTACATCACTCCCCCATCCGGCCTTAAAAGGCCACTCCTCCTGGACTGTTCCAGGATTCGTATCCTCGTTGCCCCACCATCCACCCCTCCTACTTCAGTGGCTTGTCTCTCTTATCCATGGGCCCTCAAAATAGATGCCCATATAGCTGCATTAAATAAAAAATGGTACTACCAGCACATGGCACAACTGCCCTAATGTCCCTATAGACAAACAAATGGAGGAGTTGCTCAAGAAAATATTCGAGATGGCTGGTCTAGCAATCAGGTCTACCACAACTGCCATATATGCGGCAAGGGCACAGATCAGATGGCTTGAGGAAAATGCAAAGAAACTAGCCTCTAAATCACAAGAAGCCATGCTACTGGAATACATGTTGCGGACAGCAAAGTGCATGGAGGACATTACTATTGATACCTTAAGGCTAAACTCCAGAATGGCAGCAGTAGTCAACAGGGTCTATCAGTCACTAGGGCTCAAAATATGGGACGCAGACAATGAGTCAAAAGTTCACCTGCAAAAGCTTCCCTTTAAGGGAGGACTCATATTTGGAGAAGGACTACAGGAGTTTCTCAAGAGAAAAGGCCAGGGAAAAGAACTTGATAGTGAAAAAGACAACTCAGCATATCTACTAGTCTTTTGAGGCAGCCACAAGACTACAGACTGTGCCACCATAAAAGGTACAATACCAATTTTCAAGGCAAAAGTAGCTCCTACAGCAACAGGGCCCCATAGTCCATTAAAAACAACATCAGCTTCAAAAACAGATGAACAGACAGGGGCAGGTTTACAACTAACAACCTCCCAAAAAGTAACCATTCATATTACTATTATTATTAGTAATGAGCTGTGAACGAGCTTGGTACATCCAGCAGACCAGACCTTGGTTTGATTCTCACAACCTCCACTTGCATACTGTGTGACTCTAAGCAAGTCACTTAATTGCCCAGTGCTCCCAGGTCACCACTGAAAACAGGCAATTGTGCCTAGTGGTCCTTACCCAGTTACCAAAGACTTAAATAAAACATATTTATGTGTTCAATTTGTTCTTTTTCATGCCATGTTTCTTGTAAATAAATAATTGCTATTTGGTTAATAAAGGAAATAAATTCCAAATCAGCAAATTAAGTTAAAGGTCCAGCTGTATTCCATGTTAATCTACCAAGGTTTGTAGAACTGTTCTTGAAAAAGGAGACCATGCTGTTATCCAAATCAACCATGCTTTTCATTTCTGGGTATAAATCTAAACATCCCAAGTTCCTAGATAGCGCAGCTGTTTCTAATAGCCAGTTATTTTCATCTGTAAGCAGTTGGTATCTGTTGGTAACTTTTACATTGTGCATCAGCTCATTTTGTTCACTTGTCCCTTTTTTAAGTGCAGCAGTTTGGTTTTGTGACAGATGTTCCCCAAAGCTGGTTAAATCAATAATCAGCATTTCTATGCTGTCTAATTTATAAGTAACATCCAAAGTTATATTTGCTAGGTCCTTATTGTATAGAGTTAGATCAATTTGGTCCCCTAGGGTCCAACTTTTGTGAACCCTATAAACTTGTGCTGTATCATCCTCATAAAATTGTATCCTGAGGAAATGTGCTCTTAAATGAGTTACTATGTTTTAAGTTTAGTCTTACTTTCAGGACCCACAGATGCAATTCCAAAAGTAGAAATTACCATACCTGACAAAGTTCATCATTGCATTGTTCTTCTTTTTATTTCTTGTATATTGTATGATGCCCCCAGATAGTCAGCTAACTCAGATTTTGTTTTGATTCCTTTTTCTGTTATAGTAGAACTCAATACTGGATAATCCATGCTTAGTTAAGTTCTGATAAATATTTATAATTTTGCCAAACATAGTGAGCCACTCTTTCATGTTCAAAAAAAATATTACATTGCTGGATGTTAAATCACGCACACTAATTGCATCTGTAATATGTGAGGTGTTCAGTCCAAGGATCTCTAGCGTATTATGTAGCCCAAGATTTTAGGACTTCTTGGTTTTCTTGGGGTCCTTTTCTTCCTCTTAGGGCTATTTTAGCTTGACCTTCTTTCAACTTATCATATTCATAAAAGTGTGTGATGGCATTTTCATCACTCGTCTTTCTATTGGGAGAAACAAAGGATCTTTTAAAGCTTGTTTTTCCTTTTTATGTTCTCTTGAGCATGAAGCACAAGCAACATTTTGTGACAGCTTGGTGGAGTAGCAGGTTCTGGAGTTGTGGCTGTGTTGTGTCCAATGATGCCACGGCTTTCTTGGGCTGGTCTCTGTGGCACCAATGAATGAGCATGCTGTCTACGACAGTGGGTCAGAAGCGTGCCACCAACTTGAAACAATTTCGCCGCTGCAATGAGGGAGCACCCTGTCATTGCAGGGCATGCCTTACCTACTGAAACATTTCAGTAAACATGGCAGCTGCAGTCCACCTCTCACAGTTCCGTGGAAGCCAACGATGGGGGTGCCCAATCCCCCTGTTGGCATGCCCCCTCCCCAGTTTGTTTACCAATGGGGAAGCCCAATCACCATTGGCATAATGTTCCCCCCTTCTTTTGTGTGCTGAGGAGGTCGCCAAATCCCTCGGCATCATGCCCCACCCAAACACAGACACGCTTGTCTTTGCTGATGGGGCCCAATCCCCATTGCTTCAGTCCCCTGTCCCCAAGAAAACACAGGTGGCCAAAATGCCCTTGTGACACCCTAAAAGACAAAACCTTCCTGCGATGTTCAGTTTGTTTTTTTTACCCTATGAAGCTGAAATATGGTCCCTCGTGGTCACGACGGCCCTCCTTCCCCAACCCGCACCCACCCTCTATGCACCCCACCTCCTCACACCTCCTCACCCCATACTTACCTCCAGAGCCTGGCGCGACGATCTTCGGTAGAGTGAGAACACATCTGCACTCTTCAAAGCCAACCATGAACTGAAGGAAATCACTTTAAGCTGTATAATGGCATCAATGGGGGTCAACTTAGGTGTATATCTCAGCCCTTTTTGCAACTTTTGGCTCCAAATTTTCAACATGGGGTTTTGGGGACCCTACTTCATGAACTCAGTCACTATAATTTTGTTATTCGATCCCGAAAGTTGATTTCACATTCAGTGTGTGGAATCACCTTTTGGGACTGATGAACAAAACGACAGTGTTACTCTTCATGAGGTGGGCTGCCAAAAAGCCTATTTTGCAAATTTGGTGAAAAATTCCAAAAAAATGACTGTTACAAGCGTGCGTTGTGCAGTTTCCATGCAGGCTCGTAAGTTCAAGAATATTTAATATTTTCACTCCAGATTTTCAACATTGCCAGTTTTTTTATACCTCCTTATGAACTATACAGCTGTCAGTTTTCACATCCTGCCCGAAATGTGTTTTTGCACATCTGGCGCGGTCGCTGTGGGAAATCAATTTTCAGGACAGATGAAGGAAATCACAGTGACACTGTTTATGAGTGGGGTCCCAAAATGTCTATGTTGAAAATCTGATGGAAAAATCCATAACATAACTGTGTTACTGGCGTGCATTGCACAGTTTCCACGCATGTTTGTATCTTGGAAATTTTAAAAATTTTTGCCCAGATTTTCAACTTGCATTTCTTCACACCTCCTTATGAGCAGTACACTTGTCGTTTTCATCCTGCCCAAAATGTGTTTTACATCTGTCGCTGTGGAAATCAACATTTGGAACAGATTAACAAAATCACAGTGCCACTGTTCATGAGCAGAGGTCCCAAATGCCTTCATGAGGTGGGGCAACAAAAAACCCATGTTGAAAATTTCTAGTACAAATACCAACAAATGCCCAGGGCATTAGGGTTTCTAACTGTAATGTCCCAGCCTGTAGAGACTGACAGGTGTCAGGGGTGTGACTTTGGATTGTCGACTGTAATACTCACACCATTCCACTCCCACCCCCATCCTGCAGCCAGTGACAGGCATCAAGGTGTGCCTTGGACTCTTCGGCCCTGTGACAGGGTAGAATAGGACCCTGTCCCAGTTGTTATGGAGAAAGTGTTTAAATGCAAGGAATTGTTTTTTTTTCCTTTTCTGTCTCTTCTCTGTCTGGTTGTGCAACCAAATTTTCCTGCGAGATCTCGGCCTTAATCAACTCGAGAGGCTCACAGTTCTTTGCCTCTCACTGTCTCTCAGTTTTCTCTTGCTGTCTGTTTTTCTTCCTTGCATATGTAGATCTGCTGATATAAAAATATGTGCACATCATTGTATGGAAATGTAACTGATATTGGGATCCCTTGTGTTTGGAGAATATATAGCATTACTGTTGAAATGTATATAATTATAATTTGAGATGACTGCAAAAAGCTGTTGGAAGCTAAATGTTACCAGAGTTCAATTGTTAAGCCTTTTGCAAAAGCTGTGCAAAAGGGGCCTCAGCAAGCACACTGTGTTATAGCAGCTCCTGCCTGATATTTAGAAAAACTGGATGCTTGCTAAGGATGGGGTTGAAAGGACTTATAAGAGCTAAACTGCAACTGCAAGAGAGATAAGAAAAACAAGCATTTGTCAATGCGAATGTTTGCTTGCTGGCATTGGCATTGGTAGTGTAGGAGTTACAGAGCTGCATAATAGGAATGGCAGTGAAGTATTGAACTGAAGCCAACCCCACCACCACCCTGCAGAGAGTGACAGGCATTGGGGTGTGCCTTTGGGTCATCAGGCATAACGGCCACGCCATTTCACCACACCCTACCGTGCAGACACCAACAAGTGTCACGGTGTGCCTTGGGGTCTTTGGCCCTTATGCGCACCCCATTCCATAGGAAATATTGTGAGATGGGTGCGGTATAGGAGAATGGGGTGAACTTTGGGGCCGAAGAGTCCAAGGCACACCTCGATGCTTCTCAGTGGCTGCAGGGTGTGGGTGGGGGTGGAATGGTATGAGCATTGCAGGTGACAATCCCAAGTCACAGCCCTGATGCCTGTCATTCTCTACAGGGTGGGGTGTTATGGTCGGAAACCCTAACGCCTCAGGCATTCGTTGGTATTTTCACTCCAAATTTTCAACATGGGTTTTTTGTGACCCCACCTCATGAACAGTGGCAATATCAGTTTGTTAGCGAAGCTGCTTTTGCACAGCGACTACAGCATTTGTCACCACAGGTGCAAAAACACATTCTGAACAGGATGTGAAAAATGACAGCTTTACTGTCCATGGGGAGGTGTAAAAAATGGCAATGTTGAAAATCTGCAGTGAAAATATTAAAAAAACTGATGAAGTCATGAGCGTGCGTAGAAACTGTGCAACGTGCACCCATAATGTAATTAGTTTGGGAATTGTTTACAGCAGATTGTCAACACAGGCATTTTGGGACCTTTGGTCATGAACAGTGTCACTGTGATTTTCTTTATCTGTCCTGAACAATGATTTCCCACAGCGACCACGCATTTCTGTGCTGAAAGTGGGAAAACGCATTTTGGCCATGTTGTGAAAAATGACAGCTGTACTGTTCATAAGGAAGTGTGGAAAAATGCCACTGGTGAAAATCTGGACTGAAAATATTACAAATTCATGAACTTACGAGGGTGCATGGAAACTGCTTAGGAATTTTTTCACCAAATTTTCAAAATAGCCATTTTAAGACCTCTGCTCATGAACAGTGTCACTGTGATTTTCTTAATGTGTCCCATACATTGATTTTGCACACCGACTGCGCCATTGTGCACTACATGGGCAGAAACATGTTTTGGGTAAGATGTGAAAAATGACAGCTGTACTGCTCGTAAGGAGGTGTGGTAAAATGGCAATGTTGAAAATCTGGAGTGAAAATATTGAAAATTTGTGAACTTACGCGCGTCGTGGGATCAAGCGCAACAAATCGTAAAACAGTCATTTGTGAGAATTTTTCACCAAATTTTTAACATTGCCATTTTAGCACTTCTGCTCATGAACAGTGTGACTGTGATTTTCTTAATGTGTCCCATACATTAAGTTCGCACCAACTGCGCCATTGTATGCTACATGCAAACACATTTTGGGTGAGAAGTGAGAAATGACATCTGTACTGCTCATAAGGAGGTGTGGTAAAATGGCAATGACACGAAATCTGGAGTGAAAATATTGAAAATTCGGCGAACTTACGAGGTGTGCATAGGAACAGGCATAGCGCGTAACAGTAAAATAGTCATTTGTGGGAATTTTTTCACCAAATTTTTAACATAGCCATTTTAACACATCTGTTCATGAACAGTGTCACTGTGATTTTCTTAACGTGTCCCGAACATTGATTTCGCACACCAACTACGCCATTGTGCGCTACATATGCGGAAACACATTTTGGGTGAAATGTGAAAAATGACAGCTGTATTACTCATAAGGAGGTGTGGTCAAACGGTAATGTTGAAAATCTGGAGTGAAAATATTGAAAATTCGTGAACCTAGGAGTGTGCGTAGGAACAGCGCAACGCATGCTAGTAAAACAGTCATTTTTAGGAATTTTTTCACCAAATTTTCAACATAGGCTGTTTGAGAGCCCACCTTATGAACACTGGCACTGTCATTTCATTAATCAGTCCTGAAAGATGATTTTGTGCACTGACCGCAAAATCACCCTTCAGGCCCCGTTAACGTCATGACAGTGACAGAATTCATGAGGAGGGGTCCCAAAAAACCCATGTTGAAAATTTGGTGCCAAAATTCCAAAAACTGCCTGAGATATGCAGCAAAGTTGAATAAAACCTATTAATTACATTATACAGCTTACCGGCATTTCCTCAGTTCGTGGTCGGCTTTGAAGAGTACAGACATGTTCCCGGTCCACCGAAGATCGTCGCGCCGAGCTCCGGAGGTAAGTATGAGGTGAGGTGGGGTTGTGGGGAGGCAGGGTGCGCAGAGGGTGGGCATGGGTGGGGGAGGGGCCAGGGAGACAGCGATGGACCGTTTTGTGTTTTCAGGTTTTTTTATTACGGCGGGATGTTTTCCATGCTGGGGTGGGCTCCCAGCATGGCAATTACACTACACAGGACATTTGCCATGCTGGGGTGGGCTCCCAGTGTGGCAGCTGGAAAGTTTTGGGGGGCAGTGGAGCCAATGGGGATTGGGCACCCCCGTCAGTCATTCCAACTATGCCATGCTGGGATGGGCTCCCAGCGTGGCTCTCGTAACCTTCTTTGGTGGGGGAGACTGTGGAGCTGATTGGGGATTGGGCACCCAGTCAGCCAAACACATTGTCTACGCTGGGGTGGGATCCCAGCGTGGCACCTGAAGACTGTTTGGGGGAGAGCACTTCAGTGAGCACTTCCCTTATCTGATCATGCTCACTGAAGCGGCTCTCTCCCTTTCAACTGTAAGCCACTGCATTCTGAGTGCTGTCATAGACAGCTGCAGCATGCATTGGGTAACTGTGGCCACGCCTGCAAACACAGGGAGGGAATTGGAAGAGGGGGTGACACACCTCCAGAAACTCCGATGATGGCACTATGTTTCTTGCACATGCATGCAAGCAAACATAAAAAGGGACAGAGACTGAACTGAAACTGTTTTTCTCCTCTTTACATAGCTATTCTGAACAAGTTCATTTTTTATGTTACTGCTACAGTAAATAAATATTTTTGATGAATTCTACAACTGCTCCTGGTTTTCCATATGCTTCCTCACCTGTGCCTCAACGACAGGCCCCAAAGTTCACCCCATTCTCCTATATTGCACCCATCTCAACGTATTTCATTTTGGAATAGGGTGAGCATAAAGACAAATGATGCCAAGGCACAACGCAGCCCTTGTAGGAGTCTGTAGGGTAGGGTGAGGTGAAATGGCATGAGCGTTATGGCTGACACCCAAAGGCACATCTCAATGCCTGTCACTCTTCACAGGGTGGGGTGGGGTTGGCGTCAGTTCTATACGTCACTGTCATTCCTATTATGCATCTCTTTAACTCCTGCACTACCAGTGCCAGTGCCAGCAAGCCAACAAATACTTGTTTTTTACTGGTGTTGAAGCAGCAGTATTGATTTGATTCTGCTGGATATTTTCAGAGCAATATTCTTTAATTTCATATACCTGTTTCTTATGTTTTTTTTCCTCTTTTCCTTAGGCATCTTGTCCTTTTTATTTTTGTGTTTTTCTTACTATTCAGTTCTGCATGTTTCTTCTCAGTTTCATCTGTGTTTAGATTGGTTAATTTTTGGTTAAGTGATTTGTTTAGTATTTCCTCATGTGTTTCCCCCTTTTCTGTAACCAATTCAATTAAATCATAAGCGAGAGAAATAGATGCATCTTACTCTTTTTCTTGTTGTTTCCTTTGGCAGGCTACAGGTCCTCTAGTCTTGCTGCATTGATTGCTACAGTTTCTCTTAGTGTAGTAATCTCATGTTTGAGGATAATGAGCTGTTCCATTATGGCACTATTAGCAATATGCATGTTTTAGTGCCTCAACTAGTTTTTATCTAGGAATGTGGAATTTGTTTTTCTATTTTGTTTTCAATATTTTTTCATTGTTAACTAAGTCTCTGAGTCCTATTTTAGTCCCTTCTAGCTCTGCTATAATTTCAGTAATCTCATTTCTATTGTCTCTTATTTCTTTTTTCCACCTGTGAGAGTGGCATATCAAATGAATTTGGTTAGAATCTGCTGTATGCATTGTCCTGTAAAAGTAGTTTATAATAGCTCACAGTCTGTAAATCGGTTTCAAGCTTTGAGTGGTAGCTAGATGTTTCACAGATTGTTTTACCTTCTTTTTATGTTTGCTTGCCCACAGGCACAAGAAGCATATTGCGGCAGCTTGCTATAGTAGCAAGTTGTGGAGGTGCGGCAGTGTTGTGGCCAGTGCCAGCAGTCCATTTTTGGGGCTGATTTCTGTGGCACCAATAGAGGAGCACGCTGTCGATGACAGCAGTACTGCAGCATGCCACCAACTTGAAAGAAATTTACCGCTGCAATCGGGGAGCACCCCATCATTTAACAATCAGCTGTTTATGCTGCTGTGATGATGCCTGATTGCAGCGGCAAATCACAGCTTGCCTTGTCTGGTGTCCCATTTCAATAATCATGGTGGCGGTTGTCACTGCCTGCCTCTCACAGTCCCTGTGGAAGCCAATGAGGGTGCCCAATCCCCCATCAGCATGCCCCCTCCGCAGTTCATTTGCCAATGGGGTAACCCAATCCTCTTTGGCATAGTATCCCCCATGAAATAGTTTTATATGCCAAGGGGGTACCCAATCTCCCTTGGCATCTTGCACCACCCCCAAACACAGATCAGTTTTCTATCCTATTGGGGGGCCCAATCCCCATCGACTTCAGTCCCCCTCCCCCAAAAATACAGGTGCACACTGGGAGGCCACTCCAGTGTGCCAAAAACAAACCTGACCAGGAAAAATGTTTCCCACAATGTTCTTTTTTTTTAAGCTGTAAACGAAAAAAACAGTCCTTAGTTGTCACCAGTGGCCCTTCCTCCAACCCGCACCCATCTTCTGCACACCTGACCTCCCCACACACCCCTCACCCCATACTTACCTCCAGTGCCCTGCGCGACAAACTTTGGTGGAGCGGAAACATGTCTGCACTCTTCAAAGTCGACCGCGAACTGAAGAAATGCCAGTAAGCTGTATAATGGCATAAATAGGATTTTTTCAACTTAGGTGGATATCTCAGCCATTTTTGTGAATTTTGGCACCAAATTCTCAACATGAGGTTCTTGGGACCCCACCTCATGAGTTCAATGACTGTTATCTGGTTATTCGGTCCCGAAAGGTGATTTTGCAGTCACTACATGGAATCACCTTTTGGGACTGACTAATGAAATGATGGCGTCATAGTTCATGGGGTGGGCTCCCAAAAAGCCTATATTGCAAATTTGGTGAAAAAATTCCAAAAAATGACTGTTATGAGCGTGTGTTGTGCAGTTTTCATGCACACTCGTAACTTCGAGAATTTGTAATAGTTTCACAAAGATATTCATCATTGCCATTTTTTCACACCTCCTTATGAACAGTATAGCTGTCATTTTTCACATCCTGGCAAAAATGTGTTTTCACACACCCGAGCACAATAGCGTGATCTCTGTAGGAAATCAGTGTTTGGGACAGATTAAAAAAATCACAGTGACACTGTTCATAATTGGAGGTCCCAAAATGCCTATATTGAAAATCTGGTGACAAAAGTCCAAAAAATGACTTTGTTATGAGCGTGCATTGAGCAGTTTCTATGCACACTTGTAACTTCGAGAATTTGTAATATTTTCACTCAAGATTTTCAACATTGTCATTTTTGCACACCTCCTTATGAACAATACAGCTGTCATTTTTCATAACTTGCCCAAAAAGTGTTTTTGCACATCTGGCACACAATGGTGCGGTCGCTGTGGGAAATCAACATTCGGGACAGATTAAGAAAATCATAGTGACACTATTCATGAGCAGAGGTCACAAGATGCCTATGTTGAAAATCTGGTAAAATAATTACACTAAACGACTGTTACGAGTGTGCATTGTGCAATTTCCACGTACGCCTGTAAATTCGAGCACTTTTAATATTTTCATTCCAGATTTTCAACATTGCCATTCTTCACTTCTCCCTATGAATGGTACAGTTGTTATTTTTCACATCCTGCCTGAACTGTGTTTCACACATCTGGTGCAGAATAGGCGTGATCACTGTGGAAATCAACGTTCAGAACAGATTAAAAGAATCACAGTGCCACTGTTCATGAGCAGAGGTTCCAAATACTTTCATGAAGTGGGGTAATAAAGGCCATGTTGAAAATTCGTAATGCAAATACCAACAACTAGGGTTAGGGTTTCTAACCACAATGTCCCACCCTGTACAGACTGACAGGCATCAGGGTGTGCCTTTGGATTGCGGCTGTGAATGTACATGCCTCTCCCACCCTCACCCCCACCCTGAAGCCAGTGACAGGCGTTGAGAGGTGCCTTGGACTGTTCGGCCTCAGAGTTCACCCATTCTCCTATACTGCACCCATTTCAGCGTCGTCCTTATGGAATGAGGTGACTGTAAAGCCAAACACCCCTAGGCACACTTCAACACTTGTCGGTGTCTGGGGATAGGGTGAGGTGACATGGTGTGGGCACTCTGGGTGATGACCCAAAGGCACACCCCAATCCCTGTCCATCTCTACATGGTGGAGGTAGGGTTGGCATGAGTTCAATACTTCACTGCCATTCCTACTGTATACTGCATCTGTCTAACTCCTGCACTTCCACTGCCAATGCCAGCAAATGACCATTTGGCATTGACAAATGCTTGTGTAACCCCTAGGTGGCGCTATCCCAAGGGCTACTACCCAAGCCTGCTTGGCTAGTATCAGGTTAAGGTGCCTGAGTTCTGAAACGGGTGCCTCCACCCGGAGGTCAGGGTTGGTAGTGGTCAAGCTAACCTGGGCACAGCCCTCCGGGACACTGTAACCCCCCTCTTTCCCCTCTAGTGGCCTGAACACTGTACAATAATCACTTTCACAATAGCCCTGGTACACCACACAAGTACCCACACTGTCTGCACTTACCGCCAGGGCTGGTTCCTCTGGCTCGACCCTGGGGACCCCCTGTAAAACAAGATTATGCACAGCATATAGCAACAGTACAGTACTTTGAGCACAAACTGGAACCACAGTCAGATTACATGCAGAAAAAGTTAGATCTGATTTATTCAGGGGATGTGAACAAGGAAGGGGCAAAATCAGGTTAATTAGCTTAAAGGTTATCAGTCAAGCAGTTATACATGCACTTTGAGTCCCCCCACACAGTCACACCTCTGGGTACCCAATTGGAGAAGAGATGGGCTAGCCAGGACTGTTGCCCGGGGTTGCAGCTGGTTGGGGTCCTGTGATGGAAAACACAACATGCACAGTACACAGTATTTGTAATCCAGAGCCAGAGGGCTCAGTTCATAAAAGGAAATGAAATAGCGAGATAATCAGATGACACACTCAGATTAAGCTGTTGTTGCAGGGAGCTACCCTGCTATTTACTCACGATACCCAAGACTGGACACAGGCTGGACGAAAATCGAGACTGCAAGTGGTTGATCTGGAATGCCAGGAGAAGCAGGGCCCACATGAGTTGCAGAGGTGTCGTTCCTGTTCAAGTGTGGAGCAGGGGGCTGATCCCCAGGCAGGTCTGTCGTCGATGGCTTCTCTGTGCAGTGGGTAGTCTGGCTGGGCCAGTCTGGCAAGGCCCAGACCGCATGGAGACAAATTCGGTTGCAGTCCATTTTGGGCTGGATACAGCTTCCAGCAAGCAAAACACAGTTCACACAGTGGGGAACTAACTCACAACCCACTAGCAGCTCATAGCACATTTACATCTATGAGAATTCTACTGTACCAGGCAAAGCGCTCTCCGGTCACATTCGCAAAGTCTCTGCACACACCAGGAGCTTAGGGGTAGCTGGAACTCCTGACAGGCCGATAACTTTCAGCAAAATCTTCGGTCCTCTTCAGGTTGTGCATGGCCCTCTTCAGTAGCTAGTTTAGTCACACAAACTTGGATTTAGTCCAAAATAATTCTCTTCTCTCTCCCTCTCAGGAGCAGCAGCAGAAATGCAAGCCAACAACTCAGCCCTTTCACAGTTTTCCCATGCGAATCCACTCAGGATTGCTACTCAGAATCCTTCACTCCTTCTTCTTTAGCTTCCAGCTTAGATCTAACTGAAAAACTGCAAGCAGCCTGGGACTTCCCAAGATCAAAAAGTTTGGTTGGCTGATTGGCTGTCAGTGTTTACCATGCAATCCTAAATTCGCAACTCACGGTCTCCAGGCCTAAGCTCTTGAGCCTTTACTTTTCTATCATGTCTTTCTTTGTTGGCTAGATTTGTTTTGGCGGCCATTGTCTGGGCCAGTTGATAGGCATGGTTCAATTGAGCTTTCAGTTTTTGTACATATTGCAGGAAATCTTCGGCTCGGACCCCATTGGGAGAAACCCCAAAACAGACATCAACAGGCAACTGGGCCTATCTCCTGAACATGAGGCGGTAGGGAGAAAACCTAGTAGCATCATTCTTTGTGCAATTGTATGCGTGTACCAAGGTACTAATCTGCTGGCTCCATTTATGCTTATCTTTTGGGTGGAGGGTGCCTAGCATGTCTAGTAGGGTGCGGTTAAAGTGTTCTGGTTGAGGATCCCCCTGCGGGTGATAAGGGGTGGTTCATGACTTTCACCCCCATAGAGACAGCATTTCTTTGATTAGCCAACTCTCAAAGTCCCGGCCCTAATCAGAGTGAATTCGCTGGGGGGCACCATAGTGGATGAAGAAATTTTCCACTAGCACCTTGGCCATGGTAGATGCTTTCTGATCTTTGGTGGGAAAAGCTTCTGCATACCATGTGAAATGGTCCGTAACCACTAACACATTGCCAATTTTTGGCTGATCAGGCTCTAAACTCAAGAAGTCTATGCAGACTAGTTCCAGTGGGGTGCTGGTAGTAATGTTGATAAGGGGGGCAGCACTCTAAGGCAGGGCTTTTCTCTGTAGGCAGCGACTACAAGTCTTTACATGGTGCTCAACATTGGCCCCATCTTGGGCCAGTAGAATTGAGATTGTACTTGGTCAAGGTCCGGTTGATACTGAGGTGGCCCTTATGATTGTGGAGGGACCTCAGTACCAAATCTTTGAAGGCTGTGGGCAGGACCAATTGTTGCTTGTCTATTGGCCACCCTGATCTACAGTATCTCTATACAATAACTGATTAAGCAGCTTCAACCTGGGGCCTTCTTTAAACAATAAAGCGGATCACAGATCAGAGGAACGCAACTTGGACAAATCTTTTCCTGCACCAAGGGTGTCAAGTGCTGGCTGAATCATAGGATCTCGGGATTGAGCCCTCTGAATGCTGTCATTGTCAAACTGAGGTACTGCAGTAATATCTAGAGCAGAGAAGTGACAATACGCAGCCAGTATGCAGGTGTCAGAGGGGCCCAAGCAATCTACTAAGCAGTCCGCTGTGTCCGTAGACATCTGTTAATTTCTATCAAACCTTTGGCACAATGCTCGGATGTCAGGTTCAGACAGCCTGACCCAGTCGCTCTTGGAAATGGGCCTCCGAGATAGGGCGTCAGCATCAATATGATTCAGGCCTGGTCTGTATTCGATAGCATAATCATATGCTGACAATGCAGAAAGCCACGGTGCCCATGGCATCTAACTAGCTGAAGTCTGTACATAGGTCAATGGGTTATTGTCAGTCCTCACCAATATTTTTGCCCCATAGAAGTAATCATGAAACTGATTGACAATGGCCCATTTTAACGCAAGGAATTCTAACTTGTGCACAGGGTAGTTTCGCTCTGGTGGGGTCAGGTTCCTACTGGCGAATGCCAGTGGTTTCAAATCATCCTCATGGTCTTGATACAGTACAGCTCCTAGACCCCGCAGACTGGCGTCAGTATGCAGCACAAAGGGTTTGGTGGGATCAGCATAAGTGAGGATGGGGGTGTGGGTGAGCTAGTATATGACTTCGTGGAAAGCTGCTTCACAGTCAGGCATCCAGCGGGACCCAAAAAGTTCACCGGGGAGGAAATATGCTTTGTCTGGTTCTCTGACTGACCCTTTTTTGTATTTCCGATTGGTAGGAGGGAAACCCTGGGTAAGATCCAAGAGTGGCTGAATCACTTTCGAATAGCCCTCTATGAACTGGCTGTAGTAGCCACAGAATCCCAGGAAACGTTGTAGTTCTTTCAAATTGTGGGGCTGGGGCCAAGTAGTCAAGGCTTCAACTTTACTAGGATCAGTCTCTATCCCCTTTGTAGACACTATGTGCCCCACATACTTCACAGAGGTTTGGAAAAACTGGCACTTGTCGATAGATAGCTTGAGGTAGAAATCTTCCAGTCGGTCTAGTACTTTGAACAGTCGACTCTCATGTTCCTCTAGGGAGCTCCCAAACACAATGGCATCATCCAAGTACACCAGGCATTCTAGCAAATTCATGTCTCCCACTGCTCGTTCCATCAGTTGCTGGAAGGTGGCTGGGGCACCCGATATCCCCTGTGGCATTCTCAGGAATTCGTAGAACCCCAAAGGACAGATGAAGGCTGTCTTCTCATGGTCCTCTGGAGCCATTGAAATCTGGTAATATCCACTGTGAAGATTCAACACCGAGAACCATTTGCTCCCATTCAAACAATCCAGAGCATCTTGTATACGGGGCATGGTGTATTGATCAGAGATGGTCCGCTGATTCAGAGTTCGATAATCAACACACATTCTCACAGATCCATTCTTCTTATGCACAACCACAATGGGAAAAACATATGAGCTCCTGAATTCTTGTATCACACCAGCCACAAGCATTTCCTGCAAGTGTCTTCTCACATCATCTATGTCTGCAGGGGCTAGTCGTCGAGACCTCTTTCGAAATGGCCGTTCATCATGCAGGCGTATGTGATGCTCCACACCCTGGACACATCCCACGTCCCATTCCTTCAACAAAAACACTTGATCTCTCTGGGCAAGTTTCTGGCAAATTCTAGTCTTCCATTCAGCTGGCAATGAGGAGTCACCAAAATCAAACAAGTTGAGAGTCACTCTATCTGTCTTGCCAGGGGGCTTGTTGCTGGGCAACACTGCAGTGTCTGCACAGTGTACCGTAGCTAGGGTGCATCCTCTGTTCACCCAGATCTCCTGATCTGACACATTATGAATCTGGACCATCACTCATCATGCATAGGCATGAGCATGAGCTGGCAAGATGCTGGTATTAACCAATAATCCTTCCAGCAATTTTCCATAGCCTGCGTGTCCAACATCAGTATTTGGTTCTTGACATCTGTGCGAGGCGGACCTCCCTTGAATGGTACACTGGGTGTTAGAGGCCAGTACCATTGAATTGGGATCCTTCTTCCAAACGACCCTACCAGTTCATCCTGGTCCACTCCCTTGGGGTTCTGCTGCAAATCACAGGCCCTCTTGATCAGAGTGGAATTCTTAGGCCCTCCTAGTCCATCGAACTTGTTTCTTGTGACAGAGTTGTGCCAGTCTCTCAAACATATGGGCGTTGGTCCCAATTAACAGGGGAACCCCATCATACAGTCCAGTAGGGAGACACACTAAGGCCAGTGTCTCGACTTGCTCCTCTACACCAGTTACAGCTGCAGGAAATGACAACCAGAGGGAGACATATCCTAGGTAGGGATAAGACTTGTCGCTCAGCCCCCACACATGTAGGCCTTCCAGGGACTGTAAGGGCACAGCAGATAAGTGTTTGTCATACCAGTCCTTAAATACAATAGTCACTTGCGACCTACTGTCCAGCACAGCCCAAGTAGGAATATCATTCACAACCATGGTAGTCTCCATTGAAGGGCCCACTATTTTGGACCAGTCTGGAGGGACAGCAGCAGGGGCCTGGACAGATGATTTAGTCACACAGGGATTTGAGTTACTACTACTTGAACCCTCACTGTGGTCATTTTGGGCTCTCCTTGAAGCCTGTATACAATTTTATCTAGGTCTTTTGTGGACTGGCATTCTCTCTTCATGTGACCATCCTTCCCACAGTTATGGCAAAATATGTTTTCTGGGATTTGGGGTGGCCAAGGCATCGCACTGGGAGCTGAGGCAGTAGTACTACCAACTGAAAACTTTGGTGCCATCTCTGTTTGCTGTGTGGTGAGCATTTGGAGACATCTCGTCAATTCTCTTACTTCCATAGTAAAGACATCGAGTTTCAGGCTGCTGTTAGCAGGAGATGCCTGGGTGGACACCCCCACCCCCATAGCAGATGCAGTTGGATAAGGGTCAGTGCCTGTACTTGCAGGAGTGATCTTCATAAAGAGACTGTTTTTTGCTTCCCTGAACTCCCTCAGCAGTTCATCCCATGACGGCACACCCTCATTGGCCCCCACTTTGGAAGGGCCTTCCGATGCCCTGATCACTTGGGCTGTGCTCACCCTAGAATTACAGTCCCCTTCTTCATCTTCAGCATCCCAGAGTTCTTTTATCAAGTCACAATAGTCTGGTGGGTTACCCCTTCTATCTGGGAGCCTTAATTGAAGGAGCTGCAATTTAGAATACTTTGCATGTTGCAGTATGTGCTCCAACCTCACATGGTTTAAGTCACTGGTGGCTACCACACCTTTTCGGTAAGCCTTCTGCAGTGCTCTTTCCAGATGAGTAACATATGCAGACAAACTTTCCCCTGGCCATTGTTTTGTACCTTGAAATTTCCACATCAAGTTCTCCCCGACTCAGTGCTCTCAAAATTGCCTTCGAGTGCAAATGGGTACTTCTGGGCCGATGCATCAGGGTTTGTGGACCTCAGAAATGTAATGGCCTCTAGGGCAGGACCCCCTCAAACTTTCTATGATTCTTTTCCGTTTCTCAGCCTCTGCACACTGCCATTCAGGTACCAAAGGGCAACACAATCTATCCAGGTCTCCAATCATCCTCCCTTGGGGTGGGGAGGGAGGGTGCTGGAGAAGATTCTCAACCTTCGATAAGAGTCATGACTAATGGCAGGTACAGACATAGGAGCCAGCATTGGCACAGGGACAGAAGGAGGGGCACAACGGTGCTGGAGCGGAGGAGATGTTGGGGAGGAACACCCCAGGTGGCAGGAATGGTTTCTTTTAATTCTCCACAGTTTTCCTTCCTCCAGCAACAACTTAGCAAATTTCTCCTCAAAAGTCTCAGATAGTGGGGGCTCATTGTCCCTGGGTCTTACTGTCTTTAGTTATCACTCTCCAATCAGTGAGGGCTCCTTGGGGTGATAGTCCATGGCACTTTGGAACTGTCTACTGTCTATTTGAGTTTAAAATAACACCAGGCAAGAAGCCACATACCAAAAACAAAAGATTTGAGCTACTGTATCTGAGCCTGCTAGTTAGAAATAACAAATCAGTATGTCCATTCATATATTAGAATACTACCATAGGATACACAATTGGAGAGAGGAAAAAAATAAAAGGAGTCAGATGAGCAGAACAAAATCAAGATTTTTCTGTGGTTCTCAAATTACTCGGTAGAGTGCTGTGGATCCTCTGCAGGGCTTACTGTAGGCCCCGGCATCCAGCAACGGGCTCCACCACTGTACAAACTCCAAGTTTAGAACGCTAGGTCTCAGAACAGCATTATATCCAAGTAAAAAAAAGTTGAGCAGCACAAGGTTTGCTGGAAAGAACCTAGTTGGTTCTATTGAACAGGCAACAATGGCATACCTGTTACAGAATTTTTGGGCGCTTCTCGTCAGATTCCTGCTCAAGCTGATCACCAGTCACCACAGCGTGCAATACTCTCTGCTCTCTCCCCAGAATGCTCCTCCACTCACTAGATTCCTTTTGATTGACACATGTTCTCAGTGTAGTTTTGCAGTTTTAAATCAAGTATTTGATACTGCTTGAAAAGACAAGACTGCAAATAGCATACATATTTCAAACGAGCATTTAGCTGTGGTATATGGATTAATTATACAGTGTGACAGTGTTTCTCATCCTTTTTCCTCTACCAGATTTCTCTAGCTATTGCCTCCAGTTTAGACATATCAGCAATATATTAAAAACAGGATACAATGGATAGGATATTCAGACCCAGGGACTGCTAAACAGAATAGTGACTAGCTAACACCACATGGTGCTTCCAAGGTTGGTAGTGATGGAAAATGTCATATTGTTTGGCATGGTTAGCAAGTCACTAATCCATTTGCAAGTGGCCCTAAAATGTGCCAGTGTACTTATACAAAGCAGCTGACTGTGCCTTGCATGAGGTGTACCAACATATTGGTAGGTTTGGAGGCCATAACTAGCTGTTTGTGCCTCACTAATTACCACCTCCCCAAACCAGGTCTTATTGCTGGGGAATCCACAACCTCCCCATTGTCTGCCCAGTGGCTGTAGTACACCTCCCTTGTGGTCTAGCATAAACCCTGATTGTTTGCTTCTGCAGATATATTCCTACCCCTGGTGGTCTTGTAGTGTCCCCCCATCTCCTATACAGACTGCCATGATTGGAAAAGGATTATCCTGTTGAACTAGTGATCCAGCCGCCCTCCCCCTCTCCAGTCTGTGCTGTGATAGAGATTACTCTGGTGGTCCAGTGCCTGCCACCCCCCAATCACCTATTGTGATGTGATATAGAGTACCATAGTGGTCCAATGATTCCATCACCCCCAATCACCTACCATCTGTGATAAAAAATTATCCTGATGGTCCAGTGGTCCCCCACCCCAGATTATCCACCATGCTGTGATATAGATTACACTGGTGGTCCAGTGATCTCCCTGCCCCTAATTACCTGTCCATGTGATAATATTTAATAGTAATATAGTCCACTGTTTACCCTTACCACCACATAGAACTGAAGATCATCCCATCCCATCCCATCCACTCAGACCCATCTCCAACCAACCCCCCCATTCAGGGTAGTAGCCCCCCAAATACACCCACCAGTGGTGACTGGCATAACCTCTCCTCTAACCACTTCAGCTGGCTACTGTCTGAATGACAGGGAGTGACTGTATACCTACTGTAGTTACTTTCTATCATTCATATGACTGCTGGCGGAAGAGGTGAGTAGAGGTGCTTTGCCAGTCACTGCCAGGGTTGCTACTACGGTTAGCAGGGGTCCATGGGTGGAGGAGGGGCTCAATGGATGGGATAGGGTACGTGATCTTCATTCCTATATGAGGAGCAGTGGGACCATTGGATGATTAAGCAATAAACCACGACAGGGTGTGGGTTATGCTGAGATTTACCATGGCTGGCGTGGTTTGGGCATGAGGCCACAGGCTGAGTGGTCAGCTCCATGACAGCCATGGAAAATCCCAGCATAATCAGTATAAAGAGATTGGTAAAGAACTGCTCACTCACTAAATATTAGTATAATATTACATGTATTTTACTCAATGATATAGTAAATCTGTACATGAGTGATAACAGTCAAAGTCTGCAGATGTTTTGGATCAACCTTCATCAGTGCTGTCTGTACCACAACCATTTCAAAAATGCCTTCACAACCTTTTGTATACAGCATCTCTTCTGAAATATATCATTCTTTTTCTTCTAAAGCAATGTGCCCCAATTTCTTATCTGAAGATTTCTTTTCTTCAAAATATAAGAGTGTTTGGCACTGCAAGCGTAGCATGTGACCTTCTGCTTCCTCTTGTGTAATGGAGACCTCTTTCTTTTTTTTTTGTACAGTTTACTGCCACTTCAGGACCGATTGCAGTTCAAGGGTGGCGGGGTGGGGGGGGCGCATCTGCAACACGACAGTTAGGAGGCTTGGCGTCTACATTTCTGCCAGTGTCTGGAGAGCTGACAGGAATTTTAGCAGACGTAGAAAGAGGTACATTTGCCATTTATACTTATTTCAGGGGTCCACTATTTTTGTGTATTTAGGTAGGGGTTTGGGACTGTTGGTCTCTGCAACTTAATATTTACAGTGCTTTTGAATCTCCTGCTGTAATTTAGCAGGAAGCAAAGATGGCAGATCAGATTAATGTTTTACAGTTGAGATTGCTGATCACTTTCATATTCGGGGGGAGGGGTGTCAGAGTTGATTTTGGTGGGAATTCCAGATTCAGCTGGCTGGCACCTTTTGCGTGGGTTATCGTAGGAGTCAGCCAATCAAAATACAGGAGTTGTGTTTGTATTTACCTCATTGTATAATATGAGATATTTACATATGGGTGGGCAATCAGGGGTGTGGTGGGAACACTGCACTACTATGGTTATCTATATCACAGCCTAGTGGTCAGTTACGGAAGCTGGGAGCCCACTGGACTAGTGACACTGTACAGTCAGCCCTGACAGGTGCTGTGGTGGTGGTGGTGGTGGGGCATTACAAACTCAGTTTGCTCTGGGCCTGCAATGAGACCCAAATAGGATGCAAATCACTCCACAGCACCTTATAGTGCCATTGAGTGATTTGTATGTACAGTTACAAATATGGCAGACTGCTCAAGAGGAGCAAGCACCATCTGAGGGCCCTAACAGTCAGATTGTTCCTGCAGTCCCCATAGCATGCAGTTGGCTGCATACCTTCTGTGACCAGTAGAGGCTTGGAGTTTGCATATGCAAAGGGATGATGTCTGCGATTTATAGTGGAACATGGTATTAGCGCTTGCAATGTGCTTCAACATGTTCCTATATACTTGCACTGTAGCTTACTCAAGGCACTGATTTGCTCCTGGAGCAAACATTTAGTGGGCCCAATCTAGGATCTTTGAATATCTGAGCCAATAAGTCTGTACATGAACTAGGAAATCCCCCCCACCTCCTACAGATTCCTTTACTAGCAATAACATGTTCATGCCTAGAAAGGGGTTGGGGACCCAGGCTAGTGTATACTCGGAAGGGAATTTCCTGTCACTCTCCCTTCACAATTATCATTTCACCCCACCCTCAGAGCAGTGCTGACTTTCAGCCAAGGGTTGTGCTTGGCCTGTGCACCTAGTTTCAACTAGGTTACCATGACCAGAGAACCTGTAACCCCTAGATGGCGCTATCCCAGGGGCTACTACCCCTGCCTGATTTGCCACTAACAGGTTGAGGGGCCTGGATCCGATGGCGGGTGCCTCCACCCAGAGGTCAGGGTTTGCAATAGTTAAACTAACTTGGTCACAGCCCTCTGGGACACTGCAACCCCTTTCTTCCCACTAGTGGCCCCACAATATATCAAATTACCTTCACAGTATACACTTACCCCCAGGACTGGTTCAGGCACTGGGACCTCCTGTAAAATAAGATACAGTGCAACAATCACAGTACAATACTTTAACATAGACAAATACCTCAGGCAGTATAACTTTGCTGAAACAAACAGCTCTGATTTATTTAGGGGGATATAACAAGGACAGGGGGAATCAGGTTAATTAGCTTATCACTTTACTCATCTACCTATGGCTCTGTGCACAGGCCTATCCCTACCAGTTACTGTCCCTGGGTACCCAAGCCCTAGTGGCTAGTCCAAACCGTGGCAGCTGGTAGGGGCCCTTTCACACAGAAAAAGAAAAATTAGTTAAACAGTCAGCAGTACAGTAATTCCATTTGGATTCAATGTGGCAATTCAACAGGAGTGACCTGAATTAGTACTCACGACCTCCAAACAAGATAGGGTCCTTCAATGTCAGCAGGGCTACTCTTGAGCTCTACGAGACTCACACATTTATATGGCAAACTGCAACAGGCAAAAGTCCTTTAATGGCAGCAGGATTCACTGAGCTACACAAGCCTCCTCACACATTTATATGGTAAACAGTCACAGGCAAAAGTCCTTTAATGGCAGCAGGATTCACTTGAGCTACACAAGCCTCCTCACACATTTATATGGTAAAAGAAAGTACTATACCAGGCAGGCTGCTTCTCTATCCCGATGCAATTATGCACAATACCGGGAGAACACACAGCAGATTCAGTTCCTGACAGACCGAGTGCAATTCAGCAATTTCTCCAGTCTTCTACAGGGTGAGCCTGGTTTCTACTCTTCAGATATCCTTTGATTCTCTTCACAGGATGGATTCAGTCCTAACAAGCAGTTACACAAGCTGCAGACCGGAACTCTGGGCCTTACACACGCTTCCGACTAAAACTGCACACCGAAAAACACAGGGCTCCTTCCCTCTTCGCTGCCAGAGCCCAACTGAAACTCCAGCAGACAAAACCGGGCACTTCCTTTGAGTTCCTCCCAGTTCTTGGCTGGATTGGCTGTCACTCACAATAGACTGCCCCTGTTGGTCCAAAAGGCGCCAAGTCTAAACTACATCTCCCAGAGTCACTGCCCATACAATCCTCTTGTGGCTGGCTCAGATTATGAGTCCAAGTTCTGATTCGTCTAAGGCACCATTTTAGAGCTACTCTTAACCTAAACTGATTGGTCCAGTTCAGCAGTTCAAAACTAGAATGGGGAACTAGGCAAACACAGTTCTGACTGCAAAGAAAGCAGGTTAGACAAACTGTAATTTCATTATTACTCTAAATGATTTCTGGCAAACAGTTACATCTTTCAGATAAGCTCCCTTTGCACTCCTAGTGACTGCAAATATGGAGTGAATTGGCAGCAGCTCGAGTGGTACTCAAGCAGAGAAGCACACAGTCCGCCCATACAAACTAATTATGTCTGCAAGCAGACGGCTCTTAAAGAGACAGTACCAGAGACTCTAAAAACACTCACTGATAAATGGCTTAAACGCCAAACACCATTCAGGCTTGGAGCATTCAAGCAAGCTCCTGGAAGTCTTTTGGGAACCCCCATTTGCAGAGGGGTTACACCCTTCCTGGCCTGGGAAAGCTTGACGTCCGTGTCAAGCAAGTACCCCCATAAGTTTCAACTGCAACCATATACATTTGCATTAGGCTCACACATGTAATCATCAGTCAATACATCATTTTACCAAGAACACATTTCTGAAACATTGCAGTATGTCACTCTTTACACAGTATTACACACACATTGTACCATAACTCAAGTTATTACCTCTTGTACATGAAACCTGAAGAGAGGGGGCCCTTCCCTATCAGTTACCTTGGGGCTGACGGGCAAGGGCACCATACTTAGAGGGCAACACAAGTAACTTGGAGTTAGCACTGACGCAGTTTGGGCAATGAGCTCGGGACACATACACCCTTTATGGACAACATTGAGAAGCAAGTCCAGAGCCTCCCAAGGGAATCATAACTGAGGTGCACCACAGGCTTTACAGGCTCGACCAGTCTTTCTAGGGGAACTGTTACAGTCTCTGCACTCTGAGCCTCATTTTCAGCATTGTCCTCACTTGTCAGGAGTCTCCATGGGGTAGAGGCTAGAACTTGGGGCACTTTCAGCTCCAGGAGTTACAGTTTCTGAGTCCACAACATTTGGCTCGCATGGAGCTTTCGGACACTGGCAGTGGACTGTCAGGGCACTCAAAATACTCTTCTTGTTCTGGTGTATCACCAGTCTGCCCCAATCCATCATTTTCCTCCCTGAAAGCTCAAACAGTTCAACCATGCACAATGATTCCATTTCATCTGATCTGATGCTTTGCACTTCACTTTCTGGGAGCATTGGCTCCAGGGATGAAGCTGGGGCTTAGACAGTCCAGAAGGCCCAGCTTTGTCTCCAGTATTGACTAGGGATTACCCAAACAATTGACTCAGTTCATAAGAAGGATAGTATTCAAAGTCACTCTCACTTTCTTCTGATATGGACTGACAGTCATGCTCAACTGGGACTTGTGGAGGAACACTTCAACTCTGCTTCTGTGGGTGCAGACTTTCTTGATCTTTTCTTAGCAACAGCTCTAGTCACTGGTCCAGAGGGGGCATCTTCTGGGGGCTCAGACTCAATCAAGATTTGTCCAATAGGCAGTAAATGCTTTCTATGCATTGTTTTTACATCTTTTGAATTATTCTCAGGCCTTACTTTGTACACTGGCAGATCATCTAGTTTGCCCACTACAATGTGAGGGAGATGGTGCCATCTGTCAGCAATCTTGTGTTTGCCATGCAGTCCCAGATTTCTTAGCAATACCCGATCTCCTCCTGGAGTTCCTGTGCTTTCACCTTTTATCATACCTTTCTTTGTTGGCCAGATTTCTTTTGGCAGCCATGGTTTGAGCCAGTTGTACGCATGAGTTAGCTGGGCCTTTAACTTTTGCACATACTGTAAATAGTTGTCAGCTTGAACCCCATCAGGAGAGACCCCAAAACACACATCTACGGTAGTCGAGCTTCTCTTCCAAACATCAGGCGGTAGGGGAGAACCCAGTGGCATCACTTTTGGTGCAGTTATAAACATGTACCAGGGTGCTAATTTGTTAGCTCCATCTAGGCTTGTCCTTTGGGTGCAGGGTGCCTAGCATATCTAGCAAAGTGCGGTTGAAACGTTCAGGCTGTGGGTCCCCCTGGGGGTGGTAAGGAGTGGTTCTGGACTTCCTCCCCACAGAAAAGCATCCCTTTGATCAGACGACTCTCAAAGTCTCTCCTTGATCAGAATGGATTCTTTGTGGAGCCCCATAGTGAACAAAAAAGTTTTCTACAAATACTTTGGCCACAGTGGATGCTTTCTGGTCTTTGGTGGGGAAAGCTTGGGCATATCTCGTGAAATGGTCAGTGACCACCAGCACATTACTGATATTTCTTTGATCTGACTCCAAATTCAGAAATCAATACAGACCAGCTCCATGGGTGCACTGGTGGTGATGTTAACAAGGGGGGCAGCCCTCTGGGGCAAAGCTTTCCTCTGTAAGCAGCGACAACAAGTTCGAATGTGTTGCTCCACATCAGCCCCCATCTTAGGCCAATAGAATCTGGATCTCACCAAGTCAAGTGTTCTGTCTATACCGAGGTGCCCCATGTGGTTGTGCAAGGACATCAGTACTGAGTCTCGAAAGGCAGTTGGCAGCACTAGTTGTTGTTTGTCTACTTGTCCCCCTCTGTCTACTGTTTCTCTGTATAACAGTTTATTGATCAGTTTCAACTTAGGACCTTCTTTGTATAACAGTGCAGTTCTCAAATCAGTGGGCGTAATTTGGACACATCTTTTCCTGCATAGAGGGCTTCTAAAGCTGCTTTGATCATGGGATCGTGGGATTGAGCATGCGAATACTGTCATTGTCCAGCTGAGGCAGTGTACCAATGTCTATTGCAGAAAAGTGGCAATAAGCAGCAGGTATGCAATTCTCAGAGGGTCCCAAGCAATCCACCATGCAGTCCACTGCGTCCGTGGACATTGTTCCTCCCTGTCAAACTTCCGGCAGAGTGCCCGAATGTCAGGTTCTGCCAATCGGACCCAATCATTCTGGGAACAGACCTCGGGAGAGCATCAACATCTATGTGGTTCAGACCTGCTCAGTATTGAGAGCATAGTCATATGTAGATAATGCAGAAAGCCACCTATGGCCAGTGGCATCCAACAGCTGAGGTCTGCACATAGGTCAAAGGATTATTGTCAGTTTTACTAGTATTTTAGCCCCATACAAGTACTCATGGAATTGGTCAACAATAGCCCACTTCAAAGCTAGGAACTCTAACTTATGTACAGGATAGTTCTTTTCGGATGGGGTCAGGCTTCTACTGGCAAAGGCCACTGGTCTCAGGCCAGTCTCTGCTCTTAGTACAACAAGCCCCCAACCCTTGCAAGCTAGCATCAGTGTGCAGGACGTAAGGTTTTCTTGGATCGGCATAGGCTAGCACTGGAGCATGGGTAAGTTGATATATGATCTCATGAAAAGCAGTCTCACAATCAGGAGTCCAGCGGGCCCCAAATACTTCACCGGACGAAAATACACTCTTTCAGTCTTGAGGGACGCTGACTTTTGGTATTTTTGTGGGTTGGAAGATACCCTTGAGTAAGGTTAAGTAAAGGCGGATCACTCTTGAATAGTCCTTGATGAAACGCCGATAATAACCACAGAATCCAGGAATCTTTGCAGTTCTTTTAGATTTTTGGGCTGTGGCCAGGTGGTCAAGGCCTCAACTTTACTTGGGTCGGTCTCTATTCCTCGGTGGATACTATGTGCCCACATACTTTACTGATGTTTGAAAGAATTGACACTTATCAATGGACAGTTTAAGGCCAAAGTCCTCCAGTCGGTCCAATACCTTAAATAATCTGCTCTCATGTTCCTCAGTGAGCTGCCAAACACAATAACATCATCTAGGTATACCAGACACTCTAGTAAGTTCATGTCACCTGCACGCTCCATCAATGCGTTGAAAAGTGGCTGGGCACCTGAAATCCCTTGAGGCATCCTCATGAATTCACTAAAACCAAGCGGACAGATAAAGGCTGTCTTCTCACGGTCCTCTGGGGCCATCGGGTTCTAGTAGTACCCACTACGGAGATCCAGCACAGAGAACCACTTGCTCCTGTTTAGGCAGTCCAAAGCATCCTGAATCAGGGGCATTGTGTACTGATCAGGGATGTCCGCCCGGTTTAAGGTGCGATAATCCGCACATCCTTACTGTCCCATTCTTTTCCTCACTACCACAATGGGGGAAGCATAAGGGCTTGGATTCTTGTATTACACCAGCAGCTAACATCTCTTGCAGATGCCGTCTTACATCATCTATATCAGCAGGTGCCAGGCGTGAGACCTCTCACGAAATGGTCTTTCGTCATGCAGCGGATATTGTGCTCAGCTCCTTGCACGCATCCCACGTCCCATTCCTTTAAAGAAAACACCTGGTCTCTCTGGGCAAGCTTCTCACTGATCCTCACTTTCCATTCAGCTGGCAGAGGGAGTCGCGAAATCAAACAAGTCAGGCGTTACTCTGTCATTCTTCCTCGAACTCTTGCTGCTGGGTAGCACTGCAGTGTCTGCACAATGCACATTAGCCAGGATGCAACCTCTATTTACTCGAATGTCTCTTTCAGACACATTATGAACTTGGACCATTACCCTTCTGGCATAAGCATGGGCTCTAGCGGGCAAAATACTAAGCTGACCAGCAGTCCCTCTGGCAATTTTCCATCGCCTGGTGCATCCAACATTAATATTTTATTCTTAACATCCTTTCTGATCGGACCTCTCCTGTAAGGTACACTGGGCATTTGGTGCCAGGATCAGAGACTCAGGATCCTTCTTCCACACAATTCCGACCGGTTCCTCTGGTTCTATTTTTCAGCATCTCTCTGTGCCTCATAGGCTCTTAATCAAAGCTGGAACTCTTAAAGCTCTACTAGTCTTTGACCCTGTTTTCAAAACACAACTGTGCCAGCCTTCCGAACATGAGCATTTGTTCCAATCAACAAAGGACACCATCATACAGTCCAGTGGGGGACACACTAAGGCTAGGGTCTCTACTTGTTCGGCCCTCCAGCCACGGAGGTGGGAAAGACAGCCAAATTTGGATATACCTGGAATAGGGTAGGCCTTCTCACTTAACCCCATACATGCAGTCCTTCTAATGGTTGTAAGTGTCGTCTGACAAATGCCTCTGATACCAATCCTGGAACATAATTGTCACTTGGGAGCCACTGTCTAATACAGCTCTTGTAGACCTCCATTCACCTTTACAGTGGTCTCCATGGAGGGACCCACTATTCTGGACCAGTCTGGAGAGGCGGTAGTGGGGCCTGGGCAACTGACCTTGCCACAAAAAGGCGTGAGTTAGCATTTTGGTGCCCTCACTGGGATCATTTTGTGCACCTCTTAACCACTGATTTGTTCTCTGAAGCTCTCCTTGTAGCCTATATGCAACTTTGTCAGTGTCTTTTGGGACCGGCATTCCTCTACATGTGCCCATCCTTCCATAATTATAGCAAAACATACTTTCTGGAGTTTGAGCTGGCGAGGCGCACACTGGGAGCCAGGCGGAGGTACTACTAACTGGAAACCTTGGTGCCATCTCTGTCTGCGGCGTGATAAGCATTTGGAGACATCTCGTCAGTTTCTCCACTTCCATGGTCAAGGAATTGAGTTTGGAGTTGTTATCAACAGGAGATACATGGGTGGGTACCCCCAACCCCATAGCAGATGCAGTCAGATATAGGTCGGGGCCCGTACTTGCAGGGTGACCTTCATAAAGGGACTGTTTTTGAATTCCCGGATCTCTCTCAACAGTTCGCCCCATTGTAGCATATCTTTTTCCTTGTCAGAGCACTCATTGACTGCCAACCTCTGCCCCTGAACTTCACTTGATGGGCCACCCTCAGTCACTTGGGTCGTAGCCGCAGCTATTGGTGCAGGTCCCTCCCGATGTCGCCTTTTCTCAACTCCTCGAATTTCTCTCATTAACTCATCATAGGAGGGTGGGGATTCCAGTCGATTTGCCAGGCGTAACTGAAGCAACAGCAGTTCTGAGAAGGGGGCAGACTTAAGGATCCTGTCCAGCCTGGTTCGGTCCAGTTCAATCGCTGGCAAACTACCCTTTCTGAGGCATTCTTGCAACAATTTTTCCAGCGAGATACATACACAGACAACAAATCCCTTGGTACTGTTGTGCATTTCTTACTCTCCACCATAGATCCTCATCAGAATCTGGGCTCCATACATTCTCCAAGGCCTCAAGATAGGCCTGTGCAGTCACTTCAGGGTTACTGGCCCATTTAGCATGGATGGTAGCCAGGGCAGGACCTCGAGGCTCTCACTAACCCTCTTCGCTTTTCGGCTTCCAAGCATTGCCATTCTAGCACTTGGGGGCAACATAGTCTATCCAGGTCTCCCAGTCATCCTCCCTTGGGGGTGGGAGGGTGCCAGAGAAGATCCTCAACCTTCGGTAAGTCGTGACTAATGGCAGGTGCAGAAATAGGGTCTGCATTGGTTCAGCCACCATTACGGGTACTGGAGGCGGGAGAGGTGTTGGGGAGAACACCCCAGGTGCAAGAATAGTTTCTTCAAGTCCTCCACAGTTTTCCCTCCCCAGCAACCATTTAGTAAATTTCTCCTCAAAGTTTCAGACAGTGGTGGGGCTCATTCCCCGGGTCTTTACTGTACTTAGTTATCACTCTCAAGGCAGTGAGGGCTCCCTCTGGGGTAATGGTCTGTGGCACTTTGGAGCTATCTATGGGATCCTTAAACTCTACTAGGGCCAGGAAAGTGTGGGTGAGCAGATTAGCATGCCAACCCACCACCACAGGTTTTGTAAACCTTCCACCTTGGAAAGTACTCCCTGTACAGTGTCCGTATTGATACAGGGGATGTCCAGGATAAGCATAGCATTTGGGGGCAATCTCCTCCCAGTACACCACTCCACCAGCGGTGCACAGCCACTTCTGTCGGGTACCCATTTTTTTCTTAACAGTGGTTTGTAAATATGGCCACTAGAGGACACACAATCCAGCGGTGCCTCCAAGATGTAACCCTAGATGCGCTATCCCAGGGCTACTACCCTGCCTGATTTGCCACTAACAGGTTGAGGGCCTGGATCCGATGGCGGGTGCCTCCACCCAGAGGTCAGGGTTTGCAATAGTTAAACTAACTTGATCACAGCCCTCTGGGACACTGCAACCCCTTTCTTCCACTAGTGGCCCACAATATATCAGAATTACCTTCACAGTATACACTTACCCCAGGACTGGTTCAGGCACTGGGACCTCCTGTAAAATAAGATACAGTGCAACAATCACAGTACAATACTTTAACATAGACAAATACCTCAGGCAGTATAACTTTGCTGAAACAAACAGCTCTGATTTATTTAGGGGATATAACAAGGACAGGGGAATCAGGTTAATTAGCTTATCACTTCACTCATCTACCTATGGATCTGTGCACAGGCCTATCCCTACCAGTTACTGTCCTAGGTACCCAAGCCCTAGTGGCTAGTCAAACACGTGGCAGCTGGTGGGGCCCTTTCACACACAGAGAAAGAAAAATTAGTTAAACAGTCAGCAGTACAGTAATTCTATTTGGATTCAATGTGGCAATTCAACAGGAGGCGACCCTGAATTAGTACTCATGACCTCCAAACAAGATAGGGTCCTTCAATGTCAGCAGGGCTACTCTTGAGCTCTCGAGACTCCTCACACATTTATATAGCCAAACTGCAACAGGCAAAAGTCCTTTAATGGCAGCAGGATTCACTCGAGACTGACCTCCTCACACATTTATATGGTAAACAGTCACAGGCAAAAGTCCTTTAATGGCAGCAGGATTCACTTGAGCTACACAAGCCTTCTCACACATTTATATGGTAAAAGAAAGTACTATACCAGGCAGGCTGCTTCTCTATCCCGATCGCAATTACTGCACAATACCGGGAGAACACACAGCAGATTCAGTTCCTGACAGACTGAGTGCAATTCAGCAATTTCTCCAGTCTTCTACAGGGTGAGCCTGGTTTCTACTCTTCAGACATCCTTTGATTCTCTTCACAGGATGGATTCAGTCCTAACAAGCAGTTACAAGCTGCAGACGGAACTCTGGGCCTTACACCGTTTCCCGACTAAAACTGCACACGAAAAACACAGGGCTCCTTCCCTCTTCACTGCCAGAGCCCAACTGAAACTACAGCAGACAAAACCGGGCACTTCTTTAGAGTTCCTCCCAGTTCTTGGCTGGATTGGCTATCACTCACAATAGACTGCCCTGTTGGTCCAAAAAGGCACGAAGTCTAAACTACATCTCCCAGAGTCACCTCATACAATCCTCTTGTGGCTGGCTCAGATTATGAGTCCGAGTTCTGATTCGTCCAAGGCACCATTTAGAGCTACCTTAACCCACACTGATTGGTCCAGTTCAGCAGTTCAAAACTAGAATGGGAACTAGGCAAACACAGTTCTGACTGCAAAGAAAGCAGGTTAGACAAACTGTAATTTCATTATTACTCTAAATGATTTCTGGCAAACAGTTACATCTTTCAGATAGGTTCCTTTGCACTCTAGTGACTGCAAAAATGGAGTGAATTGGCAGCAGCTCAAGTGGTACTCAAGCAGAGAAGCACACAGTCCCCCATACAAACTAATTATGTCTGCAAGCAGACAGCTCTTAAAGAGACAGTACCAGAGGCTCTAAAAACACTCACTGATAAATGGCTTAAGCGAAACACCATTCAGGCTTGGAGCATTCAAGCAAGCTCCTGGAAGTCTTTTGGAACCCCCATTTGCAGGGTTACAACCCCATACTATGACCAGTCTTGAGGTCAATACGCAACACCCAGGTGACATCAGCTGTGTGGTCTTCTCTCTTCATGAGACTGGTGCAGAAACCAAAGGTCTTAACAGTTTTCTTCCACAAGACTTAAGCCTGTATGTTCTTTTTAAAGAAGAATTGCAATTGATTTCTATGTCACTTTTCTCCAATAGTGTTATATAGTTGTCGCAGAGAAAGGACCTCCAGGCCTATCCAATCTGCCCTGGTTAAGCTTTAGAATTGTCTTGCTTCCTTCCATCAGATCCTTCAGACTTGTTTCCATTCTTCCCTTATGTCCTAGTCTCACTAGCCCTGTGTCTATCTATGCATGCTTGGGAATACCCCAGGGTTTTCCCCCTCCACTTCCTCTGGTAGCCTGTTCCAGGGTTCAACTGCCTCTCTGTGAAGATACTTCCTCCACATTGCCTCTGAGTATCCCCCTTCTAGCCACATGTTGTGACCCCTAGTCTTAGTGCTCATTCTTTTCTGCAGATAGGTGGTATCCCCAACCTTATTTATTCCTCTGGCATACTTGAATGGTTCTGGCATGTTCCCCATCCCTTCTTACCTCCAGTGAGTACATATTTAATTCCCAAGCCTTTCCTTATAACTTGTTTGATGCATGTCCTTGACCATTTTGGTAGCTCTTCTCTCCGCCCTCCATCTGGTTGATATCTTTTCTGAGAATGGGCATCCAGAACAGAACACAGTACTCAAGGTGTAGCCACACCAGTGACTTATATAGGGGCAATATTACTTCCCACTTTCTATTTGTTATTCTTCTCCCAATGCATCCCAGCATCCTGCTTACCCTACCCACTGCTTTACCACACTGTCTAGATACCTTGAGATCCTCTATTATGATGACTCCTAGGTCCCTTTCCTGGTTAGTTGTTGCCATTTCTTCCCCTTCTAGTTGGTAAGCTGACCCTGGGTTCTTGCTCCCCATGTGCATAACATTATTTAGTGTTAAATCCCAGCCATACCTTTGACCATTCCTCCAGTTTGTTTAAATTCCTTCTCATCCTATCCACTTCTTCTTGTGTGTCCACCCTGTTGCAGATCGTTGTGTCATCTGCAAACTGGCATACTTTCCCTTCCAGTCCATCTGCAGTGTCTCCAATGAATTCATTGAATAGTAATAGCCCTAGGACTGACCCCTGTGGTACCCCACTTGTCACTTTCCTCTCTTCTGATCTCCCCCCATTCATTGCTGCCTTCTAGCTTCTGTTGCCTAGCAAGGTCTGCACTCACATCACCACCTTTGCACCCAACCCTAGGCTATTCAATTTGTTGACTAATCTCCAGTGTGGGACCGTATCAAAGGCCTTCCTGAAATCCAAGTAGGCCACATCCGCTGCTTCCCCCCACAGTCCGAGACTCTAGTCACCCAGTCAAAAAACTCAATTAGATTATTTTGGCATAATCTCCTCCCATGAACCCATGCTGTCTTGGATCCTACAGTTTGGGGTACCATAGGGTTCAGTACTGGGACCAGTCATCTTTAATGTCTTTATAAGTGACATTGCAGAGGGACTGGAAGGAAAAGTATGTCTCTTTGCAGATGACACAAAGATCAGCAACAGGGTTGATACAGAAGGTGGGGTGGGGAAGATGCAAAGGGACTTGGCAAGGTTGGAGGAGTGGTCATATATATGACAGCTTAGAGTCAATGCAAAGAAGTGCAAAGTAATGCACCTGGGAAACAAAGATCCAGAGGAAGAGTACACAATGGTGGGTGAGATAATAGCAACTACAGAAATGGAAAGGGACCTGGGGGTAGTCATATCGATGACCTTAAGGTGGGCAAGCAATGTGAGAAGGCAGTAAGAATTGCTGGTGGGATGCTGGGATGCATTGGGAGAGGCATCACCAGTAGAAAACAGGAAGTTGTTATCTTTTTGTACAGACAGTTAGTGAGACCTCATCTGGAGTTCTGCATCCAGTTCTGGAGACCCCATCTCTGCAAGGACATAGACAGGATGGAGGCTGTCCAAGGAGGAAACTAAAATGGTGCAGGGTCTGCACCACAAGACATATGAAGAGGAGGGAGGGGACATGATAGAAACTTTCAGGTACATCAAGGGAATCAACAGGTCAAGATGGTAGCATCTTTCAGAAAAGAGATGTGCAAGAACAAGGAGCACAATTTGAAGATAGAGGGACAGCTGAAAGGTAATGTGAGTATGTTTTTCACTGAGAGGATTGTTGATACATGGAACAGCCTTCCTGAGGAGGTAGTGGACTCAAAAACAGTGGGACATTCAAGAATGCATGGGACAGACATAAGGCAATTCTAGTGGGGGGTAGGAGGAAGTAGGCTGTTGGTTAACTAGGATCTGCAGCCTATGCATTAGGTAGGGAAATGGGCAGACTAGGCAGGCTAAGCGGTCCTTATCTGCCGTCAAATTCTATGTTTCTATGTTACTGGTCAGGTACTCCACCATTCTTTCCATTATTAATGTCTCCATTACCTTCCTTACCACCGACATCCGGCTCACTGGCTTATAGCTCCCTGCCTCCTCCCTGCTCCCACTTTTGTGAATTGGCACCATATCTGCCCTTCTCCAGTCTCCTGGTACTATCCCTGTATCCAAGGATTGTGTGAACAGGGCTGCCAGGGGCACAGTCAGTTCTTTCCGTATACTTGGGTGTACCCTATCAGGTCCCATAGCCCTGTCCACTCTAAATTTCTCATTCTTTAAGTACACTGTCCTCTGTAAAGGGGCACATGTCCACCTTCCCACCATTTGTTACTCCTTTATCTATGAACCATTTACCTCCCCTTCCTTCATGAATACTAAGCAGAAATACTGGTTTAGTATGTCTGCCTTCTTCTGGTCCTCTTCCACACACTCACCCCCCCCTCCCTTGATTCTCACTGTTCCTGCCTTATTTTTATGTTGTCTTGCGTGTGCGCAAGCAACATCTTGTGGCAGTGGGATTAATGCAGAGGTGTGTCAGTGTTGGCGAATGCAGAGCACCCTTTATTAGGTGGGTCCCTCATTTCCTAATTAGCTAGCATGCTAGTGCCGACACATGTATTATGCAAAGTGCCACCAACTTGAAAGAAATTTGCCACTGCAATCAGAGACAAGCTCATCATGCAGTGACACAGATGACATGCCTCCTGTACGTGCCTTTCCTGGTGAAACATTTCAATAAACATGGTGGCGGTGGCAGCAATCCCCAAAGAAAGCTGACATCAGGGATGTAATCCTCATGTCGGCATGTCCACCACCATCACCACTCTCACATTGTGTGGCACACTGGGAGCCCACCCCAATGTGCCCCTGCTCATAGAAAGCCAACTGCGTCAGAGTGTTCCTCCCCCTGCCCCACCCCCATTATGTGGCACATTGGGAGCCCACCCCAGTGTGGCCAACATCACCCCCCCAAAAGTTATGGGGCACACTGGGACCCCTCCCCAGTATGCCCAACATTTTTTTTATTTCACCTATAAAGAAAGAAAATGGTCCAGTGGTGTCTGTTTTTTTTTTGTACCTGAAAAAAAGGAAAAGGTCAGTTTTCTGCGGTGCCCACTAACCCACACCCAACTCTATGCACTCCACCTCCCCACACCCCCCTCTCCCCATACTAACCTCTGGAGGTCCGGTGCTGCGATCTTCGGTGGAGCGGGAACACGTCTGGACTCTTCAAAGCCAAACTGCAAATGAAGAAATGCTGGTAAGCTGAAAAATGGCATAAATGGGGGGGGGGGGGTCAACTTAGGTGGATATCTCAGCCATTTGTTTGAGTTTTGGCTCAAAATTTTCAACATGGGGTTCTTGGGACCCCACCTCATGAAAACATGCACTGTCATCTTGTTATTCAGTCCTGAAAGGTGATTTTGCAGTTACTGCATGGAATCACCTTTTGGGATTGAGTAATGAAATGACAGTGCCACTGTTCATAAGGTGATGTCCCAAAAAGCCTAGGTTGCAAATCTGGTGAAAACAATTCAAAAAAATGACTGCGTTATAAGTGTGTGCTATGCAGTTTCTGCACAGTTTCTTAACTTTGAAAATTTTTTTATATTTTCCCTCCAGATTTTCAACATTGCCATTTTTTCACACCTCCTTATGAATAGTACAGCTGTCATTTTCATCCTGCCTGAAATGTGTTTAGCACATCTGGCATACAATAGCACAGTAGCTGTGGAAATCAACATTTGGAACAGATTAACAAAATCACAGTGCCACTGTTCATAAGTGGAGGTCCCAAAATGCCTATGTTGAAAATTTGGTTAAAAAAATTCCCAAATAATTGCATTATAGGCATGTGTTGTGCAGTTTCTACATATGCTCATGAGTTCAATTTTTCATATTTTCACTCCATATTTTCAGTATTGCTATTTTTTTACACTGTCTCATGAACAATACAGCTGTCATTCTTCATATCATGCCTGAAATGTGTTTTTGCACCTGTGGTGCTAAATGGCGCAGTCGCTGTACAAAATTACCTTTCGGCTAACAAACTGATAGTGCTACTGTTCATGAGATGGGGTCCTAAAAAGCCCATGCTAAAAATTTGGGTGAAAATATCAACAAACAGCCGAGGTTAGGGCTTCCAACTGTAACACAACCCTGTAGAGACTGACAGGTGTCAGGGGTGTGACTTGGGATTGTTGGCTGTAATGCTCACACCATTGCACCCCCTACCCTGCAGCCAATGACAGGCATTGAGGTGTGTCTTGGACTCTTAGGCCCCAATGTTCACCCCATTCACCTATACTACACTCATCTCAGCGTATCTCCTTATAGAATGAGGGGAGGCATAAGGCTTGAAAGACCCAAGGTACACTGCAACACTTGATGTCTGCAGGGTGAGAGTGGTCTAATTGTGTGGCGTTATGCCGATGACCCAAAGGAGCAAACTAATGCCTGTCTCTCTGCAGAGTGAGGTGGAGCTGGTGTCAGTTCAATACTTCACTGTCATTGCTATTATGCATCTCTCTAACTCCTGCACTACCAATGCTAATGCCACAAGACAACATTAGGCATTGACAAATACTTGTTTCCTCTTTCACTGATGTATCTGTAAAATGTTTTTCCCCCCTCCTCCCCCTCCTCACTGACTTTGCTATGTTCTCTTCTGTGAGAGCCTTTGATTTCTTGATCCTGTTTGCTGCTTTTCTTTTGCTCCTATATGCCTCACTGTCCTGTTCCCCAGTGTTTTTTGTACTGCCTGAAGGCTGTTCTTTTTGCCCTGACCACCTCTGCTTTTTGTGAAAACCAAGATGTTCTCCACCTCCTCTTATTCTTTGATACCTGTCTAATACACAGGCCCTCAACTTCTTCTAATGCCGCCTTCATTTTCTTTCACCTTTCTTCTACCCCCTCCCCATTCTGTATCCTTGCCAGAGCACTGCTAACTCTCTCCCCCAATTTCCTAAAGTCCACCCTCCTGAAATCTAGGACCTCTGTTTTGGTGTGGAATGCTTTTTGCCCAATACTTTACCCAAAGTGTATTGTTTTGTGATCACTTTCCCCAAGGGGGTCCCCCACTGTGACTCTGGTCACACTGTCTCTGTTTGACAGTACCAGATCCAGTGTGGCCCCCTTCCATGTAGGTTCATCTATGAGCTGTCTCAGCAAAGCCCCCTACAGCTCCTGTAGGACCTCCCTACTCCTACTAGAAGATGCCACGGGGATGCTTCAGTCCACATCAGGCATGTTCAAATCCCCCATCAGTATCATCTCCCCCTGTTGGACATCTCCCGATGGCTTTCCTATTTCCCTGTCCACTTCCTCCCTTGCATGGGAGGTCTATAGATAACCATACCGTTATTATGGCCCCTCCATTAGCTTCAGTTCTACCCATAACCAAGACCCTGGAATTCTGTGATTCCACAGACTTTGCATCATTCTGCAGAATTCGTATAGTGCTGCAGAATTCACTGTTTTGGTGAATTTTCATTCAGATATACAGTTGTTCCATAATGCCAGGTTGCCGTACCCACATTGTTCATCCTGATGCCTCTCCTCTGTTCTTGATGGGTGATGTCATCAATGGCATCACATCATATTATAATCAAGGCTGGACTGAATTCTGCCACAAAAATGAATAAATCTTGCCACAGAATTCAGAAAGTGCTGCCACAGAAGCCTAGGAGCCCTGCCACAGAAATCATAAAATGCTATCACAGAGCACTAGGGCTGCCCATAACATCTCCCGGTCGTGCCTGAAAATAGTCACCTGCTGGCTAGTGCACTTACCCAGTTAACAAAAACTAAATAAATAATAAAATCTCCTTCACCCCACTGTCTCTTGCTGTTTCTGTTGCTTTAATAGTGTTCTTTCCATACAGTGCAATCCTCCTCCTTTTTCCAACCCTGTCCCTCCTTAATAGCACCTATCTCAGTATTGTAACTTCCCAGTCATTGTTTTCAATAGATCAGGTCTCTGTTACTGCCTCTATATCAATTTTCTCCTCAACTATGACGCCTCAGGTTCTGCTACCTTATTCTTCAAGCTCCTGGCATTTGTAGACATCACCTTTCAGATGTTTCTGCCTGTTGTTCTATTCTTGTGTTTTCTGCTGTCTGTATAACCCACTCTGTGGATGCTCCCTTCTGCCATCTCTTTTCTGTTTCTCTAGCATGTGTTTTTTTTTCAATTTTCCCCTTCCTGCTCCTTGGTATCCCTTCTAGCCTTTGGGAGTGGACCACTATTTTCCCAGTAGACCAGCCTGCCCCCACCCCCAGCTAGTTTAAATGTTCCCCAATGTAGCATTTAAACTTTTTATTGAGGTTCTGAGTACCACTCCAGGATGGATGCAGTCTGGTAGCCTTGAACAGTCTTCCATCCCTTCAGGCAGGCCCCCAGTCCCCAATGAAGCCAGATCCTTCCTTTACACACCAATTCTTCAACCATGCATTGAAGTTCCTGGTGATTATGTTTCTGCGCTCACCCATGCCCTTAACAGGTTGCACCTCCGAGAAGGTGAAGGATGTAGCCATCTGCTTCTGACCCCTCTACAGTCTCCTGAAGTCTTATTGTACCACTTCTGGTTCTTTCTCATCCAGGTCATTAGTTCTTTAGTGGACAGCGATGTCCAGCTCCCCCTTCCTTCCTGCCCTCCTGGTGATGTGTAGGATCCTCCTCTCATCTCTCCTTGCATTGCATCTGCTAGGCACCTGACTTTCCTGACTGAAGCTGATTTTAAGAACTGGTTCCAGTTCTGTTATCATTCCATCTTTACTGGCATTGTAGCAAACTATTTGATTGTTTCTTAGCTACACACTGGTGATCAGTACCATTTTAGAACTCGATGCAATTTATGTACTTTTCAACCACAGAGTTCGATAGTAGAACATGGATGCATTGTATCAACAATCTAATAGCTTAATAGAGACACAGACTACCCTCCTTCTGCTGGGGATGCCCCTGACTATGCATACCAACATCCTGCTAGCCTTCCCCGCTGACTTGTCACACTATTTTACAACCATTAGAGTGTCTGCAATAATCACTCCAGGTTACTTTCCTGCTCTGTGACTGTCAGTAACTCCCCCACAGTTTATATGTTGCCCTCTGGTTTTGTGCCTCTTGTCACAAACTCACTCCTGGGGGCTGGGTCCACTGGGCTCACAGTGTCCTCCCCTAAGTGCAACCCATGACAGGGAGTCAGGAAATATCCTCCTCGTGTCGTTTTAGAGTGATCACCGATTTCACAACTGAACACTCGCCACAAGGGTCCAGGCCTTCCTCTCTTTCTGGGTAAGGGTAAAATACAGTCTCAAGTCTGTAGCCAGGTAAGAACCCTCTTTGGTTGCAGTGCTGGGGGGGGGGGACCCATGCATTATGAGATCTTTGGGGGCTGCCCTCATTACCCTGATTGTGGCTTTTCCCACAGGTGTGCAGAAACCTGATTCATATCCACAGACCCCTCTGGAGACCTTGTGTACTTTTACTCTGAGACACAGCAGAGAGAAAGACAGACTTTTCAAAACTCATTTGTGTTCTGGACTTTGATTCTCTACAGAAAAGGTAGAAATTGTCCAGTTAATTCACCAGTTCATTTTGTATGGGTTTTCCAGCTGTTGTTTTGTAGTTATCCGGTAACCAAATATTTAAATCATTTGCCTGTATGTTTGTATGGTAATTATTTGGCCTCACACTCAGTCTGGTGTTTCAGCTGGGTCTTGAGATTAATAACATCAAGACTGAGCAGGTTGTTTGGTCTGATCGCTGCACCATGGAGTTCAACTTTGGGGCCCCCCCTGAAAGTCCTTCCACTGTGGAGATGGCCAGCTATTGCCCCTTAAGCAGTGTTGACCCAGAGGGACTGTTGGCATTAGCTGACCTATCCAGGGTTGATGCAGCATATACGATTGGCACTGGAGAGGCAGTTGCCACCTATAAAAGGGTGGTTGCCGATGCTCTAGATGCCATTGCACCAGTTCTTATATGACCCAGATCCTCTCACGTGAGATCCCCTCGGTTTGATGGGGGTCTGAAGTTGATGAAGATCAGGGGTCGGAAGTTGGAGTGTTGCTTGCAGAAGACCCAGCTGGAGGCCAACAGGTTGGCCCTATGTGCTCACTATGTTGGGTACCAGGGGCAAGTTCCTGTAAGAGCAGAATTTCTGTCCAGAGAAATTGCTATGGGGAGAAACAGACCATCTCAGCTGTTTCGGACCATAGACAGGCTTTTAATATCCTGCCTGTCTTCAGCCGTAAAAGCTTTTTCATCCACTATATGTGAAGAGTTTGCTCTATTTTTCTCTGACAGAGTGTCGACCATCCAGTCAGGGATTCTGCCAGGGGGGCTTTTGCCTTGCAGTGATCAAGTTGGTAGTTTCAGAGGCACTCTGTCTGTCTGGGAGGAGTTTAGGCCAGTGGAGGTGTCTGAAGTGACTAAGGTGATCTTGGAACTGAAGAACACATTTTGTGAACTGGACCTGGCACCAATGCATCTCTTAATGGGATGTGTCAATGCCGTTGGCCCAGTGTTTGCCATGATTGCCAGGTGCTCAATGATGCAGGGGATCTTCCCAGTTGCTTTGAAAGAAGCAGTAGTGAAGTCTCTCCTAAAGAAATCTTCCCTCGACCCAGACATCCTGGCAAATTACCGTCCGATCTCCAACCTGCCTTTTTGAGCAACTTTGTTGAGAAATTGGTGGCACAATAGCTTGAAGATCGCCTGTGTCCTTGGATATCTATGAGCCTTTCCAGTCAGATTTTTGGGCCAGACATAGCACTGAAACTGCTGTAGTGAGAGTGCATAATTATCTACTCAGGGCTAGGGACAGAAGAGACAAATCAGTTCTTGTGCTCATCGGTCTCTCTTCAGCTTTTGACACTGTGGATCATGTTGTGCTTCTTGATTGGCTCTGTGAGTTTTGTGGACTCACCAGTAGTGCTTTTACTGTCTCTGGACCGACCCTGTGGAAGTCACTTCCATCTGCAGTCTGGGAGGCCCCCTTGATAGAGATGTTTAAGGGAAGGCTGAAGGCCCACCTCTTCAGTCTGGTGTTTGACTGTTGTCATCCTTAGTTCTGGCCAATCCCTTGAAGTATGACTTCTGTGAATATTTTATTGCTGTAGAATTTTAATTTCATTATGGTTTTAATGAGGTTTTATTATATGTCCAAATTTATTGCTGTATATTTTTTCATATACGGCGCCCAGAGCCTCAGGGATTGGGCACCTCATAAATAAAATTGTCCTGCCTTGCCCTTGCCTTATTTAAGTAATCATTGAAAGCTCTTTTTTTTTAAGTATGACTGCCTGGGAGTTATTTTGTTGTGTGTGATGGCTTTGTGAAGGTTCATTCAATCTGTGACATGCCTATTTAGTGCTAAGGTACCACACTCTACAGAAAGTAGGATCCTAGAAGGGGATCTGAGGCCCTAAAGTAGGGTAAAAGTACACAGATCTCCGGAGGGGGTCTGTGGGATTTGAATCAGGTTTCTGTGGGAGAAGCCACAGTCAGGGTTATGAGGGCAGTCTCCGAAGATCTTGGAGCAACTGGGTTCTCCCCCCAGCACAGCAACTAAAGAGGATTCTTACCTGGCTACAGACTCGAGACTGTAGTTTACCCTCACCAAGAGAAAGAGAAGCCATGGACCCTCATGGCAAGTGTTCAATTTGAAATCAATAAGCACTCTAAAAGGTTGCAGGGAGGGCATTTCCTGACCTCCAGTTATGGGTTGCACTTAGGGGAGGACACTGCCAGGGCAGAGATTGAAAAAAAAGTGAATGCTTGGTTATAGTATAACGTTCCCTACCTTTTTTTTTTTTCACAGTGTAAGCTAGCATAGCAAAAGTTAGCGGAAGAAGATGACAGTTAATTCATCAATTCATTTTGTATGTGTTTTCGAACTTCCTTGACCATTCTTCCAGTTTTTGTAGATCGCCCCTTATTCTATCCACCCCTCCTGGCAATGACAGACTGGCTGAGTCACAGGCCAGGGTGCTACCCACGGAGGACAGGCCACCTTCGCCTGAACTGTTGGGCACCTTCCTACATGAAACATAATTATCGAAGTTTAGGGTGTGGCCAGACAACACTATTTGGGCAGAACTTCAGCAGAGACACAAAGAGGGAAAGTGACGCACATTTTTGATGGCTTTTATGACTGGGAGAGGTGGAAAGGTAGCAGAGATATAAAAAAATCCAGCAAGTCACTGTAAAATGGATTGCATTTTGTTCCGGGTCCACTGTGAAGATTAATTCACCTGAGCAGTGGGATTGCATCACAATGTGCGATGCAATACAGACTATGCAATACACTGCTTTCCTCTATGCCTGTACAAGCCTCTCTTGAAGCTGCTCACTGTCTTCAATGATAGACATCTTACTTCCAGCAGTGGCACTCCAAGTTACCAGTTACTTACTGGCCTCCTCTTAAAAGCAGCCACAACCCCTCCAACCCGACTCTGACCCTTCTTGTTATGGTTGCCACTCAGCTTAAAGAGATCATCCTTAAAGAGATATCAGGGCTAGAAATTAATTTTAAAAGTAGTGTTCGACATGAAATACCATTACCAAAGATTAGGTAGTCTGTCTTGAAGACTGGTACTGTATACAGACCCAATTTCTGGTATACTGTGCTGTTACTGTTGTAAGGAACATACGGTTTAAAGTTGATTTGCAGTATTGCTGAATAAAAAAAAAACTTAAAAGGATAGGCTTTGAGTGTCTGTCTGGGAGGAGTGGGGAAAAAAATCACACAGGCAATAATCACTACATACAACACTGTTACCTCACCCCAGCACTGTTGTGCATGATTGAGACCAAGCTGCCAGCATTAGAGCCGGTGCTGGAACATCACACATGCCTGTGTTCTACTTCTCCCAACAACCCCTTACCACAGTCCCCAAATCAGAAACCCAGAGAGGCTTTTAGCCTTAAAAAGTATATATTTTGTTACCAACATTTAATAACATCAGCTCTGATGTCTACGGCAATAAAGTAAAGGAGTCCAGAGCAGTACTGCATCGTTTGACCAGCTTGGTGTGGTTCCACACTCCACAGCATGGAGTGGCACCATGGAGATGCACCAGTCAGGTCAAATGATGCAGGGCTGCTCCGGTCTCCTTTACCTTACAGCTGATGATGTTGGAGTTGCTATTATTAAATGTTGGTAACAAAATATATATTTTTTGAGGCTGAAAAGATCTAAATTACACACACCGAGGGGTTTATGCATAGCATCTAACCTCGAGGTGTATATAACTTCTCGCACACATCCCAGGGGTCGAAATTAGCACCAGTCCACTAACCAAATGCTGCTAGATTTTGAACTGGGCTGGTAAGATTATCCTTTAACTAACCTTGCAGGTTTGTACTGGACAAGGTAACATTTCAGTAAGCACACCAGCTGAGCCGGTGGAAAAGTCTGTGGGGCTAGTGGATTTTCCCAGTCAGTAGCCCTCCTGGCTAGTGGCTGCAAAACTTAATTTTGACCCCTCACACTTCAACCCATACTTTATTCTATATAGAAACATATGTTTAAGTACATTCTAGGTTTACTGATGTAATTTTTTGCATGATTAGTTAAGTACAGCAAGCAAAAGGCTTGCCCTTGTGTAACCCCTAGATGGCGCTATCCCAGGGGCTACTACCCCTGCCTGATTTGCCACTAACAGGTTGAGGGGCCTGGATCCAATGGCGGTGCCTTCCACCCAGAGGTCAGGGTTTGCAATAGTTAAACTAACTTGGTCACAGCCCTCTGGGACACTGCAACCCCTTTCTTCCACTAGTGGCCCACACAATATATCAGAATTACCTTCACAGTATACACTTACCCCCAGGTCTGGTTCCGGCACTGGGACCTCCTGTGAAATGAGATACAGTGCAACAATCACAGTACAGTACTTTAACATAGACAAATACCTCAGGCAGTATAACTTTGCTGAAACAAGCAGCTCTGATTTATTTAGGGGATATAACAAGGACAGGGAAATCAGGTTAATTAGCTTATCACTCTAATAATCTACCTATGGCTCTGTGCACAGGCCTATCCCTATCAGTTACTGTCCCTGGGTACCCAAGCCCTAGTGGCTAGTCCAAACCGTGGCAGCTGGTAGCCCTTTCACACAGAGAAAAGGAGAATTAAACAGTCAGCAGTACAGTAATTCCATTTGGATTTAATGTGGCAATTCAACAGGGAGCGACCCTGAATTAGTACTCACGACCCCAAATAAGATAGGGTCCTTCAATGTCAGCAGGGCTCACTTGAGGTACACAAACCTCTTACACATCCATATAAAAGAAAGCACTATACCAGGCAGGCTGCATCTGTATCCCAATCGCAATTACTGCACAATACCGGGAGAACACACAGCAGATTCAGTTCCTGACAGACCGAATGCAATTTTCAGCAATTCCTCCAGTCTTCTACAGGTGAGCCTGGTTTCTACTCTTCAGAGATCCTTTGATTCTTTTCACAGGACGGATCCAGTCCTAACAAGCTGTTACACAAGCTGCAGACCGGAACTCTGGGCCTTACACGTTTTTGACTAAAACTGCACACTGAAAAGCACAGAGGCTCCTTCCTTCTTCACTGCCAAAGCTCAACTGAAACTCCAACCGACAAAACCGGCACTTCCTTTGAGTTCCTCCCAGTTCTTGACTGATTGGCTGTCACTCACAATAGACTGCTGCTGTTGGTCCAAAAGGCACTGAAGTCTAAACTACATCTCCCAGAGTCACTGCCCATACAATCCTCTTGTGGCTGGCTCAGATTATGAGTCCAAGTTCTGATTCGTCCAAGGCACCATTTTAGAGCTAGCTTACCCCACACTGATTGGTCCAGTTCAGCAGTTCAAAACTAGAATGGGGAACTAGCAGACACAGTTCTGACTGCAAAGAAAGCAGGTTAGACAAACTGTAATTTCATTATTACTCTAAATAATTTCTGGCAAACAGTTACATCTTTCAGATAGGTTCCCTTTGCACTCCTAGTGACTGCAAAAATGAAGTGAATTGGCAGCAGCTTGAGTGGTACTCAAAGAAACACACAGTCCCCCATACAAACTAATTATGTCTGCAAGCAGACAGCTCTTAAAGAGACAGTACCAGAGGTTCTAAAAACACTCACTGATAAATGGCTTAAATGCCAAACACCATTCAGGCTTGGAGCATTCAAGCAAGCTCCTGGAAGTCTTTTGGGAACCCCCATTTGCAGGGGGGTTACACTTGATATAGTAAAAAAATTACATCCATGTTAGACATCTCTTCATATTTCAACCAAAGTTGCCAGATGTAATATAAACTAACTGGCAACAGGAGAATATAACTGTGTGCATTACGAGCAGGATAAAATGCGGAAATCAGAAGACATGTGCTTTTATACTGTTACTCCCGGTGCCACAGAGATTCTTGGACACTGGGCCTGATAACATAGGATTGCACCTTAGACAAGCATACATCCTAAAAATGTAATAATTACGATTCCTAATTACATGGGCACTCAACCCCATTTCTATGTCTGTATAGCAAGAGTTATGCTGCCATATTGCTAATAGAGGAGATATTACAGAGAATGGCATGACTGGAAGCAGAATGCATCACATATTTGCTTGTAGGGTTCCATGTTAAAATAGTGACTGCAAAATTGCGATTGTAATGATCGTAGCGATAAAAAGCAGCGATCATCACAATTGAGATGTAACATTATAAGCACTGGCACATCATTTTAGCCTTAACATCAAAATTGGCTACTATTTATAGCTCTGTATACTCAGAGCCAGTAGCCTTTTCTTTCCTTTATCCACTTCCTGTTATGAAATCCACCTCAGTTGGAGGGGTGACTTAGCTGGAGGGGGGCTTAGTGGGGTTTCTCACCTACAGCTTAAATTATGCACAAGCTTAAGTTAGACAGTTAAAATTAATTGTATGACTGCAGACAGATAATAAGCAGGGTCTAAAGGTTAGACAGCATTATTTTTTTTAAGCAAGCCAAAACAGAGTAGCAAAATCTGGAGCTAAACTTAAGCAATGTTTTAAAATTCAATCAAATTCAGTCTGAGTCTCAGCTGAAACAAACGGAGTTTCGGCCAGTCATTGCTCAGCTGTGGTTGACGGGTGATTTCAATTCAAAGAGGAACGTACTTGGTGCTGTGTCTTGGGTTGGGGGGGAGGTGGGAGCAAAGATTAGGAGCGGCAGGTGCTGGGAGGAATGAGGATCTGGTGCTGTATCTTGGGTCTGATACGTTGTCGTTATTATGTGTGGTAGCCTATTTTGTTTGTGATGTGACAGGAATTTTTGCTATATGGTCTGTAGCACTATATTTTCAAATCACTGTACCAGCTAGCTATATTGTCATTTGCGATTGTTGCAATCACTATTTTGAAGTCACAATTTTCATGGGATACCATTTGTAGCACATAATCAGTATCCATAAATCCAGGCACTTCCTCCCTCCCTCTCTCTAGATATATACATCTCCTCCCCCCACCGGCCACCACAGACCCATCAGTATTCATGAATATAGACACTTCCTCCCTCTGTCTCTCTCTAGATATATACATCACCCCCCACCACAGACCCACCAGATCCTTCCTCTCAGTACTGTTTTAACTAACAACCTCCACACCCTTTTGCCATTTTTTTCTTACCTCTGTACTTCCTGGTGTCTTGCAGCCCCCCCCCCCATCCTGCTCACCGAAAGTGGCCCCTCTCCTCCCATCACTATTTTCTGATCAACAGATCCAGTGATCACCTGGATCCAGCTGTAAGATGTGTGCTGGTGTTCAAAGGGAAGAGAGAGGTCAACATAACTGAATTTCTTGGCACTGTCGCACACACTTATAAAGGTCTTGCTGCCCGATCCAGAAGTCACATGTGCAGAATGCCCCACCCGAATATTGGATCCTAATGTAGGAAACAATCAATAATTTGAACCATTGAAAAGGAAAGCCCATTGGTCTGATACTCCTTTACAATGGTGTTGCATTTAGAATGCGTACATAATGAACCCAAGTTGTAGTTGACAGTACAATTACATATGTATGAAAGAAATTGTACACTCATGTGACATCTAAAATAAAATGAATCAGTGCTCATAAATAGAGACCCTGCTTGGGGGGGAGGGCAGGAACTCAGACTGTGGACATTATCTGTATCAAGCTCATTTCTCCAGCTTCACAGCTATACTGCCAGCCCTGATTTAATATACTGCACAGCTGGGTCCCAAGGACAAAACAAGCATTAAAATCAATCAATCAATTAGAATCAATCAGTCAGTTCTCTATTTTACCAGGTGGAACATCATTGAGGCAAATGAGAAATACAAAATCACACATACCCCCATAACGCAAAGCATGATGGGCAGTGTATGGAAATCAGCTCAAAATATTATGCTGGTTCAACTTTAAGTAGAAGTGCATGGTGCCAAAAGGTCTCTCACACAGTCTGCAAAGGGTGCCAACAGAAGACACAGACATGTGTTTTGTCACATCAGGGCTCATCATTGTGCCTCATCTGTATGACACCCCAGTGGAATGAACCAGCTACCCTAAGTTGGTCTATCTGGGTTCACCTCAATGGTATTCTGCATGGTAAAATAATAAATTGATTGATTGATTTTAATACTTGTTTTGTCCTTGGGACCCGACTGTGCAGTATATTAAATCAGGGCTGGCAGTATGGCTGAGAAGTTGGAGTAATGATCTATGAATGAGCTTGGTACATACAGAAAACCTGGGTTTGATTCCCATAACCTTCACTTGCATACTGCATGTCTGACATGTCGGCTCGGGTTCCTGTACCAAAACCTCTGTGCCAGTTGATCATCCTTCAGATAATGTCTACTGTCAGAGTCCCTTCAGCCCCCCCAACATACAAACACACACCACTCATCTATTTATGAGCACTGATGCGTTTTATTTTGTATTTTGATATAATGTGACCATTTTTTGTTTCTGTAAGGTATGAGTTGGGGTGGGAGAGAAGCTAAAACAAAATTGCTATCCTTTAGTAAAAATATAGTTTATTTACCTTGGGTAGCCCAGCTGACATGTAACATCGTTTCCTGCCCATTTTTGTAGCTGGGTGGACTGACATGCTGGATTCTGGAAAGGTTAAATGACTTGTTGCTCAAGCTAACACACACTGAGTATAATTAGGTTTAAACCAAGTCCCAACACTAGTGCTGTAACCATAACGCCGCCCATACACACTGCCTTTGCAAAGTCCTTGATCCACCCACCTGACCCTTGCATAATACACACCCAGAACAGAAGAATTAACAGTAGATGCCATGGGCAGCCTACCAATAAATTGTGAAGATCTAGAAACCCTGCCTGGTCCCACAGCTTGGACGGCATCCCTGACCAACCCCAGGCCCAAGCCCGGCTGCTCTTCAGTCCTGACTCTGCCAGCCATCAGTGATTGCTCCTGCCCCAGGCCTTACGCATGGCTTGTGGATTGTTCATCTCTGAGTTGGACTGGACTGATTCCCACCTAGCGCCAACCCTCCCGATTGTGGAGGTAAAACACTGGGAGGAGGATACAATAGAGGGCAAAGCCTGGGGCATACTAAATACTACATTTCAAATTCATTATATCCACTCTCATGGAGTCCAGTAGGGCAGGGTCATGGCATTTTTTTCCCCATTTCAGATGATTACCCCCTCCTGGCTGTCCCATCCCATAGCACCCTAGCTAGCACCATTTTTGTTTCATTATCGTCCCGGCCGGCCTGTGTTCTCCTGCCATAGCACCATCATGACCAGACATCATCAGAACTGGAAAAGCCCTTAAAGCAGCAAGGTTATCAGAGAAATTATACACATTTCAAAATAAATTCATTTACTTTACCTACAATCAGGACAGGCACGCACAGACAGCACACTCCAGTCCTTGACGAACGATATTCTTTTTTTTTGGAACGCATGCTCAGTTTCCCGTAGGAGTCAGATGCACTCACCCACACCCACCCGCATACTCATTGATGAAAAATAATTTAATATTTGCCAACATCGATGAACTGTCACAGTCGACTGTTGCAGCCCACGGCCCCACCAGTAATAACCAGCGCCAGAGATCACAGAAGGAAACCACGACCAACTTACATCCTCTGATTTCAGGAGCAGTGTAATGAGCACAAACACTCAACCTCCTCTCTCCGTCTCTGCTTGAAAAATGGCACTTGGCACCAATCAAAATAACCCCTTCTTGCCCTCTTCACAGCCAGAGAAGAGCACATCTGGATCTGGGCATGGGACAATGAGCTGCGCAAGCAGCGCAAGCAGCTAGCTCCCCCGCCCTCGCTGATGTTAGGGCATGGGCCCTTTGATCTATTTTTGGACTCCGGCCTTGCTGTCAATTACAGACCTTCACCCCACCCCACCCCTCCCAGAAATAAACTAACTTGAGTCTGGCAACTGGTGTTACAGAGCACAGAAAAAAAAATGAAAAAGAAAAACAAACAAGGCAGCATGCAGGCCACATGCTGACAGGCCAGGATGCAATTAGCATCCTGGGCACCCCTGGCCAGTTCGCCCCTGCCTCCCGGTGTGTCCACTCTGATACAGTGTTTCATATTGTCTGCAAAGAGGCATACCTTTACTTCTAGTCCTTTAGCAATGTTATTAATAAAGACATTGAAGAGGACTGGGCACAGTACTGATCCTGTGGCACCCACTGGTCATTTGCCTACTCCAGAGTGGATTCCATCCACCAAAACCATAAGAGTCCTGCTGCTCAGCTAACTCTCGACCCATATTGCAACCCTGGTACCCGCTCATTGCCTCCCCAGCATGTTTATCAGTCTTTTATGTGGAACTGTGTCAAAGACCATGGTGAAATCCAGGTAGCCCATCCACCACCTCTGCCTGATCAATTCCCTTGTCACCGAGTCAAAGAACTTGATAAGGCTTGTCTGGCATGAGCACCCTCCCCCCATGAAACCATGTTGCATTGGATCTTGCAGACCATTGGCAATATGGTATTGACCAATCCTTTGCTTTAACAGTGATTCCATTACCTTGCCCACCACTGATGTCAAGCTGACTGGCCTGTAGTTTCCTGCGTCATCCCTATTACCACTTTAGTAGCTAGGGACCACATTTGCCCTCCTCCAGTGCCCTGGTACCACCCCTGTTTCCAATGACAGGTTAAACAGGGATGTCAAGGTGCTGCCATCTAATCTCTGAGTTCCCTCAGTATCCTGAGGTGCACTCCATCTGGCCCCATTGCATTGTCCACTTTTATTGTCATTTGTTCCCTAGGACCCTTTCCACTGTAAACGGTCTTGTGTCCACTTCCCTGCCCCCAGTGCCTTTGTCCTTGATTCTTGGCCCTTCACCTGCCCCCTCTTCTGTAAACACTGATCAGAAGTATTTGTTAACATGTTTGCCTTTTGGTGGTCTTCCTCTACACTGCCCCCTCCTTCAACTTTTAGCAATACTATCGCTCCCTTTGTCTTTCTATTTTCACTTATATACCTAAAGAATGTGTTATCCCTTATTTTCACTGATTTGGTGATCTTTTCCTCTCTATGTGCCTCTGCACTCCTAACTGCCTTCCCTGCCTCCCTTTACTGCTCCTGGTATTTCACCCTGTCTCCCTCCCTCTGTGTTGTCTTGTGTCTTCTAAATGTCATTCTTTTGCTCTTACTTTCTCTGCTACCTCCTTTGAGAACCATGGAGGTTACTTCTTCCTTTTGCCCTTGTTAGCTTGCCTAACACAGATATATACTTTAAATAGAACCTAAGGAGTACGCACTTAGTTGAAATCATAACTAAAAAAATACCAGAGAAAACCAGCATCAAGCATGAACACTAAAAACCATATTTAGATCATGGAGAATCATGGCTGCTACCTGACAGAATTTAAAATACCATTTTGTCAGAACCTTTTCCTTTCATTTACTGCATTGAAAATGGATTTGGTTCTCCTGAGTAGTCTCTCTTAACTGTGCATTTTTTCCACGTATCTGTGCATGTTCAACAACCCTGGGCAAACCACAGATAGCGTTATCATAGACAAATACCAGGAACAGAGCAGGGATGACCATAGTAGTCCGTGGACAACCTTATTTATCCATAAAAACATAGGCAACTGGAAAGCAATGCAGTAGCCTACACTAACTTGACTTCACCAGCTTAAAGTGATAATGGTTCCAAAAAAATCCAGTTGGTTTAGGACAGATACTTAAAACAAATGGTGTATACATGTGTACAGTTAATATGCCTTCCTACATCCTTGTTTGGTAACTGTTTTTTATCTGTGAATGTTTTTCTAAACCTATATATTATACATTAGGAAATAATATATCATACACAAGGAAATATTTAATCTTTTCCTTTGTTTTGTTGGACCTGAGTTTCATATGATATACTGTATATAGTCATGTATAAGTCTGTCTTCTACTGCTAAAGCTAAAAACACTCAACTTACAGTATATGGGAGTTTGACCTATATGTAATGTTTACAATGGCTATTATGTAATTTCCCCTGTCCCTCACAGATTCATTTATAAGCGGTAACAATTTTATGTTATTTCCGGGGATCCAGGCCACTGCATACTCCCTGTGGAATTCCCACTCTTCCTTCACAGTTATCACTTCACCCCACCCTCAGAGCAGTGCTGTCTTTCCACCAAGGGATATGCCTGGCTAAACATTTAGTGACAACTAGGTTGCCATGACAGTAGGCCCCACACTGGGACCATGTGTGGGGTCAACACTACCAGCACCCCCTGGTGACATCAGCTGTGTAAGGTCAGTCTAGGGTTGCCACCTTTGGATGAGGAAAAAAACGGATCCTAAGCTCCGCCCCTAGCCCCACCTTTTTTTATGACTCATCATGCATTGTTCCTCCTAGAAGTCTATTTGTTATATTGATAAAAAAGAACAATGCAACAGTTAAAAAAAAATGTTAAGATGCTGTACTGTGCCTGTTAAAGTTACTTTCCTAGGTTCTTCCTAATTATTTATTTATTTATTTATTGACATTGGCTAACCAGATAAACATACAGAGATAAAATAAATCTCATTTACAGATGTGATCTGGGGGGGCAAGGAAATACTGTAAATAGCATACAATAGTATTCATACTTTATATCTTTTTCTGGCTCCATTTCCTGTTCTTGTCCAAAGTACTATTTCAAAGCCAAAGAAGTGACCATACTTTTTTCTTGAGGAAAACAATAATTTAAAACATTTAAAAATGCCTAAATTCTGTTAGAGATGAAAATGTTTACCAGCAAATGAAAATGGAGGACAACTGGCTCTGTTACTGTTACAAAAGGTGGGGGCAGCTGTGCTGCTATGCCACTTTAAGATGCAGTGGAAAGATTAGGCTAAGTAGGTGCTAATGGTATTAATGGCCATACTTTACACCTCTCAGGGTGACTGCATTCATAAACAAAAGGCTACATTGACAACAGAACTTGTTTGTAACCTGGCATGTAGCTGAAACAATGAATGAGTTTGTTTCAAAAGTACGTGAACACTCAAAATGGCTCAAAAACCTGACCAGCACAGAGCAAAACCAGATTACCTGATAGGGACCCTGAAAACCTGATCACCAAGTAAAAAACCTGACAGGTGGCAACCCTAGATCAGTCTCTACTTAGGATGCTGCTACCAGAAACCAAGGTCTTAATAGCCTTCTTCTATAAGGCTTAAGCCTTGCATACTCCTTTAAAGGAGAATTGCACTGAACTTGTATGTAACTTTTCCCCCCTAGGAAATGATTCTGAGTGCTCATTCCAGTTCTTTGTTGTTCCATCTTTGCTGATATTTTAGCAAACTCTTTGATTGTTTCGTATCTACACACTGGTGGTCGGTACCATTTTAGAACTTGATGATGTAGTTCCTGTATGCTTCAACCACAGGGTTCTACAGTAGAATATGGATGCATTGTACAACAATCTAAGAGCTTAACAGACACAAACTACATAATACAGTTTTGAAATGGTCTTTACCACCACAGTGTACATCAGAAACACTCAATGAATTTATTTAAAGCCAGTTAAAATGGAACAATAGCAGAATGAGAACTGGTATTTGAAGCACAGCTTCAATAACAAAAAAAGCAGGCTTTCTCCTTTAACTACTAAATAAGTAGACCAATTCACTGCGGACTAGCCACATTCCTGATGTTCTTCCTTCTACAGTATGTACACTCCATACAGGTTTTAAATAACAAGGCTGACTCACAAAGGACTAGCCACTCCCCCTGGGGTTCAGGAACATTTTTGAATGTGTTGCCTCCCATTGTAAACAGTAGAATCCTGATTGGCTCACAATTTGAGTTAGGGGAGATTTCAAATTTTTTAACTGCATACTGGTCTCTGACCATAAAAAAAAAAAAAAAACACCCTGGAATCTTTGGACACACTCAGAAAGTAAGCATTCCCTTATTTTTTTATTTATTTAGCTTTTGTTGACCGGGTAAGTGCACTAGACAAATCCTGCCTATTTTCAGGCACGACCCGGGGGAGGGGGATACAGATGAATGCCAACTGACCTTGAACCAGATTAAGCTGTTGGTGGTATTTTTAGTGAATGAGGGAAATTGGCCAGGATACCGGAGAAATCCCTACTCTTTTCGATAAGTGCCATGGATCTTTAACATCCACCTGAACTACCACCAATCCAGGCAGATGGGACCTCGGTTTAACGTCTCATCCGAAAGACGGCACCTCAGAAGTGCAGCACCCCTCTCATGCTGCACTACAGTGTCAGTACTGGGATATTAACCCAAGTGCCAGATGTGGGAACTGAACCCACAGCCCTCTGATCTCCCAGCCTCAGAGGCGAGTGTGCTACCTACTGAGCCACTGACACTTATTGCCAGCCACCTTTGGAGATAACAGAATTTTATGCCTATACAACTAGCTTTAGGTTGTAAAAAACACAATTCTAATTCCAAGCTCTTACACACTACATACGACTATCTAAACTGAGGCAGAAGCAGCTCACTAAAGGAGTGCAGGATCCAAGTAAGACAAGCCTCCCTTAATCCGTACTACTGTACAGATTTTATTGATCTGACAGAAATGAAATAATACAGACCATAAGGAACAAATGTAGACAGTTCAGCTGTTAGAATGACAACACCCAGTGACTATGACTGCAAATAGACACTAGTGCACATGAGATGTATTTAGGCAAAATGTACCCTTTCTTACACACGAGTTGATAGTACAGTGACTTTCACTGTGACTTGAATATTTAAACAATAAATAAAGTGAGACTGTACAGCTGAGTGAGCTTGGACTGTAGACATGCAGTTTGATTAACTCTTTGTTTAGAAGATGAAAGAATGTTTTGGGAATGTTCTTTCACTGGAACTTTTTCTGTCTTTCTCTGCTTGATGAGAACTGCTGCCACCAGTGTTTTTCTGTTGTTTTCACAAAATCTCAAAACTGAAAAGGGATCTGTCAGCAGTCTTGTGACCAGGATCCTATAAAAGCTGGTGAAACTCCTTGTATTGGTAAAAGTGTAGCCACCAATGTGTGCTTCCTCCACCTGTTACATAAAAATCAGATTTTGTTATCAATCCAGATGTCTTGTCTAATCTCTAAACAGGTAGTACACATGTCTGTATCCTAAATAACAGATATTTAAACAGATACAGACACTACTCACCCTGCTTTTATGACAATGGATAAACCATTAATTCAGGTGTGTAGGGGTTTTTCAAACCATGGTTATATATGCTTTTGACCATGATTATCCATGGAGAACCATTGACAGAAAATGGCCCAGGGATAGTCCATGAATGCCCATGGATAATACAGTTTCATGTATGTTTGTTTATTGAAGAAATAAACCAGAGATCTACCTTCCAACGGAGCTTACTCAGTGACTTTCCATAAATAGCATGCAGTGCAATTTACATGAGTTTTAACACATTATCATTATATATGTTTAAAAATGCAAAACTAAAATAATAACAAAAGTATATAAAATAAAATGTACAATTACAATTAGTTATAGAATTTATCACATTATTTCTAGAGACATGGATATGTTGTTCATCCACACTGTCTGGCAAGTTCCTTGCTGCTTTAAATCTTGCCGGAAGGTCTTCAAGCTGGCTCCTCCCACCCACCCGGGTGGTAAAAACTCCGCTCCGCCCCATGACGCCAGATCTTCCTTACTGCTTGGAAGCTCAGGTTCCCTCCTTAATGCTCTGCGTGTAGACTGGATCCTAATTCTTCAGTTCGCCTGAAACTTATTTTAAAATTTTCAAGACTTCGGTCAAGTTTCTCCCTCGCGGCTGCGATGGACAAATCGACTCCCAGATTTTGGCGGTGCCCTTGTGGGCAGAAAATGTCCAGGGCGGACCTGCACTCCACGTGTGTCTACTGCCTCGACCTAGAACATGACCCGCAGGCCTGCGAGTTATACCGTTCGTTTTTGGCCAACGTTCTGGAACACCGCGCTGCCCGGTTACAGCTTGGGTGCCCGAGCGCTACCACGGTGAAATCAAGAGCCTGTTGGGCGGTTACCCGGCGGCTTTGACTCGGCTGAGCAACCCAGAGCAGATGATGGCCCTCGAGGAGGAGCGACACAGGCCGCATCGCCTCTTCCTCGGTCATGGCATTTATCCGCCTCTCTGGGTACCTCATATTCAGCTTCTTTCAAGGAGCTTTGCCAAACCCTTTCCATGAAGGGAGAGGGGCCATCAGGACATTCCTCTCAGTCCAGAAAGAAGGACCCAAAAGGTAAGTCCCATCGTCGGCATTCGTGGGAGTGGGAGAGGTCCCCTTCCCCGGACAGTCGACACTCGACTTCGGTCGAGGTTGTGGCTAAGGCCGCTGGCTTCACTGTGTCCCCATCAGGCCAGCCGTCTGAGACACCCGTCGATGCGGTCGAGATTTTTCTCAACCCATCGGATGGGCTGTCGACTGGTGAAGCTGATAACCCTTCTTCACCGGTTCCCCCAGTGGAGACAGAGGACTTTCCCACACCTCCAGTGCTGCAGTCCCCGGTTAAGGCCTCCGAGCCAAGGGAAGAGTGGGTGTCCACCGCCCCTTCCCAAACCCATCTTCGGAAATGCTGAGGATCTCGATCTCGGTCTCGGACATCATCTCAGTTCAGCCGATCACGCCGACATCGGCGGTCTCAGTCTTGGCACCAAAGTAAGCGGCGCCGCCGCTCATCCTCATCTTCCTCCTCCTCAGAAGAGAGGCTTCACGCAAGCCGCGCCGACAAGTGAGGACCTGCTGTGGCAGCAGTTACTTCTGTCTGGGAACAAGCCATGATGCTGTCGCTTCCCTCGCCATTATGGCTGGGTCCCCGAGCGGCGAAACAACCCTCACTGTAGCTGAGGTGCCCAAGCCTGGGCCGGTTGTTCAGCTACAACCAGCTGCCCCACCAACTGTGGTGGAACCTCCGCCTCACAACGAAATCAGGGCACTGACCAAGGACTCTTGGTCGGGTCAGGGCCTGCCCCACAGGTTATCGGTCATCCTCACTCCAGACCATCATTGGCAGGTGGAGGGTGGCTCAGGCCCCAGGGAGCTCTTTGTGGACTCCTCGGAGTCTGACGATGACTCCTCTCTGTTCTCCAGGCCCATTGACATGGAGTCCTCCAGGGGTCAGCTGATGGATGAAAGACATGGGTTTGCTTCGGCTCATCTCGGACTCCACCGTGATGCAGCTCGAGCCCATATCCAAGCGGGCCAAGTATCCCCTGACGGAGATACTGGACTGAGGGGATTCACCCATGGAGGCCTTTCTGGTGGCTGAAGCCATTGTTGGCCTGGCCTTGGAGCTCTGGCAGTGGTCTGCTTCCTGTCCTGCGCCTTCGGCCAGGATGGCCAGGAAGTACGTGGTCCCTACCGACTCTTTGCCCAGTTTTTTGGAACACCCTTCCGCCGAGGGGTTGGTCACTGACAGCATTTTCCGGCGTTCTGGGAGCGCTAGGGATGTGGACAAGCACCCGACAAGAGTCTAAAATCTGGACTATGCTGGGTGCAAGGTGTATGCTGTATCCTCCCTTTTTCTCCGCCAGGCCAGCTCAGCCGTGCTGATAGCACACTTCTCCCACACCCTCATGGGCTCCCTGGATGAGGTGATCTCTCATATCCTGGCTGACCTACAGACCACAGTCCTTCAGGTACGGGACCAGGGTAGGGCAGTGGCTAAACAGCAGTTCCAAATGGCTCTGGACATTGGAGACTCCTGTGCCAGATCGGTTGCAGCCGTGGTGGCCATGTGCTGCAGAGCATGGCTGAGGATATCCTCCTTCACAGCGGATACCCAGCACAAACTGGCAGATGTCCCCTTCTTGAGGACCAATCTCCTTGGCCCTGGAGTGGAAGGTCACCTCCAGCAGATCGAAAAGTCCAATGCCACTCTGGACTTGGTCACCTCTGCCCAGAAGGACAAAGGCTGCTGACAGCAGCAGCACAAGTCCTTTTGTCCTTCTGCGCCTGCGGCATGTCCAGCCCAACAGCACCAGCACCGGGGCCAGCAGGCTCGCGCTTGGCATCCCAAACCCAAGCCCGCGGCTTCCTCCAACAGGAAGCAGGGAGGTAAAGGCCCAGGAGGTCCCTCGGCCGGTCCCTCCTCTAAGCCTGCCCAGTGACAGGTTGAGGGGTGTCGCTCCCAGCCTCGTCACTCCCCCCAGGTTATCCCCTTGGGGGGACGGCTCCGCCACTTCCTTTCTGCTTGGTCTGTTATCAACACGGACCGTTGGGTTTTGGAGGTGGTAGAAAAGGGCCTGCCCCTGGAGTTCGAGCAGGCCCCGCCCTTCCGAGCCATCGCCCCTCAGGGGGCTAAGGGGTCCGCAGCCTCTTTGTCGGCTCACTGAGCCGATATTGCCCTACTCCTCGAAAAAGAGGTGATCAGGAAGGTGGTGGATCCTCCACCAGACCTGGGGTTTGTGTCCAGGTACTTCCAGGTCCCAAAACGGATGAGGGGCTGGTGCCCCATTCTCGACCTGCATGAGCCGAACAGATCCCTAAGGTGTCGGACCTTCAGGATGGTCACTCTGGCTCAGATAATCCCATCCTTGGAACGAGGCATGTGGTTCTGTTCTCTGAACCTTCAGGACGTATTCTTTCACGTCCCATTCCATCCATCCCACCAGAGATTCCTCCACTTCAGAGTGGAGGGATCCCTTTACGAGTTCCGGGCCATGCCCTTAGGCCTTTCCCTAGCTCCCAGGGTCTTCACCAAATGCATGGCAGTGGTGACAGCATTCCTGCGGTGCCGGAGGATCCGGGTGTACCCCTAGATGGACAACTGGTTGATTGCAGCCCCCTCCAGAGCGGAGGTGGAGCGGTCCAGGGATCTGGTCCTCCAGGTTTGCTCTCAGGTTGACCTCCTCATCAACGAGGCCAAGTTGGAACTCATGCCAAAGCAGGTGATACAATTCATTGGGGCAGAGCTCGACTGTCTGCGAGCCAGAGCATGGCTCCCGGCGGACAGGGGCGAGGTTCTTTCCTCCTTTGCCCAATCATTTCAGGTTGGGCAATCATGCCCTGCCCGGGACTTCCTGCGCCTCCTGGACCTCATGGCGGTCTGCACCAGTGTGGTCCATTGGGCCCGCTGGTACATGCTTCCCCTTCAATGGGGCCTGGCCAGCCAATGGTCACAGCACTTCGATCCACTGGATCAGCTAGTGACAGTGACCCAAGGGATGTGGAATGCTCTCCAGTGGTGGACCATTCCAGCACATCTGCAGGAGGGCATCCCATTTGTCCGCTCGAGCCGACGGTCTCTCTATCGACCGATGCCTCTCTGATGGGTTAGGGTGCCCATCTAGGGGAGCACAGAGCGCACGGCCTCTGGTCCCCTCGGGAGTCCCAATGCTACATCAACCTGCTGGAGCTTTGAGCAGTTCGTCTTGCCCTCACCGCCTTCGCTCCGTTTCTATGGGGTCAAGTGGTTCAGGTCCAGATGGACAATGCCACGACCATGTATTACCTAAACCGCCAGGGTGGGACACGCTCCATGCCTCTGTGCAGGGAAGCTCTCCACATTTGGTCACTTGTGCACAGCCTGGAGGTGGATCTCCTCGCCATTCATGTGGCAGGAGCTTCCAACACCCTGGCCGATGCCCTTAGCCGGATAGGGGCTGTGTCTCATGAGTGGTCTCTCCTGCCGGAGGTAGTACAAGATCTCTTCTCCCACTGGGGCATGCCTCAGGTGGATCTGCTTGCCTCCAGGGAGAATGCGAAGTTGAGACTGTTTCATGCCTGCCCCCCTCAGCAGGGCTCGCTGTAGGAGGATGCCTTCTCGAGGCCGTGGACCCCGGGCCTATTCTATGCCTCTCCCCCATTTCCCTTGATCCACAGAGTGCTTCTCAAGGTGAGGAGGGACAAGGCACAGGTGATTCTGGTAGCCCCAGACTGGCCCCACCAGTTCTGGTATCCAGATCTCCTCAGTCTCAGCTCCAGGCTCCCGAGGCAGCTTCCAGCCCACCCAGACCTGATCTCAGTCAAACAGGGGAAGGTATTCCATCTGGACCTTCAATCCCTGTACCTGATGGCCTGGTTCCTGAGCGGCTAGAGTTCCAGGCCTTGGGTCTTTCCGACGAGGTCCTCAACGTCGTTGAGGCGTCCCGTAAGGAGTCGACCAGAAAATGCTACACCTTCAAATGGAAGTGATTCTCCATTTGGTGTCAGGGCAAGGGCCTGGACCCTTCCTCCTGTTCCTTGGCAAGCATTCTGGACTACCTGTGGTCCCTTTCTCAGCAAGGGCTTCAGTTGACGACCCTTAAGGTGCACATGGCAGCCATCTCTGCTTACCGGGCACGGGCCGGGAAGCAGTTGGTGGCACAGGAGAAGGTGGTCGGGTGCTTTTTCAAAGGCCTTGATCACATATCCCCTTCGGTGCAAGAACCTCCACCTCCATGGGATCTACTGCTGGTATTGGCTAAGCTCATGGGCAAGCCATTCATACCGATGCACAGGTGTGACATCTCTCACTTGTCATGGAAGACCGCCTTCTTGGTGGCTATCACGTCAGCCAGAAGGATGGGAGAGCTCCAGGTGCTTTCCATCAAGTCTCCTTATCTGGTCTTCCACAGGGACAAGGTTGTCCTGTGCCCCCACCTGAAATTCCTTCCGAAGGTGGTGTCGGAGTTTCACCTTAACCAGGTGTTGACTCTGCCGGTGTTCTACCCCTATCGCACCTCGGAGGCCGAATATAGGCTCCATACTTTGGACCCTAGAAGAGCGCTCACTTATTACAAGGAGCGGACGGCTGAAGTTCGGGGAGAGGTTCGCCAGCTGTTTGTCACCTACGCTGAAGCCGCATCTGGCAGACCTGCAGCCAAGTGGAAGAAAGGCAGGTGGGTCATCTCCTGCATAGATCTCTGCTATAGGTTGGCGGGCATGGAGCATCCCAGAGGGATAAGAGCTCATTCTACCCGCCATACCACTGCATCATTGGCTGCTTCCAGGGATGTCCCTATCCAGGAAGTCTGCAGGGCTGCTACCTGGAAGTCAGCACACACCTTCATCACCCACTACCACATCGACCTTGAGTCACGCTGGGATGCTGGTTTTGGGGCCTCGGTTCTCCAGTCATTATTCCCTAAGTAGCGGGTGTGCACCTTGCCTATCTCCTCCTGGAGAACTGCTAGGAGTCTGCCAGACATTGTGTGGACGAACAACATATCCATGTCCCTAGAAATACAGGTTACTCACCTGTAACAGGAGTTTTAGGAATGGAATAGGTTGTTCATCCACACGACCCACCCGACCTCCCCGGCTTCGACACACAACCTGGCTTCCAGTGGGCTAGATCTGGTGTCATGGGGTGGAGCCGAGAGTTTTGCCACCCGGGAGGGTGGGAGGAGCCAGCTTGAAGACCTTCCGGCAACATTTAAAGTGGCAAGGAACCTGCCAGACAGTGTGGATGAACAACATATACCATTCCTACAACTCCTGTTACAGATGAGTAACCTGTATTTATTGGGCATATTCTGTAGCATCTACCTCTTGCCTAACTGCTAAGATAAACTTTATTCAATTCCCCTGTAGCAGAACTGAGTTTTCTGGGTTCACTCAACAAACCATTTTTTCTTATTTTACTAAAAGTTGGGGTGGGCCTTAAACATGGTCAATAACAGTTAGGTAACTGATTCCAAAACATAGGCCCTTTAAAATGAAAAGACATGCATACCATTTGCGATTTCTGCAGGCTGGTCATGGTTTTCCATGGTTGTGAATTTCAGAAGTTTTCTGTTTTATAAAACAAATTTCTACATCATAAAAATCATTTAATTTTTTCCAAATAACCTGAACATTCTGTAATGAATATATATTAGCCGCACATACCTTTGAACTAGCTATTATTTATTTATCTAGTGCTACTGTGGTCCCTTCTTCTTTCTTTTTTTATGCTCCCAGAGGCCCCCAGCATCCCACTCCTTCAGGCCTCCAAGTGTCCCCCCATTGCCCACATAACTCACCTTCTACCTCTGGACAGATACTAACAGGCTCACCAGGGTAATCTATTCCTTCTGTGTCAATGGTTTATCCTTGTTTGTGGCATCTCGTAAGGCTGCATTGCTAGCACGTGGGAGGCAGATGCTCCTTGGAACATCAAGGAGACAGCCAGGAGTGGAGCTAAAGGAAGGAACAGCCTGGTGGCATGGGTGTGAATTGGAGGTTGCCATCAACTGGCATGCTGGGCCAGTCAATTTCCCTTTTTCTCCAGACCCTTCCACCACCTCTCCTCCCATGTGCACTGATGCTGTGGCATCCTAGGGTGGGGGTATGCATGGTGCATGATGCATAGTCACCCACATCTGCATGTCTCCACAAGCTGCAACTAGGAGCCACTCTGACAGCAGTGTTACACCAAACCTTCCTGAGAGGAGAGCATTCACATGGATGGGAGGATGGTGAGGAGTGTACAAGAAGCTGAAAAGGGAAGAGGAAAAGGGAAACAGATTGATGTTACTCAGGGAAGAGATGTCAGTAGGCAGTGGATGAGGATAGATGGCATTAACCAAGCCTTATGAGTACCACTGTCTCAGAAGGCTGGAGACCTCAGGGAGGGAGAATGCCAGGTAGTAGGGAGGAAAGGTGGAAATGCGAGGGATGGAAAAGGAGGGTTAACATTCAAAGAGGTTCTCTTAAAGAATAGATTTCATCCATTGTATGGAAGTGAGAATGAGGTAACAGGTGGTAGGAAGGGAGGGAGGGACGACTGTTTAAGGCAAGTAGGTTGTGGGAAATGGGAGAGGAAAAGGGAGTAAGACAGACCAAAGTAGTTACAGTGGGTGGGGAAGAGAGTACAAGGAGAGGAGAAGGTGGGGGTGATGAAGAGTCTGTTGTGGCAGGAGGAGGGAAAAAGAGGGTGTGGGTGAGTTGCCAGAAAAGAAATGGCTGGGAGGGGGTGGGAAGACAGATGGAGAGGCAAGAAGGGGATGTGGGATGGCAATCAAACAGAGACAGGGGAGCTTAATGTTGGAGTGGTAATCTGGATTGAGAGGGAACAGTTACAGTAGATGGAGGAGTAGCTAAAGCAGCAGTCACTGAAGTGAAAAAGAAAGGCAAAAATAAAGGGGTAGAAACAATAGTAATCACAGGGGATGCAGTAATTAAGGGAGTTCACTGGGGAAGGAAGGGGACTCAAACTAAGGTAGGAAGGTGGTTTACATGCCAGGGATGACAGCAGAATGGGTGTGCCCAAGATTTGAGTAGCTGGTTAGTGGGGTTGAAGAGAAGCATATTGTAATTACACACCTCGGTATCAGCAACCTAGCTGGAAAGAAGGTGAGGGTAGTACAAGAAAGATTCAGGGTGTTAGGAATGACCTACAGGGAGGCAGCCAGACTGTTCACATTCTCAGAGGTGTTGCCAGTACCAAGACCCAGCACGGTCAGGAAGAAAAGGATAGAGGAATTCAATGACTGGCTGAGGAAATGGTGCAAGTAGAAATGGTATGACTGTTCTGGGGATTGGAGGGAGACCTGATCAAACAAGAAACTTCATGCACCAGACTATACCTCAGTAGAAGGGGCTCAGAGGTCCTCAAGGACATGAGAGGGTACATAAACCATAAACGTAATGTAACTTACTGTGGGGGGGAATGGGCTTGAAGGGAGGCCCAGATTCCAGGAGGAGAAGGTCAGTAGACCTACCCCCATGCCCATAGAGGGGGACTGAAGGGTGGATGTAGATGGGCAGAGAAGGGGTTAGCAGTGGGGGGAGGGGGTGCAAGCAACAGGGAAAAAGGAGAAAGGCAAATGGGAGAGAAGGAAAGGAGGCCCAGACTCTAGGTGGATGGTGGTGCCCCTGAATCCACAAAGCCTTGCAAACAAGAGAGATAACTCGCAGGCATTGTTGGCAAAAAGGGGAGTGGACATCACAGCAGTCACAGAGACATTGGCCACACCAAACCATGACTACAATCTCTTGATCCCTGCGTATGAATTATACAGGAGGGAGAGAGTGGTAGGAAAAGGGGGTGAGGTGGCGGTTTAAATCAGGGTGAAACTAGTCAAGATGGCAGCCATGCTGGGCCAGACATCGTTTTATCTCTACATCGTTTTAGCTTTGCAGCTACTATTTTTTTATCTGTTTTAATTTTTTTATTTTTTATTTTTATTTTATTCAGTGAATCTTTGGGTTTGCTGAGTTCTGGAGTTGGGGCTGTAGTGTCAAGCGGCGGTAGCTGGACTAGATTTCTTGGGGATTACTTCTAACTCGATTGCGGCTGGTAAACATTTTCGTTCATTATTTTTATCAGTTGGGCCTACCTGCACTGGCTTCGGCAAGTGGTGCGGTTGCGGTGTGTGGACTGTAGTGCTCACGTATGGCGCTGAGGTGGTTTCCAGCCATCTAACCTTGGGAGCTAGTAGAGAGAGCAGGCTGCTGTGGAGGCTGACTCCAGGAGTGACTGTCGGACCGTGTTTGGGAGTGAGAAGGCTGTGGATCAGTCACAGTCGGGGTGATCTGCCTGGCCTCTTGGGTCTGGAATGCTGGCCTGGAGTGGAGTGGGAGGCGGCCCCATGAGTGGGACCATTGGGCCGCCTTTTGAAGTGATCTTTCCTGGATTCTGGGAGCCATGCTGAGAAGGGTTGCTGTTGTGGAGTTCAGAGAACAAGGTTAGTCGGACCGACTTGCCCTGGGGGTTTAACCGGGACCTGTCGTTTGTGAAGGAGGTGTCTTGGACAGGATTGATCCTACATCTTTCTGCACTTTTTGTTGACCTTGGCATTGCATTTGTGGTGTTTATTCTACCTGCACTGTGTGACTTGGTCCTGTTTGCTGCTGGAACTGTGGGCTCCTTTGTGGATCTCAGGGTTTTTTGGCACTCACAGGGTCAGGGAGTGGGGCCGGTCGGAGGATCGATTTTCTGTTTCCCTCTCCTAGATTTGTGGGATGGTCAGCTGGAGGGCTGGCTTGGCCCACAGCTGTAGTGAAGTGCCACTGATCCTCTGAGATATTTTCCCCTATAAGCAGCTGAAGAAATCTGTGGCCCTGGGAAGATCTTTGTTGGAAATTTCTGAAATTGATAATTTGGGATTTGCTGATTCCTGACCCTGTTGGATATTTGTTCTGGTACTATGAACTCCATGAATGATTGTCTGAAATCAGTGTGTCTGACGCTTTTGCTTCTTGAACTCTTCTGGACAGGAAGTATTTTTTAATCTCTGTGTATTACCAGCCTGAGTTTCTCCTGTCGTTAAGTTTTTATATTTTATTTTTGGAAATCAGTTTGAGCAGTGAGAGGGCTCAGTAAATATCTTCACTCTCACCCTCACATTGATTTATGTGAGAGGTTTATCTGGACGGTGGATTATTAAACTTTTTTTTTTTTGGAAATTAGTCGAGCATATTTAGTCGAGCAGTGAGAGGGCTCAGTAAAAATCTTTAATTCTACCCTCTTATTTATAAGTGTGAGAGACTAATCTGAAGGGTGGATTATGAAACTATTTTCCTTATATTTATTTTGGTTTGTTTAGTTTATTATTTTGTATTTCATGTGTATTTATTTATTCGTTAATTATCTGTAATGATCATCCCCCATTGACAGTTGTGAGAGATATCTCTGGAGGGCGATCATTCGGATTATTTTTAATTTTAATGTTTTATGTCTTTATAGTAGTACCAGGACGTGAGAAGCTTGGGTGTGTTAAAACTGGTTCTTTTATATTTTGTTTCCCAGGTAGTGAGAGGACCTGTGGGCTGAATTTAGGTTATGATAGGAAGTTAGGTGTTAAATCTTAAGTTATTAAAGTTAGTTATTTGGTATTTTTGTAGTAGATATAGTTATTTAGTTGAGGGTCGGGAGGTGAAACTCAAGATTGATTGAATTTCAGGGGCATTATATTATTGTTTTTAGATTGTTTAGTTAGATTTTGAATGTAGGGTTAGGTTGTGGGCCTGGGATATGTGTTTGCCTGTTACCCCCCGGTCATGAGCTATTCAGCCTCCACTCTCCATGCCCTCCGCCCTTTTCACCACCCTCCTCTGGTTTTTTCCACCTATCAACATTGTTGGGCCTCGGGTATTGCCCATAGGAGGGGGGAAGGGGTGGGGGGAGTGAACAGTGGAAGCTGGAAGAGCAGAATGCTCTCATCAGGGTGGTTAGGCCCAGAAGATGCCCTGGGGTGAAGTGGAGCTTGGAGTATGGGCCATCTTGTTTGGTCCCCATACCCAAGGGCACCATCATTGGTGATCAGCAGGTAGCCAGGGCAGCCCAGGAGTTCTGTCCAACCCGGGCGTTGTTGTGCAATGCCAGATCTGTCTGGAACAAGACCGCCGTGATTTCCGATCTTGTTGGCTTGACAGATCTGGCTTGTATCTCTGAAACCTGGCTGGATGATAATTCAGGCCCAATACTTAAGGCTGCAATTCCAGCTGGGTATTCGGTGATACACCGCCTGAGAGTTGGACAGCGGGGGGGTTGCGGTCTGTTTTAAGACTGAATTGGAGCTCACTAGTGTTCCAGTTGAGGAGGCCACTTCTTTTGAATGTGCTGTAGTAGCAGGTATGGGCTATTGAACTGCCCTCATCTACCATCCACCCGGAGATGAGACGCAATTCCTTAAGGAAGTGGCAAACTTCGTAGTCGACATGGCATTTGAGTCACCCAGGCTGATGGTCCTGGGTGATTTTAATGCCTGGATCGATGACAAACTCTCACAATTTGGACAACACTGCCTCCAGTTAATGCATTCACTGGGCCTAACACAGGTGGTTACCACTGCTACACATAAATGTGGCCGTTCTCTTGATTTGGTTTTCCTCCTGGGGATCGAGGCTTCTGATGTGGGGGTGGAACCAGTCGTTTGGTCCAATCACTACACTGTAAGATTCAATTTTGGCACCTCACCTTGTAAGCTGACCCCTGTGGAGATGGTCAAGTACCGCCCTTTACGGAATATTACCTCCAATGGCCTTGTTGTGGTCCTTGATCTATCACAATTTCCTGCACATTGCAATGATCTAGAGGCATTGGTTTTGGCTTATAATAATGCCATTACCTCTGCCCTGGATTCTATTGCTCCAGTATGTGTGTGTCCTCTCTCCCTTCGACCTCGGGCTCCGTGGTTTGATGAAGCCTTGAGGGAGTTGCGGCGACTAGGACGCAGGTCAGAATGTTGTTAGCGGAAATCTGGCTTGTATGCCAACCATCTTAGACTGTTAGAACATTATCGATTCTGTCAGTCGTAAGAAGGCAGAGTTCCTGTCCGGGGAAATTTCTGCTGCTCAAAATTGACCAGCTCAGCTTCTCAGAACTGTGGATAGATTGTGCAACCCAACCTGTCTGCAGCTCTGAACAGCATTTTCACAATTACAGTGTGATGAGCTTGCTCGATTCTTTGCTTATAAGGTGGCTGACATTAGGTCGGAGATCCACTTGACACATTTTATGCGAGTTGCTAGAGATCAGGATTTGGTCACCACCCCTCCGTTTTCCTGGAGTACCTTCGACCACCCAGAAATCGTGGATGTTATGTGGATTGTCCAAGGGATGCACCCTACATGCTGTAGTTTAGATCCGGGCCCCACATCCCTGATTATGTGGTGTGGTGATTCTATCACCCCGGTTCTGGCACAGATAGTCTAGTGCTCCCTCGACTCAGGTGAATATCCCTGTTCCTTCAAAGAGGCGGTGGTGACACCCTTGTTGAAGAAAGCTTCTCTGGACCCAGACTCTCTTCCAAGCTACAGGCCTATCTCAAATCTCCTCTTGTGGGAAAAGTGATCGAGAAAGTAGTGGTGGCCCAACTAGAGAACCACCTGACCATCCATAGCATCTATGAACCTCTCCAATCAGGTTTTTGAAAGAGGCATAGTACCGAGACTGCGCTGGTTCGGGTGCTCAATGATCTCTTGATGGCGAGAGACCAGAGAAAACTGTCCATTTTGGTATTATTAGATCTGTCATCAGCGTCTGACACCATTGACCATGGGGTTCTGCTTGAGCTCCTGAGATGTATTTGTGGGCTTTCTGGGGTGGTCCTTAGATGGTTCACTTCATACCTCACCTGAAGAACTCAGAGGGTGGTTTCAGGTTTTTTTTCCTCTGATCCTATCTCTCTGTTTTGTGGGGTTCCTCAGGGCTCAATATTGTCCCCCATGCTGTTTGCAGTGTACATGCTTCCCCTCGGAGACATTGTGAGATGGTATGGGCTGTTTCATTGCTATGCTGATGATACCCAGCTATACCTGTCTTTTGCCCCAGACCAGGAAGGAGCAGTCTCAGTATTTAATAGCTTCCTCAATGAAATCCAGGATTGGATGAGGTCCAGTTGGCTGAAGCTGAATTCTGGAAAGACAGAGGTGTTGGTTTTGGATCCTGATCACCGGATAGGGGGAATTGGGGCTGGCTCCCCATCAGGATTGTTTCTTGGGGGTGCCGAGCTACAGGTCTCTGAACAGGTGCGAGACCTAAGGGTGATGTTGGATGCGGGGCTAACACTTCGGACTCAGGTGTCAGCTGTGGTTAAGTCTACTTTCTATCACCTAAGAAACATCATTAGGATCAAGCACTTTGTTCCGTCCGGTGATCTGCCAACACTGATCCATGCCTTTGTGACCTCGAGTCTAGATAACTGTAACTCACTATACTTATGGCTTCCGGGGGTTGATATCCACCGCTTGCAGCTGGTGCATAATTCTGCAGCCCAGTTGTTGGTGAGAAGTTCCAGATCTTCCCATATTACACCGGTGCTGCGGGAACTGCACTGGCTGCCGGTCCAGTGGCGGATCACCTTCAAAGTCAGATTACTGACTTATAAATCCCTGCACGAACTGGGCCCTGATTACCTGAAAGAGCTCCTGATCCCTTACCATCCTGTGAGACTGCTCCGCTCAGCTGATGAGGGGTTGCTAGAGATTCCGAGGGTGACTTTAAACTCTGCTGGGGCCCGCACTTTTATGTTCGCAGCCCCTTTCCTCTGGAATTCTCTACCCTGTTGGATTAGGGAGTGCACGACCGTGGGGAGTTTTAAACAGGCCCTAAAATATTTTCTCTGGGTCAAAGCATATGGTTGTGTTGACTGCTGATCTGTATTGCTATTTATGATGATGATTCTGTTTTTATGGTATTTTATTGTCTTATTGTATTGCGCCTTGATACATGAAAGGCGCACAACAAATAAAGCATTGTTATTATTAGTATTATTATTATTATTATTATTATTATCATCATATATGAGGGAGAAGTCAGAGTACAGGACTGCAGAAGTACTGTGAATTCAGTTACTGTCAACTAGAAGGAGTAAGGTAAGGTTAGGGGTGGTTTACAGATCACCTAACCAGGAGGAGGAAAGAGAGAAGGAACTGAACTGGCAACTGTTAAGGGTTGCAGGGAAGGGAGATAATAGTGGGAAATTTCAAGCTGCCCAAGGTGGACTGGAGGGTACTGACTATGATCTGTGCCAGAAGTCAGGTGATCCTAGATGCTCTGCAGAGTGGGTTCCTGACTAAAAGGCATCAATGAACCCACCAGAGAGGGGGCAATCCTTGATCTGGTATTGACAAATGGGGAACATATCCAGGACATACCGGTGGAGGAACCCCTGGGTGTAAGTGACCACTGCACAATGTGATTCCAGTTAGAGATGGGCATGGAAAAGGCCCATAATAAGACTAAAATCTTGGTGTTTAGAAGGGCAGACTTCAGAAAGATGGGTGAGTTACTGAGGAGTCCCCTGGAAGGCATCTGAGGGGATATGGCAGTGGACCAAAGGTGATCAGTCATCAAAGAGGGAATAATGGCTTTCACAAAAGAATGTGCTAGGCTCAAGGGGAAAAACTCAAGGGTTAAAGCACCAAGCTGGTTTAGTGCTGAGGTCACCCAGGCAGTAAAAGACAAGAGGCCAGCCTACAAGAAATTCAGGATGACCAAGAGAGAAAGGAAGACAAGAAGGAGACAGCAAGTGTAGTAGATAAGGCACTTCAGAGGGCTAAAGCTCAGAAGTAATTGAAGCCAGTTGAAGGAATTATGAAAGTATAAAGTGCATTTGTTCATTTTATTAATGAGAAAAGGGAAAGAAAGATGGGATAGTTAATCTCAGGAAAGGGGATGGATGGGTGGAATAAATGCGGGTAAGGTAGAGGTACTGAATGAGTACTTCTGTTCCATCTTCACCAAGGAGAAGAATGGCCCAGTGCCACTAAGGGGACGGAAGGCAGTGGGTGGGGGAGAGGAGCACAGATATGGTGATAGGGGTGGATAGGGTGAGGGCAGGGCTACTAGTATAAAGAGATGACAAATCCCAGGCATGAATGCCATATACCCACTGAGGGAACTGGGGAATGAGCTTGCAGATCACTTGGCTAACCTGTTCAGTAGTTCACTGTAGTCAGGAGTGGCACCACAGGACTGGAGAATGGTACATGTTTCCCCCCTCCATAACAACAGTCTCAGGGATGACACAGAGAATTAAATACCTGTCAGCCTGACCTCAATCATGTGCAAGCTCATGGAGGCCATGCTTAAGGAAGGGTTGGTGGAGTATCTTGATGAGCACGGTCTGCAGGATGTAAGGCAGTATGGCTTGATATGCTGTTTTGAGGGCGCCATGATTAAAGTGCCATAATGTGGGCATCGCAACATGGTCATGAGTGACAGGTGCATTCTGGATTTTAGAGTGTCCGGCACTAACACTGTGTTGGTCATCCCACAATTTTCCTGCCCTTCATGGCATGCTCAATCTGGAGGACATTATATAATGTTTAGGTGGTTTTGGGGGGCAAAGCCCCCCTGCAAAACATAAGTGTTTGACCTGACAGTCCAATGCACTATACCTACGTAGCAGCGCAGTGTTCACCCATGATCTTGGCAGGCGACATTGTGCTTGCACCCTCAAAAACCTCAACCACACTGCAGGCTCATCGGCTTAGGAGAACAGCATGGTTTTATTTTGGGGGGGTCATGTCTAACAAATCTTATTAACTTCTTTGACTGGGTCTCTAAAATAATGGACAGGCTAAGTGGTGGACATCCTTTACCTGGACTTCGGCAAGGCCTTTGACTCTGTACTGTACAAGAGTTTGATTAGGAAATTGGTTGATCTTGGAGTTGGAGAGAAGTTGACCAGATGCTAAGGGGCAGGACCCAGAAAGTGGTGGTGGGAGGTGAACTATCTGTCATGAGGTGAGCTCACCAGGTGGGTCCCATAGGGCTTGATGCTTGGACTGGTACTTTTCAATGTCTTCATCATTGATACTGGGGATGGCATTAAGGGCAAAATGTGCCTGTCCGTGGACTACACCAAGATCTGTAGGAGGGAGGACAAGCAGAAGGAACACACAGATGAATAAATACACAGACACTGTTGGCAGATAAGGGCATGTGTCCCACCCAGTCTGCCCATTTGAGCTTGTAAGTTATCTTTACATTTTTCTAGAAGTCTGCTGTCCCTTACCCCTGACCTCCAGAATTCCCTTATGTCTATCTCATGCATTCTTAAATCCCGTTATTCTTTCATTCCCCGCCAATTCCTCTGGCAGGGTGTTCCACTTGTCCATCACCCTTTCTGTGAAGAAATTCTTCCTAAAGTTTCTTCTGAATTACCATCCCTCCAGCTTTGTCCCATGCCCTCTGGTCCTGAAACATTTTTTGCACTGGAAAATAGTGTATTCCTGCACCCTGTTCCACCCTGTAAGGAGCTTGTATGTCTCTATCATATCAATTGGAACCAGTGTTTCAGAGCCAAACAGAGTGAATATTGCTCTGTGATCCTCCGTAGCATTGAGGAAAGGTAATGAGGAATTGCGGGAGCGGAATTGTTGCTGGTATTAGGATAGCTGACAAGAAGAAAGAGAGAAGTAAAGGAGTAATAGTACACATTCAACATACAGTTGCACTGGGAGTGCTGACATGCCTGCAAAAATTAAAGAAAAAGGTATGCTAGCTTTGCCCAGAGGGCACGGGTCATCATTGTCTACCCAGGAATTTACTGTGCTTAGTGGAGCGCTCTTTTTTTTAAATTTGTTTCTTTTAGGTGTGGAGAAGAACTAAAGTGCCTTTGGAAAAGGACGGCTGAAAGAGGGGATTGGTGACTAAACTTTAAGAAAATGGCTGATAAAAGAACAGACTTCCAAAGATAATGTCTACGCTTAAAGACATTTGCTGATATTATGGAATTTTAACTGAAGTAAGACTATTGGAAACTATGGGAAATGTTAAACATTTTTGCAATCTGCAGAGCAGTGTTGACAGGTTTTTGTTATTTAAAATAATGTTGTGAAGTTGTCGATAAGTTTCTGGTAAGCTCCCAGCTCTGGGGGAAAACTAATTAAGAAAATTGAAAACAGAATGTATTTTCTTATTATCATTATAATTATCCAATTGATTGTGTATGTTTTGAGTAGGACCTCTGGTTTGGAAGCCACTTACTGTTAAGGAACTCTAAGGCCTGTTGTATGAATTAAATTAAATAGTGCGCGAATATTTGGCAGATTGCAAATAACTCCAGAAATGTTTTTAGAGAAGCAGCTGGTGTTATGTGATAAGTGATAAGGGATATCAGTGCTCACCAAAAAAATTTTAAAGTATGAATGCTGTAAATGCTGTGCTGAGCTGAGCTCTGTGCAATAGAAACTTTTTAATGTGGCAGATGTTACTTCAAAATGTTACTCTAATTAACCTATAATATCCGAGGACTATTAACTAGGTAGTCTGTTACCCTAATATGTCATTACAAAACTTGCTCTTTTAGAGGTAGTTAAATGTATCTGGGAGGTGCTGTAATTTTGTTCAGGGCAGGTGAGGGAATATTGATGAACATTAAAGTTGCCAACTGCAGTTTGCTGAATCTAGAAATTTGGGGGGTAATATATTGTAATTAAGACAAATTGTGCAGTCTGGGATGGGACACATAGTTGCTCTATGCCCAAGACGCCTGGGTAACTCAAAGTCTGATTATCTAAAGTTGGAGTCTTAGGACCATAAAGGGACCCAAACAAAAGCCTCTCTGGGAAGTCTTCCTAAGAGAGACTAATAGGGGGTCCTTACTGGTATGCTCCAACTAGGAATTTCAAGACATAGTATGAGTAACCCTTTAAAGCATATCCTGAGTTCTCAACATGGGGATTAAGATATTGTACTAAGTATCTTAAATATCAAAAGCCCCAAAGAAGTAACAGAAAAGCTAATGAAAGTACGGTGATGTATGTTTTTTATGTTCCTTCCACTGTAGTTTGAGCTTTTTTTTTTGTACATTCCATATGGTTCAGGATGACACCTCTACTTGGTCAGATTGATGTAGATATCGGAGAATATGAGTTATTAGTAGTGTTTAGTGATTAGAGATAATGTTTGTTTATTGTGGGAAGTTGTATTCTTAAAAACTAGAAAGTATTCTGAAGTGCTTGAATTTAATTCTCAAGTAAGGATAATGGGATGATAAGAATAAGAATAATGGATTATTATTATTTATTGGTAGGAATATATACTCTTTCTTACATTATTGTTTGTTTAAGTCATTGTATGTTTAAACTACTGTGTAGGTGTTTTTATTGGACATTTTTTGCGAAATTTGTAATTACTTTTTCTAAAGTTGAACAAATAAACTTGAAATTGAACACTTCCCGGTGACATTTTTAAATATATGCAACTCAGACATTCCCTCCTCACTTTCTTGGGTCCGTAGTTTTACATATTGGAACCCCCTGCAGGACGAGTGCAAACATTCCAGGTGGTAGTCCAACCACATGCTATTACCAAAGTCTATAAGCAGCTCTTGGCAGCTGATTCCAACCTGCCAAGGGTCTGCTATCATTGGGTTCAGGAACTTTCTCTCCCATCTGATTTAGAGTTCTGGGCTAAAGTATGGAGTGATATTTATGTATGTATTAAACAGGACAGACTTCGTCTGATCAGTTTAACATCATGCATAACTTATATTACACACCATTAAAATTATATAAATTATATCAAATTATATAAAATTGGATGGATTCCCTTCCTAGAATGTTCTCACTGTAAACAAGCCCTGGGTTCATTATATCATTTACTTTAGGAGTGTCCTTACACTCAAGCTTTCTGGACCTCTGTTAAACAAATCTTGGATCCTCTTCTTGGACTTGAGCCACTGTTTACCCTGGAGTGCTGCGTATTAAACATATTGCCCCCAGATACACCTAAAATGAGGAAAGCTCATCTTGCCCTGGTGGCTGCAGTGGTGAAATTGGTCATGCTGAGACACTGGACAGAGGACTCTTTGTCTCTGGTTATTGAATGGTACCAGGAGGTCCTTTTTGCTATACACGTAGAGAAGCACATTGCCCACATGCGACACAGGCCCCAAATTTACCAGAAGGTCTGGGAACCCTTATTGGCTCTGCTTTCTCTTTGGAACCGCTGAACAAATTCTAGTATTTCCAAGTATGTCCTATCCTCACATTCCTTGTACGCAGCTGGGGTGGGGGGTTGAGAGGAGAGGGTGGGAGGGGCGTTTGGAGAGATATGTTTTTTATGTCTGTTTTATCATTGGTTTTTATTGTTCCCCTTTTTCTATGCAGCACAAGTTTCTGATAAATTGTATTCCTGTATTTGCTGCTTGTTTTTTTCAAATGAATAATAAAACATATTGAATTTAAAAAAAAGAAGGGAGAGGGGGTCTCTTGAGACATTCAGGTATTTTAAAGGAATAAATAAGTGAATACAGAGGGTCTCTTCCAGTTTAGTGGAAACTGTAACTCAAGGGGATACAGTTTCAAGTTGGGGGGGCTTAAGAGAGAGACTAGAAGGCAGTTTTTCACAGACTAAGTTGTGACAGATTGGAATGTGCTTCCAGAAGGGGTGGGGTTCGATAAATACAGTGGGCAGGTTTATGAGAGGCTGGGATAGGGTTAAAAGGAAAATAAGGGTAAGTGGAGGGGTGGACAGCGGCAAAGGGCTGTTTTAGGAAGAGGAGCAGGAATGGTACTTTAAGCTGAAAACCCTGCAATATGAGCAGACTAGACAGACAGACCAAATGGCCTTCTTCTGCTGGCTTCTCCGTATGTTCATACGCTCACACAATGACAGGCCCACTCCTAAAATCCAGTTTAGGCCACAGAAGTCCCTCCACTGCTCTGCACCACAGAGCTGGCAGGTTACTTTTTCTAATGAAGCCTCTGCTCATTCAGTACCGATAGAATGGCCTAGCTGGTATTTTTACCACCATAAAGTGAATCTCATTTAATATGTGATGAGTTTACATATAAATTGTTTTGTACGCTCAAGTCATTCATTTCCTTGTGCAAACCTTACATTTTCCTTATGCACTACAAAACAAAAAGCTGTTATGATTATTTGTACTAACTGAAAGTGTCAAATTCAGCATTCTGATATGCAAATGATTTATGCAGATATGGTTGCTATCCTATGCTCATATAATGGTCAACCCATGGTCAAGCTTGGATGAACTATGGTTGACCATGTTGTGTCCAGTACATTCAGAAAACGTATTGGAAAAGGCCAAAATATGTGGAGAGTATGAATGAAGAATCCCATATCAACTTTGACTAATAACAATGGAATCAAAATATTAATCAATGTGGTCTAGTGAAAACTATAGATTTCAGAAATATAGCTTCAAACTAAATATATATTGAAAACCTTTTATGTACTTAGGTAAAATATACACTATGCAGAGTAGCTCTCATTAAATCACATTGCATGATTTACCTGGCAAGGCTTTAGATGGATTAAAATTAGCTAAAATATGAGATGCCATAAATTAAAAATATATCTTACTATAAATAAAACAAATCAAGAGTTGTATCTTTCAATCTAATGTTAACATTTGTGTTTGATAGTTTTAATAATGCTTAAATGGTTTAGACTACTGTAAAGAGCTTCCTAGGATACATCTCAAAAGAAGACTGTTTTGTAACCAGGACTATTTTACACAGTTTTACTGTAAAATCTGTTTATTTAACAGTTTCACCAGGAGGGCATACTGAGAAGGATTGCTTGCTTCCAGATGCATTGGGGGGGGGGGGGACAAGTTGTTCAACAATAAATACAGGGATGAACAGTTCATATACAAAAAATAGATACAGAACTAGATTAGCAATTAAGAACAGAGTACATGAATCGTGAGTCAATAATAAGCATACTATTGCCATAGGTGACAGCATAAAAATAGCAAAAATCACAGAGTACAAAGTGTCTTACATTGGGTGTTGACCCAGTGCAGAACAATTTTAGTGTGGTGGTCCATGAACATAGTGGTAAGGCAGAACTGGGCATGGTGTGGTGAGGGTAGGCTTAAGGTTTAGCTTAGGTAGACTTAGGGAGAAGCAGTTGCCAACATGAGATGAGGACTGGACCTGGACTTGGAGGTAGGAGAGGTAAGGGTAGTCACAATGCGGGTAGATCAGGGTTGAGCCACCATGTGGTGAAACATTAGACTAAGAGTGTAGCTGACAGTAAGGCCAGAATACAGAACGATTGTCTGTCTGGGAGGTGGAGAGGGCCTGTCTTTAGTGATAGGAGAGATTAGGAACTGATACAGACTGGGGAGGTATAGACACAGAGTGGAGTTGAAAGGGCCACTTGAGTTGGTGCATCTTGGATGAAGGAGGAGAGAGCTTTCTACAGTTTAGGCAGCGGTATGAGAAGCCTGACTGACCTACAGTGGTGGACCCTTGGTGGAGAGCCGGGGGAAATGTGAGTGGCATTGTGAAGGGAATAGAAGGGAATGGCAAGGGTAGAGAAAGTAGAGGTGAAGTAGGAGGGTCATGTCCCTTAACCAGAATTTGGCCACAAAACTGATGGAGCTATTAATGTGGTAAAAATAATAGGCCCAATTTGCAAAGCCTCGGGAATTATGTAATGTTCTTGTGTCAAAGAGATATGATGCAACGGGCTCACTGCCACACTCCTTTCATCATTCCTGATTTTCCAATGCAGCCTGCACCACTAAGGAGACTGCATGCACCATCTAGGCTTGCGACATGCTTGCTGCATATGCATGGTTGCACCATGCCAGAAGGGGGCTTGTGCCATGACAGGCCTGCAGCATCCCCTAAATTTGAATTTTCTACCACCCCCAAGGCAGCGGTATGAGAAGCCTGACTGACCTACAGTGGTGGACCCTTGGGGAGAGCTGGGGAAATGTGAGTGGCATTGTGGAGGAATAGAAGGAAGGGCAAGGGTAGAGAGTAGAGGTGAGGTAGAAGGGTCATGTCCTCCCAACCCCCCACACACACACCATACTCGACAAAGCCCACTGGAGCTGCTCCCCATCACAGCTCCCCGCTTCACTATCCCCTACCTCTCACTCTCTGTGGTTGGTTCAAACCCAATCCCCCTTGTTTCACTGTCACCCACCCTTTCAAAATCTTGGATAGCGTTAAACCCTATGCAGTTACTCTGCCATAGTCTATAAATGGATTTGGAGGTTTCCAGGGGTGTGCTACCTAGGGCAACCGATTAGAAATTGCTTAATATTCAATTACACCTGCTCAGTTTTTTTCTCCTATTTGTCTAATTGTCATGTAATTGCTCTTTAATGCCGAATGATCAGGCCTCTGTAACCACTGAATATGTGTATTGTCTTATTGTCCACCCTGACGTGGAACCTTTGTAAAAGAGCTCACACTCAAAGGTCTTTCTGAAATACTAATTAAATTAAATTAAATTAAAATGATCTGCTAGTTAGACCAGCTAGAGCTGGTCTTGTGTCCCATGCTCCAGCATCCTGCCTGTAGTGTTCTGCACTGATGTGTGCCTGGTTAAGTTCCCCCACACACATGACAAGCTGGACAATGCTGAAACCCAAACACAGTACATAATGGATGCTGTCTGTATGACAAACCAAGAATGCAAACTGCTGTGTACTGCATGTATTTATTGCTCTGCAAAAGATCCGTACATGATTCATGTGTCTCCAAAAACAAATATAAAGTCCTCGGTATGTCACTAAAGGTTTCAAAAAAGCAAAGTGAGTCTCAAAATGAGATGCTGAGCCTGGACATTGATGTAGTCACACACGTGATGTGACATCCCTCACTGATTTCGTATGTGTTGAGCCATGCAGGAAGTACAGTAGGCCTGTGCAGCAGCCTGCCTCCTGCTGCACCCTTATATGGAAATCCACCATTAACCCTCCAAGTCCTGTTTTTAACTGTACAGTTTGCGTAGTGACTCATGTGAAGGGAGTAGTACAAGACCCTGAGGTATTTATCTCTAAGAAGTGATTCTGGTACAGTACAATCTTGATTATTTGAACTGCTTAGGGGACATGAAATTAGTTTGGATAATCGGGAGTTCGAAAAACAGATATTAAAACATTCAGAGTGTATTCAAGTCGGGAGACATGCTACCAGTTCATTAGACAGGGATGTCTATATGATGGGGGTTCATTAGATTGAAATTGTATTGTAATTGTATACTAACAGGAACAAGACTTGGAGCTCATAGCAGGGCATTGATATACATAAAGGAATACAGCACGCAGACAGGTGGCAGGTTCTAAGGATTGCTACAGGATTGTAGGGAAATGTGTCCCTGATATGTTTGTTATATTGGGTGATATGGGCAGTGGTGTTATAGATCACTTTTCTTTTTTGTAACATTTGATGAAACACTGAGGAATATAACTTTGTGTTTGCAGACTAATTGTGCACATCTGAAAATAGGCAGGATTTGTCTAGTGCACTTACTCGGTCAACAAAAACTAAATAAATAAATATATTTTGCAGAGCATATAACATTGATAAAAGACATTCTGAATTATTTTGGAGAATATAACAGCTAAAGGCAGGTGTGTATGCTTGGACAGCCGGGATGTGGCTCTAGCATATCTTTGCTTACAATGTTATGCCTTAGTTTTGTTTTGTATGCACAGTTCATTTCTAAATAATGGTCCCCTGAGGAAGCTAATATTAAAGGACTCAACATTGGGACATGGGCACAATAACAATATATGAAATGAAAAGATCTATAGTGTTGTGTTATTTTTCATGTAGAATTGGAAGGGCCACCCCATATTTAATATGGAGTTACATAGTGACATCCAGGCTTGCTTCACCTAGAATAACATTTCATTAAACAGTATGACATTTTCCTGTAGTTCCCTAAAAGCTTGTTAGGGCTGTATGATACCCTGCAAAATACTTACTGCTATAACTGAAGGAGTGATAGGCTATGAATATATGAACATACAAAATCTGCCAACAGAAAAAGGCCATTTGGTCTATCGAGTCTGCTTAATTTTGCAGCTAGCAGCTCTATTCTGCAGCTGCCCCTCCCTCCTCACCCCCTTTATCCTCCCTCTTGCCCTGTCCCAGCCTCTTTGAAGCAACCCACTGTTTTACAGGTTAACACCTTTGCTGGTAATGTGTTCCACCCTGCCACCACCCTCTCTGTAAAAAAGTGTCTCCTCATTTCCCCCCTAAACCGTCCCCCTTCCAATCTTATATCATGGCCTCAAGTGTCCCTCCCCAGCCTTACCCTGGATAGCCCCTCCATAGCAGTCTTGTTTATCCCTCTCATGTTCTTGAATGTGTCAATCATATCCCCTCTGTCTCTCCTCTCCTCCAGTGAGTACACATTCAACTCTTTTAGCCTACTCTCGTAAGATAAGTCCCCCAGTCCCTGGATCATCTTAGTTGCTCTGCGCTGCACCCCTTCCATTAATGTAATGTACCTTTTCAGATATGGGTGCCAGTACTGCATGCAGTATTCAAGATGAGGTCTAACTAATGATCTAAACAGCAGCAGAATCACCTCCCCCCTCCTCGACATTATTCCTCTTGTGATGCAACCCAGCATTTCATTGGCCCTTGCTGCTGCCTTCCTACACTGTGCCAAGTTGTTCATTGATCCCATGATGACCACCCCCAGATCTGTCTCCTCCTCCTCAGTCTCTGCCAGCTGCACTCTTTCAGTTGGTAGTTTCTCCTTAGATTTTTTTGCCCCAGAATGCAGTACTTAACACTTTTTGGCATTGAACCCCAGCTGCCAAGTGTCAGACCAGGTCTCCAGCTTTTTCTTCTAGCAAACTCTGCCACCCCTCCATGTCATCCACCACTGCACTTATATTGGTGTCCTTGGCAAACAGGCTGATACTGCTCTTGATGCCCACAGAAATGTCTGCAATAAATATCCAAAATAACACTGGCCCCAGCACCGAGCCCTGTGGAACCCTGCTTGTTACTGCCATTGGAGATGAGCATTCCCCTTCCACCACCACCCTCTGCTGCCTTCCCTGCAGCTAGTTTGTCACCCATCCCACCATTTTTGTTTCCACCCCTGTGCCTTCAAGTTTTATTCAAGTCTCCCATGTGGCACCGAATCGAATGCCTTGCTGAAATCCAGGTGCAGGACATCCACTATATGGCCCTTGTTCATCTGCCTAGTTACCCAGTCATGGTAATCTATCAGGTTAGTTTGGCAGAATCTGCCTGCAACAAAGCCTTGCTGTGTACTGTTCTGCAGCCCACTGAACTCCAGCAGGGACACCAGTCCCTCCTTCGGGATCATTTGTTTGTTTATTTGTTTATTTGATTCTAGGACTACAAGTACCTTTGAGCCAAGGCTCTTTTACAAAGGTTCCATGTCTCATGTTACAGTAGACAACATAAATTGCAACAGGAAAAAAAACCAAAAACCTTGGGATTGATTTAGAGACAAGACACAAACGATACTGTGCCGGGAGCAGGGACAAGGGATTAGGAGAAAGAGGATGGGAAGGAAAAAGGAAATTGTGAGGGTAGAAGGAGTTAATAGAAGGAAACAAGGGATGGGATGGGGAGGTGAGGGGAGGATGGGTGGGATAGTGAGGTGAGGTTGGGGACGGTGGGGTCATTAGCTTCCCCACAATGGATGTGAGGCTTGCCAGTCTGGAGTTTCCTAGTTCATCTTTCAGGCCGTTCTTATGCAGGGGAACTATGTGAACCAATCTCCAATCCTTGGGTAGCATCCTGAATTCAGGATGCTGTTTCTTTTTTGTCATTAAGTAAACTTTATTGAGTTTATAATATGAAAAGAGACAAGACAGGCTCACATGATATAAAAATGCACACTAACAATAGCATAATATAATGACCACCCACACCCTCAAAAACATATCAAGGAACTACAGAAGAAAGCCAGCCACAGGAAAAACAAAACTTGGTATTATAGATTCAACCAATCAGGGTGAGTACAGTGATTCCATCCCCCACCCCACCCCCACCTCATACCGATAACCCTCTCTCCCTCCACCCCCCTTCCCTCCGGATGACTGACTGGCACTGATTACAACCTAGTCCAAGGCCTAACAGAATCTAATGACTGTGACGGAACAGTATCACCACATGATAGGTGCAGAGGGAATGACCATCACTCAAGGTGAGATTACTATCTCGTAGGACACCAGCTGCATACCATACCATTGTTAACTTGGGAGGATATGGTGTTAGGAGCCCAAGTATGCAACTATCATCAAGCACTGAGCATCAGCAAGGTACAAAGAGGTTCCCAGACCTTCTGAAACTTTGTTTTGGTATTTGCCATGCTAGCTACAGTATAATACATTCAGCCTGCAAGGCAAATACTATTTCCTGATACCATTCTCAGTACATTAGGATCGATTAGTCACATCAATGCCTGAGCATAGCTTTCTTTGTACATGCTGCAGTCAGTGTGATATGTGGTTTCTGATTACCAGTCAGGCCCCTATCATATTCCCCCAGAATGCAGATCTCTGGTGTAAATGCTTGATCTAGCCCCAGTAGAGGGTCTAAACGCAGCCTTATGGCACCCTGAAAGGGCACAACCTTCTCAAAGAACCAAAGGATATTTGTCAAGGTACCTGTATCCTTCTGGCAGTGTGTACATAAATTTGAGGCCAGTTTACCCATCCTGTGTAACTAGTTGGGGTATAATACATGTAACCCCTAGATGGCGCTATCCCAAGGGCTACTACCCCTGCCTGATTTTCCACTAACAGGTTGAGGGGCCTGGATCAATGCGGGTGCCTCCACCCAGAGGTCAGGGTTTGCAATAGTTGAACTAACTTGGTCACAGCCCTCTGGGACACTGCAACCCCCCTTTCTTCCCACTAGTGGCCCACACAATATATCAGAATTACCTTCACAGTATACACTTACCCCCAGGACTGGTTCCAGCACTGGGACCTCCTGTAAAATAAGATACAGTGCAACAATCACAGTACAATACTTTAACATAGACAAATACCTCAGGCAGTATAACTTTGCTGAAACAAGCAGCTCTGATTCATCTAGGGGGATACAACAAGGACAGGGGGAAATCAGGTTAATTAGCTTATCACTCTACTCATCTACCTATGGCTCTGTGCACAGGCCTATCCCTATCAGTTACTGTCCCTGGGTACCCAAGCCCTAGTGGCTAGTCCAAACCGTGGCAGCTGGTAGGAGCCCTTTCACACAGAGAAGGAAAATTAAACAGTCAGCAGTACAGTAATTCCATTTGGATTTAATGTAGCAATTCAACAGGAGCGACCCTGAATTAGTACTCACGACCTCCAAACAAGATAGGGTCCTTCAATGTCAGCAGGGCTACTCTTGAGCTCCAAGAGACTCCTCACACATTTATATGGTAAACAGTCACAGGCAAAAGTCACGTAATGGCAGCAGGATTCACTTGAGGTACACAAAACCTCTTCACACATTTATATGGTAAAAAGAAAGCACTATACCAGGCAGGCTGCATCTGTATCCCGATCGCAATTACTGCACAATACCCGGGAGAACACACAGCAGATTCAGTTCCTGACAGACCGAGTGCAATTCCGCAATTCCTCCAGTCTTCTACAGGGTGAGCCTGGTTTCTACTCTTCAGATATCCTTTGATTCTCTTCACAGGACAGATTCAGTCCTAACAAGCAGTTACACAAGCTGCAGACCGAACTCTGGACCTTACACATGTTTTTGACTAAAACTGTGCACTGAAGGAGCACAGGGTTCCTTTCCCCTTCACTGCCAGAGCTAAACTGAAACTCCAACAGACAAAACCGGGCACTTCCTTTGAGTTCCTCCCAGTTCTTGACTGGATTGGCTGTCACTCACAATAGACTGCTGCTGTTGGTCCAGAAAGGCGCCGGAGTCTAAACTACATCTCCCAGAGTCACTGCCCATACAATCCTCTTGTGGCTGGCTCAGATTATGAGTCCAAGTTCTGATTCGTCCAAGGCACCATTTTAGAGCTAGATTACCCCACACTGATTGGTCCAGTTCAGCAGTTCAAAACCAGAATGGGGAACTAGGCAGACACAGTTCTGACTGCAAAGAAAGCAGGTTAGACAAACTGTAATTTCATTATTACTCTAAATGATTTCTGGCAAACAGTTACATCTTTCAGATAGGTTCCCTTTGTACTCCTAGTGACTGCAAAAATGGAGTGAATTGGCAGCAGTTCGAGTGGTACTCAAACAGAGAAACACACAGTCCCCCCATATAAACTAATTATGTCTGCAAGCAGACAGCTCTTAAAGAGACAGTACCAGAGGCTCTAAAAACACTCACTGATAAATGGCTTTAATTAAATGCCAAACACCATTCAGGCTTGGAGCATTCAAGCAAGCTCCTGGAAGTCTTTTGGGAACCCCCATTTGCAGGGGGGTTACATACATATTGTGCAGAGTCTGGAACTGCATAAATCTGTAACAATCCCATTTAATATATTTATATGTGGCCTTCCAGATACTCAACCAATCTTGAGAACCTTGTGGAGAGGGGAGGGCCTGATCCCAGGAATAAAAAAGGAAATGCAGAATCCCGCTCCGCAAGGGCTTCTTGTAATTTTGCATAAAAGAAGGCTATCATATGGGAAGGTGGAGAATCGAGGGAAAGTTGTAACAACTTATGGAGACAAGACCACAAGCCCACATCAATATGGTGGAGTAACATGTATCTGACCTGAAGGAATTTAAAAACTATGGCGAGGGAAGGGTCACGTGATGACAGCTTGAAGAGTGGTAGCAACCCTCCACAGCTCCGTGCCCCTGCTCCATGTTACTGACTACCTGTTCTGAATCCTGAAACTTTTCGAGAACTGAAACCCAGAATCTGAAAGGGGAAACTCCCCAGCATCTTTTGGTTCAAGAATCTGATGAAGGTTTATATGAAAAAGGCGCCGCCGCTCCACTATCCGCCGCTAACCCCGGAGAAGGACATGGCCTAAGCACCAGCAGCCCAGCTCGAGCAAATCCTCTCCCATCTTGACTGCACTCTCAGAGGAGAAATTCTTAGAGATCATGCACCCACTACAAGACAAAATCTTGGAATATGTCCGAAGATATTCAGCAAATTAAGTCCTCTGTTCAATCGCTTACTATTCAGGTGGGAGACACAGAAGTTAAACTGAGCTAGCTAGGGAAAAGATATGATAAATCCAAACTAACAATGACACAGTTTGGCTGGAGGTTCAAAAGACTGGAAGAGAAGCTGGAAGACCTGGAAGGGAGGAGTAGGATGAACAATCTCCTTATCATCGGAGTTCCTGAAAGAGAAGAGGGGTCGACTCCCATGACTTTTATATAGAAATTATGTGAAAAAAATAGCAGGACCTTCCTCGAATGGGCCCACATATATAATTGAGCGCGCTCATCAGGCTCTCCGTCCTCCACCGCCCCCCAACTCTCCTCCTCGTCCACTGATTTTTAAACTGTTAAATTTCCTGGACAAACAGCACATCCTAGCCAAAATAAGAGAGACACAAGAAGTTCTCTGGGAAGGAAAACATATTAGGATAACTCAGGATCTTCCACAGTCTGTCTGGGCCAAAAGACAGGAAATGCACCCGACAGTCTTGAAGCTCATCACCGCTGGCATGCCATTCCGGATGAAATATCCAGCGGAGCTTCAGGTCAAATCCGGGGAGCAGTGGATCTCTTTCGAATCCCATTATCAGGCTCTACTGGAGCTCAAAGGCTTTTTCCCTGATTTATTTAAGTGACTGCAACTTTCTGAGTAAAGGGTTATTGAGCCATTTATAGAACATTCTCAAGGGGTCTACCTGCTTCAGAGTGACTTTGGCCTAGTCTGGACTTGGTCTGGCCTTTGAAACTTGGTTGTTGGCATCGGCTGACTTAAAAGGTCATTGCGTGCTGAGACTTACCTCTGAACAGCCGTAATTATGGTTGTGTACTACACTGGGGTCTCTACTTTCTGTTTTGTAGCCTGAATGGCCTTTGGCATAGGGGACGCTGGGTTGCACAGTCCCTTATTCTACGGAAGGGGTCTCGTTTTGTAAGAGTCTTAATGTACCTAATGGACTCCCTGTTACACCCTCTTTGATTATGATGGGGGGACTAGATAATAGTTTTGTATATGAGCTTCTCTGATTTATAACCCAGCGTATTTCTCACTAAGCTTCCTTTTTGTATTTCCTATACCATCTTAGACTAAAACTAATTCTCCTTAGTGCATCACCACTGTTTATGGGATTTAGAGTTCTACTGTTTATATTTAGAATCTGATAGTTCTTGCTATTGAAATAGTAGGGGTAGTTTTTTTGGGGGGTGGGTCGTAGTTTTGGCATGATTCAAGTCTGCACTGAAACATCACTCGATAGGAACAATAGGTGGTACGGTTGCTAGAACCAGGGGTTGACTTGTGATATAGGTTGTGAAATTAATAATCAGTGTTTTTATTAAGGGTGTAGAAGTTTTCTTTAATTAATATGGGAGAATTATGGGACTGGGGATGCAGGTGTATTTGCTTGTTCTAGAGTTGAACAATTTATCATAAGTGTTGACAGACTACCTTCTCCAGGTCTCGATATGAGTAAGATATCCCAATATACTGGATCATTTATTAGAGAATGAGTGGACCTTATAAGTTTATCAGCTGGAATGTGAAGGGGGCTCAAGACCGGTGTAAAAGGTGAGTGATTCTACGCCTCCTTCTTCACCTAAAAGCTGGTATTGCCTACCTTCAGGAGACTCATCTCTGACGGGAGGAAGTACACCTGTTTTCTAAAAGCTGGGTTGGTCAGGCTTATGGTGCCGGAAAATTTACAAATAGCGATGGTGTCACTATACTAATTGGTAAGAATATTTCTTTCAAACTTGAGAGGGGAAGTTTGGGATCCTAATGGGAGGTATATCCTACTGTTGCTAGAAACCCAACCAGTGTTGCTGGGGCCTATTTATGGCCCCAACTGTGATTCATCACATTTTTTCACAAATTTGCTAGGCTTAGTAGTGCCTGTCACACCCACCCTGAGTATATTGGGAGGGGGACTGGAATATGGTTCTTTATTCCCAATTGGATAGATCGGATCCTCGAAAACAGGGGTTTACTCCATCCCAGAGAGCATTATTGGACCTTATAAGGGGGGTGGAGCTCGTTGATGTCTGGAGGATACTGAACCCAGATGAATGTCAGTACACCTTTTTCTCCCTCCCACACAGATCCTTATCCCGGATTGACTTCCTCCTGCTAAACTCTTGTGCCCTGCAGGGGGTGGTCAATACGGAGATACATGAGAGGGTAATTTCCAATCATTCACCCATCTCCTTAGTATTCCTCTTGGGGGCTGGCATTAAGAGAAATGCCCCTTTGGCGACTGAACACTCAATTGCTTCAGAACCCTGATTCATTACAACACATCAAAGACTTTATCCCCAAGTTTCTGGCTGATAACAGAAATTCGGTGTCCAAAATAGATATTGTTTGGGTGGCATTGAAATGCTCCCTTTGTGGGGAATGCCTCCGTATGGCAACTGCTAGGCACAGACAATGTTGGGCCTGCCAGACTAAACGGATTGGGGAAATCCAGAAACTGGAAACGGAGCTCAACCATCGCTCTCCTGACACGGACTGGGTTTCTTTGCATGGCCTACAGGCCCAATACTTGGCCCTTATGTTTCAGCAAGCGGAGCTCTCCCTAAAACATACTAAACTTAAATACCTTGATAGTGGGGAAAAAGCCAGTAAGCTACTAGCTATTCGGCTCAAACAGAGTGAATCCTCACGTTTCATTGCTAGTCTACAAACAGGTAGGGATAACCAAGTAGTCACCTCCCCTAGGGATATTGGGGAAGTACTCAGAGCTTATTATCAGGGACTCTATGCTGAACACCTAGATGAGAGACCTCATGACTCAGACATTGCTGAGTATCTTAATTCGGTTAGCTTACCCAAGTTATCCCCCCCAGGCTGCCCCGCTTGATGCCCAGATCGGTCTCCAGGAAGCTTAGTGGGCAGTCAAACAGCTCTTCTTAGATAGATCCCCTGGGCCAGATGGATTCCCAAATAATTTGTATAAATCCTGCCTCTCAGAGCTTGCCCCCCTCCTTACTGAGGCTTATAATTTCTGGTTCTCTGATGGCTTTTCCAACTCGGAGTTTCTCAAAGCGATGATAACCCTTATTCCCAAGCAAGGTAAGGATCTTTTGTATCCCAAAAGCTATAGACCAATATCACTCCTTAACACCGATGTTAAAATTATGGCTAAAATTCTGGCTAATAGGCTGGGTCCTGTGTTGCCTCTCCTGATAGGCATGGAACAGATTGGATTCATGGAGGGCAGATCCTCTGCTGAACACACCCGTAAACTAATGCACATACTCTTGGCATCCAGGGACTCAGACTGTCCTACGGTCCTTGTGTCCCTGGATGCCGAGAAGGCATTTGACAGGGTTTCTTAGGGTTTCCTTTTCACCACTTTGGCCCATTTTGGTTTGCCCGCTGGCTTCCTTAGATGGGTTAGATTACTGTACCTTTTTTTCTCAGCTCAAATTTGGTGTAACAGCACATTGTCCCAGCCTATCTTGCTTCAGAGGGGGAACAAACAGGGCTGCCCTCTGTCCCCTTAGCTTTTTAACCTCTACCTGGAACCCCTGATTCGTAGACTAGTATCCTCCCCAAAACTTAAGGGAATCCTAATAGGGAGTCAGCGCTACACCCTTTCTGCATATGCAGACAACCTGCTTTTACATATGGAGGAACCCCATGTTGGTCTTCCCTCCCTCCTGGAAGAGGTAGCCCATTTCTCTAAAGTCTAGTATTATAAACTCAACATCTCCAAAACTAAGGTCTTCCCGTTAAATAACAGGACCTCTCGGTCAGTACTGGGCCACTGTAATCTGCTGTGGGACTCCACCTCTCTCTTATTTAGGAATACAGATAGCGAGAGATCTTCCCGCTATGATTAAGCTCAATCTATCAGATTTGCTGAAAATGCTTAAGGCGGACCTTGACAGATGGACCAGCCTCCCTCTTTCATTGTGGGGAAGGATCAACACCCTAAAAATGAATGTACTGCCTCGAGTATTATACCCTTTGAGAATGATGGGGGTATTCCTTCCCAAAAAATGGTTTACCCAACTGTAGTCTCTCCTAACATCCTTTCTATGGAAGGGTAAGGGTGCCAGACGGTCCTATTCTAAACTCACTGCACCAAAGTTACAAGGTGGGATGTCTCTCCCCTCCTTTTTTGGTTACTACAGTGCTCATCATCTTAGTAATTTGGCACACTGGTCAGCAGAAGCGCAGACTAACGAACCCCATCATTACTCTCCTCTTTGGCTGGAAATTGAGAATTCCCTTGCTACCCATTGTCACACCACTCTTCTATCCCTTTTATATACTTCTCCTAGATCGTGTCCTAAACTATTATAGAATACACCAATTGGCTGGTCTATCAGAGTATCTTATCAATTACAACTGTACCTATCCTTTAAATGGTATGACTCGTTGGACCAACCAGTTCTATGAAACCCCCACTTTAAAATGGGACACAAACCCATACCAGTTGCCTTTTGGCCCCCTCTGGCTTGTACAAAATTAGCGGACCTTTATATAGATGGCTCCTTGATCACATTCCCCTCTTTCCAGTGCCAGTTTCAGATGCCTACAGAACAGTCTTTTAAATATAAGCAACTCAAAGAGGCAATAAAAACTTACCTGGGGTATGTGGATGCTCAGAGCTCCTTGACTGACAGTTTACATGCTCTTTTACAAAGGGCAAAGGAACCTCATGCCATTTCCAAAGTATACAAAGAAATACAAATGTTAGATCATAATTTGCCACAAGGAATTTGCTATTACTGGGGTCAGTCATTATCCCTGGGTACTGGTGTGGCTCTCTGGAGAAACCCGTGGCAAAATATTTATAGATTTATTAAACAGGGCAGATTGCACCTCATTCAGTATTATATTATACACAATTTGTACTTTACTCCAACCAAATTACATAATTTGGGTTATCTATCATCCCCCAACTGCTCTATATGTTAACACTCTCCTGGATTTTTATTTCACATGATATGGTCATGCACTGTTGTGCAAGCTTTTTGGCAATCTATTAAAAACATGTTGGATCTGCTTTTGGGTCTTCACTCGCTTTTTAACCCAGAAATTTGTTTGTTATACCTGTTCCCGAGGGACACCCCAAATTGCAGAAAATCCCATTTAGCCCTGGTTTCTTCCACAGCTAAGTTGATTATCATGAGACACTGGATGGATAACTCCACATTGTCCACTTTGGAATGGCATAAGGAACTACTGTTTGCTCTCCAACTGGAGAAACATATCCTGTCTATAAGTAACAGGGCTCACCTCTGTCAGTCCAGATGGGGTACCCTGTAGGCTCTGATTACTATTTGGAAATCTTAAGGGTTACAATAGAACATTGGTCTGTTTTTCTGTGTATTAACTGACTAGAACGGCATACACTTGACTGAGGGTGGGCTAGGGAAGGCTTGTTTTTTTTTGGGGTGGGGGGCAGATAGTATGGAAGTTTTAAGTTTCTGTTTGTATGCTTATCTGTTTCCAAAGTGCATGTCATTCCAACATTGTACTTGTCAGCATATGTACCAGTTTTTTATGGAATATGACATATAATTACCTGCATGACACCTGTCATATATTTGTATCAAAAAAAGAAAACCTGAATAAAGCTTATTGAATTAAAAAAAAAACTATTGAGAGGACCAAGCAAATTTCATCTGGATCTCAGGAAAAGTAAAGAGCTTGCTGGCCTGTACCATGTTTTCTACTGCAAGGGTCTCAAGAAAGGGCCATGCTTGCTGTGTGAGAATTTTTCAGGTTAGGATTCCCTAGGATGGGCTGAGAAATATCTTGACAGGGAACTAGATTTAACAAGAGGCAGAGTTGCTTATGAGCATGAAGGGAGTTACCAATTGGGGTAGCCTTAGGGGCTTCAGGGATCATTTTTAAGGGAGCATATAGCAAGCCTGAAGATCCAAACCCAGCTGCCAGCATAAAAAGCCTTCACTGTCCAATCAATGGGGAGTATATGGTAGGCCCTGTTGTGTCAGCCTAGGGCAAAATCAGTTAAAATATTGGGAACAGTGAATAGCCACATAGTATAAATATACATTAGGGGCCTTAAGTCTACCAACTTCCCTCAATCTCGTAAGTTTTCTTAGGCTCTCCTAGGGGGATTACCTTGCCAAAGGAATTAAGAGAAGAGCCTGTTAATTTTAGAGAGCCAGGTTTTAGGCAGGTTCGGGTTAAGCATGATCAGACGATATAGGATCCTCGGAAAAACGTTCATTGTCTGAATCGTGGATGGTACACCTCAATTAGCTGTAGTTTGGATCCAGCCCAACCCCTTTACTAAGGGGTTGTGTTGACACTATCTGCCTGATCCTAGCTGAAATTATTTGAGGTTCTTTGGAGAGGAGGTCTTTCCTGATCCCTTTAAGGAGGCGGTCATTCAACCACTCCTTAAAAAATCCTCCCTAGGCCCAAACCAGTTAGCTTACTATAGGCCTATGTCTGACCTGCCTTTTGTAGACAAGGGTATTAAAAAGGTGGCCACATTACAACTGGAGGATTACTTGGGATCTCACGGTATCTATCAGGCTCTCCAGTCAGGATTTAGGAAGAGACATAGCATAAAGACTGCCCTTGTCCAGGTATTGAATGACCTTCCAATGGTGAGAGATTGAAAGTCATGCACCATCTTGGTTCTTCTTGATCCCTCTGCAGGTGATCTGGAGGTAACGGAACAGGAAAGGGACCTAGGCATCATTATATTGGGGGACCTGAAGGTGGAAAAGCAGTGCAGGAGGGTAGTGGCTAGGGGGAGTGGAATGCTGGGATGCATCGCAAGAGGGATCACCAGTAGAAACAAGGAGGTCATAGTACCCTTGTACACCCATCTGGTGAGACTGCATTTGGAGTACAGAGTCCAGTTCTGGAGGCTATACCTCAAAACAGATGTGGGGAGGCTGGAGCGGGTTCAGAGGGGAGAGAGAGACAAAGATGGTAAAAGGGTTAAGCCACCTATCCTACAAAGAAAGGTTGAGGGATCTGAACATGTACTCCCTGGAACAGAAGAGGGAGAGGGGGGACATGATCAAGACCTTCAAGTACCTTAAGGGTATAAACAGGGTACCAGTGGAAAGCATCTTCCAGATGAAGGGTAATCAGAGGACAAGGGGGCATGGCCTGCAGGTAGAGGGGGGAAGTTCAGGGGTAACATTAGGAAATACTATTTCACAGAGGTAGTGGTGGAAAAGTAGAACAGACTTCCAGAGGTGGTCATCGGAGAAGAAACAGTGGAGGGATTCAAAAGGGCATGGGACAACCACAGAGGAGTGTTAAGGGTGGGGAGCACAGGTCCAAGCAAATAGCTGGACAAATGGGAAGACTCGGTGGGCCTGGTTGGTCCTTTTCTGCCGTCACACTTCTATGAATCTATGGCTTCAATCCTTGCTCAGGGGTATATCTCAAAGGGTTGTCTCAGGAATTTATTCCTCTGATGCCCTCCCCCTGTCTTGTGGGGTTCCACAGAGCTCCATTCTATCACCCATGTTGTTTGCAGTGTACATGCTACCATTGGGAGACATGATCAGACAATACAGTTTGAGTTTTCACTGCTATGCGGATGATACTCAGCTGTACTTGTCTTTTCTACCTGAACAGGTGGATGCAGTCTCTGTCTTCAACAACTGTCTCTCCAAAATCAAAGATTGGATGAGTGCTAGTTGGCTGAGACTGAATCCGGAGAAGACCTAGGTGTTAGTTGTGGACCCATGTCGTTCAGGGGTTGGTTTGGGGGCTGGGCAACTATCAGGTCTATGGCTTGATGGTGACCAGCTGCCCACCTCAGACTGGGTGAAGAACCTTGGGATTATTTTTTTTTTGTTGTAAATTTTTTTATTTTCAAGTTAGAAAAACAAACTTACACCATTGGGACCAAGGTCCCCATCAGAAGATAAATGTTCAATTGCATGGCTTGCAGGACAAGGAAAACAAAGGTAGGTTAGGCAGGGAGGAATCAGTGAGGAACCAAGGATGGGAAACATAAAATAAATATCATTTTGTCCTTAGTTACAGTGTGCAAGGAATGATCAGTGTATGTCAATAGTAGCACACTCTACTGCAAAGGTTGAGGATTTCTCTATGACTTAAAAGGACGAGGGCTAAGAGGGTAGGGAATAGAAAGGTGGAAGGGTATGGGGGAAGGAGTAAGGGGGGAAGAGAACTCCAGTAGGGGACATGTACCTTATGTGTTAAAGTAATACAGTGCAGTATGATATACTAGATGTTGGCATTATTATAACTCACCCGGGGAGGGGGGGGTTCTCTTTCTTGCATGTGCATTGCTGGATTTAGGCACACAGATCCTATGTAAGTATCCAGTCTCTTCAAGGCAACTGGATAGATATCAGATAGTGTGAGTAAGTACTGCAAAACCATGCATTCAGTCTAGGAGAGAACAAAAATATGCCCACAGAATCTGTTCTTAAGCTTATGCAAAGCTGAGCAGTATATTTGGGTCAGCACCAGATGTATGAAGGGCAGGCATGGTACTGTAATATGGAAAGGGAGCATTATTACCTTACTTGTAGGGAGAGATAGCAGGAATAGCAGGCTCATTAAAAGTTCAACTCTTGTCTTACTTCCATCCCTCCCTTATTCAGGGTCTGTCTGGGTAGGTTAGTAAGATCTGTATTCACTATTAGAGTGCCTACTATTGATAACCAGCCTGCTTTCTGCAGGGGTAATGGGTATTCAGCCTATTCCCTCCTGTGGGTTGACATATTCCAAGTAAGGGGCCCAGCAGATTTGGAATTTAGACATTTGGTATGTTTGCAGATAGGAGATCCTATCCAGTTTGGCTAAGGCAGAGAGATATGCCAGGACCTCTTCCAGTGTAGGAGTCAATGATGGTCTCCATTTACAGAGCAGAGCTCTCTTGGCCTGGAGAGCCAGAAGGGCTAACCATCTGTATTCGAGGGGGTTCAGTCTTGGGAGATTTGCTCGAATTCCCACAAGAAAGAAAAGGGGGTTGTGGGGAATCGGCTTATGGAGTACCAGGGATGCTAAGGCCTCTATTCCCTGCAATAGAGGCTGTATCTGCTGGCAGGACCAGAGTATGTATAGTAAGTCCCCACCTGCATTTTGGCATCTCCAGCAGTTATCGGAGTCTAGGAGCTTGGCTTTAATGAGGACAACAGGGGTGTTATACTATGAATGGAATATTTTGTTTTGCATTAGGCAGGATCTGGCATACTGAAACCAGTTATGTGTATCCTTCCATGCCTGGCCCCATTGGGTGGTGGGAATATTGTGATGGAGCATTTTTTCACATTTGGTCTTTGCAGCCTCAGATTGGGATTGGAGGATGTCTCTTAGTTTGGCATAGGTTCTCCCTGCGAGACCCTTGGGATGTTGAAGCCAGATATGAAGGTCTGATGGGATGAGAGGGGAGGTGGGATGACCCAGAAGAGGGCGAAGTGCTTCTCTGATTTGTAGGTACCTCTAGAATTCCTTCTGGGGGAGATCCCATTTCTGCTGGATAGACCAAAACATATGAAGAAAATTAATGCTGTGGTCCATGAGATCCCCCAATTTGTAGATACCCAGGTCTAGCCAGTGCTTCCAGGCCAACCATTCACCTCCTATGGTGATGAAGGGGTTTTGCCAAAGGGGGTAAAGGAGAATGGGAGGGGTTACATTTTCAGTCTTATGTGTATGGAGAACCAGTTGGATTTAGATACCTCCATCGTGGGAGAGGTTTGGGTCTTACATTCTCTGTTTTCCCTATTATTTGGTTGGGTTCTGGTTTCTTTCGGTGAGAGGAGTCGGGATGAAGGGTGTATTGTCCCAGTGATGTCCAACTCAAGCTGAACCCATTGTGGAGAAGATGGGGTGGAAAGGTGTATCTACTGTACCGTTTGGGCCAAAAGGAAGGCTCTTCTGTATCCCTCCATCCAGAGGAGGTTCCAGCCACCTTGAGACCAGTGTGCTCGAAGTGTAGAGCAACTGAATCTTGGTTTGGAACCTTCCCAGAGGAAGTCCCCAATTAGTCTGTCTATGGCCACATGCATATTTTGGTGAATGGGATGGGAATATGTGCCAGGATATAGAAGAGTTTAGGGACGGATACCATTTTAATAGCTGCAATTATCCCTGCTAGGGTGAGTTTGAGCATTTTCCATCGGTCAAATTCTGTCTTTATGGAAGAGAGGAGGAGGTGTATCTTGGATTGCCAGATTGTCTCTAGGTCAGGAGTGAGGATGATCCCCAGGTAAGTGATCCTTTTGGGAGCAGACAGAAGTCCAGCTGTGAGAGCCATCTGTTGGGTACAGTGTTCATTCAGGAAAAGCATTTCGGTTTTGGTTTGGTTTAATTTCAAACCAGAGTAAACAGTAAAGGAGTCAAGAAGTTGTAGTAGGGGGGAACTGATAGTTGAGCATCTGCCAGAGGGAGGAGAAGGTCATCTGCATACATAAGGGTTGTATATTCTGTATTCCCCACTATGTTGGTGATGTCTGGATGTAATCTTATAGCCCTCGCGAGTGGATCAACAGTCAAAACAAATAGGAGAGGGGAGAGAGGGCAGCCCTGTCAGGTCCCACATTCTAGTGGAAACTGGGGGGAGATTATGGAGTTTCTGGTGACTCGAGCTGTAGATAATGTGTAGATGGCCTGTACTCTAGATTGTTATCTCTTGCCTATTCTGAGATGTGCCAGGACTAGGTACAAGTAGTCCCATTCGATGGAATCAAATGATTTCTCGAAATTGACTGCAATAGCAGCCACTGGGTTTGTCAAAGGGTGGGAGATATGCAGGAGATTCTTGAGGACTCTAAGATGGGCAGAGCTATGTCAACTGGGGACAAAGCCCACCTGAGAGGGGTGTACGAGGTGTGCAAGTTGGGGACTTAACCTGTAGGCAAGACTTTTGGCATATATCTTACCAACTAGATTTATTAGTGAAATCGAGTGGTAGCTGCTGGGGTTTGTGGGATCTTTACATTTTTTTGGGATGACTACAATGTTGACTTCTCTAAGGGATGGTGGGAGGGTACCCTTAAGTTCTACTTCTTGAAACAGCTCAGTAAGAAGAGGGGTAATAGTGGGGGCTAGAGCCTGGAAGAAGTCTGCAGTGTAGCCGTCTCTACCAGGGGATTTTCCTGTCCAGAGATTCTGAATAGTGGAGCTCACTTCCTCTTGGGAAATGGGAAGTTCAAGGGTTTGAGATTGGTGTGTAGTGAGTCTGGTCAGTTGGAGACCATCAAGAAAGGGTTGAGTGTTGTTGTTTGGGCCCATTTGTGTAGAGGAGTAAAATTGCCTGTAGAAGGATGCCATAATCTCATTTATCGCCTCCGGGGCAGTGGCAGTCACACTGTGGGCATCTTTCAGGCCTGGTATGTACCTACTGACTTGCTGTCTCCTAAGCTGGTAAGCAAGTACCTTACCTCCTTTGTCTCCTCCTTCTTAGAAGGTATGTCAGTGTCTTAGGATGGCTACTTCGGCCTTTCTGTTTAGAAAGCTGGTTGATCTCAAACCTACGGCCTAGGATAATGCTACCTGTGGGGGAGTTAGGGGAGGAGGAGGGCATAACTTTAAACACAACCTCTGCTGTGGCTTGTTGCTGCTCAAGTGCAGTCAGATGTTGCTCTCGCTCTCTGTGCTTAACTGCAGCAAACTCCATAATGTTGCCTTTCATGGTAACTTTAAATGCCTCCCAGGTGTTGCTCACTGAGGTGTCTGAGGTAAGGTTGTCTGAGAGTTATAGAGAGGCCTGATGTATTGCCCAAGGGATGAAATCAGCATCTCTCATAAGAAGGGAGTCTAGTCTCCAATGACGGGGTGGTGGGACTGAGGGGCCCCATTGAATGAGAAGTTGGACAGGGGCGTGGTCTGAGATAACCCTTGGTAGGATTGTGGTATCAGTAACCTTGCTCAGTAAAGTAGGGGAGAGTAGCCAGAAATCTAATCTACTCTGGGAGGAATTAGGTTCTAAGTGGACGGTGTAGTCCCTGGTCCATGGATGGAATAGCCTCCAGACAACTGTGAGTGCCTGATCTAAGATCAGTTGATATATTGCTCTACAACTTCTGGTGTGGGCTTCTTTTCCGGTGTTATTTCTGTCCAGTGAGGGAAAAAGGGTAAGAGTAAAGTCCCCAGCAAGAAGGAGAGGGCAATTTGGGGGGTAAACCCTGCTATCATGTCTGCAAGAGCATGAAAAACTGTGGAGTATCCTCATTGGGGACATATATGTTACAAAGAGTAATAGGACTGGATGGGGTATCGTAGGTTGCTATCACCCACCTACCATCAAGGCCCAAAAGTGTTTTGATGGTCCAGGGCAGTGATCTGTGAAGGAGAATAAGTATACCATGCTTCCTTGTGGGAACACTAGAATAGACCTGTTGCCCCACCCAGTCCTTTGTCATGCGAGCATGATTTTCACTTGTTAATTTGGTCTCCTGCAGAAAGGATACCTTAGAGTGCAGGCGCTTCAAGTGGGCAAGGACTTTCTTTTGCTTTATTGGGAAGTTGAGTCCCCAGACATTCCACATATGGAATGTTGTATCTGACACCTTGGACTGGGGAGAAGGGTCAGAGAGCAGACAGAGCGTCCTGTAATCAGGCACTGGAGAGGGGGCCCCTGATAAGACCAAGCCAAGAAAGAGGGGAACTAATAGTGAGTTTGTGGGGTCAAGTGTGATTATGCTAGTAGGACAGAGTGAAGGGGAAATAGGACAACCAGTGATCGGTTGTTACTCATTAAACCAGTACAAACAGGCTTACAGGTTATAATAAGAGAAACAGTAGAGCGAATACTCTGTAATGAACAATAAACACACTTGTAACACTGCTAGCTTATGTTCAATGTGGCAAATTCCTAAACACAAGAGCACTTTTGAGAGTCACATGTGGACTTAGCCAGCTGGATCCCCAGCCAGTGGCATGCACGCTCGTGTCTGTGGGGCGGTTAAGGTGTACATGCAGCAGCAGAATAGGAGTTCACCTGTACTAGCTTGCTGAACAAGGGGAAAAAAAAAGAGAAAACTAGTGCAGACAAGCTCAGGCAGTGGAAACTCTTAGGAGAAAGAAGGATAAATGGTCAGCTTAACCTTTACCCACAGCCACAATATTGTACTGGTCTTTGTAAGCCAGAGAGGATTGGGGAAGAGTCTGTAGCATAGCAATCTATATTATGGGGCCCATAGAGCTCTCACAGGCCCTGGAAGCTCATGAGATAGGTGCTTGAGTTGAGGCTGATGGTCCCAGACTGTTGGGTGGGGGTTGGGGACTTACACAGCAGGAGGTATAGGTCGGTGTCCAGTATCCTGGCTTGCATTGGTACAGAGTGAGAGTGTGGAGTGTGCTACACTGTATTTAAGTGGGGCTGGGAGACTGAAAGTCCAGGCAGAATCGGGCCACTTGTGAAGGGGGACAAGACCAGAAATGTGCTGACTGTGCAGTCTCCTATAAAGAAAAAACTGTATTAACCATTGGGCAATGTTATCCCCCTGTGCCACAATGACCATTTAAATGTAGAAAGACATATCTATCCTATTGAAAGAAAGCAAAAACAGGTCATATACATTTGCTGAGGACAATAGTGGTGCCATGGAAGTAGGGTGTCTTGTGGGGGGGACAAAGTTAACGAACAACTCTGCCCATCTTGGCTACCCTTGATTGTAGCGTGGGGGAGGGTGAGAAGGCCCAGTCAAGTGGCAGCACCGAATGCAGGGCCATTAAACATCCCCACTCGGCTGTTTCCCAAACAAAACTCTCCCCATTACTCCCCATACACACAGAACCAAGGGCGTTATTTAGTTGTTTAACCAGGTATAGCACACTAAGCTGAAAGCTTTTTTACAGGAGCGACCTGGGAGCACAAGGAGGTTAAGTGACTTGCTCAGGGTCACACAGTATGCAAGTGGAAGCTGTGGGATTCAAACCCAGGTCTGGTCTGCTGGATGTCACCAGATTTGCAGCTCAGAGCCTTAGACCACTGCGCTATACTGCCTCCTCAGTTATCTGAGGTTATGGGTCCCGTCAAACTGGGAGTTCTTCCTGGATGGTCTTCTTTCTGTTTTGGGAGGCCTTCCCCGGGTTGCAGCCTAATGGAACGCCCAAGTCCTCGATGTATGTTTCCAGGTCTGGGAGGGGCAGTGCTGCATCCGTGGAAACCACCCATGAGTCTTCGACATCTTCGGGTTCTGATTCATAGGGAATTGGGGTATTAATGTCCATTTCAATGGGTGGATTGTCACCGCTGGGGTATACAGAAAGGAGTGCGAATTTGTTCTGGGAGAAGTAGGGGCTCATGTATTCCTGCTCCTCTGTTTCTTCACAATGGGCATTCCAGTCAAGCTTCTCAGTAGGCCATCTTCTGTCCTGAGGGTGTTCTATCCTAGAGTGAGGTACAGTGGGTGGCTTCTTGCATGTTTTGGGATAGCGGGGCTTGAGTTTCTTCCTTGGGGGGTAGGAAAGAAGATTTACCTGGTTCATTTGGTGAGTGTCCCTTTTCAGTGGGGATCGGCAATCTAAATGAGGGCCATCAAGTGCGTCAGGCAGGCCTGAGATCAGGCTGTGAGATATCCTGGGGTCCACAGGCCAGGTTTGAACAATATACTTCATGGTTGCCTCTGGTGTAGCAAATAGATGAGAGGTACCATTCACAGTCATTTTGAGGATCACAGGGTATCTGAGGGAAAAGGGTACCTGCAGTTCATGGAGTCTTCTGCACACCTCAGTGTAGGCCTTCCTCTTAGCTGCTAGGTCTTTTGAGTAGTCCTGGAAGACTATGATTTGGTGTCCTCTCCATTGTAGAGTACTTAGTTCCCTAGCCCTTATTTGGATGGCCTCTTTTTCAGTGAAATTAAGGATCCGTGTTAAGATGGGCCTCAGTCAGTAACCAGTTCAAGTTCAAAGCTTATTTTATTATATGTATATACTTTTTTTATCACGTACAAACATTTAAAATACAGTATACAGCCATTACACATTATAGCATCACAAACATCATAAAACCAGTTATACATTCCATTTGAATTTCTTAGCATTTTCAGTGCAAAGCTTGCAAGAGCAAAGATTTGTTTGGTATTTTCATAATTTAATAATAAAATCATTTGTTGGTTATTATTCATCTGTTCCAAACCTTTAAAGTGCTGAGCTATATGCAAAGTTCTTTCTTGTTCGAAAGCTTCACATTCGCATAATAAATGTTTACTAGACATTAGACAAAACCTCTTTCTGGCAGCCTGCACATACAACTAACTTAGCATTGCCTTTCCATGCTTGCCAACTATCAACAAGCATTTGTCAATGCCGAATGTTTGCTTGCTGGCATTGGCTTGGTAGTGTAAGAGTTAGAGAGCTGCATAATAGGAATGGCAGTGAAGTATTAAACTGAAGCCAACCCCACCACCACCCTGCAGAGATTGACAGGCATTGGGGTGTGCCTTTGGGTCATCAGGCATAACGGCCACGCCATTTCACCACACCCAACCCTGCAGACACTAGCAAGTGTCACGGTGTGCCTTGGGGTCTTTGGCCCTTATGCTCACTCCATTCCATCAGGAAATATGGTGAGATGGGTGCTGTATAGGAGAATGGGGTGAACTTTGGGGCCGAAGAGTCCAAGGCACACTTCAATGCCTCTCACTGGCTGCAGGGTGTGGAATGGTATGAGCATTACAGGCGAGAATCCCAAGTCACACCCCTGATGCCTGTCAATCTCTATAGGGTGGGGCATTATGGTCAGAAACCCTAACACCTCAGGCGTTCGTTGGCATTTTCACTCCAAATTTTCAACATGGGTTTTTTGTTGTGACCCCCACCTTATGAACAGTGGCAATATCAGTTTGTTAGCTGAAAGCTGATTTCGCACAGCAACTATGCCATTTGGCACCACAGGTGCGAAAACACATTTCGAATAGGATGTGAAAAATGACAGCTGTACTGTTCATTGGAAGGTGCAAAAAATGGCAATGTTGAAAATCTGCAGTGAAAATATTAAAAAAACTGGTGAAGTCACAAGCGTGCGTAGAAAATGCGCAACGCACACCCGTAATGCAATTAGTTTGGGGATTTTTTACAGCAGATTGTCAACACAGGGATTTTGGAACCTCCGCTCATGAACAGTGTCACTGTGATTTTCTTAATCTGTCCCGAACAGTGATTTCCCACAGCGAACATGCATTTCTGCACTGGAAGTGCGAAAACACATTTTGGCCATGGTTTGAAAAATGACTGGTGTACTGTTCATAAGGAAGTGTGGAAAAATGCCAGTGGTGAAAATCTGGACTGAAAATATTAGGAATCCATGAACTTACGAGGGTGCGTGGAAACTGCGCAATGGTCACTCGTAACACAGTCATTTTATGGACTTTTTTCACCAAATTTTTAACATAGCCATTTTACCACCTCTGCTCATGAGCAGTGTCACTGTGATTTTCTTAATCTGTCCCAAACATTGATTTCGCACACAACTGCGCCATTTTGAGCTACATGGGCGGAAACATGTTTTGGGCAAGATGTTCAAAATGACAGCTGCACTGCTCATAAGGAGGTGTGGTAAAATGGCAATGTTGAAAATCTGGAGTGAACATATTGAAAATTCGCGAACTTACGAGCGTGCGTAGGAACAGCGCAACACATGCTCATAAAACAGTCATTTTTGGGAATTTTTTCACCAAATTTTCAACATAGGATTTTTTTGGGGCCTACCTCATGAACTGTGACACTGGCATTTCATAAATGAGTCCCAAAAGGTGGTTCCGGACAGTGACCGCGAAATCACCTTTCGGGCCCAAGTAACAAAATGACAGTGACAGAATTCATGAGGTGGGGTCCCAAAAACCCCATGCTGAAAATTTGGTGAACAAATTCCCCAAAATGCCTGAGATATGCATCAAAGTTGAAAAAACCCTATTTATTCCATTATACAGCTTACCAACATTTCTTCAGTTCGCGGTCAACTTTGAAGTGCAGACATGTTCCGGTCCACGAAGATCATCGCCCGGACTCCAGAGGTAAGTATGGGGTGAGTGGGGTGTGTGAGGCAGGGTCGCAGAGGGTGGGCGGGTGGGAGGTCAGGACAGTCAGCGAGGAAGGTTTTTCTTGCAGGTTTTTCCCTTAGATGACACGGGACTTGTGCCACGCTGGGGTGGGCTCCCAGCATGGCAGCTGGAGGCTATTTGGGAGGCAGTTGAGCCTACGGGGGATTGGGCACCACTGTCAGCCATATGGACTGTTGCCACGCTGGGGTGGGCTCCCAGCGTGGCACCTGGTAGTCTCTTGGGGGGGAGAAACAGTGGAGCCGACAGGGGATTGGGCACCCCCATTGGCCATGCAGAGTGTTGCCATGCTGGGGTGGGCTCCCAGCATGGCACCTGGAACTCTGTTGGGGGGCGCAGCAGAGCCGATGGGATTGGCCATCCCCTTGACCGCCCACAGTGTGGTGGGGGCATGGTGCAATGCGTGCGTGTGTGTGTGTGTGTGTGTGTGTGTGTGTGTGTGTGTGTGTGTGTGAGGAGCACATGAGCATGTGATATCTTATTGCTGTTCACTGGGCGTAACTCTCCCTTTGAATTGTACGGCACTGCATTTTCAACTGCTGTCATAGACAGCTGCAGCATTCATTGGCGAACTGTGGCCATGCCTGCAAACACACTGACTGAATTGGAAGACAGGGTGTCACACCTCCGAAAACTCGGATAATGGCACTATGTTTCTTGCACATGCGTGCAAGCAAACATAAAAATTTCAACTCTCAGTCTAGTTAACACCTTTCTTTGTTTTATCTGTTCACATTTAAGTAAGTATTTTTCCAATCCGAAGTCTGACTTAACATATTTTAAAGGATCATTTAAGTGGTGATCTTTCATTCTAATAAGATCTGCACTTTTCAATACATCCTCAATACATTGTATGGCTTCCTTTACAAACCCTGCTGAGTTGTACTGAGTACTACGGTATACACATAATTATACTCTAACCCATTCCTATTTAGTTTTTGATTTAGTATTCCCAACCAAGTCCGTTGTCTATTCCTATCCCAAGTCTTAGCTTCTTCCCAACATTTTTTAATTAAATTCCTTCCCCTGACTGTCACAATTTTTTTTCCAGTAGAACAAAGCTCTCTTTATGGACTCAGTATATATTGAGAATGTTCCACTTTCTAATCTTATTCCAGATACCATAGCATATTTGGGTAGGCCTAAAATGTTTCTTAAATAATTATTTTGAATCACTTCTAGCTCTTTTAAATTATGATTATATGTTAATCCCCAAACTTCTATGTTATATAGCATTTGGGCCTCAACTTTCGCTTTCAGGCATCTTAATTGTGCTAGAAAAGAATTAATAGCTACAGTGTTCGAAAAGTCCCCAGTACCATTTAATGCCTTCACTGCTTTGTTACATACTTGTTCTCTTTGCTTTTTCCAACTTAGACCACTACTAAAGATGACTCCTAGATAGCAAAAACTACTTACTTCCTCAGTATTCAAATTCCTTATCTTCCACTGTGTCAACTTTCTGGCCTTACCTTTTTGAAATGTCACTGTCTTAGTCTTAATTTGATTTATCATAAGATCTAGCTTCCCAAAGATCTCTATCGAGGTGGCAATAGCCCTCTTTAATCCAATTTTTGTTTGTGAAAGGAGCATAGTGTCGTCTGCATACAGCAACAGCTGAACCCCTTCCCCACATATTCTTGGTGGAAATGCATCCACATGTTTTAATTCATCTACCAAGGCCTCAATGTAGAGGTTAAATAATGTGGGTGCTAAAATGCAACAATGCTTCACCCCTAATTCACCTTGATAGGAGCTGTCATAGCTCCCTCTTTATTATATTTAACTAAGATCACATTTTCTCTGTGCAATAATTTGATCACCTCTAAAAGTGTCTCATTCATCTCTTTAGATTCCAAAATAGCCCATAATATTTCTTAGTTTATCGAATCAAAGGCTGCCTTGATGTCAATAAAAGCAACATATATATATATATATATGTATGTATGTGTTTCTTTCATAACTATATACTTTTCCAATATGTGCTTTTGTAGAAAAATATGGTCCACAGTCGATCTACCTCTTCGAAAACCAGCTTGTACCTCTGACATAATACCCTCAGTCTCTATCCAATAATTTACACTTATTAATATCAGTCTAGAGAATATTTTTTGGTTAATATTCAAGACAGTAATTGGTCTATAATTCTCTATATTCTCTATAAGGCCTTTTATATATAGGAATTATAATTCCCTCTTGCCAACCCATTGGAAGCTTCATATATTGTTTTATTGTTTATCAAGCCTAGGATTACAAATACCTTTGAGCCTTGGCTCTTTTACAAAGGTTCCGCATCAGAGAAATACAAATTATGGGGAACATCAAGACAGACATTACAACAATGTGGACATTGCAAACAGAGTACAGATTAATACAATTCAAGGGTAGCATTGTAACAAGGCAGCCAGCAGCATTTGTCAGAGAAAATAGACAACAGATAAGAAGTGCCAGAGTCATAGGGAGAGGGAAGGGGGTGAAGGAATGTAGGAAGGGTGGGGAGAGGGTGAAAAGTGCAGCACTGGGTATACCAAGATGTAAGGGTAGAATCCAGTGAGGGGGGGGGGACAACTAGAACAGAAAGGGAAGTGGAGAAACAAGGTTAAGTTGGGCAGTCACAGGAGCTGTTGGTAGTGAGATAGTCCTGGAGCCTAGTTTTAAACATACCAATTGTTGGGGCAGAGGAGATGGTTGGGCTGAGGCCACTGAACCAGAGTGGTGCTCAATAAGCAAAAGAGCTTTGTCCCTGTGAAGTGTGACAGTGGGGGACTTTCAGTTGCTGTAGCGTGGATCTCCTAAGGCACCATTTGTTAATTCGGTGTTGTAACAGAGTTGAGACCCCAGAAGGTGCAAGACCAAGGTAGATTTTTTTCACCATGGAGCAGGTGAGAAACTTTATGCGGTTTGATAGTTGGAGCCACCTGGTCTGAGTGTACAGGTCACATGTGAGAGTGAGACGGTGAGCACCAGTGATGAGACGACATGCTTTATTTAAGGGAGTTGAGAGGCGTCTAAGGGTTGTGGTTGTGGTCGAGCCATAAATGATGAGACCATAGTCTATTACAGAGATCACAGAGCTCAGGACTGCAACCTTCAAAGCTTCTGGCGTGAGGTGTATGTTTGTAGAGGAGACCAAGCCATGTATTAGCAGCTCTAGCTACATTATCTACATGAAGTCCATAGGCGAGATTAGGGTCAAGCTGTATCCCTAAGTATTTGAAGGACCCCACCTGATCTAGAGTGTTCCCTGGGTGGTGGAGATAGCAAAGCGGTGTAGCTTGTGTGGGTTATGAGAGCTGCAGAAGAGCATAGATTTGGTTTTCTTGTCATTGAGGACGAGTTTATGATTAAGAAACCATGTCTCTACAGAACTAAAACCAAGTTGAAGGTTGTGTTGAAGATATATTTAACAATATTCCTGTAAAGGCACAATAGAATGTCTACCCACCAACTTGGATCACTGTGGTACATTTCTGCACCCACACTATGCCTTTATTGCATTCATGATTTCTTCCTTTGTAAAGTCTAACCAAACATTGTCATTACCTTTTCTCTGTGTATGTATATAAAGAAAAGTTTCTCATAATAATTTGTCCAATCCTAAAGTGGTATTACCACCAATATATTATTTCTAGAACTCTTAGTACCCTGGGCCACTATCCTCCAAAAAGTCACACCGTCTTTTCGTTTTATGGATTTTTGTAACATACTCCATAAATCTTCCTGATGACATTTTTTTCTTTTTTACAATAAATGTTTATATTCTGCTTTTAAATATTTAAATGCTTCCCTTGAAGCCACATTATTATTTTTAATTAATCTGCTACCTACTTTTTTGTATTAATTTCCTTTCTTGCATATATTCTCCATCAAACCACTCTTTCCCATATACAATTTGATTTGTACCCCTTTCTAACAGAGTTTCTAGCCAGTTCTTCTAAAATCTTCTGTTCTACTAAATGGTATATTCCTAATAATGTGTTCAACTGGTCATCAGTTCTTACATCACCTAAGGCATCTGTCAAGCCAGCTACATACTTTTGTTCCAATACCTCCATATCATCAGACATAATATAGTTTTTTAACAATTCTTGTCTCACTTTTTGCCATACTATCCATGTACCATTCCTAATTTATATAATGTTATCCTTCCAGCCATTATTTAGCTCATTTTCTCTCAGCCGGGCTGCAGTCTCCACCCAGACTTGAATTGGTCTATGATCACTATCCCAAATATCCATCACTTACATTCTATGTATTTTATTATATGAATATACATCTATCATTACATAATCAAGCACACTCAATCCCTGTTTATAAACAAAAGTCCATTTGCTTTGAGTATCACCATGGCATCTACCATTTAGAATATGCATATTTGTTCTATTCATAACTTGTAGCAATCTTTCACCGGCTTTATTTTTCTTTTTATCCATAGAATTTCTCAAATTAATTGAAAAAATATCATCTAAATTCCAATTAATAAGTTCTCTTCTATCTCTATCCCCACCCATGCATTACAGTCTCCAGTAAGGAGGAAGGTTTTACCAGTGTACCTATTATGAAGCTCTTCCAACAATTTAGCCAGTGTATCCATATAAATCTTATAGGAGATGCCTTGGTGTCAGGTGGCAAATAAATATTTATCAAAATGCACTCCACTTTTTTCTTTATCTGGATCTCAAAAGCTTGAATAAAGAATTTTGTACCACTCCATATACAGTCACATGCCAGTTCATCACTTATCCTAACAAAGGTGCTAATACTTTCCACAGGTCTCCCAAATTTTGTCTTCCTTTTAGCATATATATGCCAAGCCTGATACCCATCAAAATGGAACCCAACTTTGTTAATCCAGGTTTCTTGTAACAACACAATATGCATTTGTTAAAAAAACAGCAGATATTGCATTGTTTCCCAATTTATAGGACATGCTTGCTATATTACAACTAAAGATTCTCAAGTAGTTTGGACCCTCTCAGAGTTTTGTATGTCAATTTGATTCTTCCAATTCCATAATAATTATTTCACACTCTGATAATTCATTTAAGTTCTCCCCCTGTTCTTCAAGACCAACTGAATCTAGATCTATTAAAGGTAAACTCTGTTGGGTTTCCTCTAAAATAATGTTGTTATTTATTCTAACACCTCTCTGATATCTCTGATTTTTTTCCAAACGTCTCCTCCTGTGGGATATTATGTTCTAGTATCACCACTGGTTTTATAAAATCTGAATTTTTCTGCTGTTTCTTATTACCAGCTGTCTTTTATATATTTACTTTTTGTTTCTCATTTGGTATTAAAGTTTCTAGGGAAGATTCTCTCCGTGGTGGACTAGAAACATCAGTCTTTATTCCCCACTCTTTTAATTGTTCTTTTACTTCCAAAATCTTTCTCCTAATACTATTACTTTTAAGAACCAAACAGATCTATCCCTTTTCTGTTCCCCATGATATCTATATGTTGTTCCTAAATCATTTCAATTTATTCTATTTCCCAGAATCCCCTTACAGATATTACAATCGATCAATTTTAAAGTCATATGATTTTCATTCTTAGCCTTTGGTAAACCTCTGAAAAAAATTGTAGGAAGTCTTTCTCCAGCTTCTATCTACTGCTCTTTTGTCTTCTCCCTGTCACAATTATGAAATTATATGTTCTTTCCTAATTTCCCACTATTGTTATCACTTTGTTGTTCTATAACTTCTTCTACAAGTCTGTACTTCCTACTTTCTCCAGTTTCAGTTAATTGTATTGTCTTAACCTGTTCTATAACTTTTCCTCTATTTTTAGTAATTTTTTCATGTCCAATAATCTCCTTCCATTTAGAATCTAACTTCAACTGCACTCTATTTTTCTCTTGTTGTTGTTTCTTTTTATCCAACTCCTTTTTATTGTGAAGGTCCAGGACCAAAGCTTGAGTTTCTTCTGCTTCTTTTCTACCTATTTCCTTTGTAATTTGTCTAATTTTCTGTCTATGATCTTTAGTCAAAATTGTTTCTTTCCCTTTATAATTATTAATTTCTTCTGTATGTTGTAATTTGTCTGTTAAAAGAACTTATTTTCCTTTATTGATCTGTGAGCTAATTACTGTAGTAAAATTAATAAGAAGCTCATTATTCAACATAATTCCATTTTTGATTTCAATCAATAGGTCCAGAATAGCTTTACTTGCCCCAAGCTGGAGGGGTCATCAGGAACTACAATATGGGAGAAACTCTCCAGGATTATATGTGGAATATCTGGAGGAAATTACGATGGAGGGTCAAGTTTAGGTCTTAAAATATATGGTGTCAAAAAAGCCTCAAATTCCCCCAGGAAAGATCTACTTGTGCATTGATGTGAGGCATCAATATGTTTTTTTCCTTCCCCATCATCATTTAAATTCTTTTTATTCATAACTGCTCCTTGTTGTTCCTTGCCCATATTTTCATTTTCCTTACCCCAATGATTTTCCATAATACTCCCCTTTCCTTTCTCCTCAGCTCCAGAAGACAGAACATTGGTGCTAACAGAGCCTTACTGACCACCAAGTTCATTCTCCAATTGCCTAATTGATTTCATAATCAAATGTTCCTCTTGCTGAACATTCCTCTCATTTCAGCCATGTATTGGAGAAGAGCTCAACAGAGGAAGAGAAAATATGGGAGGGGGTGAGGAGAGAGGCACTTTCTATTCTTGAAACCTTATTTCCCATCAAATTCAGCTGACTTCCTGGAGTCAAGATATAACTGGTTATTTTTTTTCTTTTTTTTTGGCCATTTCATCAGTTTTCCCCTTTACTAGGAAGCTTTTCTTTTTATAACTGGCAGGGTTAGCTGCTTTTTTTCCCCCTTGCCACTCTTGTAACCATCTTAGACCTTTCAACAAAAATTGTAACTATAATAGTCACACAAAACAGTAAAATACAGGATATGCTCAATCAACACAGTGTAAGAAAGGGTATTAACTTTACAAAATGCAAGCTTTCTATTTAAGTACTTTATTTAACTATCTCAGTATTACTCTAAAATCCATTATGAAAGTATCTGATACAACTTTTTCCTCCCAATCAAGTTGTGGGTTTATTCAGAGCAGTTTCTTTCAGCAATGATTCATGTAAAAAGAGTGATAGAGTTCAAACATCAACATGACTGGTTCAGCAAGGTTTTCAACAGAAAGTTTGACTCAGTGGCCAGAATAATACAATCTCTCATTCATAAAGAGGTAGTTCCTTAATCTGCAGGAACTCTTAATAAAGTAGCTTTCTTGTATCCTCTCAGACCTATTAGCCACTTTAAATTCAGTTAAATTCCTCCAAGGGCCTGGATAAACCCTAAAAAGAAATACATACAAAATACAAAGATGAGTACTCTCTTTTATAAAGCCCCAGCAGATTAGGTAACATTTAAAAATGGTGGAAATGATCTGAACAATCAGTTACAACAAGCTGTCAACTTTCAGATTGTTAACAGCCCTTTTACTAATTAGGCTTAACCAATCCCAAATCTCTGCACTGCTAATAAATTTACCTTGGCCTTGCTTTTTAAATATATTGTAGATTAACTTTTAGGACCCAAATAAATCCCAAAGGTAAACACCCATAAAATAAGAAGTGAATGCTCCCTTTATAAATCCTCAAAAAGCTAAAAGTTTAAAAGGCTGTAATTTTTCTAAAGAGACAATTCATAACAATCAAACAAGTTACTACTTTTAAAAACATCTTTACTATTGGGGCACAGACTAACACTAAACGCTTCAACATAAATAGATTTCCTTCATCTTACAATTTAAATATATATTAAATTAACCGTTGAGACTTACTGTGCAAAATGCATAATGATGTACTCTCAAGAGTTCCAGAATCAGAAATAACTCTCTCTGGTTACCAGAATGTCAACTTAGCATCGAATATAAGACTGCAAAGAAATTCAAACACTAGATCCAATGAAACAGACACTGGTCAATCTGTTCTTATATGCCAACAGCAGAGATCTTACTCTAACACACCATGCATGCACAGAAATAGCGCTGCCCCCATGATGTATGAGAGCGATTTGGATGAACGAAAATCTGAAATGGTGCGAATCCAAAACTTAGCTTTTAAATAGCTTATTAAAACTAAAAACTCCAATAATATTAGCTAAACCAACCACATAAAAAAGACACACTCACATCGAAAAAATAAAACAGAACTAACATATTAGGGACTTGTAAGACCAAGGCCTCACAAAAACATGACACCTTAGTTAATACTGTAATTTAAAATCAATACAGTGTCTCCGCATCATCTTTGCTAACTTGCTAAAATGTTCAACTGTCAACTATATTCACCCGATCCTTTTGTATTCTTTCTAGTCTCTGAGGAGTCCAATTGAAAGATGGCATACCGTGTTAGAACATTCCCCTAAACTGAAATAATTTGCTCGAAAGCTCTTGCACACTTTCCTCTTTCTGGGTTCTCCAGACACTTTGGGCAGCACAGCAGATATTCAAAGCAGGCACTCAGTCCGAGGAGCACCTAAAAATGCTCCACTGTTCGTTAGCTTCTAGGCCAACATAAGCCAATTCAGGCCTAACCATTAGCCAGGATCCCCGGTCTCCCAGGGCAACAGCAATGCTTCAACTCCACCAACACTACCAAACTCAGACAGTCGGTCATGCAAGCAGTCACTTCCACAGCTCCACAGCTCCTCCGATCTTCCACTCTTCAGCTCCTAGTTCACTCACTTATTTTCCTAAAAAAAGAAGAAAGAAACTGGGGAGGACAGGTGAACCACTGTAAAAGATGCACTCTGGCAAGTTGAAGCTCTGAATTTAATAAACTGGTGGCATCATACCTTTTCTAAACAGTTTTTAAGCCTTCACCTGTGTAAATCAAAGCTGCTCCTCAGCATCCTCAGCTGCACTCGCTTCTCTACTATATCTGTGGTACCACGGGTCACCAGCTGTAGGCTTAGGTTGGAGAAAATTGGAGAGAGTGGTGCACCCTTTCAATAATTATTCTGGTGGATGGAGGAAGTTTCAGGAGCTCTGGGAGGGCTTGTTGAAGGAAGGGTAAGGTTTTGCCCTCCTCACATCCTTCAGAGAAACCCAGGAGACAAAGGTTGTTTCAGAGACTTCTGTTCTCAAGGTGATCTAGCTTGTCCTGGAGTAGATTAATCTGGGCCACCTGTTCCCTTATGGCAGCACAATGACCATGGAGGATCTCATCCTAGGACATTATGTTTTGCTCCACATGATCGAGTCTCGCATCTAATTGTTGAACTGAAGTAGCAGCAGTAGCATTAGATGCAAGGGTCAGAGCATCCATGATGGTGATGATGGATGTGAACATTTCTCGTATCGAGGGTTCTTCGGTTCCTTTAGTGCTGTGTGTCATGCAGCCTGCATGAAGAGACCGTCGCAGAGCAGAAAGTGAGGTAAGTCTGCAATCCACGGGCAAATTTCACTCAAAATCTGTCTAACGCAAGGTAAAGACTTCTGATTACTAAAGCTGTTGCAAAGGGTTCCTGACTTTCAGCAAAAAGCAGGATTTTAAAGGGTTCTAGGCTCTGTGTTAGTAGCATTGAGAATTTAAGTCACTATCTTGTTTGCCAGTTGGCCATACCCCACTTTGGCATTATTTTTGATGATGGTCTGACTCTGAAATCTCATGTGTCAGTCATCGTCAAATCCTCTTTTTTACCATCTGAGGAATGAAGCTTGGGTGGAACACTTGGTACCCCGATGACCTGGCTACTCTGGTCCACACCTTTATCATCAACTGCCTTGATTATTGCAATGCCCTCTACCTAGGGCTACCTGGGGCTGGTATTCACCACTTGCAGCTAGTCTAGAACATGGTGGCCAGGCTTTTGACTAGCACATCTAGAGCCAGTCATATTATGCCTGTGTTGTGCAAACTGCACTAGCTGCCTGTTCAGTGGCAAATCACCTTTAAGGTTGCCTTGCTAACCTTTAAAGCCCTACGCTGACAGGGACCCAACTACCTGAAAGATCTTCTAACTCCCTACTGCCCCCTCCATCCCCTCCAATCCGCCAATGAGGGATTGCTAGAAATTCCCTTGGTGTGCCTGAAAACCTTTGGTGCCACAGCCTTTTCGTATGTGGCACCTACTGTACCCTGTGGAATTGTCTACGTCGTCAGTTAAGAGAATGCCTGACTATTGAAAGTTTCAAGACTAATCTAAATACCTATCTTTTTCAACAAACTTTTCTCTGACTGTTTTTAGTTATTTTTCTCAGGAACTTGATTTATAACTTATTTATTCAATTGCTGTAGTTTTACTTGTTTTATTTATGTTAATTATTCACTTGATTGTGTGGTTTTATTGTGCTATTGTACAGAGCGCTGGTATTTGAAAGGTGCTTTATAAATAAAGTTAACTTACTTACTTATGGAGCATGTTAAACTGCCAGCCTGCTCTGTCTATAGATTTAGGTTACTCCCAGTTCATAAAATAATGCAGAGTACAAAGACTGTTTAGGATGTGGATCCCAGTTTTTTACAGTGCTAGCTCTGCTACTGACACTGATCACAGATCATATCTGGACATTATCTTTGTCATAAAAAACCTTGAGATCTAAATTCCAATTGAGATGCGGATTCCGATTTTCTTCACCCCTCACACACAGGTACACTAAACACAAAATAGTGCCTGTATGCCTTTCTAAATGAGGGGGTAAAGTTACTGAGTTCTGCTCATGTGAATTTGTGTAGTGGCGCACTAACAGAGGTGGCTGATGTGATCTAAAGCACTATTTTGGTAAGTCAAACAGCCACTTATAATGGACAACAGGTACTCACACAGAGTAGTCCATTATAAGAGGCATGTACTGTCATAGATTTCAGGCATATTCAAGTTATATTTCATGGTAAGATTTGGTCCATCAAAATTTGAATATTTTATCAATGTTTTGTTTTAGTTTTTTCTCTGGAAAAAAGATGGTCTCCACATTTGCATTAGAAATACCAAAGTAAACCTGGTAAGGCTTAGGACTGAGAATATGAATTAACTGTGTAGTGTGCAGCATAGGAGGTTCCAATTAAAGTAGATTCAACAAGTATCCTAATATTTTTATGTTTGATGTGCATGCAACAAACGTTTTGTGATTGGTGCAAGGGGATTTTTTTTGGGGGGGTCACTGCCAAGTCTATCGCAGTTCACCATTCCAGGGGTTCAGTAGTCTACATCAATGACCACACATTGTAGTCATGACACAAACTCTCTGCTTGGTGGGCTGAAACTGCATGCACTTCAAATGACCAAAGCTGCTCCAATCAGACAGGGCTTCGGTTCTTTGATTTGCATGAAGCTGTCTCATCAAACAGCTGAGTTGCTTTCAACATCAGCTCATCCTTGAAACCGTTTCTCTGGCATATGCATTACTATTAATGCTAATTCGCATGCCTGAAGTCATGGAAATTCCTCACATTCCCCTTTTGACAACGTTGTTTTTAACTTTTGTCTCTGTTTTTCCCTGATGTCTAGTGGCACCCCCGACCTGATCCTCCCTCTCAGCAAGTTGCAGCCACCACCCCACACTACCCCCCAAACAAAACATTGACACTGGGGTGCCCAATCCCCCAGTGCCACCATCTGGTATTTTTGTTTTAAAAGCCTGCAACAAAGACAACTGTCCATCGATGTCTGTTGCTGGTGCCCCATAACTCTTCACCACCTGACCCTGACACTGGGGTTGCCTAATCCTCCAGTGTTGCCATGTGGTATTTTTTTTTAAATAACCTGCATCGAAGAAAACCATCTATCGATGTCTGCTGCTGGTACCCAGTAACTCTCCCCCATCTGACCCTCCCTCTCAGCACCCCCTTCCCCACACACAAACAACACTGACACTGGGGGGTGCCCAATCCCCTAATGTTGTCCCCTGAAAAATGAAAACTGTCTCTTGTAGTTTTTTTTTGGGGGGGGTCTGAAAAAAAGAAAACAGTACATTGATGACTGTTTCACCATTATTCCCTTCCCCACCTGACCTGCCCATTCAGCACCCCCCAGCTCTTACTAACTCACTGGGGGTCCAAGGCTATAATCCCTTCTCAACTGCAGACATGTCTTCACTCTTCAATGTCAGACTACAAACAGAGGAAAGCAGGCATGCAGTTGATTGTATTTCAATGGGATTTGAGCTTAGTGGCATAACATGGCCATTTTTTATGTTGCTTGCACGCATGTGCAAGAAACATAGTGCCATCATCGGAGATTTCAGAGGTGTGTCACTTCCTCCTCCAATTCAGTCAGTGAGCTGGCAGGCGCAGCCCCTATAAGCCAATGCATTTTGGAGCTGTCTATGACACGCTCCAAAATGCAGTGGCATACAGTTGAAAGGAGGAGCTGTGCTTCGGTGAGCAGCGATAAGTGTAGCTCCCACATGCAGGCGTGCGTGCCCGCCGTGTACTGTGTAGCCAGAAGTGCCCAATCCCCGTCGGCTGAACTCGTCGTCCCCAGTAGTTGGTGCCGCTGGAAGCCCACCCCAGCATGGCAATCAGTCCTTTGGCGATGGGGGTGCCCAATCCCCGTCCAGCTGAATGGACCCCCCTTCTTTGCCATGCTGGAAGCCCACCCCAGCGTGGCAAGCGTCTACGATGTCTTTTTTTTTAAACCTATAAAACAAAAAGCGGTCCCTGGCGCATCTCCGACCCCCCTCCCACAAACCGCACCCACCACTGCGCACCAGCCTCTCCACCCCCTCACCCCATACTTACCTCCGGACTCTGGCACGGCGATCTTGTTGTGGACCGGGAACACGCCTGCACTCTTCAAAGCCGACCAACGAACTGAGGAAATGCCGGTAAGCTGTATAATGGGCTAGATGGGGGTTCAACTTTATTGCATATCTCAGAATTTTTGGGAATTTTGCGCAAATTTTTCAACATGGGGTTTTAGGACCCCTTCTCATGAATGATGTCACTGTCATGGCGTTATTCGGGCCCGAAGGGTGATTTCACACAGTGACTGCGAAATCACCCTTTGGGCCTGAATACCATGACAGTGACATCATGAAGAAGGTTCAAAACCATGTTGAGTGATCCAAAATTCAAAAAATGACTGTTTCTGCGTGCGTTGCGCGGTTCTCACGCAGGCTCGTAAGTTCGCGAAATTTCAATATTTTCACTCCAGATTTTCAACATTGCCATTTTACCACATCTTCTTATGAGTAGTATAGCTGTCATTTTTCACATCTCACCCAAAATGTGTTTCCGCCCATGTAGCGCAGAATGGCGCAGTCGGTGTGCGAAATCAATGTACGGGACAAATTAAGAAAATCACAGTGACACTGTTCATGAGCAGAGGTCTTAAAATGGCTATGTCAAAAATTTGGTGAAAAAATTTCTAACAATGACTGTTTTACGAGCTTGCATTGCGCAGTTCCTACGCAGGCTCGTAAGTTCACAAATTTTCAATATTTTCACTCCAGATTTTCAACATTGCCATTTTACCACACCTCCTTATGAGCAGTACAGCTGTCATTTTTCACATCCTGCCCAAAACGTGTTTCCGCCCATGTAGCGCACAGTGGCGCAGTCGGTGTGCAAACTCAATGTATGGGACACATTAACAAAATCACAGTGACACTGTTCATGAGCAGAGGTCTTAAAATGGCTATGTTGAAAATTTCGTGAAAAATTTCCTAACAATTACTGTTTTACGAGCGTGCGTTGCGCAGTTCCTACGCACGCTCCTAAGTTCGCAAATTTTCAATATTTGCACTCCAATGACTTCCAAATACCTAAACAGCACATAGAAGCAAGCAACATTCGGCATTGACAAATGCTTGTTAATATTTTGGCCCCAAATTTTCAGCATGTCTATTTTGCGACCTCACCTCATGAATAGTTACAGTGATATTAGGCAAATTTGTCCCAAAAGGTGATTTTGTGGTCACTGAGTGAAATCCTCTTTCGAGCAACAGCCAAACATTTTTTCTGCCCTTGTCATAAGGTGGTGTCATAAAAAGGCTATGCTCAAATTTGGCATAAAATATATAAAAAAAACAAAGGTATGAGCCAACATTGAAATTTGTGAATGCAGGTTTATAACTTTGGTAATTTTCAGTACTTTGACCCCAAATTTTAAACATAGCCATTTCTTCACAGCACCTCATGCATGTGGTAACTGACATTTTTCAAATCTTAGCTAAAATGTATTTTCATACCCGTGGTGTAGAATGACATTTTAGTGGCACAGAACAAAGTTTTGGTGAGGATTTGAAAATCTTCTCCTATTAGGTCCATTAGGTGGAGTAATAAGAAGGCTATGCTGAAAATTTGGTGTACAAATATGGCAAAATGCCCAGGTTTTGACTGAATGTTACACTATTTCAGTATTCATGCGTAACTTTGTTGTTTTCAATATTTTGACTCCAAACTTTCAACATAGCCATTATTCCACACCACCTCATAAGCTTAAGCTTGATGTGTGTCATTTTAAAAATCCTGGACAAGATGTGTTTTCGCACCTCTGGTGAGAAATGACATTTCGGCCAATATACTATAAATGGTACAATGTCATATATATGAGATGAATCCTAAACCAAGTATCTTCAGAAGCTGGGGTTAAAATGAATGAAAACAACTTGTTTGCCAAGCATCAAACATTTGGCATTGACAAATGCTTGTTAATAATAGTAGCTGAAGCTAGCTGTTTGGGAAAAACATTCTTTGTTGTACTACTGCTTTAAATGTTACAGATCATCAAGGCTTCAGGGCCTTCTGAACCTTCTTGGTGTCCCTTTATTCCTGGGACAGCCTCTGTGTAATATTAACAATTTCTCATAAATGGTCTTAAACCTTAGGCCTTAAACTGTGACTTTAAACCTATAAAGTAAACTAGGGTTATAAATCAAACGTGTTTTGCTTCTTTTTCTCCGGACCTGACAACTGATACAGTGGGAGTGCAAGTACACAACAGTAACAATACTTCTCCAAAGAAAATATGGAAAAAGAAACAAAAAAAGAAAGTATACCTGTGTTGGCCTTAGGTTGTACACGAGAAGGGGAGCAAAGAGAATGAGACACGGATCTAACTCCACACCTTAGGTTACCTGGAGATTTAGTCAGGGACTGAGCCTTCTGGGATCCTACCGGATCATCACTTGCAATTTGCTGTTTTCAATTTCAGCGCCTTCTCAGGGTAGCGCTATTGGCTTCATGCCTGTGTACAGCTCCCTGATTGGCTGGTCTCACTCACCTGAGACAGGAGCACCCGAGACGTGTGGCTTAATGTAAGCCTGCATCCCTGTACTCAGCTTCTAATTTATATATTTTAATTTAGCCTGTTCTGCTCGGCCTGTGTAAAGTAACTTACCATTCCCCCTTGCTGCAGTTTCTCTCCAACTGTATGTGCACTTATTCAGTGCTAGCTCTGCAAACTTCCCCTTGATTTTTCACCCCCCCCCCAGGCCTCCTTTAAATGCACACAGTCTCTGCCCACTCCTATCTGATGTTTCAATGTATTGGTTACTTACTGTCAACAACTGCAATTCCTCCCGTTCCCTTTTTGTAACTAATCCTTCTAGCATCTTTATCGCATTCTGTCTTGCTGAGGCATACCATTTTGGTACTTTAGGTTTGCTTATTGCTGACTAGCATATCCTGTCTTGCTAAGGCAGTTGATTTAGGTCGGGTGATCTCTCTAGTATTTAGTCTGCTCCAGAGTAGTAGCTAAGAAATTTGCTTCAAAGCCTCTCTGCCCTAGTACTACTCTATAGTCAGGTGAACTCTTTTCTTATTAGCCTGACTAGGAGCTGTACTTAAGGATTACTGCTTCAGGCTCCACTGCCTATAGTAGTATTCTGCAGGGATTAAGAAATTCTCCTCCATTGAGAATCCCTTCTCTTGCCCGCACTTGTAGTGCCCATTGGGTGATAGTCTCATAATGAGGGCATATTACCTGCTTCTATGCTTGTCTCTGCTCATCTTACATGTATTGGACCCGAACGTGAATCAAAAAATAACTCCTAGAGTGGAGAATGGCTCTCTTTTTACATTGTCCGACCGGGACTTTTCCTATCAAGTAGAAGAACTTGTATGTGCTCTAACTTCCCCTAGCCCGCTGCTGGTCCTTCACCTGCACTAGCATACAGGAGCTCCCTTAGAGCCTGCCCACAGGGCTACACCACCTTCTGCATACTCCCCCCTACTCCCACTGACTCTCTCGGTCAGGGTATTATTGTATGCAGCATCAGGAAAACTGGGAACTAGCCTCAGAACTCCCTATACTGCCGCAGACAAATCACGTAACCTGAAAGAAGACCCAGCCACCCACACTTCTCCTAGGACTCTGCAGGAAACTCTTGCTCCTGCTTTTACTATGCTCAGGAAATGTTGAGCTTAATCCAGGCCATCTGGCACCCATGGAATCCTCAGCAGAGCCACAAAGCCTCAAGGGGCTTACATTCTTGCATGTTAAAGTATGTAGCCTATTAAAAAAAATCACTTCTGTTCAGGCCTGGGTATGTCATACTACTTCAGATGTTCTGGTGATTACGGAGTCCTGGCTCTGACCGGCGACCAGTAACAATGAAGTTAACATCCCCTCCTACTCTTTGTTCAGAGCCGACAGGCAAACCAGAGGTGGTGGGGTAGCTGTTTACATCAAGGATAAATTCCCTGCCTTCATAATTGACTCAACCTCTGTCCCAAAAGAATTCAAAAGTTTGTCATTAAAGATTGAAATTGCCACCGGTGTCTCATTATGTATAATAGGATGCTACAGACCCCCATCAGCTGGACTACAGTTGTTAAAACATCTCGAAAACATCCTGGGTTCGGCACCTTCAGAATGTATCATACTGTGGGACTTCAACTTAGACTGGCTCTCCAGTGCAGCCACCCCACTTAAAATGTTCTGTGATTCCCTTGGGTTGTCACAGCTAATAAACGAATCTACTCATCCTAACAAGATCAACCCTAAAAACAGTACTCTCTTGGATATCATTTTAGTTAACAAACCCCATTTGTTCTGCCATGCTGGTGTCTTTTTCTATGATATTAGCGACCATTGCTTCATTGAGTGCATAAGATCCACTCTTAAATCCACAACTGTACCAAACTTCTCCTTTAAAAGGTGCATATGTAACTTTGATCTCCATGGGTATATATCAAACCTAAGAGACTCCATGTGATGACAGGACTTCTATCTAGCCAAGTCCCTGACTACGGCTTATGATATTTTCTCAGAAATTGTGCTAGGGGATCTCAACAAGTATGCTCCCATAGTAAAAGTTTGTGCCAGAAACAAATCCTGTCGGTGGTTTACAGAAGACCTGAAAGATGCTTTGCGGAGTAGAAATGTACTCTGGAGAACTGCTAGGAAAACTAATTTAATAAATGACTGGAATTCTTTCCGGAGGGCGAGGAACCTCTGCACCAAAATGGTCAGAGAAGCCAAAGCTAATTTCTACCGCTCTAAGCTGGAGAGCTCCTCAAGAAATGCCTCCAAATTCTGGAAGACTATCAAAGACATTGAAGGTCACACCACTGTAAATTCCCTACCTACTAAATTATTGATCGACAACACTGTCATCTCTGACAGACCGTCTATCCTCGATGCTCTCAATAATCATTTTGCCACTGCAGGGCTAGCCTTTGACTCCTCTCCCGCGAATATCCTCCACCAACAACTTAGATTGGATACACAAGAAAAACCCATCCCCAGTCCATCCTTCTCTATGCAGTCTACCTCCCTGAAAGAAGTCGAAGATCTTCTCCTTCAGCTGGACACTAGGAAAAGTGCTGGGGCCGACCTCATTGACCCGTACTTCTTAAAGGTCGGCTACCGTGTCCTCGCAGTCCCAATTACTCATTTCTTCAACTTATCCTTGTCCCAGGGTGACCTACCACCCATTTGGAAAAATGCACTTGTGGTCCCTTTGTTTAAGTCAGGAGATCCTAGTGACCTCAATAACTACAGGCCAATCTCCCTACGTCCAATCCTGCCAAAGATGCTGGAGAAAATAGTGAACTCCCAGCTTCGGAAGTACCTGGAATCAGAAAAATTGCTCAACCCATTACAATCCGGTTTTAGAGCACAGCACAGTACAATCTCTGCTCTAGCCAAGGTGACAAATGACTGGCAGCTTGAATTAGACAAAAAATACTTTGTCTGCACAGTTTTCTTGGACCTAAACAAGGCATTCGATACCGTTGATCACAGACTGCTTCTGTCGTCCCTCCGGAACATTGGTTTGGACTCTGTATCCCTTAAATGGTTCTCCAACTACCTCTCAGGATGACTTCAACAAGTAAAGGCAGAAGGTGAAGTTTCTCCACCAAAACCCCTATTGAGGGGTGTAGCGCAAGGTTCCAATCTTGGTCCCTTGCTCTTCACCATTTATATTAACAGCGTAGATGCCCCCCCATCAAAAAAGGACAAATACACCTATTCGCAGATGATACGGTACTCTATGCTAGTAGCCCCACACCTGAAGTGGCCTGTAAAGCCCTTCAAAATGAATTTAATCTGCTGCAACATCAGCTTATAAACTAGAAACTGCTCTTAAATGCAAAAAAAAAAACAAAGCAATGTTCCTCTCGGCCCTTCAAAATGCAATAAATCCTGCAATTGCTGGGACACTCCCGCAGATCACCACCATTCTAGGTGAGCAGTTGGACTACTTACCAAAGTTCAAGTACCTGGGGGTCTGGTAAGACCATAGACTTACTTTCACAGATCACTTAGAACTGGTAAAGAAACTTAGACAAAGACTTGGTCTGTTCTTTAGGATTAATAATCTCACAAGAGACGCTAAACTGAAACTGGTTCAAACTACCTTTCTTTTCCTATTGGATTACACAGACTTTCTATATAGTCAGGGACCTGCAGGTACCCTAGCCAAACTCGCTACGCTTTATCACAGAGCCATAAGATTTATCACAGGTCTTCCATACTCAACCCACCACTGTGCATTGTACACAGCAGTGGGATGGTCATCTTTTGCTTACAGATGGCAAAAAAATGCTGCGGTTTGGACATACAAAGGTATCTCAAATAAACTGCCCCAGTATATCTCTGTCTGTTTACCTTTGTGCACTCTGGGGAAGTATGCCCTGAGAAGCATCTCATATATCTACCTTTATGTTTACAAACCAAAATCTCTCATTGGCAGAGCAGCCATCAGCTTTGTGCTCTCTCGACTGTGGAACAAGCTGCAAAAAACTTTGAAATTAACTCACCCCATCAGCCTAGCAGCTTTTAAATCTCTATATCTACATCATAATAAGGAGTCCTGTGTCTGTCTACCCTAAATACATAGATACATAGACAGTGTCGGCAGATAAGGGCCTATGGCCCACCCAGTCTGCCCATTTGAGCTTGTAAGTTCAGTTTATGTTTATTAAGAAGTCTGTTGCCGCTTACCCCTGACCTCCAGAATTCCTTTATGTCTATCCCATGCATTCTTAAATCCTGTGATTGTTTCAGCCCCCACCACTTCCTCTGGCAGGGTGTTCCACTTGTCCACCACCCGTTCTGTGAAGAAATTCTTCCTCACGTTTCCTCTGAATCGTCCTCCCTCCAACTTCATCCCATGCCCTCCAGCCCTGGAACATCTTTTTCGCTTAAAAATAGTGTATTCCTGCACCCTGTTCCTCCCTGTAAGATACTTGTATGTCTCTATCATATCCCCTCTCTCCCTTCCTCCTCTCCTCCAGGGAGTACATGTTCAGTTCCTTCAACCTGTCCTCATAGGACTTGTGATGCAATCCATGCACCATCTTTGTTGCCCTCCTCTGAACCTTCTCTACCCTGTCTATGTCCTTACGTAGGTAAGGTCTCCAGAACTGCACAGTGTACTCCAGGTGGAGCCTCACTAGTGTCTTGTATAGTGGAATTATGACCTCCCTTTTCCTGCTGGTGATGCCACTGCCTATGCATCCCAGCATCCTATTTGCTTTACCTGCTGCCTTGTCACACTGTTTCCCTGCCTTGAGGTCATCAGAGGCGATAACCCCAAGATCCCTTTCCTGCTTGGTGCATGCTATATCCTCACCCCCAACTGATATATTGTGCCAGAGTTTTTGTGCCCCATATGCATTATCTTGCACTTCCTTGCATTGAATTTCAACTGCCAAACCCTGACCATTCTTCAAGTTTCTGCAGGTCTCTTCTCATTCTGTCTACACCCTCTGGTGTGTCTACTCTGTTACAGAGCTTTGTGTCATCAGCAAACAGTGAAATTCTGCCTTCTAGGTCCTGCACAATGTCACTGATGAAGATATTGAATAGGACCGGTCCCAGCACTGATCCCTGTGGTATCCCACTGGTCACTCTTCCTTCTGTGGAGTGACAGCCATTTACCACCACCCTCTGTGTCCTGCCACCCAGCCAGTTACCTACCCACCACACTACTGTCCTGTCCACACCCATATTCCCAGTTTGTGCAATAGTCTTCTATGTGGCACAGTGTCAAAGGCCTTGCTGAAGTCCAGATAGGCCATGTCCACTGCCCTCCTCTGATCCACCTCTGTAGTCACCCAGTCAAAAAATTCAATGAGGTTATTCTGTCATGACCTCCCCCTGGTGAAACCATGCTGTCTTGGGTCCTGTAGTCCATTGACAACCAGATGTTCCACCAATATCTCCTTCACTAGTGCTTCCATGATCTTCCCCACTACCGAGGTGAGGCTGACTGGTCTGTAGTTCCCCGCTTCCTCTTTGTTCCTACTTTTGTATAAGGGGACAACATCTGCTATCCTCCAGTCTTTGGGTACCTCCCCTGTTTCCAGTGATCGGCTAAACAGGATAGCCAGAGGTTCAGCCACCACCTCTCTTAGTTCTTTAAGGACCCTGGGGTGCACCCCATCTGGCCCCATTGCTTTATCAACTCTTATTACTTCCAGTTCCTTCAGGACCCTTTCTTGTGTAAAGGGACTTGTGTCCATTTCTGCACCATTCTCACCCCTTGTACTCCGTTCAGACCCATTACCCTCCTCTTCCTCAGTAAAGGCTGAGCAGAAATACCTGTTCAGTACGTCAGCTTTACTGGTGTCATCCTCCACACAGCCCCCATCCTCCCCCTTCAGTCTCACTATCCTTCCCTTTGCCTTTCTTTTTTCACTTATCTATCTGTAAAAGGTTTTGTCCCCTCTACCCACTGATTTTGCAATGTGTTCTTCTGTCTGAGCTTTGGCTTCCCTTATTGACCTCCCTGCCTCACTTTGCTTCTCCTGGTACTTCTCCTTATCTCCTTTTGCCTGTGTCTTTTTGTATTGCCTGAATGCAATCTTTTTGGATTTCACTTTCTTTGCTACCTCTTTGGAAAACCATAATGGTCTCCTCTTCCTTTTCCTCTTGCTAACCTGCTTAATACATAATTCTGTTGCTCTTGTAATCCCCATTTTAAATACAGCCCACTGTTCCTCAACCCCTGATTCCTGCCCCATTCCCCTTAATGCCTCTTTCAAGTATCTCCCCATTTTCCCAAAGTCTGCCCCCCTAAAATCCAGGATATGTGTTTTTGTGTGGTTTGGTTCTGCTCTTTCTGTGATTTCAAACCACAGTGACTGGTGGTCACTGTTCCTCAGGTGCTCCCCCACTGTTACCCCCATCACACTGTCCCTGTTTGTGAGCACAAGGTCCAGTATTGCCTTCTGCCGAGTTGGATCCATGACCAGTTGCTTGAGGAAGGCACCCTGAAGAGTCCAGGATAAATCTGCTCTAGTTGATGCTGCTGCTGGGATGCTCCAGTCCATGTCTGGAATATTGAAGTCTCCAACCAGTACTACCTCACCCTTGTCTGCCATCCTTTGGATAGCGAGCATCAGCTCCCTATTTGTTTCTTCCTCCCTCCTGGGCTGGTGGTCTATAGACCACATCTGTGCAGATGACTGGCCCCATTTTCCTTTCCAGCTTAACCCACAGTATCTCTCCCCCATTTTGTTCCTCCTGGATCTCTGTGGCCTTTATGTCATTTTTCACATACAGTGCCACTTTTCCTCCCTTCCTGCCTGCCCTGTTTCTTCTGAATATGTTGTAGCCAGGTATGGCCAACTCCCAGTCATGGTTATCATTACACCAGGTTTCAGTGATGGCCACAATGTCCAAGTCTAACTGCACCATGACAGCCTCCAGATCTTCCATCTTGTTGCTAAGGCTCCTGGCATTTGCACACATGGCTTTCCATGATTTGACCTCCTTAGACTGTTTTGCTGTTCTACTCCAGCCCCTTCCTTGGTTGTCCTTTATCCCTGGTTCTCCTTGCTGTCTGCCCTTCTGCTGAATTTTGCCCCTTATCTGCCTATCCACCTCTTGGGCGCCAATCTCCATCTTTTGCACACTGCTTTGTAGAGACAGCAACTCCTCTGGTTCACTGGTTCCACTGCTAGCTGTGGGGGGTGAGCAAGTAGGTACCCTCCTTGCTGGCCTGCCACCCCCCTTTGCTAGTTTAAATGCTTGTCAATGTAGCATTTAAACTTATCATTGAGTGCTTGGATTCCCCTCCAGGATGGATGCAGGCCGTCAGGCTTGAACAAACCTCCATCCCTCCAGGTGGATCCTCAGTCACCAATGAATCCAAACCCTTCCTCACAGCACCAGTTCTTCAACCATGAGTTAAAGTTCCTGGTGCATGCACCCCTATGCTCTCCCTTGCCTCTCACAGGTAGTACTTCTGAGAAAGTGACAGAAATAGCTACTTGCTTGAGACCCCTCCTCAATTTCCTAAACTCTTCCCGAACTTCCTTTGGCTCCCCATTTGCCAGGTCATTAGTACCTAGGTGGATAATGACATCCAGCTCACCCTCCCATCTTGCCTTCCCAGTGATCCCCAGGATCTTTCTTCCATCCATCCATGCCGTGGCACCTGGTAAGCACCTCACCTCCCTGTCCTCCCCCTCCTATGTTCCTAGCTGGATCCCTCTTATGATGGAGTCCCCCACCAGGATTCGCTTCCTTCTCCTCTGGGGTTCACTTCTTTCCCCGCTGAGGTCCCCTCCTTGGCTATCCTCCACATTCTTTCCTTCCACTTCTCTGGGTACCTCTATTTGGTTGTCCCCGTTTGCCAGTGTGGCATATGAGTTCTTGAGTGACTCCTATAAGTCCAGGCACACTCTAATTACTACTGTTAAAAGACTGATTACACGTATAATCAACTCTTCCCTCTCCTCTTTTTCTACCCCCATATCTGCCCTTCCACATTCCTTTGACCCTGGTTCCAGCTCTAAATTCTCCATACTGTATCACTATATATCTTTTTATATTAGGTTTTACTTGTGTTCAGTGCACCTGTTATGTATATTTCTTTACTTTTATAAAAAATTGTGTCCTACACAAAACAAGCTGTATCTTCTGTTCCAAACATATACTACTGTCAGAGCTACCTGCTGATACTTTGTATATACTGTATTATTGTATCTCACTTTATTTGTATTATTACTATTTTCTTGTGCATTGCATCCCATGTATATTGTCCCTTGTTCCTTGTTAACAAACCCAGGTCCACCTCGAAAATGAGCTTGTTCAACAGTGATCGCCTGGTTAAATAAATAAAGACTAAATAAATAAAGACTACAAGGGAACATAACACATTGATTAGACCATATCTTCACCTTTCTAAGGACCTTCTTGACCCACTAACCATATGCTCCAACTATTCCAATTTTCCTTATGTTTCTCTTCTAGAAGGTTCAGTTTTGCTGTCAACAATTCCATGTCATGTACGGTTGTATCTTTGAAATTCTCCCCAGCCACACTTCTTTAGTGGGCACATTTGCTGTAAGCCAGTGTGCTGCTATGCATTTAAATGCCGTTACCATACAAATTAAGACCAGTTTTCTGGTACCTGGGGTTAACTTTGCAGTACTTGGCAGGCCCAACACGTACTCTGTAACTCTAATGGTATAATTACATCTTGCATTATTTCTTGTACTATTCTCTGAAACGGTGCTATCATGAGGCACTGCCAAAAATATGCCAGTGATTGCCCACCTCCCCCAGATAGTCCCCAGCATCTGTCTGTATTGCTGGCTTGATAGTGTTTTGTGATGGATGGTGTTCAGAAAAACTGCACCAGCACTCTCCAGTAGAACTCTCTCCATGGGGGGAACAGCTAATATTTTTCCTAGTCAAACTATCTCTTGTTGGGAGCTGCAATACTGAACATAGGATTTGCAAGGAAGCGAGTTGTGCTCACAACAGAGGGAGGGGAACCTTTCAATTGTCTTTGCTTTGTAGCAGATATACTGCAGGTGGAGGCTGCTTCTAACTGAAAGGTGAAATAAGGAATTTACAATTATCAGGAAAAGACAGTCTTGTTACAATTCTTAAGATTTTCAGTGCAGGAAGATTTTAAACTCTAGGCGAAAACATTTGTCACAAATCCTGAAATAAGTGCAGGTACAGGTTGTGTATTTGACCCAGACAGTAAACTGTTTTCTGTGTCTATCTTTGTTTGCCTTAAAGGCAATTCCAAACTTTCTCAGGAAGTGATTACATCACAGTGATTTAATCAGCCAATAGCTTGGGTAACAGACCTGAGAACAGTATTATAAGCAAGTGTTTATAGCAAACTCATCAGAACAGCTAATATTTTTCCTAGTCAAACTATCTCTTGTTGGGGCTGCAATACTGAACATAGGATTTTGCAGAAAGCGAGTTGTGCTCACAACAGAGGAGAGAACCTTTCAATTGTCTTTGCTTTGTAGCAGATATACTGCAGGTGGAGGCTGCTTCTAACTGAAAGGTGAAATAAGCAATTTACAATTATCAGGAAAAGACAGTCTTGTTACAATTCTTAAGATTTTCAGTGCAGGAAGAGTTCAAAGCACAGCTCACTTTTTTTGAGGCTGACTGCTTTCAGAGCACAAACCACCAGGCTGTTTTGGGGCTGGGGAGGTTTACCTGTGTCTGACTTGGATGTCTGGATTTTTCTCTGTTTGATTAGCAGGGGATTTTCTCTGTCAAATTGTTGTGTATAGTATCTTGCAGACAGGAAGACACTCACCGCAGCGGAGGGTCAGAGCTCTTACCTGATTGTTTTGTGAGGGCACAGTTTAGGCCCAGCCCCTTCCCACCCCTCACCTCACCCACCCCTGGAAATAGTTCCTTTATACCTGGGGTTCTGACATCATTTCCTCAAGAGTGCAAGGTGCATATCAATGTCATATCCTCTCTAGCACACAGCACTGAAAATATCACATACACATTGTATAATATATATATATTCTATATAACAAACCAATCACTCACACAAGCACACACAAAAAAAGAAAAAAAAAGTACATAGTCATGTGGGGAGTAGTGCAATGTAATGGCTGTGGGGCAGCAGTCTTCCAGGAGTCTTTCTGGGGCTGAGATGCTGCCCTTTTTGCAGACAACTCTCTGCCCTGAGGGAGGAAGTTGCCCGTCTTCAGGCCACACTGGACAGCAGTAGAAAACCTTCCCCAGGCCAGACTGGATGGTAGGAAGGAACCCCCATCCAGGGAGCACCAGAGCCACCACCACTACCTCAGAGGTTGCAAAGAAAGCACAGCAGTTGGACCACTGTGGGCTCAGGGAGGGTGAGGAGGGTGGAACAGAGGCACACCCAGTCAGTTGTTCCACCTCCACAATCCATACCTACCATTCTGGGAGCACAGCTCCCCCATGGATGCACCCACGGAGGAGATGTGAAGGCTGAGGACACCTGTCACAAGGGAGGCCTACAGGAAGGAGGCAGAGGATGCCACAAGGAAAGGAAGCAGCTCCTGGTGGGGGACTCAATTATTAGGGGGATAGAACTGGGGGGAGCAGGGAAAACTGAAGTAAAGTGCCTGCCTGGTGCCATGGCTTATAGGGACAGGAAGCACATCCTCAGGATCATGAGAACAGCTGCACGGGAGTCTGGGCTGGATGTCATTGTCCACCTAGGGACAAATGACTTGGCTCAACATGAGCTCAGAGCACTGCAGAAGGACTTTGTAGAACTGGGGAGAGGCCTAAGACAAGTAGCACACACAGTATCCTTCTCAGAGGTGCTGCCTGTAAATGGCATGAGTGAGGCAAGGGTACTTTGCACCATGCAGTTTAATGAGTGGTTGGAAAAATGGTGTGGAGCACAGGGGTTTGGCTTCATTGGGGACTGGGGTTCCACCTGGAGGGACACCAGCCTATACTGGCAGGATGGTCTGCATCTGTCCAGGAAGGGAACAAGTCTTTCGAGCAATCGGTTTAAATGCTTCATTGGCAAGCTTTTAAACTAGTCAAGGGGGGAGGCACTGATAAGCAGCAGAAAAATCCCAGCCTCTCCCTACAAAACAGGGTACTAAATGGGAAAAAGACCGAGGTAGAAAGGTCAGTGGGGGATGCTGCAACAGAAAGTAAAGCCATCAAAAAATGGAGAGCAATGAGTACCAATGCCCGTAGTCTGAGTAACAAGCTTCCTGAATTAGTGGCCTTGATGGAGGAGGAACATCTGGATATCGTGGCAGTCACAGAAACATGGTACACAAAACCATGACTGGGATGTAAACATACCAGGATACACTATCTACAGGAGGACAGGGAGGGTAAAGAGGGAGGAGGTAGCTCTTTACATAAGGAAGAATCAAGCAACAGAACAAAAGGGTAACAGGGAGGAGAAGAAGCACTGTGGGTAAATTTGAAGAACGGCAATGGCACCACAATCCACACAGGGTTGTATACAGACCCCTTCTCAGGGGAGGAAATGGACAAGGAAATGATAGAAAGTATACTTAGTATGGCAGAAAAAGGGGAGATATTGCTGATGGGTGATCTGAATATGCCAGATGTTAACTGGAGTGCAGTTGCAGCAGCCACTTCTAAGAGTGGGGTTATTCTAGATGTCTTACAGGGGGCATGCCTTAGACAACTAGTATTGGAGCCCACTCAAGAGGGAGCAATCTTAGACCTGGTTCTCTCAAATGGAGATGAAGAGAGGATCACAGATGTAGAAGTGGGTAGCCATCTGGGAACTAGCGACCATCGAACAGTATGGTTCACAATAAACACAGCAATAGAGTCAAGCCATACAAAGACAAAGGTACTGGATTTTAGGAGGGCTGACTTTGTCAAAATGGGTGAGTGCCTAGGAATGCACTAGCAAATGGGCAGGAAGGAGGGTGGAAGAACAATGGGAATAATAAAACTGCCATCACAGAGGTAACAAGCGTTTGTGTAAAGCAAATAAACAAAAGCGAAGGAGGTAAGAAACCACTATGGTTCTCAAAGGAAGTGGCAGTAAAGGTTCAAGAAAAAAGAAAGCATTCAGGAAGTACAAGGAATCACAGAAGGAACAGGACAGAGAACTGTATCAGTTAAAGCAAAAGGCTGGGAAGGCAGTCAGAACAGCAAAGGCCCAAACCGAGGAAAAGATAGCCAACTCAGTTAAGAAGGGGATAAAACCTTTTATAGGTACATCAGGGGCGAAAAAGACCAAGGGAGGGATAGTGAGGCTTAATAAAGGGGAGGAGGGTGGGCAGAGGGTGACTGTGAAAAGGCAGAGATACTAAACAAATATTTTTGCTCAGTATTTACAAAGGAAGAGGGTACCTAAAACAAACAGTAGAAACACTCTGGATACAGAAGTTGATACCAGCCATTTACAGAAGAAAGGGTTCTGAAAGAACTCTTAAAACTGAAGGTGGACAAAGCAATGGGGCCTGATAGGATTCATCCCAGAATTCTAAAAGAACTAAGGGTAGAACTAGTGACACCACTGACTACCTCTTTAACAAATCATGGGAGGATGGGGTGGTACCGAGGACTGGAGGAGGGCAGATGTGATTCCCTTCACAAAAGTGGGAGCAAGGCAGAAGCAGAAACTACAGACCTGTTAGTTTAACCTCAGTGGTAGGGAAAATGATGGAATCACTTCTGAAGGAAAGAATTGTTGAGTATCTAGAGGCCAGAGGGCACAGGACCCAAGGCAGCATGGATTCTAGCGGGAAGGTCATGCCAGACAAATCTGATAGATTTCTTTGACTGGGTGACCAAAGTAGTTGATCAGGGAGGGCTGTGGACATGGCCTACCTAGACTTTAGCAAGGCATTTGACACAGTCCCACACAAAAGATTAATATACAAGTTAGCCAGCCTGGGAGTGGGTCCCAAGATGACAGCCTGGGTAAAGAATTGGCTGGAGAATAGGACACAGAGAGTAATAGTAAATGGGTCACTCTGAAAAAGGGGTTAGTAGTTGGGTACCGCGAGGTTCAGTATTAGGACGGTCCTCTTCAATGTCTTTATAAGCGACATTGCAGAGGACTGGAAGAAAATATGTCTCTTTGCAGATGACACAAAGATCTGCAACAGAGTTGATGACAAGGTGGAGTGGAAAGGATGAGAAGGGACTTGGCAAGGTTAGAGGAATGGTCAAATGTGGCAGCTTAGATTCAATGCTAAGAAGTGCAAGGTAATGCACCTGGGAAACAAAAACCCAGGGAAGAGTACAAATGGGGATGAGATACTAACAACAACAAAAATGGAAAGGGACCTGGGGTAGTCATATCAGATGACCTAAAGGTGGGCAAGCAATGTGAGAGGGCAGCAAGGAGGCTGGGGGATACTGGGATGCATAGGAAGAGGCATCACCAGTAGAAAACAGGAAGTTATTATCCCTCTGTACAGACAGTTAGTGAGACCCCATCTGGAGTACTGCGTGCAGTTCTGAAACCAATCTCCGCCAAAGACATAGACAGGATGGAAGCTGTCCAGAGGAGCAACTAAAATGGTGCAGGGTCTGCCAGAAGACATATGAAGAGAGACTAAAGGAGCTTAATATGTATAGCCTCGAGGAAAGGAGGGAGAGGGAGACATGATAGAAACTTTCAAGTACCTCAAGGAATCAACAAAGTCCAAGAGGGTAGCATCTTTCAAAAAGAGGTGTGCAAGAACAAGGGGCACAATTTGAAGATAGAAGGGGCGGCTCAGAGGTAATTTAAGGAGTATTTTTCACAGAGAGGTTGTGGATGTATGGAGCAGCCTTCCAGAGGAGGTTGTGGAGTCAAAACAGTGGTGGAATTCAAGCATGCATGGGACAGTCATAAGGCAATTCTAGGGGGTGGGGGTAGGAAGAAGTAGGCTGCTGGTTAACTAGGACCTGCAGCTTATCCATCAGGTAGGGAAATGGGCAGACTGGGTGGGCCAAGTGGTCCTTATCTGCCGTCAAATTCTATGTTTCTATGATGAGGTAATCTTCCAGTTTTTCTTTAGTCTAACCTCCCAATCCTTATCCTGAATTATCAAACCTGTTTCCTTCTCCCAGACCACTTTTATTTGGTGTAATGAGCTTCTCTGATGATTCTGTGATAATGTATAAATACCTGAGATATATCTTTGGGGATCCTTTAGCTTTACTACACAGTAGATATATATACTCTTCCCAGTTGGACATGGGCCTATTTAATTTCTCCATGTCCTCTGGTGTATTAATAAAGTGCCTAACTTGTATGTATCTCAGAAATTCTGAGTTACTCCACGTAAATGGTTCTCTTGCCCTACTAAATGTAATGCACTGATCTTGCTCCAGGGTCTGTGTAAACCTGGTCGCCCCTCTACCCTCCCACATTGCATATCTTCTGTCCAACCAGGGTTGCATTAAATCTAATTCATATCTTATTAGTGATAGGGGGCCTAGTATCTCAGGTGCATTGGGTGTCTTATGCACCTTTTATAGGATTCTCCAATTGTGACTCACCCACCTGTTCCTAATGGTGGATATGACCTCAGGTGCAGTTGATGTTAGTGCCAGAATAAACAAGGGCTGTCTTCCAGCTGCCTCATTCTCCATTATATACCACCCTGAGTCCACACACTGCTTTGCCCACATACAGACTGTGGCTAATTGTGCAGCTATATAATATGTATAGCACTTCTAATTTGGCAAATCTGGACTTGGAGGCACCATGGAGAAAGATGTCCACAAAGTCAAAAGAAGAGAATATCATAGGTTGGATTATTATTCTTCTTCCTCCTCTTCTCCTTCTCCTTCTTCTTTCTATCTCTCTCTCTCCCCCTCCCTCTGCAGTCATTTAGCACATACCTCTCAACCTCTTGACTCATAAATCAGGGACAAGGCTTAAAAAAAGGGACAAAGGACCAAAATCAGGGACACATCTTCAAAATTAGAGCTATCCACCCAGAAAGCTGCTAGAATATAGGGCTTTGTGCAAAATGCATTTTCTAAAGAAGAACAAGTCTTTAATTTTAATGCTTGACTTTGTTTTGTGCTTACAGTCCCCACTGTTTAGCCACAAAAACACAAATTTTAGGAGGGTCAGAGTCAAATTTTGAGGCAAAATCAGGGAAGTCCCTGAAAATCAGGGACACTTGATAGGTATGATTTAGCAGCAAGGATTTTTTTTTTTCTAAACAAGGTAGCTACTCTTTAAGCCTAGGCTACTAAAGTGTTTGTCAATGTGGGTGTTCCCTGTGAGGAGTCAGTCAACCCAGAAATCCAAATATTTGTATTCGCTAACCACTTCCAAAGAGGATCTGTGTAGGGCAGCAATGGCTAGAAGGGCAGAGCTGCATAACTCTTCAGTCATAAGCCGACCCAAATACCATAGCTTTGGTAACTTTCACATTAAAGACAGTCTTCAGTCAAGGAGAAAAGATCACAGGTCATGAAATCCCTTTTGGAGAGTGGTCTGCACAGTAGGGATGTTGGCTCTAGAGGTATGCAGCACAGTATCATCTGCATACAGCTGGTAGTTCACCCCTCCAACATGCTGGCCCACATATGTTGTATATAAAGAGAACAGTAAAGGACCAAGAACTGAGCATTATGGTACACCTTTAGTGACTTGGATAGGGCTGGACTTGGCACTGTGTATCTGCTCTGTTTGTGGTTAGTAAGATAACTGCAGAACCAGCTGGCAGCCTCTAAGCGCATGTGCAGCTTAGCTTGTCTGGTCACTAGCATTCTGTAGTCTACAATGTCAAAGGCCTTTGATAAGTTGACAAAGATGGTGGTAATATATTTTTCTCAGTCTATGGCCAAACTGATGTTATTGAGTACCATGGTCCCAGTAGTGACTGTGCTGTGGCCTGTTCTGAAACTTGACTGGTACTTATTGAGTAGTATACGAATATACAAACATACAAAGAAGACAGTAGAAGAAGACCATTTGGTCTGTCAAGTCTATGTGTATTGCAGGGTCCAAAGCTTGAGCTAATGTCCCTGTCTTCCCTCCCCACTTCTCCCATCCTCTCTACCCATGATCTTTACCTTCCCCCTATGTCTATCCCAGCCTCTCTTAAAGCTATCCACTGCCTTCAACAAGATGATCTGTTCCGGCAGCAATTGTCTACCACCCTCTCTGTGAAGAAGTGCTTCCTGACCTCCCTCCTAAACCTCCTTCCCTCCAGCTTAAGACTGTGTCCCCTCATGTTATGGTTGCCACTCAGCTTAAAGAGACTCTCCTTATTGATCTTATTTATTCCTTTAAAGTACTTGAAGGTCCCAAACATGTCTCTTCTCTCTCTCTCTCTCTCTCCTGAATTCCAGGGAGTACAGGTTCAGTGTCCTCAATCTCTCCTCATAGGCCTTACCCTGCTGATCTGCTGTCATCTTTGTAGCCCTTCTCTGGACCTTCTCCAGCAAGTTAATGTCCTTTTTAAGGTGTGGGCACCAATACTGAACTCCATACTCTAGATGCGACCTTACCAGTGACCTGTACAAGGGCATTATAACCTCCTGTCTCCTACTACTGATCCCCCTAGATATGCATCCCAGCATCTTGTTTGCCTTTGCTGCTGCTTTCTTGCACTGTGTGGAGTGCTTCAGGTCACTAGTGATCATCACTCCCAGGTCCTTCTCCTCCTCTGATGCAGATATTCGGACTCCACCCAGGTAGTGCTCTGTTCTGGTATTCTTGGCTCCACTATGTATAACTTTGCATTTCTTGGCATTGAAGCCAAGCTGCCAGATCCTGAACCACTTCCCCAGCTTTTCCAGATCTTTCTGTAGGTCCTGTATCCCTTCAGCTGTGTCCACTCTTGCACAGAGTTTGGTGTTATTTGTGACTAGGCATATTTTGCCCTTAATGCCATCTCCAGTGTCACTGACGAAGTCATTGAACAACACTGACCCCAGGACCAAGCCCTGTGGGACCCCACTGGTTACATCTCTAGTGTCAGATAACTCTCCCCCAACAACCACCCTCTGGGTTCTGTCTCTCAGTCAGTTTTCTATGCATCTGGCCATCTTTTCCCCAACTCTGAGATCCACCAACTTCCTGATCAACCTTTTGTAGGGCACATAGTCAAAGACCTTGCTGAAAGCAAGATACAGGATGTCTACCACTTGGCCCCTGTCTACTGTCTTAGTGACACAGTCAAAGAAGTCAATCTGATTAATTTGACATGATCCCCCCCACCCCATGAACCCATGCTGCCTCACATCCTGAAGACCATGATCCTCTGGATAGTCCACCAACCTTTCCTTTAGTATCGTTATCTAAAGTCAAGGGAGTGCTTCAAGCAGACTTCGCACAATTTGAGCATAATCTAATAAAGGCAAAGCTTCTGCTCAATGCTAAGAAGACTAAAGCGATGATATTCTCCCGCAGTGCTGTCACAGGCACCCCCAATACCCTTGCCCAAGACTTCATTGTCACCACGCTAAACGAGCCTCTGGAAGTTGTAACCAAATTTAAATATCTGGGTATCTGGATCAACAATAAATTATCTTTCAATGACCACGTCGAAGATGTCTGTAGAAGGTTAAAAAGCAAGGTTGGGTTTCTTCTACAGAAATAGGCCCCTTTCCCCCTTGAAACTCGAAACAAGCATGCAGGCCACTTTTCTCCCCGACTCGACTATGGCGATGTAATCTATTCCTCCACCACTCTTGCAAATCTAAGTAAACTGGACATCCTTTATCACCGTGCGTCACGGTTCATTACCAACTCCCCTTACCGTTCGCACCACTGTGACTTATATGCAGCTGTTGGTTGAACATCTCTTACTACTAGACGCCTGCTTCATGGTGGGCTATGGACTCTTAAACTGCTCCTGCAGAAATTGCCAAGCTATCTCTCTTCCCTTATTAGTATCTCACATAGTGCATACTCGTTAAGAAAATCTGACTTTATTATGCTTGACATACCAAGGACGCGGACCTCCTTTGGTAAGCGTGCTAGTGCATATGCCTTTCCCTCCATTTGGAACCAATTACAAACCGTACTGAAACTAACTAGCACAGTTTCAATAAACTTCTACAAATCGCTAAGTTCAGCCAAAATAAGAGACACCTGTAACTGTCATTAAGTCTCTTCCTTCCCCATGTGTGCCATATTTATCCACTGGTAAGGTATAATTGCTTTGTCATATTAACTGCTTTCCCTTCCCCTTCTACTCCTGGCTTTATCTATGCTTATGCTCCACTGCTACTCTATCAAATCACTCCTCCCCCTTATATCAGTTGTAGTCTGTTGTTTGTTCTAGCTGCCAAAATATATGTATTGCACACACCAGTCATCATGTTTCATTTATCAGTATGCAACCTGTAAGTCGCTTCCCTGTCTCATATTAATGTTTACCACCTGCGGTCACCCTATGTGGTACCCTTGTATGTATATTCAACCTGTATCATGTAACGTGCATTTCATGTATATACTGTTATTACCTATCTATGTTTGTACTTTAAGTGTTTATGTCACAGGACCTCCTTGTGAATGAGCTTGCTCAATGGAGTTTTCCTGCAATAAACTTGAACTTGAACTAGTATGGTCTCCATGAGCTTGCCCACAATGGAGGTCAGACTAAATAGTCTATAATTCCCTTTGTCATCCTTGGTACCACTTGTGTGGAGCAATACTACAAGTGCTGTTCTCTAGTCCTGCAGTACCACATCTGACTTTAGTGAACTATTAAATAGGCCTGCCAGTGACCCTGACAGCTCCTCAGTCAGTTCCTTTAGTACCTTTGGATGTACTCTGTTCAGACCTGGTGATTTGTTCACCTTTAATGCCAGCAGCCCCTCCCTCACTCTATCCTCCTCTATCACTACATCTGTGTTCCCATCCCCCCACTCCTCTTTTTTTCCCTCCTGAAGGTACTGGTCCATCCTTATCCCTGGTGAAGACAAAACATAAGTAGTCATTTAGTATCTCTGCTTTTCCCCCATTATCCTCCACTCACTCCACCCCTTTCTTAAGCCTAACAATCCCTTCCTTCTTGTTCCTTTTCTCACGTATATATCGAAAGAAAGCCTTCTCCACCTTCTTAATTCATTCAGCTATCTGCAGCTCCTTCTGTGCATTTGATCTCCGGACTTCCTTACCTGACTCACTAGCCAACTATAGGTAATTTTCCCGTATATATCCCGATGTCTACATGTCGGCAGCGGAGTCCCCTACAGCCACAATAGTGCCACATCACTCTAGAGAACCCGCTGGCACTGTTTTTAGGGAGTCCTGCACCCCCCCGACTCAGCTCTGACTCGGAGTTCAGATTTCTAAGGGGGGGGTTAACACACTTGTTACTTTTGCAAACCAACAGCCGACTGCAAAATGCAGTCGACCTGTCAGTTTCACTATTGGGTTGTTCAACAAATATTTTGTCAACGACCCATCGTAGATCCATTTTCCCAATCCACCACTCTATTGGTCTTCCTGAATTTTCTATAGGCCAACCTCTTTTGCCTTACTGCCTGGGCAACCCCAGAACTGAACCAGCTGGGTGCTTTGACCTTTGTGTTCTTCCCCTGAGCCTAACGCACTCATCTGTGGCAACCCGTATTCCTTCCTTAATGATGGACCACCTTTGGTGCACCCCCATATCTGCTCTGATGCCTACCAGATGGTTATTTAGCACTTCACTCATTTTCTGCTCTCCTGAAATCCAAAATGTTGGTCTTAGTCAGGATGATTTCCATGCCCATATCCAACTGGACCCACACTGTGCAATGGTCACTTCCACCCAGTGGCTCCATGGTCATTATTTCCTGTATTTGCTCCCCATTTGTGAGCACCAGATCAAAAATTGCCTCAGGTCTTGTTGGTTCAGTGATATCCTGAGTCAGGAACTCACTCTGCGGTCCTTCCAGGATCACCTGACTCCTAGCACTTGTTGTGGATGGTATGCTCCAGTCCACCTTGGGCAGGGTGAAGTCCCCTATAATTACCACCTCTCCTTTCCCCACAACTTCCAATATTTGTGAGTTCAGTTCAAGATTATGTTCAGGCATTTGATGATGTGATTATGTTGTATGTGTGTTTTAGTACTTTGAAGACCACAGCTAGGAGGGAGCTGCAGTAAGCCTGAAAATGTTTAGTTTGTCCCGGTTGCCTTCTTTATGGATGGGGACCATGCTGGTAGCTTTTAAGCCAGAAGGAACATAAGATAGCTCTAAGGAACAGCTGAAGAGGTAGGTCAGAAGTGTGAAAATTTCTGTGGTAGCAAGGTTCAGCATTTTGGTGTCCAGACCATCTGGACCACAGCATTGTCTGTCTTTTAAGTGGAGCAGTTGGTCCAGGATGTCTGAGGGCTCATTTGTAGAGCACACAAAGTGTTGCTAGGGCAGCTCTGGTGTCATGAGTTGGTGTGGTTGTTTCAATTATCAAGTGGACTTCTATTTCAATTTGTACTGTTCTGTTTACCTGTATGTTACTTTTTAACCCCGGGTCGCCCCTGAAAAAGGGACCTTCGGGGCCCAGTGGGCTTACCCGGTCAACAAAATTCAATAAATAGATAATTTATTCATTTATTTATTTATTAGACAAGTCATATTTACAACCTTTGAGTCATGGACTCATTTTGTATTTTTTTTTTTTATTTATTGTGCTTTTTGCTCCACTACTAATGACCCGACACCTCAGCCTGGTCATGGACCCTGCCTCCACCTTCACATTAGACCACAACCTCTTCCATACCCCCTGGCTTGCCCCCCAGGGTGGGGTGTGATGCTGCCCCAGTACAGTGCCACAAACTGGGACTAGGTCCAAGGGTCAGACCCTTGAGGTTGATGAAGGCCAGGGCAGGCTTCATCTAGGGTTGTTCATGGGAGATTTTTTTATAGACTGTACATGGGGGACGGGAAGATGTAATGACGTCCAGCATCTGTATCCCCTTCAAGTCACTTCTGAATGCCAGTTGCTGCGGTACCGCTGGCCTCCATCAGGGGTCAGTCAAGCATCGGACATTTGCCCAGCCCTCCCCCCAGAGAAAGAGATCAGTCCCTGGGATGCTCGATCCTTCTCCCCCTGGCTGGCCCTCCTATGACTCGGGTCTGTTCCTGAACCCAGGTCGCTGGGGTCGCAAGTGGAATTCCAACTGCTGCACTGACGGGCCAGCATGAGTCATTGACTCATTTACAAAGGCACCTCATCTCAAGGGGGGTAGACAGAGTTACATAGTGTGGTTACAACAGTGAGAACAGTACAGGTGCAGAACATTAAACACAGAGTACACATAGGTTACATAATAATGTTACTTATAATAGGTTACAGTTATTTATGATGTCCACATTAAGAGCATTGGCAGCAGTAACAAAGTGGATGTTTAAGCAATTGGCCATGTCTTGGAGCAAGTAGCACAGAGGTGAAACAAAATATAGAGTTTCAGGAATGCTTCACATTTTGGGGCCCTTCAAACCAATAGTAGTAGTAGTAGTAATATAGTTTATTCAGGACAATGCCATGAAATGGATAAAACATCATTGAGTGAACTCATTTTCAAGGTGATCCAAATGTACAGTTATACTGTTACCTTTCACACATTCACATACTTAAATAGTATTTACAAAAATACAAATAAACAGATTACATATAATCAATAAGTCCAACATCGGCATATAATCAATAAGACCGACATGCAATATAATAATATCTCGGATTTCTAAGTTATTGCTGATGAACAACACAGTGCAGGCACATAAGTTTGATTACTGAACCATGTCTTAATGTATTTATTTTTATTCAGTGTGGAAGAATCTCTTACTTTAATAGGGAGTAGATTCCAAACTACTGCACCCCTATATCTGATTGAAAATCTCCCTATGTCTAATTTAATTTTAGGTATGTTAAATTCTAAGCCAGTGGCTGACCTCAATCTTGATGGTATCGACCTGTGTAAAAAAAGGTCAGTAACATATTGAGGAACAGTCCCTTTCAAAAATTTTTCCATAACTAAAGAAATATGTAAGTCCCTCCTTTCACTCAGACTTAACCAATTTAATTTTTGGTGCATCACACAATGGTGCATTCTAGGGTGTGCATCCAAAACATAATGAGCCAACCTATTATAGACCGTATCAATGGAATTCAATAATGTTCCAGTAGCCCCTACATATAAAATATCCCCATAGACTATAAATTGAATAATTGTACTATTAACCAGCTTAATTCTCGATTCAGTATCTAAATAACTTTTCACCCTATGCAGTGCTCCAATTTTTTTATGAATATTCCCAACTAATAGTTGAATATGTGTATCCCATTTTAATTGTCTATCTAACCACATTCTTAGATATTTATAACATGATGTAGATTTTAATTCAGCTCCTGTTTTAGTTTTAATCTTTAAATCATAATCCTTGTGTTCACTAAACCTACTGAACAAAAGTGTTTGTGTCTTTTTCACATTTAATTTCAGAGACTGTAATTCAAAAAAGTTATGCATATCTGTGTGAAGGCTGCCTGTAACCTTTCCTGGACCAAGTCAATAGAATTCCCACTAACATAAATCACTGTGTCATCAGCTTAAAGATGAAAATCAATATCCATACCACAAAACCTAAGTTCATTGACATATACATTGAGAAGTAGTTGCCCCAGTATTGACCCCAGGGCACTCCAGATTGACCATATTTCAAGGAAGAATCTGAAGTGCCTAGTGATACAAACTGTTGCCTACCTAGAATGTAGGAGTTGAACCACTCCACAGCCTTTGGGGAGAGCTCCAGCTCCCCCAACCTAGATATAAGGATAGTATAGTTAAGCATATTGAGCACCTGTCACAAGCCCATGATCCAAGCTATCCTGTATATCCCCTAAAACCTTAACTAAAGCAGTCTGAGTAACATGATGAACTCTAAATCCAGATTGTCTACAATTAAGTCTATTCCCAGATTCAAAAAAATGGACAAGCTGGTGAGATAGCAAATGCTCAAAGATTTTTGAAATCTGGGATAAGAGTGAAATTGGTCAATAATTTCCAATATCTGTTTTTACACCTGATTTATGTATGGGAATTACCTTAGCTATTTTCTAATGGTCATGGTACTCTGCAATTCGAAGGGAAAGGTTAAATATATATGATAATGGATGAACAATAACTGGGGCTGCATACCGAAGAAACTTTGATGGTATTCCATCAAATCCAATGGATTTTTTTGTATCTAATTTCAAGAGTTCAAACTGTACATCCTCAGCAGAAATGTTCATAAAATTGAATTTGAAATCACCTTTTAGTAATTTGTATGTTATTGAAAAAGAGGCAGTTTTTGTAAAAGTGTTTGAATTTGAGAATTTTTGTTCCCCAAAGTTCCAGATTCAAGAAAAAATTCATTAAAAGTCTTAGCCACTGCATGGCTTGATGGAATATATTGATTATTAATTAAAAAATGTCCTTCATATATAGTTTTTTGAGTGCCCAATATCCCAGATAGTATACTCTAGAAAGCACCCTTATTTACTTTACAATCAGTGGATAGTTTTTTCTTAAAATACTCTTGTTTAGTTTCTCTGACTGCCTTACTATATGCATTGCGTGTTTGTCTGTATGCCAGCCAATTAAGTTCATTAGGTGCACGTTTTGCTTTATGCCAGCATTTATCTCTTTGTTGTTTTAGTTTATACATGTTTGAATTGTACCATTTTAAACTAGTGGTTTTTACTTTTGTCTTTACAATAGGCACATGATAGTTACAAACATGCATAAACTCCTGCAGAAAATAACTCCAAGCATCCGATGCACTAGGGATAAGATACAATCTGTTCCAATCAGTGCCTTCTATGTCTAGCATAAAGTTAACATAATCATATTTCCTAAAATTTCTCAGATGTATGTAACTAGGGTTTCAGCCAGTTACCCTCACTTTATTTCAAATAGCAAAAATAAATAAAAAAAGCCAGTGACAGTCTTCAAAAAATGATTGGGTTTGTTGGGGGTTGTTGGAGAGTGTACTAGCACTAATGGACCTTTTGGTTGCTCTTATGAGACTTACAAATATTTTTCTGGTTGCCCTGTATAGCTTTAACAGTGGGGAACTTCAAGCATGCATGGGATAAACATAGGGGTATATTAGGGGTATATTAGTGCAGAGACAGGGAAGAGGGAGGGTCACTGGAATCCAGATAGAATCTGCAGATGCAGAATAGGTAGGAAAGACTGGAGCAGACTGGGTAGGCCAAGCAATCCTTTTATGCTGACAAATTCTAGGTTTCTATGTTCCAGTCAGACTGGCTGTTGGAGCAAGGACCTTTGTGCCAGGCTCTGTCCCTAGTCTTCCTGAGGCTGGATAGGTCAGAGGAGACACAGGGCGCAGAGTGTAGTCTCACATTGTGACACTTGAGTGGGGCATGCTTGCTGCAGATCTCCCGGAGTTGGTAGACAACGAAAGACCACACATCATTCAGGTCAGGTATAAGCTCTAATCTGCTCCAGGTGATAACTGCCAGATCAAACATAAATCTGAGGATGCAGATTTTTAACATCTGTATTCGATCAGTTTAGGGGGCCAATGGTTATGCAGCTTCTCTCTCATGCAGTAGATGGCAGCATGATCACTGGCAAGGTTGGTAATATACAAGCTGCTGAGAACTCCGGGCTTCTATCTGTGAGAACAATATTCAGAGGGAAGAGGCATTTGGGTTTTGCAGATTGTTTCTAGTTATCTGGGACATTAGTTGATCAAGACCCATATATAAGGCCAGATGTTTTTTAATGTTAAATTTGTCTGGGCTAAACAGTCAATATTGAAGTCACCCAGGAGCAGGAGCAGGAGCTAATGGGATGCTGTTTTTTTTTTGCCAGAATGGGCCCAGCATGGACAAATTAGTAGCAGGGAATCTAGGAGGTCTGTAGTCATGAACAAGGATGATGCATTTGATGTTGGAGAAAGCTATCTCAGTTGGGAGAAGTTTTGCAGCAGTCAAAGAGAATGGCCTAGGGTAGCCTTTTAACTGGAAATTTAAATAGCAAATGAGCAGCCCTTCACCACTTTAGCCATTGTCTTGCCTGTAGAATTCATACTCATCAATGGTTAGCATGGTATTGGGAGTAATGTCTGATGGCCAGGTTTCTGAGAGTATTGGGAAGCAGAGATTGCTCACCACTATCCAGTCCTTAATGAGGTCTAGATTAGGAGCAGCACTCCTGACACTGACAAAGTGGAAAGAGATATCCTTGTATTATTTCATGCTTGCCAGGAGTCCATTAATGACAGGGCCAGGGTTGGCATTGATATTCTCATATAATAACAATCACAGGATCATAAAGGATCTAAGAGTGGCACTGGCTAAGGTATTAAAAGTGGGCATGAGATGGGAGCTTACAGAATGCCATCCATGTGCCAGATGCTTTTTACTGAAAGGTGATGGCAGTGCATTTTGTCTTCCTATAGCATTACAACTAAGTCTAGTCCTAGCCAATGAAATAGACTGAAGTTCAGGATGGTTTGGGAGGGGACAGGCAGGCTCAGGGAACTCTTCAAGTGCCTCGTTGATTGGGGTGGAGGTACAACTAGATTAAATTAGGTTAATGTGCACCCAAATAAGGACTTCAGCATAACTGAGGGGTTGGGTATTTGTCCATTAAAGTAACATTGGAACAAAAATGGGCAAAAAATTTGACCTTACTTATTTTCACTATACAGTGTGTGCCACTTATAGCATCCATGCTTATACTGGATGGCTGCTTATATTAGACAAAACCTGTTTTCCAGTAACCACTCCCCATAAGGATCCATCGTGAAACTGCTGGATATACCAGATTACAGATTCCTGCTATACTGGACACCTAAGGCCTAATAACACCTCCACAGATGCAATCAGGTAGCCTCCCTGACACTTCCAGTGGCAACTTGGCAGCAGCGGTGGAGGTGTTATTGGACCTCCTGTACCCTACCAGTCAACCACAGTTGTCTAGCCATTATCTAGCTAATGAGTTGGCAAGGTGACTTTGTCCTTTTCTCCCTTCTCTGCTCCATCCCTCCCAACAATCCATATCCATCAGATCCATCCGTTTGGTTGTGAAATAGAAAAAAAACCTTTTGTTGTACTGCTGACATTTTTTTTTTACTTAAGCCTGCTCTCCCCCACACAAAAATCTTGAGTGCTGCTGTTCTTGAAACGATGCAGAACACAGAGAGACTGCAGTTCAGAAACTTTGCGTTTTTACTCATGGAGCGTGTTAAACTGCCAGTCGGCTCTCTCTATAGATTTAAGTCACTCCCATTTCATAAAATATTGCAAAGTACAAAGACTGTTTAGGATACGAATTCCAGTTTCTAGGGCTGTGAGCGGAGCCAACAGCCCTATTGAGGGGATTATAGCTCTAAAAAAATAAGCTGATTATGGAACTCCCTTTTTGGACTTTTAGATGTATTCCTCCACAGCTACAAAATAGTGCACTCCGCCTCTGATTTTTGCTATTTGCTTTTTTATGTTAAAGGTATCTGAACGGAGGGGGGATGCTACTGGATTGTACCTCCAGACATTTCAAGATATTAACCAAAAAATAATGTAAACTTCTGTTTCTATCATCTATCCAGTGCAGTCTAATAGATTTATTCTATTTCTTTCAGCAACCTATGGGTTAACTCATTATCTGTTATACTGGAATTTACTGAAACTCTGAAACAATGACACGGTCTACAGTGTTAGATTACAGACAGTGCAGTTGCACCTTTATCTCTCTCATTCCTATGGGCATGACAGGTTCACACACACACACACACACACACACACACACACACACACCACAGCATGTACTCTGACTAAATAAATTCAAGAGAAAGTACAGTTACGTAAGAACTTACTGTAACAGTAGATCTTCGAGAGAGGTTCCTGCAGTAGGTCATAACATGTAGAACTGTGCCCAATGGTATCAGGACCGAATGGCAAACCATTTCCAGCAATGCCTGGTGGGGGACTGCCCACCCAACATTATGTGATGGACATCAGCATGACCCTATATAGTGGGAGGTCCCCACGCCCACCCTCCAGTTCTCCTGCCGGAGATCCAAGTTGGATGAGACAGGAAAAAGGATGAAATCCTGCAGCCCAAAACAGAAAGGCTGAATGAAATGCAAAAACTGGGGGAAGGAAGGAGTGAAAAATGTGACCTATTGCAGGAACCTCTCTCAAAGATCTACTGTTATGATAAGTTCTTATGTAACTGTACTACCTTACTTTGAGAGGATTCCTGCAGTTGGTCATAATATGTAGGAATGAATCCCAAGCAGTCACTCAGAGACAGAGACTGAGAGAGTCACGGGAGGAGGAACAACTGAAAGGACAGTACAGAACTGGCCTAGGACAGTAGGCCCTGCAGAACGGCGAGGTCAAACCTGGCCCTACGCCTAGAGGCAATGTCCAGACTGTAATGCTTTGTGAAGGTATGGTCTGAACTCCAGGTTGCTGCTGCACAAATCTCCACTGCAGAAACATTCCTCAAGAAGGCTGTAGATGCAACTATGCCTCTGGTAGGATGACCTCTGATTTCCCCAGGCAGAGGTTTATTGTGTTTCTGATAATAGAAGCGAATGCAGTTAGCAAGCTACTTATAGAGGCATTGTTTGGACACTGCCAACCCCAAGGATTTGGGGCAAAAGAAACGAAGAGCTGGTCCTCTTTATGAAGGTCCTTAGTCTGGTGGACGTAACATCTCAGAATCCTATGTACAGTACATCTAACATGTGAAGAAGAGCCTCACCTTTGTTCAAAGGAACAGAGTAATAAACTGGAACTTCAACCAACTGACTTAGGGTGAACTCAGAAACCACCTTGGGAAGAAACTTAAGATTTGTCTGCAGGACCACCCGGTCCTTGTGAAAAATCAACTAAGGCTCTTTAAACATCAGGGCTTGAAGCTTGGAAATTCTACAAGCAGAAGTAATAGCAACTAAACACAGTGCTTTCCAAGAAAGGTAGTGCAATTCGCAGTTCATTGTTGATTCAAAACGTGAGAGCGTAAGCTTCTCCAACACAAAACTTAAATCCCAAGGCAGAGTGGGTTTGCAGATGGGGGGTTTCAGGTGGAGAATCCCTTTCAGGAAGGTTTTGAAGATCTCAAGCTGCTCCACTGGTTTACCATCCACTAACACATGGTAGGCTGAAACAGCCGAAAGGCGTACTTTAAGTGAAGAGTAAGACAGGCCAGAATCAGACAAGTGAAGCAGATGATCCATGATATAAGGAGCTGAGCAAGTAAAGGGGTCCTAACCTTTGGAAGCTGCCCAAATGGAAAAGCGTTTTCATTTCATAGCATACGTGGATCTAGTGGAGGGTTTTCTAGCCTTCATCAGAACTTGAGCAACCCTGCTTGAGACTCCAAAGCAGGACCTGATTTTGTCTGAAAGAGCAGCACATGTAGACGCAGGGTCCTGAGTCCCAGATGCACAAGCCTGTCCTGGTCCTGTGTTAACAGGTTATGCTGGAGAGGAAGAGGAACTGGGGGTTCTGCTGAGAGCTGCTGCACGAGCGGAATCCAAATTTGCCTCAGCCAGAAGGGAGCAATCAGAATCATCTTGGCTCCCTCTGCCTGGAGCTTTAGAAGAACTCTCTGCAGAATGGGAATGGAGGGAATGCGTACAAAAATGTCCTTATCCAACAAAGCGACAACGCACCATGCCAGAAAGCACCATGCCCTGGAATGAGCAAGCAAAAGCTGGGAAGCTTTGCATTGGATGGGGAGGTGAACAGATCTAAGTCTGGTCAACCCCATCTCAGAAAGAGGGAGTCTGCTACGTACTGACTTAGTTCCCAATCGTGAGCAAAGGACAACACAGAAACATAGAATTTGATGGCAGATAAGGACCGCTTGGCCCACCTAGTCTGCCCATCCGGCTGAGGCTGTCTGCCAGGACATTGCAAATGCGTGGAACGTGAACAACTGAGAGAAACAAACCGTGATGGACTGCCCAGTTCCACACTCGCATCGCCTCCCTGCAAAGGGAGTTCGATCGAGTTCCTCTCTGCTTGTTGCTGTACCAAGCCACCGGCATGTTATCCCTCTGGATCAGCAGAGATCCCCTTGACAGGATGGACTGAAAGGTCTGAAGGGCATAAAAAAACTGTCCTCATCTCCAGAACATTAATGTGAAGTGACATCTCTAGCTGGGACCAAAAACCCTGAATCTGGTGGTCCCCCAAGTGATCCCCCCCAGCCCAGGTTGGAAGCATCCATAGTGAGGATCCCAAAAGGAGGGGGACTTCAGAAGGGAAGGCCCTGAGATAAATTTGAGGGATCCATCCACCAAAAGAGATCCCTCTTGACAGCACTGGAAACTAGAACCGGATGGTCCTGCTCATCCCGGTGCTGATCCCACTGGCCACGCAAGGTCCACTGGGTGATCCTTATATGCAACTTGGCATAGGGGACCATGGAGATAGAGGCTGTCATCAGGCCCAGGAGCCAAAACAATGTCCGGGTCAAGAGGATTCTGGAGAGGCCATCAAAGCAGCCTGCGCTCGAAGGACCTCCACCATCTCCGGAGGGAGGAAGGCTTTACATTGGACCATGTCACACACCGTTCCAATGAACTAAAGTTTCTGAGTGGGGAAAAGAATTGACTTGGGGCTGTTGACACTTATCCCCAGGTGAGAGAAAAAGTCCAATGTGAAAGAGAGGGCATCCAGACGACTGTCCCTAGATGAGGCCACCAGAAGCCAGTTGCTCAGGTAAGGGAATAATGCTATACTCCAGCGGTGTAAGGTCACTGCCACTACCACAAGGCACTTGGTGAAGATGTGAGGTGCCAAGGAAAGGCCAAAGGGGAGGGCTGTGAACTGGAAATGCTTCTCCTGGAAACAAAAGTGAAGGAAGTGGTGGTGGGCCTGGAACACCAGGATAGGCAGATAAGCGTCCTGCATGTCCAGTGCACACAGCCAATGGTCCTTCTGCAGAAGAGGCAGGAGGACTTGCAAAGTCAGCAAGCGAAACCTTTTCTACTTGACAAACAGACTCAGCCTGCTGAGGTCCAGAATGGGTCTGAGGTCGCCCGTCTTGGTCAGGACCAGGAAAAAGTGGGAGTAAAATCCTTTCTCCCATTGATGTAGTGGGACTGGTTCTATGGCCACGTTCAGCCTTAGAGCCTGCACTTTCTCCTCAATGAAAGGAACCTGGTGCAGGGAATAGGATGGATGACCTGGAGGAGACTTTGGAGGGAACTCCAGACACTCCAGAGTGTGTCCTTTTCAGGGATACTGGTTTACTGGGATTGACACAGGGCAAATTCCATTTTGTACATTGTAAAAAATGGTATAGTCACCGGTGTCTGCTAGCCCAAATCCGGTTTTCCTGGTGCTTGGTTTTCTGTACTTTATTTAACAATTTTTAAGTCTGCTAACATGCATTTTAGCAATTTTGGCCTCCACTATTGCACATCCTTCCATGCTTGTACCAATTTAAAGTTATTTTAGGTACAAGATGTGATGGCAGTAGCAGCACTACAGCCCCAGTCCCTAAAGTGTGATGGAAGCAACACTATGGACCCCATCCTTCAGGTTCAGTGGCAGCACCAACAGCACTATGGCCCCCATCCCTCTGGTGTGATGGCAACAGCAACAGCACTATGGCCCCCCTTCCTCAGGTGTAATGGAAGGAGCAGCACTGCAGTCCCCATCCCTTAGGTGTGATGGCAGCAGTACTATGTTCCCCATTCCTCATGTGTGATGGCAGTATCAATACTATGGCCCCCATCCCTCAGATGTGATGGCAGTGTCAGCACTATGGCCCCCATCCCTCAGGTGGGATGGCAGCAGTACTACATTCCCCATCCCTCAGGTGTGATGGCAGTATCAGCACTGTGGCCCCCATCCCTCAGGTGGAATGGCAGCAATACTCATTCCACATCCACCAGTGGTGATGGCAGAAGCACTATGGACTCTGCTCCTCAGGTGTGATAGTAGTAGCAACAATGCAGTCCACATCCCTCAGGGGTGATGGCAGTAGTGACAGCACTATGATCCCCTTGCTTCAACACCCACACCCCACATGAACAAATTACAAATTACTTGGTCTCTTTGCTTAGTAGAACTCAGATGTGAATTAATCTGAACCACCACCACTAATGTGGACCACTTTTGATTTTTCCTATCATTTAATTGCTTGACCTAGATTTCTGCCTGTGACACCACTGACCAGCATTCAGGAACTGACTTAGGTGTTGGAGGGCCGGTGGGGGGTGAAGGCTTAAGTGTCCAACGACCACTCACCTTCTCCTGGGAGGGAGGGTGAGTTCACAGCTCAGCATTTGCTGGCTCCAGGTGGAGGCCAGAGGCACAGCAACACATTGTCCCTCACTGCAGGAGGGAGTGTGATGGAAGTCAGCTTGTGCCTTGACATCATGTGGCCTGTCACGCTCCCAAGAAAATGGGAAAACACCCACTGGCCAACCGAAGGATGGCTGCTGGTCCCTCCACAAGCCCAAAGCCCCAGACACATGTGTCTTTTCTGAACCCTGCCATGCCCGGGATACACAGGAAGCTCTTTGGGGTGAATAAGCAGACTAGGTGGGCCAAGCAGTCCTTATCTGCCGTCAAAGTCTATGTTTCTATGTTTCTATTCTCCTTCCCTGGTAGCCTCCCACAGGGATAGGGGCCCACCTGATGAAGGGTTACTTCATGTTACCTGGTAGCCCAGCAATAAGAGGCAGTGGATGGTGGTGGTCAGGACTCAGCGGTGGTGGTAGGGGGCCTTGGCAGACCTGAAGGAGTGGATGGCCAGGGGGTCAGAGGAGCAAAAAAAGCTGCCTGAATTTGCTCCTTTGAAATAGTGTCTTCACCTAAAAAATCCACAAGTGATTAATGGAGGACCTTCTAATGGAAAATCATGCATCTCCCAAACATGTGGATGCTTTTTTTTACTTGGTCTCCATGAAAAGGGTGTCTCTCAATTTTCATGTCTTAGCTTAGATGTGAATTGAGCACCACTCTGCCCACAAGCGTCATACAGCCCCTGGGGTCTTACCTTCTGTGTGTCACTGAACTTGCTTTCAAAATCCACTGGCCAAGCATAAGTACACTTAAGCACTTAACATTTGTTTTTTGTTGAAACAGTCTATCAGAAAACTTTTTGTTGTCAGAGACTGAAACAGCATGTGTGAGAAAAGGTGCAAATAATCCCATTCACCTAAATTGGGTGCTAACTGTAAAGACTTTTTGCAAGTAGCAGGGCAGTTTCTTCCTCGTGAACATACTTTCATTCAGACTTTTTTCCATTCATATAACTGAGGATTTTGGATGGCCCTGCTGACTATAAACTTGAATAAGCTAGTTGGTAACAGTGAGTCTGCGTTTAGCAATCTACAGCCTACATGCTCACATGCAAAGAATACAATAAAAACCTGACTAAAGTCTAAAAACAAGCTTTTAAAACACATAAAATGTACCTGAACATTTATCTTTACCTATACAAAATCCTTGCAGCCCGAGTAAAACTCAAGTAAATTACATGGTGCCCTGACTACCGTATGATGTAGTAAACATATATTAATATTTTTTTCTATTCTTTGTAAATTGGGTAAGGCCCACTAAGCAGAATTGCCTGTTTTCAGGGGTGACCCAGGAGCACTGGGGAGGTTAAGTGACTTGCTCGGAGTCACACAGTATGCAGGTGGAGTTTGTGGGAATCAAACCCAAGTCAGCTGGATATACCCGGTTCAATCATTGTTTGTTACTCTAACCACTAGGCGATATTGCCAGCCATAATAACAACCATATGTAATGTTTTAATATATGATTTCAACAATAGTGCACAGGACCTACAGTGCAAATTATGAACATTAAACACGTTACAACATTTTACTGAAACTGAATTATTTGCCACTCCATCTGCTTATTTTTTCTTACACCAAAGTGGGTGGATAGTTGACAGAGCACTGTAAATAGCTTTCGATCAGGCGTCATTATTCTACATCCAGAAACTGATAACCTGTGTTTATTCTGGATTTACTTGATAGTGCTGTTCTGTGGCTCACTAAACAGGATCTATTTAGCACTGTACAAGGCAATGTTTTTACATTTTGGAAGAGAGGCAACACATCTTATCCATTTAGGATTCATGTTAGGAACATACGTTTTTCTTCATATTTAAAACAAATTCAAGTGTCAGTGTATTTGTTTAGTAGTTTATGCTGACTAACATATGCTGCAGAAAACAGTAAAGGATTTATTGTGAAGCACTCAGGGTCTATAGTAGAACTCCAGCAATTTCCCGCACGTTTTGCAAAAAATCTCTGCAATTTCAGGTTACTTTTCCCACAATTTTCCGGTGGCCCTGCTCATGTGTGTTGATACTTGTATTTTTTTTGTATCATCCAGTGTAATATAAATAGAAAAAGACGTTTAGGCACATACTAAATGAAAACTGTGGTTTCAGGAAGGAAAGCAGTCCTCGGCTGATGGAGAGGTTGGTGGGAAGTATGGGTGGTTAAACTAAATGGCTGGTTACAACAAAGCAGCACAGGTAGTTTCTTTACTGATTTTATATGCAGCAAAGTAGAAAGAATGCAAAGCATAGCAACATTCATTTTAAGATGCCGAAATCTGGGCCGGCCCACCTGCGCGGCGGTAGCGCTACTGCTTGTAATGTTAGTGAACTGGGTTCGGAAGTGAACTCAGGTTGCTGGAGGTCTGGCCAGGGAAGTAGGATTGAGCACCTGGGGGGCTGTTCTGCTCCTCCAGGGAGGGTGGGCTGCAGGTCCTGCTGCTTTACCGCCACCTGGGTGACCATGGGTGGTGGTGCAATGGTGCTGCAGAGCAATCAGGAGGGGAGGACGCTAGCCAGGATCTGGAGCAGTGGCATGTCTCTATGTGTCCTACCTCCTTGGATCCCCTTTGAGTGTCGGTGCCCTCAGGGACAGAGACCAGAAAACCAGAAACAATCGCCCCACATTAGCCACTAGTAGAAGGGACCCAGCTGCCTCAGACTTCATAACCAGGCTCTATAAGGGACCCACTGGGCTGCCCGACACACTAAGGGACTGTGGAGGGGTGTCCTTGGGTCCCCTCCCTTCCCACCTGGGGGGTACAACCCAGGCAGGATGGGGCAGGCCCACAAGAGCTCCTGAGCATTACCTGGGGTGAATCTAGGGGGATACCCAGCATAGGGATCTCTGAAAAGTGAAGACTGATGCTATGAGAAGGAGGCATAGAAAGAGAAAATAAAAAATTAAAAAAGATGGTGAAATCTTAGGGATTGTGTGTAATGACATGCAATTTCCGTGAGGCACCGATACAAGAATTCAAAATCTGCAAACCAAGCAGGATTCCATGATTTTTACTGGTGTTACTGGTAAAAATGGAAAACCAAGGTGCTTGGTCCTTTTGAAATGAGCTGTAGGACCCATGCATCTGTGGTTACACTTCTCCACTCCAGCACATGGAGGGTGAACCTGCCTCCCACTAGCTCCTCGCACTGAGGCTGAGGAGGGGGAGGGAACTGTGAGTCAGGAAATGGAGGTTCAAGGAGGAGCCCCGGTCCCTCTCTTGGATTTGGAGGCAGGTGTGGAAGAGTATGTGGGACCCATGGCTTTTCTCTTGCCCTGTCGCCTGACAAAGAGCTGCTTAGCCTGCCTCTTGGTCTATCTCTGAAAGGACTGCTTCTTCTAGGAACCCGAATGGTATATGGACCTGATGAATCTCAGGGCTTGGCCACTGTCCTGGAGGCCCATAATAATGTCCTTAGTGTCCCCTCCAAAGAGGACTGATGCCCGAAAGGGAGCATCCTGAATCACAATCTGGACATCATGAGAGAGGCCAGAGATGCGAAGCCAAACAAGAAACATAGCAGTAGTGGAGGAGAGGGCTGCCGCATCCACAGAGTCATAAGTAGCCCTAAGCACATGTCTACAGGAGATTTTGGACAAGTGCAAATCCTTAACTAATTCCTTCCTGAGGCCTGAGGATTTCATAGATTGAATGTGGGTCTCAAGCTTGGCCATGGTGGCTTTTTGGAATGAGACCACATGAGCCACATGATTGAGGGAGCGGAGGGCACATGTAGTAGATGAACAGACTTTCTTGCAATACTGATCCAGCTGCCAAGATTCCTCATCAGGAGGGGAAGTGCTCATATGTTTCGGCATAGCTGAACAATCATGAGCCACCACAATGATGACAGAATCCACCTTAGGATGAGAATCGAGGAAGGAAACACCTTCTGGGGCATGATATATACGGTCAGCCTTTTTAGGGACCACCGGAATAGAATATGACAGCTGCCAGATGGTTATGGTGAGGTCTTCGTGGGGCGCAATCCATGAGGGGATCAGGACTGGAGAAGCATACTCCAAATCCAAATGCTCCATGAGGTGTTTTCTTTTGGGGTCCAGCTTCTCCATATTCCAGTCATTAGTATGCTGGATAATATGGAGCAACTCCATGAAAGAAGGATCTTGGGGGGGGGTATTTAGGAGAATCCTTGCCTTTATTCAGGGCAGAATGGTCATCTGAAGATTCCTCCGAAGAATCCTCCTTGAACCCAGATTCATTGTCCTCTGGAGGATCAAAATCTGGAAGAGGGATCTCCTGAAGAGTGGACCCAGAAATATGCACTGTTGAGTGGACAGAGCTAATAGATGACAAAGATCAAGGAGATGGGGTGGGTACTGGAGCCAGCAGGTGTCTTTCCAGGTCAGAAACCAACTCAGTCCGAGCTTCCTTCCACCAGGATTATATCAAAGTCTGAAAATTCTGTTGAGGGGATAGGGCTGGAGGAGGCAGAGGAGGTGGAGGAGGAATATGGGCGGGTGGATAGTGGTAACTAGGTACACTTGAACCATGAAAAAGATGTTGGTGTGGATAACCCTGATAAAAGGGTTGCCCAGGTAATGGTACCCTGAGAAGATAGAATGAGGTAAAGTGTCTGCCAAAGGATTTGATGGTGAATAGGCCAATGTAAGCCCTTGAGGGAAGCCTGGAATGTAAGGATGAGAGGTACCAGGTGCAAAAACCCAGAGATAGCATATCCAACATCAGGGGGGCAGACATTGGTGGAGCTGACATCAGACTGACCATCATCTGAATAATGGACGTTGGGCTTGGCAATACCACTGCTTGCGTCAGGACTGGATGTGATGGCCCCGACGGAGGGGTAGACCAAATGTCTGCCACTACACCTGATGATGGATAAGATGGAACAGAAGGAAGAGGGCCTAATGGAGGCGCTGTCAGTGGGGCCAAAGGCCTAAAGTGTGGGTTGGGGGCCCTGGAAGGGTCCAATGCCTGAGTCCCAGGTTGAATGCCCAGTTAGGAAACATAGGGAACTGTCTCTGGGGTGGGCGAAGAAAGAACCACCTCCAGAGGTCCTGCTTCCTCCTCCATGCCAGTCGTGACAACAGAGGCCAAAGGTGCCACCAGGGGAGGTGGCTAGGAAGATTCCCACCAATGAGAAGTCTGGGGGGAAGGGTGGCTAGAAGTCAACGGAATGCTCAATTGGACGTCAGGTGAAGTGGTGTGAGCCACCAATGGGAGAGCAGGGTCCAGGTGGATGTCAGAGGTGACTGGCTTATCAGAAGACAAAGTGACTGGGAGGAGGAAGGAAGAACCCTCTGCCAACTTATCAGTCGAAGTCGAGCAAGTCCCTGCAGAATCCCTGGGACTCACTGGCTTATCGACAGCCAGGCAGGCCCCAGAGGAGCCAGGGGCCAACTTATCAGCAACAATTGGGTGTTCTTCAGAGGAGCTGGTGGATGACTTACCAGTAGGAATCAGGAGGAAGGTGGCAGAAGTACCTGGAGAGGCCCCGAGCATGGCCTGGAGAACCTCAAGGGCAGGCGGCGGGGGACCAGCCTTATTGGTTGAGGCTCTTTGGGAGTTCTCTCAGTCCCAGTCCTCCAGTTGTTCCTTTTACAGATGCTTTTCTTTTTCTTTCTTCTTCTTTTTAGCCTCAGAAGAAGGGGAAGATGCTGTGTCCCTCAATCTTTGCATATCTTTCTTTAGGGAAGCCATTCTGGTCTTCGATGAGCTTCCAGGGCCTGCTGTCTCCATTTGTGGGTAGCCTGATTAAAGAGCTTGCAGTCAGGACAGGCTGCGGTGTTGTGGTTCGGGCCCAGGCAAAAGAGGCATCAAAGGTTGCCATACTTATGAGGGATCTGAGCACCGCACTTCTCACACATCTTCTTTGGCTTCGCAGAAGGTGGTGTAGAAAACATAAAAGAAATAAAAGATAGTGACAAAAAAAGATTAAATTAGGTGATCAGCTGAGCAAGATTTACCATGAGGTACTATGTGCAGGTCGGCAGCAGGAAAAAAAACTGGCAGGTGGGCGTGGGGACTGCCTACTATATAGGGTCACACTGATGTCCATCACATGATATTGGGTGGGTGGTCCCCATCCAGGCATTGCTGGAAAAGGTTTGCCGTGTGGTCCTGACACCAGGGGGTGCAGTCCTACATGTTATGACCTACTGCAGGAACCCTCTCAAAGTAAGATCTGAATTAGCAGCATGCAGTTTTTGATGATTGTGACTGAACAGCTCAATATGGCACCAATGAGAAAATAATGAATTGCTCTCTGAAATGTTTATCCAAAATAATATTTGAGTGAAAGTATGGAAAAGCATTTTTAATAAAAGATGTTTTCCATATTTGACCATGGCTTCTTAATTGTCACATATTACTTCAATATGTAGTGAGCATTTTAAATGTTTAACTTGTAAATACTGTTTATACTTGTTGTTATGATCATGTCATGTACAACAGCAAAAATAATCTCTTTCAAAATAAAAACTCTAAAAGGGAATGTATTTGTATTGTAGAGAGAGATATTGTAAATTTATAGTTTGCCGGTGATGTTGTTGAAAATCTGGGACTGCCACACTACCTGAAGCTTTGCAAAGTTCCCCAACCACATATCAAGTTCGCTACCAACAGCACATTTACTCTGTGAAATCACCTTTTGGGACAACTGAACAAAATGACACTAGCACTCTTCATGAGGAGGGGTCCCAAAATGGCCATGTTGAAAATTTGGTGCAATGCCTCCAAAAAATGGAAAGTTACACCCAGGCGTTGCATAATTTCTATGTACATTTGTAACTTTGGTCATTTGGTAGCTTTTCACAACCCTGTCGGCCCTGGCTAGAGTTTGTTTATAGTGCTAGCTCAACTACTGACACTGGTCACAGGTCATATCTGGGCATTATCTTTGTGATAAAAAATCTTGAAATCTAAATTCCTAGTACAGTTGAGATGCAGATTCCAGTTTTCTTCACCCCCTATACACAGGTACAGTAAACACAAAATAGTGCATGTACGCTTTTCTAAATGAGGGAGTGATGTTACTGAGTCCTGCTTATGTGACCCTGTGTAGTGGTGCACTAACAGAGGTGGTTGATGTGATTTAAAGCACTATTTTGGTAAATCAAACAGCCACTTATAATGGACAACAGGTACTCACACAGAGTAACCCATTATAAGAGGCATGTACTGTCATAGATTTCTGGCATATTCTAGTTTTACTTCATGGTAAGGTTTTCTAGGCCCATTAACATTTGAGTATTTTATAAATGTTTTGCTTCAGTTTTTTTCAGGACATTTGCTTTAGAAATACCATAGTAAACCTGGTAAGGCTTAGAATTGAGAACATGAATTAATTGTGTAGTGCACAGCATAGGAGGTACCAGTTAAAGTAGATTCAACAAGTATGCTAATATTTGTACATTTGATGTGCAAGCAACAAACGTTTTGTGATCAGTGCAAGGGGATTTTATTTTGGGGAGGGTCACTGCCAAGTCCACTGTAGTTCACCATACCAGGGGCTCAGCAGTCTAGACCAATGACCACACATTGTGGTCATGATACAACTCTCTGCTTGGTGGGCTGAAACTGCATGTACTTCAAAAGACCGGAGCTTCTCCAATCAGAGAGGGCTTTGGTCCTTTGATTTGCATAAAGCCGCATCATCAAACAGCTGAGTGGCTTTCAACATCAACCCACCCTTGGAACCATAACTCCGGCATTTGCATTACTATTGATGCTAATACACATGCCCAAAGTCACAGAAATTCCTCACATTCCCCTATTGACAACGTTGTTCTTGACTTTTATCTCCATTTTTCCCTGATGTCTAGTGGCATCCCTCCGGCCCCCACCCAACATTCCCTACCAGCAACCACCACCCCACACTCCCCCCATGAACATAACACTGACACTGGGGGTGCCCAGTCCCCCAATGTCGTCATCTGGTATTATTTCTTTTGTTAATAGCCTGCAACAAAGAAAACCATCCATCGATGTCTGTTGCTGGTGCCCCGTAACTCTCCACCACCCGACCCTGACACAGTGGTTGCACAATCCTCCAGTGTCACCATCTGGTATTTTTTTTTTAAATAGCCTGCAACAAAGAAAACTGTCCATTGATGTCTGTTCCTGGTGCCCCGTAACTCTCCCCCATATGACCCTCCCTCTCAGCACCTCCCCACACACAAACAACACTGACACTGGGGGTGCTCAATCCCCCAGTGTCATCCCCTGAAAAATGAAAACTGTCCATCATAATTTCTTTTGGAGGGAACCTGGAAAAAGAAAACTGTCCATCGATGTCTGTTGTGCCATTATTACCTCCCCAACCCGACCCTCCCACTCAGCATCCTCCAACCCACACTTCCTGCCCTAAATTACTCACTGGGGGTTCAATGCTGTAATACTTTCTCAACCACAGACACATTTTCACTCTTCAATGCCGGACCATGAACTGAGGCAATCAGGTATGCGATTCAATGTATTTCAAAGGGGATTTGAACTTAGTGGCATAACTTTGCTGTTTTTTAATATGTGTGCCCCAAATTTTCAACATGCCTATTTTGGGACACCACCTCATGAACAGTTAGGCAAATTTGTCCCAAAAGGTGATTTTTGCAGTCGCTGCGTGAAACGACCTTTCGGGCAGCAGCTGAACATTTTTTCTCACCTTGTTCATAAGATGGTGACTTAAGCAGGCTATGTTGAAAACAAAGGTATGAGCCAATGCTGAAATTTGTGAATGCAGGCTCGTAACTTTGGTCATTTTCATTTGACCTCAAATTTTCAACATAGCTATTTTTTCACAGCACCAGTCATGAATGTGACAGCTGTAATTTTTCAAATCCTGGCCAAAATTTGTTTTTGTGTCCTGAAAGGAGATTTTGATGTCGCTGCATGAAATCACCTTTCTTGCAGGAGATGAAAATTTTCTCTGCGCTTTTTCATGAGGTGGGTTCATAAGAAGGCTATGCTCAGTTGCAAATCTGAGTCAAAAATATTAGAAAACAACAAAGTTATGAGCCTACCTTGAAATTTATGAACTCATGTTTTTAATTTTGTTAATTTTCAATATTTTGACCCCAAATTTTAAACATAACAATTTCTTCACAGCACCTCATAATGTGACAGCTATCATTTTTCAAATCCTGACCCAAATGTATTTTTGTACCTGTGGCGTGGACTGACGTTTTAGTGGCATGGAATGAAGTTTTGGTGAGGATTTGAAAATCTTCACCTGCTGGATCCATTAGGTGGGGTAATAAAAAGAAGACTATGCTGAAAATGTGGTGTACAAATATGGTAAAATGCCCAGATTATGACTGAACGTTACACTACTGTATTTCAGCATTCACGCATAACTTCACTATTTTCAATATTTTGACTCCAAACTGTCAGCATAGCCATTATTCCACACCACCTCATAAATGTGATGTGTCATTTTAACAATCCTGGACAAGATGTGTTTTTCACATCTCTGGTGAGAAACGGCATTTCGGCCAATATACTATATATGGTACATGTCATACCTATGCGGTGAATCCTAAAACAGGTATCTTCAGAAATTGAGGTCAAAATTAACAAAAACAGCTTGTTTACAAAACATCAAACGTTTGAGATTGACACGTTTGTTAGTAATATTTGTTGAAACTAGCTGCTTGGGAAAAACGTTCTTTGTTGTACTGCTGCTTTAAATGTTACAGATCATCAAGGCTCCAGGTCAGACATGTTTGTATATTCACTGCAGTTTGAATCAACCTGAAGCAACTGTTATCTCTTTGAAAAAAAAGTAATACAATTTTCTGATCTGAGCTCACCAGAGATTCATGATGTCTAGCTGACACAATTCCTCATCCAAATTTTGAAATATTTGATATGAGAACAATGTCCAAGTGATCACCTGAAAAGTAGCTGAAAAATATTGATTGATTTGAGAATAAAAATAGAAAACATTAGGAAAAACAGGCAGACCATCAGGGAGCTTTGTGCCTCAGAGTCTTTACTCTCCGCTCTCCTTCAGCATTAAGAGTTGCAGGGCTACTAGTCTACCTGGGCTTCATCACACACTTTCACAACCCACGGCAGCTTCAACTTGCTGGATCGCACATTTTCTGTCCTTGGGTCCTCCATCCTTGAAAGTCTCTTTTCATTGCAGCTAAATGCTTCAGCCTCCTGCAGCCCTGGTACCGCTAGTACATGTAAGTAGAAGGATTTCCACTAAAAAAGACTGGGCCTGTGAGATAATTGGAGGGGGTGCTACACCTATGTCAATCTTGACTAAGATACGCAAACAAAATGCTACCAGCCCTTGTATTGCTATGAGAAAGGCTGAACAGCAGGGATAGGTCTCACAAATTAGACAATATGATGATGGAAACATGGTAAAAAGATGCTTTTGAAATAAAGATCCAAAAATAGTTTTATTACAACGTGTAGCTCGAATGTCCAATACCATAAAAAGCTTTGTAATCCAAAATGTAATAATGGATAAAAAATCAACTCAAAAAGACCTACCCCAGTCCTAGAGCCAGCCAGCACTTTGTTAGAAGCCTTCGTCAGGGAGACATCGATGTAAGTAGAAGAAATCCAGGCAGTTGAAGACAAGGTTACTCACCTGTAACTATTTTTTCACTACATTAATTTCTTCTACGCAACACAAGCCCATCTAGCCTCACCAGACTATTAGCCCTCAGTAAGTAATTTGTGGTTCATATAATGAACCTGGAGGATATCATATCTTCTTAAAATGAAGAGGGATGGCAAAAGTTCTAGTCAATGGAATTTCTAAGGACTTTGCATGTGCTCAAATACTGCAGATGTCTGACAGTAATGTAACACCCCTCTTGCCCCACTGTGCCTAGGGGTCCTGATGGTAAGCAAGGGGGAGGTAACAAACTGAAGACCTTCCTGAGATGTAAAGCCAGCATATATAAGAAAAATAAGGCCTTACCTCAAGCTGAGTTCTAGTAGCGCAGTGCAGTTTATGCTTCCTCCTCTAAACCTCATTTACCACTCACTGCAGCTTCAGGCCAGTTCGGGGGGAGGAAGAAAAAGGACAAACTGGCATGCTTCATCAGAGGAAGGAATCAGATAGTTCATTCAATAATCTCAGTAACACATGAGTATAAACAAAAATAAATGTAAATCTGATTATCTCATTAGAAATAAATAAATAAATAAAATGCTCAGTTCCATGGAGCTGGGAGATAGAGACAGACGCAGGGCAGTAATCAAGAAGCACTAAACAGTATCAGATAACACAAGTGCTTGTAACAGGCCTAAAATAATTAGACCAGGTATAGACGCCATATAAAAGCTCAGGAGTTTAAATGGTGCAACTTCATATCTAACAATTAGTCAGGGGGATTGCATTACTCCCCTTCCCCGAATTAACTGATACCAGAGATGCATCCTTTAATCCATACCACGGTCGCCCTTGACCCTTGCCAGAAAACCCAACCAGCTCACAAGCCTCTTTCCTATAGGAAAAGATGCCAGATTTAAACAGAAGAAATGGACAACATAGCACCAGTCTTTCCAGTTACTCTCATCATGTGCGTAAGCAATAAGACACAATGGGGTGTGCATTAGACAGCTCTAATGCACGGCTAGGGAGGTGTAGTGAGGCACGAGGCCACAGGCAGAGTGTGTCCAGTCCCCTAGCCGTGCATTAGAACTGTCTAATGTACATCCCCGGAGTGGATTATTGCGTTTATAAAACGGGCCTGTGTATTCTAAATGGGGGGTTCTAGTTTTAGCTGTGCATTAGACACAGCTAATGCACGGCTAACAACCAATCAGATTGCTTGAAATCCTTTGCCCATTTTATAAATTCCATTAGTGGGTCTAACACGGGACCTACTCCAGGCACAGGCACGGCAAGCCTGATAAAATGAATCCCTGCAATGCACCCACCAGCTAACCTGTGGCAGCATGCCACACCAGTTAAATGACCCCATTGAAGCTGCCACCTCCAGAAAGCCCTGCCCTGGCCCTGTCACCACCATGACAGCCCTGCTGCTGTACCTTTTCTGTAGAAAGCACCATGCCACCCAAAACCAGCCATCAACAAACCTTCCTCTAGCTGCTGTCCTTCACACTGCTGAGCTCCTGGAACCCCAGTTCCCCATGGTTGCCACATTCCTGCCACCCATCCCTTAGGAAATTAATTATGAAATTTACAACATTGACGCTAATGAGGCTGGTACCTCCTGGGCTGGGAGGGTTTAAGCCCCAACCCGACTTATCCTACATCTTTCCTATTGGCTTCCTCCCCCTAAGGACACCTCCCCCTTTTAAACCTGAGCCTGAAGCAATGCTCCCCCTGGGGCAGAACCCAGAATGCTCCAAAGCCAGAACCCTAACCAACAGGGGAGAGCAATATATGGTAAGCCAGCCCAGAGAGAGGTGGCTTACACTTCTCCCCCAAAACCCATTTCCTCCTGTAAATGGGGTATCTGGCCAGCCCATGAAAGTGACCACCGTAATGGGCATGCACACTTCCCACCTGGTAGCCCCTAATCAGAATACACTAGTAAATCCAATTCCCCGCCCCCCCCGGCCTACTTCACAAACCTCCCTGTAGAGCTGCTCCTGCCCAGAAATGATGTTAAAGACAACTATACTTTGAAAATTATAAAACAATAAAGCCAGGCTGTTCTTAACAGAGGTATTTAACTTATAAGATTTACACATAAGGAATACACTCTCCCTCACTCATCCACCACAGTCACACCAGCGTCATACATACTCTCACTCAGCCCTTCATGATAAAAGGTAGATACTTGTTTAACATTTTGACTTTCTTGATTTGATTCTAACAGGAACAGCAAAAGTTTGTTTTTTTCTTGAAACACAGAAATAAACAGTCACAATGGAGGCACTTCAGACAATTCCAGTTCTTAACCTCTGAGGAACAGTCCTGCAGCACCATCCACCGGGCACAGTCTCTTTCAAAATTGTCTTTGTTACTTTTAAACTAGGAACAGCTGAACAAATGTGCTGAACCGTCCTGGCATATCACAGATGCTGAGTATCATCCTCTAAATGGTGGGCCTTCCACCATGGAGAAAATAGAAAGCTGGGTCTGGCTTGGTGGTTTCATTTGCAAAAGAGTCCGTAGATATTATGTAATGCTTCACATGACACCCAGCAACCACGTCTTGGACAAGGGCATAATGTCAACCCTGCCCAGGGGAATGAATAGCACATTGTTTTGACTTTGTGGATGATTTCTTATGTCAGTGGGCCAGACGACTCAGATCACTGCTTGAGCTTTTGGACCATTCCCCAAAACACCCAGTCAGGACACTTTTTTTTTAATAATGTCCCACAACCTCCCCGGGACATAAAGATACTCAACAATTGGGTACTCAGTGTACATTCTGTGCATCACCCACCTCTCCACTTGCGACCACTCGGGCAGCTTTCAAACGCTATTCCGATGGGCAGTTCCTGGCTCCACCACACCTGAGTCCTGTGTGGCACATTCATGGGGTCACTGCTCAAGAGTCCATCCAACTGAATATGGGTACCCCTGCACAGTGCCAGGATGCATAGGGTGTTGTCTGGCAGCTTTAACACAGGGTTGTTATAAGGATAAGGAATGGCTCGGTACACTTCTTGATAGGCAAATTGCTAAGCCTTTGGGGCTTGTCCAGGAGGCAGCACAGCTGGCATCTCCCATACAACCTCCTCCTTTAGTTCCTTCACTTTTGCCTTCACTGTGGTGCTCAAATAAGGAAACTCTCCACCTGGAGCATCTGCTCTGCCACCATCACCAGACAGAAGACTTGTGGCCAACCCACTTGGCCTGGGGGCCGCCAGCTCTAAAACCTCATCCCCTGCCTCTTCCTTTGACACTGTGATAGTCGGCAGTGGTGGGCATCATGGGACTGGGCAGATGGCTGTGCCTCACAGCATCCTCACAACTGTCCTCCTCCATAGCCTCCACAACTACATCAGGTGCCCCTCTGTTTTTGCTGGAGGAACATGTGGCTTCATATCCTCCAATGACTCAAATGGGTTGGTCTCTTCAAAAATCTGAGCTCCCCTAAGACACTAAGTAGGCAGCAACCACCAATGTCAGCATACGATTGGGCCAGGCATAGCTGAAAGGAGCACTCATGGACAATATTGAAAAATGCCCCCTGGAACAGTTAGTGCACAAAGGCAGATGGACCACCTCCTCTCCTCGAAATCCACACTTTACACATTTTTTCTCCACCGCCCCTCTTCCTGACAAATTCTATAGCCAGGACAAGAGGGAGGCGGCACAGTGGCCTAGGCTTCCTCAGAAGGGGCCTTCTTCACCATAACTTCTATGTTTTCCTTTCCTTCTGCAATGTACATTTTTTTGCCCTAAGTACAAGGAGAGAATGGCATCTTCTTTGCACATTCTTCACCCAGCAGATGCACTTCTTCAAACCAGGTGACCTCTTCCTTTTGCTGCTAGGCGTTTTCTCTTACTGGAAGACTGGAGATAGTGCCAAACACCCCACAATGGCAGTCTCCAATGATGCACCACCAAAATGCAGGCCAGCCAGAAGTGGGGGCCCCAGCCTTGATAAGTCCACCCCCAAGCACTCAGTCCTGATTCCAAATTAAACCCCAGATGAGCCCTAACATTCATAACACCCCTCCCTATCCACTGTGTCTAGGGGTCCTGATGGTAAGCAAGGGTTGGGGTACAAACTAAAGACCTTCCTGAGAGGTAAAACCAGCAGACATAAGAACAACAAGGCCTTACCTCAAGCTGAATTCTAGCAGCACAATACAGTTTATGCCTCCTCCACCAAGTCCCATCTTACCACTTGCTGCAGCTTCAGGCCGGGCCAGGGGGAGGAAGAAAAAGGACAAACCAGCATGCTTTATCAGAGGAAGGACTCAGATAGTTAATTCAGTAATCTTAGCAACACTTGCAGTAGAAACAAAAATAAATTCAATTCAGATTCTCACATTAGAAATTAATAAACAAATAAATAAATTTTTGAGCTCCATGGAGCTGGGAGATAGAGGCAGACATAGGGCATTAATCGAGAGGCACTAACCAGTACCAGATAATACAACTGCTTGTAACAGGCCTAAAATAATTAGACAAGGCGAAGACTCCACACAGATACCCAAAGCCACATAAAAGCTTAGAACCAGGGTGCGACTTCATATCCAACTGTTACCCAGGGGAGCGCCTCACTTCCCTCCATGAATTAAATGATACTGGGGATGCAGCCTTTAATCCATACCGTGGCTGCCCTTTGCCCTTTCCAGAAAACCAAACCAGCTCACAAGTCTCTTTCCTATAGGAAAAGATGCCAGATTTAAACAGAAGAAATGGACGACATGGTTCCAACCTTTCCAGTTACTCTCACCATGTGCATTCCGTTAGTGGGTCTTACACAGGGCCTGCCCCAGACACAGACATGGCAGGCCTGATAAAATGAATCCCAGGAATGCACCCACCAGCTGACCTGTGGCAGCATGCCACACTGGGTAAACGACCCCTTGAAGCTGCCACCTTCAGACAGCCCTGTTGTGGCCCTGCCACCACCATGACAGCCCCTCTGCCATACCTTTTCTGTAGAGCACTGTCTCTGGGTGTGCATTCAGGATACACAGTTTCAGGCAGACCACAAGTCAGGTGCATCGCACACTACAAGAAGGTTTTTCACCTTCCTTAGTCAGTATCCAACTGACCTCTTTATTTCAGTCTCAGCACTGAGGTAGGGCTTTTTCGTAAACTCACTAAAAGTTGGAGAAATTTTCCACTGTCCTATGATTGACATCAGACATAACATACAATTAGCAACCTGCAGATTTGGTTACAAAATTAAGAAAGGTCAGACCTGAGATTAGAACATTTTGCACTCCCAAACTCTCCTGCAGGAACATGCTGTCTGCTGAAACACATATCTTAGAAAGGGGTAGCTAACATCTTAAAGAAATAGACACAAGCTTTTGTTATTCTTACATCAAAACAGTTTTGCTATAGCCAGCCAAGCAGCATGTTGGACACTATACAAAACATATACACTACTTGGGGAAGGGGTTTCAGTTTATCCCAGGGGTGTCCACTATGACATGAGTCACCCTGTCACACATCCCCCTGCATAAGAGGACAACCGTCCCGTGGTTGTTCAAACCTTAACTCACACCCTGGAAGGATGTGGAGCTTGCTCATCTTCACATGAAGCTTTGTCTCAGGGTCCCTTTCAAAATAAAATTGTAAAGTATTCTTTTCCTAACAATACAAATACCTTGAGACATTTTACAAGTTTACTACATTAGTAAGATTCAAAACATTACATATACCAGGAGAAATAACTATCAACAGTAGTTTTATACCATCTTCTGACTTTCCCTGACCAGATACATTTGAACAGCTGGACCATCCAGCACCCAGCAGAACTGCCTTTTGGGGGGAGAACTACCTTGCTCCATCCCCACTTAAACATGTAAAGGTAGGCCAGTAACATACCACACTGTATGCCTAACAGCCAGTCCCTATCCTCTGGGTTTTTGTATCAACTCTTATACACTACTAGTGGTGTTGGCCACCACCTTGCCCTTTTGTTCGGTGTGGGTGTCTGGATTTACATATCAAATCTTACATACTGTTGGCCATCACCTTGCCCTTCTATTCAGTGGTGTTGACCACCACCTTGTCCTTCTGTTCCACGTGGGAGTCTCCCCCTCCTCCAAGGGTGCCACCTCTTGTTTTTCACCCTCTGGGTTATTCCTCCCATATTCCTCATCAGTGGTCCTTATCTTTCTGCCCTTACAACAGGCCTTATAGTATGCTGCTACCTGCCTGTACATGCCTTGCCAATAGAAATACGGGGTAGTCTAGCCAATAACTTCCTATGGCTCAGATGCCCCGAGTGACTGGAGTGTGCATCCTCCATCACCTTTTTTCCTATATGCCACAGGCATCACTACCTGGGCATCCACATGTTTTGTCTGGGGGTTGGGCCTCATATGATATAGAACTTCTTTTCTAAGTTCATACCACAATAACCTGTCTCCCATCCTTTGATTTTTACATACTCCCTTAACTGGGTTACTTCAGGATAACCCACCTGCAACTTTCCTAAGTCAAAATCAGGAGAACAATCATTTTTTATAGAAGAAGGTTCAAAACATGCAAAAGTCCCTACGGCCAAAATTGCTTCTTCCATCTTGCTTGAAGTCTTCTCCCTGAGTATCACATTGCCAGTCAAAGTCTTAACTGGGGTCTCTTCTTCTTGTTCGCCATCCTCAACCAAGTAACAGCCCCGGAAAATGGGCAACAATGGGATCTCCCCAAACGGTGGTCGCAAATGCTCCATCAGGGGGTCCTCCTCCTCTAGAACCCATGGATCCTCCTCCACCGATTCTTCCTCGACATCCTCCAAGTGGGACCTCTCAAGTAGCTCCTGGCATCTGCACTCTGCCTCTCTCCAGCAGCAATCAGCCTCCAGCCATCTCCCACTCATCCAGTTAAAAAGACGGAACAGGGTCTCCATTTGGCCATCTGGTCCATCTCGGCCCATCCATGGTGCCATGCCCAGGTCATCATCTCTATCAGGCACAGTTCTCATCTCACCTGGTGCCATGCACCTCTCCCATGTATCCTAGGTATCAGGTTTAGTACAAACTAACTGAACTCCCTGTTTCATTGGAAGTTCAGTCAGATCCCATTTGTGACACCATATGTCACCAGGCGTGCATTCAGGATACACAATTTCAGGCAGACCACAAGTCAGGTGCATAGAAAATACATAACTGTGTTTATCATTTTATTTTCATCAAGTAAAAAGAAAAAACTGGTTAGACAAAATAAATCAGATGACAACTGCTTTACTTCAGCAGTGTTCATAGCACACACTACAAGGATGACCTTCACCTTCCTCAGTCAGTATCCAACTGACCTCTCTATTTCCCTCTCAACACTGAGGTAGGGCTTTTTTATAAACTCACTAAAGGTTGGAGAAATTTTCTTCTGCCCCATGATTGACATCAGACATAATGTACAATTAGCTACCTGCAGGTTTGTTGACAAGTTGAAGAAAGGTCAGACCCGAGGTCAGAACATTTTGCACTCCCAAACTCTCTTGCAGGAACATGCTGTCTGCGGAAACATTTATCTTAGAAAGGGGTAACTAACATCTTAAAGAAACAGACACAAGCTTTTGTTATTCTTATATCAAAGCAGTTTTGTTATAGCCAGCCAAGCAGCATGTTGGACACTATACAAAACATATACACTGCTTGGGGAAGGGGTTTCAATTTATCCCAGGGGTGTCCACTATGACAGGGGTCACCCTGTCACAAGCACCAGACCTCCCGAACCCAGCCATGAATGGACCTTCCTCCAGCTGCTGTCCTTCCCATCTGGGAGCTCCTGGGAGCCCCAGTCCCCCACGGTCGCCACAAACCTACCACCCTTCCCTTCAGAAATTAATTATGAAACATGCAACACTGACGCTCACAAGGCCAGTACCTCCTGGGCTGGGGGGGGGGTTAAGCCCCAACCCATCTTGCCCTACATATTGCCTGTTGGTTCTCTCCCCCTAAGGCCACCTCCCTTTTTTAAACCTGAAATGGATGCAAGGGCCACCCAAGGGTAGAACCCAGAATGTTACAAAGCCAGGACCCTAACCAACAAGGGAGAGCTTGGTGTGTAGTAAGCCAGCCCCAAGAGGGGTGGCTTACAGTAAAAGAAATACTAGTAGTGAAACAACAGTTACAATTCAGTAATTCTGTATTTTATTCCCCTCTAGATCACAAGATGAGAGACTCAGCAATGAAGAGAGACATCCTGAAAGTGTTGAAGCAGTACCCAGAGGGCATTGATTTGGGAGAGTTTGCTGGTATCTTCTACCAGATCCACGGCCGTCAATTTGAGCTCTGGGAGTATGACCGGACATCCCTGCAGGAGGTGATGGAAGATTTGGAGGACTTTGTGGAGCTGGATTGGGATTATCAGCCACCCGTTGTCAGGCCGAAGCCCAAAAGGACAGCAGGTTGTCAAGGTAAATAAAATATAATGAAATCAATGATTCAAAAACTTCAGCATTCTGCCACAACACTACCCCTCCCCACCTCCTCCCTGGTCCTAAATCCATCTTATATTCTAGAGGGCCACTAGGGACAGCAAATGTATAACACCTGTAACCCCCTTCTCTTGTGCAGCTCTGGCTGTGGAGGTGGTCATGGCCCAAGGAACGTGTCATGTCTAAGTGCATGTCTAGCTTGTAGGGAGATCCTTTACATCCCTAAACCTGCTGTTATTTTGCTGTCCACGAGCTGGGATTCTCTAGGACACTTCATGACCTTTTGATAATAAAGGATAACAACCTCCCATAGGGAAAACAGAAGCACACCTGAGATACCTGAGGTCTAACCTGGCATGTGCCGGGTCTCACAGATCACCACTTTGCTCCACACCCCACCCTCAACCATCAAGGACTGCATGGCAACTCATGCTCTCAGGTGGGATACCCACAACAGGGAGCTGGGCCACCCAGACCCATGTCCTGAAGCTAACCACATAGTGTATCACGTGTTATCCCTCTGGTGCATCCATGGAGAGGGTTGTGGATGCATGGAACAGCCTTCCTGAGGAGGTAGTGGAGTCAAAAACAGTGGGGGAATTCAAGAATGCATGGGACAGACATAAGACAATTCTGGTGGGGGGTAGGAGGAAGTAGGCTGTTGGTTAACTAGGATCTGCAGCCTATGCATTATGTAGGGAAATGGGCAGACTAGGTGGGCCAAGCGGTCCATATCTGCTGTCAAATTCTATGTTTCTATGTTCCATGTTTCTATGTGCACCAGCACCTCTGGCACTCAGGAGTTAAGCTGGCAATGCCTGTAAAGCATTCCCTGACCCGCACCCCAGCACGGAGCACTGAGCCACCCCGACCCATACCCAGGCACTGGGTTAAGGCTGCCTGAAACATACTTAGAAACATAGACTTTTTCAGTAGATAAGGACCACTTTGGCCAACCCTGTCTGCCCATTTTCCCTACCTACCTACTGTATCACTGTAGACCCTATTTGGTCTATGGTTCTTTTATCTTCCCACCATTTCTTTTCACTAAGATCCCCTTATGCATATCCCATGCATTTTTAAACCTCCTTACTATACTTGCCCCCACAACCTCAGCTTGTAGTCTATGCCACAAATCCACTACCCTTTCTGTGAAGAAGTTCTTCCTCATGTCCCTCTTGACCCTACCCCCTCTAGCTTCACAGCACGTCCCCTTGTTCTGCATCTTTACATCTGAAAAATACTATCTTCTTGTACCTTATTCACTCCTGTAAGGTATTTAAAGGTTTCAAGCATATCCCCCTTTCCTTTAACTCTTCCAGAGTATACATATTGAGTCCCCTCAATCTCTCCTCATGAAGGCTTGTTATGCAGAACACTCACCATTTTAGTTGCTGTCCTCTGGACCCGCCCCACTCTGTCTATATTCTTCTGTAGATGTGGCTTCCAAAACTATACAATATTCTAAATGAGGTCTTACCAATGATCTCTATAAAGGCAACACTACCTCCTTCCTTCTGCTGGTAATACCGCTCCTTATGCAACCCAGCATCCTACTAGCCTTTCCAACTGCTTTATCACATTGCCTGGCCACCTTTAGGTCTTCAATAATTATTACCCCAGGTCTGTCTCTTGCTTGGTAGTGATTAATAATACACCATCCATTCTGTACTCTACCCTTGGGTTTCTGTGCCACAAATGCATTATTTTACACTTTTTTATATTAAAACACATATGTCATACTCTTGGCCATTCCTCAAGTTTCTCTGGTCTCTGCTCATCTTTTCCCCCCCACCTTGAGTACCGTCCCTATTGCAGATTTTGGTGTCATCTGCAAATACAGTAAGCAGACTGTGCCTTCCAGATCCTCTGCAATGACACTTATAAAGATACTAATGAGGACCAGTCCCAACACTGATCCCTGAGGCACCCCGCTGGGCACCCTCCCCCCTCCGAGTGAACTGCAGTTACTGCCACCCTCTGCCTCTTATCCCCCAACCAATTTCTTATCCAGTTTATCACCTTTCGATCCAATCCTAGCAGGGGGCATCATGCAACCAGAAATTCTGGAGGGGCACAAAATCCAAATTTCTCTAGGGGGATCTGGGTGCACGCTTCCCCGGTACATTTCGAAAAACTGAAGTCAAACGGTGCATTTTGATGACTTTTAGCAGGCCAGGAAACTGTTCCCCAGCATGCTAAATGCCATCATGATGATAGAGCAATGGCACATTTTTTTTCTGTCTTTGTTCAGTCTATGTACAGCGACTTTTTGTATTTTCAAAGGAGTTTTGTAAAGTTTGTAAATGTTTAACTGAAATGGTGCATTTTGGTGGCTTTTACCATACAGTGAATCAGCTAGCTAGTTATAGTCCACCCCTGCGTCACAAGTCACATTCCCTTCCCACCACATATTTGCCTGCACTCCTCCGCTGGATACAAATAAGTACTAGTATTATGTAGATCACAAGTTGCTCAAATGCATAACAATACCGTTTTAATTTTAACACATAACAAAAACTGACAAAGCCATTTTTAAAGCCACCACCAGCACACACATGCCACGATTTTGTTTCAGAATCAGAAACATTATCAAGTACCAACATTTCATACACCAAAGCCTGTTATTAATATATTACAATCTGATGCCATTTCAGTGATCTAACAGCAGAGAGAAGGACATTTCCCTGTGTTTTTTTATTGTGATTTATGACAGGTTCCTTCTGTTACGGAATGCAGCCCATCTCTGTGTCACTCAGCTAGCTAGAGACCTGCATGCATTTTCTTTGAAAGAAAATATACATTCCTTTTCCATCTTTTGTCAGTCACCTGCATCAAGATGATTAACCCCAAACTGCTGTATTTGTGAAACAATGTAAAATGGCTGAGTTGCTACCACTGCAGCAAATAAAGTTATTCCTTGTGTTGCCAGCAGGGGGTACTTTTGAGTCAGGAAGCCGTTATCCTCCCTGACCCCAGCACAGCTTCCCAGCATCCTAGTAGTTCACTTTTAAACCTGCATATCCAAGAGACCACCATGCATGGCATGCAGACATGCTGCTTCTCTATCATGCCAGCAGCTTATGTTAAAATGCTAGTTGTTGTCACCATTTAAATTGTTGTCCATATACAATACAATACAATCTGATTCTGAATATCATCTGTCTGCCTGCCTTTCTGTGTGATATCTGTCAGAGACGACTAAACTATAAACTACAGAAGACTAGATGGTTCTGTTCTGATGAACCACACAAAAGTTCTGATTACTATTTAAGAATTAATTGCCAGAACTTTAAACTTATATTCATTTAATGTACTCCAGAGCCATTTTCGTTCTTAAAACAAGGTGCTACAGCATCGTGTGTGAGTGGAAAAAAGAACAAAAAAGTAATAATAAATGCAGACTGAAAATATAAATCACAAGCTTGAGAGCATCACACCCATACATAGGATAGGTCCTCTTCAGGAAGAAATTATCTAAAAAAGACAAAAGCAAAGTTACTGGATTCTGGAGCAGTAAGAGGAAATAAGGGTTAGCTATATATGTGACTCTAAGGTGATAGCAAGTCACTCCTAACTCTGTTTTCTATTTTCAGCAGGCATTTATCTTTCCAGTCAAATTTCCCAGTTAGGCTACCAGTGGGAGATGGTCATGACGAATTCATTATACCACTAGGGTCCACCCTAACCTAGCATAGAACAGAAACAGAAATAGAATAGAATAGAATACAATAGAATAAGAATGAATGATTACTGAGAACAGCAACGACTCACCTCCCATGTGTTGGCCACTTCCACTCAAGATGGCTCTGTCTCTGGTGGTCCAGACCCCAGATCCACTCAGTCAGCTCTACTCTAGTAGTCTGTCTCCTATCCTCCTCAGCTCTCGCCCGGTCTGCTCTGGATGCTGCTGCAGCCTGCCCCATACCTCTCAACTGTCCCTGATTTTCAGGGATGTGCCTGATTTTGCCTCAGATTTTTCCTCTGTCCTTCGTAAAATTTGTGTTCTTGTGACAGAACAGTGGGAATTAAAAACACAAAATTATGTCAAATGTTAAAGTAAGAGACTTGTTATTTTTCAATAAATGCATATAAACACAAATCCCTTTATTACGAACATACGAAATTTGCCAGCAGATAAAGGCCTAGAGGTCTATCAAGTCTGCTCGAATGTGCAGCTAGCACCCCTTATTCTGCAGCTGCCCCTCCCTTCCACCCTTCCCCTTCATTAACCCCCCCCCCAGCTTACTGAGTGAATAGTACTAGATTTTAAGATGTGTCCTTGATTTGGGGTCTTTGGCCCTGATTTTTTTAAGCCGTGTCTCTGATTCATGAGACAAGAGGTTGAGAGGTATGGCCTGCCCTCAACTGTGCCCATGAGTGCCACTCCCACCCTGCCACTCAGTCTGTTGCCTCCATTCACTCTGCTTCTGACCTGCTGCCCACCACACACAGTCTGCCCACCTGGCCTCCAGTAGTTGTATGTGCCCATCAGCAGTCCACCAGGTGCTGACTTGTTGGTTTTTGCCACCACTGACTGTCCTTCTGCTGCTCCAGTGCTCTTGGCCTACACCAGGCCTAGTATACTATGCTGCTAGACTGACTCCCTCACTCAGTCTCATGTTCCGATACACACTAGAGCAGGCCTGCTGGCCTGTCGAATCCTCCAGGCTCCTCCTGTGCTCTTGAGTCCTGCTCCTCACTCTGGTTCCATTCTTCAGTAGTTCCAGCCAGCCGCACTCCTCCTCTCACTAATTTTTATTTTAGGCCAAGGCAGGTCCCACTCCCTCTCTGCTGCTGCACCAGCCCCGGCCCCCGACTCCACGAGACCCAGTTCACAGACTTGTTATTTTTCTCTGCTGCCTGCTTGGGGTTGAGGTCAATGTGGTTGCATTGTTGTTGGTTTAGTTGGCCTTGCCCCAGTCTGACTTTGTCCTCTGGATGCTGCACATCACTGTGCTGCCTGGTCAGGCCCATGGCTCAGGGGGTCACTGGTCATTGACGGACTGAGTCTGAGAGTGTTGAGATGAGCCAAGATCACTTTCCCTCTCTCCTAACTTCAGTGTGCAATATTGACCACCACTTGTTGTTTTTTCTCTCTCCCCACCCAGCCGTTGGAGAGTCCTTTCCATGACTTGGACCACTCGGTTGGTTGGTCCCAGCCCATAGACCATTTCTTCCATGACTTGCCCAGCCCAGACAATCCCTCCCCTTGAGCCATGCCTGCCCTCGTCCTCGCTCCTCCTTGGACCACTTGCTCACTCCTGTCTGTTGCTGCTATCCTCTGAGTCTCCCCCAAGTCGACTTTTTCACAAATAAATCCTAAAGCCCACCACAAAGTTATTTTCTTTTTAAGCACTCCACTCCTCTTCTCAACATCAGACTTCATCCTACTCCTTCCTTCTTGCTGCCTACAAACAGACTATGCCTTGATGATCTCCTTGTGCAGGGCGCACACTCCTGGGTCCTCTTCCTCTATCTCATACTCATTGGATGACTTTTTGTGCCAAGGAGCCAGTGAAACATTTGGTTGGTGGCTAAGTTGGTCCACTCAAGGTTTGCAACAACACAGACACAACAATTTAAATAATTTATAAAAAATAAATAAAAATTGTGCTGCTGCTGCTGCTGTACTGCAGAATTCTGTCTGTCTCCGAGATGAATTTTGGGGGAGTGAGAAACTGTCAGGCAAGCAAGCAAACTGGAGACAGAAATGTCAACTTTAGATAAATATGACACCCTTGAATTAGTACTGCAATTCAAGGTAATTGCAACTAATTGCAACTGCCTTGAATTGGGGTCCACAATTCTGAATGCCAATGGCTGCTCAGGGATCTACCCCCACCACCAACGACTTCAAAAAAAGCATATATTGTTTTGGACCTTGGGATTTATTGAAAATAAAATTATATTTATTTTTTAACTAGTTTGTGCAATGATATTTGGGGACACATCCCTCCCTCAGGCCCTATGGGCATGATGCCACTGAATCCGAGGCTACTCAGCTTACTTCAAAGTCTTCTATGTGGAACGGAGTCAAATGTCTTCCTAAAGTCTAGGAAGACCACATCCACTGCTCCACCTTGATCTAATTGCTTGGTCACCCAATGAAAGGAATGTATCAGATTTGTTAAACATTACCTCCCACCTGTGAATCCATGCTATATTGGGTCTTGTAACCCATTTGATTCAAGATATTCTATTATCCTCTCTTGCAGCAGTGATTCCATTAACTTTCCCACCACTAATGTGAATCTGGCTGGTCTATAATTGCCAGCCTGCAGTGGACATCCTCTGATCCCCTACAAGCGAGGGCAACAATCTAAACATGCTTTTCTATACAATCATTGCACACCTCTCAGAACCTGACTCCCCACTTAACTATCTACTTATGTCTGTTTCTCTATATACTGTATATCTCCCTCTGGAATGTGGAGGCCCATACATAGAAGTAAAGAGCTGCAGGGACAGATGGCTAAAGAGGGATCTACACCTGGAGCCCCACTCATGGTAGTGCAATAAAAGAACATAGCACAACTCAAATGCACAATCAATCAATCAATCAAAATGTTTATTTAGCCAGGCGAACACTGTCGAGCAATGCTCATTTTCGAGGTGGACCTGGATTTGTAGTGAGCAACAGAATACAACAAAATACAGTATATACAATAAATACAGCATCAAACTTTGACAGTAAGATATGTAAGGGTCATGTGATACAGTAGAATTACTACATGAACAAAGATGAGGTATATAGTATTATACAGTGATCCAAAGTAAAAATCAAGAACACATGGCTATATAAGTCGAAATTTATAGGTTGAAGTTGGCAGCAAGAGAAGGGTAGGGATATAGAAGGCAGGTGCTACAGGCAGGAAGGCAAATGTTGAGGGGCAGCCACAGAGAGAGAGAGAAGATAGAAGATAGATATCTCAAATCGCTGAGAAGAGTTTAAGCTGGAATGCAAAGTCGTGTCCGGGGTTGGGTGAGGAGGGGGTGAAGGAAAGGGCCAATTATCAGAGTGACCAAGCCCTAGACAGCAGTGGTTCATAGAGCAATAGGACCTTTTTGAGGGTCATAACTCAGGGGAAATAGGCACAAGATTCCTTAATTTGATGTAGGAATAGTGATTTAAATCCTGTTAAGCTGATAGGGTGAGTTAATTTCAACGTTTTTTGCAGCTGATTTCATATTTGAGGTAGCACATAGCTTATGGCTGATCTGCCGATACGTGACTTTGCCTTGTATACATATTAGGAGATATAGGAGGTGCTTCTCAGGGCATACTTTCCAAGAGCCAAAAAAGGTAGACAGACAGAGATATAATGGGGCAGCTTATTTATGATAGCTTTGTAGGTCCAAACTGCAGTGTTTCTCTGTCATCTGTAACTGAGGGATGACCATTCCACTGCAGTGTACAGGACGTAATGATGGGTAGAGTATGGAAGACCTGTGATGAATCTTAAAGCTCTGTGGTAGAGCATGTTCAGTTTGGCTAAGGTGCCAGTGGGGCCCTGACTATAAAGAAAGTCTGCATAATCTATTAAGGAAAGAAAAGTCGTTTGGACCAATTTCAGTTTGGCGTCTTTTGTAAAGAGATTGCAGATCCTAAAGAATAGGCCAAGTCTTTTTCTGAGCTCCTTAGCCAGCTTATCTATGTGTGGTCAGTGAAGGAAAGTCTATGGTCTAGCCAGACCCCCCAGATACTTGAATTTTGTAATGAATTACAACTGTTCATCTAGAACAGTGGTGATCTGCAGGAGTGTCCCAACAATGGCAGGATTTGTTGCATGAGGAAAGGGCGAGAGGAACATTGCTTTGGTCTTTTTAGCATTAAGAAGTAGCTTCTGTCTTAGTAGTTGAAGCTGCAGCTGATTAAAATCACTTTGTAGCATTTTTTTGGCACCTTCAGGGGCAGGGCTACTAGCGTACAGCACCGTGTCACCTGCAAAGAGGTGTATTTGTTCTTGTTTAATGGAGGCATCTATGTTGTTAATATAGATAGCAAAGAGCAAGGGGCCTAGAATGGAGCCTTGAGGTACACCCCTCAACAGGGGGTTTAGAGGAGAAGCTTCCCCTTTCGCCTTTACTAGCTTGAGTTGGCCAGAAAGGTAGTTAGCAAACCATCTTAGGGATAGGGGGTCCAAGCCAATATTCTGGAGGGACAAAAGTAGCAGACTGTGGTCAACAGTGTCAAACGCCTTGCTTAGGTCCACAAATACAGCGCAAAGTTTTTATTGTCCAAATCACGTTGCCAGTCGTTGGTCACCTTGGCTATGGCTGAGATTATACTGTGCTGTGCCTTAAAGCCTGATTGTAGTGGATTGAGCACTTTTTCAGATTCCAGAGAGTTCCGGAGCTGAAAGTTCAAAATTTTCTCCAGCATTTTTCACAGTATAGGAAGTAAGGAGATTGGCCTGTAATTATTAAGGTTACTAGGATCCCCTGACTTAAACAAAGGGATTACAAGTGCAGTTTTCCAGATAAGAGGAAGATTACCTTGGGACAGGGGTAGATTAAAAAGATGTGTGATTGGGACTGCAAGGACATGGTGGCCAACCTTTAAGAAGTAAGGGTCGATGAGGTTGGCTCTAGCACTTTTCCTAGTGTCTAACTGTAAGAGAAGATCTTCGACTTCTTTCAAAAATGTAGGCTGCAGAGAGAAAGGTGTGCCAGAGATAGGTTTTTCTTGTATGACTTCTCCAAGTTGTTGGTGGAGAGTATTGGCAGGCAAGGAGTCGAAGGTTAACCCTGCTGTAGCAAAGTGATCATTTAGGGAGTCGAGAATAATTGGTCTATCCGAGATTACAGTGTTGCCAATCAATATTTTAGTAGGTAGGGAATTACCAGTAGTATGGCCTTCAATATCATTTGACACACTGGCAAAAAACAAAATGGACCCTGTTTGGTTGTAGGATATTGTGCAAAATATATTTATTATTTCTTGAATTTTGTTGACCAGGTAAGCCCCCTGGACCTAGAAGTCTCTTTTTCAGGGACGACTGGGGGGAGGGGGATAGAGATGGTAAGCACCTGAAATTGAACCAAATTAAGCTGTTGGTGGTATTTTTAGTAAATGGGAGAAATCTGGCCAGGGCACTGGGGGAAATTCCCCTACTCTTTTTCAATAAGTGCCATGGGATCTTTAGCATCCACTTGAACTACCACCAACCCAGGCAGATGGGACCTCGGTTTAATGTCTCATCCAAAAGACAGCACCTCAGAAGTGCAGCACCCCCCTCATGCTGCATTACAGTGTCAGTATTGGGATATTAACCCAAGTGCCAGATGTGGGAACTGAACTCACAGCCATCTGATCTTCTGGTCTTAGACGCGAGTGTGCTACCTACTGAGCCACTGACACTGCTAAAATATATTCCATACAAAAAAGTAACACTCGCCACTGCCAGCCTACCTGCTAGAGGATCAACACTTAGGAAACAAGCCATAATTTTGTGACTAGTTTTGTCACTTAAATAAAGGCTGTTAAATGACTTATGAAGCAGAACTGACATATCCTCCAAACAGAAGAGTAACTGTCAAGGCATGTTACTGAACCTCTAGAAGGTGTATAGGTAACCTCCGAATCCGAAAGATCACCTGACTCATAGCCTGCAACTCTATGCTCTCATGTGGTAATGGCTACCACTGGTACCAAGTGGGTGCCACGAATGCAGACAATTTCGGTACTATCAGTCATTATGCCTACCAAATCCTTTATAAATCCAAATGATGGTAAAATGGTCTATATTAAGGATTCGTTAACTGCAAGACCACACACTTGGTGTACCTTGCTACCCATTCCTGTGGATGTTTCACTTTATGAGGATTAAGCACAAACTAAAAGAAAGGGTTGGTGAACTTATAGGAGGCAGTTGGGAGCAAGAAGATGGACTGTTTTCTTGCTGCCCACATTGCCAAAGCAGTTTTTTAATGTTATTTATTTAAACATTTGATAACTGGGAAAGCCACGCTGAGCTGAGGCTCAATTCTGGGTGCGACCCAGGGGGAAGGAGCAGTGGAAATACAGAAAATAAAATAAAGTTGATCTGGAGATGCGCAAATCGGGTTTTCTGGGAATTGACAAGGTTGTAGTTGGACCTTGGGGTGGGGAGGTGGAGCATTTGTTTGTACAGAGGGAAATATTTTGGATATTCAAGTTGAATGCCATTAGATCCCTTGGTCTAAATAACAGACTGGAAATTGCTCCATTTCTGTCACTTGTAACAGATTCTGCAGGTTTACTCACTTTGTTATAGCATATATACAGTGACAATTAATGTAGAATCCCTTTAAATATGGTAGCTCACAAGTTAATAACATAATCTGTAACATAAGTTGGAGCCACTATATTACCTACTATATTAAGCTGGGCTTTCTAGTTGAAGACAGTTTTATAACACTACACTGTGACTAATAATTAGTGTAGAATGTACACTGTAAAGTAACTAAGTATTAACCTGTCTCTCTTTTTCTTCAAGTGTTAGACAAAGTAGCCTTCAGCAGAAATGAGTTACCAGACAGAAAATGTTGAGACACTCCTGTTTTTAAATATGCACTGATTATTCACTTGTGTTTATTTTTTAAGCACTTGTACTCTTCACTGTTGTTGGCCTCTGATTCAGTAACTTGCTTAGCAGGCTACGCACTGCATAAGTGCTCTGCAGAGAGCCATACATTTTATTCATATGCAGAGTACACCTAAGCAGGCTGCACAGTCGGGTCACACAGCATGTATAAGCATGGCATGCGCACACCCCAGGGAGGATCTGCGTGGGGGCGTGTTGGATGGCTACACACTGCATGCATAGTGTAAAGCATATGTACAAACCAGGTTATGCCAACAAGGCATATGCTTAGGCCACAGCACATTTACACCAGTCAGACCCCCTTCCATAAACCTCAGCCCATGGCTCCATCAGTCACCATCCCACAGGGACATACCTGAGTGCAACATAGCCATAACCCCCCCCCCCACTACACACACGTGCTACAGAGGTACGCTGCTGTTAGGTCTGGCCTATACCAGACAATGTCCCTTGTGTGATAGTGCCACATTTGACATTCCCCGTAGGCATTCCCAGTGGGTATGGCACTCAACATAGCAGCAGTGTACTCTCTATACCACACAGTATGAAGTGTCCCTAGTGCACGCCATGGACTCAATTTACAAAGCCCTGAGAATGCTGCAATCCCCTGGTGTGCCAATCATTTGGAGCATGAGGATTGCAGCATTCTCCCAGCTGGCGAACAGGATTTTCAATCCCGAGGCCAAATGCTGCAAGTAAGACCACCTTTTCTGTGGTCTAATTTGTGCCATTTGGGGGTCCCTTTTTACCAGGCTTGCATCAAATCTTTGGCATACACTGCTGTAAATGGAGGAAACTGTTGGAACTGCACCCAACAATAGAAAATTGGGTGCAGTTGCAGCAAAGAAGTTTGGTGCAGCTGTGCAAAAAAATAGCTTTGATACAGGGCTTGATGGAAGTCATGTTGGTTGGTGGTTTGCCCCACCTCAACCCTCAGCTGAATGCTGTAAAATATTTTTGAATGGTCTGGTGGTATAGAGGAAGTGTGTTTGCTTGTGAAAGCAAGGTTGCTGGGTTCAAACCTAAAGGAGAGGAAAGAGTTGTCATTTATTTCTTGAGGCAGTATAGTGCAGTGGTTTAAGGCTCTGAACTGTAAATCTGAAGACATGGGTTTGAATCCCACAGTTCTCACTTGCATTACTGTGTAATCCTGAGCAAATCGCTTAATTTTCTTAGTACACAATGAGGGGGTGAGATAATAACAACAACAGAAATGGAAAGGGACCTGGGGGTAGTCCTATCAGACAACCTTAAGGTGGGCAAGCAATGTGAGAAGGCAGTAAGAATGGCTGGTGGGATATTGGGATGCTTAGGGAGAGGCATCACCAGTAGAAAACAGGAAGTTGTTATCCCTTTGTACAGACAGTTGGTGAGACCCCATCTGGAGTTCTGCATCCAGTTCTGGAGACCCCGTCTCTGCAAGGACATAGACAGAATGGAGGCTGTTATAAGGAGGGCAACTAAAATGGTGCAGGGTCTGCACCAGAAGACATATAAAGAGAGATTAAAGAAGCTTAATATGTATACACTTGAGGAGAGGAGGGGAGAGGGGGGACATGATAGAAACTTTCAAGCACATCAAGGGAATCAACAGAGTCCAAGACAGTAGCATCTTTCAGGAAAAGAAATGTGCAAGAAAAAGTGGGCACAATTTGAAGATAGAGGGGGGATGGCTCAGAGGTAACGTGAGGAAGTATTTTTTCACAGAGAGAGTTGTGGATGCATGGAACAGCCTTCCTGAGGAGGTAGTGGAGTCAAAAACAGTGGGGGAATTCAAGAATGCATGGGACAGACATAAGGCAATTCTAATGGGGGTAGGAGAAAGTAGGCTGTTGGATAACTAGGATCTGTAGCCTATGCATTAGGTAGGGAAATGGGCAGACTAGGTGGGTCAGTGGTCCTTATCTGCCCGTCAAATTCTATGTTTCTATGTGCCAGCCTTTGAAAATCAAGCCCCATGTGTCCACGGCACCCTGTGGTACTACCTCCCATCCTGTCAGCTGGCACACCCACCCCATGTCACAGTGTACCAATTCCCTAAACCATAGCTCCCTAAGGACCCTGTCCACTCAAGGGTCCTCACCACCCCAGTACCCACATAAAAAGCAGATGACACTGTAGGCTGCAAAACAGTGCAAACTTTATACATACTGTGGCAGCACTGGCAAGGCCATAACAACAGCAGGGAACATAACGCACTTGTATGAACACATTGAGGAGGCCCCCTCGATTGGGGATTTCAAGCTAAGGCTGAAGGCCCACCCTCATTAGCCTGGCTTTTATGGATTGACTGTTCTAACGCAGCCAGCCAAATTATTTTAAGTTTATCTTAAAGCTATACTGTACTTCTGAATCTTCTTTATCCTGAAAATTTTATTGTGCTTTATCTGATGTTTTACCTTTTGATGTGTTTTGTTGCGTGCCTAGAGTCACACGGAATGGGTGCCCTATAAATAAAACTTTCCTTGCCTTGCCCAACAGGGGAAGTGTCAATAGGCCATCTAGGGGTATAGCTGGCAAACAAAATCAGGAATGTGGCTGTGGGCCATCATGTAAAATGTGTCCCACATCTCAGCATTCTGGGAAGTCCTTCTGTAACCTGGATATCACTAATGTTGTATGCCACCTATGAAGCTGTGCATTGTTTCCCTGTAGCCAACTAGAAATAATACTGAGGCCCCAGTTTGGTTCAGGGCTTACTTAAGGAGTCCATGGTGTCCAGCCAGTACTCCGTTTTGTTTCCCACAATGTCCATGAACAGTACACAGTTTTTCATTATGGTCAGATCCTTGCAGACTGTGTCCATGAGGGACCTACCATGCACCTGGATCTCCAGGTGGTGTGGCAGTTCACTGTCCTTCCCCACACCATGTTTGCATGGATTTTGTTCAGGCTCACCTCCTACACCCAGTCCTCCCTGTTCCTTATGAGATTGTCCCAGAGTACCTCTGATAGGTAGAGATAGTTGTGCATAGGATACGCCACCTTCCCACGATGGCGAATGAACCTCTCTGTCTGGGACCACTCATGTATCATACATAAATGGCCCCACAGTGCTTGTCTTGGCTGCAGCCACTGTCCCTTCTGGTACTGGATTTTTCTTTGGTCTGCCGGCCGCCCACATTCTGGCCCAGCTCCAGCTACCTGCCTCGTTCCCTAATTGCCATGCCCCTGCAGATACCCCCTGGCTTACCCCCATGGGTGAGGCTGCAGCACTGAACTGGCCTGTCTATGACCGGAGAAGGTGTTGGCTGGGCCACCACCGACATTGCCTCCCTGACTCCCCCCATGGTGGGGTTCAGGGTCAGTGATGCTGCAGAGCCGTAATTGGTCAGCAGGGAGGCAGGGAACCATAGAGACCAGGCGCTGGCACAGGCTTCATCCTTGTGTCAGCAATTTTCTTGAATGTGCTGCCCCAGGGGTGGGGATGTGCAATGATGTCCAGCATCTGCATTGCTCATCAACGTATTGATACCAGTTGCCCACAGATCCCCCAGCCTCCACCAGTGGTCCATTGAGCCCTGGACATTCTACCCATCCCACGCCCTGGAGAAGGAGAGCAGTCAATAGGATGCTCAATGCTTCTGTCCCTGCTGGCCCTCTGACTCCCTGGGTCCATTACCGAACCTGGGTTGTTGACGTCGCAAGCTGAAATCCAACCACTGCACTAGCAGGCCAGCATTATCATTTAAAAAATAACACATGACAGAGTGTGCATTGTGGTGGGATAACGGCACACCTCGGGTATGTTGTGAGGCAGGAGGCATCACTGAGTGCCTTCAGTCGTCCAAGAAGTGCCATTATTCCATCACAAAGCACACTCTAGAGTGTCTTATTAAATTCTAAAATGTCTCTAAGATTAATTTTTTGGGGGAATGCAGAAAAATAAAAAAAAAGTGTTTTAGAACTTTTGAAGAAAATATTCACCCTCCCCAGCAAAGTACTTCCAGCACATCCCAGCATTAACATGTCTTCTCAAGTTCAAATAATATGCACAGCAAAATACATTTATTTGTAATTAGCCCTTAAACCCTGTATTTTCGCCAATTCACCCCTCGTACTCATTTCCTCACCTTTCTTTCTTTTTCTTTATATTATGCCCTCCCTTTTCCCCACCTTGTTTCTTTTCTGTCTTTCCTACATTCAAGAGATTGCCTATAGTGTATGGTGGAACATTTTTAGGGATGTAAATCCATCTCTAGAATAGGGTTGTTATGCTGCAGTAGCTACATCATCATAACTGTTATGTTGCACTAGCTACATAGTTACTGTAGTACAAAAACATTGCATGTGTTCCCTCTCATGCTTTGCCATCTAAAAAGAAAAAAAAACTCTGTCCTGAAGTAAGTCATTCAGCAGGTCACCTCGGTGTGGCCGTGGTCCAGTGAACAGCAGTCCCCAGTGTCAGTGGTTTTTAGCAGGGATCCAGTGGTCACTGTGAGGGTTCTCTTTGTGTAGCCTCATTTTGTTTAAATGTAAAAAAACAAACAAAAAAAATATGCTATAAAAAATAATGGATGGGTGCCCATCCATATCAAAGACGGTGTTTCTTCTCGAGAAGTGAAACCATCAGAGACCTCTCGAGCTTCAGTCTTGAGGTCATGATGGTTTCACTTCTCTGGATGAAACACAACCTTATTATGGATGGTCACCCATCCATTATTCTCTCTGTTTACTATGGATGGAATACAGGAATTGAAATCTCTGTCCAGTTCTACTGGCAGAATGTTCATCCCCACAAGCACACAACAGAAGGCCCCAGATGAAACCAGAGCATTTGTTTTATCTGTAGCAGGCTAAACAGCATAGATTTCCTGGGAAGCAGGTGAGGATATGCGGGGGGAATTTTCATGGTCAACAAAGAAACACCGGAAATTAAAATTATGAATACTGTAGTATGTGCTGGCCCTGTGGCGCTGAGGGCTGAGGCACTGGACATGTTACCTCGTGCCACGCCAGTGACCCAGGTTTGGGAATGACCTCAGGTTGCAGGGGAGCCAGCTTGGGGGCGGGGGAGGATTGGAGTGGGATTGAGCTACTGTGTAGCTCTCCCCTCCCTGGGAAGCTGCCCGCTCCTTCGTAGTTCTGCTCCCACCGGATGGAGGTCCAGTGGGAGTGCAGGTGAGAAGAAGAGGTGAAGCAAGTCTGGGGTGGGGTGGAAGGGACCACCAGATCCTGGCATGCATGCATGCATGCCTCCACTCACATGCACGCATGTGTACACCATGGTCCTGGGGGGTGAAAACTAAAATAAATAAATAAGTACTGTAGTACTTTTTTTTTAACTTATGTGTGTGTGTGTGTCAGAAGAGGATTATAAGGGCAAATAACATTTTATTATTATTTATTACATTTAAGGCAGTGGTTTTTTTAGGGCCTAGTTGAAGGGTTTTAGTGGGTAAAGGTGACAGCTGTGTTCGTGATAGCAATCAGGGATGTGTCGTTAGTATTGATTTAAGTGTGAAGAGGCTGCTGGATCTTTATCCAGTGCTCTTGTGCTGAGACAACAACACTGGTAAAGATGGTACACAGTCAATCAGGTTTCACAATTGTTAAAACCCATTTTATAGTTCTTCACAAAATATTATGTCTAGAAAACAAAAAAAAAGCCACTCGGGGAGAGACAGCACTCATGAATACACAGAAGCTGAGCCAAGCAAAATGCTATCCTTAGTAAAAGCATACTCCAGGCATCACGAAGGAAATGTTGGAAGGTTTGTCTTGTGGGGGTCTCACTACACTGTGCTTTCAGCTTGTATGTTGTAGTTGTAAATAGAATAAATAGAAACTTTTATCCTTAGTCAGATTTCTGACTTATTGATACAGGTGACAAGTGCCTGATTTTGTATGGTTTGTTAAAATCTTATATCCACCTATGGTACAGGTGTGATAAAATACTTAGAAGCTGTTTTCTGTAAGTTAATGAGCTGCTTCACTATAACAACTATTGGGCCCTATGCACATATGGGCTCAGGTTATGCGTCAAAGGTGCATCACCCATGCATGCAGCTGCGAGCATGCCGGTATGCACTACCGGCCACCACCTATCCATGGACCCACCACCCCAACGCACAGGTCCACACAGAGTGGGTGCAGGTGGAGTCCCGGACCCAGCCAGGCATCCAATTGGATGCCTGGCATTGATCCACAAGTGGATCACTAACGCGGTGGGGTGCGTGTTGGCTGTGTGCCCTGCAGATGTCCGATGGCCGGCTGCTGTGGCAGGTGAGGAAAGGCACTGCCGCCGGCCCTCCAATGGCACCAATCAATGCAGTGGGATGGGTGGGGGTTGAATGCTGGCGGGCCATTGGGGGGCCAGGGGCTGCATCCATAAGCCGGTGCCCCTGTGTGAGTTTTGGGGGGATGCCAGATGGCAGTGTGTGGCTGCATACTGCTGTGTGCTGGGGCTGGTGAGAGGCACTGGGTGGCCCTGTGCAGAGGCCCTGGAGGATGAATGAGCTATTTGCCCTGTAGTCTGGTGGGCCTCAGAGTGTGCACAGGGCACATAGGGGGCTTATGGCAGGATTCTACCTGGTGTACCCTGTGCCCCCCACTGCAGCCCCATGGCCAGCACTACGTGTCTTTGTGCATGGTGCATAGTGCTGGCACACCCCTCACCTGAGCCCAGTGCATTGCTCTTTGCATGGCTGAGGGATCAGGATCATATGTGCTGCTTGCTCCCCTTAGTGCATCCTGCGTGGGGGGTGTGTAGGATACGGAGTGGCTATTCGCCCCAGATATGCACGCATAGCCACTCCACCCCATTAGTACATAAGGACCAGTATTAGAAGATATGAGTTTAGAGGGACTACTTTCCAGTTGTTTGTGACTGTTTAGGGAGTTGCTGTATTCTGGCCTCCCATGCGTGACATGTGAGCATTTTGGCCCACTTAAATTACTCACTGCCACCTGAGCCACCCCAGTCCAGGCCATACCTATTGTAAGATGTCAATTCAAATCAATTTTATTCAGGGTAAAAAAACATTGAGCAGAGCCTGCTTACAATGGTGTCCAGTTCAGGCAAAACGTCTGATGGCAGTGGGACAAGTTACATTTGTAAACTGTGTTAGATACTGCGTAGAACTCACAAAACATTATAAGTTTACATAGGCATAATAAACATTTGGGTTCAAGGTAAGCCCCATTGTAGGGGGTACAGGAATGCAAGCTCATGGTTGATGTTACCTACGTTATATCACTGGAATTATGACAGCAATGTTTACGCCCAGAGGCAACTGAAAGAACCCTTCTCTGACTTTTGTACTGATGAGAAAGAGGTACAGTAGTTTATTTGCAGTAGGGATTCTGGCAAGGAGTTCCATGCAACTGCACATCTCTGACTGAAGGTGAGGGACCTGCAAGTCATATTCATGCAGATGGCTGTGCCGTAAATGTATGTTTTAATACAATGAGTTGGCAGACTGGTTGATGTGTCCCAGAAAATACCAGGATGACAGCCTGGTCAAATTCTATGTTTGCACATAAGGCCAAATGGTCCTGGTGTTTATCTCAGGATTTATGGGGTCATTTGGGTAATAAACTTTATCTGCTCATGGTAGTCTACTGGCAGGGTGCCACCCTGGGATAGTGAAACTGTTGACAAACATTTGATGCCAAAAGCACAGCAAAATAAAGGGCTATCTGAGTAAATGTAATGATAAAACATGTGAACTGAGAGTTTCCTAATGATGGAACACAGTGAGGGTCTGGTTTCTAGCAAGAAGCCTACATAATCCAGTTTACAAATAATATATATACTTAGGATAACATACTTCGGACATAGGGCAACAGAAGGTAGAGGCCCATATGATCCCCCCCCCCGCACTGGTCCGTGGGATATTGTTATTTGATTTCCATTTATAGAAGCATCGAGCCTATGTTTGAAAAATACCAGACTCTTGGTATTAACTACTTCTTCGGGAAGCAGATTCCATGATCTAATGGTCCTTGGTAAAAAAGAATATTTCCTAAGATCAGTTTTGAAACTTTGCTCAATGAGCTGACTCTTACGTCCTCTAAGATTGTATTTTGTTTCCTTATACACCAGTCTCAGTTCTAGACTTAAAACTGGGTCATCCAGAAGTTTGTACAAAAGTAACAAATCACCCCTTGATCTTCTTAGGTCTAAAGCCCAAAGTCCCATTTCTTTAAGCCGCTGCTCATAGGGAAAATCCCTATATCCTGGGAAAAATTTAGTGCATCGTCTGAACTTTATTTATCACAGTAATGTCCTTTATGAGATATGGACTCCAAACTTGGGAACAATAGTCCATATGAGGCCTGACATACGACCTGTACAGGGGCAATAATACAAAGCTTGATCTCGAGGAGAAGGACCTACGTATGCAACTTAAGAGGTGACTCATTTTAGATGCTACATTCTTACAATGGGTGCTGGACTTGAGGTCAGTACTAATAGTGACTCCTAGGTCTCTCTCTGAGGTCACAGATCTAGTTTTAATCCCATTTATCTTACATGTTTGTCTCTCATTATTCCTGCCGAAGTGTAAGATGACACATTTTTCTATTTTAAGCTGCATTTTATTCTCCTTAACCCATCTCTCCATGTTTGTAAAATCTTCAAGAATGTTTGCTTTGCTCATCTGTATCAACCATTCCCCCAATTTAGTGTTGTCAGCAAATCTGAACAATTTATTATTACCTGATATACTGAAATCACTTATGAATATATTAAACATGAGTGGACCTAGGACAGAGCCCTGCAGGACCCCACTGGTCACATATCCCTCCTGGGACACCACACCATTGATTCTCACAGCCTGCATTCTGTTGGTTAACCATCTCTGGATCCACCTTACCAGACATATATCTACTCCCAAATCAGAAAGTTTCCTAATCAAGATGTTATGTGGTAAAGTATCAAATCCTTTTCTGAAATCTAGGAAAACTATGTCCAGTCCCTTTCACTGATCCACATTTTGGCTCAAAAACTCATAGAAGCTAATCAGGTTTGTCAACATGACCAGTTGTTAGAAAAGTCATGCTGTGCTTTGTCTAACAACCCTCTATATGTTAGATCATTTACCATCTCATCCCTAATTATGCTTTCTAAAGCTTTGCCCATCACAGAAGTTAAACTTATGGGCCTGTAGTTACTAAGGTTGGCTTTACTGCCCTTCTCATGAATTTTTTTTTTACTATTGCTCTGTGCCAGTCAGCAGGCACACAGGCATTTAATAGTGATCTATTCCCTATGTCCGCTATCCTAGGTGCGAGTTCAGAAGCTAGTTCCTTCAGAAGTTTAGGATGAAGGCCATCTGGTCCTGCTGATTATTTGGTTTAAGGCCCACTAATTTATTCAAAACCTTCTCTCCTGTAATTATACTATTGGTAGATGTACTGTGAGTCATTGACTCTGTGAGATTAACAGGTTGTTCCCTGGGAATGAAAACTGAACAAAATATTTATAAAATTCTGAAGTCATTTCCTAAGGCTCATTGTATGTGTTATTATTAATTATTAATGGTCCAACTGACCTATCATTACCTCTTCTTTCATTGATATATGAATAACCCTAAACAAATGTGACTGTACCCTATAGACCTAACCCTGACCCTTGTCCCCTTGTTACCTCTTCCTGCATCCTTAATCCCCTCCCCTTCCTCTCTGCCCCCTTCCCTTCCTTTTCAATTAATCAATCAATCAATCAATCAATCAATCAAAATCTTTATTTATCCAGGCGGGCACCATTGAGTAAGGCTCATTTGCAAGGTGGACCTGTTCATGAATACATAAAGTACAGTACAGAAGCAGGTATACAAAAAGCAATAAAATACAAGGAAGAAAAAGTATATACAGTGTATACAGTACAGTACAAAGTTGAAATAAATAAAAAAAAACAGCATCATTTTACAATTGAAGAAGTCAGTAGCTGTACAATCAACCATAGGCATACAGGGGTTATAAGCAGAGATCTTTTGAGTGAGGCAGCCGGCAACTACACATATAGGGGAAAGAGGCCATGTAGGGGGTGGCGGGTTAGAGAGGTAAAGAAGAGGAGGGATATATTACCGACGACTGGGGGAAAAATTGGGCTAAAACCATAGAAAGTGACGATGGCTGTCATGTACTTGTTTATTATGATAATGACGGAGGAGGGGTAGATAATTAGGACACTACTATGGATGGGGTGGGACTTTAGCCAGGCTGGAGCGGACAGGGAAGGGTGGTTTCTGTTTTGAGCTTTCTCATTCCTACCTCCCCTTTGATACTCCCTATCTGACAAAGTCTACTATTATGACTGCACACTTGTTTGACAAAGTCTGTATTATATATGACTGCATAACTGTGCGGTAGATATTATTGTCTTAACCGTTAAATCACAGTTTGCTCACTGTTTCTCCAGTGTATCACCTCTGTAATTTATCCTGCATATTAATTCCACTACAATGTTATCTATTTAGAATGTACAACCTTTGTTCCACCGCTCAACTATGTATTTTATTTTACTCACTTGACATAGAACCTTTGTAGAGGAACCCCTGGTTCAAAGGCATTTGTAATCCTAGTTATGAATAAATTAAACAATAAATAAATCAATACATGAATGAATAAATAAATAAATAAAATGCCTTGTGATTATGCTTGGTGTTGGCCAACCTGAACTCAGTCGCTGCTTTATTTCTTTATTTATTAAGTCTAGGATTGCAAATACCTTTGAGCCTTGGCTTTTTTACAAAGGTTCCACGTCAGAGAAATAAAAATTATGGGGAACATCAAGACAGACATTACAACAATGTGGACATTGCAAACAGAGTCCAGATTAATACAATTAAAGGGTAGCATTGTAACAAGGCAGCCAGCGGCATCTGTCAGAGAAAATAGACAACAGATAAGAAGTGCCAGAGTCATAGGGAGAGGGAAGAGGGGGGGAGGAATGTAGGAAGGGTGGGGAGAGGGTGACAAGTGCAGCACTGGGTATATCAAAATGTGAGGGTAGCCTTTCTTATTTCATTCTTAAGTTTTTTGAGAACCCTTTTGTACTTACTAATATTAGTGGGTAAAGGGTGTTTTTTCATTGCCCTAAAGGCAGATCTTTTTTAGTCAATGAGCCTTCTTATCCTATTTGTGAACCACAAGGGCTTTTTTTCCTTTATTGTTATAAACCTTAACTGATGGCATGTAAATATCCTTCAAAGTTGAAATTATACTGATAAGCTTTTCCCAGGCCTACTCAGCATTCATATCACCGACTAATAAGTTCCAGTCTATTTCTGATACTATTTTGCATATTGCCTGAAAATCGGCTTTGGCGTAGCTTTTATGTATTGATTTCCTCGTAGTGGTATGTTTTAATCTATTAACAGCAAAGGTCACTACATTGTGATCATTGTTACAGTAGTGGAATAACCTCAATATTAGTCATAGCTTGTTGTACATTAGTCAGCATCACATCAAGTACATTATTTCCCCTAGTTGTTTCCCCTATAAACTGCTGCAGGTCTAGGGCTGCTATGATTTATATCACTCTACTCTCCATTGTATCCCTAGTTTCTTTGCCATTCCAGTCAATCTGTGGTAGACTAAGATCACCCATAACAAGTACATCATTGTTATTGGCCACTTCCCCTATGTGATATACTGAGCTAAATATTGTGTAGTGCTATCTGGGGGTTATAGAATACTGCTGTCCTTATTTTTTTCCCATTTAGACCAGTTTTGTCTACCCATAATATTTGTATAACATCCCCTAAGTAAGGGGGTGTTATGCTAGAGGTACACTCAATATTGTCCCTAACATAAATGGCCACTCCACCACCTCTGCACCTCTCCTTGTCCCTATTAAACAACTGAAATCCTGCTATGACCATACTCCAATCACAATCCCTATTCCACCAAGTCTCAGTGACACCTATTATGTCCACATTTAGATTAGCAGTTAAACATCAGAGTTCTGCTAGTTTCTTTTCATTTAGGCTTCTAGCATTTAAATACAGAGCCTTAACAGGTCTGTTTGTTGTTTTTTATTCCACTGAAATACAATATTACTATCAGGAAGACCCTTCACCGCATGCTGTCCCTTCTCCCCGAGATTACCTAGTTTATATAAAATAGTGTAATGCTTGCCCATACACAACAAGGCTATGTTGCCATCGTGGGGATGTGATGACATCATACAGACCTCGAGAGCGAGGCTCGAGAGGTCCGTTTGATAACATCACATCACCGAGATAGCAACATGCCTTGCTGTGTTTGAGCAAGCACACACTATTTTATATAGTATATGGTTCCCCAAAACATAGAAACCTCGAGACTGGTAAACTGCCTTGTCTGCATGTGATTGCTCATATGCAATCTTTTATAGTGTATGGTCAATCATACTTTGCCCCTGTAAAATAAAATCATCTCCAATGCTAAGGGACACCTTTGAGTCTATTTTAATCAAGTGCCACTTGCTTCCGTGTTTGATTTCACTGTCAGGGCCCCTTCATTGCGCATGTGCGATGATGTTCGATCTTGTTGTGCTGCAGTAGTGACATACTCAGTGCAGCACAACAAGATCATTACGTAGTGAAGGCAGCACAACAAATAGAATAGTGTACGCTTGCCCATACACAACAAGGCTATGTTGCCATCGAGGGAATCTGATGATATCATACAGACCTCAAGAGCGAAGCTCAAGAGTTCCGTTTGATGACATCACATCGCTGAGATGGTAACATGCCTTGCTGTGTTTGGGCAAGCATGCACTACTTTATATAGTGTATGGTTCCCCAAAACATAGAAATGTTAATTTCACAAGGTAATATCATACCTTGTGTTCATGGTACCGCTTCTCAGTACAATCCCGCCGCAGTTCCGCTCTAACTTCTCCGCTACTGTGCCAGTAATTTCAGTAATTTAAAAAAAACAAAAAAAAAAAATTATAGTTGCCAAACTGGTAGTTTGAACATACGGAGCTGGCTGTGGCAGTCCATGCCCAAACTCGAAACGATCGCTCCCTCATCCGCTCGCTAACTGGGACCGCCATTTTACCCTGCTTCTTTTGGAACCAGCATTGTTTCTGCTAATTGGGTACCAGTTCAAGGGGGAAAAGTTATTGTACTATTGATATGACATCAGAATGATAGTACAACAACTTTTTTGACCTTTGAACTGCCCCACAACAACATTTGGAAAACCGTAGTTTTCTATATACAATAAGCCCTAACCACATACTATAAATGTTTTGTGATTTAATTTTTGATTCTAGTGCCCAATACCTTACTCCTGCCTTGAACTCAAATGTAGGTCATCCTTACAGTACATCTCTGGCTTATTTGCAAAGTGATCCCAGTACTTGATAGAATGAAACTTCTTTTCACATGTCCATTTTCTTAACCATTAGTTTGCTTGGGATATCCTTCTAGGTCTGTAAATGGATGCTCTAGGGACTGGGAGCATTTCAGAGGGCACAATCTCTGCACCCTTGGTTGTTAGTTTATCCGCCACTTAATAATATCTTTCTTAAACCTGGCCTGTGTTTTCATTCCCAAGTCATTAGTACCAACATGTATTATGGTTAATGGTTTCTCCCCTGCTCCGCTGAAGTCATTATCAACATGCTACTTAAATCATGGGCCTGTGCTCCAGAAAAGGAGCTAACCATTATATTCTCCTTGTCTAGCCCACGTATGTATCTGTCAGCATATTTGATTATTGAGACACCCATATAATTTGTCTTGATGCCTCATTGTTGACCAATTGCTCCAAGGATCCTTCTGGAATTTTTGATCCTACAGCCTCCACCCTCTCAGCCAGCACAGAAAATCTATTTGTCAATATAATAGGATTTTGAGTAATCGGGTTAGGCTCTAGTATCACTAGGTCATTAGTAAATGCTGCAACTTGATCAGCGCTAGGTGTAGTAATTATGGGTGGGGCAGAATCTATGTTAACACTTCCTGATTGTTAAGTTTCATGGTTTGTTTCCATAGTGTCCTCTGTTCCCCCAGTAAAATTCACATTAGATGCTTTAAGTGGACTACTCCCTCTTTTTTTCCTTTCAACAGTGGCTACCAGTGACCAATCATCCACTTCTGTTTCCTGATATCCCAGCCTCAGCATGTTTCCTTTAAGCACCCATCTCACCTTGACTCTTTTCCAGGGTTTCTAACTTGGCACAGAATCTATTTAATTCATTAATGATTTTGGTGTTATGCAAGCATTTGTCACAAACAAAATGTTCATATGTAGTTTTTCCATCTACCAGTTTGTACATCTTACAACCACTACACTGGATGCCTAACTTCCCATCCATCGTTAACATTTTGCAAGTCATGTTATAACCAATTTGAATCTTTAGGAACCTTTTACTTTAGAAACTACTAGGGGATTTGCTTTCTGGGTAGATACTCACCACTAATGTTAACTAGAATCACACCTAGGTTCACTTCCCACCTGTTCCTTTCATGCCCCAGTCCACAGCTTTCACAACGGACATGACAGACGCAAACAGACATGCACGTGTGTCTCTGCATGCATCCCCACGTGCGATGCTGTGCACTCGCTCGGCTCCACCCCACTTGCTATGTGGGTTGGGTTAAATAGTGTTTGACCCAGAAGTAGAGCTAGGGGTCACTCGCTTTGTTTAGCCCAGCAAACTATCTTAAACTTTCCTGGAATGCTAGATTTAGGTGTTTAATTTAGGGGAAGAATAATAGTTTAATCTCTGGTAAAAGGGCTGTGCTTCAAACTCCAAAACAGTATACCCTCCCTACACTCATTTCCTCAGCAGGCTCCTGGTTGCTATGGAGAATACTGATGTCCTGATAGCTTGTTTCTATAGCAGCAGTCAACACAGACCACTCCACACACTCGCTGCTGCTGCCTAAAATACTGCCATGTCTCAGTTAATATAAGAAAACAATAAAGGCTCAGGTCTATTAGGGTTTCACTGTCTCACAGAACAAGACTGTCCCATAGCACACTGCCCTGATTCAATCCAGCTGCTCGAGGCGCGGGTTGAGTTAAATAGCATTCAACCCAGAGTACAGCTAGGGGTCATTCACTTTGTTTAGCCCAGCAAACTATCTTAAACTCCCCTAGAATGCTAAATTTTAGTGTATAATTTAGGAGAAGTATAATAATTTAATCACTGGCAAAAGGGCTGTGCTTCCAGCTACAGAACAGTGTCCCCTTGCTAAACTTGTTTCCCCAGCAAGCTCCCGGTTGCTATGGAAAATACTGACATCCTGACTGCTGGTTAGGATGTCGGTATCTCCCATAGCAACTGGGAGCATGCTGAGAAAACAAGTGTAGCAAGGGGACATGGTTTTATAGCTGGGAGTACATAGACGATTGTGTGTGAGCAGTCATACACAGAAAGGCTGTTTTTGATTGAGAGGTTTCCTTGGTAACAAGTGACCTCGAGAGTACAGCTTGAGTGGACTGTTAGCACAGAAACCTCGAGACTGGTAAACTGCCTTGTCTGTGTATGATTGCTCATGTACAATCTTTGATAGTGTATGGTCAATCATACTTGGCCCCTGTAAACAAAAAAAGAAATAAATCATCCCCAATGCTAAGGGACACCTTTGAGTCTATTTTGATCAAGTGTCACTTGCTTCCATGTTTGATTTCACTGTCAGGGCCCCTTCACTGCGCTTGTGTAATGATGTACAATCTTGTTGTGCTGCAGTAGTGACATACTCAGTGCAACACAACAAGATCATTACGTAGTGAAGGCAGCACAACAAATAGAATAGTGTACGCTTGCCCATACACAACAAGGCTATGTTGCCATCGAGGGAATGTGATGACATCATACAGACCTCAAGAGCGAAGCTCAAGAGGTCCGTTTGATGACATCACATCGCTGAAATGGCAACATGCCTTGTGTGTTTGGGCAAGCATGCACTATTTTATATAGTATATGGTTCCCCAAAACATAGAAATGTTCATTTCACAAGGTAGTATCATACGTTGTGTTCATGGTACTGCTCCTCAGTGCAGTCCCGCCACAGTTCCGCTCTAACTTCTCCGCTACTGTGCCAGCAATTCCAGTTATTAAAAAAAAAAAAAAAATGATGGTTGCCAAACTGGTAGTTTGAACACACGGAGCCGGCTGTGGCAGTCTGTGCCCAAACTCGAATTGATCGCTTCCTTATCCGCTCGCTAACTGGGACTGCCATTTTACACTGCTTCTTTTGGAACCAGCATTGTTTCCACCAATCGGGTACCAGTTCAAGGGAGAAAAGTTGTTGTACTATCTATATGACATCAAAACGATAGTACAACAACTTTTTTGACCTTTGAACTGCCCCACAACAACATTTGGAAAACCGTAGTTTTCCATATACAATAAGCCCTAACCATATACTATAATGCTGTTCCAGGCATGGATTTCCTTTTGGAACAGCATTCTACCATTCACTATAGCCCTTTTCCCAGTGATTAAACTATGATACTTCTCCTAAATTAGACACCAAAATGTTTTTATTTGCAAGAAACATGTCCTAATGAGAAAGGTAAAAAGTAGATGTGTGCTGAGTATCATTGAAGAGTTCTCTATAGAATAAGGACCTCACTGTGAGCCAAAAAAAGAAGAAGTGGGGATAAATGTGTAGTACAACAAGCAGACCGATGATATGAGACTGGAAGGGGGGAACTCTGAAGTGTCTCAGGTTCTCCGAAGACTAAAGAAACTGTACTATTTCCATTTATAACATGGGGTTTGTAGATGAACAAGATAACTGAAGGAAGCCGAGCAGGTGACTGTCCGTTAATGACTGTTAACGCACGGTTAGGGTGAAAAGTCTGGACGGAACAATCTCTGTGCACAACCCAAACTTCTTCAGTGTCTAGGCATAGCAAAACGTGTGTGGCAGCCATTTAATTTCCCAGCTACCAATGAGTAGCAAGAGCAACTGTTTGCTTGTTATCTCATAGCACAAGTGTCTGCAGACCACTACATGTGTTCCCACCCACCTGCCCCACTGATCTTCTACTGCTCCTGCTTCTCACCCTGATACCTCAGCGAATTGCTACATTGTCTTGGCTGCATCTGTCCATGGCTGAGTCCCCACTGCCCCCCACCACACAGTGTGAGTAGGCGGCCACCCAAAACCTACACTGACAGTCTCCAGTCCCCATTGCAGTACCCAACGGGAACAGGAGAAGAGAAAGAGAGACACCGGGAGTTGCAGATCTAATTGGAGCCATATGATAGTGTGTGTGTCTCCTCTGTGTCTCTCTCTCTGTTGGTGTCTCCGTATGGCAGCCATCCAGTAGTTTGCATTTTCTTTTATGTCTCTCTCTCAGTGTCTCTCTTTGCGTTGACTTGCAAAGGGAGCAACCCTCCTTCATATTAAGTGGCTGCACTGAGCCTCCCCCACCCAATGGCTAGCCACTCACCACCCATAGACAATCTCCGGTATCCATTGCAGTAGTCACTAGGACCAGGACAAGACAAAGAGAGACACTGGGAGTGGCAGATGCAATTGGACTCGTGCAGCAACTGTGTGTGCTTTTCTCTGTGTCTCTCCATCTTTCAGTGTCTCTCTCTCTCTGTATTATAGCCATGCAGCACTCCGTTTTGTTTTTCTCCCTCTTTCCGAGCCATGAAGACAAACAGTGAGCATGATAAAGAGAACAGCAGCTGTCACTGTGAAATGCTGCACTGTCCTGTTTCCCCTCTGCCATGCTGTTTGAAAGAGAGAGACCATCTGTGGGGGGAGAGAGAGCAGCTGAATGCTGGCCTCTTCTCTAGCATAAGGTGTCCAGCAGACAGAGAGAGAGGGAGAGTGTACAAATAGCATGTGGAGACATGCAGAAGCATACACAGCATTAAATCAAAGTTGCTGCATTGTCCTGTGCATGTCTTTCCATGCAGTTAGTAATGTGGGCTCCCCTTTCCTGCTGTCATGTGGTTACTGTGCAGGGACTACTTTGTGTGGGTGAAGGATACTTCCCCCAAATGATATGTTTTTTCCATGTAACATGGCTTTCCATGGGTTTATTAACATGGGGGTCACCCCATATTATAATGGCAATAACCCACTCCAGGGTGTGTGGTTATTGGGGATTAACAGACACTCCGGCTGCTGTGACGATACACGGCCTGCAGTCTCATGCCTCACAGCGCACCCAGGGGTTTTTGTTAACCTACCAATAACCGCACAGCCTGTCATGGGTTATTGCTTACATCTTCACTTGTAAGTTTGACCTAGCTATGGGAAAGCTAAGTTCATGTTTTTATAGTTTAACTCCTATTATTTTTAATGTTTTCTCCTGTAAGCACTTTCTTCTATTTTGACCAATGTGTAAATATATTGTGTAAATATAGTAGTTCTTATTTAGCAAAATATATAGCTTGGTTAAGCACTTTAATAAAAAGGGTATAGTTTGTGAATTTCTGTGGTAACTGTCGAAAAGGCACACTAAATCTAGTTTAGGCCATCTGAAAAATGCATTCCTTCCTGATACAAGCAAAGGATTGGCATGAAGTTTGATAAGACAGAATGCACATTTCACTTGGGGTATGAGCAATCAGCCTTGACTCAATCTAGGGTTGATTGAAGATGGGACTTAGAGGATCCAGGTGGCCATGGGGTGCCACCTTTGTAGAGGGATGAGTGTGGGTGCAAGGACACAGTGAGGGGCAAACAGGTGAAGGTCTGCAGCAGTCAGCTTCGAGAGGTGCAGTGGTTGGAGTGTAGATGGGTGGATACTATATATAACAGAGGCCATCTGTTTGAATGATCCAGTAAAGTCAATGGATCTAGAACAGAATTTGTAGGTAAGCCCTGAGTACAAATAAGAGGGGACAATGCCTCTGACACAATTAAGGGAGAACAGGATAAAATGCAATTCCCTACTGTCACTGAGGGACAGACAGTTTAACTCACTTTATAGCTTAGAATGCTGAATGTTGGGAGGGCAGTTGAGTATCAGCATGGCCAGCCTATTGTAAAGCACATCTTATTTGGCAAATCTAGACTTGGAGGCACCATGGAGAAAGATGTCCACAAAGTCAAAAAAGAATATCAGATTGATTTCTCTCTCTCTCCCCACACACACACACACACACATCCTGGGGCAGCAAGGATTTGTTTCTAAATTGGTAGCTCCTCTTTAAACCTAGACTGCTGAAGAGTTTGTCAATGTGGCTGTTCCCTGTGAGGAGTGAGTCAGCTCAGTAACTCAAATATTTGTCTTCACTAACCACTTCCTAAGAGGATCCATCTATGGTAGCAATGGCTAGAAGGGCAGAGCTGCTTAGCTCTTCAGTCATGCACAGACCCAAATACCATAGCGTTGGTCATTTCCACATTAAAGACAGTTTTCAGCCAAGGAAAAAAGCTCACAGGTCATGACACCCTTTTTGGAGAGTGGTCTCCAGCGAGAATATTGGCTCCAGAGGCATAGAGTTCATTATCATCCACATACAGCTGGTAGTTCATTCCTCCAGCATGCTGTCCCAGGTCGGTTATACACAGTATAAAGAGAACAGTAAAGAACCAATTACTGAGCAGTGTGGTACACCTTTAGTGATTTGGACAGGGCTGGACCTGGTACCATGTATCCTGATGCTATGTTTGTGATTAGTAATGGAACTGTAGAACCAGCTGGCTACTGTTATACTCATGTGCAGTTCAGCAAGTCTGGTCACTAGAATTCTGTGGCCTACAATATCAAAGGCTTTTGATCGTAAGTAAGTAAATAAAACTTTATTATTTCAGGTGCCCTTCCAGAGCTCAGGGAGCCTTAACAATTATTCATAAAATAGGTCGTTTTCATCATACATTAAAACAATAAATATAATACAGTATTTTCCCATTAACTCACTAGGTTCCTTCAAATGTCTGATTAAACATATGTGTTTTAAAGGATTTTTTAAATCCTTCCATGGTAAGGCTATCTCATATTGTAGTGTCAGTGGCTCAGTAGGCAGCACACTCACCTCTGAGGCCTGGAGATCAGAGTGCTGTGGGTTCATTTCCCACATCTGGCACTTGGGTTAATATCCCAGTACTGACACTGTAGTGCAGCATGAGAGGGGTGCTGCATTCTGAGGTGCCGTCTTTTGGATGAGAAGTTAAACCGAGGTCCCATCTACCTGGATTGGTGGTAGTTCAGGTGGATGTTAAAGATCCCATGGCACTTCTTGAAAAGAGTAGGGGAATTTTATTGAGAAATGGACTTCAATACATATCAAAACAAAAGAAAAAAACAGAGAGAAACATAATCATACAATATTGATATAATCAGGTAGCCCATGTCATACAATTGATCCAATAGCTGTTAAAGCGTTCCAAAGGAGTGTGAGAAAAGTCATAGTCCATCAGACGTCTCAGGGCTTTACCAACACTGATGAATAATTCTTCATGTGTAACATACTTCTGTTGTAAAATCCAGAGACATCTAGATTGCCATACATAATAGCGTAAAATACAAAAAATAACATAAAGGTTATCATTATGATATTTAACAAAAGTATTCGAAAAAGGACCAAACAAAAGGGCAGAATAAGCAATATTCCCAAATTCTGGCTCCTGCCATCGGTCAGCCAAAAAACACCAGAAAGGTTGTATATAAGCACAGTCAACAAAGAGATGACATTGAGTTTCCAGCAATTGTATGCAGGTAGGATGAGGACAAAATCTCTCAGACATTTGTTAGTGCTTGCTATTCCCCTTAACCCCTAATTTCCCAAAATTGCTAAGCCATACACAATCCCATGCATAAGGAGGGATACATTTGTTTTGTAAATGTCGGAGAACTACCACCTGCCTATCCTGCGGGCACTCAGGGAAAACAATCTCAGTAGAACGTTCAACTAATAAGATGGACCTATAGACCATTTTTCTTTCAGCAGTCAGAAGTGAAGAAGGGGTAATATGCCATTTAATAAGCTGTTTTATACAGTCTTTAATACTATTCAGTACAGCAGAAAGTTTGGACAACAGCCGAGGATTACTAGATAGCCAACTAGGCCTACATACAGTGAACCAGTGATCTAAAAAAGGTCTCCAAATGAGAACCCCTGGTCTCAACAACTTACCAAAATAATATGCTACAAAAACTCTATGAAAAAAACCAATAGGATGAAGCATAGAGACACCACCTTCAGCAATCGGTCTGTAGGTAATTTCCCGCTTAAGGGGGTTCAAACGAGACCCCCAAAAAGCTTGGAAAAAAACCACTAAAAAGCTGTGTCCAAAGAGGAAATGGGGGAAGAGAAACATAACAAATATATAAAAAAATAGGGGTGAGAACAGTTTCAATCAACAGTACCCTCTTTTTTTTGACAATTGCTGCCCTTTCCAATTTCCTACCATCCGAGAACCCCTGGCTAAGACTATGTCCCAGTTTACCATTGCCATATCACCAGGTCCAAACAATAGGCCCAAAATCTTAATAGGTTCCCTAGAACAGGGATCCCAGCAATAACCCCCCCAAGTAGGACAGGAGTAGAACCAATAACAACCCCCTTACTTTTACTGTAATTAATTCTGGAACCTGAGATGTGAAAAAAAAAGCTCAATAGAGTCTTCCAAAGCAGAGACAGAAAAATGAAGGGGGCAAAAGTAACACCAAGTCATCAGCATAAGCTAATACCTTGTGGGGAGGTAGAGAAGGAATCGCATCAAGGCCCTGCAAAGCAGTGTTTGCATGCAGTAACCAAATAAAAATATCAATGGTAAAAGCATAGAGAACAGGACCGAGTGGGCAGCCTTGATGTACCACTTTAGTAATAGCCAACCTACTCCCAAGCCAGCCATTAACATTAGGGATAAGCACAGCACCCTTGTACATTGCAAAGAGCCAAAAAATAAACTATCAGGGAACCCAAAAGCTGTCAACACTAGAAATAAAAAGGAACGGGCCACCCGATCAAAAGCTTTTTCCTGATCCAAACCAAAAACATACCCTTGTAAGGGACCCAACTCCCCTTTGGCAAACACCTCTCATAAATAAATTAAGTTGTCCTGTTGTTTTCTTCCTGGAACTGCACAAGCCTGGACTGGGTGCAATAGCAAGGGGGTAAGTGTAGAAAGTCTAGCCAAAAGAATTTTACTCAATATTTTCAAGTCAGAATTCAGTAGGCTAAGGGGGCACCAATTGCTTAAATCATTCCTATCCCCTTTCTTGTATAGAAGTAGCAAAATAGCTTCAGACATAGATGGAACATATTTCCCAGAGTGTAAGACAAAATTCAGGAGGATCACTAGCAGAGGTCCAAGGGACTGTAAAAAGGTCTTATAAAAATCTGCACTGAGGCCATCTGAGCCAGGGGCAGATTTGGAAGGTAACCTCTGAACAGCTGCAGTAACCTCAGCCAAGGTAACATTAGCTATCAAAGTCTGCTGTTGAGCTGTAGACAGTGTGGGTAACTGCAGCTTATCCAAAAGTGGAATAACCACCTTAGCTGCCAGAACAGGGTCAGGAGCTAAAGAGGAAGCCGTATGAGTTTCAACCACATGTAAAAGCTCATGGGGTGCACTGACAGCATGGCCATGCACATCAGTCAAAACAGAGATTAATCGAAAATCAATCCGGGGTTTTTATTTTCTGTAAATGGGTCCAAAGGGTGGCGTGTCATAGAAGTGCCAAAACGTAATTCTTGCTCTAAAGATTTGCCCCTATCATATTGTAGCCCCACCATTTGCTTCTTTATAGTAGCTGTAAGCTCACTATAATCCCGATTAGTAGTTTCAGAGAGGGAAATAAGATGCTTTAATTGGTGTCTCAGCTGTAAGTATCCCATATAGTCAGCAGTAGATTTAATATGTACCTGACATTGAAAAAAGGACTTCCAACCTTGTTTAGAATCCTCCCACCAATCCAAAATGGAATCATAACATTCCAACACTGAAAAGCGAGCCACCCAGTCCCCCTCCCATAACTGACAGAGATGAGGATTGTCCAACAGCGATTCATTCAACCACCACCCATTCTTTTTTTTACACCTGGGGCTCCTCCCAGGAAATAGTAACTGTAAGAGTACAGTGATCGGAGAATTCTATGGGCCGGGTAGAAGCCTGCACAACCTTAAGTACCGAGAGAATTAGAAAATGAAATCACACGGGTCCGGAGAGTCCTGTAAAAATACGCAGTAACTCGTAGGATATAACACCCCATAAGAATTCAACATATGTGCTGTAGAGATAATATTTTTAAAAGCAACAGAATCACAAAAGTTTATCCATGACTAAACACCTATCAGTAATAGATAACCCGCAATTAAAATCACCCAACCAAACAACCAACCGAGAAGTATGCAAAAAAGTTGTACTTCTTTAAAAAGTGCCACACATTGAGCTTTGGTTTGGGGGGCATACACCATGATAACTCTAAAATGTTCAGAAAAAAAAGAAATATCCAAACACAAAGCCCTCCCCAGGTGTATGTCTACTAATCGAGAAACTGAGAGCTGAGGGTTAGTAAACAAAATGCCCAAGCCATCACAAGTATCATCCCCCACAGACCAAAGGAAGGTCCCCGGGACCAACAATGAGAGGCATGCTGAAGGTCCCGGTGTGATTTCAGATGAATGTCCTGTAAACAAATTATATCAGAGGAGAAGGAATGAAGATGGGAAAAAAAAACTTGTTTCTTCTCTCCCTTAATACCATTAACATTTAAAGTGGAAAATGTTAAGGAGGACATCAAAGGGGAAAAAGAAGAAAGAACCAGAAATCCTAACCTAGAAAAAACACTCAAGGGGCTTCCCTGCTTGCTGGTGTCTAGTCCTCTTGGCAACAGAGTCCTCAGAAAGGCTATCAGTGTCAGTAGTAGAGACAATAGAGGAGGTATCAGTCTCGTCACCTGAATCCCCTCCAGTATCTTCTTCTAAAGGAGCAAAAATGTTCCCAACAGGTACAGGATCCTTCGGAAGTGAAGGCTTCTGTATGGGAATTGTTTTCTGTAAAGTTTTGGGCTCAGACATGGTTTTACCACGTCTATTTCGTTTCCTAGGAGGAACCACCGAAAAGGGACTCTGGGCGGGCGGGGGGGTATGGGTGTCCACAGTACTAGGTGCAGGGCCCAACAGGGACTGGTGTAGCAGCCAAAGCCAAATCTGAGGCCAAGCATGAGGGAGGAGGTGCAGCAACCAAAGGTACAGGGGGAGGGATAGGAGGAGCAGTATCTGGTGCAGAGGCTGGGACAATCTTGGCCGGGATAGATTGAGCAGCAGCCACCTGCGAAGCTAAAACATGCTGGGCCTGATTGATGAGTCCTTCATGGGAGGGACAATCCTCACAATTATGAGAGGCCCAAGGACAACGGTGATATCATGACCCGTTTGTTCACAGAGGTTGCATTTAAAAAGATTCAAGCAGGTGGAGGCTAGATGGCCGTACTCTAAACAATGACTGCATCTGGTGATATCACAAGCCGAACTCAGGTGGGTACGAGAGCCACATTTGAAACAAGATCTGGGCTGCCCTATATAAAATATACAGCCCCTGTCCTGGCCTAAAAAAAATACACTGGGAAGATGTACAGGACCAGAATTAGTGGAGAAAAGTTTAACTTTCACCTTCCAACCCCCTTCCCAAATCTGTTTGCTATCCATAGCAGCGGTAGGGTGACCTAAAATCTCACAGCGTTGCCACAACCAAAAAAGGATATCCTCAACATTAACCCCTTCATTTTTGAATAAAACCATAATGGTTTTAATCAGAGGCTTAGTGAGGGGTATGGCCTGGAAAGGTACCCAGATGGGGTCATTCTTAAGAGTATTATACTGAGACCAGAACCTATCCAAATTAGACACATTTTTAAAACTTACATCATAATTGCCATTCCCTAATGAAATTAAAGCAAAAATCTCAGAGGAAAAAAATTTCATTGATTTCTTTAACAGAGACCTGGCAATTAACAACCTGTCAGGAGTGTGTTCCAAGCCCCCTTTGTACAAAAGCCGAACTGCATTCCTCCGGGGAGCAGGTTCCCCAGTGGAATGAAACAAATCAGCAAGCTTGAACAAAGGAGCCAGGGAAGACTTCTCCTGGTGGTCGGCCAGAGCCTTAGGGGGCTAGGCCCCATCCTAATTTCAGCAGATACAGTTTCTGGAGTGGTACCACCACCAGAAATACTAACTTTAGAGACAACAGGTAATAAGTTTGATAAGTTACCCTGGGGTGTGGTGGAGCTCACAGCAGGATCAACGTTGGTGGTCACAGTGGAAGAACACATCCTTCTGTAGGAGGGATCAGATAGGTCCGGAGTCCAGTGTCCTGAGGCCGCTGGGACCCAGTCAGCCGCTGAGAGGGCCTTTTCAGGAGACCAAGAAGTGTCTCTAAAAGTGACCAGAGGGGGTGCTGGAGCCAAATCACCCCATTTGGTGGAGGGATTATGATCCAAAAAAGAAAATGTAGTCTCCGAAGGTGGCGGAGAAGTAGCTATGGAAACAGGAACAGTCTGGGCAGCTCGAGACAGTCCCAGTCTCAGTTTCGGGTTTCTAGTAGCACCAGGCTGCAATGTCGAGAAAGTTGGTGGTAAATCCAATGGCTGTTGGCACGTGGGAACAGAATCACAATCACTGCCAGCCGAAACAAGCATCGGAGAGCTGGAGAAAGCAGGAACCGTCGTCCCAGAGCAGGCGTCCGACCAGGTAACTTGCCCTACCAGGTCAGACACAATACTGGTCCTCTCAGAAACCAGAGGCACCACCGGAAGATCCAAGTTCAGCTCCCCACGAACATGCAGCCGCTCTAGAGTTGTCGGCGAACTGGGGGACTCCTTAGATGCAGGAACAGCTGAAAGACAAGTCGGCAATGGAGAAACAGGTAAATTCAGAGCCACAGAGTCGATTTCCATGCTGTCTTCTGCAGTGCTGTCAGGGGAGAGACCAGCAGCTGCCATAGCAAGATCCACAGCTTCCTGAGTGGAGAGGATAGGAGCCGAGGCCAGAGCTCCCATCCAGACAACGTCCTCACCCTCCAGAGTACAAAGAGAACTGGCCATCTCAGCAAGACGGCCAGCAATCCCCCTGCAGGAAGAGTAGGGGAATTTCCCTTGAGTCCCGGCCAAATTTCCCTCATTCACTAAAAATACCACCAACAGCTTAATCTGGTTCCAGGTCAGTTGGCATTCATCTGTATCCCCCTCCCCCGGGTTGTGCCTGAAAATAGGCAGGATTTGTCTAGTGCACTTACCCGGTCAACAAAAACTAAATAAAAAATAAAATAAAATAAATAAAAATATTTGGCGTGGTAGAGAATTACTCAGGGTAGGTGCCAAAAAGACGAACAATCTTCCTCCCAATGTTTTTAGGGATACCATGGGAATCTCTAGCAATCCCTCACTGGAGGATCAGAGTGAGTGGATGGGGCAGTAAGGAGACAGAAGTTCTTTCATGTAGAGGGATCTCTGGTCATGTAGGGCCTTATAGGTCAGCAATGCGACTTTGAAGGTGATCCACCACTGTATCGGCAGCCAGTGCAATCCATACAGCACAGGTGTTATGTGACTGGATCTAGGGGTTCCAGTTAACAACCTAGCCATCGCATTCTGCACTAGCTGCAAACAGTGGATATCCACGTACGGTAGCCCTAGGTAGAGGGCATTGCAGTAATCAAAATGAGTGGTGACAAAGATGTGGACCAAGGTAGGAAGATCTTTGGGCAGGACCAGGTGCTTCACCCTAGCTGTGTTCCTCAGGTGATAAAAGGAAGATCTGACCACAGTCGGAACCTGCACCCTCAGAGTCAGGCCTTCCTCAAATATCATGCCCAGGTTACGCACCTGGCCCGAGGCAGTCAGTGGGACTCCACCAAGATGTAAACCTGAGGGTTTTCCCACCCATGCCCCAGTCATCCCACATTGAGGGTCCACCACTAATACCTCCGTTTTACCCGAGTTCAGCCTCAGCCAACTAACACTCATCCAGTTCTGTATCTCCAACAGGCAGTTGTTAAACACAGAGACAGAGTCTTACTCCTGTTCGGGCACAAAAGACATATACAGTTGAGAATCATCTGCATAGCAGTGAAAACTCAACCCATACCATCTTATAATGTCCCCTAATAGCAGCATGTACACTGCGAACAACATGGGGGACAGCACCAAGCCCTGCAGTACCCCACAGCGAAGCCAGCAAGGGGCCAAGGAATAAATCTCTGACACCACTCTCTGAGATCTGCCCTCGAGGAAGGATCAAAACCAGCTGAGGACTGCCCCCCTCAGTCCACTGAAAAAATGCAGGCACTTGAGCAACACCCCATAGTCCACAGTGTCAAATGCTGCTGAGAGATCAAGGAGAACCAAGAAGGAATGGGCTCTCCAATCTCTCGCCATCAGAAGGTCCTTTAGCACCCATACCAGAGTGGTCTTGGTGCTATGCCTTTTCCTGAAGCCAGACTGGAGAGGGTCATAGATATTGTAGATGGATAAATGATCCTTCAGTTGCAGAGTGACCACTTTCTCAATAACCTTCCCTATAAAGGGTAGGTTCGAGAATGGCCTGTAGTTAGCTGGGCAGTTGGGGTCAAGGGAGGGCTTTTTCAGGAGGGGCCACACTATCCCTTCCTTTAAGGGATCTGGAAAGATCCCTCTCTCCAATGAAACTCCCACTATCCCAGCAAGGACTGGGCCAATGACCTCAACACACCCCACAAGGAGGTGGGTTGGGCCCAGGTCCAAACTACAGCAAGTTGGTCACAGAGACTGGATAATCCTCACAATATCCATAACTACCGGCTAGCTGAAGATGGACCAGGCCAACTAGGCATTGGCACCACCTGATTGATCAATGCAAGATCCAGTGGGGAGGCACTGGCTGATCTCATCCCTGATGGTGGACACCTTATCAGTGAAAAACTGCATCTCTCCTCACACTTTTCCCGTGACAATGCGCGACCAGAATGTAGACAGGCTGGATTGCACAGTCTGTCCACAGTTCGGAAAAGCTGGGCTGGTCTAATTTTCACTGCAGCAATTTCTCTGGACAGGAACTCTGCCTTCTTATGGGAAATTGATGATTGGTAGGTCTTATAGTGATCTAGCAATTTAAGTCTGCCCTCCTACAGGCAGGTTTTCCACCAGTGTCTCTCCAACCTTCGCCCTCACCTCTTCAAATCAAAGGGCACCTGGGCGAAGGGTAAGAGGGCAAACAAGAACTAGAACAATGACATCCAGAGCCTCAGCAACAGTCTTGTTATAGGCTAATACAAGGGGCCCTGGGTCATTGCTATACACCAGAATTCCTGAGAGTTCCAGTACCGTCGTTAGACCTTCTGAGGTAACTCCTCTCAAAGGACGATACTGTACCAACTCCTTTGGGGCAGGCCTAGTTTGGGGGGCTACAAAACTGAATCTCAGGGCGTGATGGTCTGACCACCCGGTAGGATCCATCTCCATATCGGAGATTTTCATCCCCAGGTGGAACACCAAGTTCAGTGAGTGCCCCCCCCGGTGGCTAGTTGCAGTGGTAACAACCTGTGTCAGGCCCAATGATTCCATCAATTGGAAGAGGTTTTGTCCAAACGGTGAGAGTTCATCGTTGACCCAGGCATTGAAGTCCCCCAGAATCAACCATCTGGGGGCCTCCAATACCATATCGGTGATGAAGTCCGGAACCTCATTCAGGAATACCCTCCCACCACCTGGGGGATGGTAGACGAGAAGGTTCCTGTAGCCTGCGCCCACACCAACAATGCACTCAAAGGAGCTGGTAGATCCAACTGGCACTTCACTGATCCCCAGTTCCTGAATAAAACAGAAAGCAACCCCCCCCCACCCCTATAGTCCTCTCTCGGGCAATGTATCATCGAGAACCCAACCAGAACAGCAAATTCCAAAATGGAACTTGCATTTTCATCCAGCCAGGTCTCAGTGATGCAAGCCAGGTCCGCAGAGGCCATAAGATCAGCAGCCAGTGCGGTCTTGTTCCTAATCAACCTAGCATTGCATAACACCACCCAGGAGGAACGAGAATCCAAGGATGGCCCCAATTCCTGCCTTACTAAGTCAGAACCCTTGGGTATGGGCACAAGACAAGGGGGACCTCGCTCCTGTGCCCATTTCACCCCAGGGTGCCTCCTGGTTCTTACTGTCTCAATCCATCCACCCCTCTCCCATCCTCCCAAGAGTGCCAGGATTCTCCACACCCCCATCTCCTTAGTATGCTAGGCACCCAGCATCTGCCATACACCTCAAACAGAAGCAGGGGGCAGTCAAAAGGGAGAAGATCCCTTAGTCTTGAGGGGGAGTACTGCCTGACCATATTCCTATCTTCCCAGCACATTATTTAGGCCTATACACACAAACAACACTAACCAATCTCACCACTCAAACACTCAATCAACCTCCACCGACATAAAAATATTTTTATTACTCATAAAACTCTCTTCTCATTTGTCCTACTTGCTTATGCATACATCCTTTCCCCATTCAGTATTATCTAAACTAACCCCCCTTAACCAAATCTACAAAAATTTCCACAACTCCTCACCCACCCTAGATCAACCGAGCCACTTAGCAGCAAATCACTTTAAAATGTATTTATAGCACAGAGTCTATAGTCCCCAGCTGCAGTCTTGACTTTCTTTAGTTATTTATTTATGTATTTATGTTTCCCTGCAGTGCTCCCACTACTGCAGGGTACAGTCTTCAGTACTATTCAGCCCCCACTCACATAGGGCTGAATTGCATGAATTCCAGTATTAAACCACTTTGAAATGCACGTAACGCTATGTCCAATTTACAGAAACTTTCCTATAACAAAGCCGCCCAATAAGGAAAAGATTTTACTTCACTCGATTGCAGGATTTTACTTCACTAGTTTCCAGGAATTCTTTAATCATAGCGATCTTTCAGCTGACCACCTTAACAATCTTCCAGTTATCCAGCTTTCCAGCTATCTTCTGTACCACGATATATAGGGGCATCACCTCCAAACTCATACAGGGCCTCCTTTCACTCAGATCAGGCTTCCCCAGACCTTCTCCTCAGTGGCTCAAAGCCGATTCACCCTCTGATGAGTCCCTTGCTCCACCTGAGGGATAGGAATCCCCTCTGCCACCCTCCAGTGGTGGCCGCAGCCATCCCTCTGCCCTGGCTGAGGGTCCCAATCCCACTCCAACTCCTAAAGAGGCCCTTCCAGTGCCACTCATTATCATGGTCACCCCTCACAATACTTTATCCAAGCTGGTAAAGGCCGAAAACACTGTCAATGTACTTTTTTCATTGGTCCGACTGAGCTCTCATCCCAACCAGCAACCACCACCAGGCAAAGATGTTCCTCTGGGCGCCTCCTCTCACCGCCAATCCCAGACCACTCCTTCAGCACTCAGTCCCCTCCAACTCTCGTTATTCCTCTTACGACCACTCCACTCTCAAGACTACTGCACTCCGCCTCCGCAGATCTGGCAATATCTTCTTTGGTCGACAGCGATATAAATCAAAATTAAAAGTAGCTCTTATCCTGCTTCACTGCTCCTCACTATATAGGGCTCACAGCTACTCAGCTCCCCTAGTGCCCCAAAGCCTGGGGAGTGATTCTACAGCCCCAGTGTTCACTCAAGGTGTAGCTCTGCTACCGAAGATGCTCAGGTAACTAAATAACTCACTGTGAGTCCCTTACTAACTAAAATTAGCGTATTATTTACAAAAAAACTACTGGCTTTATCTTACTACTGCAAACTCAGTTAAAAGGTTTCTTAAATAAATGCTAAATCAATAAACTGGAGACAGACTCTGCTACTGTCTTTCTGGCACACCCAGCATGGTGGCCATCTTAGCCAAAGATAGGTCAGATGGGTCAGTGAAAATGCTGCTTATGTAATTTCCTCGGTCTATAACTTAGCAGCAAATCAAAGGACAAATGGCAAGTACTACTGGTGATGCTAGTAAAGGAGGGCAGGAATTGGGGGGGGGAGTGTGGAAGGTGGTTACCCTTAATGCTAGGAGCCTTGGGAAGAAAACTGCAGTTACAGGTGCTCATGGCAGAGGGAGAGGTGGACATTGCAGCCATCACAGAAACATGGACCACCCAATACTATGACTGGGACCTGTCTGTACCAGGGTACAGGTTATTTCGTAGGGACAGGGTGATTGGGAAAGGAGGGGGTGTGGCACTATATGTGAAAGAAGGACTGAAGTGTGTAAGGAAGGAAGGGGAGGAGGAGGGTAGTACGGAGTCACTTTGGATGCAAATCCAGGATTCCAAGAATAGGATTCTTAGAAAGGGAGTGGTGTACAGGCCACCATCTCAGACAGAGGAGTTCGACAGGGAACTAGCGGGACAGATCAAGAGGACCTGCGAGAAGGGTAGTGTGGTGATTGTGGGGGACTTCAACATGCCAGGAGTGGACTGGAGTACCCCAACAACCAGGAACAGAAGGGAGCAGGTACTGCTGGATGCCTTCCAGGACAGCTTCCTGCTGCAAATGGTCAGTGAACCAACCAGATTAGGGAATACCCTTGACCTTGTGCTGGCAAATGGGGACTTTGTGAGAGAACTTACAGTGGAGGAACCGCTGTCAGGGAGTGACCACAACTCAGTATGGCTCACATTGGATATGGGCAAGGAAGGAGTGCTGGACTTCAGGAGGGCCGACTTTGGGAGGATGGGGGAAGTGGTAAAAGGGTACCTAACCAGAATTCAATCTAGTATGGACACTAACCAGAGGTGGGAGCTCATAAAGCTGGGGATAGTGGAGGCAACCAAAACCTGCTGCAAGGCCCAGAGCAGAAGGCTAGGGCTAAGAAACCGAGCTGGTTGAGCAAGGAGGTCATGGAAAAGGTAAGGAGGAAAAGAGCTGCCTTTAGGAAGTACAAGAAAACAGGGAGTGGGGAGGACAGGGAGGAGTACTTGACAGAATCGAAGGAGGTGACAAGGGCAGTAAAGGGAGCCAAAGCATCTACGGAACTCAGGCTGGCACAAGGCATTAAGAAGGTGGAGAAAGACTTCTTTAGGTACATCAGGGAGAAAAGGAGCTGTAAGGACCACATAGTAAGGATTAGGAAGGAGGGGGGTTGGGTGGAAGCAGGGTGCGATAAAGCAGAAGCACTAAATGAGTAGTTCTGCTCAGTATTTACTAAACAGAAGAGGGGGTGACACCCAAGGGGGAAGAAATGGCAGAAATAGGGGGTGGTGACAGATGGGGAAATCATGGAGGGCAGAGTTTGGGAGGGTTTGAAGGTACTGAGGGTGGACAAGGCACCAGGCCAAGATGGCATCCACCCCAGGGTACTGAAGGAGCTGACAGAGGTCCTTGCAGGACCTTTGGCAGACCTATTTAATGACTTACTACATTCAGGGTGTGTACCTCAGGACTGGAGGATGACTCATGTGGTGCCCCTCCACAAGAGTGGCCCCAAGGATGAACCAGGAAACTACAGACCAGTGAGCCTCACATCCATCGTGGGTAAGCTAATGGAGACTATCCTGAAGGAGAGGCTGGTGGCCCTCCTAGAGGCCAGAGGACTACAGGACAGCAGACAGCATGGCTTCATATGGGCAGATCCTGCCAAACCAACCTGGTGGAGTTCTTTGACTGGGTAACTAGGCAACTGGACAGGAGCCATGCAGTGGATGTCCTGTATCTGGCATTCGACTTGGTGCTGCATGGAAGGCTGGGAAGTAAGTTAGTAGGCACAGGGAATGGGTGCAAAGTTGGTGAGATGGGTAGGAAACTGGCTTCAGGAAGGCAACAGAGGGTGGCGGTGAGTGGGGAGCTCTTACACCCAAGGGTAGTGACGAGCGGTGTTCCACAGGGCTCGGTGTTGGGACCAGTGTTGTTTGGAATATTCATTGCAGACATATCATGGGACATCAAGAGCAAAATCAGTCTGTTTGCTGATGATACCAAGGTAGGAGCGGTGGTGGATGACCTAGGAGGATGGCGGGGGTTGCAGGATGATCTAGCAAAGCTTGAAACCTGGTCAGACACCTGGTAACTGAGGGTTTAATGCCAAAAGTGCAAGGTGCTGCATTTTGAGATGAAGAACCCAAGGAGGAGTTACCAGCTGGGGGGAGTGCAGCTGAACTCAGACAGAGGAGGAAAAGGATCTGGGGTGCTCATAGGGTCAATGAACAACTCAGCACAATGTAGGAAGGCAGCTGCAAGGCCAACAAAGTGCTGGGTTGTATTGGTAAGGTATATCCTCAAGGAGGTGAGGTGATTCTGCCACTGCATAGGTCATTAGTTAGACTGCACCTGGAGTACTGCACGCAGTACTGGTGCCCGTGGCGTGAAGAGGGACATTGTTACTGAGGTGCAGCGCAGGAAGGCAACAAAATGATCAAGGGGCTGGGGACTTATCATACGAGAGGAGGCTGAGGGAGTTGAACATGTACTCACTGGAGGAAGAGGAGGGACAGGGGGACATGACTGAAACCTTTAAGTACATGAAAGAATAAACAAGACAGGTACAGAGGTGCTGTTCAAAGTAAGGGAGGGAGGGACACGGGTCATGATATGAGACTGGAGGAGAAAGGTTCAGGAGGAGATGAGGAGACACTTTTTACAGAGAGGGTGGTGGCTGGGTGGAATGCATTACCTGCAGAAATGGTATCCAGTAGAACAGTGGACTGCTTCAAAAGGGGATGGGACGGGACAAGGGGGAGGGTTAATGAAGGGAAAGGGAGGAAGGGAGGGGCAGCTGCAGAATAAGGGATGCTAGCTGCACATTCGAGCAGACTTGATAGACCTCTAGGCCTTTATCCGCTGGCAAATTTCATATGTTTGTATGTTCATATAACCAAACTGGTGTTATCGAGTGCTGTGGTCCCACTAGTGACTGTACTGTGGCCAGTTCTAAAACTTGATTGGTACTTATTGAGCAGCAAGATTGCATTCAGGCATTTGATGATATGGTTGTATAGTATGTGCTTTAGTACTATGGAGACCACAGGTAGGAGAGATACACAGTAGGCCTGAAGTTGCTTAATTTGTCCAGGTTGCATCCTTTATGGATGGGAACCATGCTGGCAGTTTTTCAGCCAGAAGGAACATGAGATAGCTTTAAGGAGCAGATGAAGAGATAGATCAGAGGTGTAAAATTTTCTGTGGCAGCAAGTTTCAGCATTTTGGTGTCCAGATCATCTGGAACACAGTGTTGCCTGTCTTTTAAAGGGAGTAGATAGTCCAGATGCCTGAGTGATCAACTGTAGAGAACACAAAGGGTTGCTATGACAGCTCTGGTGTGGTGAGGCGGTGTGGGTGCTTTAGTTACCAAATGGAGTTCCACTGTCATTTAGGGTGTCTAAATTGAGAGCATTGGCAGCAGTGACAAAGTGGGTGTTTAAGCAATTGGCCATATCTGGAGGCACATGGCACTGAGGTGAAATAAAATATATAGTCTCAGGAATGCTTCTCACTTTGGGGTACTTCAAACCAGTGACAATCTTCCATAAATTATTGTGTTTGTTGGAGGTTGTTTATTTATTTATTTGGTAATTCGGATACAACCTTTGAGTATACACTCTTTTACAAAGGGTCCAGGTCAGGATGTAAAACAGCAGAGGTATAACAAAAACTTGACTGTTAACACAAAACATAAGATTGTTATGTAATACAGAATATAGATAAATAATACATTTGAGTAACCTAGACAACTGAAATTAAACAGCTGGAGGAGATTCCCAATTAGCAACGTATGGCATAGCTTTCCCAGAGGGGCCTGTCAAGGCAGAGTATTGGAAAGGGTAGGAAAAAAAAAAGGGTGAGAATGTGAACAAGATTTCCCAATTAGCAACGTGTGGCATAGCTGCCCCAGGGGGCCTGTCAAGGTAGAGTATTGGAAAGGGTAGGAGAAAGAAAGGTGGGAGAGTGCAAATGCTTAGAGAGAGACAGACAGAGAGAGAGAGACAGAAAGAGAGGAGGAGAGAGAGAGATAGAGAAAGGGATTGGGAGAAGGAGAATATTTAGGGGGGAGGTGGGTAGAAAGGGGAGGTGTTGGGAGTACGGAGGAGAGGAAGTTGGAGGGAGCTTGTGAGGGGGTGGCAAGGGATGGCAGGTGAGGGTCCAGGGTAGGTAAAACAGTAGGAAAGGTCAGACAGATGAGGAGGTATCCAGGTTGAGGATATGGACTCAGGTAAGGGAGTCAGAGGTGTTTAAGAGCGGATATCCAGGTTGAAGATATGTTGTTGGAGAGTGTACTAGCACTAATGGACCTTTTGGTTGCTCTGATCAGACTTACATATGTTTTTCTGGTCACCCTGTATAGCTTCAACAGTGGCAAACTTTAATCTTGCATGGGATAAACATGGGGGACATTAGGGGTATATTATGGCAGACAGACAGAAGGGGGATGGTCACTGGTAATCAGATAGGGTCTGCAGATGTACAATAAGCAGGAAACACTTGAACAGACTCATGGGCCAAGCAGTCCTTTTGTGCTGAAAAATTCTAGGTTTCTATGTTTCAGTCAGATTGGCTGTTGGAGCAATGACATTTTCACCAGGTTCTGTCCCTAACTATCTCAAGCCTGGGTAGGTCAGAGGAGACACAGGGTGCAGAGTTTAGTCTCACCTTGCAACACTTGAGTGGGGCATGCTTGTTGCAGATCCCCAGGAGCTGGTAGACAAAGAAAAGATCAGACATCATTCAGGTCAGGTATAAGCTCTAATCTGCTCTAGGTGATGGCCACCAGAGGAAACATAAAGTTGAGAATGTTAAAGTTCATGTAACACCTGTATTTGATCAGTCTAGGGGGCCAAAGGTTATGCAGCTTCTCTCTTATACAGCAGATGGCAGCATGATCACTGGCAAGGTTAGTAGTATACAAGCTGCTGAGAACTCCTAGCTTCTATTTGTGAGAATGATATCCAGAAGGGAAGAGACATTTGGGTTTCACAGATTCTTTTCTAGCTGTCTGGAAGATGAGTTCATCAAGACCTATATCTAAGGCCAGCTCTTTTATTACTTTAGATTTTTCAAGGCTAAGCAGTCAGTATTGATGTCATGCAGGATCAGGAGCTCATGCAATGATGTGTATTTTTACATAATGGGACCCAATGTGAACAGAATAGTAGCAGAGAATCTAGGCGGTACATAGACACCAACAGGAAGAATGCATTTGCTGTTGGGGAACCTTATCTCAGAAGGATTTTGTAGCTGTCAAGTGGAATTGCCTAGAGAAGTAAACGAGCAGCCCTCCACCATGTTAGCCTTTGTCTTGCATATAGAATTCTTACTCATCAGTGGCTAGCATGGTGTTGGGAGTAGTGTCTTGATAGCCAGGTCTCAGAGTACTGGAAAACAGGGTTTGTTTAGCACCATCCAGTCCTTAATGAGGTCTGGTTTAGGTGCAGAACTCCTGACATTGGCAAAGCAGAAATAAATACCCTTATGTTCATGCTTGCTGGGAGCCCATTAATGACTGTGCCTGGGTTGGAGTTGATATCCCCACATAATAACAGCAACAGGATCACAAAGGATCTGAGAGTCGCAGCGGCTAAGGTATTAAAAGTGTTCAGAAGAAGGGAGCTTACAGTATACCATCCATGTGCCAGGTACATTTTCTTATAGGTGATGGTAGCGCATTTTGTCTTCCTACAGCATTACAGCTGAGATTAGCCCTAGCCAGTGAAACAGAAGTTCTGGATGATTTGGGAGGGATAGTAGTAGCAGTGGTAGTAATACATTTTTGTTCAACAAATTGAATAAGGCAGTTCTCAATGAGCTAACTCTCATTTACAAGAGATAGTCTTTTACATAATCCTGGTTACAAGGGAATGTACAATAAAAAGGCTTGATATGACTAAACTAGGCTTGATTACTAATTCTAAAATATTCATAACCAACATATTTATACAGGCGCAGTCACCACTGTATAATAGGGTTGCGTAAGTAATTCTGTGTTATGCCACCATCCCTTGACAGAAGCCCAGGTAGGGACTTGCCCTCGGTCACTGATTACCTCCAGGAAGGGAGCCGTAGGAGCCTGATTTTTCACCCCCCAACCCACCTCCTCCCCTGGTCCTGTATGAATACACTTAAACCCTACCCTAGCTTACTAGCTCACTTCTACAGACTACTGCCAACCAGTTGCTCAAGCTTAAAGTGACAGTAACACTGTGTAGTGCAAGCACATTCCATATCTAGTGTAGGGGCAGTATAGCGCAGTGGGTTAAGGCTCTGAACTGCAGATCTGGAGACCTGGGTTTGAATTCACAGCTGCCTAGGAGCATACTGCATGATCCTAAGCAAGTCACTTAACTTTCTTGTGCTCCCAGGTCGCATCTGGAAACAAGCTTCGGCTTAGTGTGCTGCGCCTGGTTAAACAACATTCCCTTTCCCTAGTGTAACTCCTACTTCTAGCTTTCTCATCTCTCCACACTCTTTCTCTGCTTCTCTAAGTCAAAGTGACAGCTACCCTTATCACCTGCCAAGTGCATTCCCATCTCGTACTGCTCCCCCAACTTGATCTGCCCACCCATTTTTCACTCCTGTATGCCGCCCAAACTCAAAGTTTCCTCTATTTCCTGATAAGCGTATTCTCCCAGCTAGGATTCCTCCTCCCACTAGCTCCATCCCCTCTCCTCCATTTTCTCCCCGACTAGTGTCAAGCAGGTGCCTAACTTCTAAAACACCATTAATATACCTGCATAATGGGCTTCCTCGGCTTTTTGCTTGCCAGCTTTTATGGCTTTTTGTGGACATCTGTATTTTTTGTTCTGTCCGCCTGCCCCGACCCTGGCCTCTATTAAATACACAATAGGTCACGCCCTTGTGTTCCTTTTGTTTTTTATTGGCTTCCTATTACCTATCCTCTAGGAAGCAGCTACTAAACATCAACTTCCTTCTGGTGCTGTATCAGTCAAGACGCACCCGCCTTTCTCTCCTACTTGGGTCTGAGTTGCTCCTACTCTATACAACTAGTTGTGCTGTGCCTTTGCTGACCTCTTTTTCTGGATTTGATTCCCTGATCAGTCCCACTTGGGTCTGTGTTGCCCCTACTCTGTACAGTTAGTGGTGCTGTGACTTATTGCTGATCAGTTTGTTTAAATCTGCTCCCCTGCTAGTTGTTTCCTGTACCTTAACCTGGGCCCAGTTCCCCTTGCCTCCTTGTGTTGTTCCTAGTCTAGTGCCACCCATAGAGTTGCTCACCCTCTTCTACCTTCTACTGACATCCACCCCTTCTCTTATCCTATCCCTGTGCTAATCTGTGCCCTTCTGTAATTTTTCTTTCTGAATCCTTTTTTCTCATGCCCCTGGCATGGGTCACCTAAGCTGGCTAGTCTCTCTTGTCTGCCTTCTCTTTCCTTGCTGCTGTCTTGATCGGATTATTGCTGTGGCATTAAACCACTCTTCTCCCAATAGTACTCCTCCCCCCCCTCTGTGTCATATCCAGCCAGAATCCTCTCGTGCCCTGCTATATATCCCATGTCTTCCAAAACTGGGCTCCACTCTCCTTGGGTTCTGGCTCTGTAAACGCATTTGCTTACCTCGTAATACCATTGCACTGCAATGCTACCTTCCTGTACCTCGGCCTGGGTTCATTTATCCATTCTTCACCTTCTTGTCTGTGCTGGGGACATTGAGCTCAGCCCTGGGCCCCCTTACCTTACCCTCACCCACACCCACTTCTCTACTATCATACCCCTGATAAAAGGTCTCACACATGAACATCCGAAGTCTCCACCATAAAATGGCTGACCTTGAGGTACGGGCCATGCAGATGTCTCCCGACATCTTATGTATCACAAAATCCTGGCTCAAACCAACTGTGAAACAACATGAGGTAGCTCTACCTGGGTATAACTGTCTCAGAAATGACAGGTTAGGTAAGAAGGGAGGTGGCATTCTTATCTACTTTAGGTCCGATTTGGACATACTCAAGTTCCCTGCTCCTGACCTGAGCTTATCTCCTGCTGAATCCCTTTTCATCTCAATAACACATGGAAATGTAAAAAAACTTTCCATTGGATGTGCATACTTGCCACCCAATACAGCTTCCCTAGGTCTGTCCCCCCTTTCTCTCCTGTCTTGTGAATCTCCCTAGCCATGACCTTATCCTGTGTGGTGACTTTAATATTGACTGGCTCCACACTGATGCAGACAAACTGGGTGCCTCTCTCACTGACGTCAACCTGGCACACCTCCTACAGGATCCTACCTGTCACAACTCCAAGTCTGGAAAACATACCCTACTTGACTGGGTAGTCACTAACTTCCCCTTGAAGACAAAAGCTTTTGGTGTCCTCCCAGACTGTATCAGTGACCATTCCCCCACTTTCTGTATTTGGAGGAACAGTTATCCCAACCTGCCCCCCTAAGGTCTTCATGGTTCGGGGCATGTCTAGGTTTGATGTAGGCAGCTTTATTACGTCCATCAATGATATTGACTGGTTCCCCATTAATACCCTTCCCAATGTCAATCTAGCCCTGGATTTCTTTGTCTCGACCCTCTCTCAAATGATTAATTACCATGCCCCACTGAAAAAATGTAGATCAAAGGGAGTCAAAGCTCCCTGGCTCACTAAGGATATTAGAGCGCTTATGTCCCTCCATGACAAAGACTGGCGGACATGTAAAAAGAGTGGGCTCCCTCAAGACTGGCAAGCATGCAGGCAATTCGAAAACAAGTGCAACAATTCACTCCATAAAGCCGAACGTCTCCATTACCATTTCCTTCAAACAGAGCACCTTTGCAATGCAAAAGAATTCTGGAGGCAAGTTAATTCCCATGTAAAAGGAAAGTCTGCAGATTTCCCTTGCTCCATAGTTGTCAGTGGTGCCATTCTTGCTGACCCCATGTCTATCGCATCTGGATTTAACAATTTTTATATGGATCTTCACAAGTATACCTCGCTCTTCCATAACCGCCCTTCTGCTCCTCCTAACCAATCACCACCAAGCTCCATTGGTGTTCAGTCTGCTTTCCATCTGAAACTGGCGTCCCTCAAAGAGGTGCGGAAGCTTATCTAGAACTTAAAATGAGAGAGCTCCCTGGGACATGACATACTTGAGCCAAAATTTCTTAAATTAGGTGCTCCTGCGCTCGCTCTTCCTGTCCGTGACTTTTTCAATTGATCATTCCTCTCTTGTACAATTCCTGATAAGTGGAAAGTGGCGGTGGTTGTTCTGGTGCACAAAGGAGGGCACAACAATGCAGTAGAAAACTATGGACCGATTTCCATCCTCTGCCCGTTAGCCAAAATTCAAGAGCGAATAGTGTATAACCACCTTCAGGACTATCTGGAATATCACAATCTACTTTACATATGTCATCATGGCTTACAGAGGAATAACAGCACCCTAATAGCCCTGATAAAAGTTACCACTGATATATTCTATGTGATGGATCAAGGCTTTGTTACCGGTGCCATACCTGTTGACCTCACAAAAGCATTTGACCTGGTCAGTCATGATCTTCTCCTCCAACAGCTACATGTCCTTGCCTCGACTCTGGTGCTCTAAACTGGTTAATAACTATCTGTCCTGTCTTTCTCAAAGGGTTAAATGGGCTGGATCAGTCTCTGACCTAAGGCCCATCACTCATGGTGTACCTCAGGGATCCATTTTGGGTCCTTTATTATTCTCTCTTTTCATTAACGACTGCCCAGTTGTTGCAGAGGGGCTTCTGTGCACCTCTATTCAAAGGATGCAATCATCTATTGCTCCTCCCCTGATATTGATCTAATTATGAGAGAACTTGCATTTGACTTTGCTTCCCTTGAGGACTGGTTCAGCTGCAGTCACCTAGTTCTTAATGTAACCCCTAGGTGGCGCTATCCCAAGGGCTACTACCCCTGCCTGCTTAACTACTAACAGGATGAGGGGCCTAGGTCCAATGGCGGGTGCCTCCACCCAGAGGTCAGAGTTTGCAGTAGTTAAACTAACTTGGCCACAGCCCTCTTGGACACTGTAACCCCCCTTTCTTCCCAATAGTGGCCCACACAATGCATCAGGAATATCTTCACAATGTACACTTACCCCCAGGACTGGCTCTGTCGACTGGACTGTGGGGAACCCCTGTAAAACAAGATGACACAGTGCAAAAGCCACAGTACAATACTTTAACATAAATGAATACCTCCGTCAGTGTAATTTTGCTGAAACAAACAGATCTGATTTATTTAAGGAGCTGTAACAAGGAAGGGGGAAATCAGGTTAATTAGGGTAAACACATTAATAATCATGGTACTGTGCACATATTCAGAGTCCCAAAATGTTACTTTCACTTGGTACCAAGGATGGAAGGGGGGGGCTAGCCAGGATTGGTGCAGCTGGTTGGGACCCTGTGATGGAAATAAAACACTTGCACAATACCCAAATTGTAATCCGGAGCCGGTTGGCTCAGTTCGTGAAGAAATGAAAAAAACAACAATTAGATGACACACTTGCAATTCGATAAACAGATGGCAGGGAGCTATCCTGCTTTGTACTCACAAACTCAATGCTGGGAACTGGATGGAAGGCAGATTGTCCTGGATTGCCAGGAGGAGCAGACCATGTGGACAAGTTCCTTGTGAGTGGACCCCACTGCAGTTTATAGCAAATGGATGTAGTCTGGATTAAGCTGGGGATTACTTTCAGCTTCATGCACTCAATTCACTGTACAAGGGATTTGAAACGCTATTCCCCACAAGCACTACACACACTTATATGTGAAAGGAAAGTACTATACCAAGCAGGCTGCTTCTCTATCCCGATCACAATTACTGCACAATACCCGGGAGAACACACAGCAGATTCAGTTCCTGACAGACCAAGTGCGATTCAGCAATTTCTCCAGTCTTCTACAGGGTGAGCCTGGTTTCTACTCTTCAGATCTCCTTGATTCTCTTCACAGGTTGGATTCAGTCCGAACAGGCACTTGCAAAAGCTGCAGACCGAAACTTAGGGCCTTACACGTGATTCCCGTGCTAAAACTACACACCGAAAAAGCACCCAGCTCCCTGTCTCTTCACTGCCCAAACTGATCTGATCTTTCCAGTAGACAGAGCAGGGCATTTCCTTTGAGTTCCTCCCAGTTCAGTTGGCTGGTTTGGCTGTCACTCACAGTAAACTCCCCCTGTTGGTGGAAAAAAGGTGCAGAAGTCAAAACTACATTCCACAGAGTCACTGCCTTTACAATCCTCTTACAGCAGGCTCCAGTGAAGAGTCCAAGTTCTGATTCGCCCAGAGCAGGCTCCATTTTAAAAGATCCCTACCATGATTGGTCCAATTCAGCAGTTCAGAACTAACATGAGGGAGCTACTCGGCACTGTCCTTGCTACAAGAAAGCAGGTTAAATCAAATTGCATTTTCATTATTACTCTAACAGGTTACAAGCAAACAATTACATCTTTGAAGAGTGCTCCTTCTGCCCACTTAGCGATGGCAGAAATGGAGCAGTTTGGCAGTAGCTTGAGTGGGACTCAAGCAGGAAAACACACAGTTCCCCCATACAAACTAATTATGTCTGCAAGCAGACAGCTCTTAAAGAGACAGTACCAGAGGTTCTAAAAGCACTCACAGATAAATAGCTTAAACGCCAACCACCATTCAGGCTTGGAGCATTCAACCAAGCTCCTGTAAGACTTTTTGGGAACCCCCATTTGCAGGGGAGTTGCACCCTTCCCAGCCTGGGAAAGCTTGGTGTCCGCATCAAGCAAGTACTCCAATAAGTTTCAATACAACCATATGTATTTACATCAGTATCACATTAGACTTATACATGTAATCATCAGCAGAAACACATTTCTGAAACTTTGCAGTATGTCACTCTTTACACAGTATTACACACACATTGTACCATAACTCAGGTTATTACCTCTTGTACATGAAACCTGAAGAGAGGGGGGCCCTTCCCTATCTGCTACCTTGGGGCTGGATGGGGCAGGGGCACCATACCTAGATGGCAACACATGTAACTCGGAGTTAGCACTGATGTTCAGTTTGGGCAATGAGCTTGGGGACACACACACTCCTTTATGGACAACATTGAGAGGCAAGTCCACAGGCCTCCCAGGGGAATCATAACTGAGGTGCACCACAGGCTTCACAGATCAACCAGTCTTTCTAGGGGGAACTGTTACAGTCTCCGCACTCTGAGCCTCATTTTCAGCATTGTCCTCACTTGTCAGGGGAGTCTCCATTGGGGTAGAGAGGCTAGAACTTGGGGCACTTTCAGCTCCAGGAGTTACAATCTCTGAGTCCACAACACTTGGCTCACATGGAGAGCTTTCTGACGCTGACAGTGAATCATCAGGGCACTCAACACACTCTTCTTGTTCTGGTATGTCACCAGTCTGTTCCAGTCCATCATTTTCCTCCTCTGAAAGCTCAAACAGTTCAACTGTACACAATGATTCCATATCATCTGACTTAATGCTTTGCACTTCACTTTCTGGGAGCATTGGCTGCAGGGACAAAGCTGGGGGCTTAGACAGTCCAGAAGGCCAAGCTTCATCTCCAGAATTGACTAGGGGATTGCCCTGAAACAATTGACTCAGTTCGTAAGAAGGGTAGTATTCAAAACCACACTCACTTTCCTCTGACATGGACTGACAGTCATGTTTAACTGGGACTTGCGGAGGGGAATACTTTAACTCAGCTTCTGTAGGTGCAGACTTTCTTGATTTTTTTTCTTAGCAGCAGCTCTAGTCACTGGTCCAGAGGGGACATTTTCTGGGGGCTCAGACTCAATCAAGATTTGTCCAATGGGCAGTAAATGATTTCTATGCATTGTTTTAACATCTTTTGAATTATTCTCAGGCCTTACTTTGTACACAGGCAAATCATCTAGTTGGCCCACTACAATGTGAGGGAGATGGTGCCATCTGTCAGCAATCTTGTGTTTGCCATGCAGTCCCAGATTTCTTAGCAATACCCAATCTCCCTCCTGGAGTTCCTGTCCTTTTACCTTTTTATCATACCTTTCTTTGTTGGCCAGATTTCTTTTGGCAGCCATTGTTTGAGCCAGTTGGTACGCATGATTTAGCTGGGCCTTTAACTGTTGCACATACTGTAAATAGTTGTCAGCTCGAACCCCATCAGGAGAGACCCCAAAGCACACATCTACCGGCAGTCAAGCTTCTCTTACAAACATTAGGTGGTAGAGGGAGAACCCAGTGGCATCACTTTTGGTGCAGTTATAGGCATGTACCAGGGTGCTAATTTGTTGGCTCCATCCAGGCTTGTCCTTTGGGTGGAGGGTGCCTAGCATATCTAGCAAGGTGCGGTTGAAACGTTCAGGCTGTGGGTCCCCCTGTGGGTGGTAAGGGGTGGTTCTGGACTTTCACACTCCCCACAGAGAAAACATCTCTTTGATAAGACGACTCTCAAAATCTATCCCTTGATCAGAATGGATTCTTTGTGGAGCCCCATAGTGAACAAAAAAGTTTTCTACAAGTACTTTTGCCACAGTCGATGCCTTCTGGTCCTTGGTGGGGAAAGCTTGGGCATATCTCGTAAAATGGTCAGTGACCACCAGCACATTACTAATATTTCTTTGATCTGACTCAAACTCAGAAAATCAATACAAACCAGCTCCATGGGTGCACTGGTGGTGATGTTAACAAGGGGAGCAGCCCTCTGCGGCAAAGCTTTCCTCTGTAAGCAGTGACTGCAAGTTCGAATGTGTTGCTCCACATTAGCCCCCATCTTAGGCCAATAAAATCTGGATCTCACCAAGTCAAGTGTTCTGTCTATACCAAGGTGCCCCATGTGGTTGTGTAAGGACTCAGCACTGAGTCTCGAAAAGCAGTGGGCAGCACTAGTTGTTGTTTGTCTACTTGTCCCACTCTGTCTACTGTTTCTCTGTATAACAGTCTATTGATCAGTTTCAACTTAGGACCTTTTTTGTATAGCAATGCAGTTCTCAAATCAGTGAAATGTAATTTGGACACATCTTTCCCTGCATAGAGGGCTTCTAAAGCTGATTTGATCATGGGATCGCGGGATTGAGACCGCCGAATACTGTCATTGTCCAGGTGAGGCAGTGCACCAATGTCTATTGCAGAAAAGTGGCAATAAGCAGCAGGTATGCAATTCTCAGAGGGTACCAAACAATCCAATATTCAGTACACGGCGTCCGTGGACATTTGTTCCTCCCTGTCAAACTTCTGGCAGAGTGCTCGAATATCAGGTTCTGACAGTCTGACCCAGTCATTCTGGGGAAAAGGCCTCCGGGAGAGAGCATCAGCATCTATGTGGTTCAGGCCTGCTCTGTACTCAACAGCATAATCATATGTAGATAATGCAGAAAGCCACCTATGGCCAGTGGCATCCAACTTAGCTGAAGTCTGCACATTGGTCAAAGGATTATTGCCAGTTTTTACTAGTATCTTAGCCCCATACAAGTACTTGTGGAATTGGTCAACAATAGCCCACTTCAAAGCTAGGAACTCTAACTTGTGCACAGGATAGTTCTTTTCGGATGGGGTCAGGCTTCTACTGGCAAAGACCACTGGTCTCAGGCCATTCTCGTGCTCTTGGTACAATACAGCCCCCAACCCTTGCAAGCTAGCATCAGTGTGCAGGACATATGGCTTTGTATGATCAGCATAGACCAACACTGGAGTGTGGGTAAGTTGATATATAATCTCATGAAAAGCAGTCTCACAATCAGGAGTCCAGCGGGCCCCAAATACTTCACTTGGACGAAAATACACTCCTTCAGTCTCGAGGGGCGTTGACTTTTTGTATTTTTTGTGGGTTGGGAGATACCCTTGAGTAAGGTTAAGTAAAGGGCGGATCAGTCTTGAACAGTCCTTGATGAAACGCCGATAATAACCACAGAATCCCAGGAATCTTTGCAGTTCTTTTAGATTTTTGGGCTGTGGCCAGGTGGTCAAGGCCTCAACTTTACTTGGCTCAGTCTCTATTCCCTCGGTGGATACTGGGGCTCGAATATTCAAACTGCGCCAGGCTGTGGCGCAAGCCTGGGCACAGCTCAACTTTGTTGCGCAGGGGTGTGGCCTGGATGATATTCAATGGAGCTGTGCTATGGTGCAAGGAGATGCGCTAGCGCAAGTGCCATTGTGCCATGTACAGTACCTGCGATATTCAAATGGGGACATGCAAATGGGGCCATAATTTATGCAAGGCACACATGGAGCCATTTGCATGTCATTATGGCCCCATTTGCATCCCATTAGCATGCAGGTGCGCTGATCCCCGACGACTTGCACCTGGCGCCCTGCCAGGCAGCAGCTGTCGGGGACCAACACCCCCTGCAGCCCGATCATGGGCATTTGCCTAAAAGAAAACCCCCTGTCTAATATCCCTGGTGGTCCAGTGGACCCCTATGTGCCCAATCATGGGCATCGGTATAACCACCCCCGTCCAATATCCCTGGTGGTCCAGTGGACCCCTATGTGCCCTATCGTGAGCATCTGTATAACCTCCCCCGTCCAATATCCCTGGTGATCCAGTGGACTGCACTCTTCCCGATCACGGGCATCTTTAAAACATAGAACAGTCCTATTACCCTGGTGGTCTAGTGTACCCCCCTCCTCACCCACCCACTGACCCCCACAGCCCCATTCCCCCCCAGTCAGCCGGCGGGTGGTAGCACCCCACCCGCCTGCCACCCCGCCGCCCGACAGCTCAGTAGGGCTGCAAGCCCATTGGTTCACAGCATGACCCAATGGGCGTGCAGCCCATGCTGTAATACTCAGTCCAGATATGTGAATTAATTCATTCACATATCTGGACTGGGATCAGGCAGAGTGCGGTCCACCGAACTACCAGGGATATTGGACGGGGGGGTTATACTGATGCCCACGATCGGGCACATAGGGGTCCACTGGACCACCAGGGGTATTGGACGGGGGTGTCTTTACATGGATGCCTGCGATGGGGCATGGGGGGGTACCGCCAGGTGCGGCAGGAACTCGGGAGGTGGCAGCTGCCGTGTTGCGCCCTGCAATGTGGCAGCTCACCTGTGGGTGGCCATCATTTGTTCATTTTTTGGGGGACTTAAATTTGTGCAGGAGCAGGTAGGGGTTGCGCATGCATGACTCTGCACATCCCTGGCTGAATATCAGGCTGTGCAGGTTATGCATGAGCACGCCCCCACTCTGCCTGCATCCATTACTGATGCGGCTCTGGCGCATGTCGGGACTATCTTGATGCACTTTTCCCTTTTGACTATCGCGCCGGGGCACATCAGTGGGTTGTGCGTGGTGCAACACTGTTGCGCCATGAGCAACCCTTTTGAATATCTGGGCCTATGTGTCCCACATACTTTGCTGATGTTTGAAAAAATTGAAACTTAATGGACGGTTTAAGGCCAAAGTCCTCCAGTCGGTCCAATACCTTGAATAATCTGCTCTCATGTTCCTCCAGTAAGCTGCCAAACAGAATAACAACATCTAGGTATACCAGGCACTCTAATAAGTTCATGTCCCCCACTGCACGCTCCATCAGTTGTTGAAAAGTGGCTGGGGTGCCTGAAATCCCTTGAGGCATCTTCATGAATTCATAGAAGCCAAGCGGACAGATAAAGGCTGTCTTCTTGTGGTCTTCTGAGGCCATCGGGATCTGGTAGTATCCACTGCAAAGATCCAGTACAGAGAACCACTAGCTACCATTCAGGCAGTCCAAAGCATCCTGAATACAGGGCATTGTATACTGATCAGGGACAGTCTGCTGGTTTAAAGTGTGATAATCCACGCACATCCTTACTGTCCCATTCTTTTTTCTCACTACCGCAATGGGGGAAGCATAGGGGCTTCTGGATTCTTGTATTACACCAGCAGCTAGCATCTCTTGCAGACGTCGTCTCACATCATCTATGTCAGGAGGGGACAGGTGTCAAGACCGCTCATGAAATGGCCTTTCATCATGCAGCCGGATGTGGTGCTCAGCTCCTTGCACACATCCTACGTCCCATTCTTTTAAAGAAAACACCAGGTCTCTCTGGGCAAGCTTCTCACTGATCCTCACTTTGTATTCAGCTGGCAAAGGGGGAGTCAATGAAATCATACAAGTCAGGCGTTACTCTGTCATTCTTCCCAAACTCTTGCTACTGGGTAGCATTGCAGAGTTTGCACAATGCACATTAGCCAGGGTGCAACCTCTATTTACTCGAATCTCTTTGTCAGACACATTATGAACTTGAACCATTACCCTTCTGGCATAAGCATGGGCTGTAGCAGGCAAAATACTAGGCTTGACCAGCAGTCCTTCTGGCAATTTTCCATCACCTGGTGCATCCAACATTAATATTTTATTCTTGACATCCTGTCTGATACGGACCTCTCCCTGTAAGGTACACTGGGCATTTAGCGCCAGGATCAGAGACTCAGGATCCTTCTTCCAGACAATTCCAACCGGTTCCTCTGGTTCTACTTTTTTGGCATCTCTCTGTGCCTCATAGGCTTCTTGATCAAGGCCAGAATTCTTAAAGCTCTACTAGTCCTTGACCCCCATTTTTCATAACACAACTGTGCCAGCCGTCCAAACATATGTACATTAGTCCCAATCAGTAAAGAAACCCCATCATACAGTCCAGTAGAGGGACACACTAAGGCCAAGGTCTCTACTTGCTCTGCCTCTGCCTATGAACAAGTAAGTGGTCTACTGAGAAATATAGGATATTCTTGTCTCAGAACAGGACAATCAGGAGCTTAAAGGGCACACAGGCAGAAAGTAAGGAGAGAGAGAAAAAAAAACAGAGGAAAGAGTAAGGATTGCAAACAGTTAAGGGGCCAGAAATAAGACATGATTGGAGTGGTGCAGTGCAGTGGCTGTGGAGCAGCAGTCTTCCGGGAGATGTTCTGGAGGATGCGGTGTTGTTCCATCTGCAAGCACCTCTCTAGGGCTGAGGGAGGAGGTTGCTCATCTCCAGACTGAGTTGGCCAGGATTTGTGGGACCTCCTCTTCCATCCAGGGACCACCAGTGCCACTGCCGTTGCCTCAGAGGTTGCCAGGAAAGAGGAGCGGTTGGATCACAGTGGGCTCAGGGAGGGTGAGGGTGGTGGAACAGAGAAACATCCCTCCAGTTGTACCTCTCCACAATTCCTATGCCATTCTGGCAAAGTGTGGTTCTCTATGGAGGCACCTACAGTGGAGACCAAGGAGGATGTAACCTCCACAAGGAGACCCACAGGAGGGTGGCAGGGGACCCTGCAGGAGAAAACAACTCCTGGTGGGGGACTCCATTGTTAGAAAGTAGAACTGGGCAAGGAAGGGAGAGGGAGGTGGGTGCCTGCCTGGCGCCATGGCTTGGAGGGACAGGAGGCGAATCCTCAGGATTGCAGAGCAGCTGCACAGGGAGGGAGCTGGATGTCATTGTCCACCTAGGGACAAATGACCTGGCTAAGAAAGGGATTAGAGAAGTGCAGGAAGAGTTTGTGGAATTGGGGAGGGGCCTTAGTCAAGTAGAACAGACGGTAACCTTCTTGGAGGTGCTACCCATCTATGGCATAGGAGAGGCTAAGTTGTTCCGTACCATGGGATTCAATCAGTGGTTGAAAAACTGGTGTGGAGCTCAGGGATTTGGCTTCATTGGGGACTGGGGGTCCACCTGGAGTGATGCAAGCCTATACTGGCATGATGGGTTGCATCTGTCCGGGAGGGGAACCAGGATCCTAGATGATAGGTTTAAATGCTTCATTGGCAAGCTTTTAAACTAGCCAAGGGGGGAGGCACTGGAAAGGAGCAGGAAAATCCTAGCCCCCCCAAACAATCACGGTAGTAAGTGTGGCAAACACCAACATGGAGGTGTCGATAGGGAGAAGGGCAGGGTAAATGGAGAAAGTGACAAAGGCAAGAAGGACAGGGATGGGGCAAAGGGGTAAGGCCATCAGGAAATGGAGGGTAATGAGTACCAATGTCCGTAGTCTGGGCAACAAGCTCCCTGAGCTGGTGGCCTTAATGGAAGAGGGATGCCTGGATATCGTAGCAGTCACAGAAACATGGTACACAGAGAACCATGACTGGGATGTTAACATACCAGAGTACATAACATACAGGAGAGACAGGCAGGGGAGAAGAGGGGGAGGAGTAGCTCTCTATGTAAAGGAAGGGATAAAAGCAACTGAACAAAAGAGTAAACAGGGAGGAGAGGAGGCACTGTGGGTCACCTTGGAGACTGGAAAGGGCACCACAATCCGCACAGGGGTTGTGTACAGACCCCCATGTCAGGGGAAGGAATGGACAAGGATATGATGGAAGGCATTCTTAGAATGGCAGAGAAAGGGAGATACTGTTGATGGGAGACCTGAATATGTCAGATGTTAACTGGAGCACATTTGCTGCAGCCACATCCAAACAGGGCCATTCTGGCCCTACAGGTGGCAGGCATTAGACAGCTAGTTTCGGACCCACTTGTGAGGAGCAATCTTAGACCTCATACTCTCAAACGGGGCAGGAGAGGATCTCAGATCTAGAAGTGGGTTGCCATCTGGGGACAAGTGACCATCAAACAGTGTGGTTCACGTTAAACTCAGCTACAGAGTCAAGCCATACAAAAGTGAGGGTACTGGACTTTAGGAGGGCTGACTTTGGCAAGATGGGAGTGCCTCAGAAAAGCACTAGCAAACAGGCTAGGAGGAGGTGTGGAGCAACAATGGGGAATTATCAAAACTGCCATCACAGAGGCAACAAGCCTTTGTGTGAAGCAAATAAACAAATCAAAATGAAAAAAAAAGCCACTATGGTTCTCAAAAGAGGTGGCTGTGAAAGTCAGGAAGAAAAGATAGCATTCCGGAGTATAAGGAAACACAGAAGGAGCAGGACAGAGAGCTGTACCAGTTAAGACAGAAAGAAGCAGGAGGGAAGTCAGAATAGCAAAGGCCCAAACTGAGGAAAAGATAGCCAACTCAGTTAAGAAGGGGATAAAACCTTTATAGATACATATCATGAGCGGAAAGACAAAGGGAGGGATAGTGAGGCTGAATAGAATGAACAGTGGGTGGGCAGAGGGGACAATGAAAAAGCAGGAATACTGAATGAATATTTCTGCTCAGTATTCACAAAGGGGGAAGTGCCTAATCCAATTAACAGAAGCACTCTTGATAGGGGTCGATCCCAGTCCTTTCACAGAAGAAAAGGGTTCTGCAAGAACTCCTAAAACTGAAGGTGGACAAAGCAATGGGTCCTGATGGAATTCACCCAGAATTCTAAAAAATTAAGGAAGGAACTAGTGAAACCACTGGCTACTCTTTTAATAAATCATGGGAGGATGGTGTGGTACCCGAGGACTGGAGGAAGGCAGATGTGATTCCCTTCACAAGGTGGGACCAAGACAGAGGCAGGAAACTACAGACCTGTCAGTCTGACCTCTGTGGTAGGGAAAGTGATGGAGTCACTTCTGAAGGAAAGAATAGTTGAGTACCTAGAGGTCAGTGGAGCACAGGATCCAAGGCAGCATGGGTTCACAGCGGGTGGGTCATGTCAGGCGAATCTAATAGATTTCTTTGACTGGGTGACCAAAGTAGTAGACCAGGAGGGGCTGTGGACATGGCTCACCTAGACTTTAGCAAGGCATTTGCCACAGTCCCACACAAAAATTAATAGTCAAATTAACCAGCCTGGGAGGGGTCCCAGGGTGGTAGCCTAGAGTAAAACATTGGCTGGACAACAGCACACAGAGGTAATTGCAAATGGAGTCCACTCTGAAGAAAGAGGCGGTTACTAGTGGGGTACCGCAGAGGTTCAGTATTGGGTCCAGTCCTTTAATGTCTTCATCAGTGACATTGCAGAGGACTAGAAGGAAAAGTATGCCTTTTGCAGATGACACAAAGATCTGCAACAGGGTTGATACACAAGGAGGCGTGGAAAGGATGAAAAGGGACTTGGCAAGGTTGGAGGAATGGTCAGACGTATGGCAGCTAGGATTCAATGCAAAAAAGTGCAAAATAATTCACCTGGGAAACAAGAACCCAGGGGAAGAATACACAATGGGTGGGGAGGTAGTAACAACAACAAAACAGGAAAGGGACCTGGGGGTAATCATATCAGATGACCTTAAGGTTAGCAAGCAATGTGAGAAGGCAGTAGGGAGGGCGGGGTATACTGGGATGTATAGGGAGAGGCATCAGCAGCAGAAAACAGGAAGTTGTTATCCCTCTGTACAGACAGTTGGTGAGACCCCATCTGAATACTGTGTCCAGTTCTGGAGACCCCATCTCCACAAGGACATAGACAGGATAGAGGCAGTCCAGAGGAGGGCAACTAAAATGGTGCAGGGCCTGCAAAAGAAGTTATGAGGAGAGACTAAAGGAGCTTAATATGTATACCCTTGAGGAAAGAAGGAGAGGGGACATGATAGAAACTTTCAAGTACCTCAAGGAATCAACAAAGTCCAAGAGGGTAGCATCTTTCAGAAAAAGAGACTTGCAAGAACAAGGAACACAATTTAAAGATAGAAGGAGGGTGGTTCAGGGCAATGTGAGGAAGTATTATTTCACAGAGAGGGTAGTGGATGCATGGAACAACCTTCCTGAGGAAGTTGTGGGGTCTAAAACTGTGGGAGAATTCAAGAATGCATGGGACAGACATAAGGCAATTCTTGTGGGGGGCAGGAAGATATAGGCTGTTGGTTAACTAGGATCTGCGGCCTATCCTGTAGGTAGGGAAATGGGCAGACTAGATGGGCCTAGCGGTCCTTATCTGCCGTCAAAGTCTATGTTTCTATGTTTCTATGCCACCCCAGCCACGGAGGTGAGAAAAGACAGCCAAATTCGGATATACCCAGAATAAGGGTAGGCCTTATCACTCAGTCCCCAAATATGTAGTCCATCCAAAGGCTGCAGAAGCACTTCAGGCAAGTGCTTCCGATACCAGTCATGAAACATAATGGTCACTTGGGAACCACTGTCCAACACAGCCTGGGTGGGTACTCCATTCACTCTCTCAGTGGTCTCCATTGAGGGACCCACCACATCAGACCAGTCAGGGGGTATGGTTTTGGAGGTTACTTGGGCATTGGCCCGGGTAACAAAACTCTTCCGAGGAGGCCCTCCCTGGGGTCGGGTATAGGCCTTGCGATGCCAGACTACTAGCCTGCTATTGACCCTCCTTAAGTTCTCTTGTAACTGGCACTCAGTCTGAAAGTGTCCATCCTCCCCACAGTGGTAACAGAACTTAGTATCTCGGGGGTCTTTGTTGGGAGGGAGATATCTCTCCTGCCGGGAGGTGTTGGGTGTTCTGGAGGGCTCCTCTTGACTAGGTCGTTTGTTTCTAGATAACTCAGGTTCCCCAAATTTGGAGGGGTTTGCAGCAATTTGTTTCAATTCTCTCACCATTTCCCGTAAGTCTCTAATCTCGGCCTTCAAATCACTCTACACCCGGGGATCAGAGGAAACAGCATGCACCCCCACTCCTCCCTGGGCCTCTGGGGGCATAGGAAATGCATCAAGTCCCTTCTTCAATCCCCTCAAGGTGTGGGTCTCATCTGGTTCACTGGGCTCAGGGGTCTGGCATAGATTCACGACCCCCAGATAGGGTTCCCACCCCTCTTCATCAGTCTCAACTTCTTGAGTCTCTCTCATCAATTGGCAGTATTCGGGAAGGATAGCCCATCGGTCATGTAGTTTGAGCTTCAACAATATCACACTGGAAAACCTGGCAGATTTCAAGATACGATCTAGGCAGACCTGATTTAAAGCAGGGGCAGTTACCCCCCTTTTCGATAAGCTTTTTGCAGAGCCCTTTCCATTCTGGTAACAAAGGCTGACAGTTTCTCATTCCTCCACTGTTTAGCTGACTTGAATTTCCACAACAAGTCTTCCCCAGTTTCTGTACTCCCAAACACCCCCTCTAAGGCAGAAAGGTACTCTACTGCAGTGGCTTAGAGGCTAGTAGCCCGCAAGAAATGAATGGCTTCCAAAGCTGGACCCCTCAGGCTCTCCATCAGTCTCTTTCATTTCTTGCCCTCAGAGCACTGCCACTCTTGGACTAAAGGGGTAGCATAGTCCATCCAAGTCTCCAAATCATCTTCTCCCGAGGGCACAGGCACAGTACCAGAAAAAAGTTTCAGTCTTCGATAAGAGTCTAGCTGTATTGGGGGAACAACTATAGGTGGTGAAGCCAGGATGGAACTCTTGGAGGACCCGGGAGAGGTACCCGGGGACGGTTGGGGGGTGGGATCACTGGAAAGGTCTAACACTTGTAGTAATTCCTGAGTGGTCCTGCCTTCTGCAGCTAACAGTTTAAGCAATTTATCTTTGAAGCTATTAGTCTTGGGGGATCCCCTGGGGTGACTGAACCACTCCAGACATGAATGACCCTCCAACCCTTTGGAGCACCTTCCGGGTAAATCACTGGGAGCACCCTCTCCGGGTCTATAATTATACTGCATAAAAGCAGCACCTGCAAGGTCTGGTCAAGTAGGTCGGCCATTCGCCCCTTCACCTCTACCTTGCCTAAACATTTAATAAGCTCAACTGCAGAAACAAGGTCAGCGTTCTTTATCCCCAGAGGTACATCCAGTAGTAACACAATTTTCTGGGAATCCAACTATTCAGCTTCACTCCACCCCATCAGTTCATGCACCATCATCTTAACAGGGTCTAACTTAATTTTAGTCGTGATATCCCCCTTCAGTTTTTCCTTTAGTTTGGCCATGTTGGGGTATTTCATCTACTCGGCACTAGGGGACGCTAATCCCAGCGGTGCCTCCAGGATGTAACCCCTAGGTGGTGCTATCCCAAGGGCTACTACTCCTGCCTACTTAACTACTAACAGGTTGAGGGGCCTAGGTCCAATGGCTGGTGCCTCCACCCAGAGGTCAGGGTTTGCAGTAGTTAAACTAACTTGGTCACAGCCCTCTGGGACACTGTTACCCCCCACTAGTGGCCCACACAATGCATCAGGAATATCTTCACAATGTACACTTACCCCTAGGACTGGTTCTGTCGACTGGAGTTTGGGGAACCCCTGTAAAACAAGATGACACAGTGCAAAAACCACAGTACAATACTTTAACATAAATGGATACCTCAATCAGTGTAATTTTGCTGAAACAAACAGATCTGATTTATTTAAAGAGCTGTAACAAGGAAGGGGGAAATCAGGTTAATTAGGTTGAACACATTAATAATCACAGTACTGTGTGCATATTCAGAATCCCAAAATGTCACTTTCACTGGGTACCCAGGATGGGGGGGGGGTGCTAGCCAGGATTGGTGCAGCTGGTTGGGGACCTGTGATGGAAAAAAAACACTTGCACAATACCCAAACTGTAATCCGGAGCCGGTTGGCTCAGTTCGTGAAGAAATGAAAAAAACAACAATTAGATGACACACTTGCAATTCAATAAACAGATGGCAGGGAGCTACCTGCTTTGTACTCTAAACTCAGTGCTGGGAACTGGATGGAAGGCAGATTGTCCTGGATTGCCAGGAGGAGCAGACCATGTGGACAAGGTCCTTGTGACTGGACCCCACTGCAGTTTAGAGCAAATGGATATAGTCTGGATTAAGCTGGGGTTTACTTCCAGCTTCATGCACTCAATTCAATGTACTGGGGATTTAAAACGTGATTCCCCACAAGCACTACACACACTTATATGTAAAAAGAAAGTACTATACCAGGCAGGCTGCTTCTCTATCCTGATCGCAATTACTGCACAATACCAGGGAGAACACACAGCAGATTCAGTTCTTGACAGATCGATCGCGATTCAGCAATTTCTCCAGTCTTCTACAGGGCGAGCCTAGTTTCTACTCTTCAGATTTCCTTGATTCTCTTCACAGGTTGGATTCAGTCCGAACAGGCACTTGCACAAGCTGCAGACCGAAACTTAGGGCCTTACACGTGATTCCCGGGCTAAAACTACACACCGAAAAAGCACCCAGCTCCTTGTCTCTTCACTGCCCAAACTGATCTGATCTTTCAAGTAGACACAGCAGGGCATTTCTTTTGAGTTCCTCCCAGTTCAGTTGGCTGGTTTGGCTGTCACTTACAGTAAACTCCCCCTGTTGGTGGAAAAATGGCACCAAAGTCAAAACTACATTTCCCAGAGTCACTGCCCTTACTATCAATCCCCTTACGGCAGGCTCCAGAGGAGAGTCCAGGTTCTGATTCACCCAGAGCAGACTCCATTTTAAAGAATCCCCACCATGATTGGTCCAATTCAGCAGTTCAGAACCAACATGAGGGAGCTACTCTGCACTGTCCTTGCTACAAGAAAGCAGGTTAAATCAAACTGCATTTTCGTTATTACTCTAACAGGTTACAAGCAAACAATTACATCTTTGATGAGTGCTCCTTCTGACCACTTAGCAATGGCAGAAATGGAGCGATTTGACAGTAGCTCGAGTGGGACTCAAGCAGGAAAACACACAGTCCCCCCATACAAACTAATTATGTTTGCAAGCAGACAGCTCTTAAAGAGACAGTACCAGAGGCTCTAAAAGCACTTACAGATAAACAGCTTAAACGCCAAACACCATTCAGGCTTGGAGCATTCAAGCAAGCTCCTGTAAGATTTTTTGGGAACCCCCATTTGCAGGGGGGTTACATTAATACAAAAAATCTAAAAGTATGGTATTTGCTCATTGACCCTCCATTAAGTCTTCTCCCCCCCCCCGCTTAGCATTAGCTCAAACAACGGTGATATGCTTCAGTGTATCCAGACCTTCAAATATCTGGGTATCCTGTTGGACATTTCTGTCACCTTTAGTCTGCATGTCTCCTGTATCACCAAATCCTTGTACCAGAAACTTGGTCTCCTTTATCGCATCCGTCCCTTCCTTTACTGTCCCTCCTGCCATAAGATGGGTACTGCATCTCTCCTGCCAGTCCTAATGTATGGTGCTCCATTACTACTCTCTGCAAATTCCTCCTCCCTGATCCTTCTCACCCAGGCTTATCATAGGGTGGGGAGGTTTGCCTGGGGGCAAATGCCTGCTCTCACCACTGCAACATCCTCTCCTTTCTGAGCTGCCTACCCTATGAGGCAAAACTGAAGTATTCCTCCCTGAGCTTCATGTTCAAGCTTGTCCATAAATTTGCACCCCCTTGCCTCTGTGAGACTATATGACTAAGACAAGCTCCCCCCCACGATCTGCCTCACTCATAGAACATAGAATTTGACAGCAGATACGGATGGCTTGGCCCACCCAGTCTGCCCATTTTCTTACCTAATGGATAAGCTGCAGATCCTAGTTAACCAACAGCCTACTTCTTCCTACCCCACCCCCTAGAATTGCCTTATGACTGTCCCACGCATTCTTGAATTCTACCACTGTTTTTGACTCCACAACCTCCTCCAGAAGGCTGTTCCATGCATCCACAACACTATCTATGAAAAAATACTTCCTTACATTACCTCTGAGCCACCCCACTGTATCTTCAAATTGTGCCCCCCTGTTCTTGCACACCTCTTTTTCTGAAAGATGCTACCCTCCTGGACTTTGTTGATTCCCTTGAGGTGCTTGAAAGTTTCTGTCATGTCCCCCCTCTCCCCCTCCTCTCCTCGAGGTTATACATATTAAGATCCCAGTCTCTCTTCATATGCCTTCTGGTGCAAACCCTGTACCATTTTAGTTGCCCTTCTCTGGACTGCCTCCATCCTGTTTATGTCTTTGCGGAGATTGGGTCTCCAAACCTGAACACAGTACTCCAGATGGGGTCTCACCAGCTGTCTGTACAAAGGGATAACAATTTTTTATTTTCTACTGGTGATGCCTCTCCCTATGCATCCCAGTATTCCCCCAGTCCTCTTTACTGCCCTCTCACATTGCTTGCCTACCTTTAGATCATCTGATATGACTACTCCCAGGTCCCTTTCCATTTTTGTTGTTGTCAGTATCTCACCCCCCACTGTGTACTCTTCCCCTGGGTTTTTGTTTCCCATGTGCATTACCTTGCACTTCTTAGCACTGAATCTAAGCTGCCAAACATTTGAGCATTCCTCCAACCTTGCAAAGTCCCTTTTCATCCTTTCCACCCCACCCTGTGTATCAACTCTGTTGCAGATCTTTGTGTCATCTACAAAGAGACATACTTTTCCTTCCAGTCCCTCTGCAATGTCGCTTATAAAGACATTGAAGAGGACTGGTCCTAGTACTGAACCCTGCGGTACCCCACTAGTAACCCCCCTTTCTTCAGAGTGGACTCTGTTTCTAGTACCCTCTGTGTCCTGTTCTCCAGCCAATTCTTTACCCAGGCTACCATCTTGGGACCCACTCCCAGGCTGGCTAACTTGTATATTAATCTTTTGTGTGGGACTGTGTCAAATGCCTTGCTAAAGTCTAAGTAGGCCATGTTCACAGCCCCTTCCTGATCTACTACTTTGGTCACCCAGTCACAGAAATCTATTAGATTCATCTAACATGACCTTCCTGCTGTGAATCTCATGCTGCCTTGGGCCCTGTACCCCTCTGGCCTCTAGGTACTCAACAATTCTTTCCTTCAGAAGTGATTCCATCATTTTCTCTATCACTGAGGTTAAACTAATGGGTCTGTAGTGTCCTGCTTCTGCCCTGCTCCCACTTTCATGAAGTGGAAAAACATCTGCCCTCCTCCAGTCCTCAGGTACCACCTCATCCTCCTATGATTTATTAAAGAGGGCAGTCAGTGTTGCCACTAGTTCTACCCTTAGTTCTTTTAGAATTCTGGGATGAATCCCATCAGGCCCTACTGCTTTGTCCACCTTCAGTTTTAAGAGTTCCTTCAGAACCCTTTCTTCTGTAAATGGGCTGGTATCAACTCCTGTATCCAGAGTGTTTCTATTGTTTGATTTAGGTACCTCCCCCTCTTCATGTGTGAATACTGAGCAAAAATATTTGTTTAGTATCTCTGCCTCTTCACAGTCACCATCTGCCCACCCCCCACCCCTTTATTAAGCCTCACTATCCCTCCCTTGGTCTTCCTTCGCTCCCTGATGTACCTATAAATGGTTTTATCCCCCTTCCTAACTGAGTTGGCTCTCTTTTCCTTGGTTTGGGCCTTTGCTGTTCTGACTGCCTTCCCAGCTTCCTTTTGCTGTAACTGATACAATTCTCTGTCCTGCTCCTTCTGTGATTCCTTGTACTTTCTAAATGCTTTCTTTTTCTCTTGAACCTTCACTGCCACCTTCTTTGAGAACCATAGTAGTTTCTTACACCATTTTGTTTATTTGCTTCACACAAAGGCTTGTTGCCTCTGTGATGGCAGTTTTGATTATTCCTCATTGTTCTTCCACCCCTCCTTCCTGCCAATTTGCTAGTGCATTCCTTAGGCACTCACCCATTTTGACAAAGTCAGCACTCCCACTTCTAGTTACTCTGAAACTACGTCTGGCCCTGCCTGCAGTTCTTTCTCTTTTGCACCAACGTCAGACTGGAATTCCCCCATGGTTTATGCTGTACCTCAATGACTGCTATTATACTTGCTGTATCTCCTTATCTACCATTGTATTTTGTACCAATGTATTCTTGCAATTGTCTCTCTGCTATTTTACCAAGACGCTGACTGTATTGTCTCAGCGAACTTACCTGGCCACCAAAACTCAAATAAATAAATGTTAAACCTAAATTTTTGCACCTTAATAACTTTGCCCCTATTCAACTGATTTACAAGAAATTTGGAAAGCAAATCCTCTGCCAGAATTCCTTGATCCTGTAAATGGCACGTAGCTCAGTTCAGGGGAAGCAAAGTTACAGAGGTGAAAAAGAACTCAAAAGTCTCTGTTTTACACATTTTTAAGACTTTTTTTTGGCCCCTGATAATTTGAAAAATAGGTAGCTTTGAAACCTGAAACTTTCAGGTTTGTTAGAAGTTGGTCCAAGGTGTGCGTTTTGTGGTTTTTAGGTCCCACTATTAAGCAGTTTTTAAGTTATTTCATAAAATTGTTCCATTTCTGCGCATGCGCAGTTCAGAAAATCAACGTTCTATTCATAACTGAATTTTTGTGAAAGCAGCAGTTTGCACTATACAACACAGCTGTCTTTATCATATGACAGCTCTGTCGTATAGTGCAACCCCTGCTGCTGTCACCACTCATAGGTCGGGGATGGGGCAACTATCATTGTAGCCCCACCATTCTGACTGTGCTGTGACCTTCAACTGTACAGTATATCTGCACACCGGGGACCCCAATCCCCAGTGGCAGTGTAGTTAGTTATTTTCCAACACTGGGATGCCCACCCACCTGGTGTTGGATGCCCCCTGCAGCCTGTTGTTTCCTCTAATTTACCCCTACCTCCAGCAGAGTGGGACATGGGGTAGCCCAGCCCCAGTGTCCTGAAATACATTAATTTTATATGTATACTTGTAAGAAAGAAAACCATCCCCCGACGTCTTTTATTTTTTTTAAACCTGAAATAAAGAAAATGGTCCCTCGTCGTGCTGCCCTTCCCTCCCCATCCCAACCCTCCCACTGAATACCTACCCCCTTACCCTGTACTTAACTCTGGAGGTTGTATGCTGTCATTTTCTGTGGACCGGGATAAGTCTGTACTCTTCAAAGCCGACCAGCAAACTGAAAAAGACCTTTTGGCTGAAACGTCAGAGACTTCTATTGGTGTGGACATGTGGCTTTTCCAAGCTATGGGCCTTCTCTTTTGTTTTTAAAAATAAAAGATTTTGCTGGTGAGAAAATGATGTGTGACCCAATTTTGTTGTAGCAGGGATGGGTGTGCTGTGATTTTTTCCATGTGGCTGTGATTATGATCACAGAGCACCCCTTACTTGAGTGCAGCTCTTTTTGTTAAAAATATATGACACAGCTGTAATTTAACAAAGGACAGCCATGTCACATAGTGCAACCCTTATTGTCATATAATGTATTTCACAGTTAACAGCCGGTCGCACTATATGACACAGCTGTCATTTAAAAAACAACACCGGTGTTGAATAGTGCAACACCAGCTGTGTCATGACTTATTTGTCAAGGTCAGGGCTACTGTCATTGTAGCTCTGCCATCCTGACTGTGCCTTGAACTGTATCTGCACACCAGGGGCCCTAATCCCTGCTAGCAGTGTATTTACTCATGAATTTAATTATTCTTCTTTATTATTTATGTTTCCCTTTTTTTATGATCTGACACCAGGATACTCACCCCCAAGTCCTAGATGATCCCTGCTCCCCAGCCCACTGTTTTAGTAAAAGTGCCAATATTGGGGTGGGGGCCCAACTCCCATATCAGCATGTGCAACCCCCAGCAGTGTGGACACTGGGGAGCCCATCTCCAGTATCCCGAAATACTTTATTGAAATTGGATAATATCTGACACTGGGATGCCCACATCCAGTGTCGGACCCTCTCCCCCCTGCAACTCCTGGTTTCATTACTTGTTACTGACATCAGAGACCCCAATCCCCATGTCAAAATTAACTGTATCTCTCCCCCCTCCCAACAGTAAGGGACACTGGGGAGCCCACCCCCATTGTCCTGAAATAGATTAATTAATGTCTTTGTAGCTGCAAAAAAAAAGAAAACAGTCCCCTAATGTCTTTTTCCTTCTGGGTCAGTTCATCATATGTAAGATGGTGTATGTTAAAACCGCGCAACAAAGACAGCATAGGTGGAAATAGTGACAGGGTGCAAAATCACTAAATCGTCTTTGCATGGTTCTTCACCCTGCCACTGCTCTGTAGCAGAGGACAAGCTGTCTGCTGGGAGGAGGGTCTGCCAAGCAGCTGCCATGGCTTGACAGGATGCGCTACCAACAGCAATGGAGGTGGTGCATCTGTGGACTGGGTATCGAATCCTGGTCCCAGATGCAAGGATTTTTTCTTTTTTTTTTCACACTTTGTGCAATTTAAGTATACAATCCCCCCCCCCCCCGAGTTGATTATTTTAGTTGGGGGATTTTGGGGCACAGTTCCCCATAACAGGGGGTGTCAGGGGAGGAGAAGCCCCCTACAAAACACAGAGAAATGCTACTGGCAATATATCGCACTGTGTTGACAGCAGGGTATATTGCTGCAGCATTCTGTCTTGCAACATTCTGACCCCATACCCATCTTTTTTATTTTTTAGTAACCTGTATAACCCCCCTCCCCTGCCTTTTAGCAAAAATGACAGGTGGCATGCTGTTGATGCTGACAGCAGTACCTGGTGGGGACTGGGTTCGGGGAGGATGAGGTTACTCGGCACAGGGGGGGGTCTAGGTTTGGCTACTCTGCACAGGGGCACTCAAATAAATCCAAACACAGGAAGCAATAACTGTAATGTCCAGAACCAGGAATGGGATTCTACAGTGTGGCTTTTATTCACATCCAAGCTGAACAAACAAAGCATAGACGGACCCCCACGGGGCTAAATTCCTGCTAATGCAGATTAGAGATAACAGAACACTTTTTCACTATTTCCAGCCCTCAGGCTCTGAACCCACCAGGCACACAGCCCGGACTTGCACGCAGCTTTGGGTACACAGCCCGACTTGTACACTACTTGGGTTTTCCCCATGGGCCCAGCTCCCCCACCGGCCACTTGATCCGCAGTCCATTTGGGGAAATGAACCAATTTTCCTGTTGTGGCTCCCCAATCCACATTAGAGCCTTCGTCTCCTAGAGGGAATTTTCCTTCCAATCCCACGTCTGGGTACTTCCCTCATCACTGGCCAAGTGCATGAGGCAAAGTAGAAATCCACAGAGTAAATCCGTAGATGTGGACCTGGTCACTAAAGATGGGGGGTCTCCCACCTCCAGCTCCCACAATCCATACCCAGACATTTCTCTGGATGCTAAACAACTCTTTTACTGAAAGCTTGACAATGTAGATTGCTGGGTAGACATATGTCACATCTCCTCTACATATCTTGACTTCCCATAAGTGCTGGACTTGAACATACTTTTACTTTTTGGCTAAGCTTATTACTCTAGGCCTCCCACTAGTTCAGTAGTCCAATCCCCACTATCACACAAGTCCCAGGGTGAAAAACATAGGCCCTTTAGGAAGAGCAGAAACTCACCCTCCGGTTGCAGGTGCCCCACAGGCGATTCACAAATCTTTTTGTTTCCCAAAAACTCCGGAATAAATAGGCAGCTTCTCCACTAGTAGCAGAACCAGGTGGGTTGCCCCTGGAATATGCAGGAAAACCTTTTCCTGCCCCCATCCCCGGAGGGAGGGGGCACTGAGACCCAAAACAGCGGTCTCCACCACTCACAAACTGCTTCTGTGTCTCTCTTAAAGTGGAAATACACACCTTTTTTTTCCTAACTGTAGCTCTATATCAGGGCTGAGGCTCCACAAGCCTACACAGAGCTGCTGTGCTGCTCCCTCAGCAAGCTCCAAAAACCAACTGAACTACAGACTACTGTTCAAACCTCCCAACATTCTATTCCAGCTCCCTGCTGTAGATTCCATTGTGGCTCATGCAGCTGCGATAGTTCTATAGTGATGTCATCCTTCAGTCTCAGATGAGACTGAGAACAAAGTGAGACAGTGTGAAACCCATTTAACTGGAGTTTCACAAGCTGCCTTCCCTGCCTACCCCTAGGTCTTACTGGGATTCTAGTAACCCCGGGTAACAAGCGGGTTACACTCTCCCTTGACCAGGAAAATGACTGTCCGCAGTCATTGTTTACCTGGCTTTAGGCCATCCCACCCTATGTGCTACCTGCGGAGGGGGGTGATCAGGCCCCCTCCTACCATGTGCGAGCACAGGCAGGCAACACTTAGGGCCTAGAGGCCTTTAGCTGATATATCAGCCTCTACTCTACCCATTTACTATGGCCGCCTAGTGGCTCTGGTAGAACTGTCCAGAGCATAGCCCTAATAGATCAGCAGTGCAGTCCCTATGGCCATTCAAGACCACAGCCTGTCTATCCCCCCCTAGCCCTCTAGGGAAAATCTATCTGCCTTTGTCTTAACACCCAAAAAACAAAAACAACCCGGGGACCTCCCCAACCTTGGGCAACCTGCAACCACACACCAAGAATAATACCACATTTTATAACATTTTACTGACTCCTCCCTACCCCCACAACCACACCTCTGGAAGGAAAAGGGTTAATACAGTAACAACAACAACAACACCACAGTACTTTAAATTACTACATACTAAAGTACTAGTGAGGAACTCAGATGTGCCCCTCCTCCTCTTCTTGTCTTCTCTTCTATCTTCTCCAGGAACACCTGCAAGAAAAAGAAAGACAACACACACTCCTAATCTGCATACACAGTCTACCTAAACCCCTACCATCAAAACACTGAAGAATCACAAAAAGATTTTTTTTAGAAAAGGTAGAAAAACAGTATATACATTAGACAACAATGACATTATTTACAATACACATTTGGGGGGGATGGAGTGCCCTAAAAGTCCCAACTAGTAACCACAATGCCCGAAGGCTAGTCCATTAAAGAGTCTCTCCTGTGCCGGAGCCTGGTGAAGCACAGTTCTATCAGGCCAAAGTCCCGAAGTGGAGAGTCTTTGAGGACAGTTCACACATTTTAGAGTCTGCTAGTGTAGGGTGTGTACTGCAATGTCATAAAGATACAAAAGTTTGGACTTACCAGACCCTTGTAGTATGGAAAACTCTGAACCGACCTGCACCTCTTGACGAAGACTCTCTTTGGCAGCATTTCTTCCGATACAGCTGGGCAGACATCTTCCGGGAACCACAGGAGGGCACATCTGGGAACTGCTGGGATGATGTCATCTCTGGAGATGGAACCTTAGAACAGAAACAAAAAGGAAAACAGCTGGTCTGATGTCATCCTATTACCAGGCGATGAAGCAGGATACAGCTGGGATGGTGTCCTCTCTGGATCTGAAGTCATCTGGTGGGCCAGTCAATGGATTCTGGAGAGGCCAGTACACTGTAAAACTGATGAATGTGGGGCACCTGAGTCCTGGATGTCCATACTGGTGAATCAGTAAAGGCACTTCGGAGTCTGGTGTGGCAGTATTGACTACCACTGCTCGGCTTTCCATTTTGTAGGCACGGGCACATTTGCTGGGAGGTCCTTGCACTGAGGCCAATAGTGCCGGGGGTCAGGAGCTTGAATTATTACCCTGTCTGGGTGCACATAATTCACACAGTGGGAGATTTCACGTCCCTCTCCATCCACTATTCGCACTCTGTCCATAAACAGTGTCCTGCCTCTCTTCCACTGGGTATACTTCTTGTGAAACAGTCTGTTTTTTCATGCTTGTTTGCCACAGGATGCACACCTTTCATTGCTTCGGCCCAGATCCAGGATTTCCTGCTGTTCTCAATCTCCTCCCAGACTTTCTGAGGAAAGGTAGGAATGGTCATACCATAGATCTCATTTGCCTTTCTACGAATCAGACTCTCCTCTTTACTAGCTTTGGTCAATCTGAGACCGCTGGCCTGGCTTGGGGGTGGCCAGTCCTGGTTCTGCCAGCTTCGCATCCTTAATGAAATTAAAAACGGATCCCTGACTTCTTCTTTCTGCATAGCTAGGGCAGTGGCATCACCACTCTCTTCCATGCATTCCTCCGAGGCAAGATCTTGAGGCTGTGTACCCATTCCTTTTTCACAAGGCCACATAGGTTCCCCCTCATCTTCCTCTTCACTGAGGATCTGAGCCCAGGAGTGAGCAGTCGTTCTCACTCCTGAGACTATCCACTCATCACTAGGCACAGAGGTCGATACCTCCCACTCAAAGGCCTCTCGCATCTCATCTTCTCCTAAGAGACTTGGGCTAGGCCCCCCCTCCAGGGGTCTACTGATGCTTTATCCGAACTTTCCTTCTGGGATCCAGCATCTGAAACTTCAGCTTCTGGTTCCGTCTCTAACTCTATACCCTCTAGCTTTGTGCCACACTCCCCCAAGGGGCCTTCCTCCACAGGCTTCGCCTGGTGCTGTGTGCTGCCAACTGCAGATTCCTGAACCTTTGTCCATGTGGGAGCCAAACGAATTTGAGGCGCTTTATACAAGCCATATTTTTCTAGGCATCCAGCACGGTGAGGAATCATGAAGACGTCCCTTCCAGCTCTCAAGCATATTTGACACACATGCACTGGAAAACCAGGAATTGCCACATGAGGAGGCAGTTGTCCTCCATAGCACCACTTTTCAATATCCCTCAGTCTATTCACTGCTGCTGTTACTGCACCCCGGGCATGATCTGGATAGCGAGCTGGTCCTGAGGCCATAACTGCAGAAAAACAAACAAAAGCTCACTGTAACTGAAAGTCCCACTTTACTGAACACTCTCTTTAGTTTTAAAATGGCTCTTCTGCTGCTGTGTTTACTTTACTAACCCACCCTGTAATGGCAGCGGCAGCACTCCTGTGCATCAACATTCAGAAATTAGGTCAAGCCACTGCACACCCGATTTACACACACTACTGATAACTTTTGCTCAAACTGCACAAACTTGCACTGTTCTTGTTTTAAACACATTTACTTGATTTTCCACGGATTTGTTACGTGCTGGAAACATTTCTTTGACTCACAGTCCCTTAAAGTTTCAGGTTTTTAAGCACAGGATTGCCTGTAAAACTAGTGCTGCACATTTGGCTACAACTCACAGTCTCTCTCTGGCTTTAAACTTTAAACTGAGGTTGAACTCATTACTATGCACACAGTCAATGGCTTAACAGACTTGCACTTGCTGACAGGACTTGACACAGTCGTTATTTGCAAAGCGACTACACTGCTGCACACATATTTATATGGCATTTGGCAGAAAATCACTGTTTGAGCAATTTCAATGTTAGTACTTACTGTTATCAGTAGCAGTTTGCTGCGATGGGGAAAAATGGCCTGCAGCCAGTTCTTAGAGGCCTCAGGACAGAAACGGGCAGGCAGTCCTGCTGATCGTCTTCTCAACCACCACACTTGCAATTCAGACGATCGATTAGTGGCTTGAGCCCGATTTTAAACAAGCAAATCTATTTTTAGAAGGTTTACAGCAAGTTTAACACTCCACGATGCTTCTCCACTGGCCAGTACATGCACTCCACTCACACTTCCTCTTGAATGCTGGGGCAGTCACTGTAGAGCTGGCTGTTGGGCGGGTCTGATTGCAGCCTCACCAATCACACGACACCATGCAAATGAGCCTCTTCTTCCTCACGAGGGCTCTTCTCCTCATGGCGATCGTCGAGCAGACAAATTTAAACTGTAGAATGCAACTTTTTTTTTTCTCAACTGACTCCACGGAGGGAGCCCATTTCAGCCATTTAACATAGCTATTCACGCTGCAAGTCTCTCAGTTCATTCAAAAAGCATTTCCAACATCCAGGGCACAATTTTCCTGTTGCTACCCATAGTCTTCCACACTTTTCTTTACCACAGTTCATTTTAAAAGCATTTCCAATGTCCAGGGCACAATTTTTCTGTTGCTACCCCTAGTCTTCCACACTTTATTTACCACAGTTCATTTTAAAAGCATTTCCAACGTCCAGGGCAAAATTTTATTTGTTGCTACCCCTAGTCTTCCACACTTTTCATTACCACAGTTCATTTTAAAAGCATTTCCAACGACCAGGGCACAATTTTCCTGTTGCTACCCCTAGTCTTCCACACTTTTCTTTACCACAGTTCATTTTAAAAGCAGGCAAAAACGCTGTAAACAATTGATGCACGACAAGGGCACACTCTATGGCTTTACTGCTCCTTGGTAAACAGTTGGCATTTTTAAACAGCAGCATAAGATCCACAGCACACAGCAACACACTAGTTAACTAGCTTCAGCTTTCTGTGCTAGCCACTGCCAGATAGCCAAAATGCTAGCCCCTTGCCCAAGCACCCTCCTTCCCAAATTAAATCTAAAGCGGTGCTTCCATTTTTGTAACCCCTCACCCCTGCCTTTTAGCAAAAATGACAGGTGGCATGCTGTTGAAGCTGACAGCAGTACCTGGTGGGGACTGGGTTCGGGGAGGATGAGGTTACTCGGCACAGGGGGCCTAGGTTTGGCTACTCTGTACAGGGGCACCCAAATAAATCTGAACACAGGAAGCAATAACTGTAATGTCCAGAACCAGGAATGGGATTCTACAGTGTGGCTTTTATTCACATCCAAGCTGAACAAACAAAGCATAGACTGATCGTCATGGGGCTACATTCCTGGTAATGCAGATTAGAGATAACAGAACACTTTTTCACTATTTCCAGCCCTCAGGCTCTGAATCCACCAGGCACATAGCCCAGACTTGCACGCAGCTTTGGGTACACAGCCCGACTTGTACACTACTTGGGTTTTCCCCATGGGCCCGGCTCCCCCGCCGGCCACTTGATCCGCCGTTCATTTTGGGAAATTAACCAATTTTCCTGTTGTGGCTACCTAAACCACATTAGAGCCTTCGACTCCTAGAGGGAATTTTCCTTCCAATCCCACGTCTGGGTACTTCCCTTATCACTGGCCAAGTGCATGAGACAAAGTAGAAATCCACAGAGCAAATCAGTAGAGGTGGACCTGGTCACTAAAGATGGGGGGTCTCCCACCTCCAGCTCCCACAATCCATACCCAGACATTTCTCTGGATGCTAAACAACTCTTTTACTGAAAGCTTGGCAATGTAGATTACTGGGTAGTCGTATGTCACATCTCCTCTACATATCTTGACTTTCCATAAGTGCTGGACTTGAACATACTTTTACTTTCTGGCTAAGCCTATTACTCTAGGCCTCCCACTAGTTCAGTAGTCCAATCCCCACTATCACACAAGTCCCAGGGTGAAAAACATAGGCCCTTTAGGAAGAGCAGAAACTCACCCTCCGGTTGCAGGTGCCACACAGGCGATTCACAAATCTTCTTGTTTCCCAAAACTCTGGAATAAATAGGCAGCTTCTCCACTAGTAGCAGAACCAGGTGGGTTGCCCCTGGAATATGCAGGAAAACCTTTTCCTGCCCCCATCACCGGAGGGAGGGGGCACTGAGACCCGAAACAGCGGTCTCCACCACTTACAAACTGCTTCTGTGTCTCTCTAAAGGTGGAAACACACACCCTTTTTTCCTAATTGTAGCCCTATATCAGGTCTGAGGCTCCACGAGCCTACACAGAGCTGCTGTGCTGCTCCCTCAGCAAGCTCCAAAAACCAACCGAACTACAGACTACTGTTCAAACCTCCCAACATTCTATTCCAACTCCCTGCTGCAGATTCCATTGTGGCTCATGCAGCTGTGATAGTTCTATGGTGATGTCATCCCTCAGTCTCAGCTGAGACTGAGAACAAAGTGAGACAGTGTGAAATCCATTTAACTGGAGTTTCACAAGCTGCCTTCCCTGCCTACCACTAGGTCTTACTGGGATTCTAGTAACCCTGGGTAACAAGGGGGTTACACCTGCAAAAAAAGGAAATGGCCCCTTGTCATCTCCTCTGTCCCCCTCCCCCATCCCTACCCTCTCAGGTAGCACCCACCCTTACCCTATACTTACCACAGGAGGTTAGGCACTGTCATCTTCTGTGGACCGGGATATGTCTGCACTCTTCAAAGCTGAAGTGAGGAATAAAGGTAAGGGCCGTATAATGTATTTCAATGACATTTTCAATTTATGTTGATATCTTAGAAACATAGAGACATAGAATCTTTCGGCAAATAAGGACCATAGAGCCCTCCTAGTCTGCCCATTTCCCTACTTGGTTTGGTAATCTCTACTGTTATCTGGACTGCCTTTCCTCTGCTCTGCTGTACAGCAGGATGCTTTTATGCTTACCCCATGCACTTTTGAATCCTTGTACTGTTTTTGCATCTGCCGCTTCTGCTGGTAGGTTGTTCCACAGATCCACCACCCTCTCTGTAAAAAAAAAAAATACTTCCTAGCATTCCCCCTAAGCCTCCCTCTCTCCAGCCTCATGCTATGTCCCCTTGTCCTTGTGCACTTTTGTCTCTGAAATATGCTTCCCTCCTGTACCCTGTTTATTCCGCTAAGGTATTTGAAAGTCTCTATCATATCACCTCTCTCTCTCTTCTCTCTTCCCGTGAATAGCTGATTAGTTCCTTGAGTCTTTCCTCATAAGTTTTGTGGTGCAGTCCATGTATCATTTTTGTTGCTCTTCTCTGGACTGCTTCTATTCTGTCTATGTCCTTCCTGAGATGCAGTTTCCAGAACTGGACACAGTACTCCAGATGAGGCCTCACCAGTGATCTATACAGTGGCATCACCACTTCACTCCTCCTACTGGTTTTGCCCCTTCCTATGCATCCCAGCATTCTGTTTGCCTTCCCCACTGCTTTTTCACATTGCTTGGCTGACTTCAGATCATCAGATCTGATAACCCCCAGGTCTATCTCCTGACTTGTGGTGGCTAGAACCTGCCCCCCCCAAATCCTGTATTCCTCTCTTGTGTTTCTGTGTCCCAGGTGCATTATCTTGCACTTCTTAGCACTTAACCCACCTGCCAAACCCTTGACCATTCCTCAAGTAGTTTTAGTTAATTTCTCATTTTATCTAGTCCCTTCTGTGTGTCGACTCTGTTACAGATCTCTGTGTCATCTGCGAACAAGCATACTTCCCCTCTAGTCCCTCTGTAATGTCACTTCTGAAGACATTGAATAGAACTAGACCCAGAACTGACCCCTGTAGAACCCTGCTGGTCACCTCCTTCTCTTCTGATTTTATGTCATTCACTACCACCCTCTAGGTCTTACCTTTAAGCTAGTTACCAACCCATTTTACCACTTTAGAACCCAAACCCAGATTCCCCAATTTGTTAAGCAACCTTCTATTAAAACGGAGTCAAAGGCCTTACTGAAATCCAGGTAGGCCACACCCACTGCCCCTCCCTGAGCCACCTCCCTGGTCACCCAGTCAAAGAAATCAATAAGATTAGTATGACAGGACCTACCCTCAGTGAATCAATGCTGCCTTGGGTCTTTTGCACCGCTTGACTCCAGGAACTTCACTACCCTCTCCTTAAGCAGGGACTCCATCAGCTTCCTCACCACTGAGGTCAGGTTTACATGTCTGTAATTGCCTGCCTCCTTCCTACTTCCTGACTTGTGCAAGGGGACCACCTCTGCCCTCCTTCAGTCCCCAGGTACCTCCCCATCTCTAGTGATTGGCTGAATAGGGTCATGAGCAGACCTGCTAGGGCTTCCCTGAGTTCCTTCAACACTCTAGGGTGAATCCAGTAAATGGGCTGGTGTCTACTTCTACCCCCTGTACATTTTCCTAGTCAGTCTTGGCCCCCCATGCTTCTTCCTTGGTAAATACTGAGCAAAAATGTTTGTTCACTACTTCAGATTTTTCAAGGTCATCCTCCACATTTTTGGGGTATTTTTTCACCAAATTTTCAACATGAGCTTTTTGGGACCCCACCTCATGAACACTTCACTGACATTTTGTTAATCTGGCCTGGAAGGTGATTTTGTGGTCGCTACACAAAATCACCTTTTGTGACTGATTAACAAAATGGCAGTGGCAATGATCATGAGATGGGGTTCCAGAAAGCCCATGTTGAAAATTTGGTAAAAAAATCTCTAAAATGGCCACATCACAAGCGTGCATAGTGCAGCTAGGATGGAGCCGAGGCTGGCTTAGGGGATCAGGAGGGGGAATAAAGGTTTCTTTAGGTATATTGTGGAGAGAGAAGAAGAGTAAAGGGCAGTTCAGTAGATTGAGGATGGAGAGGGGGTAGGCAGAGGAGGTAGGTGAACAAGCAGAGGTACTCAATGAGTACTTTGCATTGGTCTTTACTAGGGAGGATGTAGGGGAGCTGCAGAGCAGGAGGATGCAGGGGGAAAAAGGGGAAGGGGCCTTGGATGTTGAGGAACCTGTTGTTACTCAGGGGCCTGAGGCAGCTGCTCTGTATGGGAGGGGACATGCTGGATCTGCTGATGGGGCAGGAGGCACAGACATTGAAATCCCTGTGGGCAGGGTGTGGGAAGCCCTCAAGTCTCTAAAAGAGGAAAAAGCTCTGGGTCCTGATGGAATCCATTCCAAGGTACTGTGGGAATTGGCTGAACAGGCCTGTCAGCCTGACATTGGTGGTGGGCAAGTTGGTGGAGGCCATCCTAAAGGAGAGGCTGTGGGTGTTTTTTGTGGAACAGGGATACCTGGATGATCGCCAGCATGGCTTTGTCCCAGGCAGATTGTGTCAGACTAACCTTTTGGAGTTCTACTAATGAGTGATGACAGCTCTTGACCAGGGTAGGCAGGCGGATGTCCTCTTTCTGAACTTCAGCAAGGCGTTTGATTTGGTCTCCCACACAGGTCTGTTGGATAAATTGGGAAGGATGGGGGTAGGGGCCCTGATGGTCAGGTGGATTGGGAACTGGCTATCTGGACGTACTCAGTGGGTGGTGGTGGTGGTGGGGGTAGTCTCATCTTCCATGGGGGTCATTAATGGGGTCCCACAGGATTCAGTTCTGGGACCACTTCTTTTTAACCCTTAAATCTCCAATATCAGAGAGGGTATCAAGAGTGAAATGAGCCTCTTTGCAATTGACTCCAAGCTAGGGGTGGTGGTGGATGGGAAGAGGGTAGAATTGCCCTGCAGGAGGACCTGGATGCTCTTGAGAGGTAGTCACGTACCTGGAAACTGAAATTTAACACCAGGAAATGCCAGGTGCTTCACCTAGGGAGTAGGAACCCAAGAAAAAGTGTACACCCTTGGAGGGGACATCCTGCAGGCTTTGAGTGGGGAAAGGGACCTGGGGGTGCTGGTGGATGCAAAAATGATTAATTCAGAGTAATGTAGGAGGGCTGCAGCCAGGGCCAATAGAATGCTGGGCTGTTTTGCCAGGGAGATTACCTCAAGAATTGGGGAGGTGATTCTGACGCTGTACAATAGCCTGGTTAGACCACACCTCAAATATTGCATGCAGTTTTGGCATCCACACCTAAAGAAAGACATTCACATCCTGGAGCGGGTTCAGAGGCGGGCAACCAGGATGATCCAGGGTCTGGGGATAGGACATATGAGGAGAGACTTGAAGAGCTCAACCTTTTCTCACTGGAGGAGAGGAGGGGGGGATATGATTAAGGTCTTCAAGTGTCTGAAAGGGGTAAATGAGGTAAGCCTAAATGGGGTCTTTTAGAGGAAGGTGGGAGAGGCCACCATGGGGCACAGTTGGAGGCTGGGAGACTCAGGAGGGAAAGGAGGAGGCAGTACTTAACTGAGAGAGTGGTGGAACCATGGAATGCACTGCCTGATTCGCTGATGGAGGTATCTATGGTGGAGGGGTTCAAGAGAGGTTGGAACAAGCACAGTTGGGGGGTGAAGCTGAGGAATGCTTGTCTGGGGGGACTGTGGTGGGGGAAAGGGGACCATGAGAGGGGCCAGGGGGGATGGTAAAGATACCCACTCAGGGTACTGACTCTCGAGCAGACTTGATAGATCATGAGGCCTACTTGGATGGCATTTTAGTATGTTGATTTCTACACAGGTGCATAACTTTGGTAACTGACAACATTTTGACTCCAGATTTTCAACATACCCATTTTTGAGCACCACCTCATGAACAGTACAGCTGTAATTTCTGACATCCTGCCTGAATGTGTTTTCATACCAGTGGCACCAAATGGCACGGTCACTGTGCAAAACCACCTTTCATAACCGATTAATGAAATGGCAGTGCTAGTGTTCATGAGGTGGGGTCACAAAAAGGCCGTGCTGAAAATTTGGTGAAAGAATTCCCCAAAAATGACTGAGTCATGAGCGTGTGTTGAAAATTCTCTACACTGGCATGTAACTTTGGTAATTTACAATATTTTGACTTCAGATTTTCAGCATACCATTTTTTCACAGTTCATAGACTTTGACAGCACATAGGGACTGCTTGGCCCACCTAGTCTTCCCAATACCTCATGAAGGGTATAGCTGTCATTTTTCGCATCCTGTCCGAAACTTGTTTTCACACCTGTGGTGTGGAATGGCATTTCAGCATGGATTTGAACATTTTCACCTATGGGGTTTATGAGGTGGGGTCATAAGAAGGCAATGTTGAAAATGTGGTGTCAAAATATTTCAAAAGCAAAGAATTTATTAAGTAACATTGTTTGCAGAGATGTCCATTGCACCTCTGAGGAACATGCTGCCTTGCCGTGCCAGTGAGCTGAGTTCAGGTGTGAACTCAGTGAGCCAGTTTAATGCAGCACCAGTCACAGCCTACGTAGGGATGGAGCAGTTTTTTGACACAGATGCCACACCCTGTGGTGGGTCAGGGAACCTCACCCACAAGGTATCGACATGTGTGTTGGGGTCTGCTGGGTCCATGCACTGTATCAGGACTGTCTCCAATATTATATTTTGCTCATTTTGCGCAGGTCCCGGAGGGACCTATGCAAGTGAGGATAGAGTTCCACTATCACAGAAAAGAAGGGAAATCAGCCACAAAAAACTACATTAATGCAGAGATTAGGTCCTAAAAAAAGCAAAGTGTACAAAGATGGGAAATGAAAATACATTAGGAATTTGGGTCTCTGCAGTACCGGCGAATCAGTGGTAGGGTTTTACTTGGGGATGTCAAGCCTAATGCTCAACACTACCATGGATCAGACAAGGTCAGATGTGATGTGGGCCCTGTGTGAAGAAAGCTCTGACAGTTTATGTTAGCCATACTGTATCACTATGAGGCACCAGGTTGGAGTTGTTTCATGTGCTTCGGACAGGAGGCTACGGGCTGGGGGGTGGACATTAGGTTTTTTGGCAACCCCAAGTAAGACCCCACTACTGATTCACCAATATTCTGGGGGCCCAAATCCCTAATGTTTTATCCTTTCCTGTCTTTGTATGCTTTGCATTTTTACAACTCTAATCTCTGCATTAACGTAGTTTTTCTCTCTCTCTCTCTCTCTCTCTATATATATATATATATTTTTTTTTTTATGCCAAAAAATTCCATTAATGCATCAGTTATGGCTCATAGCACAGCAACAAAAGCATAGATATGTGGTGTTAGGGTAACCACCCTTACATCCTCACCCCTATTACCCCACCCTCCACACACCAACAGGCATTGGGGTGTGCATTTATGTCATCGGCCTAACTCTCACCCCATTCCGTATGTAAACAAGCTGAGGTGATGCAGTATAGGAGAATGGGGTGAGAGTTAAGCATGATGACCCCAATGCACACCCCATTGCCAGTTGGCGTGTGAAGGGAGGGGAGGTGGGGTGGGGTGGTATGGGTGATAATCCTAACACCACATTTCCCTGCTTTTGTCGCTGTGCTATGAATCATAACTGATGCATTAATGGAGTTTATTGCCATGAATTTCCCTTATTTTTGAAAAAGTGTAATGTAACTGGTAAATGGTATATGGTCCATTTTTTGTGTACTGGTATGTGTATGTGGGAGCAGGGCCCACCCGGCCCTGCTCTCCCACTTACACATAACTACAGAGCCCTACAGCAGCCCTCTAATGCAAGGAACCCATGTAACACTAATTTGCCAATATCTCAGCAACTATAGCAGCTAGGAAAAAAATTCCAGTGCCATTGTAATCATGACTGTGAGTACTTCATGCAAGGTACGTTGACCAAATCCATGTCTCACATTGTTTCTGAGATATGGGCACCAAAATACACTGAAAAGACACCCTTGGAACCCTTGTGACTAATATGCCAGTATCTCTGTAACTGTAGCAAGTAGAAAACAAATTCCACTGCCAATGTGATCTATGATTCTCAAACTTGTTTTTGTAGCTTACTAGATCACCAGAGGGTGATCTAAGCTGTAAGTAGTAAAAAAATCTGTATCTCACTTTGTTTCCAAGATACAGGCGCTGAAAGGTGTCACAGGCACCACAATATTATCCTAAGGGAAATTTCTCAAATTCAGAATGCTGTAACTTTAGGTCCCTTGAATGTGTTGGCACCAAACCACCAAAAGGTACATCTGTGGGACCAGGGCTTGCCACCCTGTAAATTTCAGCCCAAAAGACTGAACCATTCTGTTGCAGGGTGATGATAAAATTTAGCATTTTCTTTTTAACAAAACAGCATGAAACGTTCGCATTTGTGAAAGTGTTGCAGCTGTTTCTTTCACAATTTATGAAAGTACTGTGGAGCCAATTTTAAAAATGGCATTTCTAGGGTGTTTTACCCCCAAAAAAGATAGGGCTGGCATCCTCAGGACCCAACTTGGTAAACCCAGCAGTCTGTGTTTACCTAGAGGGTCCCAAATTTAAACACCAGGTATTTTTCTCTCTTGCTAACTGAGAACAAGATGATGGTGGCACAAAAGTAAAAGGGCCATTTGCGAAAGGAAAATTGTACTTGCTAAACGTTTGTGAGACACATATATTTTTTCCCTATTGAAGAGACAGGCACGCACACACACGCATATTTTTTGGGCCTGTTCTAAATTGCGGGGCTACTGGGACCAGATTACTGCTACAGTGGCTGGCATGTTAGGCATCCCAGTCTTTGTAGACTCCCGGCATTGCCTCTTGGGGCTGCCTCCTATGGTATTAGGACCAAGGCCCAGAAGTACTTCTTTAATATTGTCACTGCAGCCTCTCTCAAGGCTATCATCTGCCAATTGTTGGAGGTGTAATAGACAAAATGCAAACTTGACACATATGTTATGGGAATGTACCAAGATTCAAGATCTTTGGAAGAAAGTTTTATTGATATGTAACACAGTTATAGGACAAAACATTCCACCCTTGCCTTCAATTTTCCTATTAAAAATCTTCCCAGAACCCCCTAATGCTTAATAAATATCAGAAAATTTGAATATCTCAGGCCTCCCTTTGTTTTAAAAGACTCATCTTACAAAATTGGAAAAGTAGCAACATACCTTCCTTCAGTGAATGGTATAATCAAATGGTATACTTATATAATAATGAGGAAATTTGTTATTCCTTGGTGGACAAACTAGACACTCTACAGAAAATATGGGGCCCTTTTTGGTCTATGTAATAAATTTTACAGACAGCTGCTGTTTTAATAATTGTAAAATGACGCTATTGCTTTTTCTCTCTTTTCTCCTTTTACTTCTAAATTAACTTAGAGTGCACTTGTATTGCTTTTTATTGGAGCAATGGGGAACACTCATTTGTGATATATTAGTAATGCCCTTAATTAGTACTTGCTGCAAAATTATTATGTTTGTACTATCATTCCTGTACATCTTTTCTTTGTATTTAGGAAGTAGTATTCTATGTTTTTCTCATACACTGATTGTTTGTAAGGAATTGTTATTTTTTTTTTTAAATCAATAAAAATTATTAAGGAAAAAAAAGGCTACCACCCAAAAATGGTTAAGTGTAGAGGTCCCCTCGCTAGACTCTTGGTACTCACTGTGCCTTCAAATCCTGGAGATGGAGGGACTTACAGCTAAACTAAGACTCCTCCAAGATAAATTTATAGCCCGCTGGATGCTTTTCTTCCATTTCCACGCTGAAAAGGAAAAAGAAATATTTTAGAAATACTGGCTGCACAAGGCTAGTATGATCTTTTGGTTCCTGTCTCACCTCCACTTGATCTCTGGATAAAGATTTGTATAAGATTAAATCTTCCCCCCTTGCCCTCGCTCTGGGGTGCATTGTTTCTTTTTTTATTGTTCTAAATTAATTTTTGATGTTTGTTGCCTTCTTCTTATCATTTTCTGTTAGAACTGTTGTTTGCTTGTATTTTCTCTTTCCATTATGCTGTAAGCCTCAGATGTGTCATTTCATTGTTTGTATTTTTGATACTATGAGGCAATGATGATGTTTATGTGAACGTAGTTTGTCTGTTGTGTATATTTTCTAAAATAAAAACTTTGTGATTTCAAAAAATACATTTTCCCCTTTTGACTACAGTGGGAAATTTGTTTTTTAAGTATCTTTCGAACGGTTTGATATTTTTACACCAAATCTTCAGAAAGCACATTGGTGACCCAAACTGCATCTTCCCTGAAGAAGATTACAAGCCAAATGGACAAATCATGCAGGCTTTGGGTGCTAGCAAAGAAACTCATGAAAAGTCAATTTTTTGGCATTTTTTGGGGCTCTGCAGCTCCACAACTGCACATCCAACTATAATGCAACTTACAAGATCCAGAGATCTGTGTTACCAGGCCAAGCATGCAAAATTTCAGGCAAATCCATCATATGGTGGCAAAGTTATTAAGGTACAAAATTTGAGGTTTAACATCAAAGTGCTTACTCAACCCTAACTATAGTGCCACTACTGTAGCACTTTAATACATATATTATTTATTAGAGGCAAAAAACTCAGTTTAATGCACGAGTTAGGGTTGTTCCACAGCGACAAAAGTAAGGAAATTCAGTGTTAGGGGTTGAAACCCCCGGACACTCCAGCTCGCCCCTAACTGCAGCATCGGGCATGTTGGGTCGGCCAGCCTAACTTTCACCCCATCACATGTGTAAAGAAGCAGAGGTATAGGAGAATGGGTGAGAGTTAAGACCAATGACCCCACCGCACCCTGATGCCGGTTGGGGAGCAGGCCGGAGGTGTCCGGGAGGGTTTCAACCCTAACACCGAATTTCCTTACTTTTGTCACTGTAGAACAACCCTAACTGATGCATTAAACAGAGTTTTTTTCCTCTAATTTCCTTTCTTTTTGAGAATGATGAGAAATACTGAATGTAATGCGGCAGCAGGCCCCGCGCTCCCGCCACGTGATGTCTTGTGACATATTAACAGGAACAGCAATGCAAACACAAGGTAGAAATGCAAATGGTAACAGTAATGAAAACACAAGGGCAAAAGACAACGCAAAGGGTAACACACACGGTGGCGCATACAGGAATGGTAACACTAACAGGTATATAAACTCAAGGGGAGACAGTAACTGTAACAGTAACAGAAGTGCATACCCTCTGTTTGCTGGAGAACTGCCTAGAGAAACACAGTGTGTACAGAGAATGTATGCATTATAATGGCAATGGAAGCTTAAAACGAGCATTGGAAGTACTTAATTGCAAATATCTCAGCAACCGTACGATGTAGAAAAAAAAATTTTAATTTCAAAGAAATCAGTATTTTCCTGGCTACCGTTTTATGTTACATAGCCCATAGCACGCTGCGTACGTCACCATGTTAGTCTATGGGAAAAAGCATCAACTTCAGAGTACTGTAACTTTGGAGCCATACAATATTTTTTCACCAAACCACCAAAAGGCACATCTGTGACATGTTGGCTGCCTTCCCTTCAAAATTTCAGGCCAAAAAACCTAACCATTCTTTTGCAGCAAGGTGGCAAATAACTCCTGTCATTTTGGCCATAGTGTTGCAAAGTACTTTAGTGATTTTCGAAAGCTTTCACACAGATTTGCAAAAGTGTCATGAGCACGAAAATACTTTGCAAAAGTACTTTTTCCAGAACTTTGAAAAACATATTTCTGGGGTGTTTAACCCCAAAATAAAGACATGGCTAGCATCCTCAGGCTCTGATTAGGTGAACACAAAAAGAATTGTGTCCCTCGATTGTCCCAAATTTAAATGTCAAGAATTTTTCTGATCACCAACTGAAAACAAAATGGTGGATTTGAAAAAGTACTGGGGCCATTTGAGAAAGTAAAAAGTGCATTTGCAAAAGTGTCGAACTTTTTGTTAACTTTTCCCATTGACTTATAATGGGAACTTGTTTTTTGAGTAACTTTTGAACCGTTTAATATTTTGTCACAAAATCTTCGAAAGGCACATTGGGCACCCTGGCCGTATGTTCCCTAATGATTTCAGTCCACTGGCTCAAAATGTGCGACCTGTAGGCAACAGCAAAAAATTCACCAAATAGCGTAAATGTGCGCACAGATCATGCTTAATAACTCTGCAGCCGTATAAGCGACTGGCACAAAACTTGGCAGATCCTAAGGTGTATGGTTTGATTATGTATTCCAAATTTCAGGCAATCTATTAATGCAGAAAAGTATATGCAAGTTTGACCTTTAATTCCAGCGGCTCTCAACCCTAATTATGGTAATACTACCGTGTTACCATAACATATTTTATATATATATATATATATATATATATATATATGTATTTTATGGTAGACCATAGTTAGGGTTGAGGAGCCATTTACATGTTAAGCCTAAACTTTTGCACCTTAATAACTTTGCAACTGTTCAACGGATTTGCCTGAAATTTGGAATACACAATAAAAAACCATACATCTTAGGATCTGTTAACTTTCCTACTGTTTGGATATATGGCTAAGGAGTTATTAAGCGTGAGCTGCACACGCATTTACGCTTTTTTTAATTCTTTGCTAGTCCCTATAGGCCGCACAGTTTGGACCACCAGTCTGAAAACTTCAGGGAATGTGCAGCCGGGGTCCTTGATGTGCATTTTGAGATTTCATAAAAAAATATTAAACGGTTCAAAAGTTATTCACAAAATAATTTCCCATTATAAGTCAATGGGAAAAGTTAAAATGTTCGACGGTGTCGCAAATGCACTTTTTAGTGTCACAAATGGCCCTAGTAGTGTCGCAAATCCACCATTTTGTTTTCAGTTGATGATCAGAAAAATGCTTGGCATTTAAATTTGGGACCCTCTGCCAACACAATTCTTTTTGTGTTTACCTAGTCGGACCCTGAGGATGCTAGGCATGTCTTTATTTTGAGGTTAAACACCCTAGAAATATGGTTTTCCAATTTCTGGAAAAAGTAGTGTCACAAAGTAGTGTAGCACTCATGAAAGTGTTGCAAATTTTTGCAAAAGTTTTCGCAAATCACGACACTACTTTGCGACACTATGCCCAAAATAACAGGAATTCTTTGCCACCCTGCTGCAAATGAACTGTTCCATATTGTGGGCTGAAATCTGGAGAGAAGGCAGCCAATATCTAACAGATGTGCCTTTTGGTGGTTTGGTGACAAAATATTGCATGGATGCAAAGTTATGGTACTCTAAAGTTGACACTTTTTCCCCATAGACTAACATTGCAGCGTCCGCTGCATGACAGGAATTCTTTGCCACCCTGCTGCAAAATAACGGTTTGGTCTTTTACACTAAAATTTAGAGGGAAGAAAGCCAACATCCCACAGATGTGCCTTTTCATGGTTTGGTGAAAAAATATTACAGGGCAGCAAAGTTATGGCACTCCAAACTTCTGTTTTTTTCCCATAGGATAACATTATGGCATTTGTCACGCCTTTCAGGGCCTGTATCTCGGAAACAGTGAGAGATAAGGACTTTTTGTCAGAAAAAATGCTTAGCCCCCTGGTAGGGGATAAGTATGAAACAAGCCAGGAAAGTCATAAATCATGTGACTTTTACATTTTTTTCTACGTCGTACGGTTCCTGAGATATAAGCAATTTAGTATTCCAACTCCTCATTTTCTGCTCCGAGACCCATTATTATGCATACATTCTTTGTACTCACTGTCTTTCTCTATGCAGCTTTTGGGGTAAACCAGCCTGTGAGCTTACATTACTGTTACCCTTACCGCTTCCGCTTGTGGTTCCGTACCCATTTCACTTACCGTTCCCATGTACGCCACCATGTGTGTTACCTTTTGCGTTTTCATTTGCGCTTGCGTTTGCATTATTTTTACCATTTGTGTCTACAGTACTGTTTCTCTTTCTGTTTCGCTTTGTGTCACCATGCACACTACCATTTGCGTTTGCGGGCACCATGTTACTATGTGACAAGGCATCAAGTGGTGGAAGCGCAAGGCCCTTCCGCTACTGCATTACATTCACTATTTCTTGTTATCATTCTCAAAAAGAAGGGAAATTAGAGGTAAAAAAATCCATTTAATGCATCAGTTAGGGTTGTTCCACAGCGACAAAAGTGAGGAAATTCAATGTTAGGGTTGAAACCCTCCTTTACCCCCCCAACTGGCATCGGGGTGTGCGTTGGAGTCTCGGTCCTAACTCTCACCCCATTCTCCTATTCTCAGCTTCTTTCCACATGTGATGGGTGAGAGTTAGACGACTACACCCCAATGCACACCCAATGCCGGTTGTGGGGGTGGTCTGGAGGGGTGCAAGGGGAGTTTCAACCCTAACATCGAATTTCCTCACTTTTGTCACTGTGGAACAACCCTAACTGATGCATTAAATGGAGTTTTTTGCCTCTAATACACACACACACACACACACACATATACATATACATATACATATACATATACATATATGTGTGTGACAGGGATTAAATCTATCCCTTGAAGTGGACCTACTTTTTCTTTATAAAACTACTGTTACAACAGTTTTTTTCTGCTTATTCTACACTATTCTATTGCTCTTAGTTCAGATGGTTGGCCACCTCTGGATGCCCCCCATCTTAAAACTTATCTGTCTCCACTGTATATTTCTTTTTCTCCTTGATCCAGTATCAGGTCTGTATGCAGTTTAGCATTGTTTAAATTAATGAACCAGGCACTGTGTACTCGTCTGTGGTTATTTGAAAAACTTACCTGAAATTGTCAGTTTTGGAGCTGCCTAACATAGACAAATATAGTATGAATGTCCTTTCTCATTCAACATGCGAATTATCGGATTAGCAAGCCCCCTCATTACACAGAGGTGCAGCAAAGTATTTTTAATACATTTTGAACTGGCAAACAGTATGAAGGTATGCTGATAGGAAACAGTACCAAAATGTATGAGACTAAGGTATTACAAGCCTACGGCTGAACTTTCAACAAAGGGCTGAAACTGGTTGAATGTACCATGCACAGTACTCTTTTGCAGGTTGCATTAAACATGGACATTTTAGAGCACATAAAAGTATGACAAAACGTACTTTTCCTACAGAACAGAATTGTGCTGACTTCTACAAATAAGGCGTGTTCTCTGTTGCTAGCCAGGTTATTGTATGCCTTCACTATAGGGTGGCAGCGACCTCTAGTGTCAGTTTTTATAGTGCAGTACCTGTCCATCACAGCAGAACTAAATGATTTGCATTTAACATTAAATTTGCATTTAAATTTAAGCCTCCTTAATTAAAGACTGCTTTTTTTTTGTCAAACATTCTTTGAATGTTTTAGTTAAAGGCCCCATAGCATTATATAAATTAAAAGGAGCACTATAAAGTTAAAAATAAAAACTTTGATGATGCTACGAACACATGACTGTGTGGGCGGGTATATAAGCCTTATCTGGTCTGTATGATAGCAGATAGGGTCAGTACCTTCTGACCAGTGCAGGACAAGGACCGAAGGAGTCCTGTCACCAAGTGGAAACTGCTTGCTAAGTTTACCACAGATGTAAATTATTTTGTTTGTAAAGTCTTTATTTTGCTCACAGTTTGGGCTTCTTTATTTTCCTTCTGAATAAAGATTGCGCCTTGCCAATGGTGCATTGAACCATAATTCTGCTTGTTGCGTCCATCTGTTATCCCACTCCCTATTACTGTATGTGTACATATTATATATATATATATATATATATATATTATAGTGGCACGGTAGTGCAACTATAGTTAAGGTTGAGAACCCCATTTAAGGTGAAAGTGTAAATTTTGCAGCTTAATAACTTTGCCACCATATGACAGATATTCATGAAATTTGGCATGCATAGAGCAGTACCATAGATCTCTGGATCTGCCAAGTTTTGTAATGGTTGGATATACAGTTGCGGAGCTATATAGCGCCATAGAAAGTCATATTTATGCTTTTTGCGCATTCTTTGTTCGCACCTACAGGTTGCACGGTTTGCGCTACCAGTCCTAAAACTTCGGGAAACATGCAGCTGGGGTCTCTGGTGTGCCTTTTGAAGATTTCATGAAAAAATATTAAATGGTTCAAAAGTTATTCAACAAACAAGTGTCCCATTATAGTCAATGGGAAAAGTTAACAAAAAGTTCGACAGTGTCGCAAATGCAGATTTTAGTGTCACAAATCCACCATCTTGTTTTCAGTTGGTGGTCACAGAAATGCTTAGAATTTAAATTTTGGGACCCTCTAGTGACACAATTCTTGCTGTGTTCATCTAGTCAAGTCCTGAGGATGCTAGCCATGTCTTTTTTGAGGGGTTAAACACCCCAGAAACATGTTTTTTTAATTTTTATAAAAAGTAGTATCATAAAGTAGTTTCACACATATGACACTTTTGTGATTTTTTTTGTGTGAAACTGTCATGATTTGCGACACTACTTTGTGACACTATGCCCAAAATAGGAAGAAATCTTTGCCACCCTGCTGCAAAAGAACGGTTTGGTCTTTTGGGATGAAATTTGGAAGGAAGAAAGCCAATATCTCACAGATGTGTCTTTTGGTGGTTTGGTGACAAAATATAAGATGGCTGCAAAGTTACAGCACTTCGAAGTTGACAATTTTTCCTATAGTCTAACATTATGGCGTCCTCTGCTCCTTTCGGGCCCGTATCTCGAAAACGGTTAGAGATACAGACTTTTTGTTGGAAGAATGCTTAGCCCCCCACAAGGGGGCTGAGTACAAAACTAGCCTGGAAAGTCATAAATGAGATTTTACATTTTTTTCTACATCGTATGGTTCCTGAGATACAAGGAATTTAGTATCCCAAGTGCTGATTTTCTGCTCCGAGGGCCATCATTATGCATACATTCTTTCTATACACTGTGCTTTTGAATGCACCTTTTTGGGAAAAAAAAGGGTGTGCATTTGCGTTACTGTTACCGTTAGCATTTCTGCTTGCGTTTCCCTAACCGTTTGCGTTAGCGTTTATGGTTACATCACTGTGTGTGTTACCCTTTGCATTTGCATTACTGTTACCATTTTTGTTTGTGTTTACTTTTGCGTCACCATGTACATCACCCTTTGCGTTTGCATTACTGTTACCATTTGCGTTTTCATAACCGCTTGCATTAGCATTTCCTTTATGTCACCGTGTGTGTTACCCTTTGCATTTGCATTTGTGCTTGCGTTTGCATTTCCATTACTGTTTTGTTTGCTTTCCTTTTTGTGTCACCATGTGCATTACCATTTGTGTTTGCATATGTGCTTCCATTTGCATTTACGCTACATTTGCGTTCTTTGTGTCATCGCTGAGGCCACCGCAGTGCTTGCACTCCAAATCTGCCACCATCACTGCCTGTGTGTTCCCCACCACCTGTGCACTTGCTGGCCTTAGCTCAGGCTCTCGCAGCACTGCTCCATCAGTATCACTGCTCCCCGCGCTGCCACGCCGCCTCGCACTCTGCTCATGCCTGTGCCACTGCTCACTGCCACCATCTGCACTTGGTGTCACATCAGGTTATCAGCATCTACCACTCCGTTTCACTAACACTTGCATTCTGTCATCGCCAGCACTCATCACCGCTTACGCCACCACTTTCTGTTTTCAGTAATGTTTGCACCTCATGCTTTCTCACCATTTGCATTATCATTTGTGTTTGCGTCACCATGTGCATTACTGTTTGCGCTTGTGTTTGCGTTACCGTTAATGCTATTATTTTATTTTTCCTCACTGTTTCATCACCATTTACGTTAACATTACCGTTTGTGTTTTTGTGTTTGCGTAGTGCAGTGCAAAACATTGTTTTTGCTATTGTTCTGCACTGTCTTCTGTGACAAATAGCACAGCCACTGTGTGGTTGATTGGTTTGAATCTTGGCAGGTGGAAAGATATTTGTTCAAGGAACATGCCAGTTTTTGTTTTGTGAAATAATGTTGTTCTGTTCCAGAGTTACGGCCATTTGAAGTTGGCCCACTTTCCAGTTACTTATTTTTCAGCCACAAGTTCCACCATTTTAGTGCATTTTTGGCTCCGATTTCTGCCATTTTGTCACGGAAGATTTCTTAAAGGTACAAAAATATAAAAATTGAATATCTCTGGAATGGTTTGGTCTTTTCACATAAAATGTTGAGAGTGTTGAGTGGATGTCCTGGAGATGTGAATTATGATGTTTACAAGTTTGAGAAATAATTCACTGCAGAGATATGCGTAATGCAGTTAACGTTTTGCTCATAGTGCTACTTCCTTTAAATTTATAGCACAGGTAGCCCTAGTGGCACGGAGGTGCCTTACAGTGGTTTCATGTGTAAAACATTAACAGGTGTGGAATTATGCCACTTCAATGAATGAAAATTTGGTTTATTCTGGTTCAATAACTTCTGAACCATTTGTCCGATTTGCCTGGCATTTGCAATGTACAAATATTTAGAATTTGTCTTTCACTGTGCCAATGTTTGGATTGCTGACACTAACAGTTGCTGAATTGTGCATGTTATGTTGTTTGCTTGTGGCGCTGTGCAATTGTTGAACAGATGTATACACAATTCTGGACACACGGTTTGCCATGGTACATGTCTTCATTTAACAATTTTTATTTCAGTCGGTCATACAGTTTTTCCATAACGAAGTGACTGCACTCCCACCACCACATTACAGTCACTGTTTATCATGCTCATTCTCAAAAAGAAGGGAAATTCATGGCAAAAAACTCTGTTTAATGCATCAGTTAGGGTTGTTCCACAGTGACAAAAGCAAGGAAATTTGATGTTAAGGTTGCCACCTCTTGCACCCCATGCTCACCCCACCCCCACCAACAGGCATCGGAGTGTGTGTTGGGGTTGTCGGTCCTAACTCTCACCTGGGAGCACAGGGAAGTTAAATGATTTGCTCAGGGTCACACAGTATGCAAGTGGGGGCTGTGGGATTCAAACCCAGGTCTCCAGCTTTGCAGCTCAGAGCCTTAAACCACTGCACTATACTCCCTCAAAAAAACTTATCAGCCAACCCATCAGAGAATCGAACCCCAGTCTCCTGTGTGACAGGCGGGGATACTTACCACTATACTAATGTCGATTGGCATTTTTGATTTACTGCTGGCAGTACAGCCTAGAGGTTAAAACCAAGAGCTGTGAACAAGCTTCTTTCATCCAGCAGAATGAGTTTTTATTCCAATATGCTTTTCTTTTATATAATGTGACAAGAACAAGTCACTTAACCTCCCTGTGGTCCCAAAACACGCCCAGAAATAAGCTGTAGTTGTGTGCCTTTCCTGAACAAAGACAGTAAAACACTATCTCAGCATGTATTATGATTCTGAAAATATTATGCTCTATCTAGATTTGACTTAAAAATAAAAAAATGGGACACCATTAATAGTTTAATAATTGCAAAAATACATAGATGGACAACATTGTTAAAACATCTGAACTCCATTACTAAAATATAGAATAATATATGGGTGGGTGTGTGTAACTAGAATTTTATACACACACATGGTATGGGATGCTACATTAACCCCAAGAGCAAAGTCCAAGGAGTTTATAAAAACATCCCACACCACAGGTGTCTGCAAATTCTGTTTTTTTACACCCACCCATATATTATTTTATTTAATTAATGGTAATAATTTTTCCCTTTCAACACAGTTCAGTTAGTGCATCACTCCTGTCAGAGACAGACACACACACACACACACACACACACACACTCACGTGCTCACACAAATGTGCATACTCACACACACACACACACACACACACACACACACACACAAACACATACACACACATCCTGTCTCTCCTTTTTTTCTTTCTTTTTTTTTACATTACAATGGGAATGACATTCTGGAAAGTTGCGGTCTATTGGTAGAGCTGCAACATATAAGATACCCTCGAAGGGCATGAGCGGCAGGATCAACCAGATTCATTTGTTTCCATTATGGTAGAAAATCCCATTCCATCAAAAGCATTTCAGTAAGAAACTGTTATATTTTTTACTTCATCAAAAAAGTACAGTATTCTTTTAATAATGCATTTCAGGTTATGCATGTTTTAACAATGTTGTCCGTCTTTGTGTTTTTGCAATTCATAAACAATTAATTGTGTCCTAATCTTTTTTTTTTCAAGTCAACATGCTCAGATTGTTTTCACTGTCTTTGTCCAGAAAAGGCACACAATAACAGTATAGCTTGTTTCTGGGTGTGTTTTGGGAACACAGGGAGGACAAGTGATTTGCTCTGGTCACACAATATACAAGTAGAGCATGTTGAAATCAACCCCCATTCTGCTAGATAAACAAAGGTTGTTCACAGCTCTTTGCTTTAACCGCTAGGCTATGCTGCCAGCTATTAATCAAAAGCTACACATTTCAAGGCTGGTCCCATGATGCCAGGCCAGTGGGTACATAGCCACATTTGCATCTTGTAGACCTGAGTTCACATCCAAAATTAAGGCAGAGAATGGAATAAGACAGAAGTCAGTGCTGTGGCAGCCCCAGAAATCTGCATTGGCATGAACACAGCCAGGGTTTAGACATCTTGATACAGTATGGTGCCAAATAACTGTTGACCCTACAGAGTTAGCCTTGAGACGTATACATTTTAATGATCAGCTGGCAGTATAGCCAAGAGGTTAATGCAATCCTAAAGATGGAACAGTTTGAAATGTAAAGGTGATAACTCACTAGTTTCAATGCACATACAAAACAATTATTATAAATGTAGAAAATGTTGTAATGACACCTTACAGTACACTCAATAAAGCAGATTGATTTCCTATTTAACCTAAAGTAAATGGAGGGCCAAGTTCCTCAGTGACAACATTTCCTGTCAGGAGCCTGAAACACATAGCTGCCCCAGCCCTTAATTACAGGCTGATTTACATATGAATAACTCTGGACTGCAAAGATTCACACATAAATACAATGGCTGACTCAAATTAGTTTTTTATGGACTTTCAGACATTAAGAAACCCTATTGATGACATTTCCCCTTTAAAATGAATCCTGGAGGGCAAAATCTGTCATTGGCAGTTACTGAACTTGGATCCTGAACTGAATTTGAAAAGAAATTTGGAGCTGAAATTGAATACTGAATGAGCCTGAATACTGCACTGAATTTTCCCCACCTACCAACCCCCTTCCCCACCTTCTTTAAATGGGTTCTGTTCCTAAAACATCCTGCTCTAAATCATCCAGCTACAGTAGCAAACACCAGGGGGTGAAGTCCAGCATTTTCTCCTAAAGGGATACAAACAGTAAGGTATAAGGTTTGAAACACAAGGGAGTGGATTTCAACTTTGGTTCTGAAAGGGATACAAAAGTGTGGTAAAAGGTTTGAAACACTGAGTCTTGAGTTATACAAGGAACATGTCAGAATCTGTTATGTTAGTGCATTTTATTCTATAGGAACGAAGATGAATATTGTTGTCTTAAGTATTAGGGGTAATATTCAAACTATATGAAAAAGTCAACCTATCAAACAATTTTTTTTTTATTTAGTTGTTTAACCGGGAGTAGCACACTAAGCTGAAAGCTTTTTTACAGGAATGACCTGGGAGCACAGGGAAGTTAAGTGACTTGCTCAGGGTCACACAGTATGCACGTGGAAGCTGTGGGATTCAAACCTAGGTCTGGTCTGCTGGATGTCAACAGATTTGCAGCTCAGAGCCTTAAACCATTGTGCTATACTGCCTCTCTTACAATAGAGAGTTCATTGTTAAGTTGATTGCATGCGAAAAGATAGGAACTATAAGCAATATGTTTCTTCATATTATTAGTGATACAATTCAAATAGTCTGGAAAAGACATTATAAAATCTTATATAGTCCTTGCAATTTAAATAGGTCAGGGTGTGCGGTTCTGTCTAGTCTGAGAATGGAAACAAGTTCAGCTGTTTTGAATTATTTTTGAGATTTTATATGTATATGTTTTTATAACTGTCCTTGTTCTGTTTTATGTATTGCTGTATAAGTAATCCTATTGTAAGGGCACCTAAAAAAATAAATAAATAACGTAGTCAAAAGAGTTAACAAAAAAGAGAAAATAATAATAATAATAATCTTTATTTATATTGCACCTTTCAAAAAGCCAAGGCACAGTACATATTTAAAATCAATTCCCAATAAAACATCTTGATAAAATCACTAAAACAAATAACATCAGTTCATGTCAACACCATCCCCATATGCCTTATTCCATAGGAAAGACTTCAGTGCTTGTTTGAAACCCCCCACTGTCATGCACTTTCTAATCCAATGGGGTAGAGAATTCCAGAGGGTCGGCGCCATGAACATAAAAGCCCAGGTGCCAGAAGATTTTAAAACTACCCTCGGAATCTCCAGCAACCCCTTGTTGGCCGAGCGGAACAGTCGCTCTGGGAGGTAAGGAACCAGAAGCTCTTTCAGGTAGTCGGGGCCCAAACCGTGTAGGGCTTTATAAGTCAGTAAACCGACTTTAAAGGTGATCTGCCACTGAACCGGCAGCCAGTGCAGTTCCCGCAGCACCGGTGTAATGTGGGAAGAACGGGGAATCCCCATTAACAACCGGGCCGTGGAGTTCTGCACCAGCTGCAAGCAGTGGATGTCAACCCCTGGAAGCCCAAGTAAAGGGAGTTGCAATAATCCAACCGCGAGGTCACAAAGGCATGGATCAATGTAGGTAAGTCCCCAGACAGAACAAGGTGCTTGATCCTAGTGATGTTCCTCAGATGGCAAAAGGATAACTTAACGACAGCCGACACCTGAGCACGTAATGTCAGCCGATCGACAAGATTCACCCCTAGGTCATGCACTTGTTCAGAGATAGGAAGCTCAACATCCCCCAGGAATAGGCCTGTGGGATGATTTGCTCCCCACCCCCCTATCCAGTGACCAGGGTCCACAACCATCATCTCATTCTTCCCGGAGTTCAACTTCAACCAGCTGGACCTCATCCAACCTTGGATCTCACCAAGGCAGTTATTAAACACCGAGAGTGCTCCATTCTGGTAGGGTGCAAAAGACAGGTAGAGCTGGGTATCATCGGCATAACAATGAAACTCCAGCCCATACCATCTTACAATGTCTCTGAGGGGAAGCATGTACACCGCAAACAGCATGGGAGACAGCACTGAGCCCTGAGGCACTCCACATGACAGAGAGGTAGGATCAGAGGAAAACACCCCTGACACCACCCTCTGAGTTCTACCAGTGAGGAAGGAAGTAAACCATCTGTGAACTAAACCTGAAAGCCCACAGATGCATCTCAGGCACTCAAGCAGCACCCCATGGTCTACGGTGTCAAATGCTGATGACAGATCCAACAGGCCCAAAATGGACTGTTTTTCCTGGTCTCTCACCATCAGGAGATCATTGAGCACCTGAACCAGTGCAGTCTCAGTGCTGTGCCTCTTTCGAAACCCCGATTGAAGAGGGTCGTAGATGCTATGGATGGTTAAATGGTTGTCCAACTGAGTGGCCACTACTTTCTCAATTACCTTCCCCACGAAGGGAAGGTTCGAGATAGGCCTATAGTTAGCGAGGGAGTCTGGGTCCAAAGGAGCCTTCTTCAACACTGGTGTCACCACTGCCTTCTTCAGGGAGCAGGGATACTCACCAGAGTCTAGGGAGCACCAGACTATCCTCGCCAGAACCAGGATGATAACCTCCCCACAGCCCATAATCAGGGCTGTAGGACCCGGGTCTAAACCACAGCATGTAGTATGCATACCCTGGACAATCCTCATAACATCCTTGATTTCCAGCCTTTCAAAGGAACTCCAGGAAAAAAGAGGGAGTGTGACCGGGGGCTGGTCTTAGGCAATTCCCATAGAGAGTGCTGCACGGGTCTCTGCCCTGATGTCGTCCACCTTATATGCAAAGAACCGAGCAAGCTCCTCACACTGTACTTGTGAAAAGGCTTTATGAACCTACAGACAGGCTGGGCTGCACAGCCCGTCTACGGTTCGAAAAGAGCCACACGGTTCTGCTAGCAGCAATTTCCCTTGACAGAAATACTGCCTTCTTACGGGTGATTGCTGACTGATAGAGTTGATAGTGCTCTAGCAGTCTAAGATGGTCAGCATCTAAGCCAGATTTCTGCCAGCACCTCTCTAACCTGCGTCCTAGTTGCCACATCTCCCTCAAGTCCCCATCAAACCAAGGCGACCGAGGGCAAAAGGAGAAAGGATGCACACGGATTGGAGCAATGGAATCCGGAGTAGAGGTAATGGCCTTATAATAAGCCAGCACCAAAACCTCAGGATCCAAGCTCATCACAGGAAATTCTGATAGATCAAGCACCGCAGTTAGGCCATCGGGAGTCACATCCCGTAGAGGGCGGTACTTGACCATCTCCACAGGGGTAGGCTTATGCAGAGGGGAGCAAAAATTGAATCTCACAGTGTAATGGTCAGACCATCTGACAGGTTCCACCCCCACATCGGAGGCTTCCATCCCCAGGAGGAAGACCAGGTCAAGGGAATGGCCATGTTTATGAGTGGCGGAGGTAACCACCTGTGAGAGGCCCAATGAATTCATCAATTGGAGGAAGTGCTTTCCAAATTGCGAGAGTTCGTCGTCGATCCAGGCATTAAAGTCACCCAGCACCATCAACCTGGGCGACTCAAAGACTAGGTCGACCACAAAGTCCGCCACTTCCTTAAGGAATAGCTTCTCATCTCCGGGTGGATGATAGACGAGAGCCAACCTATAACCCCCACCTACCACTATGACACATTCGAATGATCTGGTCTCCTCGACTGGGACACTAGTGAGATCCAATTCAGTCTTAAAACAGACCGCAACCCCCCGCCCCTGTGATCCAATTTCAGATGGTGTATCACCGAATACCTGGTATAAGTAGGAACAGGAATACAAGCAAAATATGGCATACAAAGGGTGAGTTTACAAATATGAGAATGGAATATCCTGGAAATGGGCGGTGGAGTGGGAGGTGGAGGGGCACAGGGGACAGGAGAAATTTAGGGGACCAGCAAGTAGGGGGAGAACTGTGAGTTGCAATGGATGTGGGGAGGTGGTTTTTATTAACATGCTATGGAAAATAGAGGGATGCCCAATTTGTCAAAGAATAGGTCAACTGGAGGCTGAAATAAGTTGGGCACATAGAGAGGTGGAGTGGAGAGTAGTTATACGGTGGGAGGAGGAAAGGGGTAACAGAGGAATTAGCACAGACAAAGCTACATACTGGGGAAGGGAGATAGGAGACAGGGAAATAAGGGGGATGTGTGGAGGGATGTGTGACAGATCAGGATGCAGGGAGGGAGCTAGCTGGAAGGAGGTGGGGAAAAAAGGGGAGGAAGCAGGGAAAACGTCACAAACACAAAATGGGTACAGATAGGCATGCAAAGGAGGAAGTTGGGAAGTGTCAAACAGGTTTACACCATTGGCTGAGATGCAGGAAAAGTGAGATCAAGGGGAGAGTGTAGAAAAGGGGGATTCGAAGTTGAGATACAAGAGTAATAGAGGGAGTGGGGCAAAGAGTGAAGTAAGGGCAAGGGAGGGGGAATAAGGAAGACTCTGACAGACTGGAAAAATAAAGAAGGGTAGGGAGACCAGTGATAGGAAAAGGAGGGAAGGGAAGTATGGAAGACACTGAGAGACAGAGGGCGGTATGGAGGAGAAATGAGACTCTATCAGGGGGGATAAGGAAAGGGGAAAGGAAAGGAAAGAGCAGGCAGAACTTGGAAGTGTAGGGAAAAGTGGGACACAAGAGGAAAAGGATAAAAATATGGGGGAGCAAATGGGCAATGGGGTCAGGAGTTCGAGTTCAAGTACAGAGAACAATAAATGCAGTGAAAGGGGGAAAAGAAAGGGGTACTTGGGAGCTCTCAAGGATTGGGAGTACAGAAAATGTTATAGTCTTTGGAGACTCCATCATGAAGGGAGTCCACTGGCTGAGAAAGGGAGCAGCCTATAAAAGGAGGATGGTCTTCTGTGAGCCTGGGATGGGGGCAGGAAGGGTGTTGCCTAAATAAGAGAACATATTAGGACACTGGGGAGCAAGCCACACCTAGTCCTGCACCTAGGAACCAATGACAAATGACTTGGCAGGAGACAATGTAGAGAGGAGAATCTACACACGAGGGACTGGCTACACAAAAATGATGGGGGCACTAAGGTGTTAAGGGGGAAATTGTAGGGTTACACAGCTCGGGTCCTAGGAAAGGATTTAAACTAGGAGAGAGGGAGTACAAGACTAGGAAGGCGGGAGAACTTTGAGGGTCTTGCCTAGTTAGAGCTCCCCCACAGGAGAGGGCAGGAAATATAGGGTGTGATTGAGACACAGGTCAGGAAGCATAGGAAAACTAGGAGCAGTTGTAGAATTCACCAAAAATATTTATTTACACTAGCAGTAACATAAAAAATAAACTTGTGCCTGAGCTGAGACCCCCTTTTCCACAGCTCTTCTGCAAAAGGCTTAAATATTTTTCCCCTTAGGTAACCTCTCAAGTTTCTAATAGCTTATTGCAATCATCTCAGACCATCATTATATACATTTCAAAAATTAACATTATATATTTTCTAAACAAAGGGATTCCAGTATCAGATACATTTCCACATAATGATCTGTATACATTTTTATATCAGCAGATATGCAAGGGAGGAAAAAAAGACAGACAGGAAAGGAAGGCTGAGAGACAGTGAGAGGCAAAGAATTGGAAGACTGTCGGGGTGATCAAATCCTAGGTCTCACAGGAAAATTTGGCTGCACAACCAGACACAGAAGAGACAGGAAAGGAATAGAACAGATCAGATCCTTGTATTTAAACACTTTCTCCATAACAACTGGGACAGGGTCCTATTCCACTCTATCACATACACCCCCCCCCGAAGTGGGAACCTGTTTTATTAAACAGGTTTCCAAACTTTCTATTAATTCTCTATTAACATTTACTGCTAACTTTCAGAAATAAAGCACATGGTCATCATCCATTTTTTTCTGTAACAGTACAGCAAACAGTAAAGTTCAAATTCTTACATTTGTTTTACAACCTTCAGACCCCTCAATTCCTGATCCATATCTTGACAGAAAATCAGCATTACTAGTCTATGGGGAAGAGGGTAGGATGGACCTTCAGGGGGACCTGGATACTCTGGAGAGGTGGGCATGCACCTCGAAACTGAAATTTAACTCCAGCAAATGCAGGGTGCTACACCTAGGAGGTAGGAATCCAGAACACAGGTACACCCTGGGTTGGGCCATTCTGCAGGCCTCAGATGGTGAAAAAGATTTGGAGGTCCTGGTGGATGCCAAGATGAATAATTCTGAACAATGCAGGAGCGCAGCAGCCAGGGCAAACAGAATGCTGGGCTGCATCACCAGGGGGATTACCTTGAGAAGAAGGGAGGTTATTCTTCCACTGTACAACAGCCTGGTTAGACCACACCTTGAGTACTGTGTGTAGTATTGGTGTCTGCACCTAAGGAAGGACATCCTGCTCCTGGAGCAGGTTCAGAGGAGGGCAACTAGGATGATCCAGGGTCTGGGGGATAGGACATATAAGAAATAACTGGGGGAGCTCAACCTATTCTCGCTGGAGAACAGGAGGGACAAGGAGGATGTGATTGAGGACTTCAGGTACCTCAAGGCAGTAATTAAGGTAGGCCCAAATGGGATCCTTCAGAGGAAGGAGGGAGGAGTCAGCAGGGGTCACAGTTGCAGGCTGGAGGATAGAAGACTCAGAGGGGAGAGGAGGAGGCTGTACTTCACTGAAAGAGTGGTGGAACCAAGGAATGCATTGCGTGAGGAACTGGTGGAGGTATCTATGGTGGGGGGGTTCAAGAGGGTCTGGAACAGTATTAGGAGGGGGGTGACGATGAGGAATGCTTGTCCGGGGGGGCCTTGGTGTGGGGAGGGGTGGGCATGGGAAGAACCAGGAAGATAGTAAAGGTACCCATTCGGAGTATTAATTCCCGAGCAGACTTGATAGACCATGAGGCCTACTCTGCTGGCATTTTAGTATATAGTATGTTAATATTCTCTTCACCAGATTTGTGTATCACATTGAATTTAAATGGCTGTAGTGTCAGGTACCACCTTGTGATTCTGGAATTTTTATCTTTTATTTGGTTAAGCCAGCAGAGAGGATTGTGATCTGTTATAAGTACAAAGTCAATTCCTAGTAAATAAAACTTAAAGGACTCCATGGCCCACTTTGCTGCTAAACATTCCTTTTCAATGGTGGCGTACCTTTTCTCTCTGTCATGCAACTTCCTGCTTATGTACAGAATAGGATGTTCTGTCCCATCTACATTTTGACTTGGTACTGAACCTAGGCCTGTCTCTGATGCATCTGTTTGTAACAAAAGCAGCTTCTCAAAGTCTGGGCTTCTTAAAACAGGGGCTGAACATAATGCAGCCTTAATGGCTTGAAAAGTTTCATCATTTTCTGGGGTCCATTTCACATTATTTGGTACCGTTTTTTCATAAGTTCAGTGAGGGGAGTAGCTAACTCAGCAAAGTTGGGAACAAATCTCCAATAATAACCAGCCAGCCCTAAAAATGGCCTGACATATTTGTTTGTTTTAGGGACAGGGCTGTTAGCTACCACTTTTATTTTAGAAATTTCTGGCTTACTGTAACTTCTCAATTTCCCAACACATAGCCCAAATATCTGGTTTCCTGCATGCCCAATCCATATTTGGTAGGATTAATAGTGAGACCCACATTTTTGATAACTTGGATACTGCTCATAGGTGTTCCAGGTGGCTTTTCCAGTCTGGACTGTACACCATGACATCATCCAGGTATGCAGCACAATAACCAGTGTGAGGTGATAAAATTACATCTGTGTACCGCTGGAATGTAGCTGGCACACCATGTAAACCAAAGGGCATGGTGTTGAACTGATAGAATCCTATAGGGGTGACAAATGTGATTTTGTCTCTGGAATAGCTTGGCAGAAGACACCAGGAGAAAGGACTGCTGTGTGACTGAACTTCTCTGCTGGGACTAAAGTAGAAGAACTTTTGTACTTGGACCTTTAATTTAGGGTAGAAAAACTAACATACAAAAAAAAAGTGTGTGTTTGGGTTAACTGAACTGAATGGGTATCTGAAGAGTTATCTAGGTGTAAATCTCAGGTGACTAAAAGGACTTAACTGCTGTGAGGTTTAAATTACTTGTAGAAAGATCTGGTAAGTAGGGGAGTGGCTTAGCTAGAAGGAAGCTACATTTAAAGACTGCCTTAGAAAGATTCTGCTAATAGCCTGGCAGAAGACACCAGGAGAAAGGACTGCTGTGTGACTGAACTTCTCTGCTGGGACTATATTGCCCTCCTTCCTTCCCTCCCCCACCCAAAGCTAGTTCTATTTTTATAGGCACAGGATTTGACTGACAACAGGAACTTCCTGTTTAGGGGCAGGAAGTGAGTGATCACAGAACCACCAAGGACCCACCATCCTAGAAGGGCAAGAGTAGCTCTCCGGCCCCCTCTAGCTGCTGGAGGTCTGCCTCTGAGCAAGTAAGTGGTCTACTGAGAAATATAGGATATTCTTGTCTCAGAACAGGACAATCAGGAGCTTAAAGGGCACACAGGCAGAAAGTAAGGAGAGAGAAAAAAACAGAGGAAAGAGTAAGGATTGCAAACAGTTAAGGGACCAGAAATAAGACATGATTGGAGTGGTGCAGTGCAGTGGCTGTGGAGCAGCAGTCTTCCGGGAGATGTTCTGGAGGATGCAGTGTTGTCCCATCTGCTGGCACCTCTCTGGGCTGAGGGAGGAGGTTGCTCATCTCCAGGCTGAGTTGGCCAGGATTTGTGGGACCTCCTCTTTCATCCAGAGAACACCAGTGCCACTGTCGTTGCCTCAGAGGTTGCCAAGAAAGAGGAGCGGTTGGACCACAGTGGGCTCAGGGAGGGTGAGGGTGGTGGAACAGAGGTGCATCCCTCCAGTTGTACTTCTCCACAATTCCTATGCCATTCTGGCAAAGTGTGGTTCTTTTATGGAGGTACCTACAGTGGAGACCAAGGAGGATGCTGGGAACCTCCACAAAGGAGACCCACAGGAGGGTGGCAGGGGACCCTGCAGGGAAGGAAACAACTCCTGGTGGGGAACCCATTGTTAGGAAGGTGGTAGAACTGGGGAGGAAGGGAGGAGGTAAGGTGCCTGCCTGGCGCACGGCTTGAGGGACAGGGAGCGAACTCAGGATAGCCAGAGCAGCTGCACAGGGAGGAGCTGGATGTCATTGTCCACCTAGGGACAAATGACCTGGCCAAGAAAGGGATTAGAGAGTGCAGGAAGAGTTTGTGGAATTGGGGGAGGGGCCTTACCGGGTAGCACGACGGTAACCTTCTCGGAGGTGCTACCCATCTATGGCATAGGAGAGACTAGGGTGTTCCGCACATGGAATTCAATCAGTGGTTGAAAACTGGTGTGGAGCTCAGGATTTGGCTTCATTGGGGACTGGAGGTCCACCTGGAGTGATGCAAGCCTATACTGGCATGATGGGCTGCATCTGGCCAGGAGGGGAACCAGGATCCTAGGTGATAGGTTTAAATGCTTCATTGGCAAGCTTTAAAACTAGCCATGGGGGGAGGCACTGGAAAGGAGCAGGAAAATCCTAGCCCCCCCAAATAATCATGGTAGTAAGTGCGGCAAACACCAACATAGAGGTATCAATAGGAGAAGGGCAGGGTAAATGGAGAAAGTGACAAAGGCAAGAAGGACAGGGATGGGGCAAAATGGAGTAAGGCCATCAGGAAATGGAGGGTAATGAGTACCAATGCCCGTAGTCTGGGCAACAAGCCCCTGACCTGATGGCTCTAATGGAAGAGGGATGCCTGGATATCATAGCAGTCACAGAAACATGGTACACAGAGAACCATGACTGGGATGTTAACATACCAGGTACATAACCTACAGGAGAGACAGGCAGGGGAGAAGAGGGGAGGAGTAGCTCTCATGTAGAGGAAGAGATAAAAGCAACTGAACAAAAGAGTAAACAGGGAGGAGAGGAGGCACTGTGGGTCACCTTGGAGACTGGAAAGGGCACCACAATCCGCACAGGGTTGTACAGACCCCATGTCAGGGGAAGGAATGGACAAGGATATGATAGAAGGCATTCTTAGAATGGCAGAGAAAGGGAGATACTGTTGATGGGAGACCTGAATATGCCAGATGTTAACTGGAGCACATTTGCTGCAGCCACATCCAAGAGCAGGGCCATTCTTGATGCCCTGCAGGTTGCAGGCATTAGACAGCTAGTTTCGAACCCACTCATGAGGAAGCAATCTTAGACCTCAGATCTCAAACGGGGCAATGAGATGATCTCAGATCTAGAAGTGGTTGCCATCTGGGGACAAGTGACCATCAAACAGTGTGGTTCACGTTAACTCATACAAGAGTCAAGCCATACAAAAGTGAGGGCACTGGACTTTAGGATGGCTGACTTTGGCAAGATGGGAGAGTGCCTCAGAGAAGCACTAACAAACAGGCTAGAAGGAGGTGTGGAGCAACAATGGGGAATTATCAAAACTGCCATCACAGAGGCAACAAGCCTTTGTGTGAAGCAAATAAACAAATCAAAATGAAAGAAAAAGCCACTATGGTTCTCAAAAGAGGTGGCTGTGAAAGTCAGGAAGAAAAAGATAGCATTCCAGAAGTATAAGGAAACACAGAAGGAGCATGACAGAGATCTGTACCAGTTAAGGCAGAAGGAAGCAGGGAGGGAAGTCAGAATAGCAAAGGCCCAAACTGAGGAAAAGATAGCCAACTCAGTTAAGAAGGGGGAAAAAACCTTTTATAGGTACATCAGCTAGCGTAGAAAGACAAAGGGAGGGATAGTGAGGCTGAATAGAATGAATGGTGGGTGGGCAGAGGGGGACAGTGAAAAAGCAGGGATACTGAATGAATATTTCTGCTCAGTATTCACAGAAGAGGAGGGGGAAGTGCCTAATCCAATTAACAGAAGCACTCTTGATAGGGGAGTCAATCCCAGTCCTTTCACAGAAGAAAGGGTTCTGCAAGAACTCCTAAAACTGAAGGTGGACAAAGCAATGGGTCCTGATGGAATTCACCCCAGAATTCTAAAAGAATTAAGGGAGGAACTAGTGAAACCACTGGCTACTCTTTTTAATAAATCATGGGAGGATGGTGTGGTACCTGAGGACTGGAGGACGGTGGATGTGATTCCCCTTCACAAAAGTGGGACCAAGACAGAGGCAGGGAACTACAGACCTGTCAGTCTGACCTCTGTGGTAGGGAAAGTGATGGAGTCACTTCTGAAGGAAAGAATAGTTGAGTACCTAGAGGCCAGTGGAGCACAGGACCCAAGGCAGCATGGGTTCACAGTGGGAAGGTCATGTCAGACGAATCTAATAGATTTCTTTGACTGGGTGACCAAAGTAGTAGACCAGGGAGGGGCTGTGGACATGGCCTACCTAGACTTTAGCAAGGCATTTGACACAGTCCCACACAAAGATTAATAGTCAAATTAACCAGCCTGGAGTGGGACCCAGGGTGGTAGCCTGGTAAAACATTGGCTGGACAACAGGACACAGAAGGTAATTGTAAATGGAGTCCACTCTGAAGAAAGGGGTTACTGGTGGGGTACTGCAGTGTTCAGTATTGGGTCCAGTCCTTTAATGTCTTCATCAGTGACATTGCAGAGGACTGGAAGGAAAAGTATGCCTTTGCAGATGACACAAAGATCTGCAACAGGGTTGATACACAAGGAGGCGTGAAAGGATGAAAAGGGACTTGGTAAGGTTGGAGGAATGGTCAGAAGTATGGCAGCTAGGATTCAATGCAAAGAAGTGCAAAATAATGCACCTGGGAAACAAGAACCCAGGGGAAGAATACACAATTGGTGGGGAGGTAGTAACAACAACAAAAAAGGAAAGGGACCTGGGGGTAATCATATCAGATGACCTTAAGGTTAGCAAGCAATGTGAGAAGGCAGTAGGGAGGGCTGGGGGTATACTGGGATGTATAGGGAGAGGCATCATCAGCAGAAAACAGGAAGTTGGTATCCCTCTGTACAGACAGTTGGTGAGACCCCATCTGGAGTACTGTGTCCAGTTCTGGAGACCCCATCTCCGCAAGGACATAGACAGCATAGAGGCAGTCCAGAGGAGGGCAACTAAAATGGTGCAGGGTCTGCAAGAGAAGCCGTATGAGGAGAGACTAAAGGAGCTTAATATGTATACCCTTGAGGAAAGAAGGGAGAAGGGGACATGATAGAAACTTTTAAATACCTCAGTGGAATCAACAAAGTCCAAGAGGGTAGCATCTTTCAGAAAAAGAGACTTGCAAGAACAAGGGGACACAATTTAAAGATAGAAGGAGGGCGGTTCAGGGGCAATGTGAGGAAGTAGTATTTCACAGAGATGGTAGTGGATGCATGGAACAGCCTTCCTGAGAAGGTTGTGGGGTCTAAAACTGTGGGAGAATTCAAGAATGCATGGGACAGACATAAGGCAATTCTTGTGGGGGGGTAGGAAGAAATAGGCTGTTGGCTAACTAGGATCTGCGGCCTATCCTGTAGGTAGGGAAATGGGCAGACTAGATGGGCCTAGCGGTCCTTATCTGCCATCAAAGTCTATGTTTCTATGATTCTTTAGCTAAAGGGATTTGCCAGAAACCCTTGGTGAGATCGAGGATACTGATATACTTTGCAGTCCCTATTCTGTCCACCAAATCATCTATTGTGGGCATAGGATAACTGTCAAATTCTGACACTTGATTGAGTTTCCTAAAATCAAGGCAGATTCTAACACTCCCCTTCTTTTTTGTTTACAATTACCATTGGAGATGACCAAGCACTTATCGACTCTTTTATGATACCCAGTTCTTTCTTTTTTTGTAGTTCCTTAACCCCGTCAGCTCTGAACCACTTTGGTAACCTGTATGTCTTTTGCCTAATAGGACAAGCATTCCTTGTCCTTATAACATGCTCAACACCTTTTGCTCAGCCTGGTACTGTGGTAAAAGCACTGTTAAATATCTCTAGCACATTACAAATGTCTGCAGTTCTGGGGTTAAGGAAATATTCACCTTTACAGCATCAGCATTTACAGTTTAGTTTTAGCATGTTCATATGTTAACACTTGATGTCCATCAGTCATTTGTTGCCACAGTTTCTTCAGGCATCGTCTTTCTTTCCTAGATTTCTGGATCTTGGAGCTGTGCTCAAACAAGTCCAAATCAAAATCGCTGAAAGGAAAAGAGTTCTCACCATCTGAGATTTTCTTTGCCTGAGCTCCTGTCACCACTGCTGCTGAAACTGCAGGGTTCAGTTCCTCTGAGATTAACTTAGTAAATCCTGGAAAGTCATTTCCAATAATCACAGGTATAGGTAACTTGGGTACTACCCCAATTTCATTTGTGCAACACACCGTTATTGGTCAGAGTCACTTGGGTGGTGGGATAGTATCAAGTGTCCCCGTGGATGCAGATGATACCAGTACCTGGTCCCTTTGCACAGTGTTTTCCCAGCACTTCAACATGCACTACGGTCTGTCTGCTTCCTGAATCAATGAGTCCCTTTACAGTCTCATCCCCCACCTTCACATCTGTTAAATACTTGCCCCAATTTGCCAAGGACAAATCTGCTCCAGTGTCACTCTTCTTATGGCAATTCCTTGCAATATGACCTGGCTTATTACAGTTATAGCAAATAATGTCTTTGGGTACACATTTGTTATCCTCACCAGAGTTCTTATCAGACTTGGAGTTTAAATGTGAAAAAGAGTGTCTTACCAGTGCTTGGCTGTTACCTCCCTGCTGTGGCATCTGTCTGGCCATTTGGTAGTCCTCGACCAAAGAAACAGCCTTTTCCCCACTGTCTGGTCGGTGTTTCTCTACCTAAAGCTATACATCTGTAGGCAGGATGTTGATGAATTGCTTCATGGCAAATGTGTCGATGATCTGTGGGACTGTTTTGCCCTCTGGTTGGAGCCATTTTATCAGGCATTGTCTGAGTCAGGTGAAGGCTTCTCGAGGACTATCGACCGAGTTGCGCTTCAGAGATCGAAATCTCTTCCCGTAGGTCTCTGCTGAGATGTCATACCTTTTCAGGATTTTGCTTTTCACCAGGGCATCATTTTCTGACTGTGCAGTGTCCATATTGCTGTAGGCAAGTTGGCTTTACCTGTCAGGTAGGGTACTGGTCTGATTGTCCATTGCTGCTTTGGCCATTGGCAGGCTGTGGCAACTCTTTCAGAAGTTGTCAGGTATGCCTCTATATCATCTGAGGGGCACAACTTTGTAAATTTAATGACTTTTAAGTTGCTTGTGTTTTGTTGCTCATCTGGATCTGTGCCAGAACCTCTGCCTTTGATAGCTTGCAAGACATCCAGCCATCGCTGCTCCTGTCATTGCATCTCTTCTCTCCTCTGTGCTTCTAAACATTGAATGTCTTTTTCTCTCTGCTTCTCAGTCTCTTTTTGTTGTATAGCCCACAATTTGAAAAAGTCCATCAGGCTTTCTGTCACTGTCTGTTCTTTTTCCATAACTTGTGCTGGCTGTACAATCTCAGCTTGGACTTTTGTCTCTGCTAGTTTGGGTGCCATTCTCCTGGTAACCACTCCTGGACTTGCTGCTGCAGAATCCATACCTTCCTCTGTGCTTCCCTGGTACTAGGTCTAGTACCCATGCACAAAACTCCTAGCTTAGAGTATGCATGGCATAAATCCCACAGCTGACACCATCTGTCATCTAGGCACAGGTCAGAAAGCATAGGAAAACCAGGAGCAGTTGTAGAATTCATCAAAATATTTATTTACACTAGCAGTAACATAAACAATTAAACTTGTTCAGTATAACTATTTACAAAGGCCAAAATCCCCCTCCCCAGAAAAAAAATCCATCTTTTTCTTCAATCTCTGTGTCCACACTTCTCTTCTTAAGCAATTGCAGCTCAACTCTCTTATAAGTCCTTCCAACCCCCAGTCTTAACAAGCATCCTCTTCTTGTATGTTTCAGGCAAGTTCAAGCCAGGAACACAGTGTGCCTGAGCTGAAGCCCCCTTCTTCACAGCTCTTCTGCAAAAGGCTTACATTTTTACACTCAGGTAACCTCTCAAGTATCCAATGGCTTTTTGCAATCATCTCAAACCATGAGCAAGTCACTTAACCACCCAGTGTTCCCAGGTCACCCCTGAAAACAGGCATGTGCGCCTAGTGGGTCTTACCCTGTTACCAAAGACTAAAATAAATAAAATAAAATAAATTATATATATTTCAAAAATTTACACTATATTTTCTAAACAAAGGGATCCCAATATCAGTTACATTTCCACATAATTATCCGCATACATTTTTATATCACCAGATATGCAAGGAAGGAAAAAAAGACAGACAGCAAGGGGAGACTGAGAGACTGTCAGGGTGATCAAATCCTTGGTCTCACAGGAAAATTTAGCTTCACAACTAGACAGAGAAGAGACAGGAAAGGAATAGAACAGAACACATTGTTGCATTTAAACACTTTCTTCATAACCACCCTGTCACATAGGGATAAAAACATTTGAGCAGGGAGAAAATTGGTGGAGGGATATGCTGGTGAATGCTAGAAGTATAGGAAATAAAATGGGGGAGCTAGAGGAAACAGTGGTGGAGGAGGGGCTGGATCTGGTTGCCATAACGGAGACTTGGTGGACAGAAAATCACCACTGGGAAGTGGTTATCATGGACTACAGCCTCTTTAGAAAGAACAGGTCAGGGAAAAGGGGGGAGGGCTGACACTATATGTAAAGGATGGGAGAAAGATGTCAGAAGGATAGGATAGCCTGGGATTGGTGGAGATCCTCAGGGTCATGTTAGTAAAGAGTAAGGGTGAGGTAATATGCCTGGGAGTGGTTTACAGGCCACTGAATCAAGAGGAGGATGTGGACAAGGAGTTAATGAGGGAGGTTAAAAGGATGGCTAGGAAGGGGGTACTTCTACTGGAAGGGGATTTTAATCTCCCAGATGTAGAATGGGAGATTATAATGGCATCTTTTGCAAAGAGTAGGGTGATGCTGGAAGCCATGCAGGAAGCACTCCTGCAGCAGCTGGTCAGAGAGCTGACTAGGGGTGGGGCTACATTGCACTTAATTCTGACAAATAGAGACAGTGTAGCAGAGGTCTCAGTGGGAGAACATTTGGGGGCAAGTGATCACAGAGCTGTAAAGTTTAGCTTTAGGACGGGGCAGAAGGGAGTTGAACCACCACTAAGGTGCTGGACTTCCCGGCCGGTGGATTTCTGTAAAATGAAGTAATTTTTCAGGGCTGAAATGGAAGGCAAGGAAAAACTGGGGGATGTAGAAAAACCGTGGGGGGCAATAAAAGGAGGAATTTTGAGAGCTATTGAGAGGCACATTAGAATGGTGGGAAAGAACAAAAGAGGAAGGAGACCACTTTAGTTCTCTAAAAAGGTGGTGAGGGCAACATGACACAAGGGGGTAGGAAAGGGAGCAATACAGGGAAAAGCTTAGGGTGGCAGGGCAGATAATCAGGAGGGCAAAGGTGGAGGAAGAGGAGAAGATAGCGAAAGAGGCAAGAAGGGGAGACAAAACGTTCTTCAGATACATAAGTAAAAGAAGAAACACAAATGGTATGCTCCCCCGATTAAAGTTCGAACTAGGACCAAAACCTGTAAATGGTTCACCGCTCAGATCAAGTCCTTGCTTCTAGAAAGAGATAAGCTCTGGAAAAAAGAGCGCAGACTGAACACTGCAGAGGATTGGAACCAGTTCAGGAGACTATGAAATTTATGTACCAAAACGACCAGAGAATCGAAGGCCACCATCTTCAAATCCGAACTCGACTCTGCCACAAAGAGCCCAATCAAGCTCTGGAACACAATCAATGATCTGCTAGGCCACTCCCCAGGAAATTCACTCCTGACCAAGATTACCTCTGGCAACTTGACTATAACCGAAAAGACGGATATACTTGACGCATTCAATAACCACTTTGCTACTGCAGGCATGGCATTTGATAACTCCCCTGCAAACATACTTCACTCCCATACTGTCAGCCAACTGCCTGAAACTCCGATAGCTTTGCCACCTTTCTATTCAACCTGCCCACTAGAAAGAGGTAGAGGACATCTTGCTTCAGTTGGATACTAGAAAAGTGCTGGGGCCGACACCCTTGACCCTTACTTCTTAAAATTGCCTACCACGTACTAGCAATACCGTCACCACCTTTAACTTATCCCTGTCTCAGGGCACCTTACCACCTATATGGAAGACAGCACATGTCATACCACTGTTCAAATCAGGTGACCCTGGAGATCTCAATAACTACAGGCCAATTTCCCCCCTTCCGGTCCTGTCCAAGCTCCTAGAGAAAATTGTAAATGCACAGCTGAGGACTCACCTTGAGTCTAGGGAACTGCTAAATCCTATGCAGTCTTCAATGTCTGCTGCATGTTTTGTTTGCTTGAATTGTGTAAAAGCCTTTTTTTTTCTCTTTGATTTTGGATGCTACTTCATGAGAGAACCAGAGAGGTCTTTTCCTTCTTTTGGACTTGCTGATCTGCTTAGTGCATACAGCCTTTAGAGTATTCCAGCAGTCCTCTACATCTCCTGTGATCATAGTTCTCATTTTGGGGAAGCTGTTTTTTTCTGAAATCTAGTACTTTGATTTTGATGTGACTATTTTCCTCCATATTGTTCACAATAAACCAGGCTGAACTGTGATCACTGGTCCCTAAATTGGCTTCCACCTCTGCTTCTGGGTTCTTTGTACTGTTTGTCAACACTAGATCCAATATTGCGTTGTCTCTGGTGGGTGAGTTCACCAGTTGACGCAAACCTGCTCCTCATAGTGCAAAAAGGAACTCTTTGCTCCTGCCTGAGAATGCAGTATATGAGGACCAATCCACATCCGATAGATTGAAGTCCCCCACCAGCAACAACTCGCCCCTGTCCGCCATCATCGAGATGGTTTCCAAGAGCTCCTTGTCTATGTTAGCCTCCTGGGATGGGGGTCTGTATATTATTCCTACCCAGATAGAGGCTTTGTCCCTGGCTCCAAGTGTAAACCAAAGGGCCTCTACTTTACTGTGTTTTCCCCTGGATTTCTGTTGCGCATATGTCACCTCATTTCTAATATACAGTGCCACCCCTCTCCTTTCTTTTCCTTGTGATCTTTCTGGAATAACGCATATCCTGGGATGTTGTTATCCCAGGAGTGGTTCCAAGTGAACCATGTTTCTGTAACAGTGACCCAGTATAGTTGTGTGTCTGCCATTTATGGCTGTGAGATCAGGGATTTTGTTTGGCAGACTACGAGCATTGATGCACATTGCCTTCCATGCATTTTTAATATGTTTTGGTGTTGTAATTTTGTTGAAATGCTTGGTCTGAGTATGTTTGGTGCGATGTTTGGTCTGAATATGATTGGGTCATCCTTGTGCTGAACTAGCTGGTGATGGTGGAGGGGCATTTGGAAACCCTTTTTTTTGCTAGGGGTGTCTGTGCCACCCCCGCTCACTAATTTAATTGACCTACGTGAATGCAAATTTTTGCCCTAGCACTCAGGTTCCCTCCTTTGAGAGGTGTAGACCGTCAAATTTAAAGAACTCCTGTTCCCAGATGTCCTGCCATTTTCCAATAAAGTGGTGACTTTTTTCCTGGTACCGGTCCTTTAGCCAGGTGTTTAGCTCAGAGATGTCCCCTTCCCTGATCTTCTGCCTGCTGTCACCTTTTTTCCAGACTGGCAGAGTTTCAGAGAAGGTGATAGTGGACGAAAGGGAAGCAAGCTTGTTGCCCAGCCTGGTGAGGTTTTGTTTCATTTCCTCTACTGATTTACTGGCTAGGTCATTTGTACCTATGTGGAGAATGACATGTGTGTCTCGATCAATGCCTTGAAGGATTTCCTCTATGTGATCGGTGTCCCTCCATGCCAATGTTCCGGGGAGGCACCTTACCATAGTTGAAGCATGGCCCTGCTGGAGGTGAGTCTTTACATTCCTAATCATTGAATCATTAATTATTAGTGCCAGTTTCTTTTTGTCCTTTTTAGTGGGTTTAGTTTTGTGCTGTACCTCTGTGCGCCACTCTGGGTTCACAGAATGTTTGACGCTTGTTACACTATTTGTCATGGCAGACAGTGCAGCATACCTATTCAATGTTTGAATAGGTTTGGTACCTTCCTGCATGAGGATTTTGTGCCAGTTGTGTGAGATCTGACCTGGTGCCACCCCGCCTGTTTGTCCTTTGTGGTAGGGGTACTGGTGTAGTGTGCCTTGAAGCAAAAGGTTTTATGCTGTTGCCCAGTGAGGGCCAATTTAGTATATCATGGAGGTATTTTATCTCAGCCTATGCTGCATGAAGCTGCGATCGGAGGTCTCTGATTGTGGAGCACTGTGGACAGTGCCCCGCTCTGTAAATGAAGTCCTTGGTAAAAAGTGGGCCACAGTTATTGCAGTTCAAGAGGTTCATAGTGGCCTTTATTTCTCTGTTTAAGTTCCTGGTGAGAGAAGTAGATTGCCTAAAGGCCATCTTCAGATGAAGGAAAAGGGATGCCTACTATTTTGTTGGGGTGTGTATCTGCTCAGTAGGGGGATAGGGAGTTGCTGTTGTCCTGAGCTGTTATGGATGAAAGGAATATATGGGCAGCTAGAGGCAGATGCTGTGAGTGGACCAAAATATTTATATAAATATATCAGAGATCAATGATAGATCAGTGAAACTCAGCAGACAGTAAGGCTAAAGACAGGACCGCACTTGGCGTATGCCTACAAGGGTTTCCCTTTGCGTCTGAGTTGTTACTTCTTCTTGTTTCTGGCTGAGTTCTTTCTATTAGCTGACCACTATTTCAGTAGTGGGTACATTAGTCAGTGAAGATTAGTGAAGCTCAGCAGACAGTAAGGCTAGGGGCTGGACCGCTCTTGGCATATGCCTCCTAGGGTGCCATTTGTGTCTGAGCTGTTGCTTCTGGCCAAGAGCTTTCTATTAGCTGTGTACAAATGCTGATTTACATACAGCAGTCAGGAATTCTACGTAAGTGTTCCAACAGCTCTTTATACTGAGAGCAGTCGCTGGTTAGGTCTGAGCAGAGTGAGTGAGGAGAGAAGCTGTCTCATCAAAGAAAGGAGCCTGGACTGTGCACTCCAAGGAGGATTTAGGTACATCCACCATCAAGGAATCCCTGCTTCTGCAGTTGTCAGAGTCTGCCTGCCCTCTGTGATTGGTCTCTCTCCCAGTTGGTGAAGATCAGTGAAGCTCAGCAGAAAGTAAGGCTGGGGGCTGGACCACACTTGGCGTATGCCTCCTAGGGTTGCCCTTTGTGTCTGAGCTGTGCAGGTTAATACAATACTTGGTGGATTGTGGTCTTCAGGACAACAAACAACACAGGTTCACAGAGGGAAGATCATGCCACATGAACCTGATCAAATTCTTTGACTGGATGACCAGGGCGAACAGTTAGGGAAGGGCAGTGGACATGGCCTATCTGGACTTCAGAAATGTCTTTTACACTATCCCTCACAGAAGGCTGGTGAGCAAGTTGGACAGTTTGGAGACAGGGGAAGAAAATAACAAACTGGGTGCAAAATCCGTTTGAGGACAGAGGCCAAAGGACAGTTGTCAATGGGGTTTACTCAAGGGAGGAAAGGGTGACAAGTGGGGTACCCCAAGGGTCAGTATTGGGGCCAATACTGTTTAACATTTACACTGAGGATATAGAGGGGGACTAAATGGGAGGGTGTGCCTATTTGCAGACGATATGAAAATCTGCAATAGGATGGACACACCTGATGGGGTGGAACAAATGCGAGAGGACCTGATAAAGCTGGAAAGGTGGTTTTAAAGTTGGCAATTGCGGTCTAATGCAAGGAAATGAAAAACAATGCACATAGGGCACAAGAATCCAAAGGCCACTTACACTCTGGGAGGAGAGGAGGTTCAGATAATGCAGCAGGAGAGAGAACTGGGGGGATTATCATATCGGATAACATAAAGGAGGCGAATCAGTGCAATACAGCAGTGAGTATGGCAAACAGAGTGCTGGCTTTCATAAGGAGAGGAATTACAAGTAGAAAAAGAGAGATGATCATGCCCCTATACAGGTCCATGATTCATCCGCATCTGGAGTATGTGGTACAGTTTTGGAGACCTCAACTACAGAAAGACATTGATAGGGTGGAGAGAGTCCAGAGGAGGGTGACCAAAATAGTGCAGGGCATGCACAAGAGGACATATGAAAAGTGGATAGAGATGCTCAACCTGTATTCCCTGGAAATAAGGAGGGAGAGAAGAGATATGACAGAAATTTTTAAGTACCTGGAAGGAATAAACAGGGTGAGGGAAGGGAGCATCTTCAAGACGCAAGAAAATCAAAAAACTAGAGGACATTGCTTAAAATAGGAGGAGGGAAAGTTCAAAGGAAATAGGAGAGGGCAATACTTTACAGAAAGGGTGGCGGGCCCATGGAATAAGCTATCAGAGGGGGTGGTGGATGCAAAATCAGTGGGGGAATTCAAGAGAGCATGGGATAATTACATGGGATTAAGCAACAAAGGGAGGGACTAGAACATGGAGGAGAAAGGGCGGGATAGGAAGCTACCTGAGGGGCCCTGGGGTGGGTAGTATGGTGAAAGAAAAGGAGATAAAAGGGGGGGAGCAGACTAGGTTGACTGATGTAGTCCTTTTCTGCTGACACATTTCTATGTTACTATGTTTCCATGTTTCTGTATTATACACTTACAATTTAATCAGTTCCAGCACTAGGGCAACAAGGGTGTAGTGAGGCAACCTGTAAAACAAATTGTTCTCTAATCTTCCAGGACAGTGAATTATCATATAACCTTAAATTAGTAGATATGTGGTTCCAAATTTAGGGATCAGGTAGCAGAAAAATGATCTCCCTATATTCCCTCTCCTAAATTGGACAACAAATTCAGTGACACTAGATGATCTTAACCCAGGTTTAGGAACTTTAAAAGATACAATATCAATTACATAATCAGGAATGGACCCCTTATAACACCTACACATAAAACCTTCTAAGTGTATCTGTCTTCTCAGTCACAGATGTAGTCAATTCAGCTCTCTATACATGGAGCAATGATGAGTGTTATGCGGCACACCAGGGACAAGCCCAGCAAAATGGTAATAAAGTAATTCAGCCTTAGCAAGGTCTGTCTCTGCCGCCCCGCAGTACAAAACATCTCCATAATCAAGGGACAATCATGGAGTTTATCATTTTAAGTCTTGCTTGCAATGATAGTTCTTTTCTTTTTTTATATACAGTACCTCATTTTTGTTCCAAGCTCTTAGTTAAATTATTATGTATATTCCATTTATAGTACACCTATCATCAACCCATAATCCAAGGTTCTTATATGATTCAACCTTTTGCAATATGGTCCCATCCCTCATGACTATGTTCAGCATGTCCCCCTTCCCAGCATCCTTACCTCTCTGCCTGAAAAGCAGTGCTTTGGATTTTTTTGCATTTGAGAACCAATTTGTTTTCTTCAAAGAAAAACTATAATGCATCAAACACTCTTTGTAATGTATTCTCAATCAGATTCACGCTTTCCCTCTTGTATACATAACTGTAAGCTAGCCATGTTCACAGATGACACCGAGCTTTGTGAGTGGGTGAACACTCTTGAAGGGGTTAGGGACCTGCAGGAAGTCCTCCAAAAACTGGAAAGCCTGTCTGAACTTTGACAGCTGAATTTCAATGGAAAAAAATAAATGTAAAGTGATACATCCTGGTAAAGGGAACCCTGGGACAGAATACTGGCTCAATGGGGTTAAATTGAACAAGTCACAGCAAGAGAGGGACCTGGGAGTCATTATTACTGACTCCCTGAAGCAGATGGACCAATGTAACAAAGCATAAAACGGGTGAACAGAACGTTGGGGTGTATAGGCAGAGAGATTGATAGCAGGAGGAAAGTAATCATACCTCTATACAGATCCTTGGTTAGACAACACCTATAGTACTGTGTTCAGTTTTGGAGGCCACACTTTAAAAAGGATAGGAACAGGATGGAATCAGTGCAAAGGAGGGCAACAAAGATGACCCAGTGTTTGCAGGGACTCTTCTATAAGGAATGGCTAGCAGCATTGCGTATGTATTTGCTGGAAACCAGGAGGGAGAGGGATGACATGATAGAAACATTCAAATTCTTAAAAGACATGAACAAGGTGTTTGACACTGAGGAACAGTTCCATAGGGTCACTAACACAACAACTAGAGGGCATGAATTGAAGCTGGGGGGGTTCAGGAGGGATCTCAGGAAATATTACTTCACTAATAGAGTGGTGAAGCCATGGAATAATCTGCCAGCAGAGGTGGTGGGGGCAGGGACTGTGCAGATTTCAAGCAAAGGTGGGACAGAGCTAGAGCACAACTTTGAGACATTACAGAAAGTTAATAGTCATTTAGGATGAGGGTAGCCCCCTGGGACAATCGCTTGGTCCTGAGCGCCTCATGGGCAGACTCAATGGACCCTAGGTCTCCTTCTGCCATCACTTTCTAGGCTTCTCTGTAACTGTATTATCTGCACTAGGTGAAAATGTATCTGTGGATCAAAAAATGAAGGATTATTCACATAAACATTAAATAATAAGGGGCCCAGTACTGACCCCTATGGCACACCTGATTTTGTTTCTTTCAACTCAGACTGATATTGTCCCAGAAACACATTGGGCTGGATATTCAAACTGTACTATTTTGTGGTGCAAGCCCTTGTGCTGCACAAAATAGTTGTGCAGGGGTGTGGCCGGAGTGATATTCAAAGGAGTTGAGCTATTGAGCAACTCCTTTGAATATCACCCCCCGGCCACAGCCACTGTGCATGGCGCAGTGGAAACTTGCACCACTGCAAGTGGACAGAGTGGAGCATTCAACTTGCTGTGGTGCAAGTATCAGCTGCGCCATCGCATAAAACTCCGATGTTCAAAAGGTGACATGCAAATGGGCCATAATTCATGCAAGGCGCGGGGCCATTTGCATCTGATTATAGCCCCATTTACGCTCATCTTTGTCAGAATGTGCCGATCCCGAGGACTTGCACCTGGCGCCCTGCCAGGCAGCAGCCGTCGAGGACCGGCAGCCCTGCAGCCCGATCACGGGCAGAAGACTGTAAAATCCCCACCACCACCCCCCACTGGCCCGATCGCGGGCATAGCTTAAATCCCCCCCCAACAGCCCGATCGCGGGTGGCAATGTGTCTCCCCCCCCGAACATAGCCCTGGTGTTCCAGTGGACCTAAAATCCCGATCGCAGGCTGTAATAATTAAACAAACCCCAACCCCTGAACACAGCCCTGGTGCCTAGTGTCCCCCACCCACCCACCCACGAAGCCCCACCATCCCGCTCCCCCTCCTGGCGGCGGCGGGTGGCAGCATCCTGCCTGCGCGCCGCCGCCCGTTGACTGACTGCCTGGTAGGGCTGCCCGACCATTGGTGCAGAGCAGAGCCAATGGCGTGCAGCCCATACTGTACAAGAACAGTCCAGATTTGTGAATGAATACATTCATTCACAAAACTGGACTGTCTTGTACGGTATGAGCTGCGCCCATTGGCTCTTGTTCTGCACCAATGGCTGCGCAGCCCTACCGGGCAGTCAGTCGGCGGGCGGCGGGTGGCAGGGTGGATGCTGCAGCCCGCCGCCGCCGGGGGAGAGGTGGTGGGCTTCGTGGGTGGGTGGGGTGGAGGGGACACTAGGCACCAGGGCTGTGTTGGGGTGGGGGTTTGTTTAATTATTACATCCCGCGATCAGGATTGTAGGTCCACTGACCACCAGGGCTATGTCTGGGGTGTTTATGATTACATCCCGCGATCAGGATTGTAGATCCACTGGACCACCAGGGCTATGTTGGTGGGGGAGACACATTGCTGCCCGCGATCAGGCTGGTGGTGGGTGGTGGGGGGATTTTACACTGTTTTGCCCACGATTGGGCTGCAGGGGGGACACAGGCAGTGGGTTGGGGGCCAGCCACAGGTGGCAGCTGCTGTGTTGAGCCCTGCAATGCAGCAGCTCACCTGTGGGTGGCCCTCAACTTGAGCCTTTTTTTTTTGGCTCAAAGTTGTGTAGGCGCAGGTTGGGGTTGCGCCAGACAACTCTGCACAGCCCGCTGAATATTGGCTGTGCAGTTTATGCATGGTTCCTCCCTCCAGTTCAGCATGCATTCATTTGCATTGCGCTGTTGCTCAGCATGTTTTCAGTGGCGCAACTGCCTCCTGCTGAATATCGCAGAATGGCACAATTTCGGACTTGCACAGGCGCAACCCTATTGCGCATGGCACAACCCTTTTGAATATCTGGGCCATTTTGTCTACACCCCACCAAATAATGTTGAAATGAAGCCACAGCATCAGGTGACAGACCCATGACAGGTATCCAGTAAAATCTGATGATCTAGAGCAGTGGTTGTCAACCTTTTTTGGTCTGGTGACCCCTTGGCAAAATATCAGCAATGTCGGGGACCCCCTACTGAAACCGAGTATATATAATTATGCATTTAGTACTGCGTTAGCACTAGTTTTTCACCCAACAGCATAATCTTCATCGATGGCTCAAATAATAATGACAGTGAACCAAAATTATAAAACAATAATATTTTATTTAAATAAAAACATAAAAAAGTAGCAATAAAAAAAAGACAATACTCGTGGGAAAAACAACAATGGGGGGGGGGGGTACCTAACTGAGCACCACAAGACATACAGTAAATAAGTCCATCACAAAAATTTAGTTCCTTCAGTTCTGCAAGTAGCCACTGAATAACATGACACCCTGAGCTTCTGAATAATCAGAATTATACAGCAAAATACTGGGACATACTGGTTTCCTAACTGAGCACAAATAAAAAAAAATTACACACACTGTAAGCACCACATTATTCTGCCACTAAAGCTGCTAAGCTACTGAACTTTGTAAAAACATTGCAGCTCTGCATTTTAAAATCACAAAAGCAGTAGTAGAGTACATGCTTACAAAGCCGTATATTTTCATGATTATGAAAGTCCGTGAATCCGTGAGTCGAGAGCTGGCAAGAACAGTAGATGGCTCAATGGCAAAACAATGTCGAAGGAAATGTGACTTAGGTGGTGAAAGGATAAATTAAATATATTTGAAATGCGAGCTGTTCAACCCGAGGAGTGCCAGGTCCGGTGCTGTGAAGCGGAGCAAGCGGGCAGCATGGAGCATGGAGCTGTAGTAGGCAGCAAGTAAAGGACTGACTGTGTAACCGGATAGACATGGCAATTAATTTACTGGCAAGCAATTACTCTAATTAGCCCACATACTCACGGACTCACGGACTCAGCTCATCTCACGGGCCCATTAGCAACACAATAGGCAGCTAACATACTAACATACTAACATACTAAAATGCCAGCAGAATAGGCCTAACGGTCTTTCGTGTCTGCTCGTTTGGTCAGTCCCCAACCTGGGTGCTGACCTTGCTGTCCCCCTCGCCTTCTCTGGCTTCTCCCTTCCCAGTTCCGGATATTCTTGCTGCATTGGATTTTGCTTCCAGAACCCTTCCCCTGTACCTGTCCCACCCCCTCTTGAACCCCTCCACTGTCTCTGCCTCCACCAGCCCCCTAGGCAGTGCATTCCATGGCTCCACCACCCTCTCAGTGAAGTAGCACCTCCTCCTTTCTCCCCTGAATCTTCCCCCTCCAGCTTCCAGCCATGCCCTCTAGTGGCCCCTTCCTCCTTCCTTCGAAGCACCCTGACTGTTCCTCCCCTATTTACCCTCTTCATGTACCTAAAGACCTCTATCATGTCCCCCCGGTCCCTTCTCTCTTCCAATGTATACATATTTAGCTCTTCGAGCCTCTCCTCATAGGTCCTGTCCCCCAAGCCCCAAATCATTTTGGTTGCCCTCCTCTGGACCCTCTCCAGGAGGTTAATGTCCCGCTTTAAGTGTGGCCTCCAAAACTGCACGCAGTACTCAAGGTACGGCCTCACCAAGCAGTTATACAGAGAGAGTATCACTTCCCTCCTTCTGGAGGTGATCCCCCTAGCGATGCATCCCAGCATCCTGTTGGCCTTGGCTGCTGCCCTCCTACAAGTCTCCGAGTTGTTCATCTTGACATCCACCACCACCCCCAGGTCCCTCTCAGCCATCGAGACTTGTAGCATTTCCCCAGGGTGTACACTTGACCTGGGTTTCTGGCCCCCAGGTGGAGTACCTTGCATTTCCCTGCATTGAACCTCAGCTTCCACTTTCTAGACCATCTTTCCAGCTCAAGGGGTTAAGTCAGCAGTTCCAGCAGTTTCACCCTTAATCTTCACATTCAACATGGCAATGCATTGTTAACACTTCACAAGCAAGTGATTAAAGGACAAGTCAGGCAATTTGAGATAAGTTGCTGGATAAATACTTATTAATTAAACATAAAGGCTTATTTGCTGTTGTGAAAAAATGTTTACAGTGCATTTAACAGGGGATTACAGCATTGCTCACTCGCTTACGCTCGGTTGCTATTTTGGGAATTTTTACCACACTACAAATAAAAAGCAAAGCTTTGCGGACCCCTGGTGGATGATCATGGACCCCATTTGGGCTGCGGATCCCTGGATGACAACCACTGATCTAGAGTGTCAAATGCTGTTGACAAATCTATAAATATCGACCCAACCATGAATCTGTCCTCCAAAGACTGTTGGATGTCTCCAACCACCTTTAACAAGGCTGTCTGGGTACTATGTTTTTTCTCTAAACCCTGATTGGTTGGGATTTAGCAGACCATTCTCATCCCAAAAAACCTTTAACTGTGCTGATAACAGCTTCTCAAAATTTTTGGAAATACATGGAAGCAGTGAGATAGGTCTGTAATTCCCTATTTTGTCGGTGGACCCATATTTCAATATTGAAATGAATTTAGCATCCTTCCAGACATCTGGATACATACTAGTAGTTAGGGAAAAATTGAACATAGCTGCAACTAGACTCGTAGCAACAGGCGCAGCATATTTCATCAAGGTATCTCTGCCTGTTGATTTTGTTTCATCAATTTATAATACTTGAATTATTACTTCCCCCCCTACTATATCACAAAATTTAAATGGGCTCATCAAATCCAAATTATTTGCATTTACCAATGGTATACAAGCCTACCCCCTCTTATAATTTAACTGACCTTCTACAGTACCCGGTTCAATGAAAAAAACAATCACTGAAACTAAAGAAACACAACTGCACATACCCCAGTAGTACAAAGCATCATGAGAAACATATGGAAATCCCCATGAGGGAATTTGGACTGGCTGTATGAAACTACCTGCCACTATAGAACCTGTTGTCTGATTTTCTCCATTAATTACAAAAATATTTGGAAAACCTCTTTAATTAGGATTCTGTAGCTTACACATTAACCTCCAGAAGTCCTGAGAGTTCAAATTAACTTTACTATCACACAGTCTTTTACAGTTGTAACCCCCTGTTACCCGGGGTTACTAGAATCCCAGTAAGACCTAGTGGTAGGCAGGGAAGGCAGCTTGTGAAACTCCAGTTAAATGGATTTCACACTGTCTCACTCTGTTCTCAGTCTCAGCTGAGACTGAGGGATGACATCACCATAGAACTCTCACAGCTGCATGAGCCATACTGGAATGCTGCAGTTGGAAGTTAGGATAGAATGTTGGGGGAATTTGAACAGAGTCTGTGTGCAGTCTTGGAGACAGGAAGTAGCACAGCTGTCTGTGTGCAGGCTCTCAGAGCCTTAAGCTCTGTTTTAGAGCTACTGTAAGGGAGGTGTGTGTTTCCACCGTAAGAGGAAAACAGAAGCTGATTGTTGACGTGGTGGAGACCGCTGTTACTGGTCCAAGTGCCCCATCCCTGAGGGGATGGGGGGAAAGGTTTGCCTGTTTTCCTGGGGCAACCCTCCTGGTTCCAGCTAAGGGAAGAAGCTGCCTATTTCATGTTGTGCTGTGGCACCAGAAGCTGTGGGAGAGGAGTTCCTGTGAGGAATCGCCTGTGGGGCACCTGCAACCAAAGGGTGAGTTCGCTCTGACAGAGGGCCAATGTTTTCACCTGAACTGTTGGAAAGTGGGTATTGGACTACTTAATCTGTAGGAGGTCTAGTGTAATAGACATTGCTGGTTAATTCAAGTAGGTTCAAGTCCAGCACAAAGAGTGAAGTAAAGTGGGGACTGGACTGCTTAATCAGTGGGGGGCCTAGAGCAATGGGCTAAGCAAAGTAAAAGTATGTTCAAGTCCAGCACAAAGGGAAAGCAAGACAAGTAGAGGATATGTGACAGACATTTAGCCTTAATCTACATTGACAAGCTTTACAGAATGAGATGTTTACTGTCCAGAGAAATGGCTGGGCATGAATTGTGGGAGCGAGAGGTGGGAGACCCCCCCATCAGTAGTAACTAAATTCACCTCTACGGATTTGCTCTGTGGCACCTTTACTTTCTCTCAGGTACTTGGCCAGTGCCTGAGGAAAGTACCCAGATGTGGGATTAAAAGGAGAATTCCCTGGTAGAGCTGAGGTGCTCTTAGGTGGTTTAGGGAGCCACCAGAAAATGTAATCATGACAAATGGAAGGTGCTCTTAGGTGGCTTAGGGAGCCACCAGAATATGTTTCCATGACAGATGGAAGGTGTCCAAGTGGCCGGCAGGGGAGCCGAGCCAGGGAAAACCCAGAATAGTGTACAAGTTCGGGCTGTGTACCCAAAACAGCATGCAAGTCCGGGCTGGGTGCCCAGTGGGTTCAGAGCCTGAGGGCTGAAGTGTTGAAGAAGTGTTCTTGATCCTTTTAATCTACATTACCAGAAGTGTAGCCCTGTGGGAGTCCATCTATGCTTTGTTTGTTCTGTTTGTATGTGAATAAAAGCCACACTTTAGAATCCCATTTCTGGTATTGGACATTACAGTTATTGCTTCCTGTGTTCGGAGTTACTGGGTGCCCCTGTGCAGAGTAGCCAAACCTAGCCTTTGTGCCGAGTAACCTATTCCTCCCTGAACCCAGTCCCCACCTGGTAATGCTGTCAGATTCAAACAGCATACCACCTGTTTGCAAAAGGCAGGGGTGGGGGGCTTACACGGTAAAATGATTTCACCTGTCTTACTTCTTTCAAGTATCTTTTCCTAAATTCCCAATAAGCATTTTAATCCGTCTGCATATTGGATTTCTTTGCCTTTTTTCATAATATATTTTTATGAGATTTCAGTTTAAGTAGCTTACCGTTATTTGGGTAGGCTAAGGGGACTCTTCCAGTGCCCCGGTTGGCTGGGGTGGAGGTATAACTAGATTAAGTTAGGCTAATGTGAGCCCAAATAAGGACTTCAGCATAATTGAGGGGTTGGGTATTTGTCCATTTAAGTAACATTGGAACAAAAATGGGCACAAAATGTGACCCTACCTTTTTTCACTATACAGTGCGCACCACTTACAGTATACTATCCATGCTGATGCTGGATGGCTTTTTATAATGGGCAAAACCTGGTTTCCAAAAACCACTCCTGGTAGGGATCCATTATGAAATTGCTGGGTGTACCAGATTACTAGATTAAAGGTGCCTGCAGTACTAGGCACCTAAGTCCTAATAACACCTCCACAGATGCAATTTGGTAGCCTTCCCATTTCCAGTGACTACCTCACCTCACCTCAGCTATGGAGGTGTTAATGTGCCTCCTATACACTATCAGATCACCGCAGCTACCTAGCCAACAAGAGCTCAGATGACTTTGTCCCTTTGTCCAACCCCCGCCCCATCCCTCCGGCAATCTAGCTGCATTAAATCCATCAGTTTCTTATGAAATAAAAAAAGTCAAACTTGTTTGTTCTACTGGTGGCTTTTTTTTGTTACGGTGCTCTTTACTTCCACATGAAAATCCTGAGTGTTGCTGTTCTTGAAACAATGCAGAGTAGAGAGACTGCAGTTCAGAAAGTCTGCATTTTCACTTATTGCACTCATTAAATCACCAGCCTGCTCTCTCTGTAGATTTAGGTTACTTCTGGTTCATAAAACTGGAGGCAGTATAGCGCAGTGGTCTAAGGCTCTGAGCTATAAATCTGGTGACATTTAGCAGACCAGACCTGGGTTTGAATCCCAGAGCTTCCACTTGCATACTGTGTGACATTGAGCAAGTCACTTAACTTCCTTGTGCTCCCGGGTCGCTCCTGTAAAAAAAAGCTTTCAGCTTAGTGTGCTATACCTGGTTAAACAACTAAATAAAACAATGCAGAGTATAGAGACTACTTGGGATGTGGATTCCAGTTTGTTGTGTAGTGCTAGTGCTGCTGTTGTCAAATGTCACAGATCATATCTGGGCATCACTTTAATGTTAGAACATTTGCATGAAAAACCAAGCATCCTGATTTTCTGAAAGCCATGGCCAGGCATGCAGTTATTATGTTGGCTTGCCGCTCTTGCGCGGCAGTCAACATATTGGGAGACTGCAGCTTTGGGGGCATAGCTGCTGTTGGGTGAATGCAGGGCACGCATCAGTAGGTGCGTCCCTCATTCCCCAATAAGCCAGCATGCTAGCGCTGATGCCAACATTATGTAAAGTGGACAAAACTTCTAAACAAAGTGCGGCATGCGGTGGAGACAAGCTTGTCGTGCAGCGGCACTTTGTTTGAAGCTAGTCCACGGACACATGCCGCCCCCAGTAGCAGGGTGCCACGCTGAGCCCACCCAGCGTGGCTACTGATGCCATGGGCCGGCTGGGGTGCCCAACTTCCGCCGGCTCCACTGTCCTCCCCCCGAAGTACAGGTGCCACGCCAGGCCCACCCCAGCGTGGCAACTGATGCCATGGCCGACAGGAGTGCCCAATCCCCATCAGCTCCACGCCCCAGCCATCCTTCTGCCACACCAGGAGCCCACCCCAGCGTGGCAAATGTCCAGCGCCGTCTTTTTTTTAAACCTGCAAATTAAAACGGTCCCACGGCGCTTCTCCTGCCCCCCTCCCACAACCCGCACCCACCCTGCGCACCCTGCCTCCCCACACACCCCCTCACCCCATACTTACCTCCGGACTCGGCGCGGCGTATCATCGTTGACTGGGAATGCCCGCACTCTTCAAGCTTCTATCACAACTGAGGAAATGCCGTAAGCTGTATAATGGGCTAGATAGGGTTTTTCAACTTTGTTGCATATCTCAGGCATTTTTGGAATTTTTGCAAATTTTCAACATGGGGTTTTGGGGCCCTCCTCATGAATTCTGTCACTGTCATGGCGTTTATCAGCCTCGAAAGGTGATTTCGCAGTCACTGCGTGAAATCACCTTTCGGGGCCCATTAACGAAATGACAGTGGTGGTGTTCATGAGGTGCCCTCTTAAAAAGCCTAAGTTCCAAATTTGGTGGACAAAATCCAACAAATGCCTGTTTTACAAGCGCATTGCGCAGTTGCTATGCAGGCTCGTAACTTCGCGCATTCACAATATTTTACTGCTGGATTTTCAGCATTGTCATTTTTGTACACCTCCTCATGAACAGTACAGCTGTCATTTTCCACATCCTGCCCGAAATGTGTTTCCGCAATTCCGGCACACAATAGCACAGTCGCTGTGGGAAATCAGTGTTTGGGCCAGATTATGAAAATGACAGTGACACAGATCATGAGCAGAGGACCTAAAATGCCTATGTTGAAAATTTGGTGATGATACTCCATAAAATAACTGTGTTACGAGCATGCGTTGGCAGATTGGACGCACGCTCGTACCGTTGTGCATTTGTGATATTTTCAGTTTGGATTTTCACCATTACCATTTTTCCACACCTCTTGATGAACAGTTCAGCCGTCATTTGACATATCGTGCCCAAAATGTGTTTTCGCACTTCCGGTGCACAATAGCGTGGTCGCTGTGCGAAATCGCTTCTTGGGACACTTTGAGGAAATAACAGTGACACTGTACATAAGCAGAAGTGCTAAAATGCCTATGTTGAAAATTTGGTGCCGAACGCCCATAAAATGGCAGTGTTGCAATCCTGCATTGCATATTTCCCACACACCATAGTTGCTTCGCAAATTTGGTATATTTACATGCCACATTTTCAACACAGGCATTTTTTTACACCTCCTTATGAACTGTGCAGCTGTCATTTCTCACCTCCTGCCCAACATGTTTTCCCGTACTGCACTACCAAACACCCAAAGGGACACCCTAATGCTTGTCACTCTCTGCAGGGTAGGGTGGGTTGGCATCAGTTCAATACTTCACTGCCATTCCTATGATGCATCTGTCTAACTCCTGCACTACCAATGCCAATGCCAGCAAGCCAACATTCGGCATTGACAAATGCTTGTTTTTCAGTACAGCCTGGTAAAAAACAAATTTTTAAAGCTGTTAGCCACAATTTTGTGTCACTTGTTATCGAGCTGTAAACTGGTGGTTAGCCTCTTCAAAATAGAATGCTGTTCTCAAGAAAATTAAGGAAAATTGGCAATTTCTTGACTAACGTTCCACACTGCACATTTCCTGACCGCCCGATCCCACTTCTGTTTTCAACTATGTCCTTGTCCAGTATTGCTGGGGGGGGGATGGGGGGAGGAGTTCCTGTTATGCTCTTGGAACCGGGAAAGTGTGTGTGTGTGTGTGTTTGTGTGCCGGGGGGGCGGTAACCATGACATCCAGGTCACAAAGCATAACTACAGAGGCTTGAGTAGTACAAAACACCCTAGCTCACACACACATATTCTAATGCAGGCAGTGGTACTATTTTATTACAGAGCTTATTTTTAAACAGATATTTTTAATAAACTTATTTTCTTTTACAGGGCCAATTTTCTAAGCACAATAATACCCTCTGGGGTGGGCAGCATTGGGCAATACCAGACCTTCCGGGGCTACGGTATAAGGTTCTTTGCCTGTGGCATTGGGCCTCATCATGCCCCTGGGAGGTCTGGTATTACCCAATACCACCCACACTGTTAGGTATTACTGCTTACATAAAAAATCTTGAGGTCTAAATTCCTATTACAGTTATTAAACTTATTTTCATTTACAGGGCCCATTTTCTAAGCAAAATAATACCCTCCAGGTTGGGCAATATTGGCCAATACCAGATCTTCCAGGGGCTACAGTATAAGGTCCTCTGCCTGTGGAGTTTGGCCTTATAGCACCCCTGGGCGGTCCGGTATTGCCCAATATGGCCCACCCTGTCAAGTATTATTGCTTACATAAAAAATCTTAAGGTCTAAATTCCTAATTCAGTTGGGATGTAGATTCCAGTTTTCTTTACCCCTATACAGAAGCACAGTAAACACTGACAAAATAGTGCCTGTTTGCCTTTCTAAATGAGGGAGCAACGTTACTGAGTGAACTTATGTAGAGCGGCATTAATGGAGGCAGCCGATGTAATCTAAAGCACTATTTTTGTAAGTCGAGCAGCTGCTTATAATGGATAACAGGTGCTCACACAGAGTAGTTCATTATAAGCGGCATGTACTGTCATAGATTTCAGGCATATTTCAGTTTTATTTTAAGGTTAAATGTTCTAGTCCCATAAAATTTGAGTATTTTTTTGTTTGTTTTATTATCTATTTTCTCCCCTATGTGCTACTGCTTCAGCCACTCCCTCAGGCTGTGCCAAGGCTGCATCTGATCTGTCCTGTTCCCGAGCCCCGTCCCTCATATTCGCAGTCATCTAACAGGGTAACCCAGATGTAACCCTTTGCCGGGCTGGTCCCCCTCCTGTGAGGGAGAAGGCACCAGGGGGCAAGCTAGCACAGTACTTGGCCCTCGGGGAACTGCTGAGGGACAGGGAGCTCCAGGACACTGATGGCCTCAGATCACCAGTCGGCCATCATCCAGCTGATTGCAGAGCCATTTTCCACTTTTCTGGTGAAGTTCCCTTGTGTTGCGTCTGCCCTGCCCCCGGTCTCCACCGGGGGCCACTGCAGAGTGACGCATCCCCACTACTCACCACAGGAGAGGAGAATCGTCTTACAGACAATCAATCCTCTCCTTCCCCTGCCAGCCCCTGGTGTTCCGAGTCTGTTCCCAAACCTGGGTCACCGGCGTGTCTCAAGGTAAGGCGCCAGCACCTCAGCCCTCTGCACCACCGGGGCGGTGAGTATTTTATAAATGTTTTAACTTTTTTTTTTCTCCAAAAAAAGAAAGATGGTCACCAGATTTGCCTTAGAAAAACAATAGTAAACCTGGAAGGGCTTAGTACTGAGGACATGAAATAAACTCATGGTGCGCAGCATATGAGGCACAATACATAGAAAAGTAGATTCAACATGTACGCTAATATTTTCAGTGATAATAGCTGAAACTACCGGTTTTGGAAAAACATTTTTTGTTGTTCTACTTCTGTAAATGTTACAGATCATCAAGATTTCAGGGTGAACAGATTTGTGTGCTCAGTGCAGCTTTGAGTCAGGCTGAAGCAATTGTTCTCTCTTTGCAAAAAATTAACACCGTTTTCTGATCTGACCTAAGCAGAGATTAAGAATGTCTATTTGATACAATTATTCATCCCAATTTCAAAAAAATTCACATGAGAACAATGTCCAGGTGAACGTCTAAAAAGTAGTTGAAAAATATAGATTGATTTGAGAAGTAAAAATAGAAAAATTTAGGAAAAACAGGCAGGCCAGCAGGCAGCTCTGTGCCTCGATGTCCTCCTTCTCCACTCTCCCTCAGCATTACGATTTGGAGGGCTGCTGTCTACCAGGGCTTCACCACACATGTTCACAACCCACTGCAGCTTTGACTTTCTGGATTGCGTCCTCCATCCTTAAAAGTCTGTTTTCAGTTCTGCTGAATGCTTCAGCCTCCTGCAGCCCTGGTACAACTAATAGTCTGTATATATAAGTACAGCAGAAGAAATCCAGGCAGTTGAAAACAAAATAACTCACCTGTAACTATTGTTTCACTACTTGAATTTCTTCTGCAGCAACACAAGCCCATCTGGCCTCCCCAGGTTAATAGCCCTCAGTAAGTAACATTTGGTTCATGTCAAGATCTTGAACCTGGAAGGGCGAGGGCAAGAGATAAAGAGGAGGGCCAAAAGTTCTAGTCAATGGACTTTTCAATGACTTTGCACATGCTCAGCTGCTGCAACTGTGTGACAATAGCAGAAATACTAGTACTGAAACAACAGTTACAAGTGAGTAATGCTGTAATTTACATCCCTCTAGATCACAAGAAGAGAGATTCAGCAATGAAGAGAGACATCCTGAAAGTGGTGAAACAGTACCCAGAGGGCATTGACTTTGGAGAGTTTCCCGGTGTTTTCAACCAGATCCATGGCCGTCAATTTGAGCTCTGGGAGTATAACCGGGAATCCCTTCAGGAGGTGATGGAAGATTTAAAGGACTTTGTGGAGGTGGATTGCAATTTCCAGCCACCAGTTGTAAAGCCGAAGCCCAAGAAGACAGGAAGTTGTCAAGGTAAATAAAATATTCAAAAACTACAGCATGCTATCGCAACACCCCCACCCCCATACTGGTCTTAAATCCATCTTATATTCCAGAGGGCCCATAGGAACAGCAAATGTATAACGTCTGTAACCCATTCTCTGGTGCAGCTCTCACTGAGGAGGTGGGCATGGCCCAAGGAACGTCTCATGTCTAGGTGTATCTCTGGCTGGCAGGGAGACCCCTTATATCCTTAAACCTGCTGTTATTTTGCTGTCCCAGGGTTGGGATTCTGTAGGGCACTCCAGAACCTTTTGCATATAAAAGATAACAAACTCCCATGGGGAGAACAGAAGCACACCTGAGGTACTCAAGGCCCAACCTGGCATGTGCCAGGTACCACAGATCACCACTTTGGGTCTCATCCCACCCTCAGCCATCAAGGTTGGAATGGCAATTCATGCTCTCAGGTGGGATACCCACAATGGGAAGCAGGGCCACCACCTGACCCATGTCCTGAAGCTAACCACATAGTGTATCATGTGCCTGTCCCTCTGGTGCACCAGTACCCCAGGCACTTAACCTGGCAATGCCTGTAGAGCATTCCCTGACCCACACCTCAGCATGGAGCACTAAGCCAACCCCCAACTTGTACCCAGGCACTGTGTTAAGCTTGAATGGAGCCAGACATCGACTAATCCCATACAAGCTGGGACAACAATCTAAATATGCCTACTACACAACCACTGCACACCTCTCAAACCTTAGTCCCTAGTTATGTATCATGTATTTATTTATTATATATAAATATGTATCATATAAATATATCCACCAGACTAAGGAGGCCCCTACACTGAAGTAAGGAACTACAGAGACAGATGGCTAAAAGGGGTCCACATCCGGAGCCACTGATGCAACAATAGTACAATCAAAAGAATACAGCACAGCTCAAGCACACACTGGTACATAAACAAACTCTGGTCAAAGCAGATACGGCTGCTCAGTGAGGCAAGAGTGAGTAAAAGAACACTCGGAGCTCTCACTGCACTCTCACAGCACTAGAGTCTGCCATTCCCAAGATGATGGCGCCAACAGAACTGTGCATGTACTATACTAGAGCATGTGCAGTTTGAGTCCATGCTGCCATGTTGGGCACGGCAGCCATCACTTCTGCAGTTGTGGAAGAAAAAGTAGTGCCTCATGAAGGGGGTGTATTTATGTAGCCTGTGGAGGGGAAGGGCCACATAAACAGCACCAGTGCACATTTGTTAGAGCACAGCGGAAGCACACTTGACAGTGGTCCAGTCATGTGCTTCCACAGTGCTCTTGAAAAGATAGTATGATGGCATAACATCTGCTGAGCTCTGCCCATGCAGCCATAAAAATGGACCCAGTGTGGTTGTAGGACATTGTGCAAAATATATTTATTGTTTGTAAAAAAAGTTGCACTCACCATTGCCAGCCCACTGTCAGGCTGATGATGGTGAGGGTGACTTTTTTACGTGGAATAAATATTAATTTGCACATTATCCAATGACCAAACTGTGCCCATGTTTTATGTACCAGTGTCTGTTTGAACTAATCTGAAAGTGGAGAAAGCAATGGGGCCAGATGGGTGCATCTGAGGATACTGATGGAGCTGGCTGCATTCCTGACAGTCCAATTGAACAGGTCATTGGAAACAGGAGTGGTTCCAGAAGACTGGAGGATGGAGGATGCAGTCCCACTTCACAAAAGTGGTAGCTGATAAGAAGCTGACTCATATATTATAGGCCAATCAGCCTGATGTCGGTGGTGGGCAAGTTAATTGACTTACTACTTAAGTAAAGGATTGTGGTATTTCTTGAATCCAATGGGTTACAAGACTTGAGGCAGAGTGGATTCATGTGGGGAGGTCACGTCAAATGATGCTGATAGATTTCTTTGACCAGGTGTCCAAGGAATTAGATCAGAGTGGCATGGTGGACATGGCCTACCTAGAGTTCAACAAGGCTTTTGACAACGTTCCACATAGGAGGATAGTAAGCAAGCTGGGTAGCTTAGGGGTGGGTCCAAAGGTGGTAAACTGGGTAAGAAATTGGTTAGAGGATAGTCAACAGAGGTTGGTTACCAATAAGATCCTCAGGGATCAGTGCTGGGGCCAGTCCTCTTTCAACATTCAACTTCCAACTTTATTGGATATCAAATTGAGATACAATAATCTCTTTTCCAATTGAATCCAACACTTGACATACAAACCACAAAGTTACAAACATGTACACAACATTACATACAAAAAATATAAAACACCATAATTAATCGAAATAGTGTGGATAAAATACAAATTTCATCCAAAACAGTTCCAATGTGTATCATAGAGGGTGATCAAAAACAATCGAAAATGATCAAAAGATAATAAAACAGTAACAGTCAGTTGCCTTGATAATCTTTCCCATGTTTTGGGAACCAAGCTAATGTCTTTATAAGTGATACTGTAAAGGAGCTGGAAGGGAGGTTCTGTCTCTTTGTGGATGACACCAGAATCTGCAATAGGGTGGCAACTCCGAGGTGGGGGGTTGGAAAGGATGAGCAAAGACGTGAGAAAACTCGAACAGTGGTCAAGGGTATGGCAGCTGGATTTCAATGTGAAAAAGTACAAAGTAATACACTTTAGGCCCAGAATCCCAGGGGTAGAGTACACAATGTGAGGAGCGATACTGACAACCACCAAGCAGGAGCGAGACCTGGGGGTAATTATATCAGATGGCCTAAAGGTATTCAGGTAGTGTGACAAGGCAGTTGGGAGGGCTAGTGAGATACTGGGGTGAATAGGCAGGGGTATCACCAGCAGAAAGAGGGAGGAGGTATTGCCTCTGTATAGACTGCTAATAATAACCCTACTTAGAATAGTGTGCCCAGTTCTGGAAGTAAGATGCCACCTAAAGTATTGTGGCTAGTTCTGGAGACCACATCTCAGTAATGACATAGACAGAGTGGAGGCTGTCAAGATGAGGGCAACTAAAATGGTGCAGGGTCTACATCAGAAGCCTTATGAGGAGAGACTTCAGAACCTAAATATGTACATCTTAAAAGAGAGGAGGGACAGGGGTATATGATAGAAACCTTTAAATACCTCACAGGGGTAAATGTGGTACAGGATGGAAGTATTTTTCAGAAAAGGTGCTCATAGACAAGGAGCCATGAAAATGAGCTGGAGGAGGGTAGATTCAGGAGAGATGTGAGGAACTACTTTTACAGAAAGAGTGGTGGATTCCTGGAACTGTCTTTCAGTGGAGGTGGTTGGTTCAAAAACAGTGATGCAGTTCAAGAATGCATGGGACAGGTATAACGGAATTGTTGGAAAAGGAAAGGGAGGTGAATGGACTGGAGATCAAGTGGGACCTGCGTTGATACTACAGACAGAGAAAAATGGACAGACTAGGTGAGCCAAGTGGTCCTTATCTGCTGGCAAATTCTATGGTTGTATGTTTTTATAACATTTTTAAGAAAAATTAGTGTGACTTTTAATGCACTGTGCAAGTGCAAGAAAATACTCAAGGGATGTGTGATTATGGTCAATAATCACACTTATCTCTTTAGTGTTTAAAGACACTCATGGAAGCACCTCATGCCAAACAACACCCTCAAGAGATGTGGGGTGATCACACACCCTGTTGTGTATTATTTGTTGAACAGAGGAAGAGTGGTTCATACAGTGATTTTTTTTTCTGTTCTGTTTTCTTCCCCCCCCCCGCCCCCACTGACTGGCTCCCATCTACCACTCCCCAGTCCTATCACCCTGGTAGCCTCCAGGTTTTGCCTCATCTGGCCTGGATAGCTGGGTGAAGGACCAGCTGGAAACTGATGTCATCCTAACAGTCAGCACCCACCTTCCCTGTTATCCCGTCCCCAGGCGTGGAAGTAATGACATCAGTTGCCATGCTGCGCATACTCTGTTTGCAGCACACCAAGCGTCTGCTTGCCTTTACCTTCCTGCATGCAATTCAAGGGTTCTGACCCCACCAGTCACCACTAGGGGTCAAGCTAATGCGGGACACTGGTCTTACCCATCCCTGGAGGAGGACAACAGTATCTTGGATGCTTGATCTTCCTCCCTTCTTCTGGCCCTCCAACTCCCAAGCTAGCTACCAAACTTGGGTTATCGGCGCCGTGGAGTGGCAGCGCTACTGCTGCACTGGCAGGCCAATTGGTTGATACAGTATTTTAAGCTTTTAATTAAAAGAAGATGGAGCAGAGTCAGCTACAATATTTGAAATAACCATTATTAAAGTAGGTCCAGCCTGCTAGAAGTCATTGTTTTAACCTAATCTATGTTTCAAAATAGCCAGCCACTACCTCTTTTTCTTCAGAATTGCTATCTCTTTAAAAGCATCACAACTGTCTTAAAAAATCTTAATGCCATCCATGGTAAAGATGTAATACAATACTTAAAAGCTTTTTTTTTTAATTCTTTGTTAACCGGGTAAGGTCCCCTAGGCACAAGTTCCTGTTTTCAGAGGTGACCCAGGGGCCCCGTGGAGGTTAAGTGACTTGCTCAGAGTCACACATTATGCAAGTGGAGGTTATGGGAATCAAACACAGGTCTGCTAGATGTACCAAGCTTATTGACAGCTTGTTGTTCCAATCTCTAGGCTAGAGACTATGAACTGCTTCATCGTAACATCTAGTATGAGAACAGCAGACTTTAGAGACACCATTTCCTAGCTATTTTTGGCACACACGCAGAAATATTCTGAGGCCATTCTGCATCCACGCAAAGCATCTGTTGATGACTGGTTTTCTTTATAAAGCATATATGCTGGCCTCCCTCCCTTACGTAGCCATACCGCTCAACCTTCCATTACTGAAATGAGGGACGTGTACAATCAAAATGAAGGACAATGTGGGGCATTGACCCACACAATAAGAGACATATCCTTAAACATGGAGGTACCAGCTCAGAACATTGTGAAAACATTGTGTTCACTTGTATGAAGTTTATTTTGATTTAGCATATTAGAATATTATGAATTTCTCCTTTAAACCTGATTTAAAGTACATCCTCTGTGTGTGCAGCACTTTTTCCATGAGGGATAGATGACAGAGAGAGAGAACAATTTTTAGAGGTAAAATGAGGGGTATCGCTTGTAATCAGGAACACTTGAGAGGTATGTACATACAGCAGCTTACAGATATCAGCACACTCGATCTGGCACATTTATTTATTGAAATTGTTTCACCAGGAAAAGAACACTGAGCAACAACTGCTCGTCTCCCGGTGCGACCTGGGGGGAGGGGTACAGTGGGAAGGAGGACACAAGGTTGTCCAAACTTCAAACATATAAACATACAATTTACATAATACAGTTGCATACATTTGACAGTAAGTAGTTGAGCGTAAACAACATTCGTACCCTAACAGGCATATTAACAGTTACAATGAGGAGAAACAGCTAGGGTTATTACTGAGGCAGTAATAGAGATTGAATAACTGCAGAGCTGGCTAGCTCGAAAGTTGGGATCAAGTACAGTAGTTAGGTGTAGGTCAGCTAATGTAGCATGCTTGGACCTACAGGAAGAAGAAAAATGGGAGTGTTAGCTGCAGAAGCAGTTTACTGAGTAGTGGTTGGCAAGGGCAGTGGATAGTGAGCGGACAGAGGAGGAGTGGAGAATTTGAGTGAGGAGAGATTTCCAGAGTTGGGGGAAGCAGTGTGAGAAGGCAGCTTGGCCGACTTGGGTCCTACGCCTGGGGATTAAAAGGAGCCGGGAGTCTAGGGACCTTAGAGCATGGGTGGGTGCCAAGGGGGCGATAGTGCGGAGACCAGGTAAGCCGGGAGGGCACCAAGCCAGTACTTTGAGATAAACTTGGCACAATGTATTTGGCAGCGGTTTTCGAGAGAGGGGAAAGCCAGGGAGCAGTAGAGCTCGCAGTGATAGGTGCAAGGAGGAGCCTCTAGAGCAAACCGGCCAAAAGCGTTAAAAAGGGTAACCAGCTTGGAATAAGACCGACTTGTGTGCGGCACTGTATACAATATCACAATAATCGAAGGAGGCAAGTATCATCTTCTGGATGAGATCACGATGAACAGGAAAGGGGAGACTATTACAGTTGCTATATAAGGCCCCGAGCTTGAGGCGGAGTTTTTTCAGTATGGAATCAGCATGGACGGAGAAGCGGAGGTGGTAGTTAAGACAAGCTCCAAGATACCGGAAGGAGGTGACATCCTCCAGCTCTGTCCCATCAAGGGTGTGGAAAAGCGGGAGGGAAGGGAGCCTGGCTAGTCGTTGTGATGTGCCGAAAGTCATAGTTACTGTTTTTTTTGCATTTAGAGAGAGCTGGTGAGAATTGAACCAGTACTGGACCTTGTTGAAATCCACCTGGAGGGTAAAGGCAACTGAGGCCGGGGGCAAGCCAGAAGGAAGTAAGACAGTGTCGTCTGCATACATGTGGATCGAGGAGGCCAAACAAGTTTGTGGCAGGTTGTTTAGGAAAATGGAGACTAGGATGGGTCCAAGCACCGAACCTGGGGATGCCAGTGGACATGGGGAGGGTGGGGATATGGCATCCGCAATCCTTACAGATTGAGTGCCTATAAGATAGGCACAGAACCAGTCAGTAGCGGATGTGGAGAGGCCAGAGTCAGAGAGGCTTGATAGTAGCAGGGGGTGGGAGACCATATCGAAGGCTTTAGCCAGATCGATGAAGACTGCAGAGGGGATAAGACCTCTATCCATTCCAGATTTGATGGTGTCAGAGAGCCTTAGTAAGGAGGAGGCAGTGGAGTGATACTTCCTGAAGCTGGACTGGTAGGATGTGAAGAAATTTGAGTCAGAAAGATAGGAGGTTAGCTGGGTAAGCACAAGGTGTTCTTGCAGTTTTGCCAGAGCAGGGAGGAGAGAAGTCGGCTGGTAGTTTGAGGTGGAGTTGGAGGCGCCTCCTATTGGGAGGGGGATAACAATGGCGTGCTTCCAGGACAGAGGGACAAATGCAGTGGCAAAGGATTGATTTAGGAGGTAGGCAATTGGAGAGGCTATGGCTGAGAGGAACAGAAGTATGGGGTCCGGTCCATCAGGGGAATTCCCTTTTGAGGGGTTTAAAGTTAGCAGGGCCTCTAGAGCTTCAGCTGGAGCGATTTCCTTGAAGGAGAAGGTGCCTGTATTGTGAGGTACCTTTGGCCCTGTAAGTGGTGAGGGAGGTGGTGTGGAGGGTATGGAGGAAAGGAGTGAGGAGGCGCAGGTGGAGAAGTATAAGTTAAACTCTGCAGTGACTGCACTTGGATCCAAGAGAATAGAGTTGTTTACACTAAGGAGAGGAGAGAAGAGGGCTTAGCCGCAGAGGGGTGAGAAGAGGGAGTGTATGACCCTCCAGAATTCGGAGGGGCTATTTAGGTTAGATTGGAGGAAGGATCTAAAATACTCTGCTTTAGCTAGCCAAGTTGCTCTGGTGCACATGTTCCGCAGATACCGGTAGTGGGAGAGGTCCTGAGGTAGGGCTGAGGATTTGTAAGCTCACCATGCTAAATCTCTGGTATTCATACAAGCTATGAATTCTTGGGAGATCCAAGGCAGGTGGTTTCTGCATACCCTAGTATGGCATGAGTATCCCATATCTTAAGGAACATGTTTTTGAAGTGCAGTAGGGTGTCGTCTATTGGGTTGGGGAAGAGGGGCCAGTTTGCTAGGACAGAATCATTGAGTGGGGAGCGAGTTTGAGGGATTTTAATGACCGCTGGACTAAGAACTTTCAGGTGGATTTTGCAAACAAGGTAGATGACATGGTGGTCACTCATGGAGTCAGGGAGTAGACCTGCTTGGATGACTCTGTGAAGATCAGTGGTCAGAGCCCAGTCAATAAGGGAGTGATTACCCGATTTGAGGTTTAACCAGGTGGGCTCAGTGATAAGCTGGATTAGATTTAAGGCAGCAAAATTCATCCGGGTTTTGTTGAGTACTGTGGCTAACCAATTGTGGTTAAAGTCACCCATTGTGTATAATTCCCCAGTGGGGGCTAGTGAGCTGATTTGTGTAAGGAGGTCAGTGACAGCTGTGGCCGGGGTGCCTGGTCAGCAGTAAATTTTGGCAATGAATATAGGCAGTGAGAAGGGGAGCATGAGCTGGAGCAGCAAGAGTTCACAGGCTTCAGGTTCGGCTTTAGTTAAGATTACTGAGTAGCGTATGTCCGAGCTTATGTAGATGGCTACGCTGCCACCTCTGGTGGCCCTGTCCTGGCGGGCCATAGAGTATCCAGGGTTTGCCACTGAGGAGTCAGTAATGTTTTTGTTAAGCCACATTTCTGAGAGGATGAGGACATCAGGGGCATGGTGGGCAGCGAGTACTTGAAGCTGGTCTATTTTGAGGGGTAGGCTACGAATATTTAGGTGAAGGAGGCAGAGGCCTTTGGGGAGGGGGTATCCTGGCAGTTGGGTGGGAATGGGAAGTGAGGTGGGGGGGCCAGCTGAGGTAGGTGGGAACGGGTAGAAGGAAGTCCAGGGTTTGGGTGTATGTCCCCTGCTGCAAGGAGAAGGAGGGAAAGGGATAGGTGGTGAGCTAGGATACGGAGGCAGTTTAGCGCGAATGATCACCGCCGTATGTGGAGGCATGGATAGACATTTGTGTGGGCATCGGAGGCAATGTGAAAAGCAAGTAGGTGCAGGATAGTCCAGGAGGAGGAGGGCCTGATTAGGAAGGGGGAGACGTACAGTAGAGTGGGACCAGGTAGGAGTGGGTAGGAGAGTGAGCGCAGCAGGGTTGGAGGGGAAGGAAGGAGTTATGATGTGTGGCAAGAAAGGGGAGGGGGGCATGGGAAAGGTAGGAGGCATGGTGAAGAGGAGGGTAGGAGGCTGGAGAAAAGACAAATGAGTAGAGGAAAGAAGCCAGACAGGTTGGCAAAGGAGCGGGATTTTTAGCAGCATCTCAAGATAAGGAAGCTTTATGAGGAGAGGAGAACTAAGATTGGCTGGGTCATTTAGGATGGATGGAGGGTGATAGCCATAGGCTTAAAGGAGGGTACAGAGAGACTAGGATTGAAGGACGAGGAGAGTGGTGAGGAGCCAACGGTGGAGCTGCAGGTGACTAATAGGGGTGGTACCGAGGATTGAGGGCGGGTAGATAGAGTGTTTAATCAGTGGAGGGGTGGGGAGGGTGGGGCTGAAAATCAGCAGCAGAGACAGAGAGAGATGGGGTTGGGAAATTAGCAAGTCAATAGCCCTGAGGAAAATTAGGTGCAAAAAGAGAGTTGGCTTGCTAGGGGGGTGGCGTGGGGGGGGGGGTACACAGAAGCAGAAGGTAGCTGAATCACTTAGCACACTAAATTAAAACAATTTTTTTGCTTCACATCAAGACAGGTTTGCAAATTGTAGCTTTAAACAGTAAACACAATGAAATTTCTTGGTCAGAGCCCAGTCGGCAGAGAGAGAAAAGGAGAGCCAATCCGCTGAGATTGCCAGGTGGTGCCTGCAACCCGACTGGATGCACTTTCACCATACCTGGAGGCAGATTCGGTCCAGGGTCCTGGTCTCGGTCGGTGGCTGGAGTTGAGCCGGCCGACCATGTGGAGCTGTAGCAGCCCTGATCAGAGGGCAAGCAGCTGGAGACAGATTCGGTCCGGGGTCCTGGTTTCGGTCGGCAGCTGGAGTGGAGCCGGCTGACCACAGAGAGCTGTAGCAGCCCTGATCAGAGGGCAAGCAGCTGGAGGCAGATTCGGTTCGGGGTCCTGGTCTTAGTCGGTGGCTGGAGTGGATCCGGCCAACCGCTGGGAGCTGTAGCAACCCTGATCAGAGGCGCATGTGTCTCTGATGGCCCAGCGGGGTTTCCCTTTTAGCAAGATTTTTAGAGAAGCCACCTGGAATTTAGCACACACTTTCATAACCCATTACAGGCTTGACTTGCTGGATTGCAGTTATACGCCATTGGAACCAGTTACAGTTAATTCCCAGCATAATATGAAAAATATTGTCTACCAAGTTGTCTACCAAGTTGATTTCTACACTTTAAATAAAAAAATTCATTCATTTGTGTCTAAGCAGTTCATTCAGGAGTACAGAGAGATTTTGGGTATCCAGCTCAATACAGTATGTGCAGTATGGGAGTTGTTGAAGCTGCACCCCCTAGCCACCCATCTATTTACTATCAATGATATGAGCCAGTTGCCCCCAGTATGCTCCTCATGGCCTTGTGGATTGTGCTCCCCAACAGATGGAGTAAGACAAGTATGGATCCCATATGTGATGGTACCCGCCAATTATGCCCATCGCAATATGGTTTGGATGCTCAGGATATAGAAACATAGACAATGATGGCAGAAAAAGACTGAGCGTCCATATAGTCTGCCCAAGGGTCCCTATAGACCCCGCGAACTAATGTTAACCCTCCCCATAATTGTCCTATTCCATATGCCAGAGTACCCATGACAGTTTTCAATTCCTCCAACATTGGAACCTGAGAGGGTCTCCATTTCATTTAAATAAGCCTCTTAGCTTCTATGCAAGCAGCCACAATCCTGTTCCCTGACCCAAGTGAGTTGTATTTTATGTGTCACTATGGAATAAGTGAGATGTGAACCTTGGTACACCTTGAAATGTGCACCTCAACTGCACTACTGTCTTTTTTTTCCACAGAGCTTTTTGTTTTATTTGAAGCTGGCCTGACATCAGCCCCAGCCTAGCCCTGGTTAGTGCATACCTCCCTCAGGACTTACCGGCATGAGTCCCCCATGAATTGTTCTCTTTGGTAGGGCCAGGAATGTGAGGTCCATCATCCCTCCGTCTGGTACACAAATCTAGCTATCTAGCTTTACCTGGCATAGGTAGCAGGACTATAGATTCAGTAATGATGTTATTTATGTTTGGGGTGTGGGTAATCCATCCCCAGTTCATCGAATGGTTGAATCTGAATAATTTAAACATTAGGTGCCCTTTCCACAGTAATAAAAACAGAGTGGAATTTCTGGATGTATGTCCAGAGAAAGGAAACAGTGATGTGATTGAGTTAGAACTCTACAAAAACCCTATTTCAGATAATACTTTGTTAAGGGCTGAAAGTGCCCACTCCAGATCTCTGGCAGAGGTAGACAGCATCACGTCTGGCTAATTTCTGTGAATGTGCAGTAACTGCATTGTCTTAGAAAAATATGACCTAGAGGCGGGTGTGCTGTCTTCTAGATTCAGGGACAGTGATTACTCCAAAGAGGTGATTGATAGGACATACATGAAAGCCAAAAGTAAGAATATGGAACAGCTTTTTGTTCCAAAATCATCTTTAAGAACAAATAACACGAACCGAATCACCTTTTTTTGCACTTCAGCTTTGAGCAAAAAAGGTTAAGAGTAGAGATGCACGGATATCTCTTTTACGCTAGATATGGGATCCGTATATCCTGCATCTACTATCCGACCGGATCGGTTCAACATCGGGTCGGATAGTACTTAGTGTGGCGTTAAAAAAATTATGCTCTTAGGGTGTGAAACCCACCAAATATGCCTCGCAACCTCCCTTTGCCTTTATCAGATCACCCAGCTCTCACGTGATATCCAAGCTAGCCAGGTAAGGAGGTCTCTGTCAGAAGATGCACCTATTAATCTGCTCTGGATGTGGTGGATCAGATTAAGGCGATCAGCAGCATCCAGATGGTGATGGACTGGAGGGTGAATCGCTAGTGGGAGAGTTGCACACTGCTGGCATGGCGGCGGTTACCAAGTGGTATTGGCGGGACTCGAGTTGGGAGTCGCTGAGTTGGGGCTAATGAGGGAGAAGAGGTTGGCTCAGCTCAGGTTGCAACTGCAAGGGATTTTCAGTGGATTTCTGCAGCTGTCAGTACAAATAATAAAAAATAAGTGAGAAAAAGTAGAGGAGAAGTCTCAGAAATGTTCCTGGTCCAAGGGCATGCTTCATTTTAATTCTAAGTGTACTGTACATATTATTGCTATTTGAAACATAGAACCTGAGCTGATTTAGTCTGTGTTAATATGTGAGTTTCTTATTTATTCAAAGAGGCACCATCACCTCTTCTACTTATACCCTTAATATTACTTCAGCTTACGGTGCAGTAAGTTTTGTCAAAAGTAATTTTACCTTGCTGGGATCCAATTTCTAGCTCATTCTGGCTGGCCAACTTATCACTGTCAGAAGCGGTTGGCCACTTGGCAGGGCTGACTTCTATACCATAATACTGTAACTCTATTAGGGGTGCTAGTGTTGTGCCAAAATCTATTGTCAAAGTAGCTGCTTTGCTAGGAAGCGTCGCACGTGTCGTACGCTCAGTGGTGTAAAAATGGGACTTACAAATTTTTTATATTTTGGCTGTATAGTTCCAGCTAGGTGAATATATATGTAAGAATACTATCTTGCCCATATTTAGGTTCAGAATTAATTTCAGTAAGGAACATGATGTAAAGACACTACTTATGCAGTCCACAAACATCGTGTTTAAAAATGCTTACTTCCAGAAAAATACCTGTGTCACTAGTTTGAGTTCTGACATGGCCACTTACTACCTTGATTGCGGAGTAGATTTTAAACATTTCTTATTACTGTAAGCTCCTATATATAATACACTGAGGGCCAGATATTCAAAACTTTGCCCCGGGGCAAAATTAGCACTGCCCGGCGGGCAAACTTAGACCGGAGCACAGAGCAAGCTATATTCAAAAGGAATAGCCCAGGAGCAAACAGCTTCCGAATATAGCATGGTAATGAGGCCATGCAAACTGGGCTGGGAGTGCAGGGCAAACATAGCCCTGGAATAAGACAGCACTGAATAAAGCAACCAGAAAGTGCAACCCACAACAACAACACAGTACACAGCAACGTGAGGGCAGGTACAGGCAAACTACGTGGCCAATGTGTGTGCCAGCAAATGCATGGACTCAGTACAGCTGCAGGAAGCAGCAGATGTGAAAGAACAGGGATCAAAACTGTATAATAGTCCCTGTACCGTTAGCACCGCACTAACACATTAGCACGGCATTAGGGCGGAGCTAAGCAGCTAGCCCGGAGCAAACACGTTTGCCTGGAGCTAAAATGTGCCATATTCAAAAGTGCCATGCAAATGAGCCTACTTAGGTAGTCTCTGGGCAAACAACCGGATTAGTATCTCATTATACCCTGATCTGCATGCAGTTTGCCCAGCGTTACTGCAGGGTCCCACAGAGCCACCTGTAGGTCAGTCTGGAAGTACAGGGGCTGACCAGGTCCAACCGCAGCTCCACCTGTAGGTCAGTCTGGCAGCGCACTATGATAGCTGCAAGCTACATGTAAACAGTACAGCATAGCATAGCATATTGTACCCCAGGGGACAAGACAGCATAGGCACAGGTGGTGGTGGTGCTGCATGCAACTGTCACACTGTAGGACATGCTACAGTGCACAGCAGAAACTACAGTAGCAAGGGGGCCAGTAGTGTGTGGACACAGCAATACCTATGGTGTATAGGGCAGTGATGATGACTGCACTATACACAGTGAGAGGCCCAATCTGCGGATGTTTACTGATACTGGACATTACTGTTACTCTGTTGTGTGACCCACAGATGCTGCACCTGTGGCATGGAGGCTCACAGTGACATGTACATTTCTGGCTTTGTGTGCTATGGCAGTTGTACAGCTGTGAGGTATGTGGCCAGAGGGGAGCATATATTATCCAAAAGGCACACTGGTGTTGGGGTATTCCCAATACTGGCCCATGTAAACTGCATGATGTGTCCCAGCCTTGTGGCCACACCTGGTCTGTAGCACAGCCTCGCCACCCATACATGCTCGCCTCAACATCCTCCATGCCCACAGTGCTGCATGTGTGCTGGCATCTGTTGGTGTCCACGGAAGCGCGGTCCGCAGGTGTGTGCTGTATGGCCACACTGCCATGCTGTCCACTGGTGGCAGGGTCACCACTTACTGCCTGGCATGGCTGGGACAGGTGGCAGATGATGGCATCATTGTGATGCCATCAGTTAGCAGCATGCTTCCTCTATGTTTGGCTTTATCTATGTGTCATATTTATTTGTTAGGGTCGCGCAAAACCCGTGCTAAACCCGCGCAAACACCGCGCAAAGCCATAGTGTCGCAAAGCTCATTGCTCAGGATTAAGACAAGCTTTTCCTAGGCGGTAATGTGCACTGCGCTAAGTGTCGCGCTAAGTCATGCAAAACCACTTAGCACGGCGCTAGTCGCTGAATATAGCATTGTGCCTGTATTCATAGAAACATAGAACATAGAATTTGACGACAGATAAGGACCACTTGGCCCACCCAGTCTGCCCATTTCCCTACCTACTGGATAAGCTGCAGATCCTAGTTAACCAGCAGCCTACTTCTTCCTACCCCCACCTCCTAGAATTGCCTTATGACTGTCCCATGCATGCTTGAATTCCACCACTGATTTTGACTCCACAACCTCCTGGAAGGCCGTTCCATGCATCCACAACCCTCTCTGTGAAAAAATACTCCTAAATTACCTCTGAGCCGCTCTCTATCTTCAAATTGTGCCTCTTGTTCTTGTACACCCTTTTTTGAAAGATGCTACCCTCTTGGACTTTGTTGATTCCCTGAGGTACTTGAATGTTTCTGTCATGTCCCCCTCTCCCTCCTTTCCTTGAGGCTATACATATTAAGCTCCTTTCGCCTCTTCATATGTCTTCCGTGCAGACCCTGCACCATTTTAGTTGCCCTTCTCTGGACAGCTTCCATCCTGTCTATGTCTTTGGGAGATTGGGTCTCCAGAACTGCACACAGTACTCAGATGGGGTCTCACCAGCTGTCTGTACAGAGGGATAATAACTTCCTGTTTTCTACTGTGATGCCTCTCCCATGCATCCCAGTATCCTCCAGCCCTCCTTGCTGCTCTCTCACATTGCTTGCCCATCTTTAGGTCATCTGATATGACTACCCCCAGGTCCTTTCCATTTTTGTTGTTGTTAGTATCTCACCCCCCATTGTGTACTCACCCCCCATTGTGTACTCTTCCCCTGGGTTTTTGTTTCCCAGGTGCATTACCTTGCACTTCTTAGCTCTGAATGTAAGCTGCCATACATTTGACCATTCCTCTAACCTTGCCAAGTCCCTTCTCATCCTTTCCACCCCACCCTGTGCATCAACTCTGTTGCAGATCTTTGTGTCATCTGCAAAGAGACATACTTTTCCTTCCAGTTCTTCTGCAATGTTGCTTATAAAGACATTGAAGAGGACCGGTCCTAATACTGAACCCTCATGTCCCCGCTAGTAACCCTCTTTCTTCTGAGTGGACTCCATTTACTATTACTCTCTGTGTCCTATTCTCCAGCCAATTCTTACCCAGGCTGTCATCTTGGGACCCACCCAGGCTGGCTAACTTGTATATTAATCTTTGTGTGGACTGTGTCAAATGCCTTACAAAGTCTAGGTAGGCCATGTCCACAGCCCCTTCCTGATCTACTACTTTGGTCACCCAGTCAAAGAAATCTATCAGATCGTCTGGCATGACCTCTCCGCTGGAATCCATGCTGCCTAGGGTCCTGTGCCCTCTGGCCTCTAGATACTCAACAATTATTTCCTTCAGAAGTGATTCCATTATTTTCCCTATCACTGAGGTTAAACTAACAGGTCTATAGTTTCCTGCTTCTGCCTTGCTCCCACTTTTGTGAAGGGGAATCACATCTGCCCTCCTCCAGTCCCTCGGGTACCACCCCATCCACCCATGATTTGTTAAAAGGGTAGTCAGTGGTGTCACTAGTTCTACCCTTAGTTCTTTTAGAATTCTGGATGAATCCCATCAGGCCCCATTGCTTTGTCCACTTCAGTTTTAAGAGTCCTTTCAGAACCCTTTCTTCTGTAAATGGGCTGGTATCAACTTCTGTATCCAGAGTGTTTCTACTGTTTGTTTTATGTACCTCCCCTCTTCATTTGTAAATACTGAGCAAAATATTTGTTTAGTATATCTGCCTTTTCACAGTCTCCCTCTGCCCACCCTCCTCCTCTTTATTAAGCCTCACTATCCTCCCTTGGTCTTCCTTCGCCCCTGATGTACCTATAAAAGGTTTTATCCTTCTCTTAACTGAGTTGGCTATCTTTTCCTCGGTTTGGGCCTTTGCTGTTCTGACTGCCTTCCCAGCCTCCTTTTGCTTTAACTGAGTACAGTTCTCTGTCCTGCTCCTTCTGAGATTCCTTGTACTTCCTGAATGCTTTCTTTTCTCTTGAACCTTCACTGCCACTTCCTTTGAGAACCATAGTGGTTTCTTACATCGTTTCGTTTTGTTTATTTGCGTCCACACAAAGGCTCGTTACCTCTGTGATGGCAGTTTTATTATTCCCATTGTTCTTCCACCTCCTTCCTGCCCATTTGCTAGTGCATTCCTTAGGCACTCACCATTATTTTGGCAAAGTCAGCCCTCCCAAAGTCCAGTACTTTTGTCTTTGTATGGCTTGACTTGTTGCTGTGTTTATTGTGAACCATACTGTTGATGGTCTCTAGTTCCCAGATGGCTACCCACTTCTACATCTGTGATCCTCTCCATCTCCATTTGAGAGAATCAAGTCTAATATTGCTCCCTCTCGAGTGGGCTCCAGTACTAGTTGTCTAAGGCATGCCCCCTGTAGGGCATCTAGAATAACTCCACTCTTCGAAGTGGCAGCTGCAGCTGCACTCCAGTTAACATCTGGCATATTCAGATCACCCATCAGCAATATCTCCCCTTTTTCTGCCATTCTAAGTATACTTTCTATCATTTCCTTGTCCATTTCCTCCCCCTGAGAAGGGGGTCTGTATACAACCCCTGTGTGGATTGTAGTGCCATTTCCTGTCTCCAAATTTACCCATAGTGCTTCTTCTCCTCCCTGTTTACCCTTTTGTTCTTTTGCTTTTATTCCTTCCCTTATGTAAAGAGTAAGTATGTAAGTATGTAGGTATATATTCATGTCAGTTTGCCCCTTGCATACATTATAATTTTGCCCGGTGCTAATGCAGTATGCCCGCTATTTGGCCTTTTGAGTATAGCAGACCCACGCTAATCCTGCTCAAAACCTGTGCAAACAGTTTTTGCCCGGTGCAAAGTTTTGAATATCTGGCCCCGTATCTGAAATATTTCTTCTTCCCTAATCTGCTTTTTTATGTATAACCAAACAGCTGATTTATTCTGTATTATTATGCCCTAGCCGTGTTTAGCAGCACTAGAGCCCCGACTACTAACTGCGGTTCTTGTTCTCTCACTGATTGTTTTTTTACTGAGCGATGATTTTAAAATAATCAACCCGATCCAACCTGATTAAAATTTAAAAACAGATAGGGTCGGATAGGGGTAAAAAGTCTGATATCTGACCGGATTGGATCTCCAGGTCGGATATCCGTGCATCACTAGTTAAGAGAGATAATATACAACAGATGAGAAATGTTAACTTCTGACTCAGAATTGGCTATGGTGTTGGGACCCAAACCCAGAATGTATTACTGTAGGGGGGAGAAATTTTTCTGACATGGTGACTCACAGTCACTATGCTGAAAAGATCATCCAGGCTCCCCTTCCAAAAACATTCCAAAAATGTCATAACTGCAATATTTGCAGGTTTGCAGTCCAAGGTCCCAATTGTGTCCATCCAGCTACAAGGGAGGTGTTCACCCTCAACCATTATGTGAACTGCAGGATGACACACATTTTTTATGTGGTGTGGTTTGATTGTAAAATGTATGCAGGGAGGACGCAGCAACTGATGTCAAATACAGGGTCATGTTAGAGCCATATATAAAATGGGCAAAGAAATCCCTGTGTGTCTTGATTGGCTGAGACTTGGTTCTTGCCATTGCAGTAAGAGAGTACCACAACTGTCTAAAAAAGTCCCTGCCAACCAGGGCAACTCACAGAATTCATAAGCCACCTATTTCCTAGTTTCCATCACAAACATGACTGTAGCCTTTACTCATATATAAAAAACTTTGACTAGGCCCTACAAATAAAAGTCCATTAAATTAAGTAAAGTAAGTATATAATTTAATGTTATTTATACTCACGAGCTCCCTTACACACATTTACAAATTTAGAAAAATCAAGTACTATTCAGAGTTTCCATTGCTGGTGTTTCTTTGATGACCATGAAAAATCCCCCTCCTACCCCTATCACTTTGCCAGAGAACTCTCTGTTCCTTACCTGGCAACAGATAAAACTGAGGTTCTAGTTCCACTTCAGGCCTGTGGGTGTGTCTTTGTTTGTATGCCAGTTGAGCTCTGAAGAATGTAGAATTCATGTATTCCATGTTACTGTTCTGTGTGTGTATGGGAGGGGGGCATTCTACTGCTGGAATAATGCAGAGCTTTGAATTCTTCTATTCCATGGTAAACAATCACACAATGGCCCGGATATTCAAACTGCGCCATTCTGAGGCGCAAGCCCTTGCGCTGCTCAAAATAGTTGCGCAGGGGTGTGGCCGAGGCGATATTCAAAGGAGTTGCGCTATTGAGCAACTCCTTTGAATATCACCCCCCAACCACAGCCACTGTGCATGGCGCAGTGGAACTTGCGCCACCGCAAGTTGTCAGAGTTGAGCATTAAACTTGCGGTGGCGCAAGTACCATTGCGCCATGCGCAAATTTCCGATATTCAAAAGGTGACATGCAAATGGGGCCATAATTCATGCAAGGCGCAGGGGGGGCCATTTGCATCTGATTATGGCCCCATTTGCATGCCATTAGCATGTAGGTGTGCCGATCCCCGAGGACTTGCGCCTGGCTGCCCTGCCAGGCAGCAGCCGTTGGGGACCGACGCACCCTGCAGCCCGATCGCGGGCAGTATGTATGAATACACTCCCCCACAATCTCCCGATGCCAGATCGCGGGCAGTACGTATGAATACACCCCCCACCACAATCTCCGATGCCAAATCGCGGGCAGAATGTGAAACAACCCCCAATTGCCCGATCGCGGGCATAATGTAAAAGCCCCCAACCGAATATCTGCCTGGTGGTCCAGTGGACGTAATGCCTGATCGCGAGGCAGAATGTCAAGTTACAACCCCCAAACATCTCCCTGGTGTCTGGCGTCCCCCACCCCACCCACTCCACGACCCCTCCACCCTGCTCCCCACTCGGCGGCGGCGGGCGGCAGCATCCTACCAACCGTTCTCAGCCGCCGCCGATGATCATTCGCAGGCTTGCCGAGTTGAGCTAGCCAATGGGCGCAGCCACATCAGACATGACAGTCCAGATTTGTGAATGAATATCATTCACAAATCTGGACTGTCAATAAGACGGCGCGGGGCTGCACGCCATTGGCTCAGCTCTGCACCAATGGGCGTGCAGCTCCCACCGGACAGTCAGTCGGCGGACGGGGGTGGCAGGCGGTGGGATGCTACCACCTGCCAGCTGCCGGGGAGCGGGTGGAGGGGCTTCGGGTGGTGGTAGGGGACACTAGACACCAGGGAGATGTTTTGGGGTTGTAACTGACATTCCGCCCACAATCGGGCATTACGGTCCACTGACCACCAGGGAGATATTCGGTTGGGGTTTTTACATTCTGCCCACGATCGGGCACTGGGGGTTGTTTCACGCTCTGCCCGCGATCGGTCATCGGAGATTGTGGGGGAGTATTCATACACCTGCCTGGGCATTGAAGCTGGGGAAGCACAGGACTTGTTGGGGGCCACGGTGGCAGCTGCTGTATTGGCCCTGCAATACAGCAGCTCACCTGTGGGTGGCCCTCAACTTGATCCTCTTTTTTGGGCTCAAAGTTGTGCAGGCGCAGGTTGGAGTTATGATGTAACTCTGCACAACCGACTGAATATCGGGTTACGTAGTTTATGCATGGTTCCTCCTCCTGTTGAGCATGCATTCATTTGCATTGCGCTGTTGCTCAACCTGTTTTCAGTGGCGCAACTGCCTCCTGCTGAATATCGCAGAATGGCGCAATGTAGGACTTGCGCATGGCGCAGCCCTTTTGAATATCTGGGCCAATGTATTGAGTGTGAAGAAAGACAGATGACTGACAGATGAAAAACATCTGTGGAAGGACTATTTTACATTATTTAGCAACATTTTGGTATATTGTTTTGTGACTTTGAAAACTTTTAGAATATTCTTTTTTTCAAAGTTGCCTATGGGCCCATTTTATATAAGCAATAAGACATGGCTGGGTGTTGGTAGTACTGAGATACTCGCACACCCAGAAGCTGACCTAACTACGCCTCTGGGTGTACATGTATCTCAGTATTACCAGCACCCAGCCATGTCTTATTGCTTACATATACAGGAAATACTGAACAGCATTTTAAAAATCTCTATGACTAAAATCCCAACAAATTCAGATCTCTTGAGCATGTATAGAAATTGGAGAGGGGTGGAAATTGCATAAAGTGGGAGAAAATAGAGTCATCCTGGAAAGAGACTGTTTTCTGTGTTCCCTGAGGGGCTAAATTAAATATTTGATTTGAGATCATATTTATAAGATGGTCTTCTAAACTCTCCAGGGTTATTATTGGATTATAGATCCAAACATTTATTTTCTTGTGGATTATCAATGATAATTTTTATTGAAAAACAACTGTTACTGATAGGGTTGCACCTTCATTCTCATTAATGTTCACCATTACTTTGAATTTCTTCTGCAGCAACACAAGCCCATCTGGCCTCCCCAGGTTAATAGCCCTCAGTAAGTAACATTTGGTTCATGTCAAGATCTTGAACCTGGAAGGGCGAGGGCAAGAGATAAAGAGGAGGGCCAAAAGTTCTAGTCAATGGACTTTTCAATGACTTTGCACATGCTCAGCTACTGCAACTGTGTGACAATAGCAGAAATACTAGTACTGAAACAACAGTTACAAGTGAGTAATGCTGTAATTTACATCCCTCTAGATCACAAGAAGAGAGATTCAGCAATGAAGAGAGACATCCTGAAAGTGGTGAAACAGTACCCAGAGGGCATTGACTTTGGAGAGTTTCCCGGTGTTTTCAACCAGATCCATGGCCATCAATTTGAGCTCTGGGAGTATAACCGGGAATCCCTTCAGGAGGTGATGGAAGATTTAAAGGACTTTGTGGAGGTGGATTGCAATTTCCAGCCACCAGTTGTAAAGCCGAAGCCCAAGAAGACAGGAAGCTGTCAAGGTAAATAAAATATTCAAAAACTACAGCATGCTATCGCAACACCCCCCACCCCCATACTGGTCTTAAATCCATCTTATATTCCAGAGGGCCCATAGGAACAGCAAATGTATAACGTCTGTAACCCATTCTCTGGTGCAGCTCTCACTGAGGAGGTGGGCATGGCCCAAGGAACGTCTCATGTCTAGGTGTATCTCTGGCTGGCAGGGAGACCCCTTATATCCTTAAACCTGCTGTTATTTTGCTATCCCAGGGTTGGGATTCTGTAGGGCACTCCAGAACCTTTGCATATAAAGATAACAAACTCCCATGGGGAGAACAGAAGCACACCTGAGGTACTCTAAGGCCCAACCTGGCATGTGCCAGGTACCACAGATCACCACTTTGGGTCTCATCCCACCCTCAGCCATCAAGGTTGGAATGGCACCATGCTCTCAGGTGGGATACCCACAATGGGAAGCAGGGCCACCACCTGACCCATGTCCTGAAGCTAACCACATAGTGTATCATGTGCCTGTCCTCTGGTGCACCAGTACCCCAGGCACTTAACCTGGCAATGCCTGTAGAGCATTCCTGACCCACACCTCAGCATGGAGCACTAAGCCAACCCCCAACTTGTACCCAGGCACTGTGTTGCTTTGAATGGAGCCAGACATCGACTAATCCCATACAAGCTGGGACAACAATCTAAATATGCCTACTACACAACCACTGCACACCCTCAAACCTTAGTCCCTAGTTATGTATCATGTATTTATTTATTATATATAAATATGTATCATATAAATATATCCACCAGACTAAGGAGGCCCTACACTGAAGTAAGGAACTACAGAGACAGATGGCTAAAAGGGGTCCACATCCGGAGCCACTGATGCAACAATAGTACAATCAAAAGAATACAGCACAGCTCAAGCACACACTGGTACATAAACAAACTCTGGTCAAAGCAGATACGGCTGCTCAGTGAGGCAAGAGGAGTAAAAGAACACTCGGAGCTCTCACTGCACTCTCACAGCACTAGAGTCTGCCATTCCCAAGATGATGGCGCCAACAGAACTGTGCATGTACTATACTAGAGCATGTGCAGTTTGAGTCCATGCTGCCATGTTGGGCACGGCAGCCATCACTTCTGCAGTTGTGGAAGAAAAAGTAGTGCCTCATGAAGGGGGTGTATTTATGTAGCCTGTGGAGGGGAAGGGCCACATAAACAGCACCAGTGCACATTTGTTAGAGCACAGCGGAAGCACACTTGACAGTGGTCCAGTCATGTGCTTCCACAGTGCTCTTGAAAAGATAGTATGATGGCATAACATCTGCTGAGCTCTGCCCATGCAGCCATAAAAATGGACCCAGTGTGGTTAGTACATTGTGCAAAATATATTTATTGTTTGTAAAGTTGCACTCACCATTGCCAGCCCACCGTCAGGCTGATGATGGTGAGGGTGACTTTTACATGGAATAACACTTTTTGCACATTATCCAATGACCAAACTGTGCCCATGTTTTATGTACCAGTGTCTGTTTGAACTAATCTGAAAGTGGAGAAAGCAATGGGGCCAGATGGGTGCATCTGAGGATACTGATGGAGCTGGCTGCATTCCTGACAGTCCAATTGAACAGGTCATTGGAAACAGGAGTGGTTCCAGAAGACTGGAGGATGGAGGATGCAGTCCCACTTCACAAAAGTGGTAGCTGATAAGAAGCTGACTCATATATTATAGGCCAATCAGCCTGATGTCGGTGGTGGGCAAGTTAATTGACTTACTACTTAAGTAAAGGATTGTGGTATTTCTTGAATCCAATGGGTTACAAGACTTGAGGCAGAGTGGATTCATGTGGGAGGTCAGCCAAATGATGCTGATAGATTTCTGACCAGGTGTCCAAGGAATTAGATCAGAGTGGCATGGTGGACATGGCCTACCTAGAGTTCAACAAGGCTTTTGACAACGCTCCACATAGGAGGCTAGTAAGCAAGCTGGGTAGCTTAGGGTGGGTCCAAAGGTGGTAAACTGGGTAAGAAATTGGTTAGAGGATAGTCAACAGAGGTTGGTTACCAATAAGATCCTCAGGGATCAGTGCTGGGGCCAGTCCTCTTTCAACATTCAACTTCCAACTTTATTGGATATCAAATTGAGATACAATAATCTCTTTTCCAATTGAATCCAACACTTGACATACAAACCACAAAGTTACAAACATGTACACAACATTACATATAAAAATATAAAACACCATAATTAATCAAAATAGTGTGGATAACATACAAATTTCATCCAAAACAGTTCCAATGTGTATCATAGAGGGTGATCAAAAACAATCGAAAATGATCAAAAGATAATAAAACAGTAACAGTCAGTTGCCTTGATAATCTTTCCCATGTTTTGGGAACCAAGCTAATGTCTTTATAAGTGATACTGTAAAGGAGCTGGAAGGGAGGTTCTGTCTTTGTGGATGACACCAGAATCTGCAATAGGGTGGCAACTCCGAGGGTTGGAAAGGATGAGCAAAGACGTGAGAAAACTCGAACAGTGGTCAAGGGTATGGCAGCTGGATTTCAATGTGAAAAAGTACAAAGTAATACACTTTAGGCCCAGAATCCCAGGGGTAGAGTACACAATGTGAGGAGCGATACTGACAACCACCAAGCAGGAGCGAGACCTGGGGGTAATTATATCAGATGGCCTAAAGGTATTCAGGTAGTGTGACAAGGCAGTTGGGAGGGCTAGTGAGATACTGGGGTGAATAGGCAGGGGTATCACCAGCAGAAAGAGGGAGGAGGTATTGCCTCTGTATAGACTGCTAATAATAACCCTACTTAGAATAGTGTGCCCAGTTCTGGAAGTAAGATGCCACCTAAAGTATTGTGGCTAGTTCTGGAGACCACATCTCAGTAATGACATAGACAGAGTGGAGGCTGTCAAGATGAGGGCAACTAAAATGGTGCAGGGTCTACATCAGAAGCCTTATGAGGAGAGACTTCAGAACCTAAATATGTACATCTTAAAAGAGAGGAGGGACAGGGGTATATGATAGAAACCTTTAAATACCTCACAGGGGTAAATGTGGTACAGGATGGAAGTATTTTTCAGAAAATGTGCTCATAGACAAGGAGCCATGAAAATGAGCTGGAGGAGGGTAGATTCAGGAGAGATGTGAGGAACTACTTTTACAGAAAGAGTGGTGGATTCCTGGAACTGTCTTTCAGTGGAGGTGGTTGGTCTAAAACAGTGATGCAGTTCAAGAATGCATGGGACAGGTATAACGGAATTGTTGGAAAAGGAAAGGAGGTGAATGGACTGGAGATCAAGTGGACCCATGCTGATACTACAGACAGAGAAAATGGACAGACTAGGTGAGCCAATGGTCCTTATCTGCTGGCAAATTCTATGGTTGTATGTTTTTATAACATTTTAAGAAAAATTAGTGTGACTTTTCATGCACTGTGCAAGTGCAAGAAAATATCAAGGGATGTGATTATGGTCAATAATCACACTTATCTCTTTAGTGTTTAAAGACACTCATGGAAGCACCTCATGCCAAACAACACCCTCAAGAGATGTGGGTGATCACACACCCTGTTGTGTATTATTTGTTGAACAGAGGAAGAGTGGTTCATACAGTGATTTTTTCTGTTCTGTTTTCTTCCCCCCGCCCCCACTGACTGGCTCCCATCTACCACTCCCAGTCCTATCACCCTGGTAGCCTCCAGGTTTTGCCTCATCTGGCCTGGATAGCTGGGTGAAGGACCAGCTGGAAACTGATGTCATCCTAACAGTCAGCACCCACCTTCCCTGTTATCCCGTCCCCAGGCGTGAAGTAATGACATCAGCTGCTAGCTGATACTCTGTTTGCAGCACACCAAGCGTCTGCTTGCCTTTACCTTCCTGCATGCAATTCAAGGGTTCTGACCCCACCAGTCACCACTAGGGGTCAAGCTAATGCGGGACACTGGTCTTACCCATCCCTGGAGGAGGACAACAGTATCTTGGATGCTTGATCTTCCTCCCTTCTTCTGGCCCTCCAACTCCCAAGCTCGCTACCAAACTTGGGTTATCGGCGTCGTGAGTGGCAGCGCTACTGCTGCACTGGCAGGCCAATTGGTTGATACAGTATTTTAAGCTTTTAATTAAAAGAAGATGGAGCAGAGTCAGCTACAATATTTGAAATAACCATTATTAAAGTAGGTCCAGCCTGCTAGAAGTCATTGTTTTAACCTAATCTATGTTTCAAAATAGCCAGCCACTACCTCTTTTTCTTCAGAATTGCTATCTCTTTAAAAGCATCACAACTGTCTTAAAAAATCTTAATGCCATCCATGGTAAAGATGTAATACAATACTTAAAAGCTTTTTTTAATTCTTTGTTAACTGGTAAGGTCCCCAGGCACAAGTTCCTGTTTTCAGAGGTGACCCAGGGGCCCTGTGGAGGTTAAGTGACTTGCTCAGAGTCACACATTATGCAAGTGGAGGTTATGGGAATCAAACACAGGTCTGCTAGATGTACCAAGCTTATTGACAGCTTGTTGTTCCAACCTCTAGGCTAGAGACTATGAACTGCTTCATCGTAACATCTAGTATGAGAACAGCAGACTTTAGAGACACCATTTCCTAGCTATTTTTGGCACACACGCAGAAATATTCTGAGGCCATTCTGCATCCACGCAAAGCATCTGTTGATGACTGGTTTTCTTTATAAAGCATATATGCTGGCCTCCCTCCCTTACGTAGCCATACCGCTCAACCTTCCATTACTGAAATGAGGGACGTGTACAATCAAAATGAAGGACAATGTGGGGCATTGACCCACACAATAAGAGACATATCCTTAAACATGGAGGTACCAGCTCAGAACATTGTGGAAAACATTGTGTTCACTTGTATGAAGTTTATTTTTGATTTAGCATATTAGAATATTATGAATTTCTCCTTTAAAACCTGATTTAAAGTACATCCTCTGTGTGTGCAGCACTTTTTCCATGAGGGATAGATGACAGAGAGAGAGAACAATTTTTAGAGGTAAAATGAGGGGTATCGCTTGTAATCAGGAACACTTGAGAGGTATGTACATACAGCAGCTTACAGATATCAGCACACTCGATCTGGCACATTTATTTATTGAAATTGTTTCACCAGGAAAAGAACACTGAGCAACAACTGCTCTGCCCCGTGCGACCTGGGGAGGGGTACAGTGGGAAGGAGGACACAAGGTTGTCCAAACTTCAAACATATAAACATACAATTTACATAATACAGTTGCATACATTTGACAGTAAGTAGTTGAGCGTAAACAACATTCGGTACCCTAACAGGCATATTAACAGTTACAATGAGGAGAAACAGCTAGGGTTATTACTGAGGCAGTAATAGAGATTGAATAACTGCAGAGCTGGCTAGCTCGAAAGTTGGGATCAAGTACAGTAGTTAGGTGAAGGTCAGCTAATGTAGCATGCTTGGACCTACAGGAAGAAGAAAAATGGGAGTGTTAGCTGCAGAAGCAGTTTACTGAGCAGTGGTTGGCAAGGGCAGTGGATAATGAGCGGACAGAGGAGGAGTGGAGAATTTGAGTGAAGAGAGATTTCCAGAGTTGGGGGAAGCAGTGTGAGAAGGCAGCTTGGCCGACTTGGGTCCTACGCCTGGGGATTAAAAGGAGCCGGGAGTCTAGGGACCTTAGAGCATGGGTGGGTGCCAAGGGGGGGGGTAGAAGCGGAGACCAGGTAAGCCGGGAGGGCACCAAGCCAGTACTTTGAGATAAACTTGGCACAATGTATTTGGCAGCGTTTTAGAGAGGGAAAGCCAGGAGCAGTAGAGCTGTAGTGATAGGTGCAAGGAGGAGCCTCTAGAGCAAACCGGCCAAAAGCGTTAAAAAGGGTAACCAGCTTGGAATAAGACCGACTTGTGAGCGGCACTGTATACAATATCACAATAATCGAAGGAGGCAAGTATCATCTTCTGGATGAGATCACGATGAACAGGAAAGGGGAGACTATTACAGTTGCTATATAAGGCCCCGAGCTTGAGGCGGAGTTTTTTCAGTATGGAATCAGCATGGACGGAGAAGGGAGGTGGTAGTTAAGACAAGCTCCAAGATACCGGAAGGAGGTGACATCCTCCAGCTCTGTCCCATCAAGGGTGTGGAAAAGCGGGAGGGAGGGGAGCCTGGCAGTCGTTGTGATGTGCCGAAAGTCATAGTTACTGTTTTTTTTGCATTTAGAGAGAGCTGGTGAGAATTGAACCAGTACTGGACCTTGTTGAAATCCACCTGGAGGGTAAAGGCAACTGAGGCCGGGGGCAAGCCAGAAGGAAGTAAGACAGTGTCGTCTGCATACATGTGGATCGAGGAGGCCAAACAAGTTTGTGGCAGGTTGTTTAGGAAAATGGAGACTAGGATGGGTCCAAGCACCGAACCTTGGGGGATGCCAGTGGACATGGGGAGGGGTGGGGATATGGCATCCGCAATCCTTACAGATTGAGTGCGGCCTATAAGATAGGCACAGAACCAGTCAGTAGCGGATGTGGAGAGGCCAGAGTCAGAGAGGCTTGATAGTAGCAGGGGGTGGGAGACCATATCGAAGGCTTTAGCCAGATCGATGAAGACTGCAGAGGGGATAAGACCTCTATCCATTCCAGATTTGATGGTGTCAGAGAGCCTTAGTAAGGAGAAGGCAGTGGAGTGATACTTCCTGAAGCTGGACTGGTAGGATGTGAAGAAATTTGAGTCAGAAAGATAGGAGGTTAGCTGGGTAAGCACAAGGTGTTCTTGCAGTTTTGCCAGAGCAGGGAGGAGAAGTCGGCTGGTAGTTTGAGGTGGAGTTGGAGGCGCCCTATTGGGAGAGGGATAACAATGGCGTGCTTCCAGGACAGAGGGACAAATGCAGTGGCAAAGGATTGATTTAGGAGGTAGGCAATTGGAGAGGCTATGGCTGAGAGGAACAGAAGTATGGGGTCCGGTCCATCAGGGGAATTCCCTTTTGAGGGGTTTAAAGTTAGCAGGGCCTCTAGAGCTTCAGCTGGAGCGATTTCCTTGAAGGAGAAGGTGCCTGTATTGTGAGGTACCTTTGGCCCTGTAAGTGGTGAGGGAGGTGGTGTGGAGGGTATGGAGGAAAGGAGTGAGGAGGCGCAGGTGGAGAAGTATAAGTTAAACTCTGCAGTGACTGCACTTGGATCCAAGAGAATAGAGTTGTTTACACTAAGGAGAGGAGAGAAGAGGGCTTAGCCGAAGAGGGGTGAGAAGAGGGAGTGTATGACCCTCCAGAATTCGGAGGGGCTATTTAGGTTAGATTGGAGGAAGGATCTAAAATACTCTGCTTTAGCTAGCCAAGTTGCTCTGGTGCACATGTTCCGCAGATACCGGTAGTGGGAGAGGTCCTGAGGTAGGGCTGAGGATTTGTAAGCTCACCATGCTAAATCTCTGGTATTCATACAAGCTATGAATTCTTGGGAGATCCAAGGCAGGTGGTTTCTGCATACCCTAGTATGGCATGAGTATCCCATATCTTAAGGAACATGTTTTTGAAGTGCAGTAGGGTGTCGTCTATTGGGTTGGGGGAGAGGGGAGCCAGTTTGCTAGGACAGAATCATTGAGTAGGGGAGCGAGTTTGAGGGATTTTAATGACCGTTGGACTAAGAACTTTCAGGTGGATTTTGCAAACAAGGTAGATGACATGGTGGTCACTCATGGAGTCAGGGAGTAGACCTGCTTGGATGACTCTGTGAAGATCAGTGGTCAGAGCCCAGTCAATAAGGGAGTGATTACCCGATTTGAGGTTTAACCAGGTGGGCTCAGTGATAAGCTGGATTAGATTTAAGGCAGCAAAATTCATCCGGGTTTTGTTGAGTACTGTGGCTAACCAATTGTGGTTAAAGTCACCCATTGTGTATAATTCTCAGTGGGGCTAGTGAGCTGATTTGTGTAAGGAGGTCAGTGACAGCTGTGGTGCCTGGTCAGCAGTAAATTTTGGCAATGAATATAGGCAGTGAGAAGGGGAGCATGAGCTGGAGCAGCAAGAGTTCACAGGCTTCAGGTTCGGCTTTAGTTAAGATTACTGAGTAGCGATGTCCGAGCTTATGTAGATGGCTACGCTGCTACCTCTGGTGGCCCTGTCCTGCATGGGCCATAGAGTATCCAGGGTTTGCTACTGAGGAGTCAGTAATGTTTTGTTAAGCCACATTTCTGAGAGGATGAGGACATCAGGGCATGGTGGGCAGCGAGTACTTGAAGCTGGTCTATTTTGAGGGTAGGCTACGAATATTTAGGTGAAGGAGGCAGAGGCCTTTGGGAGGGGGATCCTGGCAGTTGGGTGGGAATGGGAAGTGAGGTGGGGGCCAGCTGAGGTAGGTGGGAACGGGTAGAAGGAAGTCCAGGGTTTGGGTGTATGTCCCCTGCTGCAAGGAGAAGGAGGGAAAGGGATAGGTGGTGAGCTAGGATACGGAGGCAGTTTAGCGAATGATCACCGCCGATGTGGAGGCATGGATAGACATTTGTGTGGGCATCGGAGGCAATGTGAAAAGCAAGTAGGTGCAGGATAGTCCAGGAGGAGGAGGGCCTGATTAGGAAGGGGGAGACGTACAGTAGAGTGGGACCAGGTAGGAGTGGGTAGGAGAGTGAGCGCAGCAGGGTTGGAGGGGCAGGAAGGAGTTATGATGTGTGGCAAGAAAGGGGAGGGGGGCATGGGAAAGGTAGGAGGCATGGTGAAGAGGAGGGGTAGGAGGCTGGAGAAAAGACAAATGAGTAGAGGAAAGAAGCCAGACAGGTTGGCAAAGGAGCCGGGATTTTTTAGCAGCATCTCAAGATAAGGAAGCTTTATGAGGAGAGGGAGAACTAAGATTGGCTGGGTCATTTAGGATGGATGGAGGGTGATAGCCAATAGGCTTAAAGGAGGGTACAGAGAGACTAGGATTGAAGGACGTAGGAGAGTGGTGAGGAGCCAACGGTGGAGCTGCAGGTGACTAATAGGGGTGGTACCGAGGATTGAGGGCGGGTAGATAGAGTGTTTAATCAGTGGAGGGGTGGGGAGGGTGGGGCTGAAAATCAGCAGCAGAGACAGAGATAGATGGGGGTTGGGAAATTAGCAAGTCAATAGCCCTGAGGAAAATTAGGTGCAAAAGAGAGTTGGCTTGCTAGGGGGGTGGCGTGGGGGGGGTACACAGAAGCAGAAGGTAGCTGAATCACTTAGCACACTAAATTAAAACAATTTTTTTGCTTCACATCAAGGACAGGTTTGAAAATTGTAGCTTTAAACAGTAAACACAATGAAATTTCTTGGTCAGAGCCCAGTCGGCAAAGAGAGAAAAGGAGAGCCAATCCGCTGAGATTGCCAGGCGGTGCCTGCAACCCGACTGGATGCACTTTCACCATACCTGGAGGCAGATTCGGTCCAGGGTCCTGGTCTCGGTCGGTGGCTGGAGTGGAGCCGGCTGACCACTGGGAGCTGTAGCAGCCCTGATCAGAGGGCAAGCAGCTGGAGGCAGATTCGGTCCGGGGTTCTGGTCTCGGTCGGTGGCTGGAGTTGAGCCGGCCGACCATGTGGAGCTGTAGCAGCCCTGATCAGAGGGCAAGCAGCTGGAGGCAGATTCGGTCCGGGGTCCTGGTCTTAGTCGGTGGCTGGAGTGGAGCCGGACGACCGCTGGGAGCTGTAGCAGCCCTGATCAGAGGGCAAGCATCTGTCTCTGATGGCCCAGCGGGGTTTCCCTTTTAGCAAGATTTTTAGAGAAGCCACCTGTAATTTAGCACACACTTTCATAACCCATTACAGGCTTGACTTGCTGGATTGCAGTTATACGCCATTGGAACCAGTTACAGTTAATTCCCAGCATAATATGAAAAATATTGTCTACCAAGTTGTCTACCAAGTTGATTTCTACACTTTAAATAAAAAAATTCATTCATTTGTGTCTAAGCAGTTCATTCAGGAGAACAGAGAGATTTTGGGTATCCAGCTCAATACAGTATGTGCAGTATGGAGTTGTTGAAGCTGCACCCCTAGCCACCCATCTATTTACTATCAATGATATGAGCCAGTTGCCCCAGTATGCTCCTCATGGCCTTGTGGATTGTGCTCCCAACAGATGGAGTAAGACAAGTATGGATCCCATATGTGATGGTACCCGCAATATGCCCATCGCAATATGGTTTGGATGCTCAGGATATAGAAACATAGACAATGATGGCAGAAAAAGACTGAGCGTCCATATAGTCTGCCCAAGGGTCCCTATAGACCCCGCGAACTAATGTTAACCCTCCCCATAATTGTCCTATTCCATATGCCAGAGTACCCATGACAGTTTTCAATTCCTCCAACATTGGAACCTGAGAGGGTCTCCATTTCATTTAAATAAGCCTCTTAGCTTCTATGCAAGCAGCCACAATCCTGTTCCCTGACCCAAGTGAGTTGTATTTTATGTGTCACTATGGAATAAGTGAGATGTGAACCTTGGTACACCTTGAAATGTGCACCTCAACTGCACTACTGTCTTTTTTTTCCACAGAGCTTTTTGTTTTATTTGAAGCTGGCCTGACATCAGCCCCAGCCTAGCCCTGGTTGGTGCATACCTCCCTCAGGACTTACCGGCATGAGTCCCCCATGAATTGTTCTCTTTGGTAGGGCCAGGAATGTGAGGTCCATCATCCCTCCATCTGGTACACAAATCTAGCTATCTAGCTTTACCTGGCATAGGTAGCAGGACTATAGATTCAGTAATGATGTTATTTATGTTTGGGGTGTGGGTAAGTAATCCATCCCCCAGTTCATCGAATGGTTGAATCTGAATAATTTAAACATTAGGTGCCCTTTCCACAGTAATAAAAACAGAGTGGAATTTCTGGATGTATGTCCAGAGAAAGGAAACAGTGATGTGATTGAGTTAGAACTCTACAAAAACCCTATTTCAGATAATACTTTGTTAAGGGCTGAAAGTGCCCACTCCAGATCTCTGGCAGAGGTAGACAGCATCACGTCTGGCTAATTTCTGTGAATGTGCAGTAACTGCATTGTCTTAGAAAAATATGACCTAGAGGCGGGTGTGCTGTCTTCTAGATTCAGGGACAGTGATTACTCCAAAGAGGTGATTGATAGGACATACATGAAAGCCAAAAGTAAGAATATGGAACAGCTTTTTGTTCCAAAATCATCTTTAAGAACAAATAACACGAACCGAATCACCTTTTTTTGCACTTCAGCTTTGAGCAAAAAAGGTTAAGAGTAGAGATGCACGGATATCTCTTTTACGCTAGATATGGGATCCGTATATCCTGCATCTACTATCCGACCGGATCGGTTCAACATCGGAGTCGGATAGTACTTAGTGTGGCGTTATAAAAATTATGCTCTTAGGGTGGAAACCCACCAAATATGCTCGCAACCTCCCCTTTGCCTTTATCAGATCACCCAGCTCTCTACGTGATATCCAAGCTAGCCAGGTAAGGAGGTCTCTGTCAGAAGATGCACCTATTAATCTGCTCTGGATGTGGTGGATCAGATTAAGGCGATCAGCAGCATCCAGATGGTGATGGACTGGAGGGTGAATCGCTAGTGGGAGAGTTGCACACTGCTGGCATGGCGGCGGTTACAAAGTGGTATTGGCGGGACTCGAGTTGGGAGTCGCTGAGTTGGGGCTAATGTGGGAGAAGAGGTCAGCTCAGCTCAGGTCACAACTGCAAGGGATTTTCAGTGGATTTCTGCAGCTGTCAGTACAAACAATAAAAAATAAGTGAGAAAAAGTAGAGGAGAAGTCTCAGAAATGTTCCTGGTCCAAGGGCATGCTTCATTTTAATTCTAAGTGTACTGTACATATTATTGCTATTTGAAACATAGAACCTGAGCTGATTTAGTCTGTGTTAATATGTGAGTTTCTTATTTATTCAAAGAGGCACCATCACCTCTTCTACTTATACCCTTAATATTACTTCAAGCGACGGTGCAGTAAGTTTTGTCAAAAGTAATTTTACCTTGCTGGGATCCAATTTCTAGCTCATTCTGGCTGGCCAACTTATCACTGTCAGAAGTGGTTGGCCACTTGGCAGGGCTGACTTCTATACCATAATACTGTAACTCTATTAGGGGTGCTAGTGTTGTGCCAAAATCTATTGTCAAAGTAGCTGCTTTGCTAGGAAGCGCTGCACGCACGTCGTACGCTCAGTGGTGTAAAAATGGGACTTACAAATTTTTTATATTTTGGCTGTATAGTTCCAGCTGGGTGAATATATATGTAAGAATACTATCTTGCCCATATTTAGGTTCAGAATTAATTTCAGTAAGGAACATGATGTAAAGACACTACTTATGCAGTCCACAAACATCTTGTTTAAAAATGCTTACTTCCAGAAAAATACCTGTGTCACTAGTTTGAGTTCTGACATGGCCACTTACTACCTTGATTGCGGAGTAGATTTTAAACATTTCTTATTACTGTAAGCTTCTATATATAATACACTGAGGGCCAGATATTTAAAACTTTGCCCCGGGGCAAAATTAGCACTGCCCGGCGGACAAACTTAGACCGGAGCACAGAGCAAGCTATATTCAAAAGGAATAGCCCAGGAGCAAACAGCTTCAATATAGCATGGTAATGAGGCCATGCAAACTGGCTGGGAGTGCAGGGCAAACATAGCCCTGGAATAAGACAGCACTGAATAAAGCAACCAGGAAGTGCAACCCACAACAACAACACAGTACACAGCAACGTGAGGGCAGGTACAGGCAAACTACGTGGCTAATGTGTGCCAGCAAATGCATGGACTTCAGTACAGCTGCAGGAAGCAGCAGATGTGAAAGAACAGGATCAAAACTGTATAATAGTCCCTGTCTGTTAGCACCCGCACTAACACATTAGCACGGCATTAGCGCGGAGCTAAGCAGCTAGCCCGGAGCAAACACGTTTGCCTGGAGCTAAAATGTGCCATATTCAAAAGTGCCATGCAAATGAGCCTACTTAGGTAGTCTCTGGGCAAACAACCGGATTAGTATCTCATTATACCCTGATCTGTATGCAGTTTGCCCAGCGTTACTGCAGGGTCCCACAGAGCCACCTGTAGGTCAGTCTGGAAGTACAGGGGCTGACCAGGTCCAACCGCAGCTCCACCTGTAGGTCAGTCTGGCAGCGCACGATGATAGCTGCAGGCTACATGTAAACAGTACAGCATAGCATAGCATATTGTACCCCAGGGGACAAGACAGCATAGGCACAGGTGGTGGTGGTGCTGCATGCAACTGTCACACTGTAGGACATGCTACAGTGCACAGCAGAAACTACAGTAGCAAGGGGGCCAGTAGTGTGTGGACACAGCAGTACCTATGGTGTATAGGGCAGTGATGATGACTGCACTATACACAGTGAGAGGCCCAACCTGCGGATGTTTACTGATACTGGACATTACTGTTACTCTGTTGTGTGACCCACAGATGCTGCACCTGTGGCATGGAGGCTCGTAGTGACATGTACATTTCTGGCTTTGTGTGCTATGGCAGTTGTACAGCTGTGAGGTATGTGGCCAGAGGGGAGCATATATTATCCAAAAGGCACACTGGTGTTGGGGTATTCCCAATACTGGCCCATGTAAACTGCATGATGTGTCCCAGCCTTGTGGCCACACCTGGTCTGTAGCACAGCCTCGCCACCCATACATGCTCGCCTCAACATCCTCCATGCCCACAGTGCTGCATGTGTGTGCTGGCATCTGTTGGTGTCCATGGAAGTGCGGTCCGCAGGTGTGTGCTGTATGGCCACACTGCCATGCTGTCCACTGGTGGCAGGGTCACCACTTACTGCCTGGCATGGCTGGGACAGGTGGCAGATGATGGCATCATTGTGATGCCATCAGTTAGCAGCATGCTTCCTCTATGTTTGGCTTTATCTATGTGTCATATTTATTTGTTAGGGTCGCGAAAAACCCGTGCTAAACCCGCGCAAACACCACGCAAAGCCATAGTGTCACGCAAAGCTCATTGCTCAGGATTAAGACAAGCTTTTCCTAGGCGGTAATGTGCACTGCGCTAAGTGTCGCGCTAAGTCATGCAAAACCACTTAGCATGGCGCTAGTCGCTGAATATAGCATTGTGCCTGTATTCATAGAAACATAGAACATAGAATTTGACGACAGATAAGGACCACTTGGCCCACCCAGTCTGCCCATTTCCCTACCTACTGGATAAGCTGCAGATCCTAGTTAACCAGCAGCCTACTTCTTCCTACCCCCACCTCCTAGAATTGCCTTATGACTGTCCCATGCATGCTTGAATTCCACCACTGATTTTGACTCCACAACCTCCTCCGGAAGGCCGCTCCATGCATCCACAACCCTATCTGTGAAAAAATACTTCCTTAAATTACCTCTGAGCCGCCTCTATCTTCAAATTGTGCCCTCTTGTTCTTGTACACCTCTTTTTTTGAAAGATGCTACCCTCTTGGACTTTGTTGATTCCCTTGAGGTACTTGAACGTTTCTGTCATGTCCCCCTCTCCTCCTTTCCTTGAGGCTATACATATTAGCTCCTTTCGCCTCTCTTCATATGTCTTCCGGTGCAGACCTCCACCATTTTAGTTGCCCTTCCTGGACAGCTTCCATCCTGTCTATGTCTTTGCGAGACTGGGTCTCCAGAACTGCACACAGTACTCCAGATGGGGTCTCACCAGCTGTCTTTACAGAGGGATAATAACTTCCTGTTTTCTACTTGTGATGCCTCTCCCTATGCATCCCAGTATCCCTCCAGCCCTCCTTGCTGCTCTCTCACATTGCTTGCCCACCTTTAGGTCATCTGATATGACTACCCCCAGGTCCCTTTCCATTTTTGTTGTTGTTAGTATCTCACCCCCCATTGTGTACTCACCCCCCATTGTGTACTCTTCCCCTGGGTTTTTGTTTCCCAGGTGCATTACCTTGCACTTCTTAGCTCTGAATGTAAGCTGCCATATATTTGACCATTCCTCTAACCTTGCCAAGTCCCTTCTCATCCTTTCCACCCCACCATGTGCATCAACTCTGTTGCAGATCTTTGTGTCATCTGCAAAGAGACATACTTTTCCTTCCAGTCCTTCTGCAATGTTGCTTATAAAGACATTGAAGAGGACCGGTCCTAATACTGAACCCTGCGGTACCCCGCTAGTAACCCTCCTTTCTTCTGAGTGGACTCCATTTACTATTACTCTCTGTGTCCTATTCTCCAGCCAATTCTTTACCCAGGCTGTCATCTTGGGACCCACTCCCAGGCTGGCTAACTTGTATATTAATCTTTTGTGTGGGACTGTGTCAAATGCCTTGCTAAAGTCTAGGTAGGCCATGTCCACAGCCCCTTCCTGATCTACTACTTTGGTCACCCAGTCAAAGAAATCTATCAGATCTGTCTGGCATGACCTCCGCTGGAATCCATGCTGCCTAGGGTCCTGTGCCCTCTGGCCTCTAGATACTCAACAATTATTTCCTTCAGAAGTGATTCCATTATTTTCCCTATCACTGAGGTTAAACTAACAGGTCTATAGTTTCCTGCTTCTGCCTTGCTCCCACTTTTGTGAAGGGAATCACATCTGCCCCTCCTCCAGTCCTCGGGTACCACCCCATCCACCCATGATTTGTTAAAAGGGTAGTCAGTGGTGTCACTAGTTCTACCCTTAGTTTTTAGAATTCTGGATGAATCCCATCAGGCCCCATTGCTTTGTCCACCTTCAGTTTTAAGAGTCCTTTCAGAACCCTTTCTTCTGTAAATGGGCTGGTATCAACTTCTGTATCCAGAGTGTTTCTACTGTTTGTTTTATGTACCCTCCTCTTCATTTGTAAATACTGAGCAAAAATTTGTTTAGTATCTCTGTCTTTCACAGTCTCCTCTGCCCACCCTCCCTCCTCTTTATTAAGCCTCACTATCCCTCCCTTGGTCTTCCTTCACTCCTGATGTACCTATAAAAGGTTTTATCCCCCTTCTTAACTGAGTTGGCTATCTTTTCCTCGGTTTGGGCCTTTGCTGTTCTGACTGCCTTCCCAGCCTCCTTTTGCTTTAACTGATACAGTTCTCTGTCCTGCTCCTTCTGCGATTCCTTGTACTTCCTGAATGCTTTCTTTTTCTCTTGAACCTTCACTGCCACTTCCTTTGAGAACCATAGTGGTTTCTTACATCGCTTCGTTTGTTTATTTGCTTCACACAAAGGCTCGTTACCTCTGTGATGGCAGTTTTTATTATTCCCCATTGTTCTTCCACCCCTCCTTCCTGCCCATTTGCTAGTGCATTCCTTAGGCACTCACCCATTTTGGCAAAGTCAGCCCTCCTAAAGTCCAGTACTTTTGTCTTTGTATGGCTTGACTCTGTTGCTGTGTTTATTGTGAACCATACTGTTCGATGGTCGCTAGTTCCCAGATGGCTACCCACTTCTACATCTGTGATCCTCTCTCCATCTCCATTTGAGAGAATCAAGTCTAATATTGCTCCCTCTCGAGTGGGCTCCAGTACTAGTTGTCTAAGGCATGCCCCCTGTAGGTCATCTAGAATAACTCCACTCTTCGAAGTGGCAGCTGCAACTGCACTCCAGTTAACATCTGGCATATTCAGATCACCCATCAGCAATATCTCCCCTTTTTCTGCCATTCTAAGTATACTTTCTATCATTTCCTTGTCCATTTCCTTCCCCTGAGAAGGGGGTCTGTATACAACCCCTGTGTGGATTGTAGTGCAATTTCCTGTCTCCAAATTTACCCATAGTGCTTCTTCTCCTCCCTGTTTACCCTTTTGTTCTGTTGCTTTTATTCCTTCCCTTATGTAAAGAGTAAGTATGTAAGGATGTAGGTATATATTCATGTCAGTTTGCCCTTGCATACATTATAATTTTGCCCGTGCTAATGCAGTATGCCCGCTATTTGGCCTTTTGAGTATAGCAGACCCATCTAATCCTGTCAAAACCTGTGAAACAGTTTTGCCCGTGCAAAGTTTTGAATATCTGGCCCCGTATCTGAAATATTTCTTCTTCCTAATCTGCTTTTTATGTATAACCAAACAGCTGATTTATTCTGTATTATTATGCTCTAGCCATGTTTAGCAGCACTAGCGCCCGACTACTAACTGCGGTTCTTGTTCTCTCACTGATTGTTTTTTACTGAGCGATGATTTTAAATAATCAACCCGATCCAACCTGATTAAAATTTAAAAACAGATAGGGTCGGATAGGGGTAAAAGTCTGATATCTGACCGGATTGGATCTCCAGGTCGGATATCCGTGCATCACTAGTTAAGAGAGATAATATACAACAGATGAGAAATGTTAACTTCTGACTCAGAATTGGCTATGGTGTTGGGACCCAAACCCAGAATGTATTACTGTAGGGGGGAGAAATTTTTCTGACATGGTGACTCACAGTCACTATGCTGAAAAGATCATCCAGGCTCCCCTTCCAAAAACATTCCAAAAATGTCATAACTGCAATATTTGCAGGTTTGCAGTCCAAGGTCCCAATTGTGTCCATCCAGCTACAAGGGAGGTGTTCACCCTCAACCATTATGTGAACTGCAGGATGACACACATTTTTTATGTGGTGTGGTTTGATTGTAAAATGTATGCAGGGAGGACGCAGCAACTGATGTCAAATACAGGGTCATGTTAGAGCCATATATAAAATGGGCAAAGAAATCCCTGTGTGTCTTGATTGGCTGAGACTTGGTTCTTGCCATTGCAGTAAGAGAGTACCACAACTGTCTAAAAAAGTCCCTGCCAACCAGGGCAACTCACAGAATTCATAAGCCACCTATTTCCTAGTTTCCATCACAAACATGACTGTAGCCTTTACTCATATATAAAAAACTTTGACTAGGCCCTACAAATAAAAGTCCATTAAATTAAGTAAAGTAAGTATATAATTTAATGTTATTTATACTCACGAGCTCCCTTACACACATTTACAAATTTAGAAAAATCAAGTACTATTCAGAGTTTCCATTGCTGGTGTTTCTTTGATGACCATGAAAAATTCCCCTCCTATCCCTACCACTTCTTCAGAGAACTCTCTGTTCCTTACCTGGCAACAGATAAAACTGAGGTTCTAGTTCCACTTCAGGCCTGTGAGTGTGTCTTTGTTTGTATGCCAGTTGAGCTCTGAAGAATGTAGAATTCATGTATTCCATGTTACTGTTCTGTGTGTGTATGGGAGGGGGGCATTCTACTGCTGGAATAATGCAGAGCTTTGAATTCTTCTATTCCATGGTAAACAATCACACAATGGCCCGGATATTCAAACTGCGCCATTCTGAGGCGCAAGCCCTTGCGCTGCTCAAAATAGTTGCGCAGGGGTGTGGCCGAGGCGATATTCAAAGGAGTTGCGCTATTGAGCAACTCCTTTGGGCATCATCACCCAACCACAACCACATGTGCATGGCGCCAGTGGAACTTGCGCCACGCAAGTTGTCAGATTGAGCATTAAACTTGCGGTAGGCGCCAAGTACCATTGCGCCATCGCCAAATTTCCGATATTCAAAGGTGACATGCAAATGGGGCCATAATTCATGCACAAAGGCGCGGGGGGCCATTTGCATCTGATTATGGCTCCATTTGCATGCCATTAGCATGTAGGTGTGCGATCGAGGACTGCGCCTGGCGCCTGCCAGGCAGCGGCGTTGAGGGACCGATGCACCCTGCAGCCCACGATACGTGAACGGTGGCGTAATACACTCCCCAATCTCCGATGCCCTATTGCGGGCAGTATGTATGACACTCCCCCACAATCTCGATACCCGATCGCAGGCAGTATGTAATACACTCCCCCCACAATCTCCGATGCCCGATCGCGGCAGTATGTATGATACACTCCCCCACCCACAATCTCCCGATGCCCAATCGCGGGCAGAATGTGAAACAACCCCAGTGCCCGATCGTGGGCATAATGTAAAAAGCCCCCAACCGAATATCTGTCTGGTGGTCAGTGGACCGTAATGCCTGATCCGGGCAGAATGTCAAGTTACAACCCCCAAACATCTCCCTGGTGTCTAGTGTCCCCCCCCCCACACAAATTGGACTGTCACGCACGGTATGGGCTGCATGCCCATTGGCTCTAGCTCTGCACCAATGGGCGGCATCCCTACCGACAGTCAGTCGGTGGGGGCGGGCGGCAGGCGGTGGATGCTGCCGCCAGCCAGCTGCCGGGGAGCGGGTGGAGGGGCTTCGTGGGTGGGTGTGGTGGGGGACACTAGACACCAGGGAGATGTTTGGGGGTTGTAATTTGACATTCTGCCCGCAATCGGGCATTACGGTCCACTGGACCACCAGGAGATATTCAGGTTGGGGGGTTTTTACATTCTGCCCACGATCGGGCACTGGGAAGGTTGACACGCCTGCCCGCGACCGGGCATCGGAGATTGTGGGGGAGGTATTCATACATACTGCCTGCGATCGGGCTGGTGGGGGGGCACAGGGACTGAGTTGGGGGCCAGCCACGGGTGGCAGCTGCTGTATTGCACCCTGCAATACAGCAGCTCACCTGTGGGTGGCCCTTAACTTGATCCTTTTTTTTTTGGCTCAAAGTTGTGCAGGCGCAGGTTGGGGGTTGCGCATGCACAACTCTGCACAACCCGACTGAATATTGGGTTGCGCAGTTTATGCATGGTTCCTCCCCCTCCTGTTGAGCATGCATTCATTTGCATTGCGCTGTTGCTCAACCTGTTTTCAGTGGCGCAACTGCCTCCTGCTGAATATCGCAGAATGGCGCAATGTAGGACTTGCGCATGGCGCAACCCTTTTGAATATCTGGGCCAATGTATTGAGTGTGAAGAAAGACAGATGACTGACAGATGAAAAACATCTGTGGAAGGACTATTTTACATTATTTAGCAACATTTTGGTATATTGTTTTGTGACTTTGAAAACTTTTAGAATATTCTTTTTTTCAAAGTTGCCTATGGGCCCAATTTATATAAGCAATCAGACATGGCTGGGTGTTGGTAGTACTGAGATACTGCTCACCGAAAGCGACCTAACCAAAGCCTCTGGGTAATGTGGTATCTCAGCATACCAGCACCCAGCCATGTCTTATTGCTTACATATTCAGGAAATACTGAACAGCATTTTAAAAATCTCTATGACTAAAATCCCAACAAATTCAGATCTCTTGAGCATGTATAGAAATTGGAGAGGGGTGGAAATTGCATAAAGTGGGAGAAAATAGAGTCATCCTGGAAAGAGACTGTTTTCTGTGTTCCCTGAGGGGCTAAATTAAATATTTGATTTGAGATCATATTTATAAGATGGTCTTCTAAACTCTCCAGGGTTATTATTGGATTATAGATCCAAACATTTATTTTCTTGTGGATTATCAATGATAATTTTTATTGAAAAACAGCTGTTACTGATAGGGTTGCACCTTCATTCTCATTAATGTTCACCATTACTTTATATGGTCTATTATGCGGGGCTGTTACACATTGTTTTGCTGAATTATTAGGTGGTGGGTATCTTTGCACCCCTTATATGAGTGTTCTATATATTTAAGGTCTATGTTGGTGACTATACTATTTAAAAATATTTAAAGTGTTCAATTTTTTCTATGGTTTTACATTCAATCACCCATAATTTTAATATATAATCAGTGAGATTTCTCTTTTTTCTACATAGACCACCCTGAAGTGGGGTTGTTACTTGGCACTCCCCTCTAAATTTTAGCTCTGAGTGGCAACATTTGGCAGTGAAATGTGATTTGGTGGGCGCCTGGTTTTTGACAACTTCTTCCTGCAGTTGTTTGTCAGGAAAAAATGTAAATGGGTTATAATTAATACAATGTGTAACCCCCCTCCTTTGTCCTCATATTGTGGCTAGGGGTCCTGGTGTTATAGCGGGGTGGGGGGGAGGACAGATCTGAAATCTCCCTGGCATTCTTCACATAAATGGAAACAGAAAGGCCTTTCCTGATGGTTGCTTTTAAACACAAGGCCTGTTTTTCCCCTCGGGCTGAATCTCTGAGCCGGTAGCATCCCGCTGATCCTGACTCGAGGACAAGGGACTAGAACTTTAGTCAAAAGGCAAAAATGAAAGTTGTGCAGAAGATTAAGTCACTAACTACAGAACATGATTAGAATCACAGAAAACAATATCCTTTATTTTGGACGTGAAATGATTGTGTCCAAAAGAATAAATTAAATGGAGGAGCTCCATGGGGCTGAGAGTTTTAGCATGAGCACACACGGCATTCACAGACCATAAGAAATAGCCACAGCTACCAAGATTTTAAAGGCCTAAAGAACAGAGCACTCTGGCTTCACACTGAACCTCTCTTGAGCAGAGATGTATTTTGCTTGACTTCTTAAGCTGCATTTTACATGGTATATCCTTTATACCTTCACTTAGGAGATGCCTTACTCCTTTCTGCCAACCAGGCCTACTACAGAACTCTGGGGCAATGCAGCCTAAAGCCTCCATGGCTGATCCCAGTCCAGTTACCCTACATCCACTGAGCCAAATGGTGCCAAAATTACTCTGAGCCCATCCAAGGCTGAACCAGAGCCTGAAGCAACAACTCCCTCCTTACACAATTTCTGGTTCCCAGAGCCATGTCCCTTAACGAGTCTGATAGGCCTGCTGCAGACATGGGCACGATAGGCCCCAAGGCAAATCCCAGGATGCAACTCCCCTTCCTGGCCTTACCTTCCCAGCAGTGTGCCACACAGGAAAGGCCCACCGGAGCTGCCACTTTCAGTGGATCCTGCTGCGGTCCTGCCACTACCCCAACAGCCGCACTGCCTGGATACCACATCCATGGTTCTGGTTACCTGGACCACTGTGCCTCCAAACAGGTTTTAACCCTTCTCACATCCTTCCTCCTCCTGTAGCATCTGGTGGAAATATCCCCCAGCTCCCATGGCTGCCAAGCTCCTAACAGCCCTCCTTTGGATACCTCATCACATTACACAGACACTGACAGCCGACTTCTTTTGGGCTGGAGGGTAATGCCCCCTCCCACCCCCAGCCACCTTTCCCTCCTCTATACCCCCCTGTCTCCCAATCTCTCTACTGCCCGGGGAAAAATGCATGGCTTAAATACTAGCAAGCACTGCCCCCTGGTGGCAGTAAGGGGTATCACCATCTAGCTAACTAAGAAACAGCGGTCCTACCAGAAGGGGAGGACCTAACCTAAGCCAGAGTAATAAGCCCATGCCGCAAAGGGGGGGCTTACACGTGAGCCAACTCAAACAATGTCTTAGTTAATTGAAATTGTACCTCACCATCAGAACACTATGATGAATCTGAACGAGTCAGGAATTTTTGATACAATTTGCGGATTTTTTAATAAGAGATTTTTTTTTTACTTTAATTAGTTAATTTATTTAATTAAATTTTGGTAACTAGGTAAGCACATTGAGACAATGACAGTCCCTTTTTCGGGGGTGACCCAGAATTAGTTACAAGTACCTAGAGTACCTAGATCATTTAGTTTTGTGGCCCCGACCCTGTGGAATTCTCTACCTCGTCAGGTGCGAAATAGTCCAACTGTCCTGAGTTTTAAAGGAGCCTTGAAGACCCACCTTTTTAGTATAGCTTTTAATGATTTATAATAGTTTTAAATTTTGTTTATTTATTGTTTTATGAAATTGTACAGGCGCTTTGGTTTGAGAAAAGCGCCTTTTAAAAATAAAGTTTTGATTGATTGATTGACTGATAGAAGCAAAAAGAAATACACAGAGTTCAAATTACAAACAATCAATAACAGACAAACTTTCAATTTATTATTGCTTTTCACTTGCATATTTATGAAATACACATAGGGCCCAAAGTTCAAAACCTTGCCCAGGTTTAGGGCCGGGTTTGCACGAGTCAGCTATATTCAAAAGGTCAAATAGCACGTGCAAACTGCATTAGCACCAGGCAAAATGATAATGTATGCAAGCGTCAAACTGAGGGGGCGTGTCAGCACAATGCTATATTCAGCAAATAGCACCGCGGAAAGTACTTTTGCACGACGTAGCGCAACACATTGCGCGGTGCAAATTACCACCCGGGAAAAGGTTGTCAACTCTGGGCAAACCAGCTTTACACGACTTTGTGGCTTTGCACGATGTTTACATGGCTTTGCATGACCCTAACCAATAAGTATGACACATAGCAATAAGCCAGACATAGAACAAACATGCTGCACGCTGATGGGATCACTATGATGCCATCATCTGCCACCAGTCCCGGCCATGCCAGGCAGTAAGTGGTGACCCGGCCCCCGGTGGACAGCATGGCAGTGTGACCATACAACACACCCCTGCAGACCTCCCTTCTATGGACACCAACAGATGCCAGCACACACATGCAGCACTGGGGGCATGGGGGTGTACAGGTGACCAGTCTGCACCATATATCGGGTGCTGCCACATGGCTGGGACAAGTCATGCAGTGAAAATGGTCCAGTGTAGGGAATACCCAACACCTGTGTGCCTGTCCGATGGTAAGGGCCCCCCCCCAGCCACATACTGCACAGCTGTACAGGCACCACAGCACACATACCCAGCTACAGGGGTGTAGCCAGGAATATTAAACATGTCCTCAATAGAGCTGCACTGTTTCCCCCTCATCATGTAAACATAATCCAAAATATGTGCTGCCACACAGCACCAATAATAACCCCCCCCTCCCATTTGCCATGTCTGAGTTCCACTAATCGGTGCCTTCCTGTAATCCTCATTCCTTTGTTTTTCTGCCTGCCTGGTATATTGTTCATGTTTGGGTATTTGGCTGGTGGCATCAGTGCCACATAGTGAACAATAAAGGCAGAAGGGCTCAGCGCAACACGGATAGTCCCTGCTTAGCATTGTTTGTTGCCTCTGCCTGATGTCTGTACTGTACTCTGCTGAATACAGTGCATATGCCTGCTGATACCCCTGACCAGCAATGTATATGTCATTGTGGACATCCCATGCCAGTAGTGCAGCATCTGTGAGCTGCACAACAGCAGTACAGTATTGTCCACTGTCAGTACACACCTGCAAGATGGGGCTGTCACTGTGTACAGTGCTGCAGTCAATGCTGCCCACCACACCATAGGCAGTGCGGTGTCCCACATCCCACTGGTCCCCATGTCACTGTACTGTCTGCTGTGCACTGTATAGCAGGACCTACAGTTGAACTATTGCATCTACCACCACCAGTACAAAAAAAAAAGATTATGATATTCGCCAAACCCCATAACAAACACAAATCAACTCAATTGTCCACCATCAATAGCCACAGTACACCACTCAAACAGGTCAATAACTTCAAATATCTGGGCATAGTCCTGGACAGCTCCCTATCCTACCATGAACACATAAACCTGGTCTGTCCAGAATTGGACTCCTTTACAGACATAGGTACTGCCTGACTCCTGATGCCCTCTCCTGGCCCTAACAAATACTGTCCTTTCAATAATAGATTATGGGGGCTAGTTATCTATGGGTCTGCAACAGACACTGCCCTTAGTAGAATCAAAATAGCCCTTAATAAAGCTTGCTGACGGTTGCTGGTGCAGTCAGGCATATGCATACCTGAGAGCTGTATGACTGTTCCAATTGGCTGAACCTCAAGAGCAGGATCTCATACCAGTCCTGCCTGATGGCAAAAATAATTACTCTTGGGCTCTCCCCTCCCTCACACACCTCCTCGTACATGCCTCAAACCCTCAGAGCATGAGGAGCACCACTAAGGTTTCCTATTAAGTTCCTTTCTGCCAGACAGGTCAAGGGCAGCAGGCATTCATGTTCAGGACACCTACCTGGGTAAATGGCCTACCCACCCACATTCTGTCTGAACACAAGATAGGCCCTTTCAAACTCAAAGTCAGGCAGCACTTCCTCGCACTAAGTAGCTGTGATTGCTCATAGTACTCTGTCAAGTCAGTTTGCCTAATTGCCCACAAGCACCACTTCCGCCCTGCCTCCACCCTTTCCTCTCTTCACCCACCTCTCCACCGTCTCCCTTGCTACTCCCCGTTTTCTCCATTAATTTCTCTTCCTACCCCCCCACCCAGCCTTTTCTACTCCTCCTAATATCTCCTACTCCAACACCACTCAGTTTTCCACCCCCTTACCATAAGTTAATTTATGTGACAAAGACATTATTGTCTGTCTTGGCTCTATCTCTCTGCACTGGCGTACTTGTTGCTAGCTCTGGCCACCACCCTAGTTACTTCCTACATAGTCTGCTTCTGATGCACATGCATTCAGAGCTTGACACTATTGACAATGTCACCTTACTGACAGCACCCACTACCTACCCAACTGCTTTTAGTGCTCCTGCAACTTATCTGTAGGAGCCATTGTTGTAACTGACTCTGTAACATACTTAGAAACTGTTAGTGTTAACTCTAACGATGTATATATGTGACTCTGTACTCTCTGTATCACCTGACTTGAATTGTTGTATGATGTTTTATGAATAATTGTATGATGTTGTATATATCCGTTTGTCCCTGTACACTCTTGACATAGAACTTTCATAAAGGAGTCTCTGGCTTGAAGGTACTGTAAATCTGAGACTTAAATAAAATAAAAAAAGAAACAAGAAAACGTGCTGCAAGTCATATTAAAAGGAGTGCTCCTTTTATTATTTCAGATACAAAACAAGCATTTGTCACTGTCGAATGTTTGCTTGCTGGTATTAGCAATGGAAATGCAGGAGTGAGACAGATGCAGAATAGAAATGGCAGTGAGGTATTGAACTTCACATCAACCCCACCTCCATTCTCTAGAGATGGACAGGCATTGGGGTAAGTGTTTGGGTCCATGACAGTCATGCCATGTCACCTCACCCTATTCTGCAGACACCAACACATGTTGAGGTGTGCCTTGGGGTGTTTGGCTTTACAGTCACCCCATTCCATAAGGACATACGCTGAAATGGGTGCAGCATAGGACAATGGGGTGAAGTCTGGGGCTAAAGAGTCCAAGGTACACCTCGATGCCTGTCAGTGGCTGGGGGTTGGATGGCATGAGCAGCACAATCAGCAATGCAAAGGAGCACCCCGATGCCTGTCAGTCTGTACAGGGTGGGATGTTATGGTTAGAAACCCTAACGCCCCTGGTGTTTGTTGGTATTTGCACTACAAATTTTCAACATGGCCTTTTTTTGACCCCATCTCACGAAAGCATTTGGGATCTCTTCTCATGAAGAGTGGCAGTGTGATTTTGGCAATGTGTCCAGAACTTTGAGTTCAACAGCGATTGTGCCATTCTGCACCACATGTACAAAAACACAGATCGGGCAGGATGTAAAGAATGACAGCTGTATCATCCATAGGGAGGTGTGAAGGGATAGCAATGTTGAAAATCTGTAGTGGGAATATTAAAAATGCTCGCATTTCTGAGCATACGTGGAAACTGCGCAATGCATGTGCCTAACACAGTCATTTTATGGACACTCAGCACCAAATTTTCAACACAGGCATTTTAGGACCTCAGCTCATGAACAGCGTCACTGTGATTTTCTTAATGTGTCCCGAACACTGATTTCCCACAGCGACTGTGTTATTCTGCGCCGGAAGTGCAAAAACATATTTCGGCTAGGATGTGAAAAATGAGAGCTGTACTGTTCGGTTCATAATTCTCAGAATGCTGATTGTTGCTTCCATCAGTTTTGGCACCAGTTATGTAACACTATGGATGATTAATACAAATTCGGGTGATATGAATTTTCAGAAAATGCTAAAAGCATGTTCTGCTACAATGAAATAAGTTACCAGATAGTATTAAGCTCAACATTAGCTGTTAGGAAATTAGCCATTTATAGTGAGATTAATATAAAAGTTTAAAAATTAATTTTGAAAATAAGTTTAATCCCATAATAGTTTCAACATTTACTGTTTAAATGGTTTAATTGTCTTATCAGCTAGCTTTCTCATACTTTTTCACCTTTTTTCTTTTGCAAACATTTTTTGTGTATTTTTTAAAACTTGTGATAAATGTTGTTTTTGTATTTGAAAATAGTTGAGTAACTGTGATAAAAGGTAAATGGATGCTTAAATGTTAAAATACTATAAAACATAAAAAATTTAATGAAAAAATGAATTTCAAGATTTAAGGTTTGAGACCCACAAGAGTCACTGAAAGTAAAGAAATGTTCTGCCAGTTAACCAATAGGGGCAGTCGATGTCTGGCAATAGTGGCTATAAAAGAAAGTGTCTCAAAGCACTATCCATCCCCTGAAGAAGACCACACACGTGGTCGAAGCGCTGGGACTTGGTGCGTAATTGTTGTTAGATGCACTATTAAATTGGTTGTGGATTTAAGTCAAAGGAGAAGCACTTTTGTGAATCTAGGCACCTTGAAAATAAAAAAAACCTTCATGTTCATTTGGAAAAGAGGTTGGTGTTTTATTTAGTATTCACTGTGCATGACGAGTGCAGAGCTTTCTTGGATTTGGTGTTCTGTCGTTTGGGGCTAGCAACCCCCTGCTCTGCACCAAGGTTTCATTGCGCACACATCTGTGGAGGATTGGACTACACCCCGATGCCTATCAGTCTGTACAGGGTGGGACATTATAGTTATAAACCCTAATGCCCCAGGCATTTGTTGGTATTTGCACTACAAATTTTCAACATGGCCTTTTTTTCACCCCATCTCATGAAGCATTTGGGACCTCTTCTCATTGAGTTCCAACAGCAACTGTGCCATTCTGCGCCACATGTATAACAACACAGATCAGGCAGGATGTGAAAAGTGACAGCTATACCATCCATAGGGAGGTCTGAAGGGATGGCAATGTTTAAAATATGTAGTGGGAATATTAAAAATGTTCGCACTTCCGGGCATATGTGGAAACTGCGCAACGCATGCGCGTAACACAGTCATTTTATGGACTTTCGTCACCACATTTTCAACATAGGCATTTTGGGATCTCAGCTCATGAACAGTTTCACTGTGATTTTCTTAATGTGTCCTAACACTGATTTCCCACAGCGACTGCGTTATTCTGCGCAGGAAGTGCAAATACACATTTCAACCAGGATGTGAAAAATGACAGCTGTTCTGTTCATAAGAAGGTGTGGAAAAATGACAATGTTGAAAATCTGTAATGGAAATATTACAAATGTGCAAAGTTACGAGCGTGCGTGGAAACTGCGCAACGCACGCTTGTAAAGGTTTTTTTTTTTTTAAATTAAAATGTTATTAGATTTATCAAAACCAACATTATAGGTACATAGTCAAGAACTGTTAACCAGATAACAAATCATTCACATAAGTATCAACAACATCCCCCCCCTTTTAACCCCGAGTGTGCTCTCAAAACCAATATGGTGTCTTAAATTTATAATTAAATAAAAAAAAAAAAAGTAGTCAGAGGAGTATACACATGTTAGGTTAGGTACAAGGCATACAGTTTGCCCCACTTTTTGCCAAAAAGCTTGAGCTTGCCCTGAGTGCTAGCAATTAAGCATTCCATCTGGAAATATAGGGTGAGTTCCTTTAGCCAGTCATTATAGGAAATGGCCAATTGGTCCATCCAATGCTTAAGAATGAGCTTCTTGACCACCACTGATAAAATAGCCATGTGAAATTTTCTTTCCTTGATATTGATATTGGAATAAGAACCTAAAATGCAAATCTCCACCGTAAACAACTCTTCAAGCCCCAGAACGGGATCTAACCTGGTTTGTATCATTTGCCAGAGGGGGGAAATTTTTTCACAGGACCAGAAGATGTGCAGAATATCCCTTCTTCTTTATCACACCTGGAGCAAACAGCCGAGGGAAGACGACCCATTTTGGCTAGTTTTACCAGTCTATAGTACATATTATTAAGAATATGATATTGGGTGAGCCTAATGGTGTCCTGAGTATTATAAATATATAGAGGTCTTTCCATATTTGTGCCCAGTTGAGGGAGTTGTCAGGCAGTAAAGAATCCCAAACCTTGGAATCCATCAAGATATCTGGATGAGAACCAGATAGAAAATACGAGTATATGCAGGAGATATTATGAGGCCCTTTGGCTAATTCGGAAAACCTGGATAACATAGGTTGTATAATTAGAGGCGTAGGCTTTGTTCTGAAAAATTGAGCCAATAAGTGTCTCAATTGAAAAACTTTGGAGATGTGAGACTGGTCTAGTTTAAATTTTCTAAGGATGTCATAAGAGGAACGGAGAGAGTCTGGGTTATAGAAAGCAGTAACCATGGTGTCTTGCAACTGAGGTAGCCATCCTGGAGAGAGAGGGTTTTACCCCCTATCTTGATACTAGGGTTAGAGAATATAGGTGGAGATGGGTCTTTGTAGAGAGGGATCTTCAGAGAGGAGCAGAACTGAGCAAAAATTCTAATGGAAGTACCAATTGCTGATTCTAAGATAAGAACCAACAAGAATTTCAAGGGTGTATAAAAATATGTTAATAGGAAGAAGTTTCTGTTGCTGTATCATTTGCTTCTCTATCTTTAACCAGTGTGGAGAATAGACACCATCAGGTACAGAAATCCTATTGACTACATTTAGAGAAATGGCTGGCCCAGTAATGGAGAAGGATATTTGTGAGGCTTAGCTCACCAGATTCTTTTGGAAGGCACAACTTAAGAAAGGAACATCTGGGAGATAGGTGCAGCCATACGAAATTGGATACAAGAGAGTGGACATGTTGGAAAAAGGAAAGGGAAAGCCATATGTTCAACATATTCAAGGGGTAAAAGATCCTGAGGAGGACATTCATTTTAATAATGCTAATTTGACCCCATAAGGATAGTGGAAGTGATTCCCATCTCTGAAGGTCTTGTTGGATGTTGGTCAATAAATCATCTAGGTTCCATTTCTTGACAATAAAAGGGTCAGTCGACAGCCACATTCCTAAGTACCTCATAAAGTTGGCAGACCATGTCATGTTAAACTGAATAAAAGCTGCCTTGTAAGTGAGGTGATTGAGAGGAAGAATTTCTGACTTACTAAGACTTAATTACAGTTAGAGTTAGTTACTGGCATAACTGGAACAAAAAGATAGGCCTCACCTGGAGATGGTGCGTAGACCTCAGTCCTCCTCTTACTAGATGTCCAGAATCCAAGCACCGAGGTATGTTCAGATCCTCCAAACTGTAGGGCCTGGGAGTGCTAGAGCCTCACTTTTAAAGAAGAGTTAAAATGATTGTGCTATATTAATTCATTCAAAAAAACTGCACAGCAAAATTAAGGAACTATAGAATCATGTAATTCTTGGACAGAAAGTGATTTTCCCCATAAAAAAATAAATTAATGGAGCAGCTCCTTGGGGCTCAGAGATGCAACAGAAGAAAACAGGCAAACCAGGGCTATGGTACCAGCTACAGCCAGCAGATTTATCTGGGTCCAAGACACTTAGACCAACTGGCTCTACCACATATCTTTCCTGAGCAAAGATTTTAGCTCAAAAACACCCTTTTCCATACCAATGATGACCTTGTCCTCCATTGAGGGAGGGCCTTACTCCACCTGGTCGCCAGGCCTAACTGGACCCTGGGACAATGCATCCTAATGCCTCCTGCAGCTGCTTCCAGACTTACTCATACATTCAACCAGAGCCCTTAAAATGGTGACGTTTTCCAGAGATGCTTCTGAGCCTAAACCAGGGTCTGCACCAAGTGAGCCTGCAATGACGGTTCCCTCCTTACCTCACTCCAGTTTCCAGAGCCACGCCACTTAGCAGGTCTGATGGGCCTGCCCCAGTCAAAGGCATGGTAGACCTGAAGGGGAATCCCATGACCCAGCACGGTTTCCAAATTTTAACCTCCAGACAGTGTGCTACACAGGGAAGTCTACCTGGACCTGACACTTCTGAAATAGACCTGCTGTGGCCCTGCTACCACCACAATCACCCTACTGCCTTGACTCCACTCTCAGAATAGAGTACTTGGACCACTTGCCTTTTTAGTAGATGTTCCAGCCTCACTACTCCTTCTAGCCTCCTCCCATGCTATTGCCAAGTCTGGACCCTGAACCCCAATGGCCAGCAAGCTCCAGCATTTCTCCCTCAGAAACCTCCACACGTCACACCAATGCTGCAAGCTGAACCACTGGGGGCCAGAGGGGTTTTAGGCCCCCCGGGCCACACTGCCCATATCATGCCTGCTGTCTCCCCATCTCCACTGCTAAGCCCAAAATCTAGGGCTTATATTCTGGTGAACTCTGCCCCCTGGTAGCAGTAATAGGCATCACCTCCCTAAGCTGACTAAACAGAGGCTGCAGACGAAAATGAAGGAGCTTACACATGCCAGAGCTAGTAAGCTTGCCCAAGAAGGGAGGAGGTCTTACATTTGTATAGTGTTGAGAGTAGTATGACATGTCAGGAGAGTGTTTTTTGGAACAGGTTTCACAGACCTCGAACCTCTGATTCACATTCCTTCCACTTCATGGAATTAGGACTATTTATAGTACATTAAAAATCTTGGTACAATTAAAAAATAATAAAAAAATCACAAATTGCAACTAGAGTTTAGAGTTATTGTAACTAGAGTTTCTATATTGCTATAAAAGCAATAAGGTAATCCCAGTGGTTACTTTAATCATCTATTAATCACCACCTTGGGACATGTGGCACTTGGCTATGCCATTTGCCACATTACTCAGGTCAGAGGTATAGCTGATGTGCATGAAAAACTGCTAATTAGGTGCATCTCACCGAGGTGTAGGTCAGAGAGGTGTGTCTGAAATGCTTCTAAAATTGCTAATTAAAGTACACCTCTTTTTATGTTTGCTTGCATGCATGCATGCACAAAGCAAACATATTGGTAGCATTCCGGAAGTGTAGGGGTTAGGAAGGTGTGGTGCCCTAGCAGCCAATGCAGTTGAATCTGTAGGAAGCATAAGATTGATTGGTCACTTGGGAGCAAGCTGATGATAACTCTTCTGAGCCTGGCTGATGGGCAGAAACATCTTATATTTGAAAGGATACAGCTGCACTAAATACAGGGCTTTTCTGCCCATCAGTTGCTAGAAGCATTATCAGTCTTCCAGCCCATAGCCACATGAAGTAGCTTACAGCACCCATCCTCTGTGGAACTACTCTTCATTTTGCATCTTAGACCCTAGTCCCCCCCAATGGAGTGGCAGAGTTACTTTCCTAACAAATCCTCCCCCCCCCCCGATGGGCCACAGTCAACATGGACTTGATATCAAGATACATTAGAAATTCCCGCACAATTAAATTAACACAACATGCCAGGTATGACACCCTAAGAACCCCCCCATTACCGATGTATTTCAATACATTTGAGCCATTATTGTTCACACTGAAACCAGCTTTTGGCGCATGGGGATGATGCCACACATCAGTCTTGGTCAGGAGTAATTCTAGTATTTTCTGATTGATGTGTGATCCAGATACACTCTTCATATGAACATACAAACATATGAAGAAGCCAGCAGAAGAAGGCTATTTGGTCTCTCTAGTCTGCTCATATTGCAGGGTCCAGAGCTTGACCGACTGTCCCTGCCCCCCTCTACTCCTCCCATGCTCCCTACCCATGATCTTTACCTTCCCTCTGTGCCTATCCCAGTCTCTCTTGAAGCTGCCCACTGTCTTCAATGAAATCACCTCTTCTGGCAGAGCATTCTAATTGTCTATCACCCTCTCTGTCAGGTTCCTGACCTCCCTCCTAAACCTCCCACCCTCCAGTTTAAGACTGTGCCCCCTCGTGTTATGGTTTCCACTCAGTTTAATAAGGCTCTCCTTCACTGCAAACATACCGCTGCATTTGGGCCTAGTACCATTTTTCCCACACCGAGAATCAAATGCTACCTCAGGTACCTGTACTCAATGAACTGTAATGCACAGATAGGAACTACTAGCTGTTTGGTCTCTGGTCCACATATGCGTGTATGATATATGTATGTGGGTGATGAATGTAGCAGGGCATTCATTTCCATGCATAACACAGTTGCATAAAGTTCAGGAATGCTACATGTGGAGAAGTAGGTTCGTGAAGGGATCTGCCATCTGGGATGGGTACATGATCAACCTTCTAAATCTGACATTCTCCACAAAAAGAGAACGGCAATACGTCAATTGCCAGCATGTCAGTGGTTGCTGTATTCAGTTCCCATGCAACAGCATGACTGGGTTGAGTATTCTGTACAATGCTCAATCATGCTATGCAATGTAGGCTGCACCTTTTGGGGTGCTGGGTACAAAACAGCTAGACTCCTCATACTGTCATGTCTGATGGGGTAGTATTCAACTCACCTAGATTCATGGATGCTGCTCAAATGAAAACACTTATTTGGGGTGTTTTCTGGACTGGGATTGATGTGCTTTGGTGCTAGTACTCAAGCCACCACTACTATTATGGGCACTGCTAGGCAATCCCACAAACTCCTCCTCTTCTCTGTAGTAGTCTTCTACAGTCAAGCCTGCATTCACTGGGACTGTTTTCCTGTCACTTCAGGATTCCTTGCCAAATGAAGATGATAAGGGAGTGGGCTAACTCACACTTGGCACAGCTGGCAGATAACCACTGTTTCATCAGCTGGGTCCAGTATGTAAAAAATCCCAAACTATGGAGTTTGTATCCCTTTATTTTACATGATGATTGTACTAGGACAATGGAGGGGTGGCAGTGGGTGCTTTTGGGAATGATGTCAGTGCTGCAGCAATGGGTGAGTCATGCAGCATGATTGGATCAACAGTCTTAACAGGAAGAACAATTAGAGGATTGAGGGGGAACTTATGTAATTCCATGAACTAATCGTGGTGTATACAGCACCTCAGGTTCAACAGCATGACCTTCACTTTTATTCTTTTAAGAATCCCATCTGGGGTCCAAATTATCACCTCCATCCTTACCCAGGCTACTAACCTCCTCCTCCTCCTGAGTTCTGTCCTCCTCCTCCTCCTACTCACTTTCTCTTTCCTTCTCATCATCACCACTCAGGCTAATAACCTCCTCCTCCTCCTCCTCCTGAAATCTTTCTTCTTTCTCCTTACTTCATCCACATTTTCTTTCCTTCCCATCATCGTTGCATGTAACAATCAGAAGATCTTCCTCCTCAGAATCTGAGTCATGGACAAGTTCAACACTCGCATTAGTAAATGGGAACCTCTCATTTAGACCAAGCTCAGTGTCACCTCCAGCAGTGATGGGGACAGCACCAACAGCCACCTCAACCACTGTTCCAGAGCCAGACATTTTTCTGCCTCTTAGATTAATCCTCTTGTTGCTCCCTCCCTCACCTCTACCTCCACTCCCACCAGCATGGGTGCCACAGATGTGACAGAGAAGAACCTGGCCACACTAATGCTGCCACCACTTCTGCCAACAAACTCCTTTGCTACTACTACTACTACTGGCTCCGGATGATGTCACTGCAGAGGTAATTTTCTTATGTGCAATATTCTTTTGATCTACAGAACCTATGCTTTTCTTGGCCACATTGTTGGCAACTCTCACTTTATGTGTTCAGCATCTCCTTCCTGCCAATCGAATATTTTAATTTTAAACACTGCAGTAAAAGTAAGTAGCAGCAGCAGAGATAATACAACACATCACAAAAGCAGTGTAAGTATTTTTTTTTGGTAATTGGGTGAGGCCCACTAGCACAAGTGCCTGTTTTCAGGGGTGACCCAGGAGAAATACAGTGGTTATGAGTGACTTGCTCAGAGTCACATGGTATGCAAGTGGAGGACAGGTTGCTGGAATTAAACCCAGATCTGCTGTGTGTAACACGCTCATTTATAGCTCATTACTCTGATCTCTAGGTTATACTGCCAACCCACAACAATCACAACAGAACAGTTTACTGAGCTAACACAGTAGCTACAGTAAAAACACCACAAAAATAAGTTTTTTTTTACATTTTTTGTAACGTTACAGGGATTAACAATACAGGGATAACTCTTAACAAAAAGTATTGCAGTAACACAGTCACTGCAATGATTAAAGAACTACAGTCAATATGGTAGCAGACTGACAAAAACATTCTCTTAAACACACAAAACTATACAACAGAAATAAAATAACTAATAGGAGAAAAACAAATAGGACTATTACATATAAACACATGTACGTGCTGTCACAAACCCACTCAGCGGGTCAGGCCCTCTACTCCCAAAGTGCCAACCTCTGGGTGCAGTCTTGTGAACAGTTTAACAGAACAAGGTAACCCTCTTGTCTGTTTTGTGAGTTTGGATCAACCTTTGGTCTCAAGTTCTGGAGGAATTCAAACTGTTAACCTCTTGTTAGCATACCCAATGCACAGGCTCAGATATTTCTGTCTTCGGGGAGCCAGATATCTTTGCCTATGGGCATCTAACCAGGTATATAGAGAGGAACCCTTAAAAACTTTAATAAAGACCTCAGATTTAAAATGCTTCTCTTTCCAGTTTGGTACCACCATTAAAGCTTATGTTTAGTATCTGCTATAACCATATACTTTTCTTACAACTAAAAAAAAGTCAAAAACAGACCAAGTAAGTTCTAAAAAGAATTTTACTAAAATAGTTAAAAATATGTAAAACACAAAATACAGAACTGTTATATCACAAGACATACAAATCTTTTAAAAGAACAAGGTTTAAACAGTGCAAATTTCTACTTACAGTACTTAGATTTGACTCTCTTTCTAAATACTTGTTTACAGAGCTAACCAATGTTTCTTGGTCAGAGTCTAGGTAAAAGTGTGTCTAAGTAAAACAGAAGTATTCCTCAAAGTAAACTGTATTTGCCAACCCCTTTTGTGTGAGGTTATCTAGCTCCTCCTCTGTCAGATTATATATTAAAAATACATATCTTATACAAAAACAGGATGTCTTTTCAAAGTATGACATTTTGCAATCCTCAGCATGACTCATGTCCCTCAAATGACACTTCTTTGATCTCATCATAAGCTTCCTCCTTCCAGGACATGAAAGCATCTTTATGATTTCGCACTTCTATGTAATAACCTGGGTTTTCCCTCCAACATCACAAAATGGATATGATTTAGCAACTACGGCTGTAATTAACTCAGACAAACAGGAGGGCCTTGATTAAGGCCTTCCACGTAACACATTGTCTCTAAAACCTGTGTGTGTGATCTCACATGCTGTGTCAGTCTTTCCTCATGGCTTTCATCTTTCAGCTGAAACCTGGGGAGGGGCTGATGAGTGAGATCATTCTAAGAGCATCAGATTTTCAGCAGTGACAGTCAATAATACACTTTATATATAAAAAAAAATAATACAGCGCTCAGAACTGGCTGTCTACATCACAATTCCTCCCCACCAAGACTGTATTTGGGGGTTGTATCCCCTACATGGGATGAGCTTCCCAAATCAGTTCACTTCTCATAGACTCTAGACAGCCCATCTGAGTTCTGATTCTTCGCTCCAGCAATATGTACAATTGTTAGATCATACCCTTGTAAAGCAAGACTCCATCTTAGTAGTCTGCCATTGTTTTCCCCCATATGTGTCAGCCAAACCAGGGGGTTGTGGTCAGTCTGAGCCACAAAATGCTGCCCATACAAGTATGGCTCTAGCTTCTTTAGAGCCCACACTATGGCAAGACACTCCTTTTCCACAGTGGAGTACGCCTGTTCCCTGGGAAGTAACTTCCTGCTCAGGTACACTACTGGGTGATCTGTCCCTTGGCTGGATGTCTGGCTCAGTACTACCCCAATACCCACATCTGAGGCATCCGTCTGAACTATAAAGGTTTTGCTATAGTCAGAACTTGTCAAAACAGTAGCACTGCACAGTGCCTCCTTCAGTCTGGTAAAGGCTTCCTCACAGGCTGGGCCTGAGGAAATTTTCTTTGGCATTTTTTTCTTTGTCAGGTCAGATAGGGGAGCAGCCAGGGCACTGTAATTGGGTACAAATTTTCTATAGTACCCTGCCGTCCCTATAAAACTCCTGACCTGCTTCTGGGTTTCTGGTCTGGGCCATGCCTGGATCACCTCTATCTTTATTTGGTTAGGACAGAGCTGTCTCTGGCCTACCACATGCTCGAGGTATGCCACTTCTCCCATGGCCACCTGGCACTTCTCGGCTTTGACAGTGAGCCCGGCCCTCTTATCCTGCCCAGCACTTCCCTAAAGTGGGATAGGTGTTCCGCCCAGTGGGTACTAAAGATGGCAATGTCATCCAGGTATGTCACGGCGTACTCCTCAGCACCATTTAACACCTGGTTCACCAACCTTTGGAAAGTGGCCGGGGCGTTCTTCATTCCAAAAGGCATCATTTTAAACTCAAATAAGCCTATCGGAGTGATTAAGGCTGACCTCTCCCTGACTCTGTCTGTCAAGTCTACGTGCCAATACTCCTTGGTCAGGTCAATAGTCGTAAGGTAGGTCGCCCCCCCCAACTTGTCCAGGAGTTCGTCTGTCTGGGTCATCGAGTGGGTGTCGGACTTCATAACTGCATTCAGTCCACGATAGTCCACACAGAAACAAGTTGAGCCATCTGGCTTGAGCACAAGGACTACGGGTGAGGCCCAGGGTCTGTGAGATCTCTGGATTACCCCTAAATCCAGCAACTCCTCCACTTCACTCCTAATGTCCTTTTGGACAGCCTCTGATACCCAATATGCTGTCCGCCGTATGGGCGTCTGTGTCCCTGTCTCCACATCGTGTGTCGCTAAGGGGGTTAGTCCAGGCTTGGTGCTAAACAAGGGGCAAAGTCTGCTAAAACCTCCCTTACTTTCTGGATCTGGTCCGGGGCCAGCTGGGGAGACAATTTTACTGCCTCCACAGAGGACTCCCACTTACTTTCCTCCAGCAAGTCCAAAAGGGGGTCTCCTTCGTCCATCCCCTCCCCAGGACTACACACTGCAAACACCATGTCAGCCCTATTTGCATATGGCTTCATCATGTTGACATAGTACATCCTTTCTGTCTGTCTTCTGTCAGATAACTCCACAATGTAGTTCACATCATTTACCTTCCTAAACACTTTGTACGGTCTTGCCCACTCAGTTTGCAGCTTGTCTTTCCAGACTGGAATAAGGACCATGTCTTCCTGACCCACCATGTATGAGTGAGCTCTGGCTCTGCAGTCATACCACACTTTTTGTTTCTGTTGGGCAGCTGCCAGGTTGCTCTGGGCTGTCCCCATAAGCTCCTTCAGTCTTTCCCTAAACCTAAGGACATAATCCACAATGGGAGTTCCCTGGGTTGCGTGCTTGCCTTCCCAGTCCTCCCGAATCAAGTCTAGGGGACCACATACCAGATGTCCATATAGGAGTTCGAAGGGGGAAAATCCTGTCGACTCTTGGGGCATCTTTCTGTATGCAAACAACAGGTGGGGAAGGTATTTCTCCCAGTCCCTCCCATGCTGTTCAGCAAATGCCCGGAGCATTGACTTTAGGGTACCATTGAATCGTTCCACAAGTCCATTGGCTTGTGGGTGATATGGTGTCATGCATCTCTGCACCACCCCACAGTCTCCCATAAACATTTCATCAGGTCCAACATGAAGGAACCTCCTCAGTCAGTGATTACCTCCTGCAGAAACCCAACATGGGAGAAAATCCCAAGTAAGGCATCTGCCACTTTGTTCGTCCTCAGTGAGGATAGGGCGACTGCCTCTGGGTACCGGGTGGCATAATCCACCACAGTCAGGATGAATCTCTTCCCTAAGGAGCTGGGGGTAGTTAAAGGCCCCACAATATCCATTCCCACCCTCTGGAATGGCTCCTTCACTATGGGCAAGGGGATCAGGGCTGCCAGGTTTTCTTGGCGCCTTCTCTTTCTTGGCACTGGTGACAAAGCAGGCATACTCCTTCACCTGCTGGGTGAGATTAAGCCAGTAGAAATTCTGGGCTAACCACTGCATAGTTTGTGTGATTCCCAGATGACCAGACAAGGGAATATCATGTGCAATTTTGAGCAACTGCTCATGATGCCCCTGGGGAACGACAAGCTGCCTGCCTAGCATCCCTCTCTCTGTCTGTACTGCCTGAGTATACATAAGTCCATTTCCCCAATAAACCTTATGTCTGCCCACCTCCCTGTGTGCTGTCTGAGTCTGCCCAAGCCCTCGCTTCTCTAAACTAGGGTCACTCCTCTGAGCAGCTGCAAACCCCTCACACATTCCCAAGGCATGGGACAGGTCCCCTTCAGTCGCTAAACTAGGGTCCCTAGCACTAGCATCAGGACCCTCAGGATCACTGTCAATCCCAGCCCTCTGATAATTGGTCACCCCTCCCTCTTCGGAGTAACATTCTGTAGCTGTGTGGCTACTTGCTACTGGGGAAATTTCTACCCCTTTTTATCAGTCTCCCCATCTGGAGACACAAGCTGGGGAACCAGCCTCTCAGTGGTTTCCACAATGGCTTCTGTGGGGTTCAGGGAACTACAATTTTCCCTTGCTGCTTGGCTACAGGTAACTGCACATACCATCCCCTGTTGGAGATTGTTACCCAGGATCACATCCATTGCTAATGTTTTGCCTGCAGCCACCCGTTGCACAGTTCCCCCTGTTTCACCCCAGTCTAAGAGAACACTAGCCAGTGGCAACGTTTTCGCTTCACCAGTAAACCCTTGTACAGTGACGTATTTATTGAGTATAAGCTGACCAGGCTGTACCAGATCCCCCTTTACTAACATCAGGGATGCCCCTGTGTCCCTTAACCCTTGCATCTGCACACCATTCACCATGACTGGGTGCATGTGTTCCCTCATGTTCACTGGCATGCTTCCAGGGACACACAAACAACCCACTTCTTTTCTAGCACCCTCTTGTGTATTATGGCTCACCTTTTTGGGACACTGCCTGGCAATATGCCCAGTTTCTTTACACAGCTAACATGCATTTCTTACTTCAGAGAAATCCTTTCTCTGAAACCTGGGGCTAACTGGTTTTGGTGGAGGCAGTGAGGGTTTTAGCTGCCCTGAAGGCATGCTTTTCCCTTTCTGTGCTGCCACGCCCACCCATTCACTCTCAGAGCAGGTCTGCTCTTGGCATAGTGGTCCGGAAGTTCAGCAGCCTCTTGCACCGTTTCGGGATCTTGGTTCTCTAGCCAGGTTTTTAGCTCGGCTGGACAAACCCAATAAACCTGTTCTAATAAAATCACATTTTCAATTTTTTCAACAGAGTTTGCCTCAATTCCTTCCCACCAACATTTTAAAAACTGACATTGTTTCATGGCTAGCTCCTTGTAGCTCATATCAGGGCTTCTCCTGAGCTTACAGAATTCAGCTCTGTATGATTCAGCCATTAATTCAAACTTTTTTAATAGTGCAGCTTTTAGCTTGCTGTAATCATTGCTGTCGTCATTGTCCATTTGACCCAATGCATCCCAAGCTTTCCTGGTAAGTAGCGGGGATAGCTGGAAGCTCCAGCACCCTCTAGGAATTTTAGCCTGAATACAAACTTTTTCAAAAGAATTTAAAAAAGCATCCATGTCTTCCCTCTCCTTAAATTCGGCTATTAATTTGGAGTTCAATTTGTAACCCAGTCCTGCAGTCCCAGTTAAACCCAAGCCACTTACCTGCTCTGGTGCCACTGGTCAGAGTTGTAGCTTCTCCAGTTCATGTTGTCTCTGGCGCTCCTCTCTTTTCTTCTCTGCAACTCGCTGGCGCTCACGCTCCTCACAGTCTGCATCTCATTGTTCCCACTCTGCCTGTCTGCATTCTTGCTCTGCATCACGGCATTCTCGCTCTGCCTCATGGTCTGCCTCTCGTTTTTCTTGCTCTGCCTCCTGGTGTTCTCACTCTGCCTCATGGTCCACCTCCCTCTGCTCTCGCTCTGCCTCCAGTTCCATCCTGTGTAACTCAATTTGCAGCCTGAGTACCTCTGGATTCAGGATACTGGTGACCTTCCCCTGCTGCTGTGACCCTTCACTGACAGTGGCCCTGCTGTCCTCCTCATCAGCTCTGGACCCTTCACTGGCCACTAGCCTTTCCACACTTGAGGTTTGGTCCTTTTCAGTCATGGTTGGTGACTCGCTGCTCTGGGTATCTGCTACTATCAGAGCATCTATGAGGCTCTGCTTGCTTGCTTTCACCTCGAACGGGACTCCTCTATCCCTGCACAATTGCCTTAAGTAATCTACAGTGTGCCTGCTGTAGTTGGAAGTCATCTTTCCTGACTACTGTTACTCTGACTGCACTTTTGAAAAAAAAATAAAATGGGTAGGAACTTGACTGTAAGCCAAGTGTTATGTAGATCTGTTTCCTTTTTAAAATTAACCTCTGTCTTTTTCTTTCTTTGTAAAAGAGCTTACGGTCTCAGCTGACACAGAACAAAAAAAGCTTGTGATACCAAAGTTATGCCACCGCTGCCAACCAATCTGTCACAAACCCACTCAGCAGGTCAGACCCTCTACTCCCAAAGTGTCAACATCCAGGTGTAGTCTTGTGAACAGTTTAACAGAACAAGGTAACCCTCTTGTCTGTTTTGTGAGTTCGGATCAAGCGTTGGTCTCAAGTTCTGGAGGGATTCAAACTGTTAACCTCTTGCTAGCGTACCCAATGCACAGGGTCAGATATTTCTGTCTTCAGGGAGCCAGATATCTTTGCCTATGGGCACCTAACCAGGTATATAGAGATGAACCCTTAAAAACTTTAATAAAGACCTCAGATTTAAAACGCTTCTCTTTACACTTTGGTACCACCATTAAAGCTTATGTTTAGCATCTGCTATAACCATATACTTTTCTTACAACTAAAAAGAAGTCAAAGACAGACCAAGTAAGTTCTTAAAAGAATTTTACTAAAATAGTTAAAAATATGTCAACTACAAAATACAGAACTGTTATATCACAAGACATACAAATCTTTTAAAAGAACAAGGTTTAAACAGTGCAAATTCCTACTTACAGTACTTAGATTTGACTTTCTTTCTAAATACTTGTTTACAGTGCTCACCAATGTTTCTTGGTCAGAGTCTAGGTAAAAGCGTGTCTAAGTAAAACAGAATTATTCTTTAAAGTAAACTGCATTTGCCAACCTCTTTTGTGTGAGGTCATCTCGCTCCTCCTCTGTCAGATTATATATAACAAATATATATCCTATACAAAAACAGGATGTCTTTTCAAAGTATGACATTTTGCAATCCTCAGCATGACTCATGTCCCTCAAATGACACTTCTTTGATCTCATCATAAGCTTCCTCCTTCCAGGACATGAAAGCATCTTTATGATTTTGCATTTCTATGTAATAACCTGGGTTTTCCCTTCAACGTCATAAAATGGATATGATTTAGCAACTACGGCTGTAATTAACTCAGACAAAAAGAAGGTCCTTGATTAAGGCCTTCCACGTAACACATTGTTTCTAATACCTGCGTGTGTGATCTCACATACTGTGTCAGTCTTTCCTCATGGCTTTCATCTTTCAGCTGAAACCTGGGGGGGGGGTGATGAGTGAGGTCATTCAAAGAGCATCAGATTTTCAGCAGTGACAGTCAGTAATACATTTTATATACAAAAAAATGATACAGCACTCAGAACTGGCTGTCTACGTCACACATGCCAGCAGAGAAAGGCTTGAAAGTCTATTGCTATTGCTCGCAGGGCTGCTTTGCTTGCTAGCTAAAACAGCTCCCTCCCCCATACAGCACTGCATCAACACACAGAACAAAAGCACTACTTTAAAGTAAATACATCTGCAAATCTGCAAACACACATTGGAAATCTAGCTGCACAAGGTACAGGTACTCTAGCTATTTTTGTGACCAATTTTGTTCTAAATACTGTGCTTTAGAAGTAATTTTAAAGTAGTTGTTTTTTTATGAGACAATTGGGCAGAATTTTCTCCAACTCTATTCATAAGACTATACTGAACACAAGCTCTGCATGGCATATAGCTCATTTCAGTACCATGTGACCTCCAATCTGATGGTACATTTCAAACTTTACCTGTGGGCCCCACTCCAGCAGCGAAGTTACTAAATCTGCCATCCATTAAGTTAGCAGTGTTCTGAGGACTTGAATTTCGCTGAGTGGATCAAATTCGTGAATGTGGATGATTTTGTGAAATTATCCATGAAGCAGAGTTAACCAGCTTCACACACCACTAGCAATATGCTAGTATGCATCAGGCAGGGTTTCACAAATTGCTGAAGGGAGGTAGTATTGCTACTGTACTGATGATTGGCTTGTTTGTCTAGGGGTATGATTCTCATTTAGTGTGCATGAGGTCCCAGGTTCAAATCCTGGATGAGCCCTTAATTCATATAATTAGAACCATCTCAGTTTGAAACTTTGTTATGCTTTGGAATGGAGAGGGAGATACGATAGTGACTTTTAAATACCTCACGGGGGTAAATGAAATACAGGAAGGGAATATTTTTCAGAAGAAACGGTGCTCAAGAGCAAGGGGACATGCTGTGTAGCTGGAGGGGGCTGATTCAGGCGAGACGTGAGGAAGTACTTCTTCACAGAAAGAGTGGAGGATTCCTAAATCAACCTTCCAGCAGAGGTGGGAGGTAAAAACAGTGGTGGAGTTCAATAAAATATGGGATAAGTACAAAGAAATCATAGTGGGGAGGAAAAGCTGTAGATCAGGCACAGTCTGATGTAATAGCATAGGTAAGGAGAAATAGGAATACTGGATGGGCCAAGCGATCCTTACCTGCCATCAGATTCTATGTTTAACCACACCTGGAGTATATTGTATATAGTTTTGCAGCCATATTTTGAGAAAGGACATGAATAGTTTGGAAATTATATATCAAAGGGCTACAGAAATTATCCAAATACATTAAGGTAAGTCCTTTGTGGAGATGGAAATTTGAACATGTATCATCTGGTGGGCAGGAGACAGAAAGGGGCTATGATAGAAAAATACAGATACATAAAGGTTACAACAGGGTGACTATCACAGAACTGTTCAAGTTGAGAAACAGTTCATCTACTGGGGGCACAATCTCAAGCCTGAAGAGGGTAAGTTCAAAAAGGACATCAGGAAATATTTTTTCACGGAGCTGGTAGTAAACAGGTGGAGTAATCTGTCCCGCAGTGTGATCAATGATGGGATAAAGGCTGTGTTAAAGACACAAGGAAACTTCTTTAAGGGAGTCATTAGGAACAAGAGGGCAGTAGGAGACAGGAAAGACTGAAGGAAAACTAGGTCAGAGTAATACATCATAGGACATCTGGGCAGACATAAAGTATAGTGTTGTTCTATCCTTATTCTTATGTGTTTCTAAAAGCATATCTGAAATATAGTCTCTGCTCCTGACTGAATAATTATTACACTTTTGTCTGTCTAGGCCAGCAAATGACAAATGCAGACCTAAGGGAAGACATTCTAAAAGTGGTTCTCCAACACTCGAATGGTATCTGCTTTCAAGAGCTTGCTGGTGTCTTTCGCCAGATCCATGGTAAACAATTGGAGCTCTCAAAATATGGTTACACATCCCTGATCGGCATGCTGAGGGATCTGAGAGATCTTGTGAAGATAGACTGGAAATGTCAGCCACCCCTTGTCAGGCCACAGCCGAGGACAGCAAGGAAGGAGCAGGTTCACAGAACCCAGAAATCAGCCGAGTCCAAGCCACAGAAACAAAAGAAATGCCTGGAAGGGGCCCAGCCAAAAGAGAATGCATGCCAGAATGGGCCTTGGGGATCAGGTAAGTTTATCATGGATAACTTGTACCATTTAATCTCTCCTCTACCTCAGTCACCACTCTGAGGTCTCTGAAATAATTATTTTTGTGTTTATGATCACTTCTTCACTCAGCCCAATCCCCTGCTATGCCACATCGTTCTGTGCTTCAACCATAACCCACAAGATCATTGAATCATTGCATTTTTAAAGAGCTGCTAATGCCTCAATGAAAACCTTGAAAAACATCATAATTAGGTTCAAGTCAGCCTGCATTCTATATACATTCTATAGATTTCTCCTTCCCTTAATTCATTACTGTGGAAATGTGCATGAATACCTGATCTTTATCCCTTGGAGTTCATCGTCTTCTATAGCTTACAGCCTGCTTCAATTCATAATCCTCTGTTGTGAGATCACACTTGGTTGCTATGGGAGAAACTATGAGATCACAAGCAATTTATTAAGACCTCAGGTAGAGAGAAAGCAGCAAGAACGGACTGCTCTGGAGGAAAGATCCTGTTTTCATGCAAATGACCTCAGTAGTAAATAGTTTGGAGAAGAAACAGAACTAATGTGAAATACAAGCTGTGCTGTGGCTAAATGTTGTTTTGTTAATGTTTGACTGAAGGTGTTAGCTGCTGTTTAAGGCTGTCTGATGAAGTCAGGACAGATTTCATGCAATATGGAATCCGAAAGAGGCATTTTACCCATATTTCTATTGCAGTTACTTTCAAGCTTCATACAGTAAAGTCAGTTATCAGTAGCAGCAACAGTCAGCCTTAGCCACCTCAGGTTACAAATACAATGCAACACAGCCCCAATGAAAAACCAAAACAATTTCATTAGTGCAGATTGTTTACAATCAAAAGATTTCTTGCAGACTGACTCTGGTGGACAGCACTACCTACGAAAATTGATTGAGGCAGTTGTCACAGAGGGCTGTGTCACAAACAGCATCCACTCCTTCCCTCTGCCAACTCTGCCACCTACCAACACTCCACTCCCTGTTTGGTTGCATCACATCCCTCCACTGTCTGTCCCACAGCCTGCCTGGCTCTGGCACTGCAACCCATACACTGTAGGGAACTATCTTCCTCTTTCCAGATCAGCCCACTTCCAGTACCTTGCAACCGATTAGCAGTGAATAGTGAGATATGCCATTTCCAGGTTTGGGAAAATATGAAGCCAGTGAGAAAGAGAGAAGGAACAGAAATTCATAATACATTCAGTAATAAAGTGAATAGTGAGACAAAAGTAATCCTCTAGGACAGTGTCCCATTTGGGCTCGAGGGGGGAGTTGTAGCCTCTTCATGGCCCATGTTGTTCTGTGCATGGACAGCAGGAGACAACAGCAACAGCATCCAATGTAGAGTGAGGAGCTCTAGGAAACTGGAGGTTGGAAATCTGTGCTGGAGGAGTAAACATGGGCCCTGGCAAGTATGCTGTAATAATGAGGGGAGGAGGTTAGGAATGTTTAGGAATGAAAGTGTCAATGTGAAAAAAAAGTTTCTCGGTTGCATGGCTGAGATACTGTAGGTTTGATTTTTTTTTCATGGGTTTTTCTTCATGGTCAAGCACTGTGTTGAACAACAGCAAAATGATAAATTTAGCTGTTGCCATGACCCGTCCTGTTGTGCGTAAGTATTTATGTATTTATTTGAAAATTAGAGACCTGGAACGGCACACTGAGCCGAGGCTCAATTGCAGGTGTGAGTCAGGGGAGGGGAACAAGGGTGAAAAACCAGTACATAGCTTAGACAAAATAGCTTAGACAAATAAAGGGATTGATTCTCAAAATGGACTTTGATTGGCATAAGCTGCAGCAAACAGCAGCTTGCGCCATGCTCGGTGTGCCAGGGACCCTGTGACCTGTTCTCTATCAGGCAGGGTCCCAGCAGCAATGTCCTGTGGCTTGCAGCAATCCTGGCAGTGAACCAAACAGATGGCGCACTGGGAGGGTTTGCTGTAAGCCACAGGGGAGGGCCATATGCTGCTCTAGATTGAGGTGGTCTAGTGTCCCCCTCCCCGATCCCCGATGTCCACGGGTAATATTATTATAAGTATCCCCATTCCTGGTGGTGTAGTGTTCCCCTCCCCAATCCCTGATGTCTGCCAGTAATAATATTATTAGTATAAGTATCCCCATTCCTTGTGGTTTAGTGCCCCCCTCCCCAATCCCCAATTGCTGGTATTACTATTATTATACTGCTCTCACCTCGATTTCTTTCCCCCCTCCTTACATAACCCTCCCCTCTCTTAAACCCTCCCTCTCTCCTTTCACCTGTCCCTCCACCCCCACCCTTCTCCTTTGTTCTACTCTCACCATCCTCCTGGTCTCTTTCTAGCCCTTGACACACTCCTCCCTTGCCTTAGCTGACAAAGTCTGTCTCTGGCTGCTCCCCTACACCCAGTCTAGTCCTCTACTTGTTAGTATCTGTGAACTCTGCTCTTCCCCTCTTCTTGCTATACATTTCTACTCCCTGTTCTCACAGTTTGCACTCTCCCTGAACCAATATTTCACCCCCACTTATTTGCACTTATGTACAGTACAAAATCTTTGGCTTCCTGAATGTCTAGTTTCACTGACTGCCGTTTGCAACAGTTTGTACCAGGCAACTGCTTTGTATATGCTAGTTATATTATGTACTAATCCATAACTATGTTTTGTCTATCTGTCCTTGTACCTGTATTGACCTGGAACCTTTGTAAATGAGATCCCAATCTGAAATAAATAAGTAAATAAATAAACAAACAAACGTAGCCCCATTCCTGGTGGTCTAGTGGACTCCCATCCCCCGGCCCAGCAGGTAGAGCCCACCTCCCCACTCCCCCTCACTCTGAAACACAGTTGGCAACCAGCACAGCCCACCTCTCACCTCCTTGGCTGGCTGCCAATTGAACTTTCCCCAAGCGCCTACTGTATAGTGTATGCGCTCATAAATGAATGAGTGCGTACACTATACAGTAGGCGCTTGGGGACAGTTCTGTCGGTGGCTGGCCATGGAGGTGAGATGTGGGCTGTGCCAGTTGTTGGCCTGTGTTAACATGGGGGTGGGAAGATGGAATTACTTGTTGGGGGTGGGGTTCATTAGACCACCAGAAATGGGGCTACTTATAATAACAGTAATATCGGCAGTTGGGGAGGGGGGCCACTATACCTCCAAGAATGGGGATACTTATAATAATATTATTACTTACGGACATCAGGGTTCGGGGAGGGGGCCACTAGACCACCAGAAATAGGGATATTTATAATAATAATATTACCAGCAACATTGAGGAGGTGGGACTGTGGCACATTACCACACACAGGTACTCTTTCCCAGGGCAGATTGTTCTAAATACCCAAGGGTGAAAACCAGTACCAGAACCAGAATTTCTCCCTGTGGGAGAGTTCTCAGAATCTGATTTATGAGGTGTGGCAGCTTGTGTCTGCCACATACCGACAAAAGCCAGGTCACATCCATTTTGGGTGCGCAGGCGGTGCAAGACCCATTGGGGCAGGCAGCCTGCGGTTCACGCAGGCTGCCTTTGTGTATAGCTCAGGGGGCAATGTTTGCTGCAAGGTTCCACTTGTACCAAATACGTTTGGCGCAGGCACCCTGCGTCACTATCAGGGTTTGGAGAATTGAGCCCACAGTGTTATAAAAAGAGTGCAAAGTTGGGGTTAACAGAGAACAAAGAAAGTGCATAATGATCAAATAAAATTGGCAGTTAAATGTTACAACAGGTGTAACTTAACTGTTATGGAGAGGGGAAACAGGAGCAAGGGGTAACGAAAGAGTCTCATTTGATATCTGAGTGAGGCAGCAGAAGCAATGAAATGGATGGAAGAGGGAAGTTGGTTCCAAAGAGAGGGGAGATGGCAGGCAAAACCTTATTGGCCAGCCGAGGTCCAGGGAAGTGACAAAGCAAAGGTGCGATGGTCCCTGGAGTGAAGGGAGCATGAGGCAGAAGGAATAATGGAGAGTAGTGATGAAATGTAGGAGGAGATTGATCAAACCAATATTTAGATATAAAGGAGGAACAGTGCATCTGACGATGGGATGGAAGCGGAAGAATGGATAGGGATGAGTAGAGGGAGCAGTGATGAGTATGAGAGGGTGAACTGGTTGCAAAGCAACAGAAAGAGTTATAGAGAGTATCCAATCTGGCCCAGAAGGTTGAGGGGATAGACTCATAAACTTCTTCTGCATAATCAAAGAGAGAGAGCACCATTTTAGTGACAAGCTCTCAGTGAACCTGTAGGGAAAGACAATCTTTGTTTCAATACAAGACATCAAATTTAGGTCAGAGCTTGACATGGATAGCATTGCTGTGGATAGAGAAGTTGAGTGTGCTGCAAAGTCACACACCAAGGTACTTGAGGGAAGGAACCACTTCAAGAAGGGAACTAGCAAGGATGGAGAAAGAGGGACACTGATGTGAGTTTGGCCAGTTTTTGGCTGGTGCCAAAGGTCCTGGTTACTGTTTTTTTAGCATTGACTCAAAGCTTATTTGACTGGAACCATCTTAAGACCTTGCAGAAGTCTTGCTGAAGCAGACCTTTGTCAGTGGTGGCGGGGCAAGAAGTGTATATCACTGTATCATTTTCATAAATATGAGTATGTGAGTTGGCACAGGCTGAAAGGAGGTCATTGAGGAATGTGGAAAAGAGTATGGGGCCCAGGATAGAGAATTGTGGGACCCCCACCTGAATGGGAAGAGAGACTGACTTGGCGCTGCCTACTTGTACTGACTGAAGATGGCATGTGAGTTAAGAACAGAACCAATCGACAGCAGGAGCTGTGAAGTCAGGAGAACTCAGTTTTCCAGAAAGAGAGGGTGAGACACTGAGTCAAATGCCTTAGCCAGATCAAAAAACTTGCATTTGCGTAGTCTGTTTAGGTAGGTCTATGTAGTGCACACCAAACTGTGCATTTAATCATACTGCAATACAGGCTAAGCACTTTTTGGACCCTGCTGTACCAAGAGCCACCCCTAGAAAAGGGGGAGACACTATATTTGGCCATCCTCAACACATCTCAACATATGCATATAACATATAAGTATATGTTATAAAATGGGCAAAGGATTTCAAGCAATCTGATTGGTTGTTAGCCATGCATTAGATGTGTCTAATGCACAGCTAAAACTAGAACCCCCATTTAGAATACACAGACCCATTTTATAAGCACAATAATTACCTCCAGATGGGGTGCATTAGATGTTCTAATGCACGGTTAGATTGACGACTCAGCTCATGGCCTCGCAGCTCACTCACATCCCCCTAGCCATGCATTAGAACTGTCTAATGCACACCCCATCATGTCTTATAGCTTACATATACAACACATCTCACCCCATTTCCCTTCTACTAGCTTTACAGCTGTACCTCCCTCCACCAATCCCCCCAAGTTATCCTCTCCCCAACTCTCTTCCTCCATAAATGATGTCAAATGCCTTACACGGGTGCTCATAATTTCAAATCATGACTGGAAATCTGCTCATTTCTCTTACATTAGACATAACCATAACAACTCATGTAGGTGAAGAATATCTTGTCTCTAAATAGTGCTTTACTGTGATATGTTCCGATGTAAAATGCTCTCTATTTGGAAGCGTGAACCTTTATTGTGAATTGCATCTATGTAACTGTCTTTGTCACTTGACGTGGAACCTTTGTAAAAGACCACCTTGCTCCAAGGTTATAGCTGAAGAATTAAATAAATAAATAAATCCTGCCATCTGTTTGATTCAGAATTCAAATAAATAAAATACTGCTTCCCTGCCCATCTGTGTTTTTGGAGCTTTTGCAGTTTGGCTTGTTTTTTTAAGTTCAGAGCAATCCTACATCCTTCCAATCGATTACCATAAACACATTAAGGCTTAGAGACAGTGCAAGTAAGTGGCACATTATTTGAAATACACAAAAGACCAACAATAGACAGTAACAAAACCTAACAAAAATAAAACAGAATTATAGTAGATGTGCTGGCGCATCGGTGCAGCGGCAATGCTATTGTTCAAGACGCCAATGAAATAAGTTGGACAATGAATTTGGGTCATCGGGGGCCAGTCAGAGAAGGAGGAGGAGAATGGAGCATCCCAAGGGATGCTTTTCTCCTCTGGGTTGGGAGGGTCACCACCATTGCTGCAGTACTACACCTGGGTGACCACAGGTGGCAATGCAGTAAAGGGCGTTGTGGGAGGGAGGGAGTATTGCAGGCTGAGATCCAGAGTGGCAACATGCCTATGTGTGCACACTCGCCTTGGATCTCCTGCATGTGCCTGCATCCTAGGGGAGTGGAGAAAAATCAAAAGATCCTACAGCACGACTGACAAAGGCCCCTAGTGAACCAAAGACAGACCAACTCAGAACCCTCAGCTGCTGGCCTGATGATGATTGTTTGGGTAGGGAGGTCCTCCCTTCTTTCCCACCGGGGAAGGGGAGACTGAGACTGAGACAGAATAGAGGTGGATAGCTGGAAGGGATTGGAGATTGACAGAGCCAGGCACCTGTGGATAGCCTGTGGGATAGTACTAGCTGTGGCACAGAAGGGAGCATAAAGAAAGAATAAAAAACAAAATAGTAAATATAGTGGAGTATTAACTTTAGATGCTCCTTAAGAAGTAAAGTATAGAATCAAATAGATGAGGACTTTGCCCTACGGTGCAAGTGAAAAATGGCTAGAAGTCATTTTGTAAAGTTTGCAGGGTAAAGGGGATTTACCTCCCTGAGTCTTCTGTGTCTTGCTAGGAGGTGCCTAGTGAGGCCCAGATGTGTCGTTGTCTGTCATGTGAATGCTAGGGTCCTTTTTCGTGTTTCATCCTTTCCCGTAGGATGTCATGGGCATGCGCACACAATGTGTGCCATCATGCAGACATCAGGGATGTCCCACCCACCCACAAGTTCCGTGACTGCACTAACACCTGTGGTCACCCAGGTGGAATTATTGTGTGAGAGGCTGGAACCCTTCCTCCTCAGATGGCCCCTACTGACCTAGCCTTGTTCCTGAGCCTGGGTCACTGATGTCGCAAGTGGCAACCCTGCCACTGCACTTGTGAACCGACTTGTTTAGAAAATTTTGAACTTCGCTATGCTCCTAAATGGATCAGCAATAGCCCAGTAAGTCACTAGCCTCTGTTTCTCCTTCCAACCTTGTGCTCCCTTTGATCCCTATGTCCCTCCATTACTTACTTCTCCACTAGGTGTTAAAGAGCCTGAAAATTATTGATTAGCAATTAGTAAGAAATCGCAAATGACTTGTGAAAATTTTGTATTTATTTATTTTAGTCTTTTGGTAACCGGGTAAGGCCTGTTTTCAGGGGTGACCTGGGAGCACTGGGGAGATTAAGTGACTTGCTCAGAGTCACATAGTATGCAAGTTGAGGCTGTGGGAATCAAACCTACATCTGTTGAATGTACCAAGCTCATGCACAGCTCATTACACTAACCTGTAAGCTATACTGCCAGTGCACTATGTAGTTGGCACAGATTAATTAGTAAAATAAAGAGAACCAATCTCAATAATGTTTAAGGCTCAGACAGCTAATCAGGAAGCTCCCTTACTTGAATGGGAGCTGCTATGGGCTGCTGAATAATTATTTAATTCTCCCCTTAAGGGAGGGAAGGGATCATAATTTGGCCCAGAGGGGCTTGCAGTGTGATCCTTTTCCACTTCCTCATAGTCAGCTCTGCTTCTGCACTCTGTTTTGTGAGGTCGGTATAGGGAGAGCGCAAGGACGCACTCCACTCACTTGAATGGAGTATCTTTTTATTGGGTCATTTCCCAATTTTAAATCCGGTTTTGGCACAAGTCAACACCAGGCTTCAACTAACAAGAGCCATGTTAGATGAGGCTGGCATCGATCTGTGCCAAAACCTGATTTAGAGTCAGGAAATGAACTTGCAAAAAGACACTCCATTCAAGGGAATAGAGCATGCCCACATGCTCTCCGTATACTGACATCACAGAATGTCAGAGCGCAAAGAGGGCAGAGATGACTACGAAGAAGCAGAAAGGGATCATGCTGCAAGCCCCTCGGGGACAAATTATAATCTCTTCCCTTCCTTTAGAGGGTGAATTAAAAAATGATTCAGCTGCCCATCAGAGCTCCCATTCAGGTAAGGAAGCTCCCTGCTTGGCCTTGGAAGAACCAAGAAAGGTGCTCCATGTACATTTCGTACGTGGAGCCCCCATGCCATGGACTCACTCAGAAATTGATAGTAGTCTACTGCTATGTACTTCTGCATATGGTTAGCACTGCTCCCTATTTTGTGCAGTATTTTGCCACCCCCTACAGTACCAGTTATTAAGGGATCCGTACGATTTCCCGACTCATAGTATCCAGACGACTGACTTCCCGCAACCAACTTCTCTACAGCTGCCACATCCCGTCAATACTAATCTCGTCCTTTGTTTTCCTGTCATTAATTAAACCCCGTCTCCTAAACCCCCGACATGCTTACATTTGGTGGCGATCGGTGAACGAAACTCAAAACTCAAAGAAAACGTCAGCACTGCCTTGGATTCATAGTGTTGCGAGACTGAGGTTGAGCTAAATCCCAGCAGAAAGTATACCATGTGACCCATGACTCTCGTGTGTTGTCACAGAGGTAGGGACTTCATTCATTCAGCAACCTAAATTTATGCAGTGTGCCCTGTTACAGTACATGACTTCTCCATATCAAGACTCAGAGTTAGGAGAGGGGAACCAGAACTAGAGGATGATTCTCTTAAAACTATGCTGCTTACTCAGTTTAAATGTAACTGAAGCTCACACTGCAGACAGCTTAACTTCATTCAGGAACCTAAATTTATGCAGTGTGCCCTGTTACAGTAAATGACTTCTCCATGTCAAGACTCAGAGCTAGGAGAGGGGAACCAGAACTAGAGGATCGGGAAACAAAACACTTTAGCAAACACAACAGACAAAGAGATGAGGCTTACCTTTACCTGTGCCTCTGATGTACCTCTGAGGCGCAGACTCGTAGAAGTTTAATTAATTGAAAGCAAACGCAGATCTCGCATAAGTTCCATTATTAAAAGTCTAATGAAAAAGTAACTTTATTTAGTTCCAAAGTTTAAAATTTGCAATCTACTTAAATAACCATATTGTGTGCCACTCCTCTAAGTACAAGTGCAAGTCACAATATGAGATGTATTACGGAAGTGTCGCTTTTTATATATTGTTTATATTTATGCCGTACCTGTATGATGCTTTAAATGACTTCTAAAGGCTAATAAACTAAACAACTAGATACTGGAACAGCATATTTAATTTCTATATGTGCCTTCACTCGTGGTGTGTCTGAGCAAACAGTGATTAAAATGTTGAAATCTGTGCCACTCTGCATAGTCATCAGTGCACAGCTTGACTGACCTGAGAACTGGAAGTTCACTTCATATATGACCTGCACCAGCATTTAATATCATCAATGTAAGTTATGGCGGGTTGATGACAAACGGGGAAATGGTATGCTGGAGGATAGTCTAGTCGGTAAAATAAGCAGATCGTGAAGCTGGTGTACGGGAAGTTATACTCGGGAAATTAAACGTCGGTCAGAATAGTGATGGGAAATCTTACTAGACCCGTTATTAACATTCAGCTGCATTTTGTTGGATAAGTCAGTCACCTTTGCATTAAAAGTGTACACTTTTAACTATTACCTCATGCCTTATATTTATTGCAGATGGCATGTATCTGAGGTGCAATTATTTACTGAATTTGTTTGCGAGGTGCAGTACTGTAATTCTCCCACCCAGGGTGGGGGGGGCCATGCACCCGAAAATTAGCCTGGGCACTGTGTGCTTGTCCTGGCCAAAAATGTAAATAAATAAAACCAGACATTAGGATTTTTATTCTGAGCTGTGTAAATTAAGCTATTATAATGGAAACAAGTAGTACACCAACACTGGGGTGAGGTGCTTCAGGCATGCATGGGATAGATATATGGGTGTGTTAGAAAACAGTCAAGGAGGCATGAGGGTCACCGGAGATCAGCTAGGGACTGCAGAGAGAGACTGGGCAGTGAATATCTGAGTGAACTGGGTGGGCCAAGTGTTTTTTCTTCTGACAGATTCTGTGCAGCAGCTTTATGCGGCCCAATGGACAGGCACTGAAAAAGGTATGTGGCCTCTACCGACAGTGCCTGCTTTGTGTCTGCCACAAGTGAAGCACCTTGCCAGCAGAGCGGAAGGTACACACTAACCAGCGGATTGCTTTCCCTGTTGCTGCATGATATCATATTGAATTTGCCCACTTGGTCACTTTCAACAGGTAATGCAGTGATGGCAGGCAGCTACAGAGGGTTACTGTAGCCATAGAGGAGTTACTGTTTGGAGTGCAAAGGGATCGTGGCATCAACTAGGTGCTGAGACAGTGTGAGAGTGCAAGGCAAGAGGTGGCTTTCTTGTGGTTCTCTGCTGGGGAGTGGCAGCTATGACTTGCTGTCTCCTCTCCTTCAGTGTATGATCAAGCCAGAGATGATGTATCAGAGATGGGCAACTGAGGTGAGTGGGGGTTAGGTAGGGGTAGAGCTGGGTTTGGGGTTAGGTAGGGGTAGAATTGCATTTTTGTGATGAGGCAAAGGCACTTTACTACCACAGGCACTATGATAAGTAATCCTCCACTGTAACTCTAGTAGTAACTTATAAAATGCTTTTTCTGGGTTGCATAGACTCATTTATTATGGCTGTGGGTCGAGTCTACAGCCATTTTGGGATCGATCTGTTGCTCTAAAATGGTGAATCATGGCACCTTCCATTGAACTTTTGGAAGTCACCTTCTGAAAGTTCAACAGAGCTTGTAACACTCTGCCACGATCGGCTGCTATGGAATAACAGCCGCATTATTTCGGCTGTTACTTCTGTATTCTGGGACAAGAACTGCACTTGTGCGCCTCATGCGCATGCACAGGTCTAATGGCATCACCATCTTGTGGATGGCAGAATGCCATTCACTACAACCACGCATGTGTGAATGCAGTGCATGCACAGTTTCGTCACCTCCGCCATCTTGCAGATGGCACTCCTCCTGCACCCTCCCACTGCTCCTGTCCTCCCTGCTCCCTCTGTTCCCTCCCAGCACTGGCGGGTAATAAAACCCTTCCACTACCTCCCACTGCAGCTGTCCTCCCCACTCCCTCCATTTCCCATCCCCATGCTGACATCGCAGTGCCCAATCCCCATGTCAGCATCATGTCCCCACCAACTCGGAGTCCACCCCAGTGTGCCCAAATTTGTTTATTTTTCCTGTAAATAAAGAAAACTGCTCCAAAGTCTTTTTTTTTACCTGTAAAAAAGAAAATGGTCCCTCATCGTCACCCCAGTCCCCCCTTCCTCATCCCCACCCTCCCACTGAGCAGGCACCTCACTGCAACCCCCCTTTACCATATTTACCTCTGGAGGGTGGCGCTGTCATCTTCTCTGGACCAGGACATGTCTGCACTCTTCAAAGCCGAACCACAAACTGAACAATCAAGGTAAGCACCGTATAATGGCAGTGAATGGGGTTTTCAACTTATCTTGTTATATCAGCCATTTTTAGGAATTTTGGCTCCAACATTTTAACATGGGGTTCTTGGGACCTTACCTCATGAACACTGTCATTGTCATTTCATTACTCGGTCCCGAAAGGTGATTTTGCAGTCATTGTGCAAAATCACCTTTCGGGACCGAATAACAAAATGACAGTGCAACTGTTCATGAGGAAGGGTCCCAAAAAGCCCATGTTGCAAATTTGGTGAAATAATGCAAAAAGATTACTACGTTAAAAGCGTGCGTTGTGCAGTTTTTAAGCATGCTCTTAATTTCAGCAATTTTTAATATTTTCACTCCGGATTTTCAACATTGCCATTCTTACACACCTTCTTATTAACAACACAGATATCATTTTTCACATCCTGTCTAAAATGTGTTTTCACACCTGTGACACAGTCGCTCTGTGAAATCACCTTTTGGTACAAATGAACAAAATGCCAGTGGCACTGTTCATGAGGCGGGGTCCCAAAAAGGCCATGTTGAAAATTTGGCAAAACCACTCCAAAAAATGGCCAAGTTACACCTGGTCGTTCAAACTTTTCTATGCACACATGTAACTTTGGTCATTTGGCAGCTCACCACAGCCGTATCTGCTCTGGCTTGAGTTTGTTGTAATTGCAAGAAGTCTGTCCTGACTATATCAGGCAGCCTTATAAATGACTTAATAATAAATACGCCGGCACTCAGAAGGTCAGTGAAATAAAAGTTATTTTACCTGAGCTTGAATAAATCAGTTTAAATGTACAATATAAACTGTAACACCTTGAAATGAATGATTGTAGTCAGGTCCAAAAAACACTCCTGACCAGCCCAGCGCTTTGAGGTAACAATGCCTCTTTGTCAGGGGCCCCAGATGAAGAAGTATTGTTACCGTGAAGCGCCGGGCTGGTCAGGAGTGTTTTTTGGACCTGACTACAATCATTCATTATGAGGTATTACAGTTTGTATTGTACCTTTAAGCCGATTTATTTCACTGAACTTCTGAGGAGTGCTGGCAAACTTATTATTAAGTTCTCTTTTTTTGCCTAGCACCAAATCTCTACTGTGGGCGCTGCTGATTTATTACATGGCCTTATAAATGACTATTGGTTGAGAATAAAGCTGAATGAAAAAGGAGCCCTAAATGAGGAAAAAATAGGGTTATTTCAAAACAAGCAATATGCTGGAGTTATAAAACAGACATCACAGATGGCTAAATTAACAAGTTCATAAAAAAGTTGAACATGGTTTACATTACCTTTAACAAAATCAGTGCCTAATATAGCTCCCTTCTTATTTCTTTTAGCTTAATGTTTTTTATCAGTGAGACTATCCACAATTCAACCTCCTCTGTCACCTTCCTTGACTCGTCCCCATTTTTAGGGCTCTATTAGGCCTAATCCTTCAGGCCTCTTGCTGTCAAAAAAGCAGTCAGCGCATTCCTTCCAACTAATCCACATGTTGAAGTTGCAACACAGTCGCCTCTGCACCCGTGAAGCTCTTCACTCACTGTCTGCATTCGTAGTCACACTGCATTTTTTTCAGTCTGTCGGTGGTCACAACAGAACATGGAACACTCTGCCAAACAATATTGCGCATGTGCGACTACTAGTGCATGCACTGTACAGTGCCACGGCCATCTTGGTCATGACAGACTGTGCTGTATTCTGCCATGACCGCCGATTTCCTGTTTCTGTAATTATATATATCCTCTCCACCAGGCCCTCCCTCTCAGCACACATGACCCCACCCCACCCTCCCCGAAACATAACAATGACACTGGAGGTGCCCAGTCCTCAGTGATGCAATCATGTTCCACATGACCTTTTTCCATCTTTTTCCTTTCCCCATCTGACCCTTCCTATCAGTAACCCCTTCCCAGAAACACAATAGTGACACTGGGATTGCCCAATCCCCAGTATCACAATCGGGAATTCTCCATCTTTTTTTTTCAGATTGTTTTTCCTTCCCCATACAAGACCCTCCTGTCCGCATCTCCACCATCCCACCCCACCCACCCCAGAAACACAACAGTGATGCTGGGTGTGCCAAGTCCCCAGTGTCATGATCAGGAGAGTTCCATAATTTTTGTTTTGTAACCTGTAAAAAGAAAAACATCCATCAATGTCTTTTGTGGATATTCCTGACCCCCCACCTGACCATCCCACTATGCACCCACCACCCTGCACCCCCCAGCCCTTACTTACCCACCCATCAGGGGTCCAATGCCATAATCCTCTTGTGGCTGCAGATGCGTCTTCACTCTTCAAAGTTTGACCATCAACTGAAGAAACAGGCATGCAGTTCAATGTGTTTCAACGGGGTTATGAACTTAGTGCCATAACTTTTTTTTTCCTGCGAAAGAAAAAGCACTGCTTCAAGACCTGCTCATGTTTAATGCTCTTATGTCAACAGGCCTGCCTGTCCCTGAATTTGAGTTAGCCCCTCCTTGAAGAATGAAGCCTGTGGTTTGTTAGAACTGATACTGAAAGGATTCATTCGGTCATAGCTGTGTTTTCAGCTGAAGTATTCTTTCAAGGAAATATTTTAGAATATGCAAGTCATTAGTTTTTAACAGTAACCATAACTTTTCCTATCAAGTTCATATAATACCAAAAGGAAAATTATGGAAAAAGGCATGACAAGTGCTCTTCTAAAATGCTTGCACATACTGCATAGGAGGTGCTGCCTGCCTTTAATCCAGTGAGGTAATCATCTATCTCATAAAATTGTGTTCTCTGAAAATACCCTACTGATTATGAAACTGAGATCTTAGAAAAGCTGATAATATTATTTTTTACTAGTCATTTCGATGAGTATGTGGTTGTAAGTTTTAAAAGTACAAATTTTTTTGCCGTTCTAGTGGCGCTGAGGGTTAGGGCGCTGGATGCCACACCTTGTACAACACCAGTGACCTGGGTTTGGGAATGGACTCAGATCATTCTGGGGTCAGCCAGGGAGGTAAGGATTGAGCATCTGGAAGACTGCTCTTCTTCCTTGGGGTGTGGGGTTTGTGCTGCATGTGTCAGCATAATGAGAGGGGTTCGGCCCGTGCCCTGGGTTCTTGGCTGTCTCTGTGGAGGTGGAGACAACTGCTGAGCCCATTGCATGGGCGAAGGCATGGGAAGAAACTGAGGAAAAAATGCTGGGACCCAGCAGGACACATGATGGCCTGATGAGCCAGAGGACGTACCCCTCTGGGGGGAGGGGTCATAGCCCCTGCCAGGTCTGCGGTGGCTACATAAATAATGTTGTGATAAAAAAAGCGTGAATTTTTAATTTTAAAGTCAATGAATAAATACAGTAACACTTGCAAATATAGCTTTTAATGTTTATATAGTATACTAGCGATATTTGTTGACAAAGGACTGCCTCTTCCTATCCTTATTTTCATAAACTCTTATGCACTAGGTGTTGCTCTAGAAGACAGTTACATGGGGTTTGTGGTTAGCAACAGATACCATACTATCTGTGAATAAATACAGGTATTGAGGTTCTGGGATATATACGTCAATGCAAAATCTCATCAGCAATTAAAAAATGTAAGGTCCCCAACATAAAAAAAAAAAAAAATTTTAAAAGAGTAAGCATTGTCTTCAGTAAATAATCTCTTAACTATACAGCTAGTGTTCGCATCTGACAGTGTTCTGGAGAACACAGTTTTTCAATATATCATGCCTTCCACAAGACTTCCAGCACATATTTGTACCCCAAATTCTTCATCTGCTGCTCTATCGGTTCTGGCCAGAGTTTGTTTGTCTAGTCAGGAATCATGTGTTCCTCCTGTACCTGGAAATGACCTTCACTATGCATCTGTCTGAGCCGCAGAGTTGCATAAATTTTATTCCCATTCTTTTAAAGGCATAGTTGAAATAATTCTACCACTCCAATCTAAATAACTTAGTTGTTCTTTTGTCACTGTAGGCCGGCAAATAATGGACTGGCAGCTGAAAGAAGACATTCTGAAAGTGGTTCTCCAGTACCCAAAGGGCATTGACTTTGAAGATTTTCCTGGTGCCTTTCACCAGATCCATGGCAAACAGTTGGAACTCTCAAAATATGGCTATACTTCACTGAAGGGCATGCTAGAAAACCTGGCAGATCTAGTGAAGGTAGACTTTGAGTACCAGCCACCCCTTGTCAGACCACAAATCAGAACAACAGGAGGGGGCCAAGCTCTCAGATCCCAGGTGCCAGTTGAATACAGGCCTCACAGCCAAACTCAAGATCTACAAGACACCCTGGCAAACCAGAATACACCCCAGAACAACCCTCAGGGATCAGGTAGATTTATTTTGCTAACTCCCTCTGCAGCCTTATCTTTACAACTCTTTCTCCCCTCCTGTAGTCACCATCTCTGAGCTTTCTGAGAAGGTTTTCTGAATTTTTAAGTACTTTGCTCCCTGGCCATTCTCTACCTACCTAATCTCTTCTTGTGTCCTTACCATAACCCCCAACATCATTGCATTTTATTGTATTATAATCATATATATTATTACATTGAATTTTGATGATTTTCCACACACAAGGCTAGTGACACCATGTCCCCTGCAAATTACCACCCTATCACATTGCTCTCTGCTCTTACTAAACTTCAAGAAAGGTTGGCATACTCACAACTGTCCAACTTTCTGTCATTCCCCCCCTTCCTCAATCTCTTCCAGTCTGGCTTCTGGGCTAATACCTGTACTGTCTCCTCACTCTTAAGGATTACTGTCTTTTTTTCCTGTCTTTTTTCCATATAGCTCATTTTCTTCTTGGTCAGCTTGTGCAGTTCTGGCCCTGCACCCTCAACCCATTGGTCTGCCTTTATGAGACCCCCACTGGTTGCCCCCTCATGGTAGGGCCAGGTGGGGGGAAGGCTGTTCTCCCTACATTCAGAATCAAACATCCAGTACTGGGGTCCCAGTCAGGCAGTAATGTGAAGCAGAGGGCCGGTGGGCAGGACTTCATGGAACCCAAGCTGACCACTTTTTCATTTTCTTCCCAAGCCATGGTGGCATGAACTATGCATGCACAAGGAGGCATGCATGCATCCCACAGCCATGGCTACCCTCCCCTAACCTAGGTCTGCTGCACATGCATTGGTGCTCCACCGGATGGCAGCCAAGAGCCAAGTCAACACAGCACCCTGATCTGGGAGAGGAGAGCTACCCAGCAGCCACTCAATCCACTCCCAGCCCACCACCCCACCGACCCCCCATTGACCCAAGGTAATTCCCAAACTCGAGTCATCAGCATGGTGAGAGGTAAAGTGTACAGCATCTCAGACCTCTGTGCCACCAGACCGGCTTACTGACTTTGTTTTGAAGGAGATGGATTAGAGTTGCCTAACACTATCCTTATCTACCTAGCAGAATCCTTTGTTAGTGTTGCCCATCCTAATGTACTACAGAAGATAGCACCAGTCAGGCTGCCTGGGTCTGCCACTGACTGATGCTGCTCCTACAGTACCTCTTTGATCTCACACAGGTGGTGTGCAGTAGCGTATCCCCCCACAAACCCCAAATGGATACAGGTGTACCTCAAGGCTCTTTCCTTTAGCCAGTCCTGTTCTTTGTCTTTCTGAATGACCTATCCCCTGCCTGTGTCTCTTACTACAGACATGTGTATGCTGATAACACAGCCAGCACTCTGGCACAGTGGTAGCACTACCACTTGTGGTGCCAATGACTTGAGTTTGGAAGCAAGCTTGGGCCATTAGAAACTCAGCTGGAGGAGGGGAGGCTGGAGCATTTGATGGATTGCTCTCCTCCTCTAGGGAGGGGATGGTATGGTGCCTAGCATATGCATGGCCCCTTCGTGGTGGTTCATGGGCAAAACACTGGGATAACCACATGGATGCTGAGGAGTGACAGACATCTGTCATGTTACATTCAGAAGTGTGCATTTCACCACCAGATATCACTGTATGGATGGTTCACTGCACCAAGGGGAGAGAAAGAAAACTAGGACAATCCAGCTGATGGGATGACTCCAGCCACCCATTGGTACATCACACAATGACCTTGGCAATGATGTGAAACCAGATCTGTGTCACGGTGTGGGCAGCAAGCCCTGGAAGAAGACACAGATAAGAAATGTCCTGGGAGAGTCAAAGTGACACAGCTAGGGTAATTGGCATGAAGGGGGGCCAGTAAGAAGCAGGACAATAAAAATATCAAGAAAAAAATCAATGTTAACACAGTGCTTCTTGCCAGTGGCCCAGATTCTGCTTATCTTGGGTCCACAATCCTACAGGAAATTAGCAATTTTTAGTGCTGATTCAGAGAGAGACAGCTGGTTCTGAACGTTTTGAGGACCACTGATGATATTTGGTACCAATCCAAAGCATGCTTCTCTTCCCTTAACTTCCTTCTTTTGGACTCTTGAGAACTCCCAACAGGACATTGCTTGTCATCTAGACTTCGTCATTGACAAATGTATTACCAAATGTTGAGCCCTATACAGAAACTAAGCCTGCCTTCCACTATTAGTGAGACGGGAAATCACTGGTATAATGATGCTTCCAACATTCTGACTGTGGGTAACACCACACCACTGCAATGTTTTACTTGAACAAGGAAGGAGGTGCCACATCATCTAGAAAATCCTGATCATGTAGAAACTATCCTTTTCCACATGCACTCATCTCTAAACTACTGCAGATGGGCCATTGGTCTTTTCCTGCTTCTATGTTACTTTACTGTTCATCTGGCAGGTGAGCTGAACTGTCTAGCAGACAGTCTCAGCCACATGGAGACCATCACATATGTGTGGCCTCAGAGCCAGGACATCTTGGACAGCATCTCTGAGGAGTTTGGAAGTCCCCCCCAGATATCTCTGTTTACCTCCTGGGAAAACAGAAAACATCCTCTGTTCTGCACTATGCCACCAGAAAGAGATCATATACAGGGTGAAAGGTTCTGCCCTCAGCTGGGTAGGAAGCTTTCTGTATAATTCCCATTCACTGAAATTAAGAGGATAATTCTCAAGGTTCCTCAAAACAGATCCTAGATGATTCCAGTTGCCTGGGCTGGGCTCTGTAGGCATGGTACTCTGACCACGTGCATCTCAATGCCCAAAGCCCAATCCATTCTCCTGATGCCAGATCAGACATGGCTCCTGAAAAGATAGCACTTCAGGACAGGTCTGTTGGATGAAGTTCTGGATGTTTTGGGGAATTCAAGAAAATCAGCCATCAGAAAATCCTACAGTTTTGGTATTTCTGTTTTTCAGAGCCTTTTTTCCAAAATAGTTTCTAGGCTTTACCTTCCAAGTACAATTTGGAGTCTACAAATTGTATCATATCATAAATAACACACTTGTAGCTTGAACAAAAAATAACCACAGTAAAGATATTTGTATTAGAGAGTGTACTTCACTGAAGCATTCCCTACCTCATCTTTTAGAACCTGTATAAAAAGGGTTCTTCTGAGACTGCATTGTAACCCTTGTCTTTCTAATGTGGAATTAACCTTGTACATCAGTTGTTTCTAATGTGGAAGTTGCCTTGTACATCACACTGTTGTACCTCTGGGTCTCCCCTGAAAAAGGAACTGTAATTGTCTCAGTGGACTTACCCAGTTACCAAAATCCAATAAATAAATAATACAGATTAATTGCTGGATTTTCAGACAGTCACGTCTGTCTTTCAAACATGAGTTCAGAATTCCACCCAAGAAGTTGAATCACAAAAAAGTTGATTTAACTCCCAGGATGGTATTCCACAGTTGCATGTGAAAAGGGATGCAAGTCCCACAGTTGCGGAAGAAATTGCCGTAAACTATGGGAATGGTTGCAAATAGGACCCACACATCTGGATGCATCTGTGTGGATGCAGCACACATTTTAATATGGGTGCAAGTGCTGTGTCTACCAGTATGAACATTTCACCTTAAATGTTTAAAAAATGTTTGCTTGAGCATTTAAAGAGCAGGTATTCACTTACTTTTACCTTTTTATTTGCTTAATTCATATGTGTGTTAATAAAGAAGTACTCAACCCCTGTTGGAATGTATAGTTTATTTTGTCCTTTTTCTCCTAATTAGTATGTCCGTTTTGCAATCTTGATCCATGGAATACATGCCCGAGAAGGGATTTCTTCAAAACTGTGGTACTATGAAGCCTGAGTTTGTTTTCTGTAACTAATGTCATACTGATTCAGGTTTCAAATTACCATGGTTTTGAAGAACCCCCTTCTTGGGCATGTCTTTCATGAGTTAAGATTGTAAGAGGACATACTAATTAGGAGAAAAACAACAAAATAAACCACACACTCCAACAGGGGTTGAGTACTTATACATATGAATTAAGCAAATAAAAAAGCAAAAATAAGTGAATACCTGCTCTTTAAAAACAGTAGTTATCTCATTGTCATTCAAACTTAGCAGTTTGTACCAATTTTCACTTTGTGATTGGTCACTTGTATTACATTAAAGAAGCTCTCCTGCACTTATTGCTTCCCTGGTGGCGTGTGTGCCATACTCTACCTGTTCTTCCTTCTCCGGTGGAGGTATCCCGTAGTTTATTTATTTTTTCCTACCCTGCTTCTTATACTAATCTTAAATATCTTCTATTTACTCCCTATTTTCTGCACCTTCATTTTCCCAATTTTGCCTATCCCTTTACCCTTCCACCAGTTTCTACCCTCTCCTATCCACTATTTGTCTCTTGGTCTCTAGTTGTCCCTTCCCCATACTCTTCCACCTCATTTCAGCAACCTTTCCTGTTCTCCCACTCTTTTTAGTGTTAGTTTCCTTACTGTAATTATTTTGAGTTGAACCTGCACATTATCTGTCTCTTATCCCTTGTACAGTTTGCATTGTTTTTGTATCTGCCACCCTGATTTCTATGTATGGAACCTAAGTAAGCTGCACTTGCACATTAGTTGCTTTGTACCACTGGTTTTGTTACCACTGTTGTTGAATCTGCAATTGTGATTTGTTAATTCTATGTACCTCCTATGTATGTTAGTCCTTCCAGGACTGCCTCGCAAATTAGCTGTCTCAGTGGTGTTATCCTGGTAAAAAATAAAATTGAATTGAAATTAATATTGCATAACACATAATATAGGTAAATTAAATGATCACTGCACCCTTTGGCTCTTCAAGTATAAATCTGCCATGGAGGTAGACTATGACTATGCTGCACACTTTGAATTTTAACTTTCTAAAGTTCTTTCTTGGCGGCAACACCTCAGGGCTGAGATTATCAAAACTGTATGACTCATAAATACACACTCTAAAAGAAATATCATTACCATGGTGAGGTCTTTTTCTTTAGTTTCCTGTACATGATTACCCCACACCCTGTTCTTGTGGAACTAATGCTCTGTACTGAAATCAAAACAGTGATTACTTGAGAATCTACACACATTTTCACCTTGCATTACAGTGTGGATCTTCAGTCCCATAAGGACAAAGTCTTTGATTCTGCTGTACTGAAGAACTTGTTCCTCAGATAGCTCCAGCACTTCCCTCCTGCTAGTCTGTACTGCAAGTAGTCAATTCCCGAGGAAGCATCAGGGTAATCATGCAAAACATAAGTGTGGATCTGCTATGTCTATAACAGCACTGCCATGCTATTGCATGCTATTTTGCACAAATATTTATGAATTTGTGGCTGTAGACTTGTATCTTTTTAGAAGTGGCTGCTCATGTGGGTTGACCGGAACCAGGACCATTTTGATTGTATGTACTTCCTTGTACTGTGTATGGTCACGTCCTGGTTGCAGCTCCTCTTTGTGTTGCTCAGAATGTGACGTGTTTTGTTATGGATGAATCTTCATTGTTAGACAAAAAGGGTATTCACTCGTAACTGTGTTTCTTCTGGATGAATTTCAAGGGGACATGCTATGAAGTTGGAGGGGGATAGATTAAGGAGAGATGTGAGGGAGTATTTCTTCACAGAAAGAGTGGTGGATTCCTGGAATGGCCTTCCAGTGGAGATGGTGGGGTGAAAACAATGGTGGGGTTCATGAATGCATTGGATAAGCACAAGGGAATCACAGAGGAAAGCAAGGATGTGAAGAAAGAGGTGTACATTGGACATGGTCTGCAGTAACAGTGTAGGTATGGAAAAACAGGCAGATTGGATGGGCCGAATGGTCCTTATCTGCTGTCAAATTCTATGTTTCTGTGTTTCTATGGAATTCATCCATAGTCACACCCATGTCCCACCCATCCTTCCTGACTGGGATATGTGGTTTTGGTGTACTATTTTAAGCTGTTTGCTAATACATCTCACTTAAGCAGAAAAGAGCTGATGATTGGTGGGAACCAAGCATGAGAATGGAAGCATTCACATGATTTCGGTTTTAATCCAGTTGGATGGTTCTTGGGTGCCGCCGGTACCATGAGCTAGAATGTAAGGTAGTGATAATTTTAGGTAGTGAAATTCCATATAAAGATGCATTGAAATTTTGTAGGTCAGATGAGAGAAGGATAGAGATGTCAAGGAAATTGTTTTATGAAATATGTAAACCTCAATACAAACTGCATTCACTGCTGCCACCTAGAGAGGTTGCAGTTTACGAATTAAGAAAGCAGGTTAGATGGTGAAAACCAGTTTTTAGAACAAAGAAATATCAGACATCCTTTTTTATGATCTTTTTAAGTGATTGTTAAAATTATTTATTGTGTATAATTTGTTTTGTATAATTATTTTTTATTTTTTGGTTGTTAGGATTATTTTTAATAAGTTGTTTCTTTTTGTATTCATGTGATCGTGTGTTATATACAACTTTAGCTACTCCCATCCTTTGGGTGTTGGCTGCAATGTGTTGAATAAAATAAACTAAAACACTAAACTAAACCCCCCTAGGTGGCATTATCTCTAAGGTTACAGCCCCTGCCTGTACTTCTAACCACAGGCTGAGGGGCCTGGATTCAATATGATGGTGCCTCCACCCAGAATAATAATAGTGGAGGTATCTACCTAACCTGGTATAGTCTTCTGTGAAGCTATAACCACCCACAAGCTCACCTAGTGAACAAATAACTTGTAATAGGAGATAACCCTCTCCAATATTTGCCACACAGTTAGCAATAAGCATTCATGATATGCACACACCCCTTGCACTTACCACCACGGACTGGTCTTCAGTAACTCCCCTGGAACCCCATGTAAGGATAATGTTAGCAAGGCAAGCATGCACTTTCAATACTGTACACCTACTAAGAATATACTCATAAGCCAGTTTAAACATGAAACAGCAAATCAGGTTTATTAAGGGGGAAGTAAACAAGGATGGGGGCATGAAACTAGAAGAACAATTACTTTACTGATTGCACTTTATAGTCCCACAACAAACAGTCTAACAACCTGGGTACCCAGAATGTAAAGCTAGCTGGCCAGAATCAATGCCTAGGGTGGCTGGTGTTGCAGCTGTTGTTGGGGCCCTTGATGGAAAGAAAAGGCAATTAAACATGCATAACAATGCTTTGGTCATTTGTATCCAGGGCCAGTTGGCCCAGTCCTTTGTAACCCTGAAACACACTGGAGCAATCAGATGGTACCAAAGAAGGATTCAAAGAAAAGTTGCAGGCAGCTACCCTTAGTTTACTCATGACACCAGTTGGTTGAGAAAGGTCTGTCGATACAAAGACCTGCTGCTGGAAACTGAAGAGCATAGGGAAGCTGGGCCTGCATAACTCACCTCCACTTCACGACCTTTCCCTCCAGGTGGCTGCAACCTGCAATTTCTTGCTGTGCAGGGGCTGAATCCCCAATCTGGTCTCTCACTGAGAAAACAGCCACGGTGCAGAAATGGACAGCTTGGGCCAAGTCTGGCATAGTCCCAGGACAGGATGAACACTTTTGGCAAAAGTTCCGTTTGCTGGTGAAAACCTCTAGCTGGTAGACAGTTCGGTCACTGGTAAAGAAGGCTCCTTTCTGGCAAGCCATGAGCCACAATAAACATTCAGCACATTTAATGAGAACAGCATTCACTTCTCCACCTCTCAATTTGATTCCAGGCCGGTTCACTATTTCAGTCGATTCACGGAGCAAACCTCTCAATTTGCAAAAACAGTCTCTCACGCAACTCTTTGGCTGAATGCTTCACAGGAGCTCCTCTCTGTCCAATATCTCAAGCTGCACTTCTCAGAGTCTCGGACAAACTGCTACAGTTCAAAGATTAGCTTTGGGTTAGTCCAATTACTGCTATCAAGCAGTTGAGTGCTGGAAACAATGGCAGGAAGGCAAGTCAGGCCTTTTCCTGCCAATTCTCCACAGCTCATTTTCTGGAGCTGCCTCTTGACAGCTTAGGCTGCTCTCTCTCTCTCAGCTCTAACAGCAACTGCCCCACAGTCTCCTTTCAGTTCGTGAACTAGTCTGGTTTTCTAGCAATTCAGTTGGCTAGGGGAGCTGTCATTCACAGTTCTGGTGCTCCCATTTGATCAGTTTAGGTGCCAACCTGTAAATCTACAAGAACTACAGTTTTTCCCATGAGGTACTTGAGCTAAGGACCCCTTGAGGTCCCTTGTGTCCTAATTGATCTACATACCTGGAAGTCCCAGACCAAACATGGTGGCTCCCATTTAGATGAAAAAGCTGCAAGAAGGCAGGTTAAAGCAAACACTCTCATTTAAATATAACAACAGAGTAGAAATAAACATTTACAGTAATATCTAGTAGGACTGTGCGAATAACAAATATTTTTTCCTGAATACTACAAATAATGAGCTATTAGATTATTAGGAATCCGAATAACGAATAGCTCAATCATCTATATTGGGGCATAATATAACCCCATCCCCCCACCTCATATGGCTCCCAAATCCCCCTCCTCCCCCAAGTTCCCCAACCACTATTACAGTATTAAAAAAGGCAGCAAATTCTTTTTTGAGGCAGCCGGCACACCCACCTGCCTCCATGGCGGCTGCCAATTTTCCTTACTAAATTAAAAGTTAACAGTCCTCCTGTGGTCCTCCTCCACCCCCACCCCCAGAAGCCACCAGCAGCCCCACCTCCCCCACCCTGCCTGCACCTAAACAAGATATATAAATGTAAGAAAAGGCAGCTGGCATAGCCCGCCCACCCTCCCTCCACGTCGGCTGCCTTCTTGTGAATAAAATCATGCCCAGCTTGTGTTATAGAGAACTGGCCAGTCACGCAGATCAGCCTGTTCTCTATATAAGTGCAAACAGGTGTGATTTCATTCAGAAGAAGGCGACCAGCTGTGGAGGAGGGTGGGCTGCACCAGCTGCCTTTTTCTTACATTTATATATCTTGTTTAGGTGCAGGCAGGATGCAGGTGGAGGTGGGGGCTGCTTCTGGCTACCGGGTGTGTGTGTATGTGTGTGTGTGTGTGTGTGTGGAAGAGGACCATGGGGAAAACTGTTAACTTTTAATTTAGTAATGAAAACTGGCGGTCGGCTGTGGAGGTGGATGGGGTTGTGCCAGCTGCCCTAAAAAGAATTTGCTGACCTTTTTTTGTTAAAATATTGTAACAATGGTTGGGGAACTCGGAGAGGGGGTGGGGTTTTGGGTGCTATCTGAGAATGGGGGAAGAGGGTTTTATTTTTTTGCTGAATACGAATATTAGGCTGAACATTCGGTCGTGCTGGCCCTGAATACTGAATATTCAGCAGAATAGTCAAAAAAAAGGTATTCACGCAGCTGTAATAGTTAGAGCTCCTGCTGCTTCACTCTCGACCGCAGAGTGGAATAAATTAAAGTGGTGCCTGTCTGGTCGTGAGCTTTGAAACACTCAGACCCAGCCCAGACCATCTACTGCATACACACTGTCTGTAGTCTTAAAGGGACAGGCGCAGAGGAACATCATGGCACTCTTTTGAAAATCAACAGGATCAGACAAATAACCATGGATTAACTACCTTTGCAGGATGTCCGCCTGACAGTGACCATGGCTGGAGCCCAGGAAGACATTTTAGGTAAGCCCCCAAATTGGTGGGGGGGGGAGCTACAAGAATGATGCAGTGGTATGGCTACAGATAAATACCTCTTGAAGAAACTTTACCTTACCTTACAGGTAACCTTTTCATTTTACCTTGCTTGCAGATTCTCCCTCCTTCCTGTATCTTTCCCTCTTTTCAAAACAGTTCAGTGTGTCTTTCTGTTCAGTAATTATAGATAAATACTTATTATAAAATGGGCACCTAAAATAAAGAGTTGTGACTGGCTGAAACCAATCACATGACCTTCTGCCTGAGGCTTCGTGCCTCATAGCGCACCCTGGGCGTGTGGTGATCTACCACATGCACACACTGTCGTGTGCTGTTGCTAGCTTAATGACTCAGTCCATGGAGATAGTCAGAGACTGCCAAATAACTGCCATCTTTAATTTCCTCATGCCTCCATTGCTGCTTACCCTCTCAATTTACCAGCCATGTCAAACATCCCAATTGTTGTCAATAAAGTTTTTGAAAAAGTCTGCATGCATCTTTCTAATCGCATCTTCCTCAGCAATCCACGAGGCCTTATTCAATTTGGTTATTACTACTATCACTACTATTGTATCATAATACAAGGACTGTCCTTATGGTTGTCTGTCATCATCTTATATCTTCTTAATCTAGCTTTCTCCTCATCTATTTGAGCTGCAGGTTTTGACATGCTCAATCACTGCATCTCTTCTGACCATGTCGAGCTCTCTGCTATGGTCTAAATGGAGCTCATCTGCACAAGGTCTGCTCCTGCCTATTCAACCACTCATCCTTTGTATCTGGTGGTAGTTTGTCATCTCCTCCATACGTTCATTTAAGCTCCACATCAATCGCTGTTCTATATTGCCCCTTTCATTGGAGATGCTGGTGCCCTCCTTTATCTAGAACTGACTTCTGCTACACACATCTGTATGATAAACAAACCCATGTACTTTTCATTACCATTCTTATGAAGTCAGTCATAGTTTAAGTAAGTTTGCCACCCAAAACTGAATAACTTTACTTATCCTTTATCACTTTAGAAAAACAGACTATAAACTGGGAGCTGAAAAAAGACATTCTGAATGTGGTCCTCCAGTATCCAGAAGGCATTGGCTTTGGAGAGTTTGCATGTGCTTTCCGCCAGATCAATGGCAAGCAATTTGAGCTCTCAAAATATGGCTATGCATCCCTGAAGAGCGTGCTGCAGGCTCTAACAGATCTGGTGAAGGTAGACTCTGACCACCAACCACCCCTTATTAGGCCACAGCTCAAGACAACAGGAGGGGATCAAGTCTGCAGAACCCAGAAGTCAGAGCCTCAGAACCAAAATCATCTTCTGGAAGAGGCCCATGCAAAACAAGATGCACCCCAGAATAGGCCTCCGGGACCAGGTAAGTTTATCCAACCCAGGGATCCTAAAACTTGTCTTAGAAGGAAGAGGTAAATAAAATGTGATTTGTCTCAACTCTAACTCCTTGTAGTTGTCTTGCTAGAAAATGAGACAAAGAAAATTAGGTGACCTAACTGAGAGGAGTACCCAGAGTCCCTTAAAATCAATCCATTTTCGGAGAGCTGGGCTAGGGTGTCAAACAATTAAATAATGTGGTCTGACTAGGATCACACACAGCCACCCCACCCCTGCCCCTTAAATCCATCCATGGTTTGTCAGCAGACGTTGTAGAACAGGAGTGAAAAGTAATGTGACTTGGTTATGGATTGAACCCAAGGTCCCTCTGAAATCCACCTTTGGTCTGTCTCTGAGCAGTGATCGACTGGATTGAACTAAGCCCCCGCCCCCACCAATCCAGCCCTGTGCCCTACCAGCTGAGGTGCTTCACAAAGTAAATTTGAGTTTTAATCAGTCTAGATTTTTTGGCAGCTAACAGAAAATTGTTTTATTAACTATTTATCACAAGGCCACTACTTTTCTTTGTTTTATGAATAACATCAAAAATCTATTTAGGGTCTGACCCTATGGCAAGGACAGTTGACCACTGCAGTAACATTTTGGAATCACTCTGGGATCCTGTCTGTGAGCCAGTGGAGCTCTGGAAGCACTCAGGAATCAGGGAGGTGAGGACTGGACAAGCAATCCCAAAATGGATACACTCCAGATAAATAAACATAGAAACATAGAAACATAGACTTTGATGGCAGATAAGGACCACTTGGCCCATCCAGTCTGCCCATTTCCCTACCTACTGGATAAGCTGCAGATTCTAGTTAACCAACAGCCTACTTCCTGCAACTCCCCACTCGGGGTGCGAAATTCCTATACCTTAGGTGCCCCAGGGCAGGCACTTTTGATTCAGGACACCTACTGCTGTGCAGTGCCTGCCCGTTTGGGCACCTAAGGTATTCTTGCACAGTTTGTATTTTTTTTTTTGCCTAGTTCTTTTTTTCCTTTCTTGCGGTTGCCATTTTTTTTTTTCTTCTTCACTTTCCCCAGGGGTGGGGGAAGAGTCATGCTGACATTGAAGAGCTGATCACGAGTGTGGTCTTCTTGATGTCAGCTGACCACAGCAGGAGACTCGGAGCGAAGAGCTCTTCAAGTTCTGGGAAGAAAAAAAGGAGTAAGCTGATGCGTTCCTGACATTTCTGTGGCACAGACGTCAGCCAAAGGGGTCCCTGTGTCGCTGTTGGAGGCAGGCTTTAGCCAGCATGCAGCAAATGGTGCTACCTATTGTATATATTTGCCCGGCCCCTGCAGACAGCGTGACGTGAGGACCCTGCTGCACAGCGCGCCATTCTGAGCTTCAATTCGTGGAGACTGGACGTCTTGTGTTGTCAGGCTGTTTGTGGGATCACTCAAACATTTAAAAAAAAGAAACAGAGACCCAAAAGCTCTTTTAAGAGCTAGCCTGACTGTGAGTAAAACAAATATGGAGTGCTGAAATGAGTGAGTTGATTTTAGGGCAGGGGAATACTGTAACTCGGAGGGGGAGGAGAGGAGTGTGAGACTGTGAAGGTCTCTCTTGGGACAGAAGGAAATTGGACAGCAAGAAATAATTAATCGGAATATGTGGAGTCAGTCACCTTTCCTAAAAGTAAAAAAACAAGCAGCATCTGAATTAGAGATTACTTCTTAATCTCACAGGCTGCTTTGCAGTTGCTTTTCCTTTTAGCTCTTACAATACCAACCACCAGACCTGTAATAGAATAATAGAAGGGTGAGGGGAGACAAACACACAGTGATTTTCTGGATCACAGACAGTTCCCCTCAGAAAGCTGCTATAAATGTACCTGCTGCACTTATTTTATAACCCTGACCCTGCCAAACAGCTAACTGGATAATGTGCCTACTAAGTTCCTACCCTAACAGAATAATTCTATTGCTATACTGTCTGTGAATGATAACGACTTTATGTTGGATTTAAATAAGACTAAATAAAGACAAGTAAATAACTGAAGGCTGAAAACATCAACAACTAGACTGCAGTAGAAAAGGGACTCGATATATTTAGGGCCAATTCTATGAATTTACCAGCTGCTTGCATAAAATTCCAGTAAGAAATGTATTTTTTCTATTTTATGCAGCCAGTGGCAGCACAGTGAATTTCAAAACCATAAAAAGCTGCCTGTGTGTTAATTTTTTTTTTTGCCTTCCTAAGCTCAGTTAATTAAGCAAATAAAAAAGCTCTGTTTGAATTGTAAGTGAAGTGAATGACTTCACTTATAAATTGTAAACAGTCCTCCTGTGAAGGGTATCTAGTACAGTGTATACATATCCATTGTGGTTGTGGTGATAAAAGCTATTTTGTTTTATTTTTATAAGTACTTCTAGGTAACAGTTCAAGTCAGGGCAGACTGTTGTGTTGAAATGTTAAGGGAGCTCAGTCAGTCAGTCCTCACCGCTCAATGTTCACCCAGTTCCTAACAGTAACTAACACTACACCTATTGTTGTCTTTCTTGTTAAATAACTACTTGTCTACTACTACCACTACTACCTAAGAATAATAAAAAGTTGAGACTGGAAGACCGAGGGGGTACTGCAGCTTGGGACCGAATTTAAAAGGCAAAAATCTGTCTAAAAAAAGTGTTTTTCTCAGGCTACAGTCTAAGTTCAGGGATCCATCTGTTAAATAACGCTGCTTAAGTTAAAAAAGCTTTTCTAGTCTTTTACAAGCTACTGTAGTAGCTGCTCTGTTATCTACCTACCGTACAGGATCCATGATCTGTTATTAAACAAAGCCTAGTGTCACTCTTTATTATGTGGTGGCTTTATCTATCCAACTACTTTAAATCTGATTAAATACTATAACTAGCTCTCTTTATAAGTTTCTCCGAGTGTGGACTATCTAAAATCTGAATAGTGTTATAAAAAAAAAAAAAAAAATCTGGTAAGCTTTTTTTTTACAAGCTACACAGTCACTGTGTCACGATCGGACTGTGTAAAATCTGAATACTATTATAAAAAATAATCAGGCAACACACAATCAGTTATTCTTGTTAAGTTTATTTATTGAAAAAAAAGACCACACACATTTTTCCTTCTTGTATTTATTAATACCAAGTACAAATCAAAATTCTCGAAACAAGTCAAATCAATAGTCACGAGCAGTCAGGCACACAATGAGTCTGTTTAAGGGGCGGCATGTAAATAGTTTCTTGGGCATGTACATTTTCTTCTTACATGCCCAAGTGGGCATGTTCTTTTTTTCATGAATTTCATACCCTGCCCCCATTATAATTGCCTTGTGTCTGTCCCATGCATGTTTGAATTCCCCTACTGTTTTAGACCCAACGACCTCCTCAGGAAGGCTGTTCCATGTATCCACCACTCTCTCTGTGAAAAAAAAATTTCCTCACATTACCCCTGAGCCGTCCCCCCTCTATCTTTAAATTGTGCCCCCTTGTTCTTACACATCTCTTTTTCTGAAAGATGCTACCCTCCTTGACTTTGTTGATTCCCTTGAGGTATTTGAACATTTATATCATGTCCCCTGTACCTCCTTTCATCAAGAGTATACATATTAAGCTCTCTCAGTCTCTTTTCATATGGTTTCTGCTGCAGACCCTGCACCATTTTAGATGCCCTCCTCTGGACTGCTTCCATCCTGTCTATGTCCTTGCGTAGATGAGGGTCTCCAAACTGCACAGTACTCCAGATGGGGTCTCACCAACTGTCTGTATAGAGGGATAACCACTTCCTTTTTCTACTTGTGATGCCCCTTCCTATGCATCCCAGTATCCCCTGGCTCTCTTACTGACTTTCACATTGCTTACCCACTTTTAGGTCATCTGATATGACTACCCCCAGGTCCCTTTCCATTTTTGTTGTTGTTAGTACCTCCTGCTTTTGTGTACTCTTCTCCTGGGTTTTGTTTCCCAGGTGCATTACTTGCACTTCTTTGCATTGAATCTAAGTTGCCATATGTCTGGCCATTCCTCCAACTTTGCCAAGTCCTTCTCATCTTTTCTACCCCTCTTGTGTATCAACTCTGTTACAGATCTTTGTGTCATCTGCAAAGGCATACCTTTCCCTCAGACCCTCTGCAATATCACCTATAAAGATGTTAAAGGGACTGGACCCAATACTGAGCCCTGAGGTACTACACTAGTGACCCCCCTTTCTTCGGAATGTGTTCCATTCACTATTACCTTCTGAGTCCTGTTGTGCAGCCAGTTTGCTACCCAGGCTACCATCCTGGGACCCACTCCCAGGCTGGCTAACTTGATTATTAATCTTTTGTGCGGGACTGTGTCAAATGCCTTTGCTAAAGTCTAGGTAGGCCATATCCACAGCCCCTCCCTGGTCTATTACTTTGGTCACCCAGTCAGATAGACCAGGGAGAGCCAACTGAAAGTAAAAAAAAGGACCTATTCAGTGATTCCTTAGTGTGGTTCTACTTCACCATTTCAATACATACATGCAAAATATATGATGTTCTGACAAGCCACAATCCAGTGACAATGTTCTTTTTATGTTTGCTTGCACACATGCACAAGAAACATTATGTGGCAGCTTAGGAGAGAAGTGGATTATGGAGGCACGGCACTATGCGAGCCAAAGGAGGCATTGCATTTGGGGGCTTGGCACTGGTGGACCAATGGAGGCACAGTGTGCTGATTACACTGGCTCCTAAAAGTGCCACCAACTTGTAAGGTTTTTGCCGCAGCAATCAGGGGACACCTCGTCATTGCAGCGTCAGACATTCCGCTGCAATGAGGGAGTGACCCATCATTGCAGAGCGGTACCTTGCCTAGTGTAATATTGTTTGTGAATACCGCGGCAAGCCGTCACCATGTTTACAAACAATCTTACCAGCCCCTAGTGCCAAGGGGGTGCCCAGTTCCCCTCAGCAACATGTGCCCCAAAAAAACATCCTTTGTTTGCTGACGGGGGTTCCAATCCCCGTCGGCTTCAGTCCCTGCCTTCTCAGTTTAGTTCGCCGATGGGGAAGCCCACTCCCTGTCGGCATTATGTCCCCCAAAAAACATCCTTTGTTTGCCGACGGGGGCCCCAATCTCCATCAGCTTCAGTCCCTATCTTCCCAGTTTAATTTGCCAATGGGGGAGCCCACTCCCTCATTGGCATTATGTCCCCCACCCAAAAACACTTTGTTTTTTTCTGAGGGGGGTGCCCAATCCCCTTTGGTTCTTGCCCCCCCTTGGTATGTGCTGATGGGGGTGCCCAATCCCCCCATTGGCTACTGACCCCCCAAAGAAAAACACTAGGGTGGCACACTGGGAGCCCACCCCAGCGTGCCAAAATGTCCCTGTTAAAGAAAATTTCCTACGATGTTTTTTTGTTTTGTCTAACCTGTAAAACAGAGAACAGTCCCTAGTCGAGTCCGCCCACTCCACCAAACCAGCGCCCACCCTCTGCACACCCGCCTCCACACCCCCTCAGCCCATACTTACCTCCAGAGCCTGGCGTGACGATCTACAGTGGACCAGGAATATGTCTGCACTCTTCAAAGCCGACCCTTGAACTGAAGAAATACTGGTAAGCTGTATAATGACATAAATAGGTTTTTTCAACTTTGGTGTATATCTCAGGCATTTTTGGGACTTTTGGCACCAAATTTTCAACATGGGGTTATCGGGACCCCTCCTCATGAATTCAGCCACTGTCATGGCGTTATTCAGTCCTGAAAGGTGATTTTGCGGTCACTGCACGGAATCACCTTTCAGGACTGATTACTGAAACAACAGTGCCAGTGTTCATGAGGTAGGATCTCAAAAAGACTGTGTTGCAAATTTGGTGGAAAAAATCAAAAAAATTACTTTTACGAGCGTGCATTGCGCAGTTGCTACGCATGCTCATAACTTCGCGAATTTGCAATATTTTCATTCCAGATTTTCAACATTGCCATTTTTCCACACCTCCTTATTAACAGCACAGCTGTCATTTTTCACATCTTGGACGAAATGTGCTTTCACACTCCCAGCGCAGAATAGCGTGCTCGCTGTGGGAAATCCATGTTTGGGGCACATTAAGAAAATCACATTGATGCTGTTTATGAGCAGAGGCTCTAAAATGCCTATGTTGAAAATTTTGTGATGAAAGTCCATAACATGAGTGTGTTACGAGCATGCATTGCACAGTTTCCACACACGCCCGTAACTTCGTGAATTTGCAATATTTTCACTCCAGATTTTCAACATTGCTATTTTTCGGCACCTCCTTATGAACAGTACAGCTGTCATTTTTCATGTCCTGGCTAAAATGTGTTTTTGCACTTCCGGCGCAGAATAGCGCAGTCGCTGTGGAAAATCAGTGTTTGAGACACATTAAGAAAATTACAGTGGCACTGTTCATGAGCAAAATTCAGGACATATTTACAAAATCACACTGCCACTTTTCATGAGAAGAGGTCCCAAATGCTTTCATGAGGTGGGGTCACAAAAAAGGCCATGTTGAAAATTTGTAGTGTAAATACCAACAAATGCCTGGGGCATTAGGGTTTCTAAGCATAACGTCCCACCCTGTAAAGACTGACAGGCATCGGGGTGTGCCTTTGGATTGCCGACTGAACTGCTCATGCCATCCCACTCCCACCCCCCCAGCCAGTGACAGGCACTGAGGTGTACCTTGGACTCTTCGGCCCCAGAGTTCACCCCATTCTCCTTTGCTGCACCCATTTCAGCATATGTCCTTATGGAATGGGGTGACTGTAAAGCCAAACACCCCAAGGCACACCTCAATACATGTTGGTGTCTGCAGAATAGGGTGAGGTGACATAGCATGAACGTCATGGGCGACGACCCAAACACTTACCCAAATGCCTGTCCATCTCTACAGGATGGAGGTGGAGTTGGCGTGAAGGTCAATACTTCACTGCCATTCCTATCCTGCATTTGTCTAACGCCTGCATTTCCAATGCTAATGCCAGCAAGCAAACATTTGGCATTGACAAATGTTTGTTTGTAATATGATTAGCGTTGCTTAGATTTTGTTTTTGTGGATCTTACCACTATCTGACAGATAGTGCTGGTTTCTTACCTAGGATCCTACTAGAAATCCTACCAATGACAGATGTAGGATCCAGTGCTAGATAATGATGGATCCTAGGTCAGATAGGATCCAGAGTCAGATAGCAATGAATCCTAGTTGGGATCCAAGGATCCTAGGTCAGAAGACTTGGTTTGCTGGCCAAGGCACCTAGCTTCACCTGAGTTCTTTCCTTCTAAGATTGCTTGAAAGAACAGAGCAGAGAACCTTACCAGAGTAAGGGAAATGGATTAAGACTTCTTTGGGCTAAGCAGATTTACTGTGTGTTGTTATTTTTATTTTGTACTCACAGGGATTGCTACTGTTAGTTGCTAACATTTCATTGCTTTATTTTTCTCTGATTCAAATTGTTGTTGCTGGTATACCTTCTTCTGCATTATTACAAGGTGTGCCAACAGGTGTGTGCTAACAGATTACTGCTGTAATCTGATTCAAATTGTCTTTTGCAAGGTATATCTTCTGTTACTGCTTTGTTTTTCTCTGTAGCAAAGTGTTTTTTACAGGGTATATCTTCTCTGAAATTATTACAGGTGGTGCTTTACAGGTTTTACAGTTTTATCTAATATTAGTATAAGCTTTCAGGGTTACTGCATTTGTTGTTGACTGATTGATTGTTTCTGCTCTTACCTCCTTGTTTTTTCATCTGTGGTTCTTTCTTTTTGGCAGGGGAAGGGCCTAGCCACCCACCCCCATCCCCAACCACCCCACACTACACTCCTTTTATAGGGTACCACAGTTGTGACATTTCCTGTGGCAAAGCAGGAAGGGGTGGATCAGTGGGGCATCCACAAGGTGAGCTCATTTACAGGGGCACTAGTAATTTAACTTGTTATAACAAGTTATATGAAAACAAAACACAAAATCAAACCATTACCTGCATTTTCTTCCTTCTGATTACTCTGACCAGGTTATAAACCCAGCAATTTATCTGGAATGGATATCATTAACTGCAGGTACTGTGGAACACTTTTTAGAAGGATAGTCTTACAGGATTTTAGGACACTGTCCTACATGCTGGGCCATTGGAGATCTTAGGGCTCAGCTCCGAGCAGCATAGGCAGAGATTGCGTGCCTCAAATTTCATATTCGAGAGAAAATACATTATAAGAACCACCCGCCATTTCCCCAACATCCAACAGAAGAACTTCGACCGCAGAGGGTAGTTGGTCCAGGAGGTTGGCAGGTGGTTAGGAGGGGCAAATCGAGTGCCCTATCACTCTGTGCTCTCTAACATATTACCCCCAAAACCATACAAACACTACAAACAGGTATCTGCCTCTATCTCCGAAATCAAACAAAGGGGCAGAGGACACTGCAGAGCAGGACACTGCAGCACAGGAGCTAGCACAACAAAACTCACCCAAATCAGGAACCAAAACAAAAAAAGCAAAAAGGAAATCCAAAAAACTTCTGATCATAGGAGACTCCATGATTCGGGGAGTTGATACCAATCTCCAGCCAGTGGTAATGGTCAGATGTCTACCAGGTACATCAAGGTGGAGAGTCACTGACCGCATTGCTAAAATTGTTCACAAGGCAAGAGAAAACATTGACATCCTGGTACACATAGGGACTAATGATCTCGCCAGCCAGTCAGTTGTGGGGACCAAAGAACACCTGACCAGGCTGGGTGACAAACTATCATCCATTTTGTCCGACATCTCCTTCTCTGAGATCCTGCCAGTCTGGGAGAGGGGGGCAGATGGACGGAAGGTCAGACAAGGGGAGATAGGGGAGCTAAACATGTGGCTCAAGGGCTGGTACCAGGAAAAAGGACACAGATTTGTAGGGAACTGGCAACAGTTCTGGAAGTAAAAGTTCTTTAAATTTGATGGACTGCATCTGACTAAGGAGGGAGTCAGTGCATTGGGGTAGAAGCTTGATGTCTTTGCAGAATATTTAAACTAGCAAAGGGAAGAGGGGAGCAGCACCCTATACGTCAAATGGGAAGAACACCCCTCCCCCCTCAGCTAGTGGTCAAACAGGGATTCAGCATATTTGCAGTTGATTTGCATCACCAGTTAAGGAAAAAAGGTCCGTCTCCCCATATGATGCACAGTGGAAATGCCAGACCTCACCCAACAACTAATACACCGAAATCTGGCCAATGGAAAATCATGTACACAAATGCTCACAGCCTGGGAAATAAGATCCCAGAGCTGCAGGCAATAATGTCAGAGGCTAAACTGGACATAGTAGCAATTAGTGAGATGTGGTTTACTAGTAACCACACTTGGGAGACTTCAGTACCTGGCTATGTACTGTTCAGAAGAGACTGAAGTGCAAAGGGGGTGGAGTGGCCCTGTATGTCAATGAAAATATCAAAGCTACAGAAATTCAGAATATACATAAGGAGGCAGAACAACAGTGGGTCACCCTGGAAACAGGAAATGGGACAGCCATAAGAACTGGGGTTGTCTACAGGCCCCCAGACCAGGGGGAGGACATAGACACATTACTGTTAGAAGATATACAAAACATGACAGCTAAAGGGGAGGTTCTGATAATGGGAGACTTCAACATGCCAGATACAGATTGGTCAATACCAGCAGGAATATCTGCCAGAACTAGACACATGGTGGATTCCCTGCAGGAGGAGGGCCTCAAACAACTGGTACAACAACCCACAAGAGACAGGGCTATCCTAGATCTAGTACTGACTAACAGGGAAGGGATCACAGATCTCCAGGTAGAAGGTCACCGGTGGGCCAGTGACCATCACATGGTATGGTCCAATTTGGCCACTACATCTAAATCATCCCATTCCAAGGCAAAAATATGGGACTTCAGAGGAGCTGACTTTGATAAGATGGCCAACAGAGTTAAGCTAGCCCTGGCAAAAAAAAACACAGGTGAGGGGGTACAGGCAAAGTGGGCAAGCATTAAGGATGCAATACTTGAAGCAACATCCCATTGTGTTAGACAGAAAAGGAAGTGCAAAAGAAGAAGGAAACCACTTTGGTTCTCAAATACAGTAGCAGAAAATGCCAGAGCCAAAAGGCTGGCCTTCAGGAAATATAAGGGAACACAGCGGGATGAAGATAGGGAGGCATACCAAACTGCCCTAAGGGAAGCAGGGAAGGCAGTAAGGCAGGCAAAGTCCCAAACTGAGGAAACACTAGCACGGACAGTAAAAGAAGGTGACAAGACTTTCTATAGATACATTAGTGAAAGGAGAAAGTCCAGAGGGAGTATTGCTAAGCTCAAAGGAAAAAAGGGTACATGTGAGGAGGAGGACTCTGTAAAAGCATCTATCCTAAATAGATACTTTTGCTCAGTGTTTACTGAAGAGAAGGTAGGGCAGGGCCCACACCTCAGCACCATGGACACGGGGGAAGGAGGATGAGCACTACTCCCTTCACAAAAGAAAGAGTCCTACAAGAGCTCACTAAGCTCAGGGTGGACAAGGAAATGGGACCTGATGAGATACATCCCAGGGTACTTAAAGAGCTAAGGGTGGAACTAGCAGAGCCATTAGCAGAACTGTTTAGTGAGTCTCTGAGCACAGGAGAGGTCCCAGAATACTGGAGAAGGGCTGATGTGATTCCGCTCTACAAGAGTGGTAGCAGGGAGGAGGCAGAGAACTACAGACCAGTCAGTCTTACCTCAGTAGTGGGCAAGATTATGGATGCACTCCTTAAGGAAAGGATAGTGCAACACCTGGAATCCATAGGGACACAGGATCCAAGACAGTATGGGTTTACAAAAGGAAGGTCCTGTCAAACTAATCACATAGATTTCTTTGACTGGGTAACCAGAGTGATGGACCAAGGGGGAGCAGTTGGTGTCGCCTACCTTGACTTCAGCAAAGCTTTCGACACTGTTCCACATAGAAGATTGATAAATAAGCTGAGTAGGCTCGGGGTGGATCAGAAGTTGGTCAACTGGGTGGCAAACTGGTTGATGGGCAGAAAACAGTGGTGGTAATTGGTATACAGTCAGAAGAGATGCAAGTCACAAGTGGGGTACCTCAGGGATCAGTCCTGGGGCCAGTCCTCTTCAATATCTTCATTAGTGACATTGCAGATGGACTAGAGGGTAAGGCTTGTCTGTTTGCAGATGACAGCAAGATCTGCAACAGAATAGATGATCCAGATGGGGTGGGCAGAATGAGAAGAGATCTGGATGAACTAGCAAAATGGTCAGAAGAGTGGCAACTGGGATTTAATGCAAAGAAGTGCAAGATCATGCACATAGGGAAGAGAAACCCTGAAGCCACCTGTAGGCTGGGAGGGGAGTTGCTGGCAGTCACAAGGGAAGAAAGAGACTTGGGCATCATCATCACCAATGACCTGAAATCATCCAAGCAGAACTCTAAAGCAGTAGGTAAAGCTAGGGGGATGTTAGGGTGTAATAGTAGGGGTATCACAAGTCGTAAGAGGGAGGTAATAATCCCTCTTTACAAGACACTGGTTAGGCCCCATCTGGAGTACTGCATGCAGTACTGGAGGCCACACCTTCACAAGGACATTAACCAAATTGAGGCAGTCCAGAGAAGGGCAACCAAAGTGGTGCAGGGACTGCATCACAAGACATATGAGGACAAATTAACGGAGCTCAATATGTATACCCTTGAGCAAAGGAGGGAGAGAGGTGATATGATTGAAACATTCAAACATCTTAAGGGCATTAACAAGGTGAAAGAGTCTAACATGTTTAAATATAAGAAAAATAGCAGGACAATAGGACACAGCATGAGATTAGAGAGAGGCCAATTAAGGGGGAATGTGAGGAAATTCTTTTTCACAGAAAGAGTGGTGGATGCATGGAACGGCCTACCTCAGGAAGTGGTGGTTATGAATACAGTGCAGGGCTTCAGACAGGCATGGGACAGGCATAAGGGAGCAATACAGAGTAGTATGAATAAATAGGCCACTGACAGAGCAAAGGTCGATAGCACATTTATAAGGTATAAAAAGAAATGGGCAGACTAGATGGGCCTTGCAGTCCTTATCTGCCATCAACCTCTATGGTTCTATGTAGATCCAGAGATCCTAGGTCAGAGAGTTGGGCTCTGGGGTCAAATAGCGATGGATCCTAGGTGAGATCCAGAGATCCTAGGTTGGATAGTTAGGATCCAAGCTGGATCTGTTGCTAGGATCCACAGGTTCCACAATGTGTGTTGCTAGGATCCGGAGGATCCACAGCATTTGTAGGGTCCATGCACTGGATCCTAGAGGGTAGGATCCATGGTCAGATAGCACTGCTGTCCTACAACAGCAACTATCTGGCCAAATGGGAAGTATCTGTTGGTATCCTAGTTTCTAGGATACCATCTGAGCAACAGTAAATATGATGTTCATACCAGCATTGCTAAAGCATAACAGATGCTCTCCAAGGAAGCTCAGGATGACCCAAGCTCTGGGGTTAGGCTGCCAGTGGCCTTGTGACTTGATTTACAGGGTTTACATGCTGAAACGTTAATGAAATTTAACCATGTCTTGCCACTCATGAAAAACTAGGTGGGACTGAGCAGAATAAGTGACCACACCTAAAGGGCAGTTGATTTGCCACCATGAAAGGAGGTGCTGGCTAAAGAAAAAAATGTGTGCATGTTTGGGGGTGGCATTTTAGTTAATTTACAGATTTGCTAATTTTAATGGTTAGTTTTTTTTGTTTTTTTATTTTAATTCCATGTCAAGCTCCTCAAGTTCCTCAGAAGTTAGTGCTGGCCCTCACCGACATCCTGGTTCGGTTCCCCAGTGGTCTAAGGATGAAGAAACTGGCAAGGGAATTTAAAAAGGATTATGAACAGGACCTGGAAGATTTTGCTAGGATTCTGGGATACAGTGACCTTCGGACCATACTTCAGCAGTTGCCTGATGTCGTACTCTATAACGAGAACAAGACTAAGAACTGTAAAATCAAGCTTCAAGAAGGTATACCAACATGTTTTCTAGATTTTTACTATATTTCTTTTTACAGCTTATTTACCCAGTGTAGTCCACCAGCAATGCAGAATTTCATTTTCTGTGGGGTCTTTATTCTCACTATTTTTACAGCTGGGAAGACTGCAGCACAGGGAGGTAAAATGGCTTACCTAAGGTAACATTGTGAGCCGGGGGTAGTGGGATTCAAACTTGCAATCTACTACTTCACAGTTCAGTGCTCTGCTCTCTAGGCCATTTCAGTTTCAGTTCTGACCTCATGAAAACAATACTTGTGTTTATGGGCATAGGCTCCCAGAATAAACAGGCAGGAAGAGAGGACCACATATGGATCTCAGATCAGCTGCAGGGAAGCCAGAAAGAGGCTCCTTTGGAATTTTCTGCAGTTTTACTCAGCTGCACTTTGTGAGCTGGCTATCCTGAACAACACTGGGCTGGCACTTCCAGTAGCACAGAGTGCTGTGGCACTGAGCTCCTCACCTGCTGCCATACTGGTGACTTGGGTTCAAGAATGGATCTGGGACACTAGGAGTCGGCCAGGGTGTGTGAGGATAGAGCATCTGAAGGGCAGCTCGCCTCTTCTGGGAAGGGAGGGTTACAGTGTTTGGTGTTAGCCTAGACCCTGGCATCGGTTGGGGGTTTGGAAACCAGGGGCTAACTGAATGAGGGCAGAGTGGTAGCTGTTGATGCTCCACGTGCAGTAGCATGCATGGACACATCGGGAAAGCATTGCACAGCCATGCTACAAGTGAGAAAATGGAAACAATGGATTTCTGATTTGCTGCTGACTTCTAGCCACCCGGTAGCCCTGTACCCAATGAATTCCCAGGCCATGCTGCCTTTGCATGATGGTAAGTTTGGGTGAGAAAATGGGAGAGGGGCTGGAGAAGTCCTCAGTCGCATCGACAACAAAGTTGTCGAATGACTTTACAGCAACAACACTTTGCTGACAGTGATCATATCACTGTCGGCAAAGTGTCGCCATATATTTAGTGCGCCAGTGAGAAGTTACTGTTTGTGTGGGGCATCGCCCCCTGCATCACCCGTGTGGGAGCTCTGCCCCCAACACCCCCCTCAATTATACATTCCTAACTCTGAGGGGGTGGATGTTGGGGAAGACAGTCTGAACCCAGGAGTCGATGAATCCATTTATTGCTCTGAAACCCATTCGACACTGTGGGTGCTGAACGGGTTGTGTCACTGTGGGGGATTTGTTGTAACAGCGCCGCTGTAACAATGATATATGGGGCTGGGGTAGCTGGTGTCCAGAGTGCTGCTGGGAGCCATGGGAGAAAATAGAATTAACTGAAAAAAAAATATTGGTCTGGTACTTATTAGAAATACTAACATCAGTGAATTTTCATTTGTCCCTCTAGAATGGTTTGTCTCAACAACAGGTGCTTACTTTGGTCGGCTATGCTTCTTCTGTAGTCTAGTGGAAAGGGAACTGCTTTTTCCTTGAGTGATTCTAAATTCCATTATAAACTGGTTTGGAGATGTCTTACTTCCTGATTGGATAAATATGTTCAGTGCCCTGTTTTATATTCGTTACATGTCAGCCTAGCCTAGCCTGTAACTGTTGCTGATCTTTTTTCAAACAACGAAGGAGGGAGTGACTTCCATTAGAGTTTATAGTTTTGTAAATTACTCCCAAACATTTTATCTCCCTCCTATTCCCCCTTGCAGACTGAAGAGCAGTCAGCATGTCTATGATGGTGGTGGGATTATTAGTTGAGATCTAGAGGGTTGAGAGTTACTTGATGACCACAGGACCATATTGTCTGGTGAATAATTGCAACATATGGCAAACATACAGTATGCAGTATAAAGAAACATTGACTTTGATGGCAGATAAGGACCTCTTGGCCCACCTAGTCTGCCCATTTCCCTACCTACAGGATAAGCTGCAGATCCTAGTTAACCAACAGCCTATTTCTTCCTACCCCCCAAAAGAATCGCCTCATGTCTGTCCCATGCATTCTTGAATTCTTCCACAGTTTTAGACCCCACAACATCCTCAGGAAGGCTGTTCAATGCATCCACCACCCTCTCTGTGAAAAAATATTTTCTCACATTGCCCCTGAGCCGTCCCCCCTCTATCTTCAAATTGTGTCCCCTTGTTCTTGCACATCTCTTTTTTCACCCTCTTGGACTTTGTTGACTCAGCTGAGGTACTTAAAAGGTTCTATCATGCCCCCCATCCTTTCCTGAGGGGCATACATATTAAGCTCCTTTAGCCTCCCCTCGTATGGCTTCTCTTGCAGACCCTGCACCATTTTAGTTGCCCTCCTCTGGACTGCCTCCATTCTGTCTATGTCCTTGCGGAGATGGGGTCTCCAGACCTGGATGCAGTACTCCAGATGGGGTCTCACCAACTGTCTGTACAGATGGATAGCAGCTTCCTGTTTTCTGCTGGTGATGTCTCTCCCTATACTGTACATCCCAGTATCCTCCTAGCCCTTCCTTACTGCTTTCTCATATTGCCTGCTAACCTTAAGGTCATCTGATATGATTACCCCCAGGTCCATTTCCATTTTTGTTGTTATTACCTCCCCCCACATTGTGTAATCTTCCCCTGGGTTTTTGTTTCCCAGGTGCATTATTTTGTACTTCTTTGCATTGAATCCAAGATGCCATACTTCTGACCATTCCTCCAGCCTTGCCAAGTCCCCTCTCATCCTTTCCACACCTCCTTGTGTATCAACCCTGTTGCAGATCTTTGTGTCATCTGCAAAGATGCATACTTTTCCTTTCAGTCCCTCTGCAATGTCACTTATAAAGACATTAAAAAGGACTGGACCCAGTATTGAACCCTGCGGTACCCCACTAGTAACCCCTCTTTCTTCAGAGTGGACTCCATTTACAATTACTTTCTGTGTCCTATTGTCCAGCCAATGTTTTACCCAGGCTACCACCCTAGGACCCACTCCCAGGCTGGTTAATTTGATTATTAATCTTCTGTGTGGGACTGTGTCAAATGCCTTGCTAAAGTCTAGGTAGGCCATGTCCACATCCTCTCCTTGATCTACTACTTTGGTCATCAAGTCAAAGAAATCAATTAGATTCGTCTGACATGACTGTCCCACTGTGAACCAATGCTGCCTTGGGTTCTGTGCCCCTCTGGCCTCTAGGTACTCAACAATTCTTTCCTTCAGAAGAGATTCCATCACTTTCCCTACCATAGAGGTCAAACTGACAGGTCTGTAGTTCCCTGCCTCTGTCTTGCTCCCACTTTTGTGAAGGGGAATCACATCTGCCTTCCTGCAGCCCTCAGGTACCACACCATCCTCCCGTGATTTATTAAAAAGGGTAGTCAGCGGTGTTATTAGTTCTTACCTTAGTTCTTTTGGAATTCTGGGGTGAATTCTGCCAGGCCCCATTGCTTTGTCCACCTTCAGTTTTAGGAGTTCTTTCAGAACCCTTTGTTCTGTGAAAGGACTAGGATCGACCCCCCTATCCAGAGTGTTTCTGTTAACTGGATTAGGCACCTCCCCCTACTCCTCTTTTGTGAATACTGAGCAGAAGTATTCGTTCAGTATCCCTGCTTTTTCACTGTCCCTCTCTGCCCACCCACTGTCCATTCTATTCAGCCTCACTATCCCTCCTTTTGTCTTTCTACGCTCCCTGATGTACCTATTAAAGGTTTTATCCCCCTTCTTAACCGAGTTGGCTATCTTTTCCTCAGTTTGGGCCTTTGCTATTCTGACTTCCCTCCCTGCTTCCTTCTGCCTTAACTGACACAGTTCTCTATCCTGCTCCTTCTGTGTTATCTTATACTTCCGGAAGGCTATCTTTTTCTCCCTAACCTTCCTGCCACCTCTTTTGAGAACCATAGTAGCTTTTTCTTTCATTTGGATTTGTTTATTTGCTTCACACAAAGGCTTGTTGCCACTGTGATGGCAGTTTTGATGTTTTCCCATTGTTGCTCCACCCCCTCTTTTTAGCCTATTGCTAGTGCTTTTCTAAGGCACTCTCCCATCTTGCCAAAGTAAGCTCTCCTGAAGTCCAGTACCCTCACTTTTGTATGGCTTGACTCTGTAGCTGAGTTTATCGTGAACCACACTGTCTGGTGGTCACTTCTTCCCAGATGGCTACCCACTTCTAATTCTGAGATCCTCTCACTGTCCCCATTTGAGAGTACGAGGTCTAAGATTGCTCCCTCACAAGTGGGTTCCAAAACTAGCTGTCTGAGGCATGCCACCTGTAGAGCATCGAGAATGGCCCTGCTCTTGGATGTGGCTGCAGCAAACATGCTCCAGTTAACATCTGGCATATTCAGGTCCCCCATCAACAGTATCTCCCCTTTCTCCGCCATCCTAAGGATGCCTTCTATCATATTCTTGTGCATTCCCTCCCCCTGACATGGGGGTCTGTATACAACCCTGTGCAGATTGTGGTGCCATTTCCAGTCTCTAAGGTGACCCACAGTACCTCCTCTCCTCCCTGTTTACTCTTTTGTTCCATTGCTTTTATCCCTTTCCTTACATAGAGAGCTACTCCTCCCCCTCTTCTACCCTCCCTGTCTCTCCTGTAGGTTGTGTACCCTGGTATGTTAACATCCCAGTCATGGTTCTCTGTGTACCATGTTTCTGTGACTGCTATGATATCCAGGCATCCCTCTTCCACCAAGGTCACCAGTTCAGGGAGCTTGTTGCCCAGACTATGGGCATTGGTACTCATTATCCTCCATTTTTTGATAGCTTTGCCCCTTTTTGGCCCATCCCTGTACTTATTCCCTTTGTCATTTTCTCCATTTATCACTGCCCTTCTCCCTGTTGATATCTCTGTCTTGGTGTTTACCTCACTTACTACCCTGATATACAGTATGTACTGAATTCATGCTGAACAGGTGGGTCATGTTCCTTTTCAATATGGACAAAACCAATAAAGAGATGACATAACAAAAGGTGACCATGATGATTCAAGGCCAGGAGGGCAGATCTTATGGGGATCGTCATAAGATTCTTAACATGTACTCGCTGGAGACCAGATGAGACAGAGGTGATATGACAGAGACCTTCAAGCTCCTGAAAGGAATAAACAAGGTGAACCATTAGGAACTATTCAGCATGACTAACAGTTCAAGGACTAAGGGGCATAAGTGGAAACTGACAGGAGGGAGGTGATAAAGTTTTTATTTTATAGAAAGGGTGGTGTAATAGTGGAACCTCCTGCCAGCTAAAGTTGTGTGTGCCAAAACCATAAATGGTTTCAAGCACAGCTGAGACAGAGAGAGGGATATATTGGATACTCAGGACTGTAGCAGGAGGGAAGGAAACAGAGGGTGGATAGTGAGGGCTAGTACCCCGTATGGACAGCAGGTCCCTGGGTGAAAGGGAACTCCAGGCATATTGGATGGACCATTGACCTTTTTCTGCCTTTATTGTCTGTTTCCATAGTGGCATTTCCCAAGGGACTTGCTATTTCTATGAGTCAGTTTGGTGGTGCCATCTCCTCAGGAGTTACTGGCTGCCCTAGACCTCCAATGGTGATGCACAAAGGATTAATGCAAACATGCTGCATCTTGGCTTGGCAACCTTCCACACTAAATAAACAAGTATCAATTAGTGTCATTGTTTGCTTGCAAATTTTATTAGAGAAATTGTTATTCTTAGTAAGTGACGGAGGGGGAATCAATTGCAGTGAGGAGTTGTATGCTCCTGTGAAGTCTGTGAAATCCATGTGGACATGGTGAATATGGTAGAGACCTGAAAAGCGAGCTCAGAGGAGGTTAAGATGACAGTCATTTCATTCTCAACCCTGCCCACATTGTTCCAGGTGACATCAGGCAAGACCCTACCCTGGCAATCAAGGCAAAGGCAGATGTGGCAAGTTCCCAGCATTCTTCTCAGTGACTGCCCCAGGACAATTTGGATGATGGTAGAACTGACTCCTGGCTACTGTAGCTCACCACCAGGTCCCCTTAGCACTTCCAGTGGAAGGCAGGATCTTACACTTCTGCCCCAACTGGCTTCCCATTACCTTGGATGGGTGTTTGCTTATGACTGCCGGGAAAGGTCTGGCTCTGGAATTGCTATCAACTGTTCTCAACGTAGAACATAGAAACATAGAGTCTGACAGCAGATAAGGGCTGCTTGGCCCACCCACTCTGCCCATTTTTTCTGTGTTCATTCTTACTGCTGCATACCCTATTTGACCTACTGTACAGTGCTTTCTCTTCCCCTCTTCCTTACCACTATGATTCCCTTGTGCCTATCCCAGGCTTTTTTGAACCCTCCAGTGTTCTCTCCTTCAACTGTGTGGTTCAGTATAGGTCCAGTCTGAATTTTCCAATGTATAGCCAAGCTGCTTAAGGGAGGAAATTCATGGTCTTCTGCTTGCAGAGGCTGTAGAGGAGGGTCCAAAGATTGAAACGAGAAAGGGATTTCTTTCCTAATGATTCCCCATACCAAAAGCATCTGCCCATTTTGGATTTCTGAGGTGTAAACAAATAATCCATCATACAAAATTCAAGATGGTATCTTTAAGAAAGATCATCCCACTATTCCAAGAGGGAGCTTGGTTCTCCTCCCTTACACTAAAATAGGACTGTCAGAACCGAATAAAATTCTGGGTTCCGGTTCTAGCCTAGAACTTTTAAAAAAGTTCTAGGGTTCTAACCTTTTTCAGAACTGGAATCCTATTTTATAATTGGATTCCAAACAGAGAAGACAATAGTGAAATACATGTCATCAATCTTTGGACATAGACAAAATCTGTTCATCATAAGGAGAGACAATGATGATTGTACTGTATAATAACTAGGTTAGGCTTTTTCCCATAGGGAAACCGTGGCGTAATTTGCCATTATAAAGGAGTGTTTATAACAGCAAATGTGCACGGTTTCCCTCACTATGCGCATGCCGAACCTACAGCTCTTCCAGGTTTTCACCGCTCGCCACCAGCTTTCTTCGTCGGTCGAAACCACACCGCTGCCACTATCTCTAGGCAGTAAGTACCTATTTAAAAAAAAAACACCTTCCTGACAAAAATCACACCGTAAAGGGGACAACAAAACAAGAAAAAGTAAACTGCTGCTAAGCGACCAAGGACTCGGCTAAACATCATCCAATCCGCAGCCACACCAGACCATTTAGTTCATATAATTGGCTGTGGTGAAAAGCTAACCAGCAATTATATAAAATAAAATATGGGGTGGTATGTGTAACCGACTTACACACCTCGGGTTGGATGCCCGAAAACCCTCGAGCTTCACTCGGGTTTATATGCCATCCGACCCCTCGGTGTGTAAAATCTCGTTACATGCACCACCCCATACTTTATTCTCTATATTATAACTTAGGGATGACTATAGCTAGGTTTATCTGTGGTTTCTTCTGTCTGCTAGTAGTAAAAGCCAGCCACTTGCAGGTGTTTGCAAGGGCATCCACCCACCCACCTATACATTAAAGGTTTTCCTGCTGCAGTTGCATTAGATTTTCTGAGTGCAAAAAAATCAATGACTACATTTCTAGGATCGTGGATATGTTGTTTATCCACACTTATTGGTATGTCCCCTTCCACTTTAAATCTTGCCGGAATTCTTCAAGCTGGCTCCTCCCACCCACCCAGGCGGTATATACCTCAGTTCTGCCCCATGATGCCAGATCTTCCTTTCTGCTGGAAGATTCAGGTTGCCTCTCTCGTGTTCACGTATTTTGTAGGCCCTGGCTTTCAAAACTTTGGTTTTACCAGAATTAAAACTTGTTTGAGTTAGCGATCGCACTTTTGCATCTTCAACTATGGAAGAAAAATCTTCCCCCAGATTTCACCGGTGTCCTTGCAGCCAGAAGATGTCATGCACTGATCCCTACCTCACGTGCGTCCACTGCCTAGGTGTCGGCCATGACATCTCATCCTGCAGCTTTTGCTTGGCCTTCCATCCCAGCATTCTGGAAGACTGCCTGGCATGTCTCAGATTGGGGAGACTGGAGAAAAGAAACCCTCTGGTGAAGTCCAAGGAGGCTAGGTGGGTGGTTTCCATGGCTGCAGGCTCTGCCGAGCAACTGGAATGCATGCAGGTGTTCGAGGAAGAAGCAGATCATGCTGCTGACTCTCGGGCCTTCTTCGTTCCTCGACCTAGGCTCATCTTTCTCAGGCTTATTCCATGTGATGTGTCAGTCTATTCCCACTTGGGGAGAGGCACTTTTGGGCCCACACTCCTCCCGATCCCGTAAGCAGGAGAAGGAACTGGGTAAACCTTCGTCTTGGCAAAGGCACTCTTGGGACCAAGAGAGGTCTCAGTCCCATGAGCATGCGGGCTCGACTTTGGTCGATCGCCTCTTTGGTCGCTGGCTTCTCGAACCTTCCATCGGGCCAGCCGACCAAGGACTCGATCAATGAGGTCGAGATTGTCATCGGCCCCATTGACCCTCAGTCGCCAGTTCTGGCCGATGACTCCTTGGAAAGGACTCCGGTTCTTGTCTTCCCCGATGAGGAAACCCAGCCTGCTGGTGTTCCCATTGAGGAGCCAGTTCCGGACCCCCAGAATTCACCGGTCCTGCCGGTGTCTCTGGAGTGACTGAGTCGGCCCGCCCAATCTCAGTCGAGGTCTAGAACCCCCTCGACCGAAAGGCCAAGAAGGAGCCATAAGCGCTCTAAGAAGAGGCAATGCCATCGGCCGGCCTTGTCCTCCTCAGATGAGGAGAGGCTCCGACGGAAACTCCGTTGGTGCTACGAGGACCTCATGTGGCAACAGCTGATCTTGTCCAGGCACAAGCCTACTCAGGCCCCTACCCCGGCCATTACTTGGCTTTTGCCTCCTAGGCTGAAGTCGACCCCTCTGGAACCGAAAGCCTTGATTCCCCCATCCGTAGGGCCAGCAAGACCACATCTTTGGCCTAAACCGTTCTCTCCACCCATTGTGGTGGAACTGCTGCCTAAGCAGCCTGTGGGAGGGGCTCCTTCTAAAGAAGACAGACCAGACACCAGGCTTCCCCGGCATCTGTCGGTCATGGTCACCCCGGACTGCCCTCAGCATGTCAAGGATGATTTAGGTGGCAGGCCATTGTATCCCGACTCCTCAGATTTGGACTTCACCAGGCTTCATGCTCATCCTGGGGATGACAAGTCATCAATGGGCCTAGGGATGAAGGAAGGTCCTTCCTCCTTCAAAGGGTTTCTTCGCCTCATCTCTGAGTCCACAGGGATGCCCCTGGAATCCATCCAGAAAAAGGCAGAGTACCCTCTTACAGACATCCTTAAAAGAGGGGACACTCCAACGGGCCTTTCCAGTGGCCGAGGCCATTGTTGGTCCAGCCCTTGAACTCTGGCAATGTCCTGCCTCTTGTCCAGCTCTGTCTGCCCACATGACCCGCAAGTACATGGTGCCCATGGGATCCCTAGCTGGGTTCACAGAGCACCCTTCGGCCAACAGCCTGGTGACCGCTTCTGTGTTCAGATGTACTAGCAGTTCTGCCAACATGGACCGACCTCTCAATAAAGAGTCCAAGCTCTTAGACCATTCAGTGAGGAAGGTCAATGCGGCCTCCTTCCTGGGCCTTCGTCAAGCAAGTTTGTCCATCATCATGGTGCACTTCTCTCACGCCCTTCTCAGGTCATTAGATGAGGTCCTCCCACATCTCCCCACGGACATGCAGACCGCGGTCAAACAAGTCTGAGACCAGGGCCGAGCTGTTGCCAAACAACAGCTCCAGACAGCCCTGGACATTGAGGAGCTTACTCGGTTCTTTGTGGCTAAGGTGGCCGACATCAGGGCAGAACTCCTACCGGCGCACTCTGGCATTGCTCTAGACTGGCATTTGGATGCTACGCTTCAATTTTCCTAGAGTTCCTTTGGCCTGCCGGAGCTCAGGGACATCATGATGATTGTCCAGCGTATGCGCCCCACGTACTGTAGTTTGGATCCGGGTCAAACTACCCTGATTTTGGGTTGTAGTGACACTTTTGGCCCGATCCTAGCACAGATAGTCCGGTACTCCCTGAAAACAGGTGAGTTTCCTAGCTCCCTGAAGGAGGTGGTGGTGACACTCCTCCTAAGGAAAGCTTCCTTGGACCCAGACTGCCATGCGAACTAAAGACCAATCTCGAACCTTCCCTTTATGGGGGAGTTGTTCAAGAAGTAGTTGCCATTCAACTGGAGGACTATTTGACCATCCATGACATCTATGAGCCTCTGGACCCTGAAGCGGAAGAACCGCTGATGGGACAGATGGATTGGGACATGAAAAAAACAAGTCCTGCAGATCTAGATCTTCTGGTTTTCGAAAGAGGCATAGTACTGAGATGGCACTGGTTTGGGTGCTCAGTGATGATCTGATGGTTAGAGATCAGAAGAGTCATTCCATCTTGGTCCGTTTGGATCTCTCTTCAGCATTTGACACTGAGGACCATGGGGTCCCTGCTCAATTGTTTGAGGTTCATCTGTGGCCTGTCAGGTATGGTCCTCAGGTGGTTTTCATCTTTCCTTACCGGAAGAACTTTAAGGGTGGTGTCGGGGATTTATTCCTCTGACCTAATCCTTTTGTTATGTGGGGTTCCTCAGGGTTCAGTGTTGTCCCCCATGTTATTCGCAGTGTACATACTACCTCTAGGAGACATTGTAAGAAGGTATGGGCTGAGATTTCATTGTTATGCCAATGATACCCAGCTCTAACTCTCTTTTGCACCTGACCAGAATACAGCCATCTCGGTATTTAATAACTGCCTTGCAGAGATCCAGGAGTGGATGGATCTGAGCTGGCTGAAATTGAACTTGGTAATGACTGAGGTGTTGGTGGTGGCCCGGTCGCCGGATGGGGGGCTGGGGGGGGTTACCCTCAGGACTTTTTCTTGGGGTCTCTCATTCCTGACCTCTGAATGGGTGCGAAACCTGGGGTCATTTTTGATGAGGGCTTGACACTGCGTTCGCAGGTGTCGGCCGTTGTTAAATCCTCCTTTTGTCATCTGAGGAATATCTCCAGAGTTAAGCACCTATTTCCATATGGTGATCTTCCTATGCTGGTCCATGCCTTTGTGTCCTCTTGCCTGGACTATTGCAATGCCCTTTACCTAGAGCTCCCGGGGGTGGATAGTCACCACCTGCAGCTAGTGCAGAACGCAGCAGCCCGGATATTGATGGGAACCTCTTGGTCCTGTCATATTTTGCCGGTGCTGCACAAACTGCACTGGCTGCTGGTTCAGTGGTGAATCACCTTCAAAGTCGGACTTCTGACTTATAAAGCCCTACATGGACTTGGCCCAGACTACCTGAAAGAGCTCCTGGTCACTTACTGCCCTGGGCGATCTCTCCGCTCGACTGACAAGGGGTTGCTAGAGATCCCAAGGGTTTGCTTAAAATCTTCTGGGGCTCATGCATTTATGCACGTGGCTCCTACCCTTTGGAATTCTCTACCCCATCAGGTACGCGAGTGCCTGACTCTGGAAGGATTCAAACAGGTAAATCAATCAATCAAAATTGTTATTTATCCAGGCGGGCACCATTGAGCAGGGCTCATTTGCGAGATACAAAAATTGTAGTACAGTAACATGGTAAAACATAATGCAATATAATACAAAGAAGAAAAATATACATACTGTATGTACATCAACATTTGAGTGAGAGGGCCTTTACAACAGATAGGCTCATAACTTGGTACAGCTGGAATGTTAATACTCAAAACTATTCTATGGAGTCGTGCTTTTGGGGACTAGTTTTATAATTCTGATTGCTTTAAACTTTTATTCTTTTTATAATATGTCATTTTATGCTCAAGTTGTCCAATTTTATGTAAGGCACCTTGGTATCTGAAAGACGACATAAGAATAAAAATGAATGGAATTGAATTGTGCCCGCTCGATGGACGCCGCATTTGCCTGCTGTTTCAGGGCTTGGCTGAGACTCTCTTCCTTTCCAGCAGATACTCAGCACAAACCAGCTGATGTGCCCTTCCTCGGGATGGACTTGTTCTGTCCAGGAGTGGCCAGTCACCTTCAGCGCATTGAGCAGTCCAATGCCACCTTGGACGTTACTTCTGCTAAGGGTCCTTTTGGGGGAAAGGAGGAGGAGGAGGAGTCCTTCCAAAGAGGAACAGCAGCACTAGCAGTAGCCCCAGGCTTGGCGCTCTCAGCCCAAGCCCGGACCCCAACAGGGCCATAAAGGAGGCCGAGGTTCAGGTCCTGGAGCCTCTTCCTCCTCCAAGCCTGCTCAGTAACGGGGTGGGGGTTGCCACCCCTTCTCCCATCACGACTGCTCTAGGGGGGCCATATCCACCACTTTCTTTCTGCCTGGTCCGCTGTCACTTCAGATAGGTGGGTTCTCAAAGTGGTTGGTCAGGGACTGCCCCTAGAATTGGAGCAGTACCCTCCCAGCTGAGCCTGTGCCCCTCAGGAGGAATGGATATCCACTCACACCCAGTCGGCTCTTCGAGACGACATTGTTTAGCTCCTCCTCAAGGAGGCTATAGCTCCAGTGACAGATCCTTCAGCAGATCCAGGCTTTGTCTTCAGGTACTTCCTGGTGCCCAAGCAGACGGGGTCTGATGCTCCATTCTAGATCTCCATGACCTGAATCAATATCTCAGGTCTCGCACCTTTTGGATGGTCACTCTGTCCCAGATCATACCATCCTTGGAGCGAAGTATGTGATTTTGTTCACTGGATCTGCAGGACACATTTTTTCACATCCCAATCCATCTGTCCCATCAGCAGTTACCCCGCTTCAGGGTCAAATGGACCCTTTACGAGTTCCAAGCCATGCTGTTTAGCCTGTCATCAGTCCCATGGGTCTTCACCAAATGCATTGCAGTGGTGGCAGACCATCTACGGTGTCGGGGGATCAGAATTTACCCCTACCTTGATGATTGGCTTCTGGCAGGTCCCACCCTACAGGAAGTGGAGAGGTCTAGGGATCTGGCCCTCCAGACCTGCTCTCAGCTCGGCCTCCTAATCAATGAGGCCAAGTCAGAACTCGTGCCTTCTCAGGTGATGGGCTTCATCGGCGCAGAGTTCAGCTCTCGTCAAGCCAGAGCTTGGCTCCCGTCAGACAGGGCATAGGTTCTTTCCTCCTTTGCCCAATCATTTCTGGTTGGGCAGTTGTGTCCTGCCCAGGACTTTCTGTGCCTTCTGGGCTATGTGGTGGCGTGCACCTTGGTGGTTCATTGGGCCTGGTTGCACATGCACCCCCTACAATGGGAGCTAGCCTCCCAGTGGACTCAGTGCCATGATCATTTCAACCAGCTGATCACTGTGACCCAGAAGATGTGGGACACTCTCCAGTGGTGGACCACCCCAGACTGGTTGCAGGAAGGGATCCCATTTGTCCGCCCAGAGCCGATGGTCATCCTTATGACCGATGCCTCTCTCATGGGCTGGGGAGCCCACATGGGGGACAAATGAGCTTACGGTCTCTGGAGCCCCGAGGAGTCCCGATGCCACGTCAACCTGTTAGAGCTCAAAGCAGTCAGACTGGCACTGTCAGCTTTCACTCCTCAGCTCTGGAGTCAAGTGGTTCAAGTCCAGACAGACAATACCACTACCATGTACTACCTCAACAAACAGGGCAGCACGCACTACCATCTGCTATGCAAGTAGGTGCTCTGCATCTGGACCCTTGTGAGCCGATTGGAGGCAGATCTCCTAGCCATCCATGTGGCAGGAGCCTCAAATCATCTGGCGGATGCTCTCATCCGTTTAAGCCAGACATCCCACAAGTGGTCTCTCCATCCAGAGGCAGCTTACAGCCTGTTCTCCTGTTGGAGCAAACCGATGGTGGACCTGTTGTTTGCCTCAAGGGAAAACACCAAGCTGAGACTGCTCCATGCCCGCCCCCCTCAGCAGGGCTTGCTGCAGGGGGATGCCTTCTCGAGGTTGTGGACCCCAGGCCTCCTCTATGCCTTCCCTCCATTTCCCTTGATACATAAGGTGCTCCTCAAGGTGAGGAGGGACAAGGCGATGGTGATCCTGGTAGCCCCAGACTGGCCATGCCAGTTCTGGTATCCAGAACTCCTCAGCTTCAGCTGCAGGCCCCCAGAGTGGCTTTGTACACGCCCAGACCTGATATCACTCAATTAGGGGAAGGTATTCCATACGGACCTTCAATCCCTGCATCTCACAGCCTGGTACCTGAGTGGCTAGAGTTCCAGGCTTTGGGTCTTTCTGAAGATGTCTACACTGTGGTGGAGACATCTTGAAAGGAATCAACCAGGAAGTATTATGCCTTCAAATGGAAAAGGTTTTCCATTTGGTGTCAGGGCAAGGGTCTGGACCCTCTGTCCTGTCCAGTGGCTAACATTCTCAATTACCTTTGGTCTCTCTCTCTCTCTCTCGTCTCCAAAGGGGGTCTATGGTCATCGACCCTTAGGGTGCACCTGTCAGCCATCTCTGCTTACCGGGCGTGGGTCGGTCACCCTACGTTGGCGCAGGAGACAGTGGTTGAGCGCTTTTTCAAAGGCCTGGATCACATATCCCCTCCAGTGAATGAACCTCCACCTCCATGGGATTTACTGCCGGTACTGGCAAAGCTCATGGGCAAACCATTCGAACCCATGCACAAGTGTGAGCTGTCACACTTGTCATGGAGGATGGGCTTCCTGGTGGTTATCACATCAGCCAGAAGGATGGGTGAGCTCTAGGTTCTTTTGGTGGACTGTCCTTATCTGGTCTTCCACAGGGACAAAGTTGTCCTGCGCCCCCACCCGAAATTCCTTCCAAAGGTGGTGTCAGAGTTTCACCTTAACCAGGTGTTAACTCTGTTGGTTTACTACACACTCTACACCTCGGAGGCCGAGTACAGGCTCCATACCTTGGACCTGAGATGTGTCCTCTCCTATTATAAGGAGAGGATGGCAGAAATTCGGGGAGAGGTTTGCCAGCTGTTTTTCACCTACACTGAAGCTGCTTCTGGCAGACCTGTAGCAAAGTGGACCATTGCAAGATGGATTACATCATGCATAGGTTTGTGTTATGAGCTGGTGGGCAAGGAGCCTCCCAGAGGGATAAGAGCTCATTCTACCCACCATACTGCTGCATCAGTGGCTGCTTCCAGTAACATCGCTACCCAGGAAATCTGCCGGGCTGCTACCTGGAAGTCAGCAAACACCTTCATCACCCACTACCACATCGACCTTGAGTCACGCCGTGATACTGGTTTTGGGGCCTCAGTTCTCCAATCTCTGTTCCCCAAGTAGGTATTGAAGGGTTATGCACCTTTGCCTCCCTCCTTCCAGAGAACTGCTAGGAGTCTGCCAATAAGTGTGGATGAACAACATAGCCACGATCCTAGAAGAACGGTTACTCACCTGTAACAGTAGTTCTAGGAGTGGTATATGTTGTTCATCCACACTTATTGGCATGTCCTCTTCCACTTTCAATCTTGCCAGAAGCCTTCAAGCTGGCTCCTCCCATCCACCTGGGTAGTATATACCTCGGCTCTGCCCCATGACACCAGATCTTAGCCTGCTGGAAGCCAGGTGTTGTACGTCCACAGCTGGGGAGGTCGGGTGGGTCCGTGTGGATGAACAACATATACCACTCCTAGAACTACTGTTACAGGTGAGTAACCTGTTCTTATTTATTCACCTGAAGATTATGCTATGCAAAAATTGCAGTGGCAGTGGCTCAGCAGGTAGCACACTTGCCTCTGAGGCTGGAAGATCAGAAAGCTGTGGGTTCTATCCCTATATCAGGCACTCAGGTTAAACCCTGATGCTGACACTGCAGTGCAGCATGAGGGTGGTGCTGCACTCCTGAAGTGCTGTCTTTCAGATGAGATGTTAAACCGAGGTTCCATCTGCCTGTTCAGGTGGATGTTAAAGATCCCATGGCAATTCTCAAAAAAAGTAGGGGAATGTTTTATTAAAGACACATAACAAAATTACAACCATACATATCTATACAGAAATGAATGATACAAAGTACAAAAAAGCAAACTGATATTATATATTCCTTCATCCAATGTTATCTTTCAAAAATGGCACAGTTTTCCATCGATTAATGCAAACATTCCTGAGTAAAATTTGTTTTTCATATGAACATTGAAAACTTAACTCATGTTCTAGACACAGAATTACTTGTCCTGGGTCTTGATATATTTGATGTAACACAAATTTACATCTTATTTGGCACAATACCTATTTAATACAGGTAAAAATGAGTCTGTGTACCCCGTTCTCAAAATCTCTAAATTTCAAAGAAAAACCTCCCACTACTTCTTCATATGTGACTGAGCTCCAGTCACTATTTTGCCACTTGAGAGAAAATACAGTACTTCCAGAATTCTTACACAAAAGGGCATACCAACAAAAATGCTCCATTGATTCTTCCAGAGCTATAATGATGGCTTAGGACATAGCCTCTCTTCTTGAGTCTTATGTTTTGTGTTACCCTTAACACTGAGTTTCCCATGGCTGCTAAGCCACGTTGCATCCCACAATTTAGGGGGAATCAGTTTATCTTGTAGACTTTTTAAAACTTGCCCATAATGGGCCTCAGACACCCCTTTAAAAACTGGTGTTACAAAAAATGTCTGTGTTTGAATGGTATTATAGATACATTTTCTGGGTTGTTGTGCAATTTGTGTCATTTCTAATTTCCACTGCCTTACTTTAGCTATCGCTGGTTTAACAAACCCAGGGCTTCTCCTAGCTACTGAAATTAAACTCTCTTGGGTTCTCCATTTGGAAAAAAAAGGTACTAACCAAACAGCTGCAGATACTATCCAGACTGCTGGACACAACGTTTTCGGATTTATCAAATTATTGTGAAAAAGTATACTATCGAAAAAAGAAACTAGATTAAGCAAATTCAACCCTCCCTGTTGTATAGGTAAATAAAGGATATTCCGTTTGATAGGGTTCAGCCGGCTCCCCCATATAACCTTAATTACAAAACTTAATAAAGTCATTTCAAAGGCTCCAGGTACAGGATATATAGTACCATGCTTAAACATGTGAAAAGTGGAATTAAGAATAGTTTGACTATCAATATTTTCTTTTTCTTTGTTTGCTGCCATGATTTCCAAATGTGTACTTTCTGTTTAGCATATTCTAGTCTCTTTTCCCAGTTTAAAACACCATTCAAATAACATGAAGTCTTGCTGTATTCTGACATATGCAGTTAGGTCCTGCCTTTCAACTGCCCCAGAGAACAAAGAGTTAAACTTTTCATGGCCAGCATGGAATGTTCACCATGAGCTCGGTTGAAGCCTGTCTACTGTTGTTTAAACTGCAACTATCAGATTCTTTACTCCGCCTCACTGAACAGTCGCTCCGGAGATTTCTCCTGCTGCTCGGTTCAAAAAGTCGGTTGGAGTATCAGTTTTCGGTCGGTTTCTACCGAAGTGCCGTTACCGCTTAGTCGGTTCAAGTCTCTGTCTGTGGTACCGTGAGTACTAGATAGGTTTTTTTGTTTTGTTTCTGTGTGGAACTTGTAAATTGTGGATTGATTCGGCTGAACCGATCAGTTTGAGGAAAAAAAGTGTGTGCTTACTTTTGAGTGTGGTAACCAATCTGTATCGGTTCTAAAAAAAACAGAATTAATTATGTTTTTTTCCAAGACCCATGACATGGTCAGGAACAGATAGGGGAGTCTTGCCTGGCAGATTGCCAAAAAAAGGGTAAGTTTTTGGATAGGATTGGCCATGTCTGAGAAACCCAAGAAAAAAACTGGGCCCACTGGGTTTCAACACTGGAGTGTGTGCGGGGAAGTCTTTGCCAAGGCTGATCCCCACACCACCTGTATTTATTGTCTGGAGTTTGACCACCTTGATTCAGACTGCCAAACTTGTAAGAATGTTCCCATATCTACCCTGGGAAAGAGATTAGGTAGACTGAGGGAAAGGGAGGCCGAGAAGTCCGCTGACCCGGATGGCCAGCCCGGTTCGGTTCCGACCGAACCAGAAGGAGTGCCCTCTGACCAGGGCAATACTACTTCGGGCAAAAGGAGAGCCGATTCTGAGGAGTTGGTTCCTGCAAAAAGAAAGAGAAAAGATAAATCATCCGGTTCGGACCTAGAAATTCATACTCTGACCGCCGATGAGATAGCCAAGGCGATTAGGATTGTGCAATCGCTTAGTTTGGTTCCGACCTAACCGGCACCATCTGGCAGGGGCTCGGTTCAGTCGGTTCCCCCAGTTCCTGATTATACTTTGGAGGAATTTTATGAACCAGAGGAGGAGGAGGAGGGAGAGTATGAGGATGATTATGGTGATTATGAAAGTCTGGATGTGCCTATTGACACGGACATCTCCCCAGACAGACCTTCAGGTATTTCTCCTCCTAGGCTTTCTGAGTTCCCTTCACACTATATGTTTTACAAAAAGTGTCTGAGACCCTCCAGCTTCCTGTGGAGGAAGCTGTAGAGGATCAGGAAGAGCTTGATTATGTTGAGATGATGGACATCCCAGAGTCCAGGAGACTGTCTATTCCCCTCCACAAATCCTTTGGGAAACAGACACATAAAATTCTTAAGTCTCCTAATTCTATACCTCCTGTGGACAGACGAATGGACAAGAGGTACACTCTCTCAGGCTCAGACACGGAGTTCCTTTTTCAGCAATGCAGCCATATTCGGGTCATGCAGGCTGCTGCCTGTGATAAGGCAAATATTCCCTTGGCATCACACCCCCCAGACAAGGACTCCAGGAAGATTGATGCCATGGCAAAGAAACAATACATGGCAGCATCTTTGGGACTCAGGCAGGCTAACTATATGGCCTATACAGCCAGATACCAGAAGTCCAGGTGGGACACTGTGCTGGCTCTAGCTAAACAGGCCCCTGACCAGCTTGCCAAGGAGCTGGAGCAGGTGGCTGAAGATGGGATTAAGGCATCGAAAGTACAGTTTCATGCTGCTGTGGACTCCAATGATGTTTCATCAAGAGTCATGGCTACATCTGTGGCTCTTCGGGGGATGGCTTGGCTCAGATGTACTAGCCTCTCACAGGATACCCAGGCTAAGGCCATGGATTTTCCTGTAATTGGTAATTCTCTGTTTGGGGAGCAGACAGAGAACTACATGAAAAAGATGGATGAGTACTGGACCACTTACAGGAGTGCGCAGGCCAAAGAAAGGCAAGCAACTCCTCAAAGGCAGCAGTCCAGGGGCAGGGGCAGGCCTTTCCAAAGGCCTTTTTACCAAGCTCAGGCCTCCTCTTCTTCTTTTTCACAGAGGGGTTCTTTAGAGGGAGAGGCAGAAGGGGGATGAGCAGGCCTGCATCCACCCCTCAGCCTAAAGCCCCTGCCAAGCAGACACCCTGATGGGTCTGCCCATGCCGATTCTCCCATACCAGTAGGGGGCAGGCTGGCTTACTTTGTCCAGGACTGGAAGTCTCTTACATCAGACAAGTGGGTCCTGGAAGTAGTAAGCCAGGGACTGGTTCTCAGCTTCAAAAAATTTCCCAAGATGAGAACTAGATCCTTTCCACCTGCAAATCTCTCAGAGACCCTTGCCCTAGAGGCAGAGGTTTCTTCTCTCCTAGCTCTCAGAGCTATAGAGAGGTTCCACCCTACACAAGGGCAAATGATTGTACTCCAGGTACTTTCTAGCCCCCCAAAAGACAGGAGAATGACGGCCCATCCTGGATCTAAGATATCTGAACAAACACCTTTTGAAGCCAAAGTTCAGAATGGTAACTCTGGGAATTATCCTCCCCTCTCTAAGGCCAGGGGACTGGCTAGCCTCCCTGGACCTCAGAGATGCCTACTTTCACATTCCCATCAGGTGCTCCCACAGAAAGTACCTCAGGTTTGAGTTGCCCTCAGGCCACTATCAGTTCAGAGCAATTCCCTTTGGCCTAACATCAACCCCAAGGGTTTTCACAAAGTGCCTGGCAGTAGTAGTTGCTTTCCTAAGAAGACAAAAGATCTCCATCTTCCCATACTTGTACGACTGGCTCATAGTAGGTCAGTCTCCAGACCAAGTCAAGTCACATCTGCAAGTGACCCAGCAAGTGCTCACTTCCTTAGGATTCCTTCTCAACCTTCCGAAGTCAGTTCTCGAACCAGTACATCTCCTCACCTTCATAGGTGCAGAACTGGATACAGTAAAGGCAAGAGCCTGCCTTACCCTGGAAAGGGCAAGGAACCTTATGGAACTGGCCTCTTCATTCACCCTTCAGGTGTCTCGACCAGCAAGGCATTTCCTTCAGCTTCTGGGACACATGGCAGCTTCAACAGCAGTGGTCCAAGGGGCAAGATTCCAGATGAGGGACATTCAGTTCCACTTAAGAGTCTTCTGGTCCCAAAGAAAAGATTCCCTTACCAAACTAATCCCAGTGACTCGAACCCTGATCCAAGCCTTGCAATGGTGGCATGATCAGGACAATTTGAGACAAGGGGTTCCATTTGTCACACAGTCTCATTCAGTGATACTCACCACAGATGCTTCCCTGCTGGGCTGGGGAGCCCATTTGGGGGATCTTACCACCCAAGGACTGTGGTCACCTCAGGAATCTCTGCTTCACAACAATCTCTTGGAACTCAGAGCAGTGTTTCTGGCACTGCAAGCTTTTTCCAAATCTGTGCAGAACAAGGTGGTTCAGGTCAGAACAGACAACACCTCCACCATGTGGTACATCAACAAGCAAGGAGGCACTCTGTCTATGGCCTTATGCACAGAAGCAATGAAGTTGTGGTCCCTAGCCTATTCCCTGCAAACCTCTCTGATAGCAGTTCACCTCCCAGGGAAGGACAATGTCCTAGCAGATGCACTGAGCAGAATATCCCAGGACCATCATGAATGGGCCCTAGATCCTCTAGTTTTGAAAGTGATTTCTTGAGATGGGGCACACCAGAGATAGATCTTTTTGCAGCCCCAGACAATCACCAACTTCCTCTCTTTTTTGTTACAGACCCCTAGTCTTGGGCTCAGTCCCCCTGGATGCTCTGATTCTGAACTGGGAAGGAAAATTTCTGTATGCTTTCCCCCCTTCCCTCTCCTGTTCAAAGTGTTAGTCAAGACAAGGACACAACCATGCAAAGTGATTCTGATTGCTCCAGACTGGGCCAAGCAGCCATGGTATCCCTTGTTGCTGTCCCTAGCAGTCCACCTTCCCCTGTCTCTTCCCAGAAATTACAACCTGTTGACATCCTCTCAGGGGAGGATTTGGTACCCGAATCTTCAGTCTCTCAATCTCAAGGCATGGCTCTTGAAGAGTTAGAGTTTGTAGATCTGAATCTTTCCCAAGGGGTTTTGGATATCCTTAAGGCTTCTCAAAAGCCTTCCACCAGGAAGACTTACAACTCCAAATGGAAAAGATTCAGCATTTGGTGTTCTAAGAAGAATATTTCTTCAGACTCTGCTGAATTGCCTACGGTTCTGGACTATATGGTTCATCTTAATGGCATAGGCCTCAGACCAGCTACCCTTAAAGTACACTTGGCAGCTGTTTCTGCTTTTGTGTCAGTAGACAAGCCTTCCTCTCTATCATCCCATCCTGTATTTTGTAAGTTCTTCAAGGGATTGCTTCACACCAATCCCCCCTTTAGGGATCCTGCTCCTGCTGGGGACCTTAATGTTTGCATTGCTCAGCTTATACAACCTCCCTTTGAGTTTTTGTCCTCAGCAGAGCTTAAGTACTTGACTTGGAAAACTGTGTTTTTTGGTAGCTATTACTTCTGCCAGGCGTATCAGTGAATTGCAGTCCCTGTCGGTGGAATCTGATTTAATCTCTTTCAATAGAGATAAAGTGGTCCTTAGAACTAACAGAAAGTTCTTACCTAAAAATGTTTTCAGATTTCCACCTCAACCAGTCTATCTCTCCCTGTTTTCTTCACTGACCATTCCTCCTCGGGAGAGAGGAGGCTACACAGCTTGGACGTTAAAAGAGCCCTTAACTACTACATAGAGCGTACCAAGGGTCACAGGTTTGAATCCCTCCAGTTGTTCCTTATGTGTGGAAAAGTTGGTAAGGGCAAACCTGCCACTAAGAGATCTATTGCCTGGTGGATTGTTTCTTGTATACAATTTTGCTATGAAAAACTGGGGTAGAACTCCACCCTCAGGCCTGAGGGCTCATTCCACTAGAGGTACAGCTGCTTCTCTGGCTGCTGCCAGGGATATTCCTCTCTTAGAAATTTGTCAAGCAGCCACCTGGAAAACAGTCCATACTTTCACCAAGCATTACTCTCTGGATATCCAGGCTAGGAGTGATGCTCGGTTTGGCACAGCAGTACTTCAGAGCCTGTTTCCAAAGTAGGTTCTGTCCCTCCTCCATGGAGGTACTGCTTGGTAGTCTGCATATGTCAGAATACAGCAAGACTTCATGTTTGAAGAAAAAAATTACTCACCTTAGTAATGTTGTTGTTTCTTCTAATGGAGTCTTGCTGTATTCTGACCTCCCCCCCCCCCGCCTTCCCTCTCAGAACCTAGATTTTGGGATGTGGGTGGGCAGGAGCAGTGTTGGTGCCCTAGGGGTGTCCTTTCATCACCCTCTTTTGGTTTGGGTGAGAGGTTGTGTTTTGGATGTGTTTTGTTTTTGGGTTTCCTGACTTGAGCCTTCCTTTTTGAAACCAAAAACTTTTTATATAGATATATTTGCCAGTTGGCTAGTAAGAATTTTACAGTTTCCACACAGAACATCTAGTGAGTCTTTGCTCGTAAAGATCTGACGGTTGCAGTTTAAACAACAGCAGACAGGTGCTTCAACCGAGCTCGTGGCGAACATTCCATGCTGGCCATGGAAAGTTTAACTCCTTGTTCTCCGGGGCAGTTGAAAGGCAGGACCTAACTGCATATGTTAGAATACAGCAAGACTCCATTAGAAGAAACAAAATTACTAAAGTGAGTAATTTTTTCTTATCACCCGTGCCAAAGAAAACACCTAAGATTTGAAATGTCTCTGCAGTACCTAGGATACCCTGTAGTGAATCCAGTGGCTCAGTTGTAATACTTTAATTGGTACATTACACTCCTTGTTTTATTTATGCTAGCCCCAGCTATGGCAGAGTACTGGTCAATTTTATTCAGAGCCATTTCATCAGAGGCTCGGTCTGCTAGGAACAAACAGATGACATCCGCATAAGCAGAAGTTTTAATTTCCAAGATTCCTTCCCTAGGTTTAGCACCCTTTATTTGAGAGTCATTCTGCAAAAGCCATATTAGGGAATCTAAACAAAATATATATAATAGCGGGCTCATAGGGCAGCCCTGCCTTACACCTCTGTTAATTGGCACATATGAACCAAGATGTCCATTAAAGGGATGGCAGTCACTGCACCATAAATTGTCCCAATCCAGTGACAGAATTCTATAGGGATCCCATAGGAAAGTAATACCTTTTCTGTAAACTTGTGAGGGATTATATCAAAGGCTTTCTCCTGATCTAATGATAGTATATATCCCAAAATCATATTTTCCTTACCCTGTTCTACCAGTTCCCTGACCAGTAAGAGGTTGTCTCTAACTGAGTGTCCTTTTACTGAGCACATTTGGGATACTGATATCACATATGGTGCTGCTTCAGAAAGTCTTGTAACTAAAATTTTCATCAGAATTTTAAGGTCCATATTTAGGAGGCTGAGTGTACTCCAATTTTTTAAAACCCATCGGTCCTGTTTTTTATGAATAAAAATTTGTATGGCTACACATAAATGATAATAATTGTATTATTGTACAGAATCTAATTATATACATAAACTAATATAGCTATTAGAACACTACCACATTTTTTGATAAAATTCTGATGGCAAACCATCCAGTCCTGGGGCAGTATCATTTTTCAAGCCTTTCATGACCAAATCAATTTCTTGTCTGTTCACCAGTGAAATTAAACTCTGTAAAATGTCAGGGGGTACAGAAGGCACAGGTATGGAATTTAAGAAATCAGCCATGCTATTTTCTTCTATTAGAGGTGCAGTATATGTATCTTTTAGATAGGAATGTACCTCTTGTAGAATTTCTAGGTTGGTAGAAGCTTCCCACCCATCCTTTGTATTTACTGACGTCATTGTTCTATTTTCTGCTCTATTTGAACAACTATCAAAAGCATCCCCAAAACTAATTTTCCCTAGTGTACAAATTTTATGCTCAAATAACATAGAAGACACACGGGAATGTTGTATATTTTCCATTTCTTTTTTATGTTCTGCACTTATATAGTTAGATTAACATGTTGTGTGTTTATTACTGAGTATAGTTTTGCCAACTGATTTCATAACATCAAATATTTTTTTATATTGCTGTGGATGCCTTTCAGATGCATAGAGGATAGTAACTGCTGCAATTCGAATTTGGTGTCAGTCCTCCATAGGCTTAGATCCTGTCCCAGCCCTGCTGATGTCATCTTAGCATGCAGTAGGCCCTTTATCTGTGTTACCGTATATTGATCCTCCAGTAGTTTTTAATTTAATTTCAGGTGCCCTTTGCCATAAGTGACTTGTTCTTATATTCCTAATACCGCTGTTAATATGGCATGATCTGGTGTCTCACAGGGCACGGTAGTAGTATCATGGACTAGCACATTTTTTGAAATAAAAAGAAAATCTATCCTAGTAGAGAGTTGGCCTTTAAAAAAGGTAAACCCACCCTGAGCATGATGCATCCTATATCCATGCTGTAATCCCACTGTCTTGATAATGTTCTTTAGACAATTTGTATCATAAAAATCTTTATCTGAAGTACCACCCCAATCCTGTCGTGCTATGACACAATTAAAATCCCCTCCCCAAATAATGTTTTTTGTTGTAAATAAATAAGGTTTGATTGAATTAAAAAAATGAGCCCTATCTTTTTCGGATGGGGGGCATAAACATTGATTGCTCTCCAAGCCAAATTTTCAAAGAAAACATCTATCAAAAGAGCCCTGCTAGACTTGATTACAAGTCATTTAGAAATGTTAAATCTATCTCCTCTAAACAAGATTCCTACTCCATCATATGAATCCATTCCAAAGGTATAAAAGGAGGGAACCCACACCACAGTTTTGGAGCTGCCTGAACCAAAAACATTGTATTGAGCCTGGTGTCTTGTAGAAAACATAGGTCAAATCTCTGGTCTTTTATGATGGATGAAGTGACTAATCATCTCTATGCAATTTTCAAGCTGTTGGTATTTAGGGTAGCTACTTTAAGCCCAGCATTATGAGCCATCGGCAGATTACACTGTTAGCCTGGAGTTCCCAATCTAGGACTTCTTCTGGTTCAAATCCCCAGCTTTTTTGCCCTACCTTTTGTGGGTATTTGGGCCTGGGTGTCATTATCTGAGTCTGAGGAGAACAAAGGTTGGAAAGAGGTTTCCAAGTCACCACCCTGTTCAGATTCTAGAGTACCTGCTGAGAGTATCTCATATTTGTTACTTAATGAAACAGCCTGAACAGGGGAAGAAGCCTTTGCTATTTTAGATTTTGCTTTTGTCTTTCTTAATGCCCTCTTTTTGGAAACTAAAACTGTATCAGGTGGGGGCATGACAACATCACCTTCTTTTTCCTGCCTAAGAGACACAAACTCATGGATTTCTGCTTCCTCTCCTTGTACAACATCTCCTGCGTTTCACACAGAAGATGTCTGCCCCAGTTCATGAGGATCAATGGTGGTATTCGGGGGTAAGCGGGTTCTTCAGGTCTTGTGCCTGGACCAGGAATTACTGGTGCAGCCTGGGCTTCTGTGGGTTGTTCAGTATCTAGGCCAGTATATTGCTTTTTATGGGCTGCAATATCTTTTTTTGTGCGTTTCTATCAAGATGTTATCTTGATCTGGTTGATCTGTCCTGTTATATGTGGCTCAGGGGCAGGAACGGTAGGCATTGCCAGATTCATCACACAAGTTGCATCCTAATTCCTCTTGACAGAGCTAGAATGCCCATATGACATACAAAGGTTACATTTTAGGTGGTCACATGCAGAACTTAAGTGGGAAAAAGAACCACATTTAAAACAGATCCTGTGTTGTCCAGGGTAGAAACAGTGCCCCCCATCTTTCCCTAAAAACAGACTATTAGGTAAATGTACTGGACCTTTATTTGTATTGAGCAATCTAACTCTGTACTTCCACCTCCAAGTCCACAGGTGCTTCTCATCGAATATAGGTTGAGGAGGACCCAAAATTTCACAGCACTGTTGTAACCAGTGAGTTATTTCATGTACAGCAACTGTTTTAGTATGAAATAATAGAAACATAGAAACATAGACTTTGACGGCTGATAAGGACCACTTGGCCCACACATTCCACCCATTTCCCTACCTATTGGATAAGCTGCAGATTCTAGTTAACCAACAGCCTACTTCCTGCAACCCCCCACTATAATTGCCTTATGTCTGTCCCATGCATGTTTGAATTCCCCCACTGTTTTAGACCCCACAGCCTCTCCAGGAAGGTGGTTCCAGCGTCCACCACTCTCTCCGTGAAAACAATTTCCTCACATTACCCTAGAGCCACCCCTCTATCTTTAAATTATGCCCCTTGTTCTTACACATCTCTTTTCTGAAAGATGCTACCCTCCTGGACTTTGCTGATTCCCTCGAGGTACTTAAAAGTTTCTATCATGTCCCCCCGTCCCTCCTTTTATCAAGGGTATACATATTAAGCTCTTTTAGTCTCTCTTCATATGGTTTCTGATGTAGACCCTGCACCATTTTAGTTGCCCTCCTCTGGACTGCTTTCATCCTGTCTATGTCCTTGCATAGATGAGGTCTCGGAAACTGCACGCAGTACTCCAGATGGGGTCTCACCAACTGTCTGTATAGAAGGATAACCACTTCCCTTTTTCTACTTGTGATGCCCCTCCCTATGCACCCAGTATCCCCCTGGCTCTCCTTACCGACTTATCACATTGCTTACCCACCTTTAGGTCATCTGATATGACTAGCCCCAGGTCCCTTTCCATTATTGTTGTTGTTTAGTACCTCCCCTGCTATTGTGTACTCTTCTCCTGGATTTTTATTTCCAAGGTGCATTACTTTGCACTTCTTTGCATTGAATCTAAGTTGCCATATGTCTGACCATTCCTCCAACCTTGCCAAGTCCCTTCTCATCCTTTCTACCCCTCTTGTGTATCAACTCTGTTACAGATCTTTGTGTCATCTGCAAAGAGACATACCTTTCCTTCCAGACCCTCTGCAATGTCGCCTATAAAGACATTAAAGAGGACTGGACCCAGTACTGAGCCCTGAGGTACTCCACTAGTAACCCCCCTTTTTTCGGAATGTGTTCCATTCACTATTACCTTCTGTGTCCTGTTGTGCAGCCAGTTTGCTACCCAGGCTGCTACTCTGGGACCCACTCCCAGGCTGGCTAACTTGATTATTAACCTTTCTATGCCCCCTAATGTACCTATAACAGGTTTTATCCCCTTTCTTAACTAAGCTGGCTATCTTTTACTTGGTTTGGGCCTTTGCTTTTCTGACTGCCTTCCCCACTTCTTTCTGCTTTAATTGATACCATTCCCTGTCATGCTCCTTCTGTGATTCCTTATACTTTTTGAATGCAGCCTTTTTCTCCTTAACCTTCCCTGACACCTCTTTTGAGAACCATAGTGGCTTTTTATTCCATTTTTTTCTTTATTTGTTTCACACAAAGGGTTGTTGCCTCCAATACTGTCATGTTTTTTATTGCAGGTTTTGTAAGAGGTATTGCATGAAAAGGCTACCATAAAGCTGTATACCTCAATTTGTCATACTTGTTCCAAAATCTATCTAAACCTTGGGGGGTTTTAAAACTTACGTCATATAGACTGTCCCCAGACACATGTATCAATGAATATATTTCATTAGTAAAGAAGCCTAAGGATTCTTTTATAAGGCGTCTACCAACATAAAGTCTATCTGGGACAGCTTCTAACCCCCCTAAGTACTGCAATCTCACAGTATTTCTTCTTTGTGATGGTGGGGGTTGCTGTGAGAAATGGTCCTTTTTTTCTAAATTCCTCCCAGTTCATTCTAGCTTGTTCCCTAGCGTCAGGCCTAATAGGTGGGGGTGCTTCTTCAATGTCCATTTGGTCTCCCCAGGAAGGCCACTGTTCACTTGGGCCTTTGTTCCCTGAATCAGAGCTGGAGAATTCTTGTACCTTTTGCAGGCATGTAGTGTTACTTGGGGTAACATGCATATCATCTGCATGTAAGTCCAAATCAGTATGTGTAGTAAACTGTGGAACAGAAATTTGTTCAGTATCGATAACTTTAGGTGAACTGTGCACTACAGGCTCCGTAGTGCCTTCTGTTGTCCCTGGGATTGGGCTATGCTCAAGGTCCAGAATCCATTGCCTGGATTCTACTTGCTTCCATCCAGCATCCTGTAATAACAGTTCTGGAACCGGGGTGTTCTATGCGACAAGTGCGTGGCCCCAATGAACCCACCCATCCTTTTCTTAGGCCCAAACACTGTTCCCGTAGTGCTGTCTCAATAGGTCAAGAAGTAAGTAAGGGGATTTTACTTACAGCATGCATCAGCAAGGAAGGGCTTTCAGTAGGCAGATCAGTATTAGTGTTTGTAACCTGGTGCATTTCAGAGGTGACATTTTCCAAGAGTGTAGGCGCTGACTCATCTGCCGGTGTTTGCTTTGATGCTCCTGCATCATTGCCTGGCTTGTCACACTGCACTCCCTCTTATGTCAGTTCAGCATTAGCTTGTAACACACTTTCTGTAATATCAACAGCTGGAAGTTTCACTGTTAAATGTTCCACCGTAATGTCTTCAAGTAAATCCATATCATGGACAATAGTAGTAGGGTCAGTTTCCAAATCTTCAGCTTCTTGTTCAGTCATTTGTAACAAAGCCATAACCATGTCTCTATTTTCAATTAAAAGTTTTTTCAGCCAAGCTTTTCCTTTCAAGTCAGCATTGCTACTCATACTTTCCACAGATTCTGGCATTAAACTCGACCCAGCAACACAACTATCAGCATTTGTGATCTCCTGAGCTGGACCTGTAGGGAGGGACTTCTGCTCACCTACAGGTACACCAGCAGAATGGTCTAACTCTGGGACAGCAGCCATGAGTCCAGCAGCTCCCCATACCAACAAGTAGGGGAATTTCCCCAGTGCCCTGGCCAAATTTACCTCTATTCACTAAAAATACCACAACCAACAGCTTAATCTGGTTCAAGGTCAGTTGGTATTCATCTGTATTCCACTCCCCCGGGTGTGCCTGAAAACAGGCAGAATTTGTCTAGTGCACTTACCCAGTCAACAAAAACTAAATAAATAAAATAAAATAAAAATATGAACATACCAAAATGCCAGCAGATACAGGCCATATGGTCTATGGAGTATTCTCGATCACACAGCTCCCAGTTTAAACTACTGAAACTGCCCACCCTCCATGCCCGTCCATCTGAATTATCACCCCCTTCTGCTGACTTCCCCCTTCCCAGCTTCCTCGCAGTTTTGAACTTGCCTTTGACCCCGTCCCACCCCCCTTAAAACTGCCCACCGATTTGGAAGATATCACCTCCTCAGGCAGTGCATTCCACCTCGCTACCACCATTTCCATGAAGTAGTGCCTCCTCATTTCCCTCCTGAACCATCCACCCTCCAGTTTCAGACTGTGTCCCTTTGAGCTCCTCCCTTCCCTTAATCTAAACATGCCCTCAGTACTAACACTATTCATGCCCTTTAAGTATTTAAAGGTCTCAGTCATATCCCCTCTCTTACTTCTGTCCTCCAGTGAATACATGTTGAGCTCCCCCAGTCCTCATCTGGTTTGTCCCCCAGTCCAAGGATCATCTTAGTCACCCAGTGCTGGACCCCATCCAGTAGTTTGATGTCCTTCTTTAAATAGGGGCATCAGAACTGCACACAGTACTCCAGTGAGGACTCACCAGCAACCTGTACAGCAGCAGAATGACTTCCTCTCTCCTAGAGGTGATTTCCCTGGCAATGCACCCTAGCTTTCTATTAGCCTTGGCCGCTGCCTTTCCACACTGTGCTGAGTGATTCATGTCCCCCATGACAAATACCTCCAGATCCTTCTCATCCACTGAAACAGATAACTGCACCCCCCCCACCCCAGCTGGAAGCAATTCCCAGGGTTCCTGGCTCCCAAGTGCATGAATTTGCACTTCCAACATTGAACCCCAGTTTCCATGTGTCTGACCAGTGCTCAAGTCTTGCCAAATTCTCTTAAGTACTTGCCCCCATCCACACTATCCACCTCCGCAACAATCTTGATATCATCTGCAAATAGGCTGATCTTACTCCTAATCCCCTTCAATATGTCGGCTATAAATATGTTAAATAGAATTGGTCCTAGTACCGAGTCCTGAGGGACCCCACTGGTTACAGCTCTGAGAGTTGAGAGTTCTCCCCCTACAGTCACCCTCTGCTGTCTGTCCAGCAGTCAGCTTCTGACCCATCCCACAAGTTTTTCCCGTGCTGTCAGGTTTCCCAGCATACCAGTCAAACTTCCATGTGACACCAAGTCAAAGGCATTGCTGAAGTCCAGATATAAGACATCTACAGCATGCCCCCATCTAGTGCCCTTGCCACCCAATCAAAAACGTCAACCAGATTTGTTTGGCAGGATCTTCTCAAGACAAACCTGTGCTACCTGTCATCCTGGAGACCATTCTCCTCCAGAAAGATCACCGACCTCCCTTTAAGGATAGTCTCCATTAGGTTCCCCACAATGGATATAAGGCTGACCAGCCTGTAATTACCCGGTTCATCCTTGGGCCCACTCTTATGGAGGGGCACCACATGTGCCATCCTCCAGTCATGTGGCATGCACCCTGTCCCCAGGGGGGTGTTGAACAAGTCTGTCAGAGGTCCTGACAGAACCTCTGCCAACCCCCTTAGGACCCTTGGATGCATGCCATCTGGCTCTGGTGCCACCAGGAACCTCAGGCCCTCCAACACTCTGCCCACTGGGATCTCCCCGTCCATTACTCCTGCTCTCCATGCCCACCCCTCCTTTCCCCTGGGGTATAGACCTATCCCTCTTATAGAAACATACAAAATTTTCACTACCGGATGGATAAGCTGCAGATTCTAGTTAACCAACAGCCTACTTCCTGCAACCCCCTACTATAATTGCCTTATGTCTGTCCCATGCATGTTTGAATTCCCCCACTGTTTTAGACCCCACAAACTCTCCAGGAAGGTGGTTCCATGCGTCCACCACTCTCTCCATGAAAAACAATTTCCTCACATTACCCCTGAGCCGTCCCCCCCTCTATCTTTAAATTGTACTCCCTTGTTCTTGCACATCTTTTTCTGAAAGTTGCTACCCTCTTGGACTTTGCTAATTCCCTTGAGGTACTTGAAAGTTTCTATCATGTCCCCCCTCTCCCTCCTTTCCTCTACTGTATACATATTAAGCTGCTTTAGCCTCTCTTCATATGTCTTCTGGTGCAGATTCTGCACCATTTTGGTTGCCCTCTTCTGAACAGCCTCCACTCTATGTCTTTGTGGAGCTGGGGTCTCCAGAACTGCATGCAGTACTGTAGATGGGGTTTCACCGACTGTACAGAGGGAGAACAACTTCCTGCTTTCTACTGTTGATGCATCTCCCTATGCATCCCAGTATCCTCTCAGCCCTCCTTACTGCCTTCTCATATTGATTGCCCACCTTTAGGTCTTCTGATATAATTATTCCCAGGTCCCTTTTGATTTTTGTTGTTGTTAATATCTCACCCCCCATTGTGTATTCTTCCCCTGGGTTTTTGCTTCCCAGGTGCATTATCTTGCACTTCTTTGCATAGAATCTGAGCTGCCAAACATTTGACAATTTCTCCAACCTTGCCAAGTCCCTTTTCATCCTTTCCACCCCACCTTGTGTATTAACCCTGTTGCAGATCTTTAAGTCATCTGCAAAGAGACACACTTTTCCCTCCAGGTGCTCTCCAATGTCACTTATAAAGACATTAAAGAGGACCAGTCCCAGTACTGAACCATGCAGTATGCTGCTAGTTACCCTCCTTTCTTCACTGTGGACTCTGTTTACTAGTACCTTTTGCATCCTGTTGTCCAGCCAATTTTTTATCCAGACTACCACCTTGGGACTCACTCCAAGGCTGGCTAACTTGTATATTAGTCTTTTGTGTGAGACTGTGTCAAATGCCTTGCTAAAATCTAGGTAGGCCATATCCACAGACCCTCCCTGGTCTACTACTTTGGTCACCCAGTCAAAGAAACCTATGAGATTTGTCTGACACAACCTTTCCACTGTGAATCCATGCTGCCTTGAGTCCTATGCCCCACTGGCCTCTAAGTACTCAACAATTCTTTCCTTCAGAAGTGATTCCATCATTTTTCCTGCCACTGAGTCAAACTAACTGGTCTGTAGTTTCCTGGCTCTGCCTCTGCCCTGCTCCCACTTTTGTGAAGTGGAATCATATCTGCCCTCTTCCAGTCCTCAGTAACCACCCCATTCTCCATGATTTGTTCAAGAGAGTAGTCAGTGATGTCACTAGTTCTACCCTTAGTTCTTTTAGAATTCTGGGGTGAATCCCATCAGGCCCCATTGCTTTGTCCACCCTCAGTTTCAAGAGTTCTTTCAAAACCCTTTCTTCTGTGAATGGACAGGTGTCGACCCCCTATCCAGAGTGTTTCTCTTGTTTGGTTTAGGCACCTTCCTATCCTCTTCCATTGTGAATACTGAGCAGAAATATTAGTTCAGTATCCCTGCTTTTTCACTGTCACCCTCTGCCCACATTTCCTCCCATTTATTAAGCCTCAGTATCCCTCCCTTGGTCTTTCTTCACTCCCTTATGTACCTATAAAAGGTTTTATCCCTCTTCCTAACAGAGCTGGCTATCTTTTTCTCAGGTTGGGCCTTTGCTATTCTGACTGCCTTCCATGCCTCCAGCTTTAACTGATAACGTTCTCTGTCCTACAGTGTTTTTTTCCTTCATTCTGTTTTGTTGATTTGCTTCACACAAAGGCTTGTTGTCTCTGTGATGGCTGTTTTGATTATTCCCCATTGTTCCTCCACCTCTCCTTCTTGCCCATTTGCTAGTGCTTTTCTGAGGCACTTTCTCATTTTCCCAAAGTTAGCCATCCTAAAATCCAGTACTCTTGTTTTTGTATGACTTGACTCTATGGCTATGTTTATTGTGAACCACACTGTTTGGTGATCGCTTGTTCCCAGATGGCTACCCACTTCTAAATCCGAGATCCTTTCTTCGTCCACATTTGAGAGTACCAGGTCTAAGACTGCTCCCTCCCAAGTGGGTTCCAACACTAATTGTCTGAGGCATGCCCCTTGTAGGGCATTAAGAATGATCCTGCTCTTGGATGTGCCTACAGCAAAGGCGCTCCAGTTAACATCTGGCATATTCAGGTCCCCCATCAACAATATCTCCCCTTTTTCTGCCATTCTAATGATGCCTTCTATCATTTCCTTGTCCATTCTCTTCCCCTGAAATGGGGGTCTGTACACAACCCCCATGTGGACTGTGGTGCCATTTTCTGTCTCCAGGGTGACCCATGGTGAGTTATCTACTTCCTGTTTACTCTTTAGTTCTGTTGCTTTAATCCCTTCCCTTACATAGAGAGCTACTTCTCCTTCTCTTTTTACCCTCCCTGTCCCTCCTGTAGATTGTGTATCCTGGTATGTTGACATCCAGTCATGGTTCTCTGTGTACCATGTTTCAGTGGCTGCCACAATATCCAGGCATCCCTGTTCCATCAAGGACACTAGTTCAGGGAGCTTGTTACACAGACTATGGACATTGGTACTCATCACCCTCCATTTTTTGATGGCCTTACCCCTTTTAGCTCCATCCTTGTCCTTACTGCCTTTGCCTTTTTTTTGCATTTACCCATATTGCTCCCGAATAACTTCTTTACCTTGGTGTTTACCTCGCTAATTACTGTGTTTTGTTGGGGGGGCAGGATTTCCCTGCTCCTTTTCAGTGCCTCCCCCTTGGCTAGTTTAAATACTTGCCAAAGAAGCATTTAAACCTATCACCTAGGATCCAGGTTGCCCCCCTGAACAGATGCAGACCATTGCACCAGTATAGACCTGTATCCCTTCAGGTGGCTCCCCAGTGAAGCCAAAACCCTGAGCTCCACACCAGTGTTTCAACCATTCATTTAATCTCATGGTGCGAAGTACCCTAGCATCATCCTTGTCATAGACAGGCAGCACTTCCGGGAAGGTTACCATACGTGCTACTTCTCTAAGGCCCCTCCCCAACTCTACAAACTCCTCTTGCACTGCTCTGATCCCATTCCCAGCCAGGTCATTTATCCCTAGGTGGATAATGACATCCAGCTCTGCCCTCATGCAGCTGCTTCCACGATCCTGAGGATTTGCTTCTTGTTCCTCCAATCTGTGGGCCAGGCAGGCACCTTACCTGCCTCTCCCCTTCCCCCCTCACTTCTACCCCCTAATGATTGAATTCCCACCAGGAGTTGTTTCCTTCCCCTGTGGGTTCTTGTGCCACCCTCCTTTGGGTCTCCTTTGTGAAGGTTCCCAGCATCATCCTTGGTCTCCACTGCAGGTGCCTCCATAGAGGAACCACTCTCTGCCAGAACAGCATATGAATTGTGGAGAGGTACAGCTGGAGGGATGCACCTCTGTTCCACCACCCTCTCCCTCCCTGAGCCCACCTTGGTCCAACTGCTGCTCTTTCTTGGCAACCTCTGAGGTAGCAGCGGTGGCTCTGGCGGCCCCTGAGAAGGGGAAGAGGTTTCACGAATCCTAGCCAGGTCAGCCTGGAAACGGGCATCCTTCTCTCTCAGACCATTGCCTTTACCACTAAACTTCCTTATTTGATTCCTCCAACTCCCTGTCATTTCCTCAGTCTGTGAGGGTTGCTTTTACACTATCCCCAATCTAATCTTCCTGCCCTTTGAGTTCTGGAGCTAAACCCATATGGTCTCAGCCATGCCTTCTGCCCCTTCCACGCTGTTGCACAATATCCCTTCCCTTACATAAATAGCCACCCCTTTCCCTCCCTTTATTACTGTCCCTATGGTACATTTTCTGTCCCTATGGAACATTTTCTGTCCTGGGATCACTAGGTCCCAGTCCTGGTATTTGGTAGCCCATGTCTCAATGGTGGCTGCTATGTCCACTCCTCCTTCTGCCATTAATGCTTGCAACTCTACTGCTGTGTTACTCAGGCTCCTTCACATTCAAGGAAACCACCCTCCCATCATGACCCCTGCCCTCCCACCCCTCCCATCACCCCTCTTTTTCCTCCTGGCTAGTTGGGGGGAGGCCTAATGAACTCCCACGCCTGGTGGCACTGTCTGCCACCCAACCCTATGCTCCACCTCCCACTTTTTTTTTTGGCCCCTTCCATCTGACCCATCTGCTAGTCCTTCTGGCATCCAAGTCCACATCCTCTGCTATTCCCCCAAACTGCTGTCTATCCTCCCAGCTGCTCACCTGTCCCTGCTTATCCCTTTGCCAAGGGGGCCCACCTGCCTGTGGAGAGGCATCTGGGAGGGGAGATCATGGTGCTTTGGCACCCCCTCACATCTTGGGCAGGCAACATGGGCAGGAGTCAGCTCAAGGGCTTCCCAGCTTTCTGACCGGGAGCCAGACCTGCCATCATCTGATTGAATGGTGGCCATTTTCCCTTTTTTCTTAGTTTCCCTGCCCCCTGGGAAGGCACGCCATGGCATCCTTGAAACCAGCACATGCGGTGTGTGGTCAGTCATGCCGCAAAGCGCAAGGCCATATCTGGCCTCAAGGAGCCGCCAAATGGCGATGCCTCCATGACCCTCCCTCCCTATCACTTAGTTTAAATTAAATCTGCATGCTATGAGCTCTCCCAGCTTTTGCTTCATGACCCTTGAGCCCACCCTATTCAAATGCATCCTATCCAGTGCATGTAGATCCTTGATCTGCCACGTCATACCCCACCCTCTCACCAGTCCCCATGTTCCCATGGTTCCACGCCCTTCCCCCAACCATTCATTAAGTGCCATAATTCTTTGCTTTCTGGATGTACTTGCCCTCAGTATGGGAAGAATCTCAGAGAAAGCCACTGAAAGCCCTTCCCTATTGCATATCCTTCCCAGTTCTCTAAACCTCTCCTGTACCTCCTCGACCCTACTCCCCTCAAGTTAATTTGTCCCCAGGTGCATTACTACATGAGGTTTCTACCACTCCCTCTCCACACATTTAGTAATAAACTGCCCTACTCTTCTTGCCATCATGTCTGGCATACATTCACCCATATGCAACTTTTCCTGGCTCCCTTGCCAACCCATCTTACACCCTTCAGTACTGAAACCATCAGAATGATGACTCTCCCTCATTTTTCCTGCTCTCCTTCTTGTTCCTCTTCATTCTTCTGCTCACAGTCCTGCCCCCCACTCCCCTTTCCATGCCTGTGCCCCCCATTGCCTTGCTCGATCCCTGATTCCCATTATCCTTCATCCCAGTCCCCACCCACCCCCAGTACTCCTACCTGAACTACCTCCTTCCCTCCCTTACAATTCCCACATGCTCCTCCTCCTTCCTATCTGAATCCACTATCCCTTTTCCTGCCTTAACACCCCCTTCCAATTACTACTCTTCAGCACATCTACCTTGCTCCCTGCCCCCTGCTAGTCCCCCTGCCACTGCTACTACTATTACCCTTTTCCCTTACCTTCCCTATGACTCCCCCCTGATCTCCCAGGCTTGCCAGCACTGAGTACCTGTTCCTATACAGCCTCCCCTAGTCCCAAGCCTCCTCTGATGCCCCTTCCTGTGACTCCAATCCTTGATCTGTCACTGAACACATTCTCCCACTCCCCCTGTTCCTAACCACCCTCCATTTCCCCGACTCTGATCCCATCAGCTCCCTAGCAGATGCTGACTCTGCACCTTTTATCCTCCCTCCTTGTTTTACCATTATTTCTCCATCTACTATGTCCGGTGACCACTTGGCCTCAGATGCTCCCTGAACCCTGCCCACCTCCTCTACTCAGCTCACTTCTCACCAATACAACATCCTCCCTGAGTTTCCCAAGCTGTCTGCACACCATGCATCCCCCTGCTGTCCACGCAATCCCCAAGAAGATGGCTGCCTCACAGCCATTGCAGCTAACCACCCTCCCTTCCTCCCCTCTTGTACTGTTGCCCCCATACCACCACCCCCTTCCTGCTCCTCCCCGTGCCGGCTGCCTGCCCCAGTTCCTAGGCCCCTTCATTACACCTGTTACTTTTGTTTAGAACACCCAGCTCTAGTCCCCCCATACTAGCACCACTTGAAGGCAGACTCCAGCTGTGCTTCCCTTTGTCCTTTGTATAAGTTTGGTGATTGCCTGAGTGCACTATAGCAGCCCCCTTCCCTCAGGTTTTCCTCTTGCCCACCTGTCTCCTGAGACCTCCCACCATTCAATGCCCTGCCCACGAGACCTGCAGCCTGCTGCCCAGCCTGTGGATGCCCTGCAGAGGCCACCTAGTCAAACGTCACTCTCCTGCTTTGTGGTACTCATGCTTTGGGGTTGCTCACACAAGGGGTCGCTTGGTCCTCTGGGAAATATAGACCACAGACACCCTATTGGCTGGCCCGTATCATGTGGTCTCCGGCATCTGTCTTTGCCACAATCCCTCCCTCAACCTCCCACTCTCAGCATCCTCCCACCTTCCAGTCCCTCTTCCAGCACAGTTCAAACCATTGAGCCCCCTATAAAAGTATGCAAAAGCACAGTATTGATGCCCTGCTCAAGTAATCAAACAGACTTACCTACATTACTTCTGGCCTCCTATCCGCTCGGCAGTTGCTGCACTGAGAGGGCTAGACTAACAAGATGGCACTTCTTGTAGTTCCTGACCATGACCACCCTATTGGCTGGTCCATGTCACGTGGTTTCAGTGTCCGTCTTTTACATAATCCCACCCTCAGCCTCCCACTCTTAGCATCCTCCCAATCTCTCTTCCAGCACAGTTCAAAACATTGAGCCCCCATAAAATAAGTACATAAAATCACAGTACAAATGCCCTGCTCAAGTAATCAAACACACTTTCCTGTGTTGCTTCTGACCTCCTATCTGCTCAACGGTGGCTGCACTGTCATTGCTTTATTTGTGTAAAGCTTTTGCAATCTATAATAAATTATCTAGATTCGGCAACTCTTATTAAAGTGGTGGTTCATGTATACTGTAAAACAAGAAAATAAGTAATAAAACCATAATTCAGTTCATTCTGTCATCAAAGTTAAACAGGTCTGGCCTGATGGCATAATGGTAGCACAGCAGCTTGTAGCTCTGATGACCTGGGTTTGGGAGCAAACCCTGAGCATCAGAGGGTCAACCGAGGGGTGGGGGAGGGGGATTGAGCATCTTGCAGACAGCTCTCCTCCTCTTCCATTGATTGGTCCAGACTCCTAGCAATATCCTGACTGCTGGCGGTGACCAGAGGTTTGTGTGCTAGACAGTCTAAGCAGTGTGGGGACTGGTGTTGTGGCAGATGCCAGCACACAACAGTGCAGAAGCACTGCTGCATGCCATGGACATCATTGCACATCCACATCACCAGGTGTAACCAAGCTAGAAACCCCCCTCAGTCGAGCAGCATGATTCTCGGCTCCCAGCTCTCTCCCTCTTCTGCCGCCAGTAGGGGGCTGGGAGACGACAACAAAGGGATGTTTTGGGTAAATTCCTGCTGGTCCAGGGATCAAAAATAGAATTACAAAAAAATAAAAACAGTTATATAGGTCTCGATTTCTATATAGTGTTTCATTTACAGTGTAGCTCATGTACATTTCCTTTCACCAGCAAATTTGTTTCTTTACTGCTTGCTGAACATTCTTTACTGAAGTGTGAATGAAAACATTAATCTGCTTAGCTATCCTTAGCTACTTGCTACTTTCATTTTTATGTTTGCTTGCACGCATGTGCAAGAAACATAGTGCCATCATCCGAGTTTTTGGAGGTGTGTCACCCCCTCTTCCAATTCAGCCAGTGTGTTGGCAGGTGCGGCTCCAGTCCTCCAATGCATGCTGGAGCTGTCTATGACAGCTCAAATGCAGTGGCGTGCAGTTGAAGGGGCTACACTTCAGTGAGCAGCGATCAGATATCGCCTGCTCACGCTCCCCCCACACACACACACACACACACACAACCTGCGCCGCATACTGCTTGCTGCCCTTCCCCACGCACATAATATAACCCGGCAGGTGCCCAATCCCCGTCAGCTGTGCTGCTCCCCCAAAGTCTTCTACATGTCAGCTGGGTGCCCACCCCAGCGTGGCAACTCATAGTATAGCCGACGGGGTGCAAAATCCCCGTCGGCTCCACTGTCCTCCAACACCCCGCCCGAGTACAGGGTGCCACGCTGGGGAAGCCACCCCAGTGTGGCAATAGATGCTATGCCGATGGGGTTCCAAATCCCCTCAGCTCCCACAACTAACCAGCCATTCTTGAAGCACGCTGGGAGCCCACCATGGCAAATGTCCCGTCAGTTCTTTAAAAAAAACAACTTGTAAAGAAAAATGGTCACATGCAGTCTCCCTGCCCCCCACAACCACGCACCCACCCACTGTGCACCCCTGCCTCCCACATACACCCCACCCCATACTTACCTCCGAATCCCGGTAGCGATGATCTTGATTGGACCCGGGGAATTTTATGTCTGCACTCTTCAAAGTCGACGCATGAACTGAGGAAATGCTGGTAAGCTGTATAATAGAATAGATAGGGTTTTTTCAACTTTGTTGCATATCTCAGGCATTTTTTGGAATTTTTGCACCAAATTTTCAACATGGGTTTTGGGACCCCTTCTCATGAATGCTGTCACTGTCATGGCGTTATTCAGGCCCGGAGGGTGATTTCGCAGTCACTGCGCGAAATAACCTTTTGGGACTGATTAATGAAATGACACTGCCAGTGTTCATGATGTGGGCTCTCAAGAAGCCTATTTTGAAAATTTGGTGGAAGCTCAAAAAACTGTTTTACTAAGCGTGCGTTGCGCAGTTCCTTCGCACGCTTGTAAGTTCGTGAATTTTCAATATTTTCACTCCAGATTTTCAACATTGCCATTTTACCACACCTTCTTATGAATAGTACAGCTGTCATGTTTCACAATCTCACCCAAAACATGTTTCCGCCCATGTAGCGCACAATGGCACAGTCGGTGTACGAAATCAATGTACAGGACAAATTAAGAAAATCACAGTGACACTGTTCATGAGCAGAGGTCTTAAAATGGCTATGTTGAAAATTTGGTGAAAAAATTCCTAAAAATGACTGTTTTACGAGCGTGCGTTGCACAGTTCCTATGCACCCTTGTAAGTTTGCAAATTTTCAATATTTTCACTCCAGATTTTGAACATTGCCATTTTACCACACCTTCTTATGAGTAGTACAGCTGTCATTTTTCACATCTCACCCAAAACGTGTTTCCGCCCATGTAGCGCACAATGGTGCAGTCGGTGTGCGAAATCAATGTACGGGACAAATTAAGAAAATCACAGTGACACTGTTCATGAGCAGAGGTCTTAAAATGGCTATGTTGAAAATTTGGTGAAAAAATTCCTAAAAATGACTGTTTACGAGCATGCATTGCGCAGTTCCTATGCATGCTCGTAAGTTTGCAAATGTAATATTTTCACTCCAGATTTTCAACATTGCTATTTTATTACACTTCCTTATGAACAGTACAGCTGCCATTTTTCATATGTCGCCCAAAATGTGTTTTCACATATGTAGCACACAATGGTGCTGTTGGTGTGCGAAAGCAATGTTTGGGACAGATTACGAAAATCACAGTTACACTGTTCATGAGCAGAGGTCTTAAAATGGCTATGTTGAAAATTTGGTGACAAAAGTCCATAAAATGACTGTGTTATGAGTGAGCATTGCGCAGTTTCCACGCACCCATGTAAGTTCATGACTTTGTAATCTTTTCAGTCCAGATTTTCACTAGTGGCATTTTTCCACACTTCCTTATGAACAGTACAGCTGTCATTTTTTACAACATGGCCGAAGTGTGTTTTCACACTTTCAGTGCAGAGATGTGTGGTCGCTGTGGGAAATCATTGTTCGGGACAGATAAAGAAAATCACAGTGACACTGTTCATGATCGGAGCACCAAAATGTCTGAGTTGACAATCTGCTGTAAAAATCCCCAACCTAATTATATTACTGGTGTCGTTGCACAGTTTCTATGTACGCCAGACTTCACCAGTTTTTAAATATTTTTACTGCAGATTTGCAACATTGCCATTTTTCACACCTCCCCATGAACAGTACAGCTGTCATTTTTTACATCCTGTCCGGAATGTTTTTGCACCTGTGGTGCTAAATGCCGTAGTCGTGTGCATAAGCAATTTTCCGCTAATAAACTGATATTGCCACTGTTCATGAGGTGGGGTCACAAAAAAAACATGTCGAAAATTTGGAGTGAAAATACCAATGAATGCCTGAGGTATTAGAGTTTCCAACCATAACGACCAACCCTGTAGAGAATGACAGGCATCAGGGGTGTGACTTGGGATTCTTTCCTGTAATGCTCATACCATTCCACACCCTGCAGCCAGTGAGAGGCATCGAGGTATGCCTTGGACTCTTCTGCCCCAAAGTTCACCCCATTCTCCTATATCGCACCCATCTCACCATATTTCCTAATGGAATGGGGTGCGCATAAGGGCCAAAGACCCCAAGGAACACCGTGACACTTGTCAGTGTCTGCAGGGTGGGGTGTGGTGAAATGGCATGACCGTTATGCCTGATGACCCAAAGGCACACCCCAATGCCTGTCACTCTCTGCAGGGTGGTGGGGTTGGCTTCAGTTCAATACTTCACTGCCATTCCTATTACGCAGCTCTGTAACTTCTACACTACCACTGCCAATGCCAGCAAGCAAACATTCGGCATTGATAAATGCTTGTTATGTTTGCTTGTGCACGTGCACAAGAAACATGTTGTGGCAGCTTGCTGAAGAAGCAGGTTGTGGAGGAGCTGCAGTGTTGTGGCCAATGGCGCCACTGCTTTTTGGGGCTTATCTGTGTGTCACCAATGAAGGAGCACACTAGCTATGACAGCAGTCTGCAAGCGTCCCACCAACTATTTTGCCACTGCAATGAGGGAGAGCCCCCTCATTGCAGGGCGTGCCTTGCCTGGTGTAAAATTTCAATAAACATGGTGGTGGCTGCCATCGTCCACCTCTCACAGTCCCCAGCAAGCCCCCTCGTTGGCATACCCCCTCCCCAGTTCATTTGCCAATGGGGGAGCTCAATCCCTGTTGGCATATGTGCCCCTTTGCTGTGTTTTGTCTGCTGGGGGGGGTGCACAATCCCCTTGGCATCATCCCCCAAACTCAAACACATTTGCCAACAGGGGGCCCAATCCCCATTGACTTCAGTACCCTGTCTCCAATCTGCCAAGGGGGATGCCCAATCCCCCTAGGCATCATCCTCCCCCAAACACAGACATGCTTGCCGATGGGGTGCCCAGTCCCCCTGTTGGCATGTTTAACCCCCCAACGTGTCAACATTTTCTCTGCGCCCACCCCACCCCTCATTGTGTGCCACACTGGGAGCCCACCCCAGTGTGGCTAACATGACCCCCCCAAAAACTCTTACACCTGTAAAAAAGGAAACGGTGTTTTTTTATTAATTTATTTTTCTAACCTGAAAGAAAGAAAATGGTCCCTCACCATTGGGTCCCCTCCCCCAACCCGCACCCACCATTTGCTCACCCTACATCTGCGCACCCTCATGCTCCGTACTTACCTGCAGAGTCTGACGCAACGATCTTCAGTGGAGCGGGAACACGATTGCACTCTTCAAGCCAACTGCGAATTGAAGAAATGCCAGTAAGCTGTATAATGGCATAAATGGAGGGGGGGGTTCAACTTAGGTGGATAGCTTGCCCATTTTTGCAACCTTTGGCCCCACATTTTCAACATGGGGCTTTTGGGACCCCACCTCATGAACTCAGTCACTGTCATGTTATTCGGTCCGGAAACATGATTTTGTGGTCACTGCGCAGAATCACCTTCCGAGACTGAGTAATGAAATGACAGTGTCACTGTTCATGAGGTGGGCTTCCAAAAAGCCTATGTTGCAAATATGGTGAACAAATTCAAAAACTGGCTGTGTTATGAGCATGTGTTGCGCAGTTCCCATGCACACTCGTAACTTCAAGAATTTTTAATATTTTCACTCCAGATTTTCAACATTGCCATTTTTACACCCCCTTTTTTTTTCAAACAATCTTTATTATATTTTCACAATAAATACAACATAGACATCTCAACGAAGGGAATAAAGTACATCAAACCTATAATACTATATAAATCAATCATGTACAAAGAGAAGGATCCACAGAAATACATCTGCCCTCAAAAATGAGATCGAGAGGGAAATAAATACATAAATACATAGATGCATAAATATATAACAGTTTTCAACATAAGCCACTATAAGCAAACTAAGATAACACACAACTAAGATAATCACAAGTGCCCAACAGGCAGACACAGCTTATAAAAGATACTTATGGACTAATCAGGCAATGTCTAATGAAAACAGTTAGCAGTTAATATACCTCTAAGGATAATCTAGCCAAGAAAAAAAGGGACCCCAAATTACATTATATTTATCAATAGTTTTAGCATTACAATGACTAACATATTCATTGACAGCTACTTTAGCTAGAGCCCTAACCCATTCCTCTAATGTAGGGGACATTTATCTTTCCAGTGACTAAGTATCAATCTTTTAAAGCATATAGAGGCTATAGAGATCCATTGTTTTCCCCTCAGAGACAAGGTTAGTGGCAAAGTGTAATCTCCCAGTATAAATATTCCTGGATCGAAGGGGAAGTTCTGTCGTAGGATCTGCTGACAAGCATCCCAAATAACAAGCCAGGCCTGTCTTAGAGTTGGACAATACCACATCATGTGTAGTAAATCGGCATCTTGAGCACTACACCTCCAGCAATTGCTATCTGAAGAAATACCTAGTCTAAACATTTTCTCTGGCGTGTAATACCAGTTATGAATTAATTTAAATTGGATTAGTCCCTGAAAGTCCATGCTGGATTTGTATGCATTGTGCCAGACTAATTCCCAAGAAAGGGGAGAAATTAAATGGCCTAAGCTTTTTTCCCATCTATGTTTAGAGGACTCTGTGAGGTCTAACCCTCCTTTATTAGAAAGTTTATACAGCTTGCCAGCTCCTCCTTTGCTGCTGGCTAATGCAAGTAGACCCTCAAAGTCATTAGAAATAGGGATGGCCAAATTGACATCCAAAATATCCTTTATTGCATTTCGGACTTGAAGGTATGAGTGAAATTGTGTATATGATAAACCATATTCCCCCTTTAAATCAGCAAAGGATCTAAGGATACCCGTGTAAGGGTCAATAATATCCTTTAATAGTAAAATACCTTTCTTTTCCCATGTATCATTAATTAATGTTTTATTACCAAATTTGATTTTTGGTTTCTCCATAAAGGTGTGTATTTCAGCATAACGAAGGGGTTAAAAGTAAATTGGTAAAATGCCGTATGGGACTGGCTGAAGAATGTAGAAAAGGGTGAGAATTAGTGGACTTTGGGTAAATACCCATGGCAACATGATAAAGCAAGTGGGGTAGACACAGGACTGTTCATATTGCACCCACCTGGGCTAACATTGACTGGTTTGAACCAGTAACATGCCTGTCTGAATAAGAAGGCTAGCCGATACTGTTTAAAATCAGGTAAGCCCATGCCACCCTGTTGCCAGTGTTTCTTTAGCTTTGGTAGACTAACCTTGCCTTCTTACCTCCCATAAAAGGACCTAATTAAAGAATCAATTTTTTTAAACCAGAAGTTAGAAATGTGTACTGGTGTAACATTAAAAAAATACAAGAGCCGAGGAGCCAGCATCATTTTAAGAGCATTAATTTTGCCCCATAGCGATAGATTTAATTTAGCCCACTTCTCCATGTGCAGTTTTATATCCTTTAATAAGAGATTCATATTAATTAGAACCAGGGCATTCAATTTATTGGGGATCTTAACTCCTAAATAGGTAATAAAGTCCTCTTGCCATTTTAGGTTATTCTCAGTACATAATTTTTTTAAGTTTTCTTTACTACCCTTTAAGAGGAGCATTTCTGATTTTGACCAATTAATTGAGAGGCCAGAGAGTAATCTGAACTCTTCCAAAAGATCCATGGTAGGTTTAAGGGATTTATGTGGATTAGATAGGGAAAGTAGTATATCATCCGCGTAAGCTACAACTTTATGCTCCATCTTACCAATTTTAATCCCTGAAATAATATTATTCTGTCTAACCAGGCAGAGAAGAGGTTCTATGGCCAGGATAAAAAGTAAAGGGGAGAGGGGCAACTTGCCTTGTCCCTCTTTCCAGAGCAAATTTCTCAGATAACATCTTATTGGTGCATATCCTTGCTGTGGGGAACAGTACATCGCAGTCACCCTAGATATAAAAGTGTCCCCAACCCAAAAGCCTTTTAAACCCCATAAAGATAACCCCATTCCACAGAGTTGAACGCTTTATGAGCATCCAATGACAACAAAATAGAATTGTCTTGAGCCTGAGAGGCCATCCACATGGAGGAAAGGACTCTTCTGACATTTTTGAAACCTGCTCTCCTTTAATAAAACCCACTTGATCACCATGTATGAGTGTACTAAGAATGCTTCTGTAATCTATTCGCTAGAATCTTAGCCCAAACTTTATAATCAATATTCAGTAGGGAATTTGGGCGATAACTAGCCGGGTCTAGGGGATCCTTGTCTTTTTTCAGTAAGACTGTAATCACTGCTTCTGACATTGTAGGTGGTAGTGCCTTATTAACCTCCACCTCTGTAAATACTTTGTAAAGCATCGGACTAACAGTATCTTTCAAGAGAGCGTAGAATTCAGCTGGCAAACCATCTGACCCAGGGGCTTTATTGTTGGGCATATCTAATATCACCTCATTAATCTCAGCAATTGAGATAGTCTTGTCCAGGACCTGCTGCTCTGACTCAGCGATCACAGGTAATTTAGCCCTGGATAGAAATTCATCGATTGGACCCAAGTCCTTGCCATACTGAGATTTGTAAAGGTTTCTATAGAATTGTAAAATACATAATTAATGTCTTTAGTTTTAGTATATGTGTTCTTTGCTCCATTCTTATGCTCTGTATATTATTTCTATTTTGGACCTGTTTAAGCCTATAGGCCAAAAGTCTACCAGCTTTTTCCCCAGACTCCCAGTAAGTTTGTTACGTCCAAACAGAGCAAATTCAGCTTTACTCATATGTATTTTATTAATCTCATATCTAAGCAGTATAATTCTCCTAAGGATACTCCAGCTATTCCCTTATGAGATTGTGTAGCTTTTCCAATTCCACCAGTTCCTTCTCCTTATGCAACAGGAATTTCTCTTTCTTTCTTTTAAAGGAAGTGTAGCTCAAAATTCTGCCCCTAATAAAGGCCTTATAAGCCTCCCAAACCATAGCATAAGAAGTTTCCTGTTATCATTGGTGTCAAAAACTGTTTGTTTCATTTAAAACCCATGACCGAAAATTAGTGTCTTTTAACAAAGAGCAATTAAATCTCCAGTGGAAAGGTTTCTTAGAATCAGAGTCTAAATGTAAAATGACTGAAACTGGAGCGTGATCTGAAACTAAATTGAGTCTATATCAGTTTTAGCATACTATTTATCAGAGTACTGGATAACAAAAACATATCAATCCTACTATAAGTCCTATGGCGATTTGAATAGAAGGAATAATCTCTTCTATCAGGATACATCAGCCTCCAGGCATCAGAAAGACCAAAGTCTTTCATCCTGTCTGTTATGATCCTTCTGGCCCTTGAATTAGTTTCATTACTGAATGAACCACTTCTATCTAGCCTGTAATCCATGACTATATTAAAATCCCCCCCTACCATAATATTTTTACCAGAAACTTTACTAACCTCTGCAAAAAAGTCCCCAAAAAACCGACTGGACTCTCCGTTAGGTGCATAGACATTGCATATAGCAATGTCTATCCCATCAACAGAGCCCTCCAATATCTGCCATCTTCCATTAGGATCCACTCGATGGGAAAAAACAACAACATTAATTGTTTTCTTGATAAGTATGGCCAACCCCTTCCGTTTTCTACTAACGGAATTATGAAATACTTCCCCTACCCACGATCTTTTAAGCTTCTCAGCCTCATCTGGCAATAAATGAGTTTCTTGCAATAAAGCTATATCTGTTTTTAGCTTACTAAAATAAGAAATCACTTTTTTTTCTTTTATAGGCGATCCTAACCCCTTTACATTCCAAGAAACACATTTAGTACTTACACTACTATCCCCCATTTTTATTATAAGACCAGCTAATATACAATGACAAGCTATAAATGCTAAGGTAAAGGAGAAACTGAGTAACTGCCTTGCCAAAAAATGATTCAGTAAAATCACAAACTCCATCGAGAACAGAGTAAGAACATTTAATAGGCCTGAATAACTGAAAGACAACTAACATTACCCCTAATAAGAAACAATGTAACCCAATTGGGAAATGGCATTTGGCCATTAAAACTCTAACATTCATTGTTAGTGTACCATGAAACAAGAGCATTATATTTGGAATAAACTTAAGTTGAGCCCCAACAATAAATTCTTCTCCATTAGTCAAATATAGATATATCCAAACAAATTCATTTGACTTAAATATGTTGTGGCTCTTAAACATGACAGATTAAAAAAAAAAAAAAACAGTTCCTATAACCTATAGTCAACAGGAGACCTCAATCCAAAAGTCAGGGGTTCCCAAGGACCCTGGGTTGTAGGTTCGTGTCGCACAACAACAAAAAGCAGTAAACTTGGAGCTTTAGTAAAACCTTGACTCCAAGCGAGGCATAAGCGGTAATAATAAAGAAAAACAACCCCCCCTGGCAGTTTCAAGTAGTAGTAGGCAGCCACCATCTAACCAGGAACAAATATAATAACAACAATACACATGACAAATAATAATGATTGCCATAGATGAGAGTAGTCACAGAAAGTTAGGATAGGAAATGCATGACAATGAGTAATACATATAGTATATAGGAAAAGCAGGAAAGAAGTAAAGAGATGGTATTCCACCACACTACAAGACTTCACATTTATTCGTAAATGCCTGGTCCAAGAAAACAGCAATATTATGTAAAGACCACAGGACTGCTTAGTCACAGCATTTTTTTTTTTTTTTTCTTTCCCTTCTTTCTTCCTTTTCTCAAACTTGACCACACATCACAATGGCCCCGTTAGCTTGAGCCATTCAGAAATGTGCGAGGCCATAGTATTGAGTGCAAGCCAAATACATAGCTATTCAAGGCTAAGCATATTAATCCATCGGTCAGCTGTTCTCCCCATTTGACTCAAGCCAAGTGCTGCTATTATTTAACTGGTCTGTATACATCCGGACACCTTTAAGAGAAAGAAAGGTATGAAAAAGGAAAACTATAGAGCTAAGAGCTTAGGACAGCAACAGGGTATAGTAAAAAACATAATAAAACCAAGAAGAACCCAACAGAGAACAGAATAGAGTGAAGAATAAAAAAGGAACAAAGACACTCATACTGCAACAAACAGGCCCCCTTACTGTAATGAAATTGCCAATCACCTGCCCTTTTTTTAAAAGATCGAAAGCATGACAGCATGACAGCCGAAGCAAGATTTCATAGTCATGTGTAAAAAAAACACTGCGAAAACCAACAAGGAATAGGAGCCGTGTTCTATACATCATGGATATGCTGGTTCGCTAATAATAGCATGTAATAATTGGAATTTTTTTTTTTTTTTTTTCTTTCCTTCCCTTTTTCCCTTCTTTTATTATCTTCCTCCCTTCCTTTTTTCTAAAAACAGGCTGTCTGTTTAACTGATCTAAGACCTACCTCATCTGAGGATCCTGTCTAAGTAGAGATAATAGAACACATAAGGAATAAAATTAAATAGATAACAAATCTCTAGCATTTTTTCCTTTTTTTCCCTACAACTGATAAGCATAAAAAAAAAAAAAAATCCTTGTAGAAATTGTACCATTTTCCAATCCTGCATACTCCGGAATAACGTAAATCAATAGAACTGCAGCCACCTGTGGATTCAGTAGAAATCCCGACCACAAATGTTGGTGATCAAGCAGCTTAATGCCAACCATAACATATAAATCAAGGAGCTTCTGGGAAATCTGGAACAGTGGGGCATCCTGGGACCTCCGAATCTATAACCAGGTTAAAGCCTCCTGATTGGCTGATATTTACACTTTCCTGTGGAGAAACCTTCTACTTCCTCTTGCATATCTTCTGCGCCTGTAGCAAGCGAGCAAATCGATTCCAGATGGAAGCCACGTTATGAAACCTTGTTTGCCAGGGCTGCTTCTGGACACAAAACGAGTTGAAGCACGACGATCTCTGGTAAGACCCTTGCATTTCCTACTAACAGTCTGCCAGCTGACTTGGGAGGATTCAGGAAGGACTGATGGGATCTTAGGGCTAAAAGGTTTTTTAGAATCTTGAGAGTGGATAGGTTCCAGTGGAGTGTGTGTAGAACTGGAATCTCGAGCCTGCTGCACTTCAGAATGTTGAGAAAGTTCAAATTTCTTGCCTTTCTGCAAGGAACTGCCATGAGTTTTTCCATTTGTTAATAAAACAGCTGCATCCTCTGGTGATTTAAAACTGTGAGAAACCCCTGTGGCAGAAATGATTAAAGTGGCAGGATATTTAATCCTATAAGCCAGACCAAGTTTTTGTAGAGACTGTCTGATTTCTGTAAACGCTTTCCTCTGTGAGACCACTTCTGCCGAGTAATCCTGATAAAAGAAATTCGATTCCCATTCCAAGTTATGGATCTCATTTCCTTGCAAGGTTTAAAATCTCCTCCTTTACAGTGAATCGTAAAAATATGCCACAATAGGTCGGGAGGGGCACCTACTTTTGGTTTAGGGAAAGGGATCTGTGCGCCTCTCAATTTCTAGAGGGCAGCTCCACTTATATTGCAGAACTTCAGAAATAAAATCTGTAAGAACCTCGCCATACTTGGACCCTCAATGCCCTCTGGCACCCCACAATCTGAATATTATTTCTCCGACCTCTATTCTCGAGGTCATCCACCTTTTGCCACAGAAGTTTAAATTGTTGATGAAAAAAGACACAATCGCCGTCCAACTTAGAGACAGTATCCTCCACTGTAGCCACCCTCTCCTCAGCTTCTGACAGCCTCTCATTAAATTTGTCAGAATTAGACCTTATGATGTCCACAACTACTTTAAGGCCGGCGATGTCCCTCTTAATTTCTGTCTGATTAAGAGCAATACGATTCAACATTTCCTTAATGCTTTCTATACCAATGCCGTTAGAATCAGACGGCCCTTTCAAATTTGCCGATGTCATTCTATTGCCCCGAGTAGAAGAAATGACTCACGGTGTAAAATTAATGTTTTTTTTAAGTTTTACCCAAGCGATCTACACAAAACTTCCCCACTGTGCTCAGCAGACCTTCCGACGATCCGTTAGTTAGTTTCCGACAACTGTCAGCCAGGTTAGATAGGGTAATTATGGGTTTGATACCGCGACTCGCGCCTCACATAGATTAAGCAGCCATTACCATCTATGGCTAGCGCGCGACCTTACACACCCCCTTATGAAAATTACAGCCGCCATTTTTAACATCCTGCCCAAAATGTGTTTTCGCACATGTGGCACACAATGGCGTGGTCGCTGTGCGAAATCAATGTTCGGGGCAGATTAAGAAAATCACAGTGACAGTGTTCATAAGGAGAGGTCCCAAAAAGCCCATGTTGCAAATTTGGTGAACAAATTCCGGAAAGTAACTGCATTACAAGCGTGTGTTGCGCAGCCGCTACGCAAGCTCATAACTTCGCCAGTTTTTTTTTTCTCCAGATTTTCAACACTGTCGTATTTGCACACTGCCTTATGAACTGTACAGCTGTCATTTCTCACATCCTGCCCAAAACATGTTTTCGCACCTGAGGCACACAATGGACCCGGTCGCTGTGCAAAATCAACATTCGGAATTGATTATAAAAATCACAGTGCCACTGTTCATGAGCGGGAGATCCCAAAATGCCTATGTTGAAAATGTGGTGTAACAACTCACCAAAATAATTGCACTGTAGGTATGCATTGCACAGTTTCTATGCACACTCGTGACTTCAGCAATTTCTTTATATTTTCACTCCAGATTTTCAACATTACCATTTTTTACACCTCCTTATCAATAGTACAGCTGTCATTTTTCACATCCCTGCCTGTAATGTGTTTTTGGACCTGTGGCACCAAATGGCGCAGTCACTGTGCAAAATCATCTTTTGGCTGAAAAACTGATAGTGTCACTGTTCATGCGGTGGGGTCACAAAAAGTCCATGTTGAAAACTTGGCATGAAAATACCAGGAAACGCCTAGGGCATTAGGGTTTCTGACCATAATGCCCTACCCTGTAGGGACTGACAGGTATCAGTGGTGTGACTTGGGATTGTTGACAGTAATGCTCATGCCATTCCACCCCTACCCCCATCCTGCAGCCAGTGACAGGCATCGAGGTGTGCCTTGGACTCTTCTGCCCCAAAAGTCACCCCATTCTCCTATTCTGCACCCATTTCAGTGTATTTCCTTATGGAGTGGGGTGAGTGTAAAATCTGAACACCCAAAGGCACACCTCGACCATACCTCTCAACTGTCCCTGATTTTCAGGGACGTCCCTGAATTTACCTCAAACTTTTACTCTGTCTCTCCTACAAATTGTGTTTCCATGACCAAACAGTGGGGGTTGCAGGCATAGCATGATGTCCGACATTAATGTTACAGACGTGTTCTTCCTTAAACAATGCATTTTACACTATACCACTTATTCTACCAGCTTCCTGAGTGGATATCGTCAATTTCTAAGGTGTGTCCCTGATTTTAAACCTTTGTCCTTGATTGTTTTAAGCTTTGTCCCTGATTTATGAGTCAGGAGGTTGAGAGATGTGACCTCGACACTTGTTGGTGTCTGCAGGGTAGGGTGAGGTGAAATGACATGAGTGTTATGGGTGTTGACCCAAAGGCAAACCCCAATGCCTGTCCATCTCTGCAGGGTGGGGGTGGGGCTGGCGTCAGTTGAATACTTCACTGCTATTCCATCTGTCTAAATCCTGCACTTCCAATGCTAATGCCAACAAGCAAACATTCGGCATCGACAAATCCTTGTTAAATAACTACTGTAACTCTAAAGTTGCTGTTTCAAACTTTTTAACATTGACAAAGTCAAGGTACTGCAATTGTAGCACGTTGAAGTGATGTACATATTTTTGTTCATAAGTGCAGTCAGTCATTAGACATTTAAATTAAAAAATACCAGACTTTTTTTTAGGTTTTTATATATTTAACACTACATCTGGTACTTTAAAATGAACTGCACTTTACATGGTAATACTTTGTTTGTCCTGCAGGTAAATTGTCTTTTTCTAGTTGCTGTACATAAAATGGAAACTGCCACCACAGAAAACTAAATATATAAGTAAACCAGTAAACAGCATTAAAACATACAGCTTTCCATTAAATACTGCATCAGTTGCTATAAAAGTAAAATGTAGTTTATGTAAACAAACAAATTTCACCACCATGTAATCACTCAGGTAACTTTTAATATAGCTGCAGCAGTTGGCATGTGATTTTGTAATGCCACTGACCCTGTTCACACTGATATTGACTTAACCTGTAATATTGCTGACTTAGGGCCTTACCTACAAAATGGCTTGTCATAGACACAAAAGGTGAAAGTGTTTTGTGGCTAAGGTCCATATTAGAACTACACAAAGATAGGCACCACAGTTCAGATCTTGTTCTCTTAAAGAGCAGCTGGCGCCTTCAGGAGAACTTTACCAAAGCATCACATTTAGACACAGTTTGGCTTGTATTTCACATTAGTTCTGAATTCCACCTCCTCATTATTTATTACTAGGGTCATCTGCATGAAAACATGATCTTTGCTCTGAAGAGTTCATCTATTCCTGTTGTTGTCTCCCTACCTGAGGTCATAATACACTGCGTGTGACATCACAATTACTCTCATGGCAACAGACTGTGATGTCACAACAGGATTATGACTTGAAGTAGGGAGTCAGTTATAGAGGCAGATGAACGGTGACTGGGATAAAGATCCTATATTCTTGCAAATGTTCTTAGTAATAAATATTGGGGGGGAGGAATCTAGAATATATATGGAATGGAAGTTGCTTGTTCATTCACTCAGTATTTACCAACCAAATAGTGTATGAGAGCTCATCCACAAGACAGTTTTTTTCACCAAGTGGTTACCATGATGATGATGATGATGATGATGATGATCTCAAGAATGAAGCTTGAGATTCCGCCTGCCATCATGGTAACCGAAAGATGGAAAAAAACAGCCTTGTTATATATTGAGGCTCCCATGCACTATTTTTACTGTATATAGTGTATGGTACAAAATGTATGCAGTAATATAATAGCCAATTCAAATCTCTACTGCAGCACTGTAATACCATATACATTCCGATACATTACTTTCTGTAAGCAATGACCGGAATCAGCAGCTTGTTTACCACAAGGAATTTTATTGTATGACTTGCAACTTCCTACTACTCTCTCAGAAAGTCAAAACATCATATCAGTTTTTTTAAATGGTAATTGAACTACGTAGCAAACACAAAACTTTGTCATTTTGGATAACACATAAAACAAGCACTTGTCAATGCCAAATGTTGTCGTGCTGGCATTGGAATTGGCAGTGGCGGAGTTAGAGGCGCATAATAGGAATGGCAGTGAAGTACTGAAGTGGCGCCAACCCCACCCCCACCCTGTAGAGAGTGACAGGCAGTGGGGTGTGCCTTTGGGTCATCAGATATTATGCTCATGCCATTGTACCTCACCCTACCCTGTAGACACTGACAAGTGTCATGGTGTGCTTTGGGGTCTTTGAGCATTATACTTACCCTATTCCATAAGGAAATATGCTGACGTGGGTGCAGTATAGGAGTATGGGGTGAAGTTTGTGGCCAAACAGTGCAAGACACACCACAATGTCTGTCAGTGGCTGCAGGGTGGGTGTGGGGATGGTGGAATTGCGTGAGCATTACATCCGATTATCCCAAGTCACAGCCCTGATGCCTGTCAGTCCATACTGGGTGGGGTGCTGCAGTTGGAAACCCTAACACCATAGGCATGCAGTGGTAGTTTCACTCTACATGTTCAGCATGGGCTGCTTGGCAGGCTACCGCATGAAAAGCGGCACAATCACTTTGTTAGCTGAAAGGTGGTTTTGCACAGTGGCTGTGGCATTTAGTGACAGAGGGACGAAAACACAGTTTGGGGCAGGATGTGGAGAATGACAACTGTATTGTTCATGAGGAGGCGTAAAAAATGGCAATGTTGAAAATCTGGAGTGGTAATATGAAATATTGGTGAAGCAATGAACATGCATACAGATTGCGCAGCAGACGACCACAACCCAATTATTTGTGGGAGTTTTTTTGGCACGTTTTCAACATAGGTATTTTGGGACCTCCCCTCATGAACAGTGGCGCTGTGATTTTGTTAATGCGTCTCAAAAGGTGATGTCCCACAGCGAGCATGCCATTGTGCACCACAGTTGCGGGAATGTGTTTTGGGCAGGCTGTGAAAAATAGCAGCTGTACTGTTGATAAGGAGGTGTGCACAAATGCCAGTGGTGTAAATCTGGCATGAAAATGTTGCAAATGTACAAAGTTACAAGGCTGCGTGGAAACTGCGAAACACACGCTTGCAGCATAGTCATTTTCTGGACTTTTGGCACCAAATTTTCAACATAGGCATTTTAGGACCTCTGCTCATGAACAGTGTCATTGTCATTTTCCAAACTGGCCCGAAATCTGATTTCGCACGGCGACAATGCGATTCTGCGCTGGATGTGTGAAAACACATTTCAGGCAGGATATGTAAAATGACAGCTGTACTGTTCATAAGGAGGCGTGAAAAAATGCCTATTTTGAACATGTGAAGTCAAAATATTACAAATGCATGAAGTCACAAGCGTGCGTTCAAACTGCGCAACACATGCTTGTAAAACACTAATTGTATGGACTGTCAGCCCCAAATTTTCAATATAGGCATTTTAGGACCTCTGCTAATGAACAGTGTCACTGTCATTTCCATAATGTGTCTCAAACATAGACGTTCCACAGCGACCGCGCTATTCTGCACTGGAACTGCGAAGACGCATTTTGGTTAGGATGTGAAAACTGACAGCTGTACTCTTCATAAGGAGGTGCAGAACAATGGCAATGTTGAAAATCTGGACTGAAAATATTATAAATTTGTGAATTTACGAGCGTGTGTGCAAACTGCGCAACGCACGCTAGTAACACAGTCATGTTATGGAGTATCGTCACCAAATTTTCAGCATAAGCATTGTAGGACCTTTGTTCATGAACAGTGTAACTGTCATTTTCGTAATCTGCCCCAAACACAGATTACCCACAGCGACCGTGGTATTGTGCGCCGGAAGTGCGGAAACACATTTCGGCCAGGATGTGAAAAATGACAGCTGTACTGTTTACAAGGAGGTGTAGAAAAATGACAATGTTGAAAATCTGGCATGAAAATATTATGAATTCGCGAAGTTACGAGCGTGTGTAGCAACTGCGCAACGCACGCTTGTAAAAAAAGCCATTTTTTTGGATTTTGTCCACCAAATTTGCAGCATAGACTTTTTGACAGCCCACCTCAAGAACACTGCCACTGTCCTTATGTTCATCGGTCCCAAAAGGTGATTCTGCGCAGCGACTGAGAAATCACCTTTCGGGACCAATTAACGGCATAACTGTAACAGAATTCTTGAGAAGGGGGTCCCAAAAACGCCATGTTGAAAATTTGGTGCAAAAATTCCAAAAAATGCCTAAGATATGCATCAAAGTTGAAAAAACCCTATTTATTCCATTATACAGCTAACTGGCATTTCCTTAGTTCGTGGTCGGCTTTGAAGAATGCAGACATGTTCCTGGTCCACCGAAGATCGTCACACCACACTCCGGAAATAAGTATGAGATGAGGGGGGTGTGGGGAGGCAGGATGCGCAGTGAGTGGGTGCGGGTGGTGGGTAGGGAGACTACGAGGGACCGTTTTTGTGTTACAGGGTGAAAAAATAAACATTGCGGGACAGTTTTATTTTTTTTTTTCAGGGGACTTGGCACGCTGGGGTGGCCTGCCAGTGTGCCACCTAACTGTTTTGGGGGGGGTACTGCAGCCAATGGGGGATTGGGCACTCTTGTTGGCACACAACAAAAGGGGGAGTTGATTCATGCCGATAGGGATTGGGCACCCCGTCAGCACACAAGGAAAGTGGGGGGGGCAAGAGCGGAGGGGGATTGGGCACCCCCCCTCGGCATATAAGAAATGGGGAGGGCTGCTTTATGCTGACGGGGACTGGGCTCCCCCATCGGCAAATACTTTGCAACCAGAGTAAGCCAGCAGGGGGATTGGGCACCCCCAAAGTTGGAAGTTTGGCGGCCACCCTCCATGCTGACAATGTGGAGAAAACATAGGAAGGGTCTGCTGCGTCTAACGAGCTTTGCTCAGATTGCAACAGACCTTTCCTTAGATGTGCTCGCCAGATTAGTATGCATGGTGTGGTTCCGGCATGCAGGCTGATTGGGGAATGAGGGACGCACCTACTGATGCATGCCCTGCATTCGCTCAACAGCGACCGCGCCTCCAAATCCCCACTGCTGCAAGATGTTGGCTGCGCAAGCATGCCAACATAAAAAAGTGAACTGTGCCACTTTGCCAGAATCAGCAGGTTGTGTGAAATCGACTTCGTTTCCAGGAATTTATTTGAAAGTGCTAGTCACCATGTGCTTCAGTACAGTACGAGTGGTGTAGCACGTCTGCCAATCAGGTGATCAGCAGCCCATTGTCTTGAGATGTCCATACAGCAGCAGAACAAAAAATTGTTCTGCTGCCGTATGACCATTACTACAGAAGCAGAGCAACTCTTTACCAAGTAAGGAATGCCATAATCAACAAAGCTGCATCATACATTGTATCTGAGTTGTCATCATCCACATCAATCACTTGTTTGGGATCAGCAGTCAGTATAGATGAGTAGGGATATGAAAATCTTGTCTTATTAAAGGGAACATCCACCTATAGTCAGGCCCCACCTCAGTGTGAGGCAGGTCCCAGTGGCATTTTCACAAACAGTTTTATTTATTTTACTTATGAACATATGAAACTTGCCAGCAGAAATAGGCCTTACGGTCTATCAAGTCTGCTCGTATGTGCAGCTAGCACCCCTATAATGCAACTGCCCCATCCCCCACCCCCCACTCACCTCCTCAGACTCCTCAGTACCCTTTACCCCGGCCCCCCTTTTGTGTCTTGTCCCATGCCCTTTTGAAACTCCCCACTGACCTGCATACCGCCACTCCCTCTGGCAGAGCATTCCATTTTGACACAACCCTCTCTGTGAAATAATACCTTCTCAGCTCTCTCCAGAACCTTCCCCCTCCAATCTCAGCCCATGCCCCCTCGTGTCCCTTCCCTTCCCCTGCTTAAACAGCCCCTCTGCCCCAGATTTGTTGATCCCACGCAAGTATTTGAAGGTCTCAATCAAGTTTCCCCCATCCCTTCTCTCCTCTAGGATGAACAAATTCAAGTGACCCAGCCTTTCCTCACAGGTTCTGCCCTCCATCCCCTTTATAATTTTCATCACCCTGTGCTGCACCCCCTTTAAAAACTTGACTGCCCTTCTCAGGTATGGTCACCAAAACTGTACACCGAACTCCAACTGCAGCCTGACCAAGGACATGTAAAGGGGTAGGATCACCTCTTTGTGCCTGGATAGGAATCCCCCACGCTAGCATCCTATTGGCCCTAACTGTCACCCTCCTGTATATCCTCTTTACAGTGAGTTTAATAATTAAAAGTATATTTGCTTGATCTTCCTGTCCCTCACACCACCATGTTGAAGCAAAGTGCCCTCAGAGATGTACCCACAACCTCATACTGCTGTCCCAAGAAAGATATATGAGACAGGGAGCAGCTGTGGGAGCATGCATAGGTGTCCTGTATAGTCAGAAATATTAATAGCTCTGGTTTGCAGTTTACATGTCTCAGTGCCATACTGAGGCCAAGTACAGACTGACAGTCATCTGCCAATCTATATCTTGTCTTGGTATACCACCAAGACACGTAAATTGCAAACTAGAGGTATTAATAGCTCCAACTATACAGTACCCCATGCATACTCCCATGGGTGCTCCCCAGCTCATACAACATTTTTGGGATAGCTGCAGGAGGTTGTGGGTATGCCACGGATGGCACTTCACTTCAAAATGGCACTGGGAGGGACAGCAGCATCAATCAGATAAAATCTTAATTACTACACTCAGTGTAAGTAAAACAAAATTAAAAGTGCTTGTGAAAATGTTGATTAGGCCCTGTATTGCACTGAGGTGGGGCCCGATTACAGGTGGACATTTCCTTTTAGTTTAAATAAATGTTAACATCTGTGCATTTTCTGGCAGCAGTCTATTTCTGGTTGTCTGTCACAATATTGCCAGCTGTACTAAACATGTACTGTGAGAAGACTCTTTGTTTTTTGGTTTTTTTCCATATAGTTTTGCATTTTTCTCCATGTTTTTTTTCCGTCCCCATTCTTGTCTGGGTGCGTGCATGTGGAGGTATGCACACACCATGACTTGAGACACCCTCCTGCAACTTGCCACCCCTCCCACCTACATTAGCCACTGGACCTCCTCCCAGTCATAGTGGAACTATGGGGGGGGCATGACTACCCCAAGAGAGGAGAGCTGCCCAGCAACTGCTCAATCCTGCCCTCAAACTTTCGCCATGTGCTGGCTTACCGATGACCCAATTCCATTCCCAAACTCGGGTCACCAGTGTGACGCAAGGTAAGGCATTCAGCGCCTCAGCCCTCTGTGCCACTGGGCCGGCCCCAAAGAGACTCTTGTTAAAGAACAACCAATATATTTAAAGGCTTCATTGTACAGCTCAGGCCATCTTTACTTTTTCAATCTCCAGAATTCAAAAGGACGTGCATCAATAGAAATAAGTGGTTCTTTTAAGTGACTGTCTACCATGACGGAAAGAGAATGCTCAGAAGAAGAATCAGTGTAGCTTGATACGGTAGCAGTTTGTAAAAGGTTTTGTCACAGACTTAGCTTGCTACTAGGAGTGGAACTGGGAGTTGTGAAAGAACTGCTGCCCGCATTTGGTGACTTCTGCTGTCCTAAATCTGTTTGTGAAGATGGACCTGCAATTGGTGGAGATGAAAAGCTACTGTGTGTCTGCTTTTGAGTTCTGTGACTGCTGTATCTAGTCTACCAACAGAACTTTGTAGTGCTTTACACTTTTCTTTTTTTTTGGAAGATGTATAGCCTTGAACCTGGGGTCAAAGAGAGCTGCAAGTATGTAGTATTTTTGTGAACCATCAGTCTTTTTCTTCCACCTTTGCCTGTGTCTCTAAGTTTCAATATTCCTGTCATTGCAACTAGTCTGTCTTTTTGGAAGTACTCTGTCATTTTCTTGACAAAATTTCCATAATACTGCCAACATCATGTTTCTTCTTCAGACATGTATCTTTCTATCTGTGGAGTCAGAACACTCAGATGTCATGTTATGAACATTATAAGTAAGATAACCTGACTCAGAGTCACACATTTGGTAAAGATTTCCCTTTCAGCTGTCGCAAAAGGAGCTAGGATGCAGCACACTGCCTCCATTAACTTCCATTGTGGCACAGAAAGCATGAGGAAACACCAATAATGTATAGTGATTCGAGCAATATTCTTTTACAGCTTGCTTTTGTTCCAGGAGGCATTGTGGTATGTAAAGGGTTAAATTCCACCATGTGGAAACATTCTGAATCAGATTTTGGTGGGTCAGATTGTGCTTTTTTTTGTAGTTCAGATAATGTCCTTAGAGCTTTGGTTGAATGAGAAAAGTGAATCACATTTTTTTTTCCAAACAGCATTCATACCATCAACTTGTGTTTTTATTGGTCAAGAACCCATTGACAATTAAATGCAAGCAGTGTGCAAATCAAGAAGCATGAATTAACCCTCCATCCTGTGCTGCCTTTAAGATGTTGAATCTGTTGTCACTTGCTATAAAGCCACATTTTAGAGCATGGGGTGGGTTGGAGATGGGACTCAACAACAGGGTGCCTTCTGGTGGTGGTCAGGAGGCAATGAGCTTGCAGACATTGCAGAGGCAGGGATTGTTTGGATGCAAAAGGTGTTGGTGCATCACACTTGGGAGCATTCATGAAAATCCATGACATCATTGTACATCTAATCCCTCAAGGGGAAACTTGGAAAAATCAAAAATACTGGTGCCAGCTGGGCAGATGGAGCTCCTTCTTGCACACCATGTCCAATATTGATCTCCGCCTACCTGGACCCTGGGATTTTGATCTTCACTTCTACCTCAGATTTACCAGATTGCATAGGGAGTTGCTGGAGAAGCAAAATGACATCCACCCTTGGGGGGCAAGCCAAGGAGGCCAAGTTCATAGGTGAGATGGATGTGGGCCAGGGTGGCCAGTGGTCCAGGTAGAGGAGTCTCATGAGGGCAGAATATGTGCACCGGAGAGTGGTGGAAGGAGGTCCTGGGCAGTAGGATGAAAGGGTAAACAGAACTGAAAAAAAGCTCATTTAGTTCTTGCAAAATATTTGAAATTGTATGACTTTGCCCAGATTTCTTTATATGCAGTGCCACAATCTTTTGGTGTGTGTTTGTTTTTAAAGCATTATAAGAAAACTGAACCAATTAGTGGTAAGGGACATATATCTGTATTCTGACTGCTAGTTCACATATCTATTTTGACATGAATCCCCCCACCTACATTTTTAAGTGCAAGCACTACTGTTGCTTCAATTGCCTGATAAATGTTTGGCATGTCAATACTGTATACATTAGGCAGAATACATTTGATGAGGAGCATTGTAACAAAGCTCTGTAAGTGTCATGACTTCCCTAAAATCCTCATCATCTACCAAAGAAGTATGGTAGGAGGGATCCAACTAACACTGCCCCTATGTTGTGACTGAGATGAAGACTCTTGGATGGCTTTTGTTAAAAAAAAAAATCTTCTCTTAAATGTTTGAGACAATGTTTCCTGCTTACAATATATCCCTGGTTTATTAGACAGTGTGCTTCATTTACCAGATGGATGTTGGTGCTATACATTCAGTGTCATCCCTGAATGTATACCTGAAGGACAACGATAGACTGAAGGCAGTGCAGATGAGAGCAACGAAGATGATCCAGGGTCTACAGGGACTCACCTATGAGAATCAGCTGGCATAATTAGATATTTACTCAGTGGAAACAAGGAAGGAGAGCGGAGATATGACTAAGACATTTAAGTTCCTAAAAGGCATAAATAAGGTGCCGGACACAAAGGTGCTATTCCATAAGATCACCAGCTCAACTTCTAGGGGACACAAGTGGAAACTAAGAGGGGGGGGAGTTTCAAGAGGGCTCTAAGGAAACACTTCTTCATTGAAAGTGTGGTGGAGCCATGGAACGGATTGATGGTGGAAGTGGTGGGAGCAGGGATGGTGATAGATTTCAGTCATGGGTGGGACAAATATGGAACTTAAGGGGGATTAAAATAGGTGTAAACCAAGTAATCTGGGTGGGGGGGTAGCTCTCGGGATCTATAATAGGTCCTGGGTATCTCATGGGCAGATTTGGTGGACCCTTGGTCTCCTTTTGCCATTGTTTTTCTATGTATCTATGTATGTAGCTAAACAAAAAATCACATACTGGCTAAATAACAAGACCAACACTTACATAGGAACCACTGATTCAGTTACTTTCCTAACTAATGGGATCTGTCATCTTCAGGATTTCTTAATGTCTGGAAGCCCATAAAAAGCTAATTTGAGTGGGCCATTGTGTTTATCTGTGAGTCTTTTAGTCCATAATTATTCATATGTAACCCCCTTTGGGGGCTTACCTTAAGTCCCTTTTTTCTCCCAGTTTCCTGCTGCTCCTACCATTCTCCCCGAGTCCTCCATTGTTCCCCCAAGTCACCCTGTATGTTATTCTAGTCCAGGTCAGGCTCAAAACTTCATTGTGGTCCAATCACTTCATTTTCTGTACTCCTTAGCAGCAGGCGGCCATGTATGTGCAAATGAAGTATTTGAACTACTGACCACCAGTTTTACAGTCTTCTGGTGAGTTCCTTGGTGGTCCCGGTGCTCCTTTTACATTAAACAGGGACTGGTGACCTTGAGGAGGCGGTGGAGAAGCCGCCATAAAGTCTAAAATAAAGATTAAATCAGGACATGAATGAAGGCTCATGAATAAGACATGAACCCTCATGAGTGTTAATGAGCTGTTGCTGCCACCTGGGGGGACTGTGTTTCGGTGGCAGTGACTCGAAAACTACTGGGAGCACCCCAATGAGAGTGGGCTTGTAGCAAAGGGGACAGTTGGGCTACAACCCAGTGGGGGGGGGTGTAAAAATAAAAATGTGTTGGTCTGAAGCAGCATTGAAAAGGGGAGAAACTGTGTTGAACTAAATGGACTCCCTTGTAAACAAATAGAAGCAGATATGCTTATGACATTTAACTTCCGTGCTGCAGCCAAACAAAGATCTAGGCACCCAAATTGAGCACAAAGGGACTCCTGGGAAAAGGAGGGGACTAAGTCTGGTGCCTAGATCATGCACCAATAAACGAGCAGGAAATATTGATCTCTATGGATATTAGTTATTGATAGGCTCCATCAGCTAAGGAGAACACAGAATTTTCAGCTAAAACAATGTGAACTTTCTGGGATTTCTTCAGTCTGTTCCTGGGCTCTGTTCAAGTCAGGAGTGCCCTCTGTAAGTGGATTTGAATGTCAGTGGGCTTAGCCAGGCCCTATGTGGAGATTGCTGTGTTGCTGAATTGGAAGTTGCAGTGTTGCAAGAGTGGAGATTGCCAAGTTGCAGAATTGAGTTGAGAGGGGAAAAGAAAGAGAAAAAGACTGAACCACAATGCTGTTTCTCTGGGTAATGAGAAGTTGCTTTGCTGTTGGTGGGAGAAACAAAGTGTTGCAGAAACCCTGCATTGAGAAGTTGGACTAGTTGAGAAGGCTGTGTGGATTATCAGTACTTCTGCAGTTATTGCAAAAAGGTCATTTGCTGAGTAGGACTGTGATTGCAATTTTCTTGAAGAGGCAGAGTGTCTCTGGTCGTAGGGGTGCTAGCCAGGAACTGTGTGTATCCTGAGTGAACTGGTTCAAGTGACTGGGAGCTAAGGTTTTGCTGCAGCTGAAGAAAAGAGTGTGAACACTGCTAATCTGGAAAGTGTGGACTGGTGCGCAGGGGATTGTTGTTGCTGAGTTTTCCCCCTGCTGAACTGCACTTGCATAGAGTCTAGCACCCACTCAAATCGGCACTGGATTTTATTGGAATGACTGCCTGAAGGCCTTGTGATTGGAGGACCGAGAACAAGGACTGCAGGAGGACCCCCACCATTTGGAAGTCCTCACCCAGAGCCAGGGAAGGAACACGCTAACCTTTTCTAAGTGGGACTCACTGTCTCAGTAGGCCATGGGTCTTGTACCCAAGTGCCAGGGCATGCCGATCATGGGAACTGGGCTGTGGAGCCACTCCCAGGTCTGAGCCTTCTGGGGCTGGTGTTGTCCTGCCACTGTGCTCTGCAACGGGCCAGAAGCGGTTGAAGGTGACAAGCTGCCAGAACTACAATCAAGATGACCAGCTGCAAGATCCTCAAGCAAGTTCCATCCAGATGGAGGGATCCTGGCCGGCCTGTTTCTGCTTTGCTGCATGAGATCAAGGAGCTTAATTTTCCCTGGTGTAGAGATTGTCAAACTGTAAGTACCCAGGACCTTATTCCTGGGAGGGAACAGGGAAATTGTTATGTTACTCTTTTTACAAGTTTCTTAAACCATGTCCTTTTTCAAACATCTTCAGGGCCCCAACAGCCAGCCAACCTGTGACACCGTACCAGGCCTGCACCTAGTGGGTTCCCCTAACAATATCTGAGACACAGTGGTACCAGTGGGGGTGGGTTTGGCCTGTGGTCCTCAATGACTGTGGCTGTTGCTTATTTCCACTAACCAATTTTTAACTTCCACAGCCACCCTTTGTCCCAGAATCCCTTCCCTAGACCTCCCCCCAACTAAAGCTGTGGTTTACTGTTTGAAATTGTGTGTGCAGGAATTCTCTGAGTCTGTCAAAGCATTACTGTTCATGGTTTATGGTGGTACTGAATTGTTGGGTATCCAGCGTGTGGGGTGGTTGGTAGGGAAGGTGGGTAGGTGCAGCATCCCAGGGGGCTGTACCAGTCAGTCATCTGGCCCACTTCTAATTCTCTCTGGGTGGAGACACAGTGCTATTTTTATTACCTTTGGGATAGGACCCACAAACACCACCATACTAGGAACCAGGCCCCTTAACCTGTTAGAGGGCCAGCAGGCAGGGGTAGTAGCCCACTGGCACACAGCGACTGAACTACACATATGTAAATCAGCCTGTGATAAAGGGCTGGGGCAGACATGTGTTTTAGGCTCCTGACAGGAAATGATGTCATCGAGGGACTTGGCCCTGCTTTGACAGTAGATGATCCAACAGGTTAAATAGGAAATTGTCTGTTTTATTAAGTGTATTTTAAGATGTTATTACAACACTTTCTACATTTATAATTGTTTTGTATGTGTATAACCCCTTGGTGGTGCTATCCCAAGGACTACTACCCCTACCTGCTTAACCACTAACAGGTTGAGGGGCCTAGGTCCAATGGCGGGTGCCTCCACCCAGAGGTCAGGGTTTGCAGTAGTTAAACTAACTTGGTCACAGCCCTCTGGGACACTGTAACCCCCCTTTCTTCCCACTAGTGGCCCACACAATGCATTAGGAATATCTTCACAATGTACACCTACCCCCAGGACTGGCTCTGTCGACTGGACTCTGGGGACCCCCTGTAAAACAAGATGATACAGTGCAAAAACCACAGTACAATACTTTAACATAAACAAATACCTCAGCCAGTGTAACTTTGCTGAAACCAACAGATCTGATTTATTTAAGGAGCTGTAACAAGGAAGGGGGAAATCAGGTTAATTAGGTTAAACACATTAACAATCACAGTACTGTGCGCATATTCAGAGTCCCACATTGTCACTTTCACTGGGTACCCAAGATGGGGGGGGGCTAGCCAGGATCAGTGCAGCTGGTTGGGGCCCTGTGATGGAAAAAAAGACTTGCACAATACCCAATTGTAATCCGGAGCTGGAGGGCTCAGTTCGTGAAGAAATGAAAAAAGCAACAATTAGATGACGCACTTGCAATTCGATAAACAGATGGCAGGGAGCTACCCTGCTTTGTACTCACAAACTCAGTGCTGGGAACTGGATCGAAGGCAGATTGTCCTGGATTGCTAGGAGGAGCAGGCCATGTGGGCAAGGTTCTTGTGACTGGACCCCACTACAGTTTAGAGCAAATGGATGTAGTCTGGATTAAGCTGGGGTTTACTTCCAGCTTCATGCACTCAATTCACTGTACAGGGGATTTGAAATGCGATTCCCCACAAGCACTACACACATTTATATGTAAAAGGAAAGTACTATACCAGGCAGGCTGCTTCTCGATCCCGATCGCAATTACTGCACAATACCCGGGAGAACACACAGCAGATTCAGTTCCTGACAGACCGAGCGTGATTCAGCAATTTCTCCAGTCTTCTACAGGGTGAACCTGGTTTCTACTCTTCAGATCTCCTGGATTCTCTTCACAGGTCGGATTCAGTCCGAACAGGCGCTTGCACAGGCTGCAGACCAAAACTCCGGGCCTTACACGTGCTTACCGTGCTAAAACTATACACCGCAGAAGCACATAGCTCCTTCTCTCTTCACTGTCTCAACTCATCTGATCTTTCCAGTAGACAGAGCCGGGCATTTCCTTTGAGTTCCTCCCAGTTCAGTTGGCTGGTTTGGCTGTCACTCACAATCAGACTCCCCCTGTTGGTGCAAAAAGGCGCCGAAGTCCAAACTACAATTCCCAGAGGCATCTGCCATACAGTCTCATTGTGGCTGGCTCCAGAGGAGAGTCCAAGTTCTGATTCGCCCAGAGCAGGCTCCATTTTAAAAGATCCCCACCATGATTGGTCCAATTTGGCAGTTCAGAACCAACATGAGGGAGCTACTCTGCACTGTCCTTACTACAAGAAAGCAGGTTAAAACAAACTGCATTTTCATTATTACTCTAACAGGTTACAAGCAAACAATTACATCTTTGAAGAGTGCTCCTTCTGCCCACTTAGCAATGGCAGAAACGGAGCGATTTGGCAGTAGCTCAAGCAGGGCTCGAGCAAGGAAACACACAGACCCCCATCCAAATTAATTATGTCTGCAGGCAGACAGCTCTTAAAGAGACAGTACCAGAGGCTCTAAAAGCACTCACAGATAAACGGCTTGGAGCATTCAAGCAAGTTCCTGGAAGACTTTTGGGAACCCCCATTTGCAGGGGGGTTACACCCTTCCCAGCCTGGAAAATGCTTGGCGTCCTCGTCAAGCAAGCACCCCCATAAGTTTCAATGCAACCATATACATTTACATCAGTATCACATTAGGCTTATACATGTAATTATCAGTCAACATATTACCTTATCAGAAACACATTGCTGAAACTTTTCAGTACATCACTTTTATACAGTATTATACACACATTGTACCATAACTCAGGTTATTATCTCTTGTACTTGAAACCTGAAGAGAGGGGGCCCTTCCCTGTCTGCTACCTTGGGGCTAGATGGGGCAGGGTCACCATACCTAGAAGGCAACACAAATAACTTGGAGTTAGCACTGATGTTCAGTTTGGGCAATGAGCTCAGGGACACATACACTCCTTTATGGACAACACAGAGAGACAAGTCCACAGGCCTCCCAGGGGAATCATAACTGAGGTGCACCACAGGCTTTACAGCTCGACCAGTCTTTCTAGGGGGAACTGTTACAGTCTCTGCACTCTGAGCCTCATTTTCAGCATTGTCCTCACTTGTCAGGGGAGTCTCCATTGGGGTAGAGAGGCTAGAACTTGGGGCACTTTCAGCTCCATAAGTTACAATCTCTGAGTCCACAACACTTGGCTCACATGGACAGCTTTCGGACAATGGCAGTGGACCATCAGGGCACTCAAAATACTCTTCTTGTTCTGGTGTATCACCAGTCTGTTCCAGCCCATCATTTTCTTCCTCTGAAAGCACAAACAGTTCAACCATACACAATGATTCCATATCATCTGACTTGATGCTTTGCACTTCACTTTCTGGGAACATTTGGCTCCAGGGACAAAGCTGGGGACTTAGACAGTCCAGAAGGCCCAGCTTCATCTCCAGTATTGACTAGGGGATTGCCCTGAAACAACTGACTCAGTTTGTAAGAAGGGTAGTATTCAAAGTCACACTCACTTTCCTCTGATAAGGACTGACAGTCATGTTCAACTGGGACTTGTGGAGGGGAACACTTTAACTCATCTTCTGTAGGTGCAGACTTTCTTGATTTTTACTTAGCAGCAGCTCTAGTCACTGGTCCAGAGGGGACATTTTCTGGGGGCTCAGACTCAATCAAGATTTGTCCAATGGGCAGTAAATGATTTCTATGCATTGTTTTCACATCTTTTGAATTATTCTCAGGCCTTACTTTGTACACTGGCAGATCATCTAGTTTGCCCACTAGAATGTGAGGGAGATGGTGCCATCTGTCAGCAATCTTATGTTTGCCATGCAGTCCCAGATTTCTTAGCAATACCCGATCTCCCTCCTGGAGTTCCTGTGCTTTCACCTTTTATCGCACCTTTCTTTGTTGGCCAGATTTCTTTTGGCAGCCATGGTTTGAGACTAGTTTTACACATGATTTAGCTGGGCTTTTAACTTTGCACATAATGTAAATAGTTGTCAGCTTGAACCCCATCAGGAGACCCCAAAGCACACATCTACCAGCAGTCGAGCTTCTCTTCCAAACATCAGGTGGGGGGAGAACCCAGTGGCATCACTTTTGGTGCAGTTGTAGGCATGTACCAGGGTGCTAATTTGTTGGCTCCATCTAGGCTTGTCCTTTGGGTGAGGGTGCCTAGCATATCTAGCAAGGTGCAGTTGAAAGTTCAGGCTGTGGGTCCCCTGGGGGTGGTAAGGGTGGTTCTGGATTTGACTCCCCACAGAGAAAGCATCTCTTTGATCAGACGACTTCAGAGTCTCCCTTGATCAGAATGGATTCTTTGTGGAGCACCATAGTGAACAAAAAAGTTTTCTACAAGTACTTTTGCCACAGTGGATGACTTCTGGTCCTTGGTGGGGAAAGCTTGGGCATATCTCGTAAAATGGTCCGTGACCACCAGCACATTACTAATATTTCTTTGATCTGACTCCAAACTCAGAAAATCAATACAGACCAGCTCCATGGGTGCACTGGTGGTGATGTTAACAAGAGGGGCAGCTCTCTGGGGCAAAGCTTTCCTCTGTAAGCAGGGACTACAAGTTTGAATGTGTTGCTCCACATCAGCCCCCATCTTAGGCCTGTAGAATCTGGATCTCACCAAGTCAATTGTTCTGTCTATACCAAGGTGCCCCATGTGGTTGTGTAAGGACCTCAGTACTGAGTCTCGAAAGGCAGTGGGCAGCACTAGTTGTTGTTTGTCTACTTGGCTCCCTCTGTCTACTGTTTCTTTGTATAACAATCTATTGATCAGTTTCAACTTAGGACCTTCTTTGTATAACGATGCAGTTCTCAAATCAGTGGAACGTAATTTGGACACATCTTTCCCTGCAATGAGGGTTTCTAAAGCTGATTTGATCATGGGATCTCAGGCTTGAGCCCGCCGAATACTGTCATTGTCCAGCTGAGGCAGTGCACCAATGTCTATTGCAGAAAAGTGGCAATAAGCAGCAGGTATGCAATTCTCAGAAGGTCCCAAATAATCCACCACACAGTCCACTACATCTGTGGACATTTGTTCCTCCCTGTCAAACTTTTGGCAGAGTGCTCAAATATCAGTTTCTGACAGTCTGACCCAGTCATTCTGGGGAACAGGCCTCCGGGAGACAGCATCAGCATCTATGTGGTTCAGGCCTGCTCTGTATTCAACAGCATAGTAGTATGTAGATAATGCAGAAAGCCGCCTATAGCCAGTGGCATCCAACTTAGCTGAAGTCTGCATGTAGGTCAAAGGATTATTGTCAGTTTTTACTAGTATCTTATCCCCATACAAGTACTCGTGGAATTGATCAACTGTGGCCCACTTCAAAACTAGAAACTCTAACTTGTGTACAGGATAGTTCTTTTCAGAAGAGGTCAGGCTTCTGCTGGCAAAGGCCACTGGTCTCAGGCCATTGTCATGCTCCTGGTACAACACAGCCCCCAACCCTTGCAAGCTAGAATCAGTGTGCAGGACATAAGGTTTTGTTGGATCGGCATAGGCCAACACTGGAGTGTGGGTAAGTTGATATATGATCTCATGAAAAGCAGTCTCACAATTAGGAGTCCAGTGGGCCCCAAATGCTTCACTTGGATGAAAATACACTCTTTCAGTTTCGAGGGACGCTGACTCTTTGTATTTTTTATGGGTTGGGGGATACCCTTGAGTAAGGTTAAGTAAAGGGCGGATCACTCTTGAATAGTCCTTGATGAAGCGCCGATAATAACCACAGAATCCCAGGAATCTTTGCAGTTCTTTTAGATTTTTGGGCTGTGGCCAGGTGGTCAAGGCCTCAACTTTGCTTGGGTCAGTCTCTATTCCCCTGGTCGATACTATGTGTCCCACATACTTTACTGATGTTTGACAAAATTGACACTTATCAATGGACAGTTTAAGGCCAAAGTCTTCCAGTTGGTCCAATACCTTGAATAATCTGCTCTCATGTTCCTCCAGTGAGCTGCCAAACACAATAACATCATCTAGGTATACCAGGCACTCTAATAAGTTCATGTCTCCCACTGCACGCTCCATCAATCGTTGAAAAGTGGCTGGGGTGCCTGAAATCCCTTGAGGCATCCTCATGAATTCATAGAAACCAAGCGAACAGATAAAGGCTGTCTTCTCATGGTCTTCTGAGGCCATCGGGATCTGGTAGTACCCACTGCGAAGATCCAGTACAGAGAACCACTTGCTACCATTCAGGCAGTCCAGAGCATCCTGAATGCGGGGCATAGTATACTGATCAGGGATAGTCCACCGGTTTAAAGTGCGATAATCCATGCACATCCTTACTGTCCCATTCTTTTTTCTCACTACCACAATGGGGGAAGTATAGGGGCTTCCGGATTCTTGTATTACACTAGCAGCTAGCATCTCTTGCAGATGCCGTCTCACAACATCTATGTCAGCGGGGGCCAGGCATCAAGACCTCTCACAAAATGGCCTTTCATCATGCAGCCAGATGTGGTGCTCAGCTCCTTGCACACATCCTATGTCCCATTCTTTTAAAGAAAACATCTGGTCTCTCTGGGCAAGCTTCTCACTGATCCTCACTTTCCATTCAGCTGGCAATGGGGAGTCACCGAAATCAAACAAGTCAGGCATTACTCTTTGATTCTTCCCCAAACTCTTGCTACTGGGTAGCACTGCAGTGTCTGCACAATGCACATTAGCCAGGGTGCAACCTCTATTTACTCGAATCTCTCTGTCAGACGCATTATGAACTTGAACCATTACCCTTCTGGCATAAGCATGAGCTCTAGCAGGCAAAATACTAGGCTTGACCAGCAGTCCCTCCGGCAATTTTCCATTGCCTGGTGCATCCAACATTAATATTTTATTCTTGACATCCTTCCTGATATGAACCTATCCCTGTAAGGTACACTGGGCATTTGGTGCCAGGATTACAGACTAAGGATCCTACTTCCAGATAATTCCAACCGGTTCCTCTGGTTCTACTTTTTCAGCATTTCTCTGTGTCTCATAGACCTTCTTGATCAAGGCCAGAATTCTTAAAGCTCTACTAGTCCTTGACCCCTGTTTTTCATAAAACAACTGTGCCAGCCATCCAAACATATGTACATTAGTCCCAATTAGTAAATGAACCCCATCATACAGTCCAGTAGGGAGACACACTAAGGCCAAAGTCTCTACTTGCTCTGCCACCCAAGCCATGGAGGTGGGAAAAGACAGCCAAATTCAGATATATCCAGAGTAGGAGTAGGCCTTCTCACTTAACCCCCAGACATGCAGCCCCTCCAACGGTTGTAAGGGCACATCAGACAAGTGCTTCTGATACCAGTCTTGGAACATAATTGTCACTTGGGAGCCACTGTCTAATACAGCTCTTGTAGACACTCCATTCACCTTTACAGTGGTCTCCATGGAGGGACCCACTATTTGGGACCAGTCTGGAGAGTATGTACTAGGGACCTGGGCAATTGACTGCCACAAAGGGACGTGAGTTAGCATTTTTTGGATCCTCACTGCGATCATTTTGTGTACCTTTCAACCACTGATTTGTCCTCCGAAGCTCTCCTTGTAGCCTGTATACAACTTTGTCTGTGTCTTTTGGGGACCTGCATTCTCTCTTCATGTGCCCATCCTTCCCACAATTATAGCAAAACATACTTTCTGGAGATTGAGCTGGCCGAGGCATCATACTGAGAGCCAGGATGGGGGTACCACTAACTGGACACCTTGGTGCCATCTCTGTCTGTGGCATGATAAGCATTTGGAGGCATCTCGACAATTTCCCCACTTCCATGGTCAAGACATCGAGTTTTGAGCTGTTGTCAGCAGGAGATGCCTGGGTGGGTACCCCCACCACCATAGCAGATGCAGTCGGATATAGGTCAGGGCCTGTACTTGCAGGTGTGGCCTTCATACAGAGACTGTTTTTCAATTACCTGATCTCTCTCAGCGGTTCACCCCATGGTGGCACACCCTTATTGGTCCCCACTTCACAAGGACCTTCCGATGCTATGATCACTTGGGCTGCGCTCACCCCAGAATTAGAATCCCCTTCCTCATCTTCAATCTCCTGAAGTTCTTTTATTAAGTCATAATTGTTCGGTGGGTTACCCCTTCTGTCTGGGAGCCTTAATTGAAGAAGCTGCAATTTAGAATGCTTTGCATGCTGTAGTAGGTGCTCCAACCTTACACTGTTTAAGTCACTGGTGGCTACCCCACCTTTTCGGTACGCCTTCTGCAGAGCTCTTTCCAGACGAGTAACATATGCAGAGAAACTTTCCCCTGGCCACTGTTTTGTACTTAGAAATTTCCACATCAAGTTCTCTCCTGTCTCAATGCTCCCAAAATTGCCTTCAAGCACAGATAGGTACTTCAGGGCAGATGCATCAGGATTTGTGGACCTCAAAAATTTAATGGCTTCTAGGGCAGGACCCCTCAGACTTTCTTTTATTCTTTTTCATTTCTCAGCCTCCACACACTGCCATTCAGGTATCAGGGGGGCAACACAATCTATCCAGGTGTCTCAATCATCCTCCCCCTAGGGGGTTGGGAGGGTGCCAGAGAAGATCCTCCACTTTCGGTAAGAGTCGTGACTAATGGCAGGTGCAGAAATAGGAGCCTGCATTGGTTCAGCCACCATAACGGGTACTGGAGCAGGAGAGGGTGTTGGGGGAGGAACTCCCCCAGGTGGCAAGAATAGTTTCTTCAAGTCCTCCACAGTTTCCTTCCCCAGCAAACCATTTAGCAAATTTCTCCTCAAAGTTTCAGATAGTGGGGCTCATTCCCCCCGGTCTTTACTGTCCTTCATTATCACTCTCCAGGCAGTGAGGGCTCCCTCTGGGGTAATAGTCTGTGGCACTTTGGAGCTATCTATGGGATCCTTATACTGTACTTGGGCCAGGAAAGTGTGGGTGAGCAGATTAGCATGTCGACCCACCACCACAGGGTTTTGTAAACCCTCCACCTTGGAAAGTACTCCCTGTACAGTGTCTGTATTGATACCCAGGGGGCTGTCCAGCATAAGCATAGCATTTTGGGGGTCGCTCTCCTCCCCAGTACACCTCTCCACCAACCGGTGCACAGCCACTTCTGTCAGGGTACCTGTTTATTTTTACCAGTTAATCGTAAATGTGGCCACTAGGGGATGCTAATCCCAGCGGTGTGTCCAAGATGTAACCCCTCAGTGGTGCTATCCCAAAGGTTACCACCCCTACCTGCTTAACTACTAACAGGTTGAGGGGTCTAGGTCCAATGGCGGGTGCCTCCACCCAGAGGTCAGGGTTTGCAGTAGGTAAACTAACTTGGTCACAGCCCTCTGGGACACTGTAACCCCCCTTTCTTCCCACTAGTGGCCCACACAATGCATTAGGAATATCTTCACAATGTACACTTATCCCCAGGACTGGCTCTGTCGACTGGACTCTGGGGACCCCCTGTAAAACAAAATGATACAGTGCAAAAACCACAGTACAATACTTTAACTTAAACGAATACCTCAGTCAGTGTAACTTTGCTGAAACCAACAGATCTGATTTATTTAAGGAGCTGTAACAAGGAAGGGGGAAATCAGGTTAATTAGGTTAAACACATTAATAATCACAGTACTATGAGCATATTCAGAGTACCAAATTGTCACTTTCACTGGGTACCCAGGAGGGGGGGCTAGCCAGGATCAGTGTAGGTTGGGGCCCTGTGATGGAAAAAACACTTGCACAATACCCAATTGTAATCTGGAGCTGGAGGGCTCAGTTCGTAAAGAAATGAAAAAAGCAACAATTAGATGACACACTTGCAATTCGATAAACAGATGGCAGGGAGCTACCCTGCTTTGTACTCACAAACTCAAATGCTGGGAACTGGATAGAAGGCAGATTGTCCTGGATTGCCAGGAGGAGCAGACCATGTCGACAAGGTCCTTGTGACTGGACCCCACTGTGGTTTAGAGCAAATGGATGTAGTCTGGATTAAGCTGGGGTTTACTTCCAGCTTCATGCACTCAATTCACTGTACAGGGGGATTTGAAACGCGATTCCTCACAAGCAGTACACACATTTATATGTAAAAGGAAAGTACTATACCAGACAGGCAGCTTCTCGACCCTGATCGCAATTACTGCGCAATACCCAGGAGAATACACAGCAGATTCAGTTCCTGACAGACCTAGCACGATTCAGCAATTTCGCCAGTCTTCTACAGGGTGAGCCTGGTTTTTACTCTTCAGATCTCCTTGATTCTCTTCACAGGTCAGATTCAGTCCGAACAGGCACTTGCAGAGGCTGCAGACCAAAACTCAGGGCCTTACACGCGCATACCACGCTAAAACTATACACCGCAGAAGCACATAGCTCCTTCTGTCTTCACTGTCTCAACTCATCTGATCTTTCCAGTAGACAGAACCGGGGCATTTCCTTTGAGTTCCTTCCAGTTCAGTTGGCTGGTTTGGCTGTCACTCACAATCAGACTTCCCCTGTTGGTGCAAAAAGATGCCGAAGTCCAAACTACGATTCCCAGAGGCATCTGCCATACAGTCCCATTGTGGCTGGCTCCAGAGGACTGTCCAAGTTCTGATTCGCCCAGAGCAGGCTCCCTTTTAAAAGATCCCCACAGTGATTGGTCCAATTCGGCAGTTCAGAATCAACATGAGGGAGCTACTCTGCACTGTCCTTACTACAAGAAAGCAGGTCAAAACAAACTGCATTTTCATTATTACTCTAACAGGTTACAAGCAAACAATTACATCTTTGAAGAGTGCTCCTTCTGCCCACTTAGCGACGGCGGAAACGGAGCGATTTGTCAGTAGCTCAAGCGAAACTCGAGCAGGGAAACACACAGACCCCCATCCAAATTAATTATGTCTGCAGCAGACAGCTCTTAAAGAGACAGTACCAGAGGCTCTAAAAACACTCACAGATAAATGGCTTAGATGCCGAACACCATCCAGGCTTGGAGCATTCAAGCAAGCTCCTGGAAGACTTTTGGGAACCCCCATTTGCAGGGGGGTTACATGTGCATTGAAACTAGTGAGTTAATACCTTTACATTTCAAATTGTTAGCAAAAATAATCCATCTTCAGGATTGCTTTAACCTCTAGGGTATACTGCCAGCTGATCATCAAAAACTGCACATCTCAAGGCTGGCTCTGTGGTGCCAACAGGTATTGGGGCCCCATATCAGGATTTCTAAACCCTAGCTGTGTTTATGTCAGTACAGATTTATGGGGCTGCCACAGTACCAACTTCTGTCTTTTTCTGTTTCCTCTCTTACAGCCTTTTCCTTTACAATTTCAGGTGTGAACTCGGCTCTACAGGATGCAAATGTGGCTCCATCTCTACTGGCCTGGCATCATGGGACTGCCTTGAAATATGTATTTTTTGATTGTCAGCTGGAAGTACAGCGTAGAGGTTACAGCAAAGAGCTGTGAACAAGCTTCATTCATCGAGCAGAATAGGTTTTGATTCCAACATGCTTTACTCAGTGGCTCAGTAGGTAGCACACTTGCCTCTGAGGCTGGGAGATCAGAGAGCTATGGGTTCAGTTCCCACATCTGGCACTTGGGTTAATATCCCAATGCTGACACTGTAGTGCAGCACGAGGGGGGTGCTGCACTTCTGAGGTGCCGTCTTTCGGATGAGATGTTAAACCGAGGTCCCATCTGATTGGATTGGTGGTAATTCCGGTGGATGTTAAAGATCCCATGGCACTTATCGAAAAAGTAATGGAATTTCCCCATGTCCTGGCCAAATTTCCCTCATTCACTAAAAATACGACCAACAGCTTAAACTGGTTCAATTTCAGTTGCTTACCATCTGTATCCTCCCCTCCACCCAGTCGACCCTGAAAAAGGGACTTCTAGGCCCAGTGGGCTTACCGGGTCAACAGAAAATTCAACAACAACAACAACTTGTATATTGTGTGACCAGAGCAAAATGGCACTAAGAAAAATGCTAAAACAGCTACTTCCCTCACTGTAGATTTCCTTGAAATGTCTGATTTCAGACAAGCTCTGAATGACAGTGGTTGGCCTGGGAGCGAGTGTGACAAGTCAGAGTCATATTGTTTGACCAGATTTTCTCCGGCAACATATAACTTCTCGTTGATACGGGAAGTCAGTGTGGAAGGGTGAATAGCATTGAATGTGGCCACCACTTCATCTAATACTATGAAGCGGTGTTCCAGTTGCTAGATGGCTCTGTCCAGTGTTATGTAGAACACATTAACTTTTAACCTTTCTTCTACAGACCTAAGCCCATGGTCTTCACAGAGTTCGTTGAGGAACCTTTTTTACTCTTGGCACACAGTGCTCTTCAGATTTCTCTGACATTTCCCAAGCTTTGTCCATTTCTATGGCGGTTTCATGAAAGGTTTCAAATTTGTTTCTGGATGACATCTTACCTCACGTCATGCTGGCAACCCAGGTTTGGGAATGAGCCAGGATCATCAGGAGCTGGTGAGGGAGGGAGTGAGGGAGGGAGCAGGAGTGAGCAGCCAAAAGGCAGCTTTCCTCTTCCGGGGAGGAACCCTGTCACCCACCATACTTGTCACCTGGTGGAGGTCTGAGAGCAGTGCAGGTAGGCAGGTGACAAGCAGAGGGAGGGCAACTTGGAGCTGTAGTGTGCGCATATCTCCACATGCAAGTGCGTGGTCGAAACACTGGGAAGGGGAAAAAGTGGGGTATAAAATGTAACTTAAAAAAAAAAATTGGGGTTATTCCTGCAAACTACTGTGGGCAGTTTGAAAGAGCATGGTGACTTTACTCAGGTCTTCTTGTGGTGACTGCAGCACCTTTGAAACACAGTTGACAGATTCCAAAATTTTGGTGAGCGGTACAACTAAAATTACAAATTGGAACTTCTCCATTTGCGACTGTAGAGCTGTTGCCTCCATGATTTCTTCTTACTACTAAATATTATCTTGGATTATGCTTTGAGAACATCTATAAACGAGTAATGAAGAGCCACTAAGGAGTCATACCGCAATGACCATGTGGTTGGACATAGTCTCTTTTAGGTGACATTGAAGGTGGATGCAAATGATGACAGCATGCTGTGTCCAAAGAAGGTGTACAGATTTTTTACTACACCAAATAAGTTCCTCACTTCTGGTACATCTGACGGGGCATCATTCAGGACTAAATTTAAGTTATGAGTAGTGCAGTGAAAATCGGTCGCTTTTGCTGCTCTAGCTTTAATTCTTGCTGCTTATATTTGCGGTACCATCATAACCTCGGCCTCACATTTTGGATATGTGCAACCTATTATTTTCAATACTATTAATAATTGTTTCTTCCAAGCCAGCCACTGACTGTCTTTTACTTCCCTGAAGCCCAGGAAAGACTCATTTAATTTTTATGTGTCTTGGTTTCCCACTTTCGTTGGTATTGATGGACACATATTGGATCAGTTGACTGAGCTGATCCTGCTTTGCAATATCTTGAGTGCTGTCAATTATGACAGAAAAGAACGGAGCTTTATTGACATCATCTATTATTTCATCCTTGACACAGTTTGAGAGTATTCCAGTCAATTCCTTCTGTATGTCAGGGCTTAAATGTTTCACTGTTCCTTCTGGCATACTTAATAGCTTTTCCAATACTGGATCATATTTTGTGAGACATGTAATAATGGAAAGAAAATTTCCATAGTTTGCACTGGATCTTATACTCTCCCTGTGTCCCCTGAATGCCAGGTTAGACATCGCCAAAGTTAACGTAACATTGATAATTCTGTCAAGCACTTGCCTCCAGAAGTTTACCTCTTTCTTAATAGTTTCCTCCAGATCTTACGTTAATGTCTTCTGCAAACACCATTGTTCCAGTACCATGCAGCACTGGAGGTGGAGGCTTGGGTTTTCATGCAAGTCTATTTCTGCTGACAAATGGCCTCAATCACATAGTCAGTTCAATCATGCAGCCTTAGCTCTATCCTTGTTGGTACAAAACAGCCAACAAGTGTGGCAATATGCACTGTCTAATGCTGGGGAGTAGCAGAGCCAAGCACGCTGTAGTTTAACACCTGCATTGTTTACCTTCTCGTAGTAGGTTTCGGAAAAACATCTCCCCTTCTGAAGAGGGTCACGTGGAAATGGGCTGGATGGTTGGCATGACCCATGCGATTTTATGAACCATTTTTCTTGAGCACTGATGGGCTCACTGAAGTATGCATTGTTGGTGGGGAACTTTTCTGAAGCCAGTTTTTCAAGATGCACGTTGCTTTCAGTCATTGCTGAGGTACCTGCACCATCTCTCATTTCACTGCTATCTACGCTGTCACTTCTTGCATCACCGTCAATCTTCATATCACTGCTGGTATTGTGTTCATTATTACTGATGCATTCTTCAGTGTCCAGTGGCACTGAGTAACTACATCAGTATCTGCAACTGCTGGACATCACTGTCTTTCAATGGTTCATCGCTATAAACCTCACTGTCCTTCTTGGAAGTGTCTGCACTATCTTTCTTTAAAAAGCTTGATATTTTTGATAACTTCTTTAACTTTTCAGCCCTCTCTTTCCTCAGCTTTCACTTTGCTGCACCACTGAGATATTTAGATGGAACAGTCACCATTTTTACTTAAAATTTTTGAACAGGCACAGACTAAATATATTTCAACCTTACTCATGCACTATGATCAGGGACACTGGTTTACCGTGACTGATAAAGTGCAAATTCTGTTTTCACCAGTGTTCAGTCCTTGTACCCTTTTATTATTAGTATAGCTATTCAGAATAAAAGAAGGCTAAGCGTACATCAAATTAATGCAAAATGAAAATAGTATGGGAAAGAATTTATAGAAAAATAAAATTTCTGAAGAGCCACTGATCTGGTGAAAAAATAGCAACTTGTGTGAAATGCTTTGTAATCGTGTCTGTAGCCTACCCCTTGCCCCCCCCTGCCCCCCGGCTAGGGGCATACTTTACTTCACAGATGGTCCAGGGGCCTTAAAGGAGGGGTACCCTCAAGTGCTAAAACTGAGACAAATGCACTTCATTCAAGGCAGAAAAAGTTGTGGCCTACCTTTCTGGCATCTTCCATACCCAAGTTTTCTCTCCTTTACCCAACGAAATCTGGATTCTTCCCGAATTCTGGTACGATGGACCAGGAACTCCACACTGCACATCAAATATCTCTGGAGCCCCCCTGAGCCTCTCAGCCCCACCAAAGGTGGAATGAAACTATTTAATCTGGAATCAAATCTTACGAGAGAATTTTGTTTTGACTGAAATGACAAAGGGGAGAAGATTCCATTTCATTAGCTTCCCTTTCCCTTTCAATAAGGTACACCACTACTATATCTCTCCCAACTAGCTTCTTTATTTAGCTCATGCACAGCAAATGATTCCCAGTCATGCAGGGGTCATATCCTTCATTTAAATAAATAAAGCAACTCCATGGGGATAACCAAACTTTTTACAAGCATACAGGCTGGACATTTAAGGAAGCAGCAAATGATGGATGGCAAGGCAGTTACAAGCAAGGATTTTTCTACCCTCTCACCTTTGGATGCTTTGCCCAAACCATCTCAAACTCAGATCCCTGCCATCTCCTGGCTCTCTGGATCTGGTAAGCCAAACTTCTCTTCTTAATTACTGGGTTACCCATTCTTACTGGCACTGGTTATCCCCCTAAACTCTGGCATGGGAAAGCGAGCTGCCCCCCCCACCTGGACCCCTGTGCACCGGCCCATGCCGAGAGAGCACCAGGTTTTTTTTACTTATGACCCAGGCCCAGTAACCCACTTTAAACTTGGCACAGAACTAGTGCTACTTCAGCACCTGCCACCTTCTTCCCCCACAGCCTTTCCTCACAACGGCTCCTCTGGTGCAGCGGCCCCAAAACCCAGCCCTGCTCTAGTACTCCCACCTCCTGATACAGGCTGTCCAGTCACAGGAGAGATCTTGGGCCCTGCCACCACCCAGGTCCCTCCAAACTGCCTGACTTCTCACATAGATGGCCCACAACAGCTCCGGTCTCTGCTGATGCTCTACTGGGGAATTCCTGCCAGGCCCACATCCCCTTTAGCACCTCCTGGGCTTGAGACAAGCTCCACCAAGGGCTACCATCCAAGGTCTGCCATTACAGTCCATGACCCACCCAGTTTCTATGTACCAGTGCCCCAGGACCTGCTCCTCAAAGCAGGCCCCTTATTTGGGTGAAGGGTCCCCTGGCTCCTTCTGCTCCTAGGCCACCTTGCCACACTGGGTATGAGGGAGAGCCACTGCCACTGGCTTCCTTCCAGAGGGGACCCTGCCACCATCCCCATAGCCCTGGCAGCCCAGGAATCACACTATAGAAAGGGTCTCTAAGGGCTCTTAAACCATTCCTGGCCCTCCCATGGCCACCTACTTTCCCTGCCCCCAGCGATGAAGGACCTGGCAACATACTTCCTCCCACAGAGCTTCATTCCCTAGCTCCTCAATTACCATGATGCCAAGAAGGCCATCCTGTCTCCACTTTGGGGTCTCCACTGGCCCTCCCGACCACTGAGCTCCCTCACTTGCACGCCTAATCCTGCTCCTCCAGCCAACCCTCTCTAGCCCTGCCTAAAGCTTGGGCTGGAAAAGCCCCAATACTGTCAGTCTGCTCACTTTATACTCCCAAATCCTACTCTGCTGCCACCTTGAGGTGCCCAATAGCCAAAATCCCCAGAGCATAAACACATTCCTCTGGGGGTAGAGGGGAAAAAGGATGTCTAGTTGGCTATAAGCCCCTCTTTGAGGGGGCTTATATGTCTAATAAAATTTACTTATGAAATGTGACTAATATGTGTGTTCATGATAATATGGAGTGCGGTCAGGGGAGGTATCAGAGGGAGGCATGGGACCGAGGAGTAGATGCTTGTGGTGCTTAACTTTATTTTACTTCAAGAAAGCCTTTTTCAACTTGCTTTCTGTATTTTTTTTTTGTTTGTTTATTTCATTTAACAAATCGGAAAGACCTTTGAGTCAAGGGCTCTTTTACAGAAGTTCCATGTCAAGTCACAAGAATAGCAAATTACAATGGTTTCAGTAAGTAGTACAACATGAGGAAAGTAATTACATAAACAAAAGAACAATATAGCAAGATAAATATTGTGTCAAGTGCAGCCAGTGGCCTGGTCTGAAGAGGGGTGAAAGGGATTACAAGGAGAGCAGTACAGGGGGTGAATTGGGGGTGGAAGGAGCAAAATAAGAGCAAGGAGGGAGATTCCAAATGAAGCTTAAGCAGGAGAGACCACATGGGGAAGGGTAGAGGGAGAGAACAAGGTGAGGAAACAGAGGAGAGATGGGGGGGGAGTGGGAGTGGAGGGGTAAAGGAAGGGGGATGAGGTAGGATGAAAAGAAGGCAGGAATGGGAAAAGGATAAGGGAGGAAGTGCTGTGCGTGGAATAGCGCAGCAACAGGATAGGGCTATACAGGGTCAAATGGTAAAAGAGGGATGTCCCAGTGCATTTAACTGTCAGCAGAGATTAGGTATAGCAGTCACAAGATGCTCTGGAAACTAGGAATTGATGCAGCTTCCACTTAAATTGTCCCAAGGTTGAAGTCATCGTAATCTCAGGAAGAAGGGAATTAAATAAATTAGCAGCTCTAACTGCAGTGGATCCCTATCAGAGTGAGGTTCGACAGCAAGGGACAGTAAATGTTTGTCTCACAGAACTTCGTGTGCTATGAGTGCCCCGGAAGGGACTGAAAAGCTGAAGGGAACCTGGTGGAGGAAGACCAAGATCTGCCTTCCAAGCCAGAAGGCAGGCTTAATATTCAATGCAAGCCTGGAGTTGAATTCAGTTTACTTGTTTGTAAATGTCACAAGTGGTAGTACGATAGGCTGCACCGGTTAGTAGATGGCATGCCTTATTCAGAGCTGTGGTGAGTCGATGTAGGGTTGTGTTCTGTATGGAACCGTAAATGACTGAACCATAGTCAATAATAGACACAATTGAATTTTGGATAGTCAATCTGAGGGCTTCGGTAGTAAGGCAGTATTTATGCCTGTAGAAGGCCTAGGCGTAATGTTAACTGCCTTGGCAACATTCTCAACATGGTTGGAGTAGGACAGCGTATCATCCAGAGTAACTTCTAGGTATTTAAAAGATTGAGTCTGATCAGGACAGCAACTGCACTGTTTTTAATCACCAGTTGTTTGGCTTTGTGCTTGCTGTGGGTACCATGGAAGAGCATGACCTTAGTTTTTTGCAGTTAGGCACCAACTTATGAGAGATGAACCAGGACTCAGCTTCAGTAAAACTTTTCTGAAGTTGGGTCTGAAGGAGGGTAGGATCAGCAGTCTTTGAGAAAATGACTGCATCATCTGTGTAGATGAGTACTGGTTCGGAACAGGATGCTGGAAGATTATTGAGGAAGGTGTTAAATAGAAGGGGTCCCAGTATCGATCCTTGAGGTACCCCAGAGAGGACAGGCAGTTAAGCAGAAAGGGCAGGCCCTATTCTCACCTGTTGTGTTCGATTTGTTAGACAGCTGGTGAACCACTTTAGGGCTTCTGAAGATATTCCAAGCCCAGCAAGTTGATGTGTCAGCAAATGGTGACTGACCATGTCAAATGCTTTAGACAGGTCAATAAAGGTTGCACCAACAAGTTGACCCTGATCAAGAGTATGGTGATGTGCTGTGCCCTTTCTGAAAACCATGTTGTTGGACACATTGTAGGTGTATTTTCCAGGTACTCCACAAACTAGTCAGCAACAATCTTTTCAAGTGCTTTGGACAATGGGGGAAGAATAGATATTGGCCTATAATTCCCAGGTAGTAATCTGTCCCCACTCTTAAAAACTGGTGTAACCAGAGCTGATTTCCAGATCTGGGGGAATTGTGAAAGTATGAGGGAGCGATTGATAAACTTAGTGAGGGGGGATAGGACTTCATCTAGAGTTAGGGTAAGAAGTTTTAGGTTGAGGGAATCACTGCTTGTCCTAGTTCCTCCTAGAACTTTATGTAGGTATGTCTTGGTCTCACTTTCCGAGATAGCTTTGAAGTAGAAACATGAGTGGGTAAAGGCCTCTTCTGATTTGGTGGACGTAGAAGCTGCACTGGGCAGTTCAAATAAATTTGGGAACAGAGTTTTGCTAAGGTCTGTGAAGGATGACTTAAATGTGTTGGCAATTAACATGGGGTCATGGGTGATAGACTCACCAACATTTAACATAGCAGGTGCCTGCTTGGATGCTTTCCCAGTGATTTCCTAGAGGTTTTCCCAGAATTGTTTCCCATCCGCCCAGGTCTTGGCAAGGATGTCCTTATAGTAATGCGCTTTGTGCTCACGGATAGCCTTAGTACATGCGTTCCTGGCCATCTTATAGGCTTGTATGTTAGGTTGACTGCCAGAGGTCCTGGCTCTATGCCAGAAGTGGTCACAATCTTTCATTTGAGCCAGAAAAAGCGGTTTTCTTTCTTTTGTTGTTTCTTTGGGCCTTCTGACCTCGCAAGTTTACTTCAGGTGTCCCTTTACCCACCATTCCCCAATGACCCCCCCCCCCCAACTTCTTCTCCTTCAAAAAGCGTTAAAGTCTTCAAAAATGCTTTCTCTTGTTTTGGCCTTTTAAAAACTTTTCTTTCTTTTATTTCCGTGGGCCACCTGATCCTTCAGACTTTCTTATCTTCTTTCTTCATCCACCACCACCTATCCCCTCGGTGATCCCCCCAAGCCTTTATCTCCTCTTTAAATTAAGCCTTTTTTAAAAGTTTTCTTTTTAAAGGTGTTTCTTTATTTTGTTTCCTTGAACTCTCAGACCGGCCTCGCTTCAGGTGTTGCTGCAGCAGTAAGTGCACACCACTAGCCTTTCTCTACGATCTACTCTCCCTGACTCCCTCCCCCTGAGCATTATTCTGTTTTGCTTTTTTTTATCTTTCTTCCTTTTTTGTCTTTTTGAAAATGGCAATGTTGTTGTTCCCTTGTTCTGGGCCATCTGACTCAGAAGCTGTAGTTTGGGACTGTGGACAGGCTCACTGCAAGTGCACACACCAGCCCTGCCTTTCCCTAAGATCTCCTCTCAATCTCCACCTTCTTATTCTTTTTGCTTTTTTTTTTTTTTTATCTTTCACTTCCTTTTGTTTTCTTTTCAAAAAAGGCAATGTAAATGCTGTTGTTCCCTTGTCTTGTCCTGTGCCACCTGACCTGACCCAGCAGCTGTAGTCAGGGACAGGCAGGCTCACACCAGCCCTTCCTTACCCCACAATCTCCTCTCATTCAATCTCCTCCCTGAAGCAGGTAAAGAAGACAAGTAAGACAAACAGGTCGATAAATGAATTTGTTCTGTCAGACATTGGACTCAGAACTAAAGCCTGTGCAGCTTAGTAGTAAGCCATGCCATCCTGGACTGGTAATGGCACTGATGCCTTTGCTTCTTCTCAAAGCACCGCCTCACTGTGACATGTCCCGATCATCCTCTGATCCACCTCCCACACTCATTGCCATGGCGTGGCCATTGGTCAGGACAGATAGTCAAGTAGCCTCCTATTCTCTGCCTCACCTGTCAGTCCTGACTAGTCTGGTCACAGGATGGGAATAGAACACCCACAGCACGCATCAGAAATGATCAGCGGATCGCAGCAGTGGCTCCTCTTCAGCTTGGTTTGGCTCTTAAGTCCACACCTGGTCCACTCACCCATGTGGCGTGTTTTAGTCCTGTCATGTAGTGGTGTCACTTAGAGAGTCATGATGGGTGGCACACGGCATGGGTGCACCTCAGTTAGTGCTCAGTCAGCCAGATGGACTCACCTCAGGGGTTGGGTATCACGCCCTGCCTGGTGCTCCTGCAGTCAGTGACAGCCACTGCATGATTGGTGATCATGCAGATCACGCCTGGGCCCTCCAGTTGGTGGGTCCCAGAGCAGTTGCACCAGCTGCACATTCTTTAGCTATGCCACTGTTTCGGTGATGCAGGGAAGTGGGGACTGGAAGATGGTGTAGGAGGATAGTGAGGGACAGATTGAGGGCTGATGGGGAGGTTCTTATCAGAACTGTAAGGGCCAGGAGACACCTTGGGATGAGAAGGGGACCAGAGAGAGCCAGATGTGTATAGTCTCTTTTCCACTTTTCCCACGGATCCCACCAGACTGAGTGGGCAGGCAGCTGAAAAGCAAGCTTCTCCTTTCTCCACTTTACATGGTGTTGTGCAATGCCAGGTCAATGAAAAATAGTGTACTCTCATGATGGATCTTGTTTCTCAGTTGACCTGACTTGCATCACTGAGACCTTGCTGGAAGATAATGCTGGTCCAGTACTAGAATAGTCGGTCCCAGCAGGGTTCTCGGTAGTGCACCTGGCAGGGGATAACTCATCGTTTGAATGCATAGCTATGCATGGGGGTTCAGATGCAGGCTTGAGGGGACTTTCTGCAGGACATAACAGCTTTCATCCCCATTGAGGTGTTGGAGTCACTGAGATGGCTTATTCTTGGTGACTTTAATGCCTGGGTCAATAACAAAAGTTTGCATTTTGGTTAGGATTTCCTCCAGAGTATGGAATATCTGGACTTTGCACAAGTGATTACTTCTGTGATATACCAACACGGCCACACCTTGGGCCTCATATTCTTGTTGGGGCTCAAGATTGATAATATTGAGACTGATCTGGTTGATCCAGTCACTTGGTTGGATTACTGCACTTTCAGTTTCAGGTCCCTCCACCTTCTAGTCCATCCATTGTGGCGGTTGTCCAGTTCCTCCCTTTGAGAGGGCTTCACGCAGAAGGACTTTCAGCAGTGCTGGATACCATGGAAGTGTTGAAGGCATGTGTAACCCCTAGGTGGCGCTATCCCAAGGGTTACTACCCCTGCCTGCTTGGCTAGTAGCAGGTTAAGGGGCCTGAGTTCTGAAACGGGTGCCTTCACCCGGAGATCAGGGTTGGTAGTGGTCAAGCTAACCTGGGCACAGCCCTCTGGAACACTGTAACCCCTCTCTTTCCTTACTAGTGGCCGGAACAATACACAATAATCACTTTCACCATACCCTGATACACCACACAAGTACCCACAATGTTTGAACTTACCACCAGGGCTTTCCTCTGGCCCGCCCTGGGGACCCCTGTAAAACAAGGTTCACAGCAAATAACAGCAGTACAGTACTTGTACAAACTGGAACCACAGTCAGGGTAAATGCAAAAAAGAGTTAGATCTGATTTATTTAAGGGGCTTGAACAAGGGAAGGGCATAATCAGGTTAATTTGCTTAAAGGCTCTATCAATCAAACAGTTATGCATGCACTTCAGGGTCCATAAACAGTCACACACACTCTGGGTACCCAGATGGAGAATGGTGGGCTAGCCAGGAATGTTGCAGCTGGTTGGGGCCCTGTGATGGAGGAAAACAACATGCACAACACACACTATTTGTAATCCGGAGCCGGAGGGCTCAGTTCATGAAAAGAAAACAAGACAATCAGATGACACACTTTTAGATTAGGCTGTTGTTACAGGGATCTACCCTGATGATTACTCATGATACTCAAGACTGGACACAGGCTAGATGAAAATCGAGATAGCAGGTGGTTAATCTGGAGTGCCAGGAGAAGCAGGGCCCACATGATTCACCGAGGCATTGTTCCTGTTCAAGCGTGGAGCAGGGCGCTGATCCCCAGGCAGGTCTCTCATCAGTGGCTTTCTCTGGACAGTGGGGTAGTCTGGCAGGGCCAGCATGGCATGGCCCAGGCCGAATGGAGATGAACACAGATTCAGTCCGATTAGGTTGGATAAAGCTTACAGCAAGCAGAACACAGTTCATACAGTGGGGAACCAAATCACAACCCACTTTCAATTCACAGCACATTTACATGTAAGGAAATTCTACTGTACCAGGCAAACCACTCTCCGGTCACGATCGCAATGTCTTTGCACAAACCGGGGATTCAAAAGCAGCTGGAAATCCTGACAGGCTGATCACATTTAGCAAATCTTCAGTCTTCTTCAACTTAATGCCTGGTCATAGTCCAGTGGCTTAAATAGTACCCACAACTCGGATTCAGACCGAATAAACTCTATTTTCCCTCTCAGGGACAGCAGACAGACAGGCAGGCCAAAACGCAGCCCTTTCACAGTTCTCCCATGCAAAACTGCATAGAACTGCTGCTCAAAAATTACTTGAGCTGTTACTTCTTCACTTCTCAGCTCAAAACTGAAAATAGCTGCAGCAGCCTGGGAAATTCTCAAGATACAAAAGGTTCAGTTGGCTGAGCCTCCTGTCAGTTACAACAAAGGCTGCCCTTCAGGTGCAAAAAGGTGCAAAAGCCCAGAATTACAATTCTCACAGATTTTGACTCCAGACAGCTCCTGTAGTCCGCTCCATTTTAGGTCCCACCAGTACTGATTGGTCCAATTGCAGTCCAGGACCAAGATAGTGGAGATACCCAAAACAGTCCTTGCTGCAAAAAAGGCAGGTTAGACAAACTACATTATCATTATCACTCTAAATGATTTTCAGCAAATAGTTATATCTTTCAACAGAGCTCCTTCTCAGATTACTTATGACTGCAATCCAAGCAGCTCTTAAAGAGACAGTACACAGAGGCTATACAGGCACTCTCTGGCAATCACATTTAAACTGCTAAAATGCAGGACACCAGCCTGGCAGTGAACATTTAAGCAAGCTCGAGGAAGACTTTTCGGGAACCCCCATTTGTAGGGGTTACACCTTTCCTGCCTGGAGAAAACTTGTGTCCAGGGCCATGTCTGTACCATCATGCATCAGTTAACATAAACTTATTACTTTACTGTACATATTCACTACACTTCATGATACTATATCCATTCTGACAACACATTGTGTATACTTCACACAGGTAAATTGAACATTACTATACTGAATCAGGTAATAACTTCTTGTACAGTAAACAATGCAAGAGGGGGCCCTTCCCTATCAGCTAACTTGGGGCTAGAGGGGACAGGGGCACCATGGTGAGAGGGAAAGACAGGTAACCTGGAATTGGCTGTCAAGCTCAATTTGGGCAGTGAGCTTGGTGAGCCATAAACACCTTTGTGCACCACATTGAGAGGCAAATCCACTGGCCCCCCGGAAGAATCATAACTGAGGTGTACTACTGGCTTCGGCAGCTCCGCCAGTCTTTCTGAGGGGACAACTACAGTCTCTGTACTCTCAGCACTGGTCTGGGGACTCTCATCACTTACGTAGGGGTGCCTCTGCCTGAGTGGGAACGTCCAAACTTGGGGCACTGTTGGCTCCTTGCTCTGCAGGCTCTGTTTCTACAACACTTGACTCATTTTGTGAAGGCTCCGCACAATCAAGCTTTGAGGCACTGAAGGGGTGGTCAGCACTCTTGTAGTGTTCTTCAAGTTCTGGTATGTCACGAGAAAGACTCAAACCCTCAGCCCCTTCTTCAGGAAAATCATACAGTTCCACAATACACAGTCACGATATTTGCACTTCACTTTCTGGGAGCATTGGCTCCAAGGATGAAGCTGGGAGTAAGGCGGTCCAGAAGGCCCAGCTTCATCCCCACAATTTATCAGGGGGTTACATCAAAACAGCTGACTCAGTTCATAAGAGGGGTAATAGGCATGATCGTATTCACTTTCGTCAGAAGTGGACTGCCTGTCATTATCATTCTGGACCTGCTGCAGAGGAAACCTTAAATCTGTGACCACTGGGCAGGTTGACTTCTTTCTTGCAGCAGCATGAGTCGCCAGCCCAGGGGCTCAATTTCTTGGGGTTCAGCCTCGATCATGACTTGGCCAATGGGTAGCAAGTGATTACGGTACATGGTCTTGACAGCTTTGGAGTTGTTCTCTGGGCACACATTCTACACAGGTAAGTCATGCAACTTTCCAACTACTACATGGGAAGACGGTGCCACCAATCAGCAATTTTGTGTTTACCATGCAGTCCCAAATTGCGTAACAACACACGGTCTCCAGGTTGAAGCTCTTGAGCCTTTATTTTTTTATCATGCCTCTTTTTGTTGGCTAGATTTCTCTTGGCAGCCATTGTCTGGGCCAGTTGATAGGCATGGTTCAATTAAGTTTTCAGTTTTTGTACATATTGCAAGTAGTTTTCGGCTTGGACCCCATCTGGAGAGACCCCAAAACAGATATCAACTGGCAGCCGGGCCTCTCTTCCAAACATGAGGCAGTAGGAGGAGAACCCAGTAGCATAATTTTATGTGCAATTGTATGCATGTACCAAGGTGCTAGTCCACTGGCTCCATTTATGCTTGTCTTTTGGGTGGAGGGCCCAGCATGTCTTGAATAGTGCGGTTAAACGCTCCAATTGAGGTGTCTCCTGTGGGTGATAGGGGTGGTTCTTGACTTTTGCACCTCCCCATAGAGAGAGCATTTGTTTGATTAGCTGACTCTCAAAGTCTCTGTCTTGATCAGAATGAATCTGTAGGGGGGCACTATAGTGGACTAAGAAATTTTCCACTAGCACCTTGGCCACGGTAGATGCCTTTTGATCTTTGGAGGGAAAAGCTTGTGCATACTGTGTGAAATGATCCATAACCACTAACACATTGCCAGTGTTCCTCTGATCAGGTCCTAAACACAAGAAGTCTATGCAGACTAGTTCCATGGGGGTGCTGGTAGTAATATTAACAATGTGGGCAGCCCTCTGAGGCAGGGCTTTCCTTTGCAGGCAGCGACTACAAGTCTTTATATATTGACTCAACATCGGGCCCCATTTGGGCCAGTAGAAGCGAGATCGCACTCAGGTCAAGGGTTCTGTCAATACCGAGGTGCCCCATGTGATTGTGGAGGGACCTCAGTACCAAATCTTTAAAGGCCATGGGCAGGACCAATTGTTGCTTGTCTACTTTGCCACTATGATCTACTGTCTCTCTATACAACAGCTGATTGAGCAACTTCAATCTGGGGCCTTCTTTAAACAATAAAACAGTTCGCAAGTCAGTGGAATGTAACTTAGACACATCTTTCCCCACACGCAGGGCATCAAGTGCTGGCTGAATCATAGGATCTTGGGTTTGAGCCCACTGAAGCTGTCATTGTCAAATTGAGGTAGTGCACTAATATCTAGAGCACAGAAGTGGCAATAAGCAGCTGGTATGCAGGTGTTAGAAGGGCCCAAGCAATCTACTAAACAGTCTACTCTGTCCGCAGACATCTGTTCATCTCTATCAAACATTTGGCACAATGCTCGAATGTCAGGTCCAGACAGCCTGACCTAATCACTCTTGAAGTGGGCCTTCATGATAGGGCATCAGCATCAATATGGTTCAGGCCCGTCTGTATTCAACAGCATAATCATAGGTTGATAATGCAGAAAGCCACCGTGCCCAGTGGCGCCTTACTTAGCTGAAGTCTGTACATAGGTCAACGGGTTAATGTCAGTCTTCACCAATATCTTTGCCCATAGAGGCATTCATGAAGCTGATCAACAATGGCCCATTTTAGCGCAAGGAACTCCAACTTATGCACAGGGTAGTTTCGTTTGGACGGTGAAAACTACTGGTGTCAGGCCATCCTCTTGGTCTTGATACAGCACCGCTTCTAGACCCTGCAGACTAGCGTCTGTATGCAGCACATAGGGTTTGGTGGGGTCAGCATAGGTGAAGATGGGGCATGGGGAGCTGGTATATGATGTCATGGAAGGCTGCTTCACAGTCAGGTGTCCAGTGGGGCCTGAAGAGTTCACCTGGCGGAAGTATACTTTTTGGTTCTTATACTGGCCCTTTTGTATTTACGACTGGAAGGGGGTAACCCTGAGTAAGATTCAAAGTGGGCAAATCACCTTGAATAGTCTTTTATGAACCTGCGGTAGTTGCCACAGAACCCCAGGAAACGTAGTTCTTTCAGATTATGGGGCTGAGGCCAAGTAGTCAATGCTTCAACCTTACTGGGATCAGTCTCTATCCCTTTGTAGATACTATGTGCTCCACATACTTCACAGATGTTTGGAAAAACTGGCACTTGTCAATGGATAGCTTGAAGTCAAGTCTTCCAGTCAGTCTAGGACTTTAAACAGTCAGTTCTCATGCTCCCTAGAGTGCTCCCAAACACAATGACATCATCCAAGTACACCAGGCATTCCAGCAAATTCATTTCTTCCACCGCATGTTCCATCAGTCTCTGAAAGTTGGCTGGGCACCCAATATCCCCTGTGGTCCCTAGAAACTCGAGAACCCAGTGGACAGATGAAGGCTGTTTATTCACAGTCTTCCGAGCCATCAGGATCTGGTAGTATATACTGCGAAGATCCAACACCGAGAACTATTTGCTCCTTTCAAGCAGTCCAGGCATCTTGAATATGAGGCATAGTGTGTGGTCTGGGATGGTCTGCAGGTTCAGGGTTCAATAATCAGCACATCCTCACAGACCCATTCTTCTTATGCACAACCACAATGGGAGAGGCATATGGGTTCCTGGATTCTTGTATCACACCAGCAGTGAGCATTTCCTGCAGGAGTCTCTCTCACATCATCTATGTCTGCTGGGGCTAGATGTTGGGACCTCTGTAGAAATGTCCGTTCATCGTGCAGGTGTATGTGATGCTCCACACCCTGGACACATCCCATATCCCATTCCTTCAATTTTTTTTTTTCACATTTAGTAAGCTTTATTGAGTTTACCAAACCGAAAGAAGAAACACTATATAAAGACATTATATGACATGACATATTACACCACGACAGTAACTTATACAATGATGTTAGTCAAAGCTTATGGTGTTTCAGAACAACCTGTCACAAAAAAGAGAAAAAAAATAAAATAAAAAAGAAACCAAAATACAATATACAAGAAAACCATCCCCCTCCTATCCCTACACCTTCCCCCACCCTCCCTGTCCTTTGCCATCAGGAGAGGAGAAAAGAAAAAGAAAAAAAGAAATAAGGAGAAAAGGGAGGAAAAGGAAAAGGAAACAAAAGCCAAGAGAAGGTAGCAGGATACCAGTGGTAGAAATCACCTACTGCTGAATTTTTTTCCCCCATATATATTAAGATAAGTTCCCCACATCAATACGGGGAGTATTATAGACATAGCAAGGTATGCAGTGGGGCCCAGATCCTCTGATATTTTTTACCATTTCTAGCATAGCTTGCTATGGTATATTCTGCTTGCAGAGCAAAAAGGATTTCTTGGTGCCATTCCGCATATGTGGGAATATGTTGATCTAACCAGTGACACAATATCACCTTCTTAGCACATAAGGAGATTAACATAATATGTTTCCTTTGAATACCAGTAAGGATATTACTTGAATCTCCCAAAATGCAGATTTCTGATTGGAAAGCATTTTGCAAACCTAGCAATGGGCTCAGTCTAGAGCTAATACTCTCCCATAAAGGTGAAGCTTTGTCACATTCCATAAAATGTGGAATAATGTTCTCCGCTGTTTTCACATCTAGTACACAGGTCCGTCTGGAGCTTACCCATTTTAGTAAGTTTTACAGGGGTGTAGTACAAATCTTGTATTATCTGAAATTGCAGCAATCTATAACGGTCCCATCGAACATCCTTATACAATCTTTTCCAGATTTGCGACCACTGGCGGGACCTTCGGTGGTTGGGGAGGAGTAGTCCCATACATAATGGGGAGTGCCATCTAGCCCTACAACTATTTTCTGCAGTTCTTTATAATAGAATGAAATTAGATGAGAGTTAGGCTTTGTATGCAACGTACAAGTATGGGTCCCAGCAAATAATGGTCCCATAATCCACTACCGAAATGCTTTAGGAGGACCTGGGAGATTTGAAGATACTTAAAACAAAAGATACAGGTACTTTGTATTTAGCCTTAATCTCCGGAAAAGTTAATAACCTATGGATTTCCTTTAGTCTATGACCTTTTCCTACTCCCTCTGCCCAAAACCCTTGAGTAATGATCTTCCCAATTTTAAAATTTGGGTTGCCCAGGATATACTGTGAGGTATCTTTCTCCATGGTATCCTTTACAGTATAATTCAACTGTTTGTGAGTGTAGAAGGTTCTCGTAATGGGGTGCCTTTAAGCTGTCCTGGGACCTTAGTAGCGGGAGGTATGGCAAGTCCTTGTGTGCTCCAACAGAGGAACAGAACGATTTCTCTATCTGCAGCCACAGTGGGACATAGGTCTCCGAACTAGGAGTCGGAACTGAGGTCAACCATTGTGAGACAACTAAACAATTAATGGCGAGGTAATAGTGATATATATTAGGGATTTGTAGGCCCCCTAACTCTTTTGGCCTCTGTAATTTAGATAGCGCCCTACGTGGAGATTTATGCTTCCAAATGAACTTGGTCATAATACCATTTATATGAGTAAACCAAGTCTTGGGTAAATATTGGTGACATAATTGAAAGGGATATAACAGCCGGGGTAAAATATTCATTTTAATAATGTTGATTCGCCCCCAAAGGGATATAAAAAGCATTGCCCATCGATTCAGATCAATTTTAATGCGAGCTACTAACTGATCTAAATTATATTGCTTAATTTTAGAGTTGGACAGTGATAGATATATGCCCAAATATTTCAATTTATCTTAACCCAAGTAAGCCCAAGGTGTTGAACGTCGGATTTTAAAGTCCAGTTATTTAAAGGCATAACCTCAGTCTTGGACAAATTTAACTTATAACTGGATAACTCGACCAAAGTCTTGGATAATATCCAATGCAGCTGGAATAGATTTGATGGATGTGTTATGTGGAGCAAAATGTCATCAGCATATACTGATATTTTATATTGGAGATGGTTGATAGTAATACCCGTTACCAAGGCAGAAATGTTCAACTTCTGATAAGAGGCTCTAAAAACAAGTTAAACAAATAAGGAGAAAGTCGGCAACCTTGGTGGGTGCCCTGGTATAATGTAAAGGGAGAAGAAAGCACACCATTACAAAAGATGCGGGCTGATGGAGAGGAATAAAGGGCTTTAATCCATCTTATAAACTGTGCCGGAATGTGATATTTTGGGAGTAAATGAAATAAGTAGTCCCATGACACCCGATCGAAGGCCTTCTCTGCGTCCAGGGACATCAAGACTGATGGTATGTCGGAGTCCCTGGATACAGAGATAAGATGGAGAATTTTCCTTGTATGGTCTGCCGAGACCATTCCTTCAATTTTAATACTTGGTCTCTCTGGGCAAGTCTCTTGCTAATTCTAGCCTTCCATTCAGCTGGCAACGGGGAGTCACCAAAGTCAAACAAGTCTGGGGTCACTTTCTCCTTCTCACCAGGGTGCTTGTTGCTGGGCAATACTGCAGTGTCTGTGCAGTGTACCGTAGCTAGGGTGCACCATCTGTTCACCCGGATCTCCTGATCTGACACATTGTGAATCTGGACCATCACGTCATGCATAGACATGGGCATGAGCAGGCAAGATGCTGGGCTTGACCAATAATCCTTCTGGCAATTTTCCATCGCTGGCACATCCAACATCAGTATTTTGCTTTTGACATCTTTCCGGAGACGGACCTCCCTTGAATGGTACACTGGGTGTTAGGGGCCAGTACCATTGAATCAGGATCCTTCTTCCACATGATCCCCATCGGTTCATCCTAATCTACTTCCTTGGGTTTCTGTTGCAAATCATAGGCCCTCTTGATCAGAGCTGGAATTCTCAGGGCCTTTCCCAGTTCATCGCCTGTTTCTCATGACAGAGTTGCGCCCAGTCTCCCAAACATATGGGCGTTTGTCCAATTAACAGGGGACCCCATCCTACAGTCCAGTGGGGGAACACACACTAGGGCCAATGTCTCTACTCACTCCTCTACACCTGTTACAGTTGCAGGAAAACACAACCAGAGGTGGACATACCCTAGGTAGGGATAAGACTTGTCGCTCAGGCCCCACACATGTAGGCCTTCTAGGGATTGCAAAGGCACATCAGATAACTGTTTGTCATACCAGTCCTGGAATACAATGGTCACTTGCGACCCACTGTCAAGCACAGCCTGAGTATAAATACCATTCACAGTCACCGTAGTCTCCATTGAAGGGCCCACTATTTTGGACCAGTCTGAGAGGCAGTAGCAGAGGCCTGGACAGACAATTTAGCCACAAAGAAATTTGAGTTAGGGTTTCTTGAACCTTCACTGCCGTCATTTTGGGCACCCTTGGCCATTGATTTGCTTTTCGGCACTCCTTGGAGTCTGTTTACTACTCTGTCTAAGTCCTTCTGAGACTGGCATTCTCTTTCATATGGCCATCCTTTCCACAGTTGTGACAAATGATAGACTCCTGGGCCTTCCTGGGAGAGAACATCATATGAGGAACTGAAGCAGAAGTGAGAGATTGGGCCTAGTATCTGCTTGCAGAGTGGTGCAACGTGTCTTAACAGTTCCTTTAGAGTGGCAGTCAATCCGGTGATCTCAGCCTTGGAACCACCCTCGGTAGCAGATGCCTGAGGTGCACCCCACCCCCATGGCAGACACATCATGAAAGGGCCAGAATCTTGTTCCATGGGAAACCCTTTCAGAGACACCCATCTTCAACTCTCGGACTTCCTTTAGTAGCTCGTCTTTCCAGTGCTGGGTCCAGGGTTGAAGTCCTTTGCATTCTCAGAGTGCTTGTTAACTGCCGACTTTGCTCCTGAGCCTCACTTGGCTGATCACTCGGTCACTTCGCGCAGCAGCAGCAGACATGGGTGCAGTTTCCCCATGGGGTCACCTTTGCTCAACCCCTGAATTTCTTTCATTAGCTCATCATAGGAGGGAGCCGAGTCAGTCGGGTGGCAAGGCACAACTGAAGCAGTAACAATTCTGAAAATGGAGCAGACTTAAGGATCCAGTCCAGCCTAGTTCGATCTAGTTCATTTGACGGCAACTACCTCTTTCTGAGGCACTTTATAGCTGCTTTTCGCCGAGGTACATACACAGACAATGGCTCCACTGGGTACTGCAGCATTTTTACTCTTCACCACAGATCCACCTCCGAATCCAGGCTCCCAAACACATTTTCCAATGCAATCAAGATAGTCCTGTGCAGTTGCTTTGGGGTTATTGTCCCACTTGGCACAGATGGTAGCCAGGGCAGGACCTCAGAGGCCTCACTCAGCCTCTTTCATTTCTCTGCTTCTGAGCATTGCCATTCAAGTACTAGATGGGCAACATAGTCTATCCAGGTCTCCTAGTCATCCTCCCTCTGGGGTGGGGATGGTGCCCGAGAAGATTCTCAGCCTTTGGTAGGAGTCATGACTAATGGCAGGTACAGATATAGGGGCAAGCATTGGCATGGGCACAAAAGGCGAGGCAGTAACAGGTGCTGGAGTGGGAGGGGGTGTTGGGGAAGGAACGCCTCAGGTGGCAGGAATAGTTTCTAAAAGTCCTCTGTTTTCCTTCCTCCAGCAACAACTTAACAAATTTCTCCTCAAAAGTCTCAGATAATGATGGGAGCTCATCCTCCTGGTGTCTTTACTGTCTTTTGTTATCACCTCCAGGCAGCTGGAACTCCTTCTGGGCAATAGCCTGTGGCACTTTAGAGCTGTCCATGAGATCACTACGCCCTACCAAGGCTATGAAAGTTTGGGCATCTAATCAGCCCGTCGACCCACCACCACAGGGTTTTTTAAACATTCAACTTTGGAGAATGCTCCCTCTACAGTATCTTTACTGGTACCCAGGGGAATATCCAGTATAAGTAGAGAATTTTGGGGGTCGATCTCCTGCCCAGTACACCACCCCATCAACTGGTGTATAGCCATTTCTACTGGGGTAGCCATTAACCTTTAACAATAATTTGCAATTTTTCGCCACTAGAAGGCAAAAAATTCCAGTAGCGCCTCCAAAATGTAACCCCTAGGTGGCGCTATCCCAAGGGCTACTACCCCTGCCTGCTTGGCTAGTAGCAGGTTAAAGGGCCTGAGTTCTGAAACGAGTGCCTCCACCTGGAGATCAGGGTTGGTAGTGGTCAAGCTAACCTGGGCACAGCCCTCCAGGACACTGTAACCCCCCTCTTTCCTTACTAGTGGCTGGAACAATACACAATAATCACTTTCACAATACCCCTAATACACCACACAAGTGCCCACACTGTTTGCACTTACCACCAGGGCTTTCCTCTGGCCCAGCCGTGGGGACCCCCTGTAAAACAAAGTTATACACAGCAAATAACAGCAGTACAGTACTCTTGCACAAACTGGAACCACAGTCAGGGTAAATGCAAAAAAGAGATCTGATTTATTTAAGGGGCTTGAACAAGGGAAGGGCGTAATCAGGTTAATTTGCTTAAAGGCTCTATCAATCAAACAGTTATGCATGCACTTCAGAGTCCATAAACAGTCACACACACTCTGGGTACCCAGATGGAGAATGGTGGGCTAGCTAGAATGTTGCAGCTGGTTGGGGCCTTGTGATGGAAGAAAACAACATGCATAACACACACTATTTGTAATCAGTAGCCAGAGGGCTCAGTTCGTGAAAAGAAAACAACAAGAAAATCAGATGACACACTTTTAGATTAGGCTGTTGTTACAGGGAGCTACCATGATGATTACTCATGATACCTAAAACTGGACACAGGCTGGATGAAAATTGAGACAACAGGTGGTTAATCTGGAATGCCAGGAGAAGCAGGGCCCACATGATTCACCGAGGCATTGTTCCTGTTCAAGCGTGGAGCAGGGGGCTGATCCCCAGGCAGGTCTCTCATCAGTGGCTTTCTTTGGACTGTGGGGTAGTCTGGCAGGGCCAGCATGGCATGGCCCAGGCCGAATAGAGATGAACACAGATTCAGTCCGATTAGGTTGGATAAAGCTTCCAGCAAGCAGAACACAGTCCACAAAGTGGGGAACCAAATCACAACCCACTTTCAATACACAGCACATTTACATGTAAAGGATTCTACGGTACCAGCAAGCAGAACGCAGTTCACACAGTGGGGAACCAAATCACGACCCACTTTCAATACACAGCATATTTACATGTAAGGAAATTCTACTGTACCAGGCAAACCGCTTCTCAGTCATGATCACAAAGTCTCTGCACAAACTGGGGATTCAGAAGCAGCTGGAAATCCTGCAATGCTCGATCGTGATTCAGCAAATCTTCGGTCTTTTCTTCATGTTAAAGCCTGGTCACAGTCCAGTGGCTTAAATAGTACTCACAACTCAGATTCAGTCCAAATAAACTCCATTTTCCCTCTCAGGGACAGCAGGCAGACAGGCAGGCTAAAACACAGCCCTTTCACAGTTCTCCCATGCAAAACTACACAGAACTGCTGCTCAAAAATCACTTGAGCTGTTACTTCTTCCTTCTCAGCTCAAAACTGAATAGCTGCAGCAGCCTGGGAAATTCCCGAAGATACAAAAGGTTCGGTTGGCTGAGCCTCCTGTCAGTCAAAACAAAGGCTCCTTCAGGTGCAAAAAGGTGCAAAAGCCCAAAACTACAATTTCTACAGATTTTAACTCCAGACTGCTCCTGTAGTCCGGCTCCATTTTAGGTCCCACCAGTACTGATTGGTCCAATTCGGCAGTCCAGGACCAAGATAGTGGAGATAACAAAACAGTCCTTGCTGCAAAGAAAGCAGGTTAGACAGACTACATTATCATTATCACTCTAAATGATTTTCAGCAAATAGTTACATCTTTCAACAGCGTGCCTCTCTGATTACTTATGACTGCAATCCAGGCAGCTCTAAAGAGACAGTACACAGAGGCTATACAGGCACTCTCTGGCAATCACATTTAAACTGCTAAAATGCAGGACACCAGCCTGGCAGTGAGCATGTAGGCAAGCTCGAGGAAGACTTTTTGGGGACCCCCATTTGTGGGGGGGGGTCACCTGCACTGGGAGAGACAGATGCAGCAGTGATTGCCTACAATATAGTCATAACAGAGGCCTTTGACCTTTTAGTGCCAGCCTGTGGACACCCCTTAGTGTTGGGTGTTGGATCGCCATGGCTCGATGGTGAGTTGAGGGCGATGAAAAGCAGGAAGTTATGACTGGAGCATTGTTGGAGGATGTCCAGTACCCAGGAGGACAAACTGGTTCTGATATTTCACTACGATGAGAATCAGACAGCAATCACTTGAAAGAAGGTGGCCTTTCTGTCTAGGGCATTTGCTGCTGGGAGGAACCAACCAACTCAGCTCTTTCAGATGGTAGACAAGATTTTACATTTGGCCTGCTAGAGCCCCTGAGATTCTTTTTACTTGAAAAATGCAAAGAGTTTGCTCAGCTCTTCTCTGAGACGATATCTTCCACTAGGGCTGGGATCACCCCTGTGGGCCATCACAGCCCAGCACAGTGGAGCCTGGGATTCAGTGTCATGTTCAGTGGTCCTGGAGGGAGTTCTAACTGGTGATGGTAGATGAGGTGCTTGAGGTGATCTCTGAGTTGTGGCCAAATTTTGTAATGTGGATCCAGGTCCAACTTAACTTCTGTTGAGCTGTGTTGTGCCTCCTGGCCTAGTGTTCACTGAGATTTTCAGGTGCTCCTTTTGGAAGTTTTTTTCCAATGTTACAGAAAAGTGCTTTGGCTAAGCCTCTTCTAAAAAAGCCATCATTGGATCTGGACATCTTGGTGAATTACTGACCTGTCTCTAACCTTCCCTTTATGGGCAAGGTTATTGTGAAGGTGGTTGAGCTACAGCTCAAGGCACAGCTCACTGCCTTTAACATCTATAGGCCCCTTCAGTCTGGGTTTAGGTCAATGCATAGTACAGAGACTGCACTAGTTTGGCTGTATAATAACTGGCTCAGGCGAGAGATAGAGGAGAATCATGCTCTCATTCTCCTTGATCTCTCATCAGCGCTTGACACTGTAGACCAAGGGCTGCAGTTGGACCAGCTCGGAGTATGTCGGACTCACTGGCAAAGTCAGCAGTTGGTCTGTTTTATCACACAGACAGGATCTAGAGGGCAGTGTTGGGAGAATACTGCTGACCTATAAGGCCCTACATCACCATGGCTCTGTTGTGTGGGGTACCGCAGGGCTTGGTCTTGTTGCCCATGTTCTTTGCAGGACACTATGTGATAATGCAGTGCACCCCTTTTTTTGTTGACACCTCGACGGCGAAACAGGAAAAAAGACCATTAAGGTGACATTCGCGGTAATGGTCCTTTTTCCGTGTTTCGTCTTCCCCCAGTGTTCCGCCCCCTCCCCAGACCAACTCCGACCTGTAGCTGGAATCCTAAAGTCCGGTGGGTGTGGGGGGCAGAGCCCCCCACAGAAAACACCATTACAACAGTCAGCACAGTACCTGCGTTGGTATTGTGCAGTCGCTGTGGGGGAGGTCGGCATTGTCGCTGTCGACCAAACTTGGTGCTTCTGTGATAATGTTGCATGCAATAATACCACGGACAAAAATGTCAATGGAATTTCATCAAATACAAAAATACCCAGAGATATAATACTGCACTGCTAAATATGGAAACAGCAAGCTACCCCACGCTCTCCCCTGTCCTATATATAACAAACTCCAGTTTGCTCAACAGTGGAGAAAAAAGAACATTGCATGTCACATGGGGTTAATATTGCCTATGGGACATTTTTGTATGCAATATTTTGACTTCGACATTTTTGCCTGAGGGATTTTGCATTCAACATATTGACCGGCTACCAGTTCACAGTGTACATGCTGCCCCTGTGCTAGATCATTAGGTGGTATGGACTTGGGTTTCATTGCCCTTTACACCCAAGACATTTGGTGCAGCCAATGTGCAAATGAGTGCTTTTCCGAGATTTAGACTTGGTTATCATTGAGCTGGTTAAGACTGAACCCAGAGAAAAATGAAGTGCTAGTGGATGAGCCAGGTCAAAGGGTCGGGAGTGAAGACCACCTGAGGAGACTGGGCTTTGGCTCAGCCCTCTAAGTTACTGGCTTCCATCAAGATGAATATTCTGGGACTTAATCTGATGACAAGCTGACACAGGAGGCCTCAGGTGTCAGCAGTGGTAGGCAGTGGCTTTTACCATCTACAGAATATCAGGCAGATTAAACTTTATCCCACCTGATGACCAGGCCACACTGGTAAATACATTTGTGACTTTGAAGCTCAGCTTCTGCAATGCTGTATACCTTGGGGTCAGTGGAGGTACATTACAACACCTGCAGCTGCTGCTGAATGCTGCTGTCCAACTACTGACAGGCCTTACTATGTCCCATCATGTGTGCCTAGTGCTACACAATCTGCTTTTGCTGTCGGTGAAGAGGCACATCTCCTTTAAAGTTAGTCTGTTGGCCTATAAGGCCCTACATCAGCTGGGCCCAGGCTAACTTTTAGAGCTCCTGCATCATTACATACTCAGCATCCTCTCAGCTCTGCTGAAGAAGGCCTCCTGGTAGTCTGTAGGGTGAGATTAAAATGCCCCGGGACTGGGCAATTGAAGTAGCAGCCCGGGTTTTTGGGAATTCCATGCCCAGGGCTTTTAGGGAGGCCTCCTCAGTGGAGGTGTTTAAATGGAGTCTGAAAACGTTTCTATTCTTGCAGGCATTTGGTGTCTCATTGGTCTACACCATCTGTATATATGCACACCGTTACTGTTTTACTTTTGTCCAGTTTTAGTTGGTATTTTTGAATGTATTTATACATTTTAATGTTTTTGTATTTCACTTTTTGTAATAGTGCCCTGGGCCTTCTGGGAAGGGTGCCGCAAACAAATAAAGACTAGTACTACTACTACCACCACTAGGGCATCATTCCTTCCTGGGACCTACATTTTGTTTTAGCCATATTAATATGAGTTCCCCATTTTGGACCATTGGGCTTTTGTGCTTTCAAGTTTTTAAATGGAAAACAGCTTCTGAAAGTTATTACTTCAGCCAGGAGATGAACTGAGCTGCAGGTTCTTTGCATCGATGCTGACTATTTGATTTTTTCACCAGAGCAAAGTTATCCTTAGAACTTTCCTGAGGTGTCGCTTGAGGTTGTCTCAGAGTCTGATATCAGTATGTTTCTCAGTTTCTCCCTGTGTTTCCCCTGGATCTCTTGCCGACAAAGGAGAATCTGCCCCCCATCATTTAGATCAAGTGGGCCTTAAGTTTTTAACTTAACAGAACAGAGCATGTCAAGGGTTCAATTAAAAGTTGTTTCTCAACGTGGCTAGGAAAAATATGTTCTGCTGGATAGTGTTCTATATCAACCATTGCTACATTTCTGGTTGCCCCGGAGGGACTTTGCACCAATTTTACCAAAGTTGTACCCACATTTGTCCAGCATGTAAGTCTTTCCCCTTTGTGGAAATCTGCAAAGCAGCTACATGGGCATCTACCCACACTTTCTCTGCTCTTTATAGTGTGGACATACAGTCATCCCTGTAAGGATACTACAGACTTTGACTCTACGGTACTGAAAAGCTTGTTTCCCAAATAGCTCAGATGCATCTCTACCTCCCACTGTGCACTGCTAGTCAATGCTATGAGTGTTGGTATATAGAGAATAGTGTATATGTAGGTAGGTGATATGCAGTTTTTACAACCTGGCAGGTGATAACATATAAACCTGAGAGTGAAACCCGAGAGGTTTATATATTGTCACACCGAGGGTGTGTAAAAAACTGCAGATCGCACACCTTCATATGTGTTATTTTTTATAATAACGTGCTGGTGAGTGTTTTCATAGGCTAGCGTGGTACACACAACCCGGTGCAAGACAGTAAAAGCCACATCCATTCATGGGTTGATACAACTTTGCCGTATCACCTCCTGGATTGATATGACTTTTTACAAGTCTCAAAAACAGGCTGATATCGGGGGTCACCAGTTATTATAAATAAATAATTGTAGTTAGAAGAATTAGACACTCATGTGTAACTATATTTCTTCTAGAGTTATTCATGTATGGCCACACATCCCATTGATCCTAACATGTCTGGTCTAATTGGGTTAGCTGGTACCTGTTTTATTATGGTTAAACTACTTGAAAGTGCCTCTCCCTTCAATGGAAAAGATCTGACAGTTAAAAGGGAAATGCACATGAAAGATGGAGGAGTACACGCAATTGTGGTTTGATTTCAATTGTACAGTTGTAGGTGCTGTGTTCTCAAACTGGGATGATGCCTTGTGTGTGGCTACAGTTCAATTGCTCTCAAAGAAACACACTTACAAGTAAGTAACTAATACACATCACCCATGTTCTACCTTGGATATGACACTCCATGTATAATTTATCTCGCTACTGTGCTGCATCTAGCAAAGTACACATTATATAACCATATTGACACATACGAACATACGAAGAAGCCAGCAGAAGAAGGCCATTTGGTCTATCAAGTCTGCTCATATTGCAGGGTCCACAGCTTGAGCTAATGTGCCTGCCCTCCCTCCCCACTCCTCCCATCCTCCCTACCCATGATCCTTACTTTGTCCCTATGAGTATCCCGGCCTCCCTTAAAGCACCCACTGTCTTCAAAGAGATGACCTCTTCTGGCAGTACATTCCAAGTGTCCGCCACCCTTTCTGTGAAGAAGTGCTTCCTGACATCCCTCCTAAACCTCCCACCCTCCAACTTAAGACTGTGCCCCCTCGTGTTATAGTTGCCACTCAGCTTAAAGAGACTCTCTTATCAACCTTATTTATCCCTTTCAAGCACTTGAAGGTCCCACTCATGTCTCTCTCTCTCTCTCTCTCTCTCTCCTGTCTTCCAGGGAGCACATGTTCAGTGCCCTCAACCTCTCTTCATATGCCTTACCCTGCTGACCAGCTATCATCTTTGTAGACCTCATCTGGACCTTCTCCAGCAGGTTAATGTCCTTTTTGAGGTGTGGGCACCAGTTCTGAACTCCATACTCTAGATGCGGCCTTACCAGTGACCTGTACAAGGGCAGTATAACCTCCCCTGTCCTACTACTGATCCCCCTAGATATGCATCCCAGCATCTTGTTTGCCTTTGCTGCTGCTTTCTTGCACTGCGTGGAGTGCTTCATGTCACTAGTGATCATCACTCCCAGGTAGTTCTCCTCCTCTGATGCAGATACTCAGACTCCAGCAAGGTAATACTCTGTCCCGGGATTCTTGACTCCAATATGCATAACTTTGCATTTTGTGGCATTGAAGCCAAGCTGCCAGATCCTGGACCACCTCCCCAGCTTTTCCAGATCTTCCGGTAGGTCCTGTATCCCTTCAGCTATGTCCACTCTCCTGCAGATCTTGGTGTCATCCTTGAATAAGCACATTTTGCTCTTAATGCCATCCCCAATGTCATTGATGAAGACATTAAACAACACTGGCCCCAGTACAGAGCCCTGTGGCACCCCACTGGTTACCTCTCTGGTACCAGATAACTCTCCCCAAAACCACCTCTGGGTTCTGTCCTCAGCCAGTTTTCCACCCATTTGGCCATATTTTACCCAACCCCAGGATCCACCAACTTCCTGGTCAACCTTTGTGGGTACAGAATCAAAGGCCTTGCTGAAATCAAGATAGAAGATGTCTACCACTTGGCCCTGTCTACTGTCTTAGTGACAGTCAAAGAAGTCAATCAGATTTGTTTGACATGATCTCCCCCACCATGAACCCATGCTGCATTGCATCCTGAAGACCATTCTCCTCTAGATATTCCACCAACCTTTCCTTTAGTATAGTCACCATAATCTTGCCCACAATGGCGGTCAGACTGACTGGGCTGTAATTCTCTGGAACATCCTAGGACCTCTTTGTGGAGGGAACTATATATGTGATGTTCTCCAGTCCTGCGTGTACCATACCTGATTCCAGTGAACTATTAAACAGGTCTGCCAGTGGCCTTGCCGGCTGTTCAGCCAGTTCCTTTAGTACCCTTGGATGTACTCTGTCTGCCTGGTGATTTGTCCACCTTAATGCCAGCAGACCTCCCTCACTCTAGCCTCCTCTATCACTGCATCTGTGTTCCCCTCCTTCCCTGCTCCTCTTCTCCCTCCTGAAGGCACTGGTCTGTCCTTCTTCCTGTGAAGACGGAACAGAAGTATTCATTCAGTATCTCAGCTTTTCCCTCACTATCCTCCACCCACTCCACCTCTTTCCTAAGCCTAACAGTCCCTTCATTCTTGTCTGTTTTCTCACTTATATAGTGAAAGAAAGCCTTCTCCCCTTCTTAATTCCTTCAGCTATCTGCAGCTCCTTCTGTGCCTTTGCTCACTGGACTTCCTTATGTAACTCCCCTACAAATGGGGGTTCCCAAAAGTCTTCCTGGCTTGCCTAAATGCCCACTGCCAGGCTGGTGTTCTGTGTCCTAGCCATTTAAAAGAGTTTGCATGTGAGTGCCGTTAGCCTCCATGCCTGTCTCTTAAGAGCTGCATATTTTGTGGTGTATAATTAATCTGGATAGGGGCCGAGTTTTCAGGCTCAAGTCCCACCCGACTGCAGTGTTATCACCTCCATTCTGCCATCGCTCGGTACACGTGGGAAGGGTGGGGCAGGTGTTAGCACTGGGCGCAAGTCTCTGAGGGGTGCAGTTTCATCTCTGAAGCTTTTTTTTTTTTTAATTTACTTTGCGCAGCACTGCCGCTTAAATTTTTTTTTTCTTTTTGTTTTTTTTCTTTTGGTTCTGAGTTGACTTGACTGTGTGATTATAACTACCTGTTAGCAGGGGCGCACACGCTGAAGACCAGCAAGGGGGGGTCACATGAGATGTGCTGCTGCTAACATTCCAGAAAATTCAACAATCGGAGTAGAAAGGTCTTGTGGGGAGTTGGAGCCCTGTGGCGGCACCAGACATAAGCAATGTACCAGCGGCGTTCAAAAGTAAGGGTCCTAGCGTGTGCTTTTCAAAGAGATGGCAGGCACCACTCGGAGCCCTCTGCTTTCTTGGGGAGACCAAGGATTCCAGGCAAGGATTATTAGTTTAGAGTGGCAGTGCCACCTCTGACCCACAGTGTTCTTCCAGCGGAGATCAAACTCTGCAACAACGTTGTCTTTCCAGTGCTCCATGGAGATTAAGCAGACCCTTGTCCTTCTCTGTTTGCTGCCTGGAGGTCCACCAGAGAAGATTGAAGTGCTTTAAACTCTTGTGTAAGTTCCTTCATTTTGATTTCATTCTTGAAGGGAAGAACTCAGCCAGAAAATCGCCACTCAGTAAGGGGCAGCCTGGTCTGAAGTAGAAGTTTTCCAGTTTCGAATTCCCGGAACTGGTGGCCTGGTGCTTTGGCCTTTAGTACTTTTCTCCAGTGTTGAAGGTGGGGTGTGACGTTGGGGGGGCAGGGGGGCTTCAGTGTTCTTCATCACTGCCTCCTTTGTAGAACTCCGTTTCAACACTGCACCACCAGTGAACAAGATGAACGGTACGGCTACGTAAAGAAAGAAACGATCTAAAGAGAGAATTTTATGTAGTTTTACAGGGCTACAGCATGCCGTGCTGTAGCCTGAAACCTGCATAAAATTCTCTTTAGATCATTTCTTTCTTTACGGTGCCTGGAGTACCTGTTCATATTGTTGGATGTTGAAATGGAGTTCTGCAAAAGAGGACCACAGGAGCAGGAGCAGGGCTTAAGCAGAGGGAGGTAACATGTCTCTGTGTTTCACCCTGCTACCATGAATACCCCCACCCATCCTACCAGGTGCTGATGCCCACCCTGTCCCAACATGAGTCCACTAAGCCCTCCTCACATCTACTGATTCCCATCTTGTCCTAATACAAATATCCCTACCCCTGCCATCTGCTGATACCCACCCTGTCCCAATACAGATACCCTACCCCATTTTCCATCTGCTGATACCTGCCTTGTCCCACTACAAATACCCTATCCCTCCTCTCATCAGTTGATACTTATTACCCAGCCTGTCACTGAATGAATAACCCTACTCTACTCTATCCCAAATGAATAACCCACTACCTCTGCTGCTATACTCCTACTGTTGGCTCCAAATATGACTGATATGTTTCTATTTAATATTTTATTTCCATTATGTTTTATGTCATTATACACAAGTTGCTGACCAGAGTGGAGCTGAGAACAGGGCTGTTACTGAAAAGAAAGGCATATCTGGCAGCTCCCATTGTTGCTTCCTTTCATTGCACTGTTCACTCTCAGCCCTTCCCTCTCCAGTTGGCCACTCTGACAGCTGATGTTTGTGGTTCTGAGGGAATGGTCATCAAGGAGCTTACCAAGTGGGACATTCAAAAGGGCTACAGGTAATCTATCTTCAAACAACAACCTGAAGTCTGCTAATTTATGACTGGCACCTGCCCTGTTAATTTTCTGGGTGCGGTCAGACCTCACAGTATGCAGAAACAGAAAGTTGCAAGGAAGACAAAGGGCAGGAGAGAGATGAAATTGCTCTTTCTCATTCTAGCCTGAAGTGACTTCTAATTTTTTGTCTGACCGCAGGTGGGGAAGAGTGCCACCACAGGCAGCCAATTAAGGCCCCTCATGGCAGGGAAGATTGCCAGCCACTGTGTGCAGGCAATTAAGGAGCATGGGAAGAGTGCTGTCACAGTCAGCCAATCAAGGAGTCTACTCAGTGAGGGTGACTGACACATTTCGAGCCTTCCAGGGACCACAACCCAGACCTCAAAATATAGCTGCTGCTGCTGCTGCTGCAATACCATGCCCCTCCAGTACCCTAAAAAATGGTGCCTGTCTGAATGTGCTACCTGAGTGTAATGAAAAGAAGCTGAGGCAGTCTGGACCTAGTCAGTTCAGTTGTGGTCTCTAAGGGGCAGGGATTTCTTGCTGTGGTGATGTTGCAAGCCTGGACCTCGTCTCCTACTACCAGTACTTGGTACCAGACCACTCACAACTACTTAATAAAGAGTCAGCTGCAGCACTCAGGCAGCCAAGCACTGGGAACAGCAGCACTGGCACTGCAGTGTCAATTGGTTGTGTTTAGTTTATAAAGATAAATATATATATATATATATATATATGTGTGTGTGTGTATTACAATAGTGAATATATATATATATATATATATATATACATATCTCTCAATGCCCAATACATACACAGATACAATATAATTAAAGAGCTGTGACACCTCAAAGAAAACTTAGAAAAACAATATTTAGGTACAGTTTGGCTAGCATTCTATTTAATAGACTTCTCTTCCCATTACTTATTACATGAAATTTGCATGAAAACATGCTCTATATCCCTTAGAGTTCATCTGCCTCTTCAACTTACTCCCTACTTCATGTCATAGTCCTCTGTTGTGACATCACAGCCTGTTGCCATGGAGTAATTGGGATGTCACAAGCAGTGCATTATGACATCAGGTAGGGAGAAAGCAACAGGAATGGATGAACTCGTCAGAAAGCAAAGATCCTATCTTATGCAAATGACCTCAGTAATAAATAATGGGTAGGAGAAATATAGAACTCTTATGAAATACAAGCTGAGCTGTGTCTAAATATTATGTTTTGTTTAAAGTTGTCCTAATGGTGTAAGCTGCGCTTTAAAAGAGCAGGTGAGCACTGTAATGTTTCCAGCCCTCACAAACAGACATGGTAGCTGATCTGCTCCAGTGTTGAGGGTATTAAAAAACCAATGCACTTCAGATCAGTAAAACAGTTACAAGACCCCTAATGTGTACCCCAGAAAATGAGCCGCTTCCTGAACCTGCTAAGGCACCCACAGCCCCTTTGTGTGTTCCAGTGACTGCCTTGGGGCATGTTAGCAGGTTCAGGAAGCAGCTCTGTTTTTCCTGGGCACACATTAGGGTTCTGTAATTTTACTGACTGAAGCTCATGGTATTTTTAATACCCTCAACCCTGAAGCAGGTCAGCTACTGTATATGTTTGTAAGGGGCTGGGAACTTTACAGTGAACACCTGCTCTTTTAATCAAGATATTTTTTTCCCCTCGCTCAATTATCCTCCCTCTGTCTACACTTCCTCTTGCCACATTGCCAGCTAAGATGGCAGAAGCCCTCTGCCATCTTAGCTGGCAATGTGGCATCAGGAAAGATAATGGATGTAGACTAGTAGTAAATGTTATTTGACCTTGCCACACTGGGTATGAGGGAGAGCCACTGCCACTGGCTTCCTTCCAGAGGGGACCCTGCCACCATCCCCATAGCCCTGGCAGCCCAGGAATCACACTATAGAAAGGGTCTCTAAGGGCTCTTAAACCATTCCTGGCCCTCCCATGGCCACCTACTTTCCCTGCCCCCAGCGATGAAGGACCTGGCTAACATACTTCCTCCCACAGAGCTTCATTCCCCTAGCTCCTCAATTACCATGATGCCAAGAAGGCCATCCTGTCTCCACTTTGGGGTGGTCCTCCACTGGCCCTCCCGGACCACTGAGCTCCCTCACTTGCACGCCTAATCCTGCTCCTCCAGCCAACCCTCTCTAGCCCCGGCCTAAAGCTTGGGCTGGAAAAGCCCCAATACTGTCAGTCTGCTCACTTTTATACTCCCAAATCCTACTCTCTGCTGCCACCTTGAGGTGCCCAACAGCCAAAATCCCCCAGAGCATAAACACATTCCTCTGGGGGGGTAGAGGGGGAAAAGGATGTCTAGCTGGGCGCATAAGCCCCTCTTTTGAGGGGGGCTTACATGTCTAATAAAATTTACTTATGAAATGTGACTAATATGTGTGTTCATGATAATATGGAGTGCGGTCAGGGAGGTATCAGAGGGAGGGCATGGGACCGAGGAGTAGATGCTTGTGGTGCTTAACTTTATTTTACTTCAAGAAAGCCTTTTTTCAACTTGCTTTCTGTATTTTTTTTTTGTTTGTTTATTTCATTTAACAAATCGGAAAGACCTTTGAGTCAAGGGCTCTTTTACAGAAGTTCCATGTCAAGTCACAAGAATAGCAAATTACAATGGTTTCAGTAAGTAGTACAACATGAGGAAAGTAATTACATAAACAAAAGAACAATATAGCAAGATAAATATTGTGTCAAGTGCAGCCAGTGGCCTGGTCTGAAAGAGGGTGAAAGGGATTACAAGGAGAGCAGTACAGAGGTGAATTGGGGGTGGAAGGAGCAAAATAAGAGCAGGAGGGAGATTCCAAAATGAAGCTTAAGCAGGAGAGACCCACAGAGGGGAAGGGTAGAGGAGAGAACAAGGTGAGGAAACAGAGGAGATGGGGGAGTGGAGTGGAGGGTAAAGGAAGGGGGATGAGGTAGGATGAAAAGAAGGCAGGAATGGGAAAAGGATAAGGGAGGAAGTGCTGTGCGTGGAATAGCGCAGCAACAGGATAGGGCTATACAGGGTCAAATGGTAAAAGAGGGATGTCCCAGTGCATTTAACTGTCAGCAGAGATTAGGTATAGCAGTCACAAGATGCTCTGAAACTAGGAATTGATGCAGCTTCCACTTAAATTGTCCCAAGGTTGAAGTCATCGTAATCTCAGGAAGAAGGGAATTAAATAAATTAGCAGCTCTAACTGCAGTGGATCCCTATCAGAGTGAGGTTCGACAGCAAGGGACAGTAAATGTTTGTCTCACAGAACTTCGTGTGCTATGAGTGCCCCGGAAGGGACTGAAAAGCTGAAGGGAACCTGGTGGAGGAAGACCAAGATCTGCCTTCCAAGCCAGAAGGCAGGCTTAATATTCAATGCAAGCCTGGAGTTGAATTCAGTTTACTTGTTTGTAAATGTCACAAGTGGTAGTACGATAGGCTGCACCGGTTAGTAGATGGCATGCCTTATTCAGAGCTGTGGTGAGTCGATGTAGGGTTGTGTCTGTGGCGGAACCGTAAATGACTGAACCATAGTCAATAATAGACACAATTGAATTTTGGATAGTCAATCTGAGGGCTTCGGTAGTAAGGCAGTATTTATGCCTGTGTAGAAGGCCTAGGCGAATGTTAACTGCCTTGGCAACATTCTCAACATGGTTGGAGTAGGACAGCGTACTATCCAGAGTAACTTCTAGGTATTTAAAAGATTGAGTCTGATCAAGGACAGCAACTGCACTGTTTTTAATCACCAGTTGTTTGGCTTTGTGCTTGCTGTGGGTACCATGGAAGAGCATGACCTTAGTTTTTGCAGTTAGGCACCAACTTATGAGAGATGAACCAGGACTCAGCTTCAGTAAAACTTTTCTGAAGTTGGGTCTGAAGGAGGTAGGATCAGCAGTCTTTGAAAATGACTGCATCATCTGTAGATGAGTACTGGTTGGAACAGGATGCTGGAAGATTATTGAGGAAGGTGTTAAATAGAAGGGTTCCCAGTATCGATCCTTGAGGTACCCCAGAGAGGACAGGCAGTTAAGCAGAAAGGGCAGGCCCTATTCTCACCTGTTGTGTTCGATTTGTTAGACAGCTGGTGAACCACTTTAGGGCTTCTGAAGATATTCCAAGCCCAGCAAGTTGATGTGTCAGCAAATGGTGACTGACCATGTCAAATGCTTTAGACAGGTCAATAAAGGTTGCACCAACAAGTTGACCCTGATCAAGAGTATGGTGATGTGCTGTGCCCTTTCTGAAAACCATGTTGTTGGACACATTGTAGGCTGTATTTTCCAGGTACTCCACAAACTAGTCAGCAACAATCTTTTCAAGTGCTTTGGACAATGGGGGAAGAATAGATATTGGCCTATAATTCCCAGGTAGTAATCTGTCCCCACTCTTAAAAACTGGTGTAACCAGAGCTGATTTCCAGATCTGGGGGAATTGTGAAAGTATGAGGGAGCGATTGATAAACTTAGTGAGGGGGGATAGGACTTCATCTAGAGTTAGGGTAAGAAGTTTTAGGTTGAGGGAATCACTGCTTGTCCTAGTTCCTCCTAGAACTTTATGTAGGTATGTCTTGGTCTCACTTTCCGAGATAGCTTTGAAGTAGAAACATGAGTGGGTAAAGGCCTCTTCTGATTTGGTGGACGTAGAAGCTGCACTGGGCAGTTCAAATAAATTTGGGAACAGAGTTTTGCTAAGGTCTGTGAAGGATGACTTAAATGTGTTGGCAATTAACATGGGGTCATGGGTGATAGACTCACCAACATTTAACATAGCAGGTGCCTGCTTGGATGCTTTCCCAGTGATTTCCTAGAGGTTTTCCCAAATTGTTTCCCATCCGCCCCAGGTCTTGTGAGGATGTCCTTATAATGTCTTGGCTTTGTGCTCACGGATAGCTATTAGTACATGTTCTGGCCATCTTATAGGCTTGTATGTTAGGTTGACTGCCAGAGGTCCTGGCTCTATGCCAGAAGTGGTCACAATCTTTCATTTGAGCCAGAAAAGCGGTTTTCTTTCTTTTGTTGTTTCTTTGGGCCTTCTGACCTCATAAGTTTACTTCAGGTGTCCCTTTACCCACCATTCCCCAATGACCCCCAACTTCTTCTCCTTCAAAAGCGTTAAGAAGATCTTCAAAATGCTTTCTCTCTTGTTTTGGCCTTTTAAAAACTTTTCTTTCTTTTATTTCCGTGGGCCACCTGATCCTTCAGACTTTCTTATCTTCTTTCTTCATCACCACCACCTATCCCTCAGTGATCCCCCAGCCTTTATCTCCTCTTTAAATTAAGCCTTTTAAAAGTTTTCTTTTAAAGTGTTTCTTTATTTTGTTTCCTTGAACTCTCAGACCGGCCTCGCTTCAGGTGTTGCTGCAGCAGTAAGTGCACACCACTAGCCTTTCTCTACGATCTACTCTCTGACTCCCTCCCTGAGCATTATTCTGTTTTGCTTTTTTTATCTTTCTTCCTTTTTGTCTTTTGAAAATGGCAATGTTGTTGTTCCCTTGTTCTGGGCCATCTGACTCAGAAGCTGTAGTTTGGGACTGTGGACAGGCTCACTGCAAGTGCACACACCAGCCCTGCCTTTCCCTAAGATCTCCTCTCAATCTCCACCTTCTTATTCTTTTTGCTTTTTTTTTTTTTTTTATCTTTCACTTCCTTTTGTTTTCTTTTCAAAAAAGGCAATGTAAATGCTGTTGTTCCCTTGTCTTGTTCTGTGCCACCTGACCTGACCCAGCAGCTGTAGTCAGGGACAGGCAGGCTCACACCAGCCCTTCCTTACCCCACAATCTCCTCTCATTCAATCTCCCTCCCCTGAAGCAGGTAAAGAAGACAAGTAAGACAAACAGGTCGATAAATGAATTTGTTCTGTCAGACATTGGACTCAGAACTAAAGCCTGTGCAGCTTAGTAGTAAGCCATGCCATCCTGGACTGGTAATGGCACTGATGCGCCTTTGCTTCTTCTCAAAGCACCGCTCTCACTGTGACATGTCCCGATCATCCTCTGATCCACCTCCCACACTCATTGCCATGGCGTGGCCATTGGTCAGGACAGATAGTCAAGTAGCCTCCTATTCTCTGCCTCACCTGTCAGTCCTGACTAGTCTGGTCACAGGATGGGAATAGAACACCCACAGCACGCATCAGAAATGATCAGCGGATCGCAGCAGTGGCTCCTCTTCAGCTTGGTTTGGCTCTTAAGTCCACACCTGGTCCACTCACCCATGTGGCGTGTTTTAGTCCTGTCATGTAGTGGTGTCACTTAGAGAGTCATGATGGGTGGCACACGGCATGGGTGCACCTCAGTTAGTGCTCAGTCAGCCAGATGGACTCACCTCAGGGGTTGGGTATCACGCCTCCTGCCTGGTGCTCCTGCAGTCAGTGACAGCCACTGCATGATTGGTGATCATGCAGATCACGCCTGGGCCCCTCCAGTTGGTGGGTCCCAGAGCAGTTGCACCAGCTGCACATTCTTTAGCTATGCCACTGTTTCGGTGATGCAGGGAAGTGGGGACTGGAAGATGGTGTAGGAGGATAGTGAGGGACAGATTGAGGGCTGATGGGGAGGTTCTTATCAGAACTGTAAAGGGCCAGGAGACACCTTGGGATGAGAAGGGGACCAGAGAGAGGCCAGATGTGTATAGTCTCTTTTCCCACTTTTCCCACGGATCCCACCAGACTGAGTGGGCAGGCAGCTGAAAAGCAAGCTTTCTCCTTTTCTCCACTTTACATGGTGTTGTGCAATGCCAGGTCAATGAAAAATAAGTGTACTCTCATGATGGATCTTGTTTCCTCAGTTGACCTGACTTGCATCACTGAGACCTTGCTGGAAGATAATGCTGGTCCAGTACTAGAATAGTCGGTCCCAGCAGGGTTCTCGGTAGTGCACCTGGCAGGGGATAACTCATCGTTTGAATGCATAGCTATGCATGGGGGTTCAGATGCAGGCTTGAGGGACTTTCTGCAGGACATAACAGCTTTCATCCCCATTGAGGTGTTGGAGTCACTGAGATGGCTTATTCTGGTGACTTTAATGCCTGGGTCAATAACAAAAGTTTGCATTTTGGTTAGGATTTCCTCCAGAGTATGGAATATCTGGACTTTGCACAAGTGATTACTTCTGTGATATACCAACACAGCCACCTTGGGCCTCATATTCTTGTTGGGGCTCAAGATTGATAATTGAGACTGATCTGGTTGATCCAGTCACTTGGTTGGATTACTGCACTTTCAGTTTCAGGTCCCTCCACCTTCTAGTCCATCCATTGTGGCGGTTGTCCAGTTCCTCCCTTTGGAAGGGCTTCATGAAGGACTTTCAGCAGTGCTGGATACCATGGAAGTGTTGAAGGCATGTGTAACCCCTGGGTGGCGCTATCCCAAGGGTTACTACCCCTGCCTGCTTGGCTAGTAGCAGGTTAAGGGGCCTGAGTTCTGAAACGGGTGCCTTCACCCGGAGATCAGGGTTGGTAGTGGTCAAGCTAACCTGGGCACAGCCCTCTGGAACACTGTAACCCCCCTCTTTCCTTACTAGTGGATGGAACAATACACAATAATCACTTTCACCATACCCGTGATACACCACACAAGTACCCACAATGTTTGAACTTACCACCAGGGCTTTCCTCTGGCCCGGCCCTGGGGACCCCTGTAAAACAAGGTTCACAGCAAATAACAGCAGTACAGTACTCTTGTACAAACTGGAACCACAGTCAGGGTAAATGCAAAAAAGAGTTAGATCTGATTTATTTAAGGGGCTTGAACAAGGGAGGGGCATAATCAGGTTAATTTGCTTAAAGGCTCTATCAATCAAACAGTTATGCATGCACTTCAGGGTCCATAAACAGTCACACACACTCTGGGTACCCAGATGGAGAATGGTGGGCTAGCCAGGAATGTTGCAGCTGGTTGGGGCCCTGTGATGGAGGAAAACAACATGCACAACACACACTATTTGTAATCCGGAGCCGGAGGGCTCAGTTCATGAAAAGAAAACAAGACAATCAGATGACACACTTTTAGATTAGGCTGTTGTTACAGGGATCTACCCTGATGATTACTCATGATACCCAAGACTGGACACAGGCTGGATGAAAATCGAGACAGCAGGTGGTTAATCTGGAGTGCCAGGAGAAGCAGGGCCCACATGATTCACCGAGGCATCGTTCCTGTTCAAGCGTGGAGCAGGGGGCTGATCCCCAGGCAGGTCTCTCATCGGTGGCTTTCTCTGTGCAGTGGGGTAGTCTGGCGGGGCCAGCATGGCATGGCCCAGGCCGAATGGAGATGAACACAGATTCAGTCCGATTAGGCTGGATAAAGCTTCCAGCAAGCAGAACACAGTTCATACAGTGGGGAACCAAATCACAACCCACTTTCAATACACAGCACATTTACATGTAAGGAAATTCTACTGTACCAGGCAAACCACTCTCCGGTCCACGATCGCAATGTCTTTGCACAAACCGGGATTCAAAGCAGCTGGAAATCCTGACAGGCTGATCACATTTAGCAAATCTTCAGTCTTCTTCAACTTAATGCCTGGTCATAGTCCAGTGGCTTAAATAGTACCCACAACTCGGATTCAGACCGAATAAACTCTATTTTCCCTCTCAGGGACAGCAGACAGACAGGCAGGCCAAAACGCAGCCCTTTCACAGTTCTCCCATGCAAAACTGCATAGAACTGCTGCTCAAAAATTACTTGAGCTGTTACTTCTTCACTTCTCAGCTCAAAACTGAAAATAGCTGCAGCAGCCTGGGAAATTCCCGAAGATACAAAAGGTTCAGTTGGCTGAGCCTCCTGTCAGTTACAACAAAGGCTGCCCCTTCAGGTGCAAAAAGGTGCAAAAAGCCCAGAATTACAATTCCTACAGATTTTGACTCCAGACAGCTCCTGTAGTCCGCTCCATTTTAGGTCCCACCAGTACTGATTGGTCCAATTGCAGTCCAGGACCAAGATAGTGGAGATACCAAAACAGTCCTTGCTGCAAAAGGCAGGTTAGACAAACTACATTATCATTATCACTCTAAATGATTTTCAGCAAATAGTTATATCTTTCAACAGAGCTCCTTCTCAGATTACTTATGACTGCAATCAAGCAGCTCTTAAAGAGACAGTACACAGAGGCTATACAGGCACTCTCTGGCAATCACATTTAAACTGCTAAAATGCAGGACACCAGCCTGGCAGTGAACATTTAACAAGCTGAGGAAGACTTTGGGAACCCCCATTTGTAGGGGTTTACCTTTCCTGCCTGGAGAAAACTTGGTGTCAGCGTCATGTCTGTACCATCATGCATCAGTTAACATAAACTTATTACTTTACTGTACATATTCACTACACTTCATGATACTATATCCATTCTGACAACACATTGTATACTTCACACAGGTAAATTGAACATTACTATACTGAATCAGGTAATAACTTCTTGTACAGTAAACAATGCAAGAGGGCCCTTCCTATCAGCTAACTTGGGGCTAGAGGGACAGGGCACCATGGTGAGAGGAAAGACAGGTAACCTGGAATTGGCTGTCAAGCTCAATTTGGGCAGTGAGCTTAGTGAGCCATAAACACCTTTGTGCACCACATTGAGAGGCAAATCCACTGGCCCCCCGGAAGAATCATAACTGAGGTGTACTACTGGCTTGACAGCTCCGCCAGTCTTTCTGAGGGGGACAACTACAGTCTCTGTACTCTCAGCACTGGTCTGGGGACTCTCATCACTTGCGAGGGGTGCCTCTGCCTGAGTGGGAACGTCCAAACTTGGGGCACTGTTGGCTCCTTGCTCTGCAGGCTCTGTTTCTACAACACTTGACTCATTTTGTGAAGGCTCCGGCACAATCAAGCTTTGAGGCACTGAAGGGGGGTGGTCAGCACTCTTGTAGTGTTCTTCAAGTTCTGGTATGTCACGAGAAAGACTCAAACCCTCAGCCCCTTCTTCAGGAAAATCATACAGTTCCACAATACACAGTCACGATACTTTGCACTTCACTTTCTGGGAGCATTGGCTCCAAGGATGAAGCTGGGAGTAAGGCGGTCCAGAAGGCCCAGCTTCATCCCCACAATTTATCAGGGGGTTACATCAAAACAGCTGACTCAGTTCATAAGAGGGGTAATAGGCATGATCGTATTCACTTGCGTCAGAAGTGGACTGCCTGTCATTATCATTCTGGACCTGCTGCAGAGAAACTTTAAATCTGTGACCACTGGGGCAGGTTGACTCTCTTTCTTGCAGCAGCATGAGTCGCCAGCAGGGCTCAATTCTTGGGGTTCAGCCTCGATCATGACTTGGCCAATGGGTAGCAAGTGATTACGGTACATGGTCTTGACAGCTTTGGAGTTGTTCTCTGGGCACACATTCTACACAGGTAAGTCATGCAACTTTCCAACTACTACATGGGAAGACGGTGCCACCAATCAGCATTTGTGTTTCCATGCAGTCCCAAATTACATGTAACAACACACGGTCTCCAGGTTGAAGCTCTTGAGCCTTTATTTTTATCATGCCTCTTTTGTTGGCTAGATTTCTCTTGGCAGCCATTGTCTGGGCCAGTTGATAGGCATGGTTCAATTAAGTTTTCAGTTTTGTACATATTGCAAGTAGTTTTCGGCTTGGACCCCATCTGGAGACCCCAAAACAGATATCAACTGGCAGCCGGGCCTCTCTTCAAACATGAGGCAGTAGGAGGAGAACCCAGTAGCATAATTTATGTGCAATTGTATGCATGTACCAAGGTGCTAGTCCACTGGCTCCATTTATGCTTGTCTTTTGGGTGAGGTGCCCAGCATGTCTTGAATAGTGCGGTTAAAACGTTCCAATTGAGGGTCTCCCTGTGGGTGATAGGGGGTGGTTCTTGACTTTTGCACCTCCCCATAGAGAGAGCATTTGTTTGATTAGCTGACTCTCAAAGTCTCTGTCTTGATCAGAATGAATCTGTAGGGGGGCACTATAGTGGACTAAGAAATTTTCCACTAGCACCTTGGCCACGGTAGATGCCTTTTGATCTTTGGAGGGAAAAGCTTGTGCATACTGTGTGAAATGATCCATAACCACTAACACATTGCCAGTGTTCCTCTGATCAGGTCCTAAACACAAGAAGTCTATGCAGACTAGTTCCATGGGGGTGCTGGTAGTAATATTAACAATGTGGGCAGCCCTCTGAGGCAGGGCTTTCCTTTGCAGGCAGCGACTACAAGTCTTTACATAGTGCTCAACATCGGGCCCCATTTTGGGCCAGTAGAAGCGAGATCGTACCAGGTCAAGGGTTCTGTCAATACCGAGGTGCCCCATGTGATTGTGGAGGGACCTCAGTACCAAATCTTTAAAGGCCATGGGCAGGCCCAATTGTTGCTTGTCTACTTTGCCACTATGATCTACTGTCTCTCTATACAACAGCTGATTGAGCAACTTCATTCTGGGGCCTTCTTTAAACAATAAAACAGTTCGCAAGTCAGTGGAATGTAACTTAGACACATCTTTCCCCACACGCAGGGCATCAAGTGCTGGCTGAATCATAGGATCTTGGGTTTGAGCCCACTGAAGCTGTCATTGTCAAATTGAGGTAGTGCACTAATATCTAGAGCACAGAAGTGGCAATAAGCAGCTGGTATGCAGGTGTTAGAAGGGCCCAAGCAATCTACTAAACAGTCTACTCTGTCCGCAGACATCTGTTCATCTCTATCAAACATTTGGCACAATGCTCGAATGTCAGGTCCAGACAGCCTGACCTAATCACTCTTGGAAGTGGGCCTTCATGATAGGGCATCAGCATCAATATGGTTCAGGCCCGGTCTGTATTCAACAGCATAATCATAGGTTGATAATGCAGAAAGCCACCGTGCCCAGTGGCGTCTTACTTAGCTGAAGTCTGTACATAGGTCAACGGGTTAATGTCAGTCTTCACCAATATCTTTGCCCCATAGAGGCATTCATGAAGCTGATCAACAATGGCCCATTTTAGCGCAAGGAACTCCAACTTATGCACAGGGTAGTTTCGTTTGGACGGTGAAAACTACTGGTGTCAGGCCATCCTCTTGGTCTTGATACAGCACCGCTTCTAGACCCTGCAGACTAGCGTCTGTATGCAGCACATAGGGTTTGGTGGGGTCAGCATAGGTGAAGATGGGGGCATGGGTGAGCTGGTATATGATGTCATGGAAGGCTGCTTCACAGTCAGGTGTCCAGTGGGGCCTGAAGAGTTCACCTGGGCGGAAGTATACTTTTTTTGGTTCTTATACTGGCCCTTTTTTGTATTTACGACTGGAAGGGGGGTAACCCTGAGTAAGATTCAAAAGTGGGCAAATCACCTTGGAATAGTCTTTTATGAACCTGCGGTAGTTGCCACAGAACCCCAGGAAACGTAGTTCTTTCAGATTATGGGGCTGAGGCCAAGTAGTCAATGCTTCAACCTTACTGGGATCAGTCTCTATCCCTTTTGTAGATACTATGTGCTCCACATACTTCACAGATGTTTGGAAAAACTGGCACTTGTCAATGGATAGCTTGAAGCCGAAGTCTTCCAGTCAGTCTAGGACTTTAAACAGTCAGTTCTCATGCTCCTCTAGAGTGCTCCCAAACACAATGACATCATCCAAGTACACCAGGCATTCCAGCAAATTCATTTCTTCCACCGCATGTTCCATCAGTCTCTGAAAGTTGGCTGGGCACCCAATATCCCCTTGGTCCCTAGAAACTCAGAGAACCTAGTGGACAGATGAAGGCTGTTTATTCACAGTCCTCCGAGCCATCAGGATCTGGTAGTATATACTGCGAAGATCCAACACCGAGAACTATTTGCTCCTTTCAAGCAGTCCAGGGCATCTTGAATATGAGGCATAGTGTATTGGTCTGGGATGGTCTGCAGGTTCAGGGTTCAATAATCAGCACACCCTCACAGACCCATTCTTCTTATGCACAACCACAATGGGAGAGGCATATGGGTTCCTGGATTCTTGTATCACACCAGCAGTGAGCATTTCCTGCAGGAGTCTTCTCACATCATCTATGTCTGCTGGGGCTAGATGTTGGGACCTCTGTAGAAATGTCCGTTCATCGTGCAGGTGTATGTGATGCTCCACACCCTGGACACATCCCATATCCCATTCCTTCAATTTTTTTTTTTCACATTTAGTAAGCTTTATTGAGTTTACCAAACCGAAAGAAGAAACACTATATAAAGACATTATATGACATGACATATTACACCACGACAGTAACTTATACAATGATGTTAGTCAAAGCTATTGTTTCAGAACAACCTGTCACAAAAAAGAGAAAAAATAAAATAAAAAGAAACCAAAATACAATATACAAGAAAACCATCCCCCTCCTATCCCTACACCTTCCCCACCCTCCCTGTCCTTTGCCATCAGGAGAGGAGAAAGAAAAGAAAAAAAAAAGAAATAAGGAGAAAAGGGAGGAAAAAGGAAAAGGAAACAAAAGCCAAGAGAAGGTAGCAGGATACCAGTGGTAGAAATCACCTACTGCTGAATTTTTTTCCCATATATATTAAGATAAGTTCCCCACATCAATACGGGGAGTATTATAGACATAGCAAAGGTATGCAGTGGGGCCCAGATCCTCTGATATTTTTACCATTTCTAGCATAGCTTGCTATGGTATATTCTGCTTGCAGAGCAAAAGGATTTCTTGGTGCCATTCCGCATATGTGGAATATGTTGATCTAACCAGTGACACAATATCCCTTCTTAGCACATAAGGAGATTAACATAATATGTTTCCTTTGAATACCAGTAAGGATATTACTTGAATCTCCCAAAATGCAGATTTCTGATTGGAAAGCATTTTGCAAACCTAGCAATGGGCTCAGTCTAGAGCTAATACTCTCCCATAAAGGTGAAGCTTTGTCACATTCCCATAAAATGTGGAATAATGTTCCCGCTGTTTCACATCTAGTACACAGGTCCGTCTGGAGCTTACCCATTTTGCGAAGTTTTACAGGGGTGTAGTACAAATCTTGTATTATCTGAAATTGCAGCAATCTATAACGGTCCCATCGAACATCCTTATACAATCTTTTCCAGATTTGCGACCACTGGCGGGGACCTTCGGTGGTTGGGGGGAGGGAGTAGTCCCATACATAATGGGGAGTGCCATCTAGCCCTACAACTATTTTCTGCAGTTCTTTATAATAGAATGAAATTAGATGAGAGTTAGGCTTTGTATGCAACGTACTAAGTATGGGTCCCAGCAAATAATGGTCCCATAATCCACTACCGAAATGCTTTAGGAGGACCTGGGAGATTTGAAGATACTTAAAACAAAAAGATACAGGTACTTTGTATTTAGCCTTAATCTCCGGAAAAGTTAATAACCTATGGATTTCCTTTAAGTCTATGACCCTTTTCCCTACTCCCTCTGCCCAAAACCCTTGAGTAATGATCTTCCCCCCAATTTTAAAATTTGGGTTGCCCAGGATATACTGTGAGGTATCTTTCTCCATGGTATCCTTTACAGTATAATTCAACTGTTTGTGAGTGTGAAGGTTCTCGTAATGGGGTGCCTTTAAGCTGTCCTGGGACTAGTAAGCGGGAGGTATGGCAAAGTCCTTATGTCGGCTCCAACAGAGGAACAGAACGATTGCTCTATCTGCAGCCACAGTGGGACATAGGTCTACAAACTAGAGTCGGAACTGAGGTCAACCATTGTGAGACAACTAAACAATTAATGGCGAGGTAATAGTGATATATATTAAGGATTTGTAGGCCCCCTAACTCTTTTGGCCTCTGTAATTTAGATAGCGCCCTCATCGGAGATTATGCTTCCAAATGAACTTGGTCATAATACCATTTATATGAGTAAACCAAGTCTTGGGTAAATATTGGTGACATAATTGAAAGGATATAACAGCGGGGTAAAATATTCATTTAATAATGTTGATTCGCCCTCAAAGGGATATAAAAAGCATTGCCCATCGATTCAGATCAATTTTAATGCGAGCTACTAACTGATCTAAATTATATTGCTTAATTTTAGAGTTGGACAGTGATAGATATATGCCCAAATATTTCAATTTATCTTTAACCCAAGTAAGCCCAAGGTGTTGAACGTCGGATTTTAAAGTCCAGTTATTTAAAGGCATAACCTCAGTCTTGGACAAATTTAACTTATAACTGGATAACCGACCAAAGTCTTGGATAATATCCAATGCAGCTGGAATAGATTTCGATGGATGTGTTATGTGGAGCAAAATGTCATCAGCATATACTGATATTTTATATTGGAGATGGTTGATAGTAATACCCGTTACCAAGGCAGAAATGTTCAACTTCCTGATAAGAGGCTCTAAAAACAAGTTAAACAAATAAGGAGAAAGCGGGCAACCTTGGTGGGTGCCCTGGTATAATGTAAAGGGAGAAGAAAGCACACCATTACAAAAGATGCGGGCTGATGGAGAGGAATAAAGGGCTTTAATCCATCTTATAAACTGTGCCGGAATGTGATATTTTGGGAGTAAATGAAATAAGTAGTCCCATGACACCCGATCGAAGGCTCTTCGCGTCCAGGGACATCAAGACTGATGGTATGTCGGAGTCCCTGGATACAGAGATAAGATGGAGAATTTTCTTGTATGGTCTGCCGACCATTCTTCAATTTTAATACTTGGTCTCTCTGGGCAAGTCTCTTGCTAATTCTAGCCTTCCATTCAGCTGGCAACGGGGAGTCACCAAAGTCAAACAAGTCTGGGGTCACTTTCTCCTTCTCACCAGGGTGCTTGTTGCTGGGCAATACTGCAGTGTCTGTGCAGTGTACCGTAGCTAGGGTGCACCATCTGTTCACCCGGATCTCCTGATCTGACACATTGTGAATCTGGACCATCACTCGTCATGCATAGACATGGGCATGAGCAGGCAAGATGCTGGGCTTGACCAATAATCCTTCTGGCAATTTTCCATCGCTTGGCACATCCAACATCAGTATTTTGCTTTTGACATCTTTCCGGAGACGGACCTCCCCTTGAATGGTACACTGGGTGTTAGGGGCCAGTACCATTGAATCAGGATCCTTCTTCCACATGATCCCCATCGGTTCATCCTAATCTACTTCCTTGGGTTTCTGTTGCAAATCATAGGCCCTCTTGATCAGAGCTGGAATTCTCAGGGCCTTCCCAGTTCATCGCCTGTTTCTCATGACAGAGTTGCGCCCAGTCTCCCAAACATATGGGCGTTTGTCCCAATTAACAGGGGACCCCATCCACAGTCCAGTGGGGAACACACACTAGGGCCAATGTCTCTCACTCCTCTACACCTGTTACAGTTGCAGGAAAACACAACCAGAGGTGGACATACCTAGGTAGGGATAAGACTTGTCGCTCAGGCCCCACACATGTGGCCTTCTAGGGATTGCAAAGGCACATCAGATAACTGTTTGTCATACCAGTCCTGGAATACAATGGTCACTGCACTCCACTGTCAAGCACAGCCTGAGTATAAATACCATTCACAGTCACCCTAGTCTCCATTGAAGGGCCCACTATTTTGGACCAGTCTGAGAGGCAGTAGCAGAGGCCTGGACAGACAATTTAGCCACAAAGAAATTTGAGTTAGGGTTTCTTGAACCTTCACTGCCGTCATTTTGGGCACCCTTGGCCATTGATTTGCTTTTCGGCACTCCCCTTGGAGTCTGTTTACTACTCTGTCTAAGTCCTTCTGAGACTGGCATTCTCTTTCATATGGCCATCCTTTCCACAGTTGTGACAAATGATAGACTCCTGGGCCTTCCTGGGAGAGAACATCATATGAGAACTGAAGCAGAAGTGAGAGATTGGGCCTAGTATCTGCTTGCAGTGGTGAGAGTGGTGCAACGTGTCTTAACAGTTCCTTTAGAGTGGCAGTCAATCCGGTGATCTCAGCCTTGGAACCACCCTCGGTAGCAGATGCCTGAGGGTGCACCCCCACCCCCATGGCAGACACATCATGAAAGGGGCCAGAATCTTGTTCCATGGGGGAAACCCTTTCAGAGACACCCATCTTCAACTCTCGGACTTCCTTTAGTAGCTCGTCTTTCCAGTGCTGGGTCCAGGGTTGGAAGTCCTTTGCATTCTCAGAGTGCTTGTTAACTGCCGACTTTTGCTCCTGAGCCTCACTTGGCTGATCACTCTCGGTCACTTGCGCAGCAGCAGCAGACATGGGTGCAGTTTCCCCATGGGGTCACCTTTGCTCAACCCCTGAATTTCTTTCATTAGCTCATCATAGGAGGGAGCCAGTCAGTCGGTGGCAAGGCACAACTGAAGCAGTAACAATTCTGAAAATGGAGCAGACTTAAGGATCCAGTCCAGCCTAGTTCGATCTAGTTCATTTGACGCCAAACTACCCTTTCTGAGGCACTCTTATAGCTGCTTTTCAAGCCGAGGTACATACACAGACAATGGCTCCACTGGGTACTGCCGAGCATTTCTTACTCTTCACCACAGATCCACCTCCGAATCCAGGCTCCCAAACACATTTTCCAATGCAATCAAGATAGTCCTGTGCAGTTGCTTTGGGGTTATTGTCCCACTTGGCACAGATGGTAGCCAGGGCAGGACCTCAGAGGCTCTCACTCAGCCTCTTTCATTTCTCTGCTTCTGAGCATTGCCATTCAAGTACTAGATGGGCAACATAGTCTATCCAGGTCTCCTAGTCATCCTCCCTCTGGGGGGTGGGGATGGTGCCCGAGAAGATTCTCAGCCTTTGGTAGGAGTCATGACTAATGGCAGGTACAGATATAGGGGCAAGCATTGGCATGGGCACAAAAGGCGAGGCAGTAACAGGTGCTGGAGTGGGAGGGGGTGTTGGGGAGAGAACCCCAGGTGGCAGGAATAGTTTCTAAAAGTCCTCTATGGTTTTCCCTTCCTCCAGCAACAACTTAACAAATTTCTCCTCAAAAGTCTCAGATAATGATGGGAGCTCATCCTCCCTGGTGTCTTTACTGTCTTTTGTTATCACTCTCCAGGCAGCTGGAACTCCTTCTGGGCAATAGCCTGTGGCACTTTAGAGCTGTCCATGAGATCACTACGCCCTACCAAGGCTATGAAAGTTTGGGCGATCTAATCAGCCCGTCGACCCACCACCACAGGGTTTTTTAAACATTCAACTTTGGAGAATGCTCCCTCTACAGTATCTTTACTGGTACCAAGGGGAATATCCAGTATAAGTAGAGAATTTTGGGGGTCGATCTCCTGCCCAGTACACCACCCCATCAACTGGTGTATAGCCATTTCTACTGGGGTAGCCATTAACCTTTAACAATAATTTGCAATTTTTCGCCACTAGAAGGCAAAAATTCCCAGTAGCGCCTCCAAAATGTAACCCCTAGGTGGCGCTATCCCAAGGGCTACTACCCCTGCCTGCTTGGCTAGTAGCAGGTTAAAGGGCCTGAGTTCTGAAACGAGTGCCTCCACCTGGAGATCAGGGTTGGTAGTGGTCAAGCTAACCTGGGCACAGCCCTCCAGGACACTGTAACCCCCCTCTTTCCTTACTAGTGGCTGGAACAATACACAATAATCACTTTCACAATACCCCTAATACACCACACAAGTACCCACACTGTTTGCACTTACCACCAGGGCTTTCCTCTGGCCCAGCCGTGAGGGACCCCTGTAAAACAAAGTTATACACAGCAAATAACAGCAGTACAGTACTCTTGCACAAACTGGAACCACAGTCAGGGTAAATGCAAAAAGAGATCTGATTTATTTAAGGGGCTTGAACAAGGGAGGGCGTAATCAGGTTAATTTGCTTAAAGGCTCTATCAATCAAACAGTTATGCATGCACTTCAGAGTCCATAAACAGTCACACACACTCTGGGTACCCAGATGGAGAATGGTGGGCTAGCCAGGAATGTTGCAGCTGGTTGGGGCCTTGTGATGGAAGAAAACAACATGCATAACACACACTATTTGTAATCAGTAGCCAGAGGGCTCAGTTCGTGAAAAGAAAACAACAAGAAAATCAGATGACACACTTTTAGATTAGGCTGTTGTTACAGGGAGCTACCATGATGATTACTCATGATACCTAAAACTGGACACAGGCTGGATGAAAATTGAGACAACAGGTGGTTAATCTGGAATGCCAGGAGAAGCAGGGCCCACATGATTCACCGAGGCATTGTTCCTGTTCAAGCGTGGAGCAGGGGGCTGATCCCCAGGCAGGTCTCTCATCAGTGGCTTTCTTTGGACTGTGGGGTAGTCTGGCAGGGCCAGCATGGCATGGCCCAGGCCGAATAGAGATGAACACAGATTCAGTCCGATTAGGTTGGATAAAGCTTCCAGCAAGCAGAACACAGTCCACAAAGTGGGGAACCAAATCACAACCCACTTTCAATACACAGCACATTTACATGTAAAGGATTCTCTACGGTACCAGCAAGCAGAACGTGCAGTCTACACAGTGGGGAACCAAATCACGACCCACTTTCAATACACAGCATATTTACATGTAAGGAAATTCTACTGTACCAGGCAAACCGCTCTCCAGTCATGATCACAAAGTCTCTGCACAAACTGGGGATTCAGAAGCAGCTGGAAATCCTGACAAGCCGATCGCATTCAGCAAATCTTCGGTCTTTTCTTCATGTTAAAGCCTGGTCACAGTCCAGTGGCTTAAATAGTACTCACAACTCAGATTCAGTCCAAATAAACTCCATTTTCCCTCTCAGGGACAGCAGGCAGACAGGCAGGCTAAAACACAGCCCTTTCACAGTTCTCCCATGCAAAACTACACAGAACTGCTGCTCAAAAATCACTTGAGCTGTTACTTCTTCTCTTCTCAGCTCAAAACTGAAAATAGCTGCAGCAGCCTGGGAAATTCCCGAAGATACAAAAGGTTCGGTTGGCTGAGCCTCCTGTCAGTCAAAACAAAGGCTCCCCCTTCAGGTGCAAAAAGGTGCAAAAAGCCCAAAACTACAATTTCTACAGATTTTAACTCCAGACTGCTCCTGTAGTCTGGCTCCATTTTAGGTCCCACAGAACTGACTGGTCCAATTGCAGTCCAGGGCCAAGATAGTGGAGATAACAAAACAGTCCTTGCTGCAAAGAAGGCAGGTTAGACAAACTACATTATCATTATCACTCTAAATGATTTTCAGCAAATAGTTACATCTTTCAACAGCGTGCCTCTCTGATTACTTATGACTGCAATCCAGGCAGCTCTTAAAGAGACAGTACACAGAGGCTATACAGGCACTCTCTGGCAATCACATTTAAACTGCTAAAATGCAGGACACCAGCCTGGCAGTGAGCATGTAGGCAAGCTCGAGGAAGACTTTTGGGGACCCCATTTGTGGGGGGTCACCTGCACTGGGAGAGACAGATGCAGCAGTGATTGCCTACATATAGTCATAACAGAGGCCTTGACCTTTTAGTGCCAGCCTGTGGACACCCCTTAGTGTTGGGTGTTGGATCGCCATGGCTCGATGGTGAGTTGAGGGCGATGAAAAGCAGGAGTTATGACTGGAGCATTGTTGGAGGATGTCCAGTACCCAGGAGGACAAACTGGTTCTGATATTTCACTACGATGAGAATCAGACAGCAATCACTTGAAAGAAGGTGGCCTTTCTGTCTAGGGCATTTGCTGCTGGGAGGAACCAACCAACTCAGCTCTTTCAGATGGTAGACAAGATTTTACATTTGGCCTGCTAGAGCCCCTGAGATTCTTTTTACTTGAAAAATGCAAAGAGTTTGCTCAGCTCTTCTCTGAGACGATATCTTCCACTAGGGCTGGGATCACCCCTGTGGGCCATCACAGCCCAGCACAGTGGAGCCTGGGATTCAGTGTCATGTTCAGTGGTCCTGGAGGGAGTTCTAACTGGTGATGGTAGATGAGGTGCTTGAGGTGATCTCTGAGTTGTGGCCAAATTTTGTAATGTGGATCCAGGTCCAACTTAACTTCTGTTGAGCTGTGTTGTGCCTCCTGGCCTAGTGTTCACTGAGATTTTCAGGTGCTCGCTTTTGGAGAGTTTTTCCAATGTTACTGAAAAGTGCTTTTGGCTAAAGCCTCTTCTAAAAAGCCATCAGTGGATCTGGACATCTTGGTGAATTACTGACCTGTCTCCTAACCTTCCTTTATGGGCAAGGTTATTGTGTGAAGGTGGTTGAGCTACAGCTCAAGGCACAGCTCACTACCTTTAACATCTATAGGCCCCTTGATTCTGGGTTTAGGTCAATGCATAGTACGAGAGACTGCACTAGTTTGGCTGTATAAATAACTGGCTCAGGGCGAGAGATGAGGAGAATCATCAGTTCTCATTCTCCTTGATCTCTCATCAGCGTTTGACACTGTAGACCAAGGGCTGCAGTTGGACCAGCTCTCGGAGTATGTCGGACTCACTGGCAAGTCAGCAGTTGGTCTGTTTTATCACACAGACAGGATCTAGAGGGCAGTGTTGGGAGAATACTGCTGACTATAAGGCCCTACATCACCATGGCTCTGTTGTGTGGGTACGCAGGAGAGCTGGTCTTGTTGCCCTATGTTCTTTGCAGGACACTATGTGATAATGCAGTGCACCCTTTTGTTGACACCTCGGCGAAACAGGAAAAAAGACCATTAAGGTGACATTCGCGGTAATGGTCCTTTTCCGTGTTTCGCCTTCCCCTGAAAGTGTTCCGCCTCCCTCCCCAGACCAACTCCGACCTGTAGCTGAACTTAAAGTCCGTGGGTGTGGGGGGCAGAGCCCCACAGAAAACACCATTACAACAGTCAGCACAGTACCATGCTGGTGGCATTGTGCAGTCGCTTGTGGGAGGTCATTGTCGCTGTCGACCAAACTTGGTGCTTCTGTGATAATGTTGCATGCACAATACCACGGACAAAAATGTCAATGGAATTTCATCAAATACAAAAATACCCAGAGATATAATACTGCACTGCTAAATATGGAAACAGCAAGCTACCCACCCCCTGTCCTATATATAACAAACTCCAGTTTGCTCAACAGTGGAGAAAAAAGAACATTGCATGTCACATGGGGTTAATATTGCCTATGGGACATTTTGTATGCAATATTTTGACTTGACATTTTTGCCTGAGGTTTTGCATTCAACATATTGACGGCTACCAGTTCACAGTGTACATGCTGCCCTGTGCTAGATCATTAGGTGGTATGGACTTGGGTTTCATTGCCCTTTACACCCAAAGACATTGGTGCAGCCAATGTGCAAATGAGTGCTTTTCGAGATTTAGACTTGGTTATCATTGAGCTGGTTAAGACTGAACCCAGAGAAAATGAAGTGCTAGTGGATTGAGCCAGGTCAAAGGGTCGGGAGTGAAGACCACCTGAAGGGAGACTGGGCTTTGGCTCAGCCCCTCTAAGTTACTGGCTTCCATCAAGATGAATATTCTGGGACTTAATCTGGATGACAAGCTGACACAGGAGGCTCAGGTGTCAGCAGTGGTAGGCAGTGGCTTTTACCATCTACAGAATATCAGGCAGATTAAATCCTTTATCCCACCTGATGACCAGGCCACACTGGTAAATACATTTGTGACTTTGAAGCTCAGCTTCTGCAATGCTGTATACCTTGGGGTCAGTGGAGGTACATTACAACACCTGCAGCTGCTGCTGAATGCTGCTGTCCAACTACTGACAGGCCTTACTATGTCCCATCATGTGTGCCTAGTGCTACACAATCTGCTTTGGCTGTCGGTGAAGAGGCACATCTCCTTTAAAGTTAGTCTGCTGGCCTATAAGGCCCTACATCAGCTGGGCCCAGGCTAACTTTTAGAGCTCCTGCATCATTACATACCTGTGCATCCTCTCAGCTCTGCTGAAGAAGGCCTCCTGGTAGTCTGTAGGGTGAGATTAAAAATGCCCCGGGACTGGGCAATTGAAGTAGCAGCCCGGGTTTTTGGGAATTCCATGCCCAGGGCTTTTAGGGAGGCCTCCTCAGTGGAGGTGTTTAAATGGAGTCTGAAAACGTTTCTATTCTTGCAGGCATTTGGTGTCTCATTGGTTCTACACCATCTGTATATATGCACACCGCTACTGTTTTACTTTTGTCCAGTTTTAGTTGGTATTTTTGAATGTATTTATACATTTTAATGTTTTTGTATTTCACTTTTTGTAATAGTGCCCTGGGCCTTCTGGGAAGGTGCATAAACAAATAAAGACTAGTACTACTACTACCACCACTAGGGCATCATTCCTTCCTGGGACCTACATTTTGTTTTAGCCATATTAATATGAGTTCCCCATTTTGGACCATTGGGCTTTTGTGCTTTCAAGTTTTAAATGGAAAACAGCTTCTGAAAGTTATTACTTCAGCCAGGAGATGAACTGAGCTGCAGGTTCTTTGCATCGATGCTGACTATTTGATTTTTTCACCAGAGCAAAGTTATCCTTAGAACTTTCCTGAGGTGTCCGCTTGAGGTTGTCTCAGAGTCTGATATCAGTATGTTTCTCAGTTTCTCCCTGTGTTTCCCCTGGATCTCTTGCCGACAAAGGAGAATCTGCCCCCCATCATTTAGATCAAGTGGGCCTTAAGTTTTTAACTTAACAGAACAGAGCATGTCAAGGGTTCAATTAAAAGTTGTTTCTCAACGTGGCTAGGAAAAATATGTTCTGCTGGATAGTGTTCTATATCAACCATTGCTACATTTCTGGTTGCCCGGAGGACTTTGCAATTTTACCAAAGTTGTACCCACATTTGTCCAGCATGTAAGTCTTTCCCTTTGTGGAAATCTGCAAAGCAGCTACATGGGCATCTACCCACACTTTCTCTGCTCTTTATAGTGTGGACATACAGTCATCCCTGTAAGGATACTACAGACTTTGACTCTACGGTACTGAAAAGCTTGTTTCCCAAATAGCTCAGATGCATCTCTACCTCCCACTGTGCACTGCTAGTCAATGCTATGAGTGTTGGTATATAGAGAATAGTGCATATGTAGGTGTGTGATATGCAGTTTTTTACAAACCCAAGGTGTGTGATAATATATAAACCTTGAGAGTGAAACTCGAGAGGTTTATATATTGTCACACCCTGAGGGTGTGTAAAAAAACTGCAGATCGCACACCTTCATATGTGTTATTTTTTATAATAACGTGCTGGTGAGTGTTTTCATAGGCTAGCGTGGTACACACAACCCGGTGCAAGACAGTAAAAGCCACATCCATTCATGGGTTGATACAACTTTGCCGTATCACCTCCTGGATTGATATGACTTTTACAAGTCTCAAAAACAGGCTGATATCGGGGTCACCAGTTATATAATAAATAATTGTAGTTAGAAAATTAGACACTCATGGTAACTATATTTCTTCTAGAGTTATTCATGTATGGCCACACATCCCATTGATCCTAACATGTCTGGTCTAATTGGGTTAGCTGGTACCTGTTTTATTATGGTTAAACTACTTGAAAGTGCCTCTCCCTTCAATGGAAAAGATCTGACAGTTAAAAGGGAAATGCACATGAAAGATGGAGGAGTACACTCAATTGTGGTTTGATTTCAATTGTACAGTTGTAGGTGCTGTGTTCTCAAACTGGGATGATGCCTTGTGTGTGGCTACAGTTCAATTGCTCTCAAAGAAACACACTTACAAGTAAGTAACTAATACACATCACCCATGTTCTACCTTGGATATGACACTCCATGTATAATTTATCTCGCTACTGTGCTGCATCTAGCAAAGTACACATTATATAACCATATTGACACATACGAACATACGAAGAAGCCAGCAGAAGAAGGCCATTTGGTCTATCAAGTCTGCTCATATTGCAGGGTCCACAGCTTGAGCTAATGTGCCTGCCCTCCCTCCCACTCCTCCCATCCTCCTACCCATGATCCTTACTTTGTCCCTATGAGTATCCCGCCTCCTTAAAGCACCCACTGTCTTCAAAGAGATGACCTCTTCTGGCAGTACATTCCAAGTGTCCGCCACCCTTTCTGTGAAGAAGTGCTTCGACATCCCTCCCAAACCTCCCACCCTCCAACTTAAGACTGTGCCCTCGTGTTATAGTTGCCACTCAGCTTAAAGAGACTCTCTTATCAACCTTATTTATCCCTTTCAAGCACTTGAAGGTCCCACCCATGTCCTCTCTCTCTCTCTCTCTCTCTCCTGTCTTCCAGGGAGCACATGTTCAGTGCCCTCAACCTCTCTTCATATGCCTTACCCTGCTGACCAGCTATCATCTTTGTAGACCTCATCTGGACCTTCTCCAGCAGGTTAATGTCCTTTTTGAGGTGTGGGCACCAGTTCTGAACTCCATACTCTAGATGCGGCCTTACCAGTGACCTGTACAAGGGCAGTATAACCTCCCCTGTCCTACTACTGATCCCCCTAGATATGCATCCCAGCATCTTGTTTGCCTTTGCTGCTGCTTTCTTGCACTGCGTGGAGTGCTTCATGTCACTAGTGATCATCACTCCCAGGTAGTTCTCCTCCTCTGATGCAGATACTCAGACTCCAGCAGGTAATACTCTGTCCCGGGATTCTTGACTCAATATGCATAACTTTGCATTTTGTGGCATTGAAGCCAATGCCAGATCCTGGACCACCTCCCAGCTTTTCCAGATCTTCCGGTAGGTCCTGTATCCCTTCAGCTATGTCCACTCTCCTGCAGATCTTGGTGTCATCCTTGAATAAGCACATTTTGCTCTTAATGCCATCCCCAATGTCATTGATGAAGACATTAAACAACACTGGCCCAGTACAGAGCCCTGTGGCACCCCACTGGTTACCTCTCTGGTACCAGATAACTCTCCCCAAAACCACCCTCTGGGTTCTGTCCTCAGCCAGTTTTCCACCCATTTGGCCATATTTTACCCAACCCCAGGATCCACCAACTTCCTGGTCAACCTTTGTGGGTACAGAATCAAAGGCCTTGCTGAAATCAAGATAGAAGATGTCTACCACTTGCCCCTGTCTACTGTCTTAGTGACAGTCAAAGAAGTCAATCAGATTTGTTTGACATGATCTCCCCCACCATGAACCCATGCTGCATTGCATCCTGAAGACCATTCTCCCTAGATATTCCACCAACCTTTCCTTTAGTATAGTCACCATAATCTTGCCCACAATGGCGGTCAGACTGACTGGGCTGTAATTCTCTGGAACATCCTTAGGACCTCTTTGTGGAGGGAACTATATGTGATGTTCTCCAGTCCTCGTGTACCATACCTGATTCCAGTGAACTATTAAACAGGTCTGCCAGTGGCCTTGCCGGCTGTTCAGCCAGTTCCTTTAGTACCCTTGGATGTACTCTGTTCGGCCTGGTGATTTGTCCACCTTTAATGCCAGCAGACCCTCCCTCACTCTAGCCTCCTCTATCACTGCATCTGTGTTCCCCTTCCTGCTCCTCTCTCCCTCCTGAAGGCACTGGTCTGTCCTTCTTCCTGTGAAGACGAACAGAAGTATTCATTCAGTATCTCAGCTTTTCCCTCACTATCCTCCACCCACTCCACCTCTTTCCTAAGCCTAACAGTCCCTTCATTCTTGTCTGTTTTCTCACTTATATAGTGAAAGAAAGCCTTCTCCCCTTCTTAATTCCTTCAGCTATCTGCAGCTCCTTCTGTGCCTTTGCTCACTGGACTTCCTTATGTAACTCCCCTACAAATGGGGGTTCCCAAAAGTCTTCCCTGGGCTTGCCTAAATGCCCACTGCCAGGCTGGTGTTCTGTGTCCTAGCCATTTAAAGAGTTTGCATGTGAGTGCCGTTAGCCTCCATGCCTGTCTCTTTAAGAGCTGCATATTTTGTAGTGTATAATTAATCTGGATAGGGCCGAGTAGTTTCAGGCTCAAGTCCCACCCGAGCTGCAGTGTTATCACTCCATTCTGCCATCGCTCGGTACCGTAGGAAGGGTGGGGCGGGTGGTGCCCTAGCACTGGGCGCAAGTCTCTGAGGGGTGCAGTTTTCATCTCTGAAGCTTTTTTTTTTTTTAATTCACTTTGCGGCAGCACTGCCGCTTTAAATGTTTTTTTTTTTTTTTTTGTTTTTTTTTCTTTTGGTTCTGAGTTGACTTGACTGTGTGATTATAACTACCTGTTAGCAGGGGCGCACACGCTGAAGACCAGCAAGGGGGGTCACATGAGATGTGCTGCTGCTAACATTCCAAGAAATTCAGCAATCGGAGTAGAAAAGGTCTTGTGGGGAGTTGGAGCCCCTGTGGCGGCACCAGACATAAGCAATGTACCAGCGGCGTTCAAAAGTAAGGGTCCTAGCGTGTGCTTTTCAAAGAGATGGCAGGCACCACTCGGAGCCCTCTGCTTTCTTGGGGAGACCAAGGATTCCAGGCAAGGATTATTAGTTTAGAGTGGCAGTGCCACCTCTGACCCACAGTGTTCTTCCAGCGGAGATCAAACTCTGCAACAACGTTGTCTTTCCAGTGCTCCATGGAGATTAAGCAGACCTTGTCCTTCTCTGTTTGCTGCCTGAGGTCCACAGAGAAGATTGAAGTGCTTTAAACTCTTGTGTAAGTTCCTTCATTTTGATTTCATTCTTGAAGGGAAGAACTCAACCAGAAAATAGCCCTCCAGTAGAGGGCAGCCTAGTCTGAAGTAGAAGTTTTCCAGTTCTCGAATTCCCGGAACTGGTGGCCTGGTGCTTTGGCCTTTAGTACTTTTCTCCAGTGTTGAAGGTGGGGTGTGACGTTGGGGGGCAGGGGAGCTTCAGTGTTCTTCATCACTGCCTCCTTTGTAGAACTCCGTTTCAACACTGCACCACCAGTGAACAAGATGAACAGGTAAGGCTACGTAAAGAAAAGAAAGCGATCTAAGAGAGAATTTTATGTAGTTTACAGGGCTACAGCATGCCCTGCTGTAGCCTGAAACCTGCATAAAATTCTCTTTAGATCATTTTTTTCTTTACGTGTGCCTGGAGTACCTGTTCATATTGTTGGTGTTGAAATGGAGTTCTACAAAGGAGGACCACAGGGAGCAGGAGCAGGGGCGTTAACGAGAGGGAGGTAACATGTCTCTGTGTTTCACCCTGCTACTATGAATACCCCTACCCATCCTACCAGGTGCTGATGCCCACCCTGTCCCAACATGAGTACCACTAAGCCCTCCTCACATCTACTGATTCCCATCTTGTCCTAATACAAATATCCCTACCCCTGCCATCTGCTGATACCCACCCTGTCCCAATACAGATACCCCTACCCCATTTTCCATCTGCTGATACCTGCCTTGTCCCACTACAAATACCCCTATCCCTCCTCTCATCAGCTGATACTTATTACCCAGCCTGTCACTGAATGAATAACCCTACTCTACTCTATCCCAAATGAATAACCCACTACCTCTGCTGCTAATACCCCCTACTGTTGGCTCCAAATATGACTGATATGTTTCTATTTAATATTTTATTTCCCCATTATGTTTTATGTCATTATACACGAAGCTGCTGACCAGAGGAGCTGAGAACAGGCTGTTACTGAAAAGAAAGGCATATCTGGCAGCTCCCATTGTTGCTTCCTTTCATTGCACTGTTCCTCTCAGCCCTTCCCTCTCCAGTTGGCCACTCTGACAGCTGATGTTTGTGGTTCTGAGGAATGGTCATCAAGGAGTTTACCAAGTGGGACATTCAAAAGGGCTACAGGTAATCTATCTTCAAACAACAACCTGAAGTCTGCTAATTTATGACTGGCCACCTGCCCTGTTAATTTTCTGGGGTGCGGTCAGACCTCACAGTATGCAGAAACAGAAAGTTGCAAGGAAGACAAAGGGCAGGAGAGAGATGAAATTGCTCTTTCTCATTCTAGCCAGAAGTGACTTGAAATTTTTGTCTGACCGCAGGTGGGGAAGAGTGCCACCACAGGCAGCCAATTAAGGCCCCTGGATGGGAAGATTGCCAGCCACTGTGTGCAGGCAATTAAGGAGCATGGGAAGAGTGCTGTCACAGTCAGCCAATCAAGAGAGTCTACTCAGTGAGGGTTGACTGACACATTTCGAGCCTTCCAGGGACCACAACCCAGACCTCAAAATATAGCTGCTGCTGCTGCTGCTGCAATACCATGCCCTCCAGTACCCTAAAAATGGTGCCTGTCTGAATGTGCTACCTGAGTGTAATGAAAAGAAGCTGAGGCAGTCTGGACCTAGTCAGTTCAGTTGTGGTCTCTAAGGGGCGGGATTTCTTGCTGTGGTGATGTTGCAAGCCTGGACCTCGTCTCCTACTACCAGTACTTGTACCAGACCACTCACAACTACTTAATAAAGAGTCAGCTGCAGCACTCAGGCAGCCAAGCACTGGGCAACAGCAGCACTGGCACTGCAGTGTCAATTGGTTGTGTTTAAGCCTATAAAGATAAATATATATATATATATATATATATATGTGTGTGTGTGTATTACAATAGTGAATATATATATATATATATACATATATATATATCTCTCAATGCCCAATACATACACAGATACAATACAATTAAAGAGCTGCTGACACCTCAAAGAAAACTTAGAAAACAATATTTAGGTACAGTTTGGCTAGCATTCTATTTAATAGACTTCTCTTTCCCATTACTTATTACTGTGAAATTTGCATGAAAACATGCTCTATATCCCTTAGAGTTCATCTGCCTCTTCAACTTACTCCCTACTTCATGTCATAGTCCTCTGTTGTGACATCACAGCCTGTTGCCATGGAGTAATTGGGATGTCACAAGCAGTGCATTATGACATCAGGTAGGGAGAAAGCAACAGGAATGGATGAACTCGTCAGAAAAAGATCCTATCTTTATGCAAATGACCTCAGTAATAAATAATGGGTAGGAGAAATATAGAACTCTTATGAAATACAAGCTGAGCTGTGTCTAAATATTATGTTTTGTTTAAAGTTGTCCTAATGGGTGTAAGCTGCGCTTTTAAAGAGCAGGTGCGCACTGTAATGTTTCCAGCCCCTCACAAACAGACATGGTAGCTGATCTGCTCCAGTGTTGAGGGGATTAAAAATACAATGCACTTCAGATCAGTAAAACAGTTACAAGACCCCTAATGTGTACCCCAGGAAAAATGGAGCTGCTTCCTGAACCTGCTAAGGCACCCACAGCCCCCTTTTGTGTGTTCCAGTGACTGCCTTGGGGCATGTTAGCAGGTTCAGGAAGCAGCTCTGTTTTTCCTTGGGTACACATTAGGGGTTCTGTAATTTTTTTACTGGACTGAAGCTCATGGTATTTTTAATACCCCTCAACCCTGAAGCAGGTCAGCTACTGTATATGTTTGTAAGGGGCTGGGAACTTTACAGTGAACACCTGCTCTTTAATCAAGATATTTTTTTCCCCTCGCTCAATTATCCTCCCTCTGTCTACACTTCCCTCTTGCCACATTGCCAGCTAAGATGGCAGAAGCCCTCTGCCATCTTAGCTGGCAATGTGGCATCAGGAAAGATACGGAAGTGTAGACTAGTAGTAAATGTTATTTGTTGGAACTTGATTAGCAAAAGAGAGCTTTATTTTACTTTTCCAGCCAGAGTCTCCCACATCTCATATTTCAGAGGAGCAAAATATACCCTGAAAACAGGAGTAGGGAACATGCAACAAAAGTATGTTTATTCTTTAAGAAAAGCCCCAAACCTCACCTCAGAGCATGTAAACCCTCAGAGCTGGGGCCTTAGCCCCAGATCCCGCCTTTTTCTGGAGGGAGGTGCAAAATTAGTCTCTTGCCCAGGGCACCAAAATGCCTTCCTCACGGCTCTGCCATCACTGATTGTGCAGAGGAGTCCTTCTGAATCTGTGACTGTTAGCTGTTTATCTGCTTTATTAATAATGATATTGTACTTTGTCTAACCTGTCTTCTTTTCAGCATGGACATTTCTGCTATGCACCACCATCTTGGTTCTGGACTGCTAGTTTGGACCAATCAGTACCTTTGGGATCCTAAAATGGAGTCAGTCCCAGGGGTCTTGTGGGAGTGTATTTCTGTGAATTATAGTTTTCACATTGGGCCTAAATGGACCTGGAGGGGAGCTCTAGCTGTGACAGATGGATCAGCCAACCAAACTTTTGGATCACTGGGGAAAGTCCCAAGCTGCCTGCAACAGCGTGTCAGTCTGAAGTTAGATCTGAAAGAGTGAACAGTTCGAGTGATTTGAGCAGCTGCTCCTGCATGGTGTACAAAGGGAAATCAGCAGGAAGGCTGGGTTTGGCCTCGTTCTGCTACGATCTTCATAAATGAAGAGACCTTGAGCCTGATAATGGACTCCTTCCGAATTTGCAGCTTTTGAAATCAGATCCTGATTTGTGACAAACTGAATCCTCCTGAAGTGGACGAAGATTTGCCTCATTGCGAATGGCCTGTCGGACTTGAGACTGCTGCAGAGCATACGGTCTGCTCAGAGACACTGTGAATTGCAACTGGACTGTCATCCAAACTCTGGTATTTACCTTGCTTTTACTATAAGTGTGCTGAATGCTGATAGTGGGTCGCGATTTGGTTCCCCACTGCTTGAATGTGTCACGCTTGCTGGAAGCTGTATCCAGCACTTATCAGACTGTCTCCAAACTGTTAGCCTGGTCTTGGCCTTGCCACCTCGGCCCAGACAGCCACTCACGCCACAGAGAAACAACCGATGAGAGACCCGCCTGGGGATTCGGCTCCCTGCTCAACACCAACAAACAGGATCAGCACCACGGTGCTTCGTGTGGGCCCTGCTTCTCTTGGCAATCCAGCACTTCATCCTCAGGTCTCCAATTCGTCCATCCTGCATCCTGTACTAGACATCATGATAGACACCAGGGTAGCTCCCTGCAACAAAGCTCAAATCAAAGTGTGTCAACTGATTTAATTGTTGTTGCTAATCATTTTGGGACTGAGCCATCTGGCTCTGGATTACAAATTGTGGGTTAAAGTGCATGCATGTTTTCTTTCCATCACAGGACCCCAACCAGCTGCAATGCCGGTCTACCCCAGGCAATGGGTGACTGTGTTACAGGGACCTTTGAGTGCATGCCTTATAACCTGACTTATTCAGATCTTGAATCAACCTCTAGATTTTGCCCCCTTCCTTGTTACTGCCCCTTGAATAAATCAGATCTAAATCTTTTTGCATTTAAGCTGGTTGCGGTGTACCTCTGTATGAACAGCATTGAAACACTATTGGTTGTTGTTCTAAACCTTGTTTTACAGGAGGTCTTCAGGGCCAAGCCAGCTGAACCAGCCCTGGTGGTAAGTGGAACAAGTGTGGGGTTACAACTGCTGTCAGGTGTTAATTGTAATTATGTATTCTGTGAACCAGCTAGGCCACTAGAGGATAAAGATGGGAGTAACGGTGTCCCGGAGGACTGCACCCAGGTCAACTACGCTACACAAACCCTGATCTCCGGGTGAGGCACCCATTTTCTAGTACCCAGGCCCTCAACCTGTATCTGGTCACACAGACAGGGCTAGTATCCCTTAGGATAGAGCCACCTAGGGGTTACACTTACTTGCCTCACTAGCCAACCTTAGGTAATTTTCCTATCCACCTCTTTTTGGTCTTCCTGAATTTTCTATATGCCAACCTCTTTTACCTTACTACCTGGGCAACCCCAGAACTGAACCAAATGGGCACTTTTATCCTTTCATTCTTACCCTGAGCTTAACGCACTCATCTGTGGCAACCAGAATTCCTTCTTAATGATGGACCACCTTTGGTCCAACCCATCTGCTTTGATGCCTGCCAGATGGCTCCTTGGCACTTTGCCCATTTTCCTGAAGTCCACCCTCCTGAAATCTAAGATTTTAGTCTTGTGTCCAGAAGAAGCTGCTGTTACCAGATGTAGTTGGCAATGGTCTGTATGTAAGCACCTAGCCTGTTAAATCATCTCTCCTTCTATTATGTATTTGCTGATCCACTTATTATGAAACAAGCTGAGAACCCTAATAGTATTATTATTTAGCCTTTTTATGACTTGTTAACTGTAATATGGCGTTAAAGAGCTAGTAGTGTCAAAAATAGCAGGCAGAAAGTGTTAGTAATTTTTAAAAGTAGTCCCTTGTAACTTTTATTTCTAAAGTTTTTTTTCCTTTTTCTATGTGCTTATTACATGGTTATTTTTTTACCTAACAGTTCTGGGTGTGATGAAAAAATCAGAGCTTTACCTGGAAGCAGACATATCTATTTCTTTTCCTCTCACTACATTATCAGCATGTTACCTCACTCACTGTTGCATCACAAGCCCTCCTGCCTAATTGGTAATATATCACAAGTTATCAAACAAGAAGCAGGAGATTGGCTTTTGGTTACAAGTGATGTCAAAGCCAGTAAGGTCACACCGCTGATTATATACAGGGAGGAACAGAACTGACAATGTCTGCCTCCAGATAGATTGCCATTCTACTCATCACACCTAGAACTTCCAGGCAGAAAATCTTCTAATTGGCAAAACACAAAAGACAAAAGAAATACTTTCACATATAGGAAGTGATGGCTGGCTACTTCTAAAGTTACTATTAATCCAAGTAGTACAGTAGCTTTTTGATGGGACAGCCTTGAACATATTACTACTGCAATGTCGCTGCTCTGCTCCTGTTCTTTCCCGGGAACTGCTTGCAGCCTATGTTCTGTGTCTAAAAGAGGCTATCCCAGAGCAGACATTCTAAGTAAGTAAATATTTTCAGTGACAACACACTGATGTGGAGGAGCATATTGAGTCTAAATTATCTGAACAGGCGAACCCAATATTAAATCATGTTTGAATTAGAACTCAGTGCACTGGTAATCATTTCTAATTTCCTTTTTTCTCCTTTTTAAGGATCCAGTCTTACCATCTCAGTTGAAAAGAAACATGCTGCACTTCAGCTGCCAACAGTTGCTCTTGTACAGCAACCTCAGACTCCAGAGCAGTTGCACCAGGACCCTCATCATAGGATTTCTCTGGAGGAAAATCCTCAGCATTCCCAGAAGGAGACGCAAAGCCTTTGTCCAACTCATCACTCATTGGCTACCCAATTGAAGCCTTCTTCCCTTCAGCCCACTGCGGTATCCATGGGCCCATGGCCTCCTAACCTGCTTGGAACGCCAGTAATGGCCTTTCCCTTATTAGATCCACACCTGCCCTGCCTGCCAGGCAAGCCAGTGATTGTCATGCCTTCAAATCAAAGTCCCTGTACTCTGACAAGTAGACCAACAATGACCCAACATCCTTCTGTCTTACCCTCAGACCAGGAGGAGCTCAGCCTGCCAGCCAAGCCATCAACATTTTTAGAACTGAAACAGAATGTTGCTCATATTGTGGAACAGCACCCAGATGGCATGTCCTTGTTTCAGTTACCAAAGCGCCTACTCCTCTCATTTCAAGCATCATCTGCCTCTGGATGGACACTCTCTGTCAGACACTTACTAAATGACATGAAGGACATCATCAGTGTAGAAGGAATAGGGGTGCAGACCTTGGTTTATCCAATTTCATCCAAGCCAAACCCACGTGTTATGGTCCATGAGGATTTTGGTAAGAGTCTTTATGTTATTTTCAGAAGCTACCACTTTTGTATTACTGGAGCCCACTCATATAAGTGACCACAGGTGAATGGTACTGAGATTTTGTTTGGTATAAAGTGGGCCCAGAAAGGCTGCTGTCTTCCTAAAGGGAACAGTAGGTAACATGCCCCCTCAAGTAAGCACTTATTTCTTTATAGCCAGCTTGTTTTATTAACACACAGTATCACAGTACTCTTTTGTTTATAAGATGCAACCCTCTAAACAAGCATTTGTCAATGCCAAATGTTGGCTTGCTGGCATTGGCATTGGTAGTGCAGGAGTTAAAAAGATGCATAATAGGAATGGCAGTGAAGTATTGAAGTAACGCCAACACCACTCCCACTCTGCAGAGACTGAAAGGTGTTGGGGGTGAGCCTTTGGGGCATCGGCCATAACGCTTATGCCATTCCACCTCACCCCACCTTGCAGACACTGACAGGTGATGTGGTGTGCTTTGGGGTATTTGGCCTTCATGCTCTCCCCATTCCATAAGGAAATAAGCTGAGATGGGTACAGTATAGGAGAATGGTGAGTGATGAGAGCCCCTTGCAGATCTGGGTTCCTGGGGGCCCTCCGGAGCTTGGGTAAATGCTCTGTGCCTGATTGGAGTTCGGCGCTAAAGCCGTTTAATTGGGAAGCCAGTGAGCGCTTTAAAAAGCCTCCGTCAGCTGTCCCTTTAAGGGCTGCCTTTTGCAGTCGAAATCAGTTAAAATGGGAGGGGGTTTGAGTGTTGTCATGCTCGACTCCCGCTGGGCTGCCAAGTGAGCACTCCATTCTGCCATCGCTAATAGTGCAGGGGGAGCCCTGGTAAAGGATGTAGGTGGTTGCTTAAAATAAGCTGTAAAAATAATGATAATGTAGTTGTTCTAACCTGCTTTGCTTTGCAGCACAGAGAGTTTTGATTGCCTCCTCCATTTTGGTCCCGAGCGGCAGAGTTGGACCAATCAGTACTTGGGACCCTACAGAGTCGACTGACCAATGGGGAGCTTTTCGTCCTTTGAGAAAGGTATTATGGGCTATGGCGGTTTTTTTGCACCACTGAGAACCGGAGAAAGTGACAGGCAGGTGTCGGCAGCCAATTAAATAGGTTCGTTCCAGAGTGGAAGGAGTGCCTCAAGTTGTGGAGAGCTAGATGCGTTGTGGCTGAGTGAGGGGAGGGCTGTGTGCTTCTGTGCCGAAGAGTGTTCATGCGGAAGCGCATGAAGGCCTGAAGTGGCCGTTTTGTGTTTGTCGGCTCTAGTGGACGAAACCCATCGGCGAGGCGGTCAGAGGAGGCTGTGCGCTGTACAGCTACCCACCAGGCTCGACCTGGAGGATGACCTGGAGGCATGGATGGACTATGCCACCCCTTTAGTCCAGGCGTGGCAATGCTCCAAGGAGAGAAAGGAAGAGGCTGATGGAGAGTTTGCGGGTCCTGCCTTAGAAGCCATTAGATTTTTGGGCTACTCGTCCGGAAGCCACTGCTGCAGAGTATCTCTCTGCTTTAGAAGGGGTTTTTGGGAGTACAGAGACTGGTGAAGATTTATTATGGAAATTCAGGTCTGCTAAGCAGTGGAGAAATGAAAAACTGTCCGCTTTTGTTACTAGAGTGGAGCGGGCATTGCAGAAAGCTTGTAGAAAAGGGGGAATCACTGCTGCAGCCCTGAATCAGGTTCGGCTAGAACATATTTTAAAGTCTGCCAGATTCTCTAGTGTAACTCTATTGAAACTTAAGTTGCATGATCGGCGGGCCAACCCGCCTGAATATTGTCAATTGATGAGGGAAATTCAAGAAGTGGAGACTGATGAAGAGGGGTGGGAACCCTGTGTGGGGGCAGTGAACCCTAGTGGGACCCCTGAGTCTAATACCCCTGAGGAGACTGGCTCACCTGGAGGGTCCAAGGGGTCCCCAGATTTCCCAGGTACTGTGGGGATGTGGGTTGTTTCCTCTCCACCCTATGTGGAGGGTGAGTTGAGGGCTGAGATAAGGAATTTATGGGAATTGGTGAGGGACTTAAAGCAGTCTACTGTGTACCCTACTTGGCCCAGGGCCCCTGAGTCATGTAGAGCCCCGAACCCCAGCCCTAGAGAGCTTTCTCCCTCCCCTCAGGGCCCCCCTCAGAATAGTGATCCCTGGGACCCTAAGTTTTGTTATCACTGTGGGGAAGATGGGCATTTCCAACCTGACTGCCAGCGACCGAGAGGTTAAGGAAAGTTAACAGCGACTGATCGCTCCGATACCACCAGACCCAGTCTCGGGCCCCAAGAAAAGTTGTGTGACTCAGGCCCATGCCCGCGGTCTAACAATGTTGCTACCCCCAACTGGTCTGATGTGATCGGGCTGTCTATGGAGACCGGGTGCAGGTGAATGGAATTCCCACTAGAGCTGTATGGACAGTGGCCCAGGTGACCATCATGTTTCAGGACTGGTACAAGCACACTTATCTGAAGTGCCCCTGCAGCCTCTAACTGGTCTACATGTATGGGGATTGAGCGACAAGGCCTATCCGTATTTGGGGTACATCCGTGTCTGGTTATCGCTCCCTGCAACTGTAAATGGAATAGATGAGCAAGTGAAACCTTAGTGTTAGTTTGCCAGCCCACTGGACTATACGATGGGGTGCCCTTGTTGATTGGAACAAATGCCCACATGTTTGATGATTGGCCCAGTTGTGCTCAGAGAAGCGAGCATTTCAAACTAAGCGAGCTTTGAGCATACTGGCTGTGAATTCAAAGGTCAGGGCCACTTAGAGAAGGGTAGTTTGGAGGAACCTGAAGGCCCTGTGGGAGTGGTATGGAAAAGGATCCGGCCCCCGTGGTATTTGCCCCAAATGAGCAATGTGTTCTGCATGGAGAGATACGACTAAAAACAGATGTCAAGAATAAGTTGTTGATGTTGGATGCGCCTGCGGAGGGAGGATTACCTGAGGGGTTGTTGCTCAGACCCAGCATTCTGCCGGCTAGAGCCCATGCTTACGTTAAGAGGGTGATGGTTCAAGTGCACAATGTGTCTGATAAAGAGATTCGGATAAGAAGAGGGTGCACCCTGGCTAGCATTCATTGTGCGGATACTGCTGTCCTACCAAATAAAAAGAGTTCTTGGACGGGTGATAGAGTTGCTCCTGATATGTTTGACTTTGCTGACTCTCGCTGCCGACTGAGTGGAAGTGCAGGGTCAGTGAGAGGCTTGCCAAGAGGAACCAGGTTTTTCCTGAAGGAGTGGAATGTGGATGTACAAGGGCTGAGCATCACATTCGATTGCACGACGAAAGACCCTTCCGAGAGAGATCCGATGTGTGCTCCTGCTGCCATAGATGATGTACGGTGGCATCTGCAAGAAATGTTGGCTGCTGGTGTAATTCAAGAGTCTAGGAGCCCATGCCTCCCCCATTGTAGTAGTAAGGAAAAAGAATGGGGCAGTTTGGATAGTAGACTATCGTACTTTTGAATAGCGGACCATTCCAGATCAATATACCATGCCACGCATACAAGACGCCTTGGATTGTCTGAATGGTAGTGAAGTGGTTCTCTGTATTGGATCTTTCGGATGAGATACTACCAGATCCTGATGGCCCAGACGACCGCGAGAAGACTGCTTTCATTTGCCCTTGGCTTCTATGATTTATTCGGATGCCTCAAGGAATTTCAGGTGCCCCATCCACTTTTCAGCGCTTGATGGAGCGAGCTGTAGGGGACATGAATCTACTCGAGTGTTTGATCTATTTAGATAGCGTTATAGTGTTTGGCGATCATTGGAAGAACATGAGCAACGATTATTCAAGGTCTGGATGGGTTGGAGTTCAGCCTCAAGTTGTCTATCGACAAGTGTCAATATCTTCCAAACTTCAGCATGAAATATGTGCCACACATGGTGTCCACTGAAGGCATAGAGAATGACCCTGGTGAGGTGGAGCGTTGACCACTTGGCCTCAACCCAGAAATTTAAAAGAGTTGCAACAGTTCCTGGGGTTTTGTGGCTACTATAGGCGGTTTGTCAGAGACTATTCACGGTGATTCGCCCTCCTAATCTCACTGGGGTATCCGCCTTCTCACAAAAAATATAGGAAGGTGTGCACTGACATAGAAAATAAGTATTTTCATGCAAACGATATGTTCGTGGATTGATGGACTGCTGGAGTGTGAGGAAGCTTTTCATGACATCATATATCAACTCACCACGCACCCATGTTGGCCTATGCTGACCGAGACCAAGCCTTACACTCTTCATTATGATCCAGTCTGCAAGGATTGGGGCTGTATTGTACCAGGAGCATTTCGAATGGGCTGAGACCTGTAGCGTTAGCCAGTAGAAGTCTGCGCCACATGAGAAGAATTACCCATGCACAAATTAGGTTTTTGGCTTTGAAGTGGGCCATTGTTGATCAGTTCCACTGACTATTGTATGGTGCCAAGATATTGAGTAAAGACTGATAACAATCCTCTGACCTATGTGACAACCTCAGCCAAATTGGATGCTGTATCTGGGCATAGGTGGCTCTCGTCTTATGCCACCCACGATCATTGTAGAATACCGGCGGGCTTAAAACCATATAGATGCGGATGCTCTCTCTCGGAGGCCACCATCCCAGACTGAATAGGTCCGTTGTCTGAGACTGACATAAGAGCCCTGTGCCAGAAATTTGATAAAGAAGAACAGGTGTCTCCGGACACAGTGGACTGTGTAGTAGGATTGTTTGGGGCCGCTGGAGAACTGTATACCTGCCGCTACTGCCATTTCTCTGCATTGGACACCAGCTCTCTGCCCAACTCAACAATGATGATCTCCAACAGGCTCAATCCTGTGACCCATGATAAGAAACGGCCGTAGAGGGTTTTAGCGGGCTGAAGGATGTATCCATAACGTTCCACTGACTTGCGGACTACCTTGTTGTACAAAGAAGGCCCAAATTAAAGCTGATCAACCAACTACTATATAGAGACTGAGTAAGGAGGGCGGGTGCAAGCAACAAACAACTGGTGCTGCCCTCAGCTTCGAGAACTAGTTCTAAGGTCATTGCATAATCAGATGGGGCACCTGGGCATAGATCGAACACTTGATTTGATGGCACGGCTTGATTCTATTGGCTAAAGATGATCAGGATATGGAACAGTATGTTAAGATCTATGGTCATTGTTTGCAAAGGCGTTACTCTCAGAAAGCTGCTCCTTAGTCAACATTACTACTAGTGCTCCTATGGAACTGGTCTGTATTGATTTCTTGAGTTTAGAGCCTGATCTGAGAAGTGTTAGCAACATATTGGTGGTCACTGATCATTTTACTCAGTAAGCACAGGCTTTCCGACCAAGGATCGAAAAGCAACTACAGTGGCTAAAGATACTTGTTGAGAATTTTTTCGTCCATATGGGGCTCTACAGCGGATTCACTCCGATCAGGAAGGGACTTTGAAAGTGGCTTGATTAAAGAGATGCTATCTTTGTGGGTGAATGCAGAAATCACGAACCATCCCTACCACCCATAGGGAGACCCTCAGCCGGAAAGGTTCAATAGCACATTGCTTCGACATGCTGGGCATTTACAATCAAAAGATAAATCAGATGGAGTCAACAGATTAGCACTCTAGTTCACACCTACAATTGTACAAAAGGGATGCCACAGGTTTCCCTATAAACTGATGTTGGAAGATAGGCTAGATTGCCAGTGGATGTCTGTTTTGGGGTTCCCTGATGGGGTGCGAGCAGAAACCATCCACAGTATGTACACAAATAAGCCCAATAAATCATGCCTACCAACTGGCCCCAGACCATGGCTGCTAAACGAAATCTGGCTAACAGAGAGATATGACAAAAGTGAAAACAGTAGAGTTGAAAAGAAGGATAGAGTGTTGTTGAGAAATCTGGGACTGCATGAAAACATAAAATTGCCGACCGATGGCATCACCTCCCTCATATTTGTGGGAAACTGGCAGACCTACCTGTGTATAAAATGCGGCCTGAAAACAATTTGAAAGATGTAAAAACCATACACAGAAATCATCTGCTGCCTATTCGGCGAGATCTTGATTGAAGTTGAACCTTCCTCTACCCCTCCTTCCAGGCCCGTGACTGAGATCTGTTGCTAAGAAAGGAACCAAGCCGCACAGCCTTCAAACAAGTACACCAAGGGAGCCTTGTCCAACCCCTGCAGAAGGAGATGGTCAACACTCAGTGTCAGAAGACAGCGAAGATGATGTTGAATACTATCCCTCTTATGAACTAAGCCAATTGTTTGGGGCAATCCTCTCCTTAACTTAAGAACAAAGCTAGCCCATCTGTGTTGATTGAGCCCTCTACTTTGTCCCTGGAGGAATTGCCTCCAGAAGATGAATGGGGTAGCAGACAAACTCAAGGGGCTGAGTCCTTAGGCTTGGCTGAACTGTCTGGCTTAGCTGAACTATCTGATTTTTCAGAAGAAGAGAGGTAAGGGTGGGAACAACAAGCCAGTGATAGGCCAGAAACGGAAGAATATTTTGAATGCCTGATGGTTCTTCAGTAACTAGACAACCCCTAGGCAGGCCCAGTGGGGTGGAGTCAGGGATAGAAGGAATCAAGCCCCTGATGTTATAGTACCAGCCACAGACCCTTGAAGGGAGTCCCATTGCTAACTTCCCCGACATAGGAATGGAGTCAGGGCCTGGTTCAGAATCCCTGAGACCCTAGATGATCCAGCAGACAGATGGCCAGTAATCAAGATCGATTATGAATCCCTGGGTCAGCCAGTGGACCTGCACTTAAATGTGGTTCTACAGGGGTATATGTGTCCCCAAGTTCTTTGCCTAAGTTAGCCTTGAGGATAACTCCAGACTATTAGTAAAGCCTTTCAAGTGTGGCGCCTGTCCCGGGGACCAGTTAGTAGCTAACCAAGAGGGCCCCTCAGTCCTGGGGTCACGGTAGGCCCTATGACCTGATTTAAGAGATGTAAGATTTTATATATATGATGTGTATACACATAGTGCATTGTAGATCTAATATTTATGTATGTAAGGTAAAATGTGATATGGTGTTACTTGGGATGTTCACCTATGTTGCTTCAAGGGTGAGTGTATTGACACGGACGCCAAGCTTTTCCAGGCCAGGGAGGGTGTAACTTTGAAGATGAGGTTCCTAGAACCCTCCGGAGCTTGGGTAAATGCTCCGTGGCCTGATTGGAGTTCGCGCTAAAGCCGTTTAATTGGGAAGCCAGTGAGCGCTTTAAAAAGCCTCCATGAGCTGTCCCTTTAAGGGTTGCCTTTTGCAGTCAAAATCGGTTAAAATGGGAGGGGGTTTGAGTGTTGTCATGCTCGACTCCCGCCTGGGCTGCCAAGTGAGCACTCCATTCTGCCATCGCTAATAGTGCAGGGGGAGCCCTGATAAAGGATGTAGGTGGTTGCTTAAAATAAGCTGTAAAAATAATGATAATGTAGTTGTTCTAACCTGCTTTGCTTTGCAGCACAGAGAGTTTTGATTGCCTCCTCCATTTTGGTCCTGAACTGCAGAATTGGACCAATCAGTACTTGGGACCCTACAGAGTCGACTGACCAATGGGGAGCTTTTTGTCCTCTGAGAAAGGTATTATGGGCTATGGGGGTTTTTTCGCACCACAGAGAACTGGAGAAAGTGACAGGCAGGTGTCGGCAGCCAATTGAATCGGGTCATGCCCATGTGGAGAGGAGTGCCTCAAGCTGTGGAGAGCTAGATGCATTGTGGCTGGTGAGTAGAGAGGGGCTGTGTGCTTCTGCGCTGAAGAGTGTTCATGCAGGAGGCGCGTGAAGACCTGAAGTGGCCGTTTTGTGTTGTTGGCTCCAGCGGACGAAACCCATCGGCGGGCGGTCAGAGGAGGCTGTGTGCTGTTCAGCTACCCACCAGGCTTGACCTGAAGGAGGACTGGAGAAAACTGCTGAATGGCGCTCGGTCCGAAGACAAGTGGAAGCTGCCGTTTGCAGTATCTCAGTGACGGTGAGTTTGTGGGAGCATTGGAAGCAGTTGTCTGGTGTGGTACCCCTCTGTTGCTGTTTACCATATAAATGTGTGAGGAGGCTTGTGTAGCTCAAGTAAATCCTGCTGCAATTAAAGGACTTTTGCCTGTTGTTGGTTACCATATAAATGTGTGAGGAACTCAAGTTAAATCCTGCTGCCATTAAAGGACTTTGCCTGTTGCAGTTTGCCATATAAATGTGTGAGGAGTCTCGTGGAGCTCAGGAGTAGCCCTGTTGATGTTTAAGGACCCTATCTTGTCTGGAGGTTGTGAGTACTAATTCGGGGTAGTTCCCTGTTGAATTGCCACATTGGAACCAAATGGAACTACTGTACTGCTGACTGTTTTAACTAACTTTTCTTTCGTCTGTGTGAAAGGGCCCTACCAGCTGCCACGGTTTGGACTAGCCACTAAGGCTTGGGTACCCAGGGACAGTAATTGATAGGGATAGGCCTGTGCACAGAGCCCTAGGTAGATGAGTATAGTGATAAGCTAATCAACTGATCCCCTGTCCTTGTTGTTTCCCCTGAATAAATCAGATTGTTTTGTACAGCTACATCCTGGCTACCGTGTACATTAATGGTGAACTGCTGCTTGGTGATTGCAACATAACTGCGCCTTACTTTACAGGGGTCCCCGAAGAACTGGATTATATTTTCATTGGGTAAGTGTGGTGGTGGAACGAATTGTTGGTACTCAGTGGGAGTCACTAGTGGGACAAAAGGGGTTGCAGTAGCCCAGAGGGCTGTAACCGAGGTAGTCTTACTTGGGCTAACCCCAACCTCTGGGTGGAGGCACCCGTCCACGGATTTGGGCCCTTACCCTGCCTCAGAGGGGGCAGACAGGGGTAGTAGCCCTAAGGGTAGTGTCCCCTAGGGGTTACATGTGAACATTAGGGCCAAAGATCCAAAGGCACACCTCGATGCCCGTCAATGGCTGCAGGGTGGGGGGTGTTGGTGGATTGCTGTGAGCATTACGGCCAAAGAACCCAAGTCACACCCCTGACACCTGTCACTCTCTACAGGGTGGGGCATTATGGTTGGAAACCCTAACACCCTGGGCGTTTGTTGGTATTTTCACTCCAAATTTTCAACATGGGCTTTTTGGGACCCCTGCTCATGAACAGTGGCACTATCATTTCGTTACTCAATTCTGAAAGGTGATTTTGCACAGCAACTGCACCATTCAGCGCCACAGGTGTGAAAACACATCTTGGGAAGGATGTGAAAAATGACAGCTGTACTGTTCATGAGAAGGTATAAAAAAATGGCAATGTTGAAAATCTGGATTGAAAATATGAAAAATTGGTGAAGTTAAGAGAGCGCATAGAAACTGCGAAACACACTCCCATAACGCAATCATTTTTTGGACTTTTTCCACCAAATTTTCAACATGGGCATTTTGGGACCTCCCATCATGAACAGTGACACTGTGATTGTGTTAATTCATCCCAAAAGTTGATTTCCTACAGTGACCGCACCATTCTGCGCCACAGGTGCGAAAACACATTATGGGCAGTATGTGAAAAATGACAGTTGTACTGTTCATAAGGTGGTGTGAAAAATGGCAATGTTGAAAATCTGAAGTGAAAAGCTTTCAAAACTGGCAAAGTTACCACAGTGCGTATATAATGCTGAATGCGCCTGTAAGTCATCTTTTGGAATTGTTTCACCAAATTTTTAACATGGACTTTTTGGGACCTCACCTCATGAACAGCGGTACTGTCATTTTGTTAATCAGCCCTGAAGGTCATTCTGTGCAATGATGGCGAAATGACCTTTTGAGACTGAGAAACGAAATGACAGTGACATGTTCATGAGGTGGGGTCCCAAGAACCCCATGTTGAAAATTTGGAGCCAAAATTCCTAAAAATGGCTGAGATATCAACCTAAGTTAAACCCCCCCATTGACTCTCATTATACAGCACTTACCAGAGTCCTCACTTCGCAGTAAGGCTTTGAAGAGTGCAGATGTGTCCCGGTCCAGAGAAGATCGTTGTTCCTGACCTCTGGAGATAAGTATGGGGTGAGGGGGGTTGCGGGGATATGGGTGCTCAGAAGGAGAGCTGGGATGGGAAGGGAGATAGGGACACAACAATGGACTGTTTTCTGTTTACAGGTAAAAAAAATAAAAAAAGAAATTTGGGTAACCATTTTCTGTATTTTACAGGAAAAAATTAAAGGCATTTAGGCATACTGGAGTGGGCTCCCAGTGTGCCATAACAGTGTGGGAGGGGCAGTGCATGCCAACATGGGGATTGGGCACCCTGATGTCGGCAAATAACACATACAGGTTTGGGCTGGGGGGTGCATCCAACACTGGGAGTGGGCATCCCAATGTTGGAAACCTTAAACCATGATTTCGGCACACTGGGGTGGGCTCCCAGTGTGCCACATTAATGTGGGGAGGGGGATACATGCCAACTTGGGGATTGGGCACCCCGATGTCGGCTTTCTGGGGAGTGTGTGGCGGGCAGCAAGAGCCGCCATATTTATTGAAATGTTTCACCAGGAAAGGCACACTAAGCAAATGCCTTACTCCTGAAGCAAAGCTCGGCACCGAGTGTTCAGTAGCAGGAGCCAACTACTTGTTCCTGGAGCAAGGCCGGGGACAGAGTGCTTGGCTGCAGGAGCCAACAAGGTTCTGGGGAGGGAGGTGTCACTGCAATGATGAAACTGTTCGTGGTTGCAGTGGCACATTTCTTCAAGTTTTGGCTCTCTTTGAAGTTTCCTGTCATCACCAGCATGCTCACTGATTGGCTGCTGAGGGACGCACCACTAAAGCATCCCTGCATTGGCCACAACACTGACACACTTCTGAAATTGCTATTACTGCAAGATGTTGTTTGCATGTGCAACCTACATAGTAAAAGTGTAAGGGAGTAGGAATAGGAGAGAAAACCTCCAAGACATACAGTGCCCTTATCCTCATTTTATTTTAAATACTGTCATTTCTGTTATCTTCTGTTTAGTGATTTTCTTTATTTAATGTAAGGGGAAACAAGAAGAAGTAGTGCAAGACCTTTAGAGGATGTTTCTGCCCCTTTCCATAACCTTTTTCATATTTTTCTCTAGCTGCATCAGAGAATGCTTAGCAAGAGAGAGAGAGACAGAGAGAGAGAGAGAGACGCTCCTGTTTGCAGAATACAGAATTATCTTCTCAAAACGGCCATACAAGTTATTTTTAATTGGTACAAACAGCAACCCAGTTCAGGAAAGAAGAAACTAACTATTTTTATAGTAGCAGCACTCTCTTCTTTTTTCTCTGATACCTGGCAAACTTTTCAGTGTGTGGCATGTAAACAGAGCTGCCGGTAACCTTAAAAAACAAAAACAGCTCTGTTCTTCATTTTATCATTCTATGTATTTATTCCCATTATAGTAACCACATCAAGAGTGCTAGACACAAGTTTTCAACATAAAATAAAAAGAACAATCTGAGTGGACACACCTGAGGAGGTGGAAAAAATGAGAAAGGACCTAAGCCAGCCTAACCCCACTTGCTTGCTGCGAGACCCTGAGCAAGTCACTTAACTTCCTTGTGCTCCCCAGGTCACACCTGTAAACATGTTTTCAGCTTAGTGTCTCTCCTGGTAAAATAAATAAATTAATTAAGCCTATTAAGAGTGGTTGGGTGTCTGGCAGTTGAGTTTCAATGCTAAAAAGTGCAAGAGCATGCACCTGCATCACAGGAAACCAAGGAGAGTACAGAATCATGGGAAATTCTGGCCACCACAAGTCAGGAAAGAGACCTGGGGGTTATCATATCTGATGACCTGAAGGTGACCAAACAGTGTGAAAAGGCAGTACGGCGAGCAAACAGAATGTTGGGGTGCATAGGGAGGGCCATAACAAGCAGGAGGAAGGAGGTGGTGATGCCACTGTACAGATCGCTGGTGAGTTCTCAGCTGGAGTACTGTGTCCAGTTCTGGAGACCACATCTCTGGAAGGACACTGACAAAATAGAGGCAGTCCAGAGAAAGGCAAAGAAGACAGGACATGGCTGCATCAGAAGCCCTACAGGTAAAGACTTAAGGACCTTAATATCTATTCACTGGAGGAAAGAAGGGAGAGGGAGATATACGAACATACAAATTTGCCAGGAGAAACAGGCTACATGGTCTATCAAGTCTGCTGGAGTGTGCAGCTAGCACTCTCACCTTGCAGCTATCCCACCCCTTCACAATTACCCCTGCCACCCTGTTCCATCCACTTTTGGAAATGCTTCCGTGCGTTAATCACCAACAGAAAAACAAAGCAGTAAAAATATCATGGGCAGCTACATCACGGGCAAAGAGGTCGCCCAGTTCAAACATCGCCAGGTGATAACTCTGCATGTGCACAGACTGTGGTGTGTGCCCAGGGTCCATGCAAAGGAAGTGGAGGTGGCATCCTGTGGCAGGGCAGAGGGGCCCAGAAGAGCAAAGGCTGTACAGGCATCCCATAGGAGAGGGTTGTGACAGTGATCATCAATGGCTATGCGTGGAGGGCAGAGGCACAGATATGGGGAGGCCATGACAATTACGGAGCACTACACCCAGCATACAGACAGGGCATCGTACAGCCAGGACCCATTATGGCAGACATGACTACCAGCTGCAATGCCACCATATGGACACCTCGCCCATGTTACATCCCCCAGTTTGAGTAGCATGCTTACGAAACAGGGGGGGAAAGCAATGTCACACATACCTGTGGCTGCGATGTTTACTTCCACAATAGTTTGTCCCTCGATGTTTACACACTGAATCTTTTGAAACTACCCACTGTTGTACAGGATACCACCTCCTCCGGCAGAGTGCTCCATTCCGCCACAACCCTCTGTGTGAAAAAGTATCTTCTCATTTCCCCCTTATATCTTCTCCCCTCCAATTTAAGACCATGCCCTATCATGTCCCTCCCCCTTCTTAGCTTAAATATCCATTCAGTACCTGTCTTGTTTATCCCTTTTAAGTACTTAAAGTTCTCAGTCATATCCCCGATCCTTTCTGTCCTCCAGGAGTACATATTCAGCTCTCTCAGCCTCTCCTCATATGGCCTGTCCTCTAATCCCAGGATAATTTTTGTCACTCTGCATTGTACCCCTTCTAGTAATCTTACATCCTTCTTCAGATATGGGCACCAGTACTGCACCCAATACTCCAGGTGTGGCCTGACCAGTGACCTGTAGAGAGGCAGGACCACCTCCCTGCTCCTGGAGGAGAATCCTCTCTCAATACATCCCAGTATCCTGTTGGCCTTTGCTGCCACCTTTCTGCACTGCTCTGTATTGTTAATTTTCCCCATTACAACCACCACTAGATCCTTTTTCTCCTCGACAGTACCTAGTCGCACTTCTCTCAGCTGGTAACTCCTCCCTGGGTTCTTTGCTCCAAACTGCAGTGCTTTGCACTTTTTAGCATTGAACCCCAACTGCCACGCTTCCGATCACTCCTTCAGTTTGGTCAGGTTGTCCTGCAGCCCCTGCCATCCTTCTGTGTCATCCACTGCCACCCCCAACTTGGTGTCATCAGCAAACAAACTGGTCTTATTCCTGATGCCATGCGAGATGCCCGCTGTGAATATCCCAAACAGCACCGACCCCAGTACCGATCCCTGTGACACCCCGCTCATCACAGCCCTTGGAGATGAGCGCTCCCTGCCTCCCACCACTACCATCTGTTGTCTCCCCTGCAACCAGTTCTCGATCCATTTAGCTATCTTAGTCCCTGCCCTGCGTATCTCAACTTTCCTCCAACCTTCAGTGCGGCACTGAACCAAAGGCCTTGCTGAAGTCCAAATATATGACATCCACAGCATGATCCTTGTCAATTCCTTCATTACTCAGTCATAATACTCAATTAGATTAGTCTGACAGGATCTTCCCAAGACAAACCTGTGTTGATGATCATCCTGGAGCCCATTGTCTTCCTGAAGGTCACCAGCCTCTCTTTCAGGATTGTCTCCATCAGCTTCTCCACAATGGATGTTAGGCTTAAGGGTCTGTAATTGCCTGGTTCATTCTTTGGGCCTCTTTTATGGAGGGGCACCAAGTGGGCCATCCTCCAGTCATGTGTTACACACCCTGTGTCCAGGGAGGTATTGAATAGGTCCACCAGTGGTCCAGTCAGGACCTCTGCCATTTCCTTCAGCACCTTGGGATGTATGCCATCTGGTCCTGGTGCCTTATCCACCCTCAGAGCCCTTAGACCTTCCAATATCCTGCCCTCAGTAATCACACCATCTGTTACCCTGCCTACCCCCCACCCCCTATGGTAGTTGCCCACTCTTCTCCCTCATGAAAACAGAACAGAAATACTCATTTAGTGCTTCTACCGGTTCCACCCCTTTCTCTGCCCAACCCCTGTCCCTCCTGATCCTCACTATCTGGTCCTTGCAGCTCCTTCTCTTCCATATACATCTGAAGAAGTCCTTTTCCTGTCCTTGATGCCCTGTGCCAGCCTCAATTCCCTGGAAGCCTTGGCGCCCTGAGCTCCCCATGTAACTTCTTTGGACTTCTTCAAGTACTCCTCCCTATCCTTCCTTCCCGGTTCTTGTATCTCCTGAATGCTGCTTTTTTTTGCTCTTACCTTTTCTAAGTCTTCCCTACTCATCCAGCTTGGTTTCTTAGACCTTCATTTTTTGCTCTGCGATTTGGTACAGGTCTCAATAGCCTCCACAAACCCCAATTTGATTTTTTTCCCATTTCTGGTTCACATCCCAGTGTGGCTGAATTCCTGTCAGGTGCCCCCCAAAGATTTCACCCATCCTTCCAGAATCAGCCGTCTGAAGTCAGCCACCCTGGTACCTGTACCCACTGCTTCCCTGCTCATGTTGAGCTTGAATCACACCAGTGATGGTCACTCCCAGCCAGTGGGTCCTCCACCCCCACCTCCCTTACAGCCTCCCCATTGGACAGTACTAGATCAAGCATATTTCCCAACCTAGTTGGCTTGGTAACCATCTGTGCAGGAAGCTGTCCTGGAAGGCTTCAGGAGTATCTGTTCTCTAGCACTTGAGGTGGCTGGGGTACCCCAATCCACTCTTGGCAGATTGAAGTCTCCCCATGATCACTGTATTACCTTTCCTGCACACCTTCCTAATTTGCTTTGCTAGCTCCCTGTCCAGGTCTTCCCCTTGAGCCGGTGGCCTGTATACCACCCCCATCCTGACAGTCCTATTTTCGTTTTATGAAATTGCATCCATAAGGCCTCTGTTCTACCTTCCATGCCCTCTTCCCTTGCACACTTTATACCTTCCCTAACGTAAATCGCCACTCCTCCCCTTTTCCCTTTGCGCCTATCCCTCCTGTAAATCCTGTAGCCTGGGATCATCAGGTCCCAGTCCTGGTATTGGTTGGCCCATGTTTCCATGATGGCAGCTATGTCCACCCTCCCCTCTGCCAATAGTGCCTGTAGCTTGACAGTTATGTTCCCCAGGCTTCTTGCATTCAAGGAGACAACCCTCCAAGATGTTCCTTTCTCTCCTTACCCTGTTTTCCACCCATCTTAACTCCACCCTTCATCTCTTCCCTGATTCTGTCCCATTTGTATGGGAGTAGCATCATTGTCTCCCTCTCGGATACCCCATCCCAGCTTCCTATCATCACCCCTGTCTAGTTTAACTTTACATTTGTTGCTATATACTCCTCTATCCTCTGTTTTAACACCCCTGCCTTTCCCTGCTCAAGTGTAATCTGTCCCCTGTGAACAGATCACTATTGTCCAAGATGCTGCCCCAGCCTCCCACTATCTCGTACCTCTTGGATTAACTCCATTCCTCCAGCCAAGTGTTGAACTCCTCTGTCCTTCCCTTCCTCACCATACTTGTAGTGGGCACTGGGAGTACCTCAGAGAAGTCTGATGATCCACCTGCCTCCTCACATAACCTTCCCAGTTCCTTGAACCTCTCCCTTACCACTTCTACTGTTTCACCTGCCAAGTCATTCATACACACGTGAACCATGATATGCAGTTTCTGCCTTCCCCTTCTTGCACACTTGAGAATAGATTGTCCTGCCCTACCCGCCTCAACCCAGGTATGGACTTTACCCATATGCGACTGTGTCTTTCCCCTTTACATCCCCATCTGACCCCTTTTAGTATGGAGTCTCCCAGCACAAGTATGCTCCCCTCTTCATGGAATGATAGAGACTTTAGAGTACCTTAGGGAAATAAACTTTCGAGTACCTTAGGGGAATAAACAGGGTACAGGTGGAAAGCATATTCCAGTGAAAACTCAGCACAAGAACAAGGAATCATGATATGAGGCTGAAGGGTGGAAGGCTCAGGCGTAATTTCAGGAAGTACCTTTTCACTGAATAAGTGGTGGAGCCGTGGAACAGCCTTCCGGCAGAAGTGGTGAGGGCAAAAACAATATGGGGGTTCAAGAGTGCATGGGATAGTAATAAAGGGTACCCTGGAGATGTGCAGAGCAGGAAGAGCCACAGATCAAATAGGATCTGGGGCTGCAGCATGAAGTATAGAAATGGGCAGACTAGGTGGGCCATATGGTCCTTATCTGCTGACAAATTCTGTATTTCTATGTACCAAGTAGTCAGAGGAAAACTTCTCAATAGAGCGACTTTCCATTTCAGTGCTACTTAGGGACAGAGTTACTCTCTCTCTCTCTCTTTTTATCTTAACAACTCTGTTCTGAGTCTGACTCCCAGTATATATATGCAAAGTCCCTTATTAAATGGACTCAATATTTCCCTTTGTTCAGTGAAGCCTTGTCATTATTTTTGAGGCACTGAGGGAAATAGGGACCATTTAATTGCAGAGCATCTTTGCAAAGAAAAGTGAAAGTAAAGCTGCTCCATGTTTTAGCATCAAGCTCTTTCTGTCTGGCATTTATTTTACTGCTTCTTATACATTCTTACAGCAAAGTATCTATAAGTACATATCAAATACCCTCCTAATAAGTAGCTTAATAATACCAACAGGGTGGGCATTATTGGAAATACCAGACCATGAGGTGTAATGGCCTTGATACCACAGACGGAGGGCCTTATAGCCCCTGCAAGGTCTGGTATTCTAATAATCCACCCTGAAAAAATGCGTACTGAAAAATGGACAAGCCAGAAGGTGAAGGAAGGAAACATATTCAATTCAGTGCTTCAGGTAACTGGTAACTGGTATTTTCTTTTAAACTTAGATTGTAGGCTTGTAGTGACACTATACTTTCTTTCTGTGTTGTCTTTACTTATAATTGTTTTGGGCTGTTGAAAATTTAAAAAATAGTGGAGGTGTAATTCTGTGCTGTCTTTAATTGCTACAAATTTTATCTTGGCTTGTCTGACTGTCCTGTAGCTGGGTGAAGGGTGTTAATTGTCTGGCCTCTGACCTCAGCTACGTGATAACTAGAGGTGGGGCTTAGTCACAGTTAAAGCAGCAAACAGAAGTTCATCTTCTCAGAAGAAGCCAGAAGGTGAAGGAAGGAAACATATTCAATTCAGTGCTTCAGAGTAACTGGTAACTGGTATTTTTCTTTTAAACTTAGATTGTAGGCTTGTAGTGACACTATACTTTCTTTCTGTGTTGTCTTTACTTATAATTGTTTTAGGCTGTTGAAAATTTAAAAATAGTGGAGGTGTAATTCTGTGCTGTCTTTATTGTATACAAATTTTATCTTGCCTTGTCTGACTGTCCTGTAGCTGGGTGAAGGGTGTTAATTGTCTGGCCTCTGACCTCAGCTACGTGATAACTGGAGGTGGGGCTTAGTCACAGTTAAAGCAGCAAACAGAAGTTCATCTTCTCAGAAGAAGCCAGAAGGTGAAGGAAGGAAACATATTCAATTCAGTGCTTCAGAGTAACTGGTAACTGGTATTTTTCTTTTAAACTTAGATTGTAGGCTTGTAGTGACACTATACTTTCTTTCTGTGTTGTCTTTACTTATAATTGTTTTGGGCTGTTGAAAATTTAAAAAATAGTGGTGGTGTAATTCTGTGCTGTCTTTAATTGCTGCAATTTCCTTCCCCACCTTCCCCCAACTCTTAATTATATGCCCTGATAAATCTGATTGACAGGAGCTAAACACAGGGTATAGTAAGAGGTGTGAAGTAGGAGGGGCATAAGGGGGAAGAAGACCACCCTCAGCACGACAAGTTTTTTGACTCATTTATTTATTTATTGGTTTCTTTTTCCTTAAAAAAATATATATCTGAGGATCAGTTACAGGATTTTTAGTACTGTAAATAAATAAAAAGAGAACTAAGAGAGCTTCAGTAGCAGATAAGTAGTGGAATTGCGAGTATAATGTGAGTGGTGCAATGCAGTGGCTGTGGGGCAGCCATATTCAGGCAGACCTTCTGGACCGACACTGAGGTGCTGCCCTATCTGCATGCATCTCTGGGACTGCGGGATGAGGTAGCCAGACTCAGGCGGAAGTAAACTGGGTCAGGGTACCATCACCCCTGTCCAGGAACCACCCAGTCAATGCAGCTGCCTCAAAGGTTGCCGAGAGCGAGGAGCACTTGGATGACAGTGGGCTCAGGGAGGTTAGAGCAGTCAGGCAGAGGCACATCCCAGATCCTATTCCTCTCAAGAACTCATATGCCACATTGGCAAATGAGGACAACCAAATAGAGTACCCAGGGAAGTGGAAGGAAAGGATGTGGAGGTTAGGCAGGAGGTGACCTCAGTGGAAAGCAGTGGACCCCAGAGGAGGAGGAGCGAATCCTGGTGGGGACTCCATCATAAGAGGATCCAGCTAGGAACACAGGAGGGAGGGACAGGGAGGTGGGGTGCCTACCAGGTGCCAGGCATGGAGGGATGGAAGGAAGATACAGGGATCACTGGGAAGGCAAGACAGGAGGGTGAGCTGGATGTCATTATCCACCTAGGTACTAATGACTTGGCAAATGGGAGCAAAGGAAGTTCAGGAAGAGTTTAGGAAACTGGGAGGGTCTCAAGCAAGTAGCTACCCTGTCACTTTCTCAGAAGTACTACCTGTGAGAGGCAAGGAGGAATGGGTGCATGCACCAGGAACTTTAACTCATGGTTGAAGAACTGGTGCTGTGAGGAAAGGGTTTGGATTCATTGGTGACTGGGGACCCATCTGGAGGGATGGAGGTTTGTTCAAGCCTGATGAGCCATCCATCCTGGAGGGAATCAAGCACTCAATGATAAGTTTAAATGCTACATTGACAAAGCATTTAAACTAGCAAAGGGGTGGCAGGCCAGCAAGGATGATACCTCTTGCTCACCCCCACAGCTAGTAATGGAACCAGTGAACCAGAGGTGGCTATCTCTGCAAAGCAGTGTGCAAAAGATGGAGATTAGTGTCCAAAAGGTGGATAAGCAGAAAGGGCAAAATTCAGCAGAAGGGCAGACAGCAAAGAGAACCAGGGATAAATGACAGCAAGGAAGGGCTGGAGTAGAACAGTGAAACAGTCTAGGAGGTCAAATCATGGAAAGCCATGTGTGCAAATGCCAGGAGCCTTAGCAACAAGATGGAAGATCTGGAGGCTGTCATGGTACAGTCAGACCTGGACATTGTGGCCATCACTGAAACCTGGTGTAAGAATAACCATGACTGGGAGATGGCCATACCTGGCTACAACATATTGAGAAGAGAGACAGAGCAGGCAGGAAGGGAGGAGGAGTGGCACTGTATGTGAAAAGAGCATAAGGGCCACATAGATCCAGGAGGAACAAAATGGGGAGAGATACTGTGGGTTAAGCTGGAAAGGAAAATGGGGCCAGCCAATCGCACAGGTGTGGTCTATAGACCACCAGCCCAGGAGGAAGAAACAGATGAGGAGCTGATGCTAGCCATCAAAGGATGGCAGACAAAGGAAGTGGGAGTACTGGTTGGAGACTTCAATATACCAGGCGTGGACTGGAGCATCCCAGCAGCAGCATCAACTAGAAGCAGATTTATCCTGGACTCCCTTCAGGGTGTCTTCCTCAAGCAACTGGTCATGGAACCAACTCGGCAGAAGGCAATACTGGACCTTGTGCTCACAAACAGGGACAGTGTGATGGGGGTAACAGTGGGAGCACCTGGGTAACAGTGACCACCAGTCATTGTGGTTTGAAATCACAGAAAGAGCAGAACCAAACCACACAAAAAACACGTATCCTGGATTTTAGGGGGGCAGACTTTGGGAAAATGGGGAGATGCTTGAAAGAGGCATTAAGAGGAATGGGACAGGAATCAGGGATTGAGGAACAGTGGGCAGTATTTAAAATGGGATTATAAGAACAACAGAATTATGCATTAAGCAGGTTAGCAAGAGGAAAAGAAAGAGGAGACCATTATGGTTTCCAAAGAGGTAGCAAAGAAAGTGAAAGCCAAAAGATTGCATTCAGGCAATACAAAAGAACACAGGCAGAAGGGATAGGAGAAGTACCAGGAGAAACAAAGGGAGGCAGGGAAGTCAGTAGGGAAGCCAAAGCTCAGACAGAAAAGAACACATTGCAAAATCAGTGGTTAAAGGGACAAACCTTTTACAGGTACATAAGTGAAAAAGAAGGACAAAGGAGGGATAGTGAGACTGAAGGGGAGGATGGGAGCAGGTGGAGGATGACAACAGTAAAGCTGACATATTGAACAGGTATTTCTGCTCAGTCTTTACTAAGGAAGAGGGGGGTAATGGGTCTGAAGGGTACAAGGGTGAGAATGGTGCAGAAATGGACTACAAGTCCCTTTACGAGAAAGGGTCCTGAAGGAACTGGAAGTAATAAGAGCTGATAAAGCAATGGGGCCAGATGGGGGTGCACCCCAGGGTCCTTAAAGAACTAAGAGGTGGTGGCTGAACCTCTGGCTATCCTGTTCAACCAATCACTGGAAACAGGAGAGTACCCAAAGACTGGAGGACAGCAGATGTAGTCCCCTTATACAAAGTGGGAACAAGAGGAAGCAGGGAACTACAGACCAGTCAGCCTCACCTCAGTGAGTGGGAAAGATCATGGAAGCACTACTGAAGGAGAGATTGGTGGAACATCTGGTTCTCAATGGACTACAGGACCCAAGGCAGCATGGTTTCACCAGGGAGGTCATGTCAGACCAACCTCATTGAATTTTTGACTGGGTGACTAGGGAGGTGGATCAGGGAGGGCAGTGGACATGGCCTATCTGGACTTCAGCAAGGCCTTTGACACTGTGCCACATAAGACTATTACACAAACTGGGGAATATGGGTGTGGGCAGGACAGTAGTGTGGTGGGTAGGTAACTGGCTGGGTGGCAGGACACAGAGATTGGTGGTAAATGGCTGTCACTCCACAGAGGGAAGAAGTGAAGTGGCACCACAGGGATCAGTGCTGGGACCGGTCCTATTCAACATCTTCATCAGTGACATTGCACAGGATATAGAAGGCAGAATTTCACTGTTAGCTGGTAACACAAAGCTCTGTAACAGAGTAGACACACCAGAGGGTGTAGACAGAATGAGAAGGGACCTGCAAAACTTGAAGAATGGTCAAGGGTTTTGTAGTTGAAATTCAATGCAAAGAGTGCAAGATAATGCATATGGGCACAAAAACCCTGGCACAATATATCAGTTGGGGGAGGATATAGCATGCACCAAGCAGGAAAAGAGATCTTGGGGTTGTCATCTCTGATGACCTCAAGGTAGGGAAACAGTGTGACAAGGCATCAGGTAAAGCAAATAGGATGCTGGGATGTATAGGCAGGGGCATCACCAGCAGGAAAAGGGAGGTCATAATTCCACTATACAAGACACTAGTGAGGCCCCACCTGGAGTACAGTGTACAGTTCTGGAGACCATACCTCGTGTAGGACATAGACAAGGTAGAGAAGGTTCAGAGGAGGGCAACAAAGATGGTGCATGGGTTGCATCACAAGTCCCTATGAAGACAGGTTGAAGGAACTGAACATGTACTCCCTGGAGGAGAGGAGGAGAAAGAGGATATGATAGAGACATACAAGTATCTTACAGGGAGGAACAGGGTGCAGGAAAACACTATTTTTAAGCGAAAAAGATGTTTCAGGACTAGAGGGCATGGGATGAAGTTGGAGGGAGGGCGATTCAGGGAAACATGAGAAAGAATTTCTTCACAGAGCGGGTGGTGGACAAGTGGAACACCCTGCCAGAGGAAGTGGTGGGGGCTGAAACAATCACAGGATTTAAGAATGCATGGGATAGACATAAAGGAATTCTAGAGGTCAGGGTAAGGAAATAGACTTCTAGGAAAACAAACTGAACTTACAAGCTCAAATGGGCAGACTAGGTGGGCCATAGGTCCTTATCTGCCGACACTGTCTATGTATCTATGTATCTATGTATCTATGACATCTTAGTAAATTTCAATAAAATAAGAGAGAATAAGTTTAAAATGAATAGAAGTAGTAGAATTGTTTTTTATTGAAAAAGTAGTCCATATGTTTAAAGGCTGTTCCAGCTCCTGTTGGTCCTCTCCACAGAGCTATTATAATCTATTGACACCCCCCACACACACACACACACACACACACACACACACACACGCACCTCAACAAGAAGTGTATAGAAAACATTCACCCCAGCAGTGTCTTGATATCATCTGTCTCCTTTTGTGCAAGACTTTTTTTATTCAGTAGCCACTGGAGGATGCGTCTCTTCAGCGCGTGACTGACTTTGCGTGACCATAATGAATACCTGCATCTGCGATAACGAGGGACAGCCCCAATGTAAAGTATTAATTTATTTTAAATTTGAAGTAGCAGCTTAACTAACTGTGGGGACTCTGTGGTATTTGTGTTGTTTTGTTATACACGCTTCCTAGCATGAAGCCAAATGGACTCACGACTTCTTTTCCTTCAGCGTACTGCAAGAGCACAGTCATTGTATAAGAACACGGCTGTGTGAGATTTCTGTTTTATCACTCTTCCTAACCACAAAATATCCAGAGTGTGGACTTTCTTTTTTTGCTTGCACTGAAGTAAGAAGAGAGTGTGTGTGTGTGTGGGGGGGGAGCAGCTCTCACTAAGCAAGAGAAAAAGATGGCGGGGATTTGAAATTTTACTGGGTGCTTTCAGCCAATGAGAAAGCAGGCTGGGCACCAGTACACAAGGGCACCTGGTGAAGTGGCACTTGGACTGGCTCTTATTTTTAGCTGGACATCTATTGAAAAATAAATGCCCAGCTAGGAGCCTGTCTCAGCCAATCAGGTCTGAGAATTAATTCTTGCCATTTTCTAATAAAGAAATAAACTTAACTTATCCTACATCATATATAGCAAGATTCTTCATGCTAACCATCAGGTACTATATTGCATTTCTTTTGCACTCTGCACGTTACTAATTATAACCTTTAACCTCTATTCATGAAAGCACTGCAGGCACTTTAAGTCTTTTTATGTGTGCACACACTTTAATTTTATTCTCCAGATGCCATCCATCAAGCCTGGCACTGTAACTTTTAGTACATCCCTAGCGATTTATCATTCAGATACAACAAGGCATCAATTCTTTAGGGTTAGGGATAGAACTGGGAAAAAGAAACAAAGAAAGAAAGAAAAAGGATTTAGTGAGAGCAAGAGAAAGAAGTGTCATAGGTGGCCAACCTACTTCAGCATATAGGAAGAACAAAACAGAACAGAAGATAATGTTGCAACAGATTTGACAGAGGGAAGAAAGAATATAGGAAAGATGTCCCTGAGCACAATCATTTATTTAGGTAGAATGCAGGTCTACCACAGTACTCTAATTTTGCAACTTTCAGTTCCATGGTACTGAGACACTCTTCCTACATTATACAGCATCCCTCGACCCCATCTTTTTATCTGGTACTGTATTACTCCCTGCTCAGCAGCACTGTGGCACTCTTCCTTCTTTTTCATCATGTATAAATAACATGCATTATAGCATATTGTCTGGTTATCTCCCAGAACTGTCTACACTGTTCTGCAAGCTTTCACAACCATTCAGATGCTTGAGTGGCACTTTGGTATGCTGCCACCACTCAACCTGACTGTCACATAGGGTGTCTTTTGGTCCAAATCACACTAGAGCCACTACCCACACAGTACAGTGCCCTTTCCTGCAAATGAACCACCGCTTAAGACACAGCTGAGAACACATTGCTTTAGACATAGTAGCGTTGTAGAATGTCTCTTTGGGAACATATCACACACTTGTCACTTTACCCTTGGTTATCTATACCTTAAATAACTCAGTCACAGAATGTATGAAATAAATCAAAATAAAATGTAATACTCTATGACATTTACATATGTTACAGGAATCTACACACTAATGACTATGGGGAATCCAGTATTTTACAGAGATGAAAAATAAAACATTTGCAAAGATAGAGATCACACAGAAAAAAAAACTAACTCAAAGCTAACTAAATTGCAACTGTAAGTAGTAGAAGAAATGTACTCCCAACTGGGAACTGATGAGTTATAGCAGACAACCTGCAACGTTAGCTCAAAAAGAGAGCCGTGCTGGAGTGCACTGAAGCTGGTGTGGCCAAAATAGCTGACTAGTCCCAGCTACAATCCACAAAACACTGAGAACGACAGCTGCACTCACAGGGAAATAAAAATCAAATGCTGCCCTAATGGGCTCAAACAGTATTGATTGCCTCTGGCACAAATTCAGACTTAAACTGCACATGAGCCCAATACATGCAAATAAACACCACTGTGGGGGACACTACCCCAGCTCTTCACCATGAGGCTACATCAGGAGCCTTTCTTCTTTTTTTTTTTCAGGCTGCCTGCTGAAGCTTGGTAGTGTCCTCCACAGTCATATTTATTTGTATGCATTGGGCTCATGTGTTGTTTAAGAATTTGTGCCAGAGGCAATGAACAATTTAGAGCCCATTCTGTACAGCATTTGATCTTTATTTCTCTGCTAGCGACTTTCTTTAGAGCCGCTTTGCAAATCTGTGATGTTACTAGTCCAATGTCCCAAACATAATGAATTTCTCAGGGCAAACATATAACAGAAATATCTTTGGCTGGCCAGCCCACTATCCCTCATCATCAGATATGCCTCTCTGACATCATCGCTGGACCTTCCTTTGCTCTTGATTGATTGATTGATTAAAAGTTTATTTTTTCACAGGAAATTCATTTGTTAGGACAAAGTCCCGTTTACAACAAAGTCCTGCATCTTGGAGAACCTTCCTGCACCAGAACTTGTAGAAACTGGTTTTGTTTATTGGAGTTTGTTCCCTTTGTTATCCTGGACAACCACTCAGCAGGGTGCAATCTTAATATACCAGCCATTTATTTATAGTCAAAATAGAGCCTTTTTAGATGACAAGGGGCCCAGCTCTTTGATGTTCAAGCAAAACAATAGCTTTTAGCAGACAGAATTCTTGCTGTCCTCACTCCACTTGAGAAGCCAAAATGCTCACTCAAAGGCTGGGGACTACAATGGTAAGGCAATTTTCAATTCTCCCCTTGCACCCCACTCAAAAATGTTTTACAGACAACACAACTAGTAAGATAACAAAAAAAAACATTTCCTGGGAGTTACATCTGTTACATCTCCATCCCTTGTAAAAATCAAAAACAAATCTTTTACCAACACTAAATTATATTTTTTCACATTAGCAAGTTTACTTTACCACATATGCCCCCAATTCTCTCTCTAGTTTAACATTTAATCAGTTCTTTAAGGCATCTCCCTTTCTTTACTGAGCCACTGGTTACTGCCGAGACAAACCATCTGCATTGCCATGCTGTGACACAATGTGGTGCCTAATGTCCACGTTATGGGGCTACAGCACCAGGCTCCATCTTAACAATTTGGTGGGGGTGGGGTTGCCTGCTGGTCCGGTGGAGCCATGAGGGGCTGTGATCGGTGACCAGTGTGAACGCCTCCCATACCAATATGGTTGCAGCTTTTGCAGAGCCTACAGAATACAAAGACACTTTCTCAACTATGGTGTATGCCTCCTTCCTGGACAGCAGCTTATTGCTCAGGTACACAACTGAGTGTTCCTCCTGTGTGTGTGTGATCTGACTCAGAACTACCCCTAGCCCATGATCGGATGCATCCACCTACACAGCACTACAGTGAATAGTTAGGCCTCGCATGCATGGGTGCCAGACATAATGCCTCCTTCAACTGTCAGAGTGCTGTCTCATGGTGATCCATCCACTACATTTTTCTGGCATCTTCTTCCTAGTGAGATTGAGCAGAAGTTTGGACATCCCACTTAAGTTTGACACAAACTTTTGGTAGTCCCCTCACCATCCCTAAGAAGGCTTGTGCTTTCCTTTTGTGGTGGGCATGATCCATCCTTGTATGACCTAAAATTTTTACTGCCTCAGGTCAGATGTATCAATTCTCTACTCTATGCCCTAGGTATGATACTTCTGCCTTCCCTGTTTGGCACTTCTCCTCCTTGACTGGCATCCCTGCAGATTTCCATGGCTGAGCACCTTATTCACATGCCTGACATGATCCTCCCATGTCTGGCTTTATATGGCTATGTTGTCCATGCACACTAGAGCAAAGTCTCCTGCTTCAAAACATAATGCAGTCCACAAGCTGTTTAAAGGTGGCTGACGTGATTCTTCATCCCAAATGGCATTACTAAAAACTCAAATATGCCAAATGGAGTGATAAAGGCCTACCTCTTTCTGTCTTCAGGGGTCAGAGGTAACTGCCAATAGCCCTTTTTCATGTTTGTGGTGTTCAAATACATGACTCACCCTAACCACTCTAAGACCTCATCTATCCAGGGCATGGAGTATACACGCAATTCTCTACAGCTGTTGAGCTTACAATAGTCAACACAGAATTATGTGGTACTATCCTTCATCGGGATCAGTACCACTGGGGAGGCCCAGGGGCCACTGCACTTTTAGATTACCCTAAGAGCCAGCATTTCCTTACTGTCCCCTTCAATAGCATGTTTCACTCCCTTGAGGACCCTGTAGGGTGGCTGCCTAAGTGGAGTCCGTGAACCCCATATGCACATGGTGCTCTAGCAGTGTGGTATACCCTGGTTTCCCCCATGAACATCTCCCCTAAAGTTTGTAGCACCACATGCATTTCAGCAGCTTGGGCTAATGTCAACCTCTCAAAGAGGGTGACAGTTCCCACTGACGTTTCTCCCTTATCCTCTGCCAGGAGATCCAACAGCAGGCCTGCTTCTGCCTCCTTTGGATAACTGCACACAGCCAGGATCATCTCTTCCCAGTAGTGGTAAGGCTTCATCATGTTCATGTGGTAGATTTATTATATGTGCCCTGTCAGGTAGCGCCAACATGTAATTTACATCATTTACTCTTCTGACCACAAACTACGGACCCTCCCAAGCCTCTTGTAATTAATTATTTCAGATGGGGATGAGTACCATCACTCATTGTCAGACTTAGTACTCTTGACTCTATCACGGTTGTAATCCATCTTCTGTCTCTGTTGTACAGTGACTAGGTGCTACTAGGAAAATCACATGAGCTCCTTGAGCCATGACCTGAAATTTAGGATGTTCTCCACAACAGAATTCCCTTGTAGAGCAAACACATCCTCCCATTCATCCTTTACAAAATCAAGGGAGCCCTTACAGAATGGCCAAACAGGAGTTCAAAGGGTGAGAATCCTGTGGACTGCTGGGGGATTTCCCTACATGCAAATAAGAGATAGGATAAGTACAGTACTTTTTTTTTTGACCGGGAAAGGAGGACTAGAAAGTTCTGCCTATTTTCAGCCTTGTTCCGGGGGAGGGCAATGCAGGTGGATGCCAACTGACATTGAACCAGATTAAGCTGTTGGTGGTATTTTTAGTGAATTTTAGTTACTTGTCCCATTGTCTAGCATGCCAGTCAGTAAATGTCCTTTTCACAGATTTAAGCAATGAATTAAAACACTTAAAACCCCTGAACACGTTGTGACAGCTTTGAGAAAATGTAATCTTTAGCACAAGTGTGCTTATATTTTAATATTGTTTCTGTATTTCTCATTTTTCTTTATTACTAGGACATTTGCATGCAAACAGGATCACTGCCCTATCTGTTCTGGCTGCTTGCCTACATATGACATCACATTTCTGTTTATGACATTGCAGTCTGTTGCTGTGGGGATAATTACAATGCCATAAATGGGGAATTATTTATGTTATTTATTTATTTATTTATTTAAAAGTTGGTAACTGGGAAAAACGCCATGACCAGAAGCTCGTTTCCAGGTTCAACACAGATTATGTTGTCATATGTAGGATAGCAGAAAGAGCAAATAAGGTCTAACGGACAGTAAGCTTCTTTCATACAGCTGTCCTCGGTAATAAAGAAAAATATAAATAATTATAGAAAATACATGAAATATAAACTGAACTGTCTAAATCTCACATTTTTTCCAAGTTTTTCTAACGGTGTCAGAGGCTCTTTAACAAGACTGTTAATCTTGGGGGTGCTATGAGAAGGCCTTGAGCTCCTGCACCCCACACTTTTGCAGACATAAAATTAATGCCCTGCTCTGACAGAATCTCCTGGGGAAACCCCACCCTGCTGAATATCCCCAGCAGTTTGTCAGCCATGTTTTCTGCCTCAATGGAGGACAAGGCCCTAGCCTCTGGGTACCTAGCAGCATGATCCAAGACCGCCAAAATGTACCTCTTGCCTGTGCAGTTTTGGGTGCTGAGTGGCCCCACAGTGTCCTCAGCAATTTGCTGAAATGGCCCTTCAATTATAGGCAGGAGAGTTCAAGATGTCTTAGCCTTGTCCCCAATCTTTACCACCTCAGGCACTGCAGTAGTTAGCCATATCCTTAAGTATACTGGGCCAGAAAAAACAGTCAGCTGCCTTGTTGTATGGCTGACACCTAAGTGTCCAGAAAAGGGTACAGCATGGGCTAAGGCCAGAAGCTGCATCATGCACACTTAGGAACTACTATCTGCCAGAATACCCCTTTCTCCAGTCCACCCTTTGGAACCCACTGTCAATACTGGAGCCCATTCTCCCAGTATACCTTCCTTTCCTCAGAACCCTGACAGTGATCTTTCACCCTGGTAGTAAAATATCTTAATATTTGAAGGAATGGATCATTTGATATGTTCTCTACAGCCACCATGCTCTTCCATAAAACACACTTTTAAGTAGGACAGCCACCAATGGCTGGTCTCTCCCCAGTCTGTAGCTGTGGCTCAGAACTGCTGCTCACAGGTCATTCTTTAGCAGCAACTTCTACTGCTGAGAGAGGGTTATTTCCAGCTACACTGCCCTCTCTGTGTTCTCAGGAGCTGGTTCCCTGTCCTTACTATGGGTAGCAACACACACAATGTTGGCCTGACTGTCAAAGTCATTACCCATGATTATATCAATTAATAGGTCTGGTACAACACCATCCTCCTGTATTCCCTGGCTGCCTTCCCAGCACAGAAAGACCAGGACCCATCACTTCTCTAATTCTGGAAAGCTGACCTGGCACACTGTGTTCTTTGTGAATCAAATCAGGTTCTACCAATGAAGTGGATGCCCCAGTGTCCCTCAATCCCTAGGTTGCCATCCCATTTACTAGCACAAAGGGCATATGTGCAATGGGTTATCGGAACTACAATCTGAGTACAGGCTACTGTGACAGGGTTGAATAAGGCCCTGTCCCATTTGTTGTGCAGAAAGAGTTTAAATGCAAGGGTCTGTTCTTTCCTCTCCTTTTCTGTCTCTTGCCCATCTGGTTCCACAGCCAAATGTTTTTGTGAGACCTAGGAACTGATCACTCTGATGGTTTTGCAGTTCTCCACCTCTTGCTATCTCTCTGCTTTCCCTTGCTATTTCTGCATTTTATTCCACCTTGCATATCTGCGGGTATAAAAATATATGTGAATCTCTGTGTAAAACTGTATGTGATACTGGATCCCTTTGTTTAAAACTGTATATAGCTATACCGTTGAAATGATTGCAAAAAGCTATTTGGAACTCAAGGGGTTAACCTGAGAAGCTGTTTGCAAACTCTCTGAGATGTTGTAAACAAGATGCCAGTTCTGGGTTGTTATGTTCTTTTTGATGCACCTGCAAGAACATTGGAAACTTACAAGAACCTTGTGTGAGAAGCATGCTGTTTTCTTAACGAGTTTCCCAGGCACAGATTTATAAAAAGAGCAACAATGCTTGTGCAAGAGAGAGACAGAGACTGAAAGACTGAGATTGGAAATTGAGAAGAAAAACTCAGAAGAAGGACTCTGTTTTCTATGTTTGTACTGCCATTGTAAATAGTTATACTGAACAATTATTTTGCTGTTAATAATAAAACACTATTTGTGATTTTGAAACTGTTTCTCGTTTTCCTATGCTTCCTGACCTGTGCTTCGACAACAGATGGTGTCAGACTCAGTGGGATTTATGCCGCATATACTCTAAGTCAGGAGTTTTGTGCAGGAGTACTCGACCTGGTATCAGAGAAGCATAGAAGAAAGGTATGGATTCTGCAGCAGCAAGTCCAGGGTGATTACCAGAAGAATGGCAGCAAAACTAGCACAGACAGGAGTCTAAGTTGAGACTGTATAGCTAGCACCAGTTATGGAAAAAAGATCAGGCAGTGACAGAACCTGAATGCATGACTGCCTTTTTCAAATTGTGGGGCTACACAACAAAAGAGATGGAGAAACAGGGAAGAGAGGAGATGCAGCAAGATCCAATGTTTAGAGACACAGAAAAAAGAAGAAATCGACAACTCAAGAAGCAGACAAAGAAGAGATGCAGCGATGGATGCCTTGCAAGCTATCAAAGCTGGAGGATCTGTCACTGGTCCAACAGAACAACAAGACACAAACAACTTAAAATACATTAACACAAAGTTGTGTCCCTTGGATTATATCAAAGCATACTTGGCAACTTTTGAAAGGAACTACAAAAGATCCCAAGAGCAAATGAACTGGGGCATAGGGTTATCCAGGGATATTAGCCATACAGCCAAATTTTAAAGGAAACACAAATTGCACATGTACCAATAATGCAAAGCATCATAGGAAGCATATGCAAATGACCATGAATTAATTTGGACTGGCTCAACTTTAAGCAGAATTGTATAGTGCCAGAAGGCCTCACAATATAATCAGCAAAGGATGAGAACAGCAAACACAGACACGTGTTTCATCCTCATTTGGACTCATCAGTGTGGCATATCTGTATCTCAGCCCAGGGTAGGAGCCAGCCACCCTATAGGGAATCTTATTTGTTTGGGTCATGCAGCCCAAAGTAAGAGAGAACTACAAAAGAACCCCAAAGCAAATGCATTGGGGCATGGGTTATCCCGGAGGATATTGGCCATAAAGCCACATTTTAGAGGAAACACAAATTGCACATATCCCAATAATGCAAACCATCATGGGAAGCATATGCCTATGAATTAATTTGAACTGGCTCAACTTTTAGCAGAATTGTGTGGTGCCAGAAGGCCTCACAATACAATCAGCAAAGGCTGAGAACAGCAAACACTTTTAAAAGGGTTTCACAACCTGCCAGTGGCCAAAGCAGCAATGGGCAATCAGACTAGTACCTTACCTGACAGAGAAAGCTCAACTGATTACAGCAATATGGACACTGCACAGTCAGAAAACTATGACCTGGTAAAAGTGAAATCCTGGAAAGATATGACATCTCAGGAGAGACCTACAGGCAAAGATTCCAGTCTCTGAAGTACAACTCAGTCGACAGTCCTTGAAAGCCTTCACCTGACTCAGAGAACTCCATATGAAATGGCTCCAACCAGCAGCAAAACACTCCCACAGATCATCAACACACTTGAAATGGAGCAATTCATCAACATCCTGCCTTGAGGGCAACTAAAATGGTGCAGGGTCTACACCGGAAGACATATGAAGAGAGACGAAAGGAGCTTAATATGTATAGCCTCGAGGAAAGGAGGGAGAGGGGGGACATGATAGAAACGTTCAAGTACCTCAAGGGAACCAACAAAGTCCAAGAGGGTAGCATCTTTCAAAAAAAGAGGTGTGCAAGAACAAGAGGGCACAATTTAAAGATGGGGGGGGGATGGTTCAGAGGTAATTTAAGGAAGTATTTTTTCACAGAGAAGGTTGTGGATGCATGGAATGGCCTTCCGGAGGAGGCTGTGGAGTCAAAATCAGTGGTGGAATTCAAGCCTGCATGGGACAGTCATAAGGCCATTCTAGGGGGTGGGGTTAGGAAGAAGTAGGCTGCAGGTTAACTAGGATCTGCAGCTTATCCAGTAGGTAGGGAAATGGGCAGACTGGGTGGGCCAAGCGGTCCTTATCTGCCGTCAAATTCTATGTTTCTATGTTTCAGATGTATAGCTTTGGGTAAAAGAACACCAGCCAGAAAGTGGGGAAAAGGCTATTTCTTTGGCCGAAGACTACCTAATGGCCAGACAGATGCCACAGCAACGAGGTAACAGCCAAGTACCAGTAAGACACTCTTTTTCCCAGTTAAACTCCAAGTCTGATAAGAACTCTGGTGGGGTTACAATCTCTGCCCAAAGACTTTATTGCTGTAACTGTAATAAGCCAGGTCATATTGCAGAAATTGCCATAGTAAGAAGAGTGACAGTGGAAAGATTTGTCCTTAGCAAATTAGGGCAAGTACTTAACAGATGTGAAGGTGGGAGATAAGACTGTGAAGGGGCTTATAGATTTGGGAAGCAGACAGACCCTAGTGCATACTGAAGTGCTGGGAAAACAATGTCCAAAAGGACCAGACACTGGTGTCATCTGTATCCATGGGGGCACTCAATACTATCTCACCAGCCAACTGACTCTGACTATCAATGGGGTGTCGCACCAATTAAAAGTGGGGGTAGTACCTAAGTTACATGTTCCTCTGATTATTGGAAATGACTTTCCAGGATTTACTTAGTTAATCAAAGAGGGAGTAAATCCTGATTGTTTCAGCAGCTGTGGTGACAAGAGATCAGGCAAAGAAAATCTCAGATAGTGAGGACTTTTTTCCTTTCGCTGATTTTGATCCAGATTTGTTTGAGCATACTGTAGCTCCATGACCGGAAGTCTAGGAAAGAAGACGACACCTGAAGAAACAGTGACAACAAAGGCTAATGGACATAAGGAATTACCATATGAAAATGCTGAAACTAAACTGATCACTGATTGTGATTTTCTTTCAAACAAGTTAACAATGTTTCTTGCCAGTTATTTTAAGCAGCTTGAGGTAAAACTAAAACAGGGTAAACCAGTGTTTAAAAAATTGTAATGGGTTACTGTACAGAGTTTGGGGTAAATCTCAGACACAGGAACAAATAGAACAACTGGCTATACCACAAAAGTATACATCTGAGTTGTACAGATAGCTCATGATAGCCCTATGGCTGATCATTGAGGGAGGGATCGCACCCGTGCCAGATTGCTGTACAGATTTTACTGGCCTGGAAATCATGAAAATGTTGCTGTCTATTGCAGTTCTTGTGCTGAGTGTCAGAAAGTAGCCCCAGTAACTAAAAAAGATAAGGTGCCCCTGGTGCCCCTACCCTTGATAGATGTGCCTTTTGAGAGAATTGCAATGGATGTGGTGGGCCCATTACACAAAAGTTAAAATAGTAATCAGTTAATTTTGGTAGTATGTGAGTCTATGCTACTTGATACCCAGAGGCAATTCCAATGGGTACTGTCACAGCCCCAAAAGTGGCAGCAGAGCTTGCCAAAATTGCCAGCAGGGTGGGCCTACCTAAAGAGATTATTGCTTATCAGGGTAGTAATTTTAGTGCTGCATTACTGAAGGAGCTGTACTGACTACTAGGTATCACTGCCATAAGAACTTCCCCTTATCACCCTCAGACAGACAGTCTTGTTGAGCGTTTTAATCAAACCATAAAATTCATATTTAAAAGGTTTGTAAAGGGAAGGAAAGACTGGAACCAATACTTACCTTACCTGCTTTTTGCTTACAGAGAAGTGCCACAGGCATCAACAGGTTTTTCACCATTTGAAATGCAGTATGGTAATAATAATAATAAGTTTATTTAATATAGCACCTTTCACATTTCAAGGCGCTGCACAGTAAGCTAAAACAATTAGACAATGGAAACAATAAAATCAAAGGAATTCAAGATACGCTTTCCCCACAAAAAAGTCTTCAGCACCAGCTTAAAACACCCCACTGTCCTGCACTCACGTAGCTGACAGGGCAGAGAATTCCAGAGGGTAGGTGCAACAAACCTGAAGGCATGAGCTCCAGATGACTTTAAACCCTCCCTCGGAATCTCCAGCAACCCCTCGTCAGTCAAGCGGAACTGTCACAGAGGGGTGTAGGGAACTAGGAGCTTTTTCAAGCAATCAACTTTGATTATAATAGAACCCGGTAGACAACCTAGAAGGCCACAGATGTAATAAAGAAACATGGGAGGATAATTCCCATCAGAAACAATCTAGTACATCTTATATGTGTGCCTGATGAAACAAAGCTAGCAAAATATGTTGAAATAACACATAGTATTCAGGAAGAGGCCCAAAACCAGCTGAAGGTGTATTATGACCATGGGTAAAAGAAAAAGTTTTTGAGCCAGGTGAAAAGGTCTTGCTACTGTTACCCACTACAGAAATAAATTGTTAATGTAGTGGCAAGGGTCTTATAAGGTTTTAGATGTACTGGCAGGGTTAACTATGAGACTGAGACCCCTGATAGGAAAAATCCTACTAAGATGTACCATGCTAACCTCCCGAAGAAATGGGTTGAAAAATCATCACAGGCTACTTTGTTAGTTTTACCAGACACTGATAAAGAAGATATCGATGTACAGTCTTATGACAGACTGGAACAAACTGTAACTGCTGATGCTGTAAAGGTAAATGTTTCCTTACCCTCTGAACAAATTGCAGAAATTCATAATGTGCTAAAGACATTTAACAGTACTTTTACCACAGCACCAGGCCAAACTAAAGGTGTTGAGCATGTAAGTGACAAGGAATGCTCACCCTGTTAGACAACAGACATACAGATTACCAGAGTGTTAAGAGCTGACATGGTTAAGGAAATTGAAAAAATTAAAGAATTGGGTAACATAGTAAGTGAAATGTGCTTAGTCATCACCAATGGTGACTGTAAACAAAAAGGAAGGGTGTAAGAATCTGCCTTGATTTTAGGAAACTTAATCAAGTGTCAGAATTTGACAGTTATCCTATGCCCAGAATAGATGGTTTAGTGGATGGACTGGAAAGTGTTAAGTATATCAGTACCCACAATCTCACCAAGGGTTACTGGCAAATCCCCCTAGCTAAAGAATCCAGAGAAAAAAATGCATCTGCCAGTCCTATAGGATTCTATCAGTTCACCACCATGCCGTTTGGTTTACATGGTGCACCCGCTACATTCTAGAAGTACATGGATGTAATTTTATACCCTCACACTGGTTATTGTGCTGTTTACCTGGATGATGTTGTGGTGTACAGTCCAGACGGAAAAGCCACCTGGAACACCTCACAGTAGTTATCCAATCGATCAAAGGACAGGTCTGACAATTAATCCTACCAAGTGTGTATTTTGCATGTAGGAAACCAGATATTTGAGCTATGTTTAGAGAAATGGAGAAGTCAAGCCAGGAGTTTATAAGATAGAAGCTGTAGCTAATAGCTCTGACCCTAAAACAAAGAAGTATGTCATGTAATTTTAGGGCTGGCTGGTCATTATCGGAGATTTATTCCTAGCTTTGCCGAGTTAGCTACTCCCCTCACTGAACTCACAAAGAAACGGTTCCCGAATAATATGAAATGGCTGCAGAGTGTGATGAGGCTTTTCGGGCCATTGAAGCTGCATTACGTTCAGCCCCTGTTTTAAGAAGCCCAGACTTTGAGAAACAGTTTTTGTTACAGACTGAAGCATCAGAGGTAGGCCTAGGTGCAGTTTTGAGTCAGCATATAGATGGAAAAAAAACATCCTATTCTATACATAAGTAGGAAATTGCACAACAGAGAGAAAAAGTACTCCATCATTGAAAAGGAATGCCTTGTGGCAAAGTTGGCCATGGAGTTCCTTAATTTACTTAATAAGAGCTGACTTTGTACTTATAACAGATCACAATCCTCTCTGTTGGCTTAACCAAATGAAGGATAAAAATTCTTGAATCACATCGTGGTACCTGGCACTACAGCCATTTAAATTTAATGTGATGCACAAATCTGGGAAAGAGAATGTCAATGCTGATCTTCTGTCAAGATATGGATCAGGAATGTAGAATTCAAAGGTTAAAACATGTGACTTTAAATGTCACTGTTTGCCATATACATCACGCACTGAACTATAAAAGTTATAAGCTAATGCTAGAAGATCATTAAAATAAAGTTTGGAAACCTGTTTTGTGAAACAGGTTCCCTCTTAAAGAGGGGTATATGACAGGGTTGAATACAGCCCTACCACCATTTGTTATGCAGAAAGAGTTTAAATGCAATGGTCTGTTCTATCCTCTCCTTTTCTGTCTTGTTGTACAACCACATTTTCTTGTGAGACCTAGGAACTGATCACTCTGACAGTTTAGCAGTTCTCCACCTCTTGCTGTCTCTCTGCTTTCCCTTGCTATTTCTGTCTTTTCTTCACCCTTGCATATCTGTGGGTGTAAAAATATATATGAATCTCTGTGTAAAACTGTATGTGATACTGGGATCCCTTTGTTTAAAACTGTATATAGTTAAAGTGTTGAGATGATTGCAAAAAGCTATTTGGAACTCAAGGGGTTAATTGAGAAGCTGTTTGCAAACTATTTGAGATGCTGTGAACAAGAGGCCAGTTCTGGGTCATTATGATCTTACTTCGAGACACAGCTCTTGCAGCAGGTTACACCATTTGGACTGAAGCCGGCAGGCATCAGGACCCCACGGAAAAATTCTAGCTAGCTATCTTCAGCGGGGACTGCCCCCGACGTCGGTCCCGCCTCCGACGTCAGACGTAGTATATAAGGGGACGGTCCCGCCCGATTCCCCAGTTCTTTCCCGCTGTCGACTTGCAGGTCTCGACCCTTCAGTTCAGTCTCTAGCGTGCGAAGCGTGGTAAAGTTTTTTCCTACGGGAAATTCAATTCTCTGCAATCAAGTTCTTCGCTGATGTCCTCTCTGACCTCTGGTCACTCCTCGAAATGTGCTTGTGGGAAGCAGATCCCCTTCAAGGACCCGCACTCGGCCTGCGTCCGGTGCCTAGACCCAGACCATGACACCCGGTCCTGCTCCTTTTGCCAGGGGTTTAATAGCAGAACCCGGATCCGTCGCCAGAAGGCCCTTCAGGCATTCCTGCTAGAAGAAAAACTCAAGACCATGTCTTCCAAGGGGAATCTTCGAGAAGGCCCACAAGCACGCTTGAGAAGCATAGGGAGAAGGCCCCTTCCAGGTCCCCATCTAGGGCCTCAGACTCGCGCAGCTCTGGTTCCAGGTCCGATCGCTCCCCTTCCCGGGTCAGCTCTCAGCCTCCCCCTGCTGCGGTTAGAAAGTCTTCATCCTCTTCCCAGGCCAAGACTCCCAGGCCTTCCTCATCCTCCAAGGCTCTGACCAAGTCGGGGGATCGCCACCATTACCATAAGTCGGGTTCCCGCCTTTCTGAACCTGACGTCAGGTCTGCTTCCTTGCCTCCTCGCCAAGACCAAGAGCTCACCTCTCTGAAAGAGCCGCGGGACTGGCGCGGTGTGTCCGTCGTCGACCTCTAGCCACAGGTCCCCGAACGCCCGTCAGCCAGGCGACCGCCGCCCGGCCAGACCACGCATCACCGGATGGCGGTAGGGGACGGCGCCTGCTCCTATTGAGAAGAGGACCCGGACGCCTCTGACCGATGTTGGTCAGGAGACCATCACTGAGGAGGAGTTGACTCAGCCCGAGGACCAGACGGGCGACCCCGGTCCTGTCGAGATGCCCAGGGAACCCTCATCACTACCCGAGCCCCCTGTGGAGCCGACGCCGGGACCCAACGACCGTCCACCGGCGCCCGGACCATCGTCGGGCCTTTCCATGTTAGAAGTGAAGGAGCTGTTTACTTACTGGTGGGACACCATAAAGAAGGACATGGTTCCCACTCCACCTCCTCTTCCTCCTCCTTCTCCTCCTCCTCCTACACCGGTTACTCCTCCGGTTCCTGCGACCCCCTCTCCATCGGGGTCGGCAGGCCGGCTTCCTCCTCCCCGGGAGCACAGAACATCTCAAAGGGGGAGACCAGACAAATGGAGACCTCTGTCCAAATCCTCTTCCAGGTCACCCAGCCCTAAGAGACCCAGAAGACGCCGACGATTGCCTTCGACGGATGACACGGGATCAGAGTTCTCAACATCCAGATCCCCATCTCCCCTCTCCATCCCTTCTCCGGATCCGCGAGATACCAAAGTCTCCTCCGGATGACTCTTCATTCTCGGATATTATGAGACACATCCAAGAGAACATGGGATGGGATGCGGAGAAACTAGACCCGAAGGCTACGCCTTGGAAGTATCTTGACAGAAGGACCCCAAGCCTGTGGTGGTGCCACCTTGGTAGACACTTTTGTGGATGTCACCAAGGCAGCGTGGAAGCATCCACATTCGCTCCCGGCGATGCTGAAGAAAGCTGATCGCTTGTACAAGGCTCCCAGGGAAGACCAGTACTTGACTCAGCATCCTCAGGCTGACTCTCTGGTCATAACAGCCTCACATGACCGGACCCAGAGACCACAACATCTGAGCACCCTGCCACCAGACCCAGAGTCCAAACAGCTGGATGCCATGTGTAGGCTCACATATGCTTCCGCTATCTGCGCCATCAGATCCCTGAATTATTTGACCCACATGGTGCAGTTCCAAAATGCCTTGTGGGAACAGGGGTCTGGATGCGGCTGAGTATCTGCCGGAAGGTGAGCAGAAGGAGGAGATGCTTCAGCTCCTTACAGTGCAGGATTCGGACGTGGGAACCCAAAGTGCTACGAGCCAGTGCGACTCAGCGGACTCCTCGGCCCGAGCAGCAGCTTCAGGCATATGCATCCGGAGACACTCTTGGTTCTACAGCGTCTCCGGTTTCACCCCAGACGTCCAGAAGAATATCATGGACGCCCCATTTGAGGAGAAGTTTTGTTTGGTAAACCCTCCAGAAGATAATTACCAGACTCCAAGAGGCGGGAAAGGCCTTGAGGTCAGTCCAGGCCATGTACCGACCCAAGCTTAGTTCCTTCGTAGGAACAAAAGCTGTTTCATGGATGGGCCATGAGACAACAGTCCGCCCGCTCCACAACAAAGGGGCTCCGGCTTTCGCAGAGCCCAGGGGAAACAACCCGCAGGCCAAAGCCAGTGTACTCCTAAGCCAGTCCAGCCAGCGGGACCCTCAGCCGCCACAGCCTGACTCCTTTCCGGCCTCCGCCCCTCAGGATCAATGGGAAATCATGGTCGGGGTTCGCATTGCGAACTTCCTGCTGGGAAGGCAGGCTATAACCACCGACAGGAGGGTTCTTCAGTTGGTCGGAAGAGGCCACTTTATAGAATTCGCAGAAAAGCCACCCTTGAGGCCTCCTTTGCTCTCCCGGTACCCGGGTCAGCACAAGTCACTGATCTGGCAAGAAATACTCGCGCTCTTGCAAAAGGGATGATGGTACGTCCGAAGAACCAGAGAGGACAGGATACTATTCCACTTCTTTCTGGTTCCAAAGAAACAGGGGACCTCTGTCCGATTCTGGACCTCAGCGACCTCAGCGTGTCGATCGCCTACAAGAAGATTCCACATGGTGACTCTTCCGGGTCTCATTCCCATGCCTGAAGCAAGGCGCCTTCTTAGCGTCTCTCTAGACATGCAGGGCGCATACCTGACATCCCTATAGCTCAGGCGCACAAGAGGTTCCTGCGCTTGAGTTTCTCGACCACCACCTTCAGTTCGAGCCCTCCCATTCGGACTGTGATCCGCACCAGGGTCTTTACCAAATGCATGGCAGTTGTGGCAGTGTCTCTAAGGAGACAGGGCCATTTGTGTTCCAGTACCTGGAGGATTGGCTTCTCATGGCCACCTCAGAGGCGTTATTCTGGCGATCAGAGCACCCAGGACCTGTTTCGATCTCTGGGCATCCTAATCAACCCGAGAAGTCTCTCCTGGTACACGTCATAGAAGCTGCAATTTATAGGCACAGTACTGGACACCGTTCAGGGAAGAGCATTTCTTCCAGGCGACAGGCGGGCGCATCAGATCCCTCATCAGGGGCTTTACGTCGAACAAGACCGTCCCAGCCAGGTGGGTCCTGCCGCTTGCTTCGGACACATGGCTGCGGCCATTCCTACCATCCCTTCCAAGGCTCCACATGTGGGTAACTCAGTGGATGCTCAAGATGCAATGGGATCAAAGGCAAGACCACATGCAGCATCGGGTCAGAATCACGAACACCATGATTCGAGACTGGCAGTGGTGGCTAGACCCAGGGACACTCTCCACGGGCGTCCCATTTATAGCACCGTCCCCTGAGCTAATCCTCACCACAGATGCCTCAGGTCTAGGGTGGGGTGCACACCTGGACGGGGTGAAGTCCAAGGGTACGTGGACCCCTCTGGAGGCCCACCTCCATATCAACGTCCTAGAGATGAGGGTGGTCCTTTATGCCCTGCAGGCCTTTCAGTCAGAAATCCGGCCGAGTACTCTCCTGCTTCAGACAGACAACATGGCGGTGATGTATTACCTCAACAAACAAGGAGGCGCACACTCTTACCCCCTTTGCAGGGAGGCCATGAGGGTGTGGGATTGGGTAATCCAACACGGCGCGAATCTGATCACAGTACATGTTCCCGGGGTGGATAACACAATTGCAGATGGCCTGAGTCGCTCCCAGGCCAGAGTCCACGAATGGGAACTTCTTCAAGAGGTAGCAGAGGATCTGTTTCTTTGATGGGGAACTCCAGAGTTGGACTTGTTTGCTTCCCCATCCAACGAAAACTGCCCAATTTTTGCTCGCTAGATCCAGGGCCTGGTGTTTTCTGGCGAGACGCGTTGTCCCTCTCCTGGGCGGACAGATTCCTCTACGCTTTCCCTCCCTTCCCATTGATCCAGAGAGTTCTCCTCAAACTGCGCAGGGAGCAAGCAACCATGATCCTTGTGGCCCCCTTCTGGCCCAGACAGATCTGGTTACCTTTACTGATTCAACTATCCCGGGAACCTCCGCTCCCGTTGCCGTTCAGCTCCATCTCTTGTCTCAGGAGGAAAGTTCACTGGTCCACCGGACTTACGCTCATTGAACCTGCATGCATGGCTCCTAGAGACATAGCCATCTTGCGTCACGGGGTCTAGCAAGAATTTACGGAAGTTCTTTCTTCAATGAAAGCGGCTCGCGCATCGACATCGCCATGAAATGGCACCGTTTTTGTTGTAGACATAAGCACGCGGCCTTTCCCCTTTAGGTTGCCGGTGAGGCGGTGTTAGACTACCTGCTCTCCCTTTTCCGTTCGGGCCTCGCCTACTCCTCTATCAAGGTGCACCTCTGTGCCATTTCAGCCTACCACCTTCCGGTGAGACAGTGCACAGTGGCACAATTAGATGCCTCTCGGGAATTTTTGAGAGGGGTGTTACATCTTAGGCCTCCCATTAAGGACCCAGTGCCTCCATGGGATTTGCTCTTTGTCCTGGAACAACTCACGGCTTCCCCCCTTTGAACCTGCCGTGGATTGCGAGCTGCGTTTTCTGTCATGGAAAACACTGTTTTTGTTTGCTGTTACGTCAGCGAGAAGAGTTTCTGAGCTTCACGCTCTTATGTGCAAAGAGCCTTATTTAATTTTCCACCGGGACAGAGTATCCCTGAGGACGAATCCTAAATTTTTGCCCAAGGTGGTTTCTACACTCACTCTCAATCAGGATATTGACCTGCCGGTCTACTTCCCAAATTACTCTAATAAAGGAGAGGCACTGCTCCACACCCTGGATGTTCACCGCAGCTTGAGGTATTACCTCAACAGAACTAAGCAGCTTCGTAGTTCGGAGCAACTTTTTGTTTCCTTTTTCTGAAAGGATGATGGGCCAACCAGTATCCAAACAGTCCCTGTCTTGCTGGCTTGTCCAGTGCATCTCATACTGTTATGATATCAAACAAAAGCCCTTCCCAGGATTAGTCCGGGGTCATTCCACTAGGGGTGTGGCCACCTCCTTTGCAGCACTCCGAAACGTCTCCACCTCTGCCATATGTGCTGCAGCCACTTGGAGCTCTGTACATACATTTATCAGGCATTATAGCCTGGACATCGCTTCACGGCGAAGAGCCGGCTTTGGCCTGGCTGTGCTACAGAGTCTCCTGTCCTAGATTCAGGACCTGGAATGTAATTCCTAGTTTCCTTCTCCCAGAATGTTTGCAGCGTTACTGCTTGGGAATCAGTCTAATGGTGTAACTGCTGCAAGAGCTGTGTCCAGTAGATAGTACAGTTCATGAGACTTTTACCGTAACAGTAGATCATGAGAACAGCTCTTGCAGCGAGCCTCAACCCACCTTCCCCTTGGAGGAGGCATGGCTTAGGCCTTTACTAACAGGGATTTTCCTTTGACTTCTGACGGTGGATCCTCGGTCTCCCATTTCGATGTCAGCCTGCGGCGGAAGTCTCCAGCGGGAGAACTGGGGAATCGTTGGGACCAGCATATGTCCTTCGTCCAGCGTCGGAGGGTGGGACGACGTCGGGTCTGTCCCGCTGAAGATAGCTAGCTAGAATTTTCCGTGGGGTCTGATGCCTGCCAGCTTCAGTCCAAATGGTGTAACCTGTTGCAAGAGCTGTTCTCGAAGATCTGCTGTTACGGTAAGTTCTTACGTAACTGTACTTTCTTTTTGCTACACCTGCAAGAACATTGGAAACTTACAAGAACATTGTGTGAGAAGCATGCTATTGTCTTAATGAGTTTCCTAGGCACAGACTTGTAAAATGAGCAGCAATGCTTGTGCAAGAGAGAGACAGAGAGTGAGACTGGAAATTGAGAAGAAAAACTTAGAAGAAGGACTCTGTTTTCTATTTGTGTACTGCCACTATAAATAGTTATACAGAACACATTTTATTTTTGTGTTGCTTGCATCCATGTGCAAGAAACACATTGTGTTAGTCAGCAGTTAGGGAGCAGGCCACAATGCATCAAGAAATTCGGCCACATCACCATGCATTCAGCTGTTTTGGTGCATTACAAGCTACCAAAACAGCTGATTGTGTGGTATTACCATGTCGACGGCTTCTCTGTTGGCCTTTCACAGTCCCCAGGAAGCTGACAGAAAGCTGCCACCCACTGTACAGTGTGCCTTCCTGGTGAAACATTTCAATAAAAAAAAAAGCAAATGGGGTGCCCAATCCCCCCTGTCAGCATGACCCCCTCCCCAGTTCATTTGCTGATGGGGTAGCCCAATCCCCGTCGGCATAATGCAACCCCCATGGCTCATGCATTCCCCGAAGATCACTGTATGGCCAACGGGGGTGACCAATCCCCTGTCGGCTCCACTGTCCCCAAACAAACTGCCCGGTGCCACGCTGGGAGCCCACCCCAGCATGGCAAAAGTCCCTTGTCATCTTAAAAAAAAAAGACCTAGAAGAAAAAAGGTCCCTTGTTAAACCTCTTGCCCCCTCCCCAACACGCCCACCCTCTGCATACCCCACCTCCCACCTACATTGTACTTACCTCTGTAGCCCTCTTGCGATGATCTTTGGTGGATTGGGAACACATCTGCTCTCTTCAAAGCCGACTGCGAACTGAAGAAATGCCGATAAGCTGTATAACGGCATACATTTTTTTCTTTTCAACTTTGGTGCATATCTTGGCCATTTTGGGGAATATTTTCACCAAATATTCAACATAGGGTTCTTGGGATCCTACCTCATGAATTTAGTTACTGTCATTTTGTTATTCAGTCCCAAAAGGTGATTTCGCGGTCACTGCACGGAACCACCTTTTGGGACCGATTAACAAAACAAAAGTGTCACAGTTCACGAGGTAGGCCCCAAAAACCCTATGTTGAAAATTAATGAATAAATTCCCAAAATGGCTGTTTTACGAGCCTGCATTGTAGTTCCTATACAAACTCAGTAACTTCTCGAGCATTTTAATGTCTTCACTCCAGATTTTCAGCATTGCCATTTTACCACCTCTTTATGAACAGTACAACTCATTTTTCACATCTCACCTGAAATGTGTTTTTGCACACGTAGTGCACAGTGGCATGGTTGATGTGTGAAATCAATGTTCAGGACAGATTAAGAAAACCACAGCGACACTGTTCATGAGCAGAGGACTTAAACTGGTAATGTTGAATATTTGGTGACAAAAGTCCTTAAAATGACTGTGTTACGAGCCTACATTGTGCAATTTCCATGCACCCTTGTAAGTTCACAAATTCGTAATCTTTTCAGTCCAGATTTTCAACACTGAAGTTTTTTTACACCTCCTTATGAACAGTACAGCTGTCATTTTTCACACCCTGGCCGAAATGTGTTTTCGCACTTCCAGTGCAGAATATCACAGTCGCTGTGGGAAATCAGTGTTCGGGATAGATTAAGAAATCACAGTGACACTGTTCATGAGTGGAGGTCCCAAAATGCCTATGTTGAAAATCTGCTGTAAAAATCCCAAAACTAATTTGCATTATGGGTGTGCATTGCGCAGTTTCTACGCACACTTGTGACTTCACCAGTTTTTTTATACTTTCACTCCAGAGTTTCAACATTGCCATTTTTTACACCTCCTCATGAACAGTACAGCTGTCATTTTTCACATCCTGTTAGAAATGTGTTTTCACACCTGTGGCGCCAAATGGTGCAGTCACTGTACAAAATCACGTTTCGGATAACAAACTGATAGTGTCACTGTTCATGCGGTGGGATCACAAAAAGCCCATGTTGAAAACTTGGAGTAAAAATACCAAGACACACCCAGGGTGTTAGGGTTTTCGACCATAATACCCTACCCTGTAGGGACTGACAGGTGTCAGGGGTGTGACTTGGGATTGTCGACAGTAATGCTCATGCCATTCCACCCCCACCCTGCAGCCAGTGGCAGGCATCGAGGTGCGCCTTGGACCCTTTGGCCCCAGAGTTCACCCCATTCTCCTATACTGCACCCATTTCAGTGTATTTTCTTATGGAATGAGGTGAGTGTAAAGCCCGAACACTTCAAAGCACACCTTGACAATTGTAAGTGTCTGCAGGGTAGGGTGATGTGAAATGTTGTGACCATTATGGGTGACAACCCAAAGGTACATCTCAATGCCTGTCCATCTCTGAAGGGTGGGGGTAGAGTTGACATCAGTTTAATACTTCACTGCCATTCCTATACTGCATCTGTCTAACTCCTGCACTTCCACTGCTAATGACAGCAAGCAGCACTTGGCATTGACAAATGCTTGTTTATTTTGTTGTTATTAATAATAAAATGCTATTTGTGAATTTTGAAACTGCTCCTGGTTTTCCTATGCTTCCTGACCCATGCCTTGACAACAGCCACCAGCTGCTGAGAGCTTCCATAGCTATTCTATCCAGTTCATGCACCCTATTGCTATATTATGGGACAGTCATGCAACAGATATCCTAGTTTGGGCAGATATAGCACCTGTGTTCCCTGACTCCATACTTTTGAAGCCATTTGGCTTCCTTTTAGTTTGGCAGAGGCTGGCTTCCCTTCGGTTGCCAACCCCCACCCTCAGGGGTTCCCTTAGAACCACTTGATGTCCCTCCTCCTTTGTTTTTGTGCTACGTGCATGTTCAGCTGGATATGAACTGATCATCCCTCTCAGGAGCCTCCTTCATGGAGCAATGCATCTTATCCAGCACCCATATTCTCAACTCCTCTGGTACAGTCTTGAGAAACTGTTCTATGAGGAATAAATCCTTTATCTGTTCCATGGAGCTAACCTTTGCACTCTCTGACCATCTCTCTAACAGATTGCTTAGTTGTACACACATTTCAGAATTGCTAACTCCGATGCCTTAGCTAAACTTCTAGATTTTGTCTTCAGTCTTTAAGGGTTAATTTAAAATGTTTTATCAAGGCAGTTTTCACTTTGTTATAGGCCATACAGTCCTCATTGTTCATTCTGGTGAAGGCGCCTAATGCCCTGCTTGCAATCTATTGCAAAGGTGAGTTGCTGAAGGAGCCTTGTCCAATTCAAATTGCCCACAAATTCTCTTAAAAGATTTTAAAACCAGTCAAGATCTGTCCTCCTGATATTTGGCAAACATTTTGGAATTAATTTGGGCTTCTTGGGTCAGATCCCTGATGTCAGTACTTTATTTGTAGGGTGCCCATTGGAACAGAATTTCCATCTTCCTCTCATGTTGACACTGTCTTTCTCCTCCCTCTCTCTCTCTCTCGTTCTCACTCCACTCTTATCTGGATCTCACACTGATGCTACCTTTCTTGCTTCTCTCTCTTCTCTAACTCCTCTGCCTTTGCTGCTCAGCCTCTGTGATCACCTTAACCAGGGCAAGCTTCAGCTAATCATTTGATTCCTGTCTGTTTATGCAGCAAACTTTGTTATAGGGTTTGCCTCATTTGTACTCTCCTAGCCTTTGTACCATGACTTTGGCTAGCAGTGACCAGTTTTCACCACTTCCCAGGTCTCTTTTCTCAAGGAGGTCTATGATGTCTGCCCATGGCTGGCCTTCCTCAAAGACAAGCCCTCTCCTTTTGCAGAGTTCCTCAAGGACTGACAGTATGCATCTCCCATATAGCCCAGACACAGTATCTTCTCACTGTTTACTCTTACTTACAAGAAAATAAAAATGGTAGCATATACAGTATCCTCTTTGTATGTCCTGTGGTCAGACAGATGATCTTTTTATTAACAGTCCTTTTCAAATCCCAACTGTTACCAACCAGTTTGTCACAGACTGGTTCTTTCCAACACAGTCTCTACCATACTATCAGTTTTCATAACACCTCAGATACCTGAATGATCTCCTTGGTATGCTGCCACTACTCAGCCTGACTCTCTCTCAGGGTATCCTTAGGTTTAAATCCCACTAGAGCCACAGCTCACACAGTACACTGCCCTTCTCTACAAGGCAAACAACCCATCCCTTTAGTAACAGCTGAGAACACATTGCTTTAGATATAGTAGCTTTGAAGCCTGTCTCTTTGAAACAAATCACAGACTTGCCACTTGATCACTGGTTATCTATACCTTAAATGATTCAGTCACTGAAAGAATAAAGTATATAGAAATACAATGTGATATACCACAATATTTACATTTGTTACAGGATACTACTCACTAAAGACTATGAGGAATCCAGTATTTTAGAGATTAAAATAAAACATTTGAAAAGATAGAGATCACACAGAAAATCTAAATCAATGCTAACTAAAGTTCTAAGTAGAAGAAGCTTCGACAACAACTAGGAACTGGTCAGTATGGCAGACCCACACCTGTGTTATTACCAGTCTAATGTCCCAAACATAACTGATTTCTGATGGCAAACATACAATGGAAATACCTTTGACAAACCTGTCCACTATACCTGCATCATCAGACGTGCCTCTTTCATCATGCCCTGGACCTTCCTTTAATCTTGGAGGACCTTCCTGTACAAGAACAGGTCCAAACTGGTTTAGTGTATTGGAGCTTGGTCCTTTTGTTATCCTGCCTGACTGCTCAACATGGTGTAATCTGGGTGTACCAGTCATTTGTTTATGGTCAAAATATAGCTTCTTTATTTATTTAGTTTATTTAGTTAAGTCTAGGATTACAATACCTTTGAGCAAATAGCTCATTTACAGAGGTTCCACGTCAAGGTGAGGAGAAAATTGAGTATAGTAAGTTACAGGCAATTCTGGTTGTTACAAAGACAAGTACAGTTACAGTAGGATACAATTGAGCAGACATTCTAGAAAGTTACAAGCCAGGAAAATACAGGAACATGTAATGAATAGTTCTTAGTTCTTATCATAAGTGCTGCTAAGAAAATAAGTTTGGGGTAAGATGAGGCCTAGGACCAAGTGATGGAAAGGAGGGTAATTATGGGTAGAGGACAGGAAGGAGATCCCAAGAGGGCATAGTGTGAAGGTGAGGGAGTCTGTAGGCTGCTAGCCTTTGCTGGAGGGTAAGCAGGGGACCAGGACCTGGGTGAGAAATAGGTCAACCAGAAGTGGGGGAGGCGGGTGGGAGTTACCTGGGTAGGATACAGAGAGGAGATCACAAGGGGACATTGGGGTGAAAGGTGAGGAGTTCTAGGAGTTAGCTTTTGTTGGAGGGTAAGCAAGGGAATGGGATCTGGGTGAGAATAAGTTGAACAAAGGTGGGATAGGTGTTTCCTTCAGAGATGGTAGAGGAGGATAGGTGAAATAGATTAGCATTTGGAGATATGGTGAGTTTGCAGCAATACAGTGGCTTTAGCTGTATGGTTGATAGTTGAACTGGCCTGGGGGGTTGACTTGGTTTATCAAAGGTGGTGGGTAGGGTGGGTGTGGATAACCTAGGAGTAAGGTAGAGGAGGGGTGGGCAGATTTATGTGTGATTGTAAGTGCTGAATGTTATTACTTGATTAAAGAGTCAGGTTGTCAACACTATGTGCTACAGTCACAGTAACTAGTTGTAGCAAGAAGAGCATGAAGTTGTATTTTAAATGAGCCTAATTTAGTTTCAGATTGTATTTCGGCACTAGGTGTGTTTATCCAGTAGGGTGCTCGATAGTCAAAAGACCATTTGGGTGGTCCGTTTGAAAGGGATTTATAGGGGTTGGCTGTCTGTCCCTCTTGTACTCCTGGTTTTGTTGGATTTGCATAAGAGATTCCTCATACCAGGGGGAGTTAGGCCTAGTGTGGACTTCTTGGCTAGTAGTCATACTTGGTATTCGACTGTCCAGGTTTAGCCAGCTGGATTGGGTATAAAGTTCACACATGTGAGTAAGACAGTCAGCTCCCATGATAAGCCTGCAGGCCTTACTGAGAGTCTTTCTTGTTTGTTTCAGGGCTGTGTCAGTAGCAGCACTGTAGACCACTAGTCCATAATCAAACACAGACAGAATTGAACTATTCACTGCTAGTTTCAGGGCCTCTTTGTTAGACACTGTTTGTTCCTGTATAGCAGTCCTAGCTTGGCATTGCAGATTTAGTTACAAAGTCTATGTGAGGAACAGTCAAGTGTTACTCCTACCCATTTCTAGGAGAGCATTTTGGCTGTTCAGTATTTTCTGCTGGTGTGACCGATGTCTATTGTGGAGGATGCAAATAGCATTGTTTTGATCTTTTTGTTGTTCAATAATAATTTTGATTTTAGGAACCATAATTCAATTGCCGAGAAGTTAGTCTGCATTCATTGTTCTAATGTTACTAGGTCTGAGTGGCTGGAGTAATGCACAGCATCATCTGCATATAGCAGGATCTTATCTTGTACAGCTAGTGGTAGGTTGTTGAGAAACAAGCTAAATAGTACGGGGCCCAGGATGGAGCCATGGGGGACATCTGTATTTACACTCTGGTTTCTGAGAGGACATTCTGGATATTCACTTTTTGTACTCTCCCAGAGAGGTAGCTTCTATACCAGGCCACCATTTGTGGTGATAGTCCTGAATGTGAAAGCTGGTTAAGAAGTAGTTCATGGTGTACTGTGTCGAAGGCCTTGGTGAGGTCAATGTAAGTTGCCCCCACCAAGAGCCCACAATCCATAAAATCATGAATAAACCTTGTAAATTCAACTAGGGCAGTAGGGATGCTGTGCTGCTTTCTAAATCTCTGTGAGGGCATTGCACCTGATATTTGTCAAGGAGTCCACCAGTTGGTCATACACAATGCGCTTCAGAGCTTTTGAGAGCGGTGGGAGTGAAGTGACAGGCCTATTTTTTGTATGGCTTGTCCTATCCCCACTTTTGTAGACCGGTGTTACTACAGTGGTTTTCCAGAGCTGAGGGAATTTGCCAGATATAAGGGATAGATTTAGACTTTTTGTCAGGGGTTGGAGAATGACATCTAGGGTGAGCACGACTAGCTTTAGGATTAGCGAGTTGCTGCTAGTATTGGATTTCCCGAGGACTTGTGTGAGGTATTTTTTGGCCTCACCTTGGGTGATAATTCTGAGGTGGAAGGGAGGGGGCAGTACTGATTGGGTATCAGACTTCTGTATAGGATAGTTGACATTTAGTGGTTTGAAGAAATCTGGGGGCAGTACACTGCTATGGTCAGTAAAGGCCTTGTTGAAGGTACTGGTGATGATACTTGGGTCCTGGGTTGTAGTTCCTTCTACGGTCAGCATAGTGGGGGGGGGGACTTATTAGGTTTGCCGGTTAATGTCTTAATGTTGTACCAGAATTTACGACTTTCGCCACAGGTGCTTGCCAACTGACTGGTGAAGTACTGGCTTTTGGCCTTGCGAATAGCCCAGGTGCATTTTTTTCGAGTTGTTTTACAGGCATGTATATCTGCTCGTGACCCCGTGCTTTTAGCTTTGTACCACAGGTTGTCCCTGTGTTTCATCTGTTCTAAGAGTTGAGGTGAGATCCAAGATTTACTTGTGCCTTTGATTTTGCTTTAAGTGTAGGGAGCATAGATGTTGCACGCCTCATTGAATTTTAAATGAAACTGTGCCCAGTCCTTCACTATTTACACAAAACAAAAGATTTTAGAGGAAAGGAATACTTGCTGTCCTCATCCCACTTCTGGGAGAACCCGGCAGTACTCACACAGGTGGCATGGGACTGCAAAAGGAGGCACTTCTCAATTCTTCCTATATATCCCACCCCTAAAATATTTTACAGATGTAACCCCCCCTACAAATGGGCGTTTCCAAAAACTTTCCTGGGCTTGCCTAAATGTCCATAGCCAGGCTGGTGTTCTGTGTCCTAGCGATTTAAAAGTGTTTGCATATGAGTGCCCTGTTAGCCTCCGAGCCTGTCTCTTTAAGAGTTGCCTATCTGTGGTGTAACATTAATCTGGGTAGGGACCGAGTAGTTTCAGGCTCGAGTCGCGCCTGGGCTGCAGTGTTATCGCTCCATTCTGCTATCGCTATTTGCGCAGAGGGAGCCCTGCTATGAACTGTGGCTGTTTACTGTTTCTCTGTTTTAATAATAATAATAATAATAATATTATTGTGGTTTGTCTAACATGCTTTTTCCTTTGCAGCATGGACATTTCAGTATTGCCCCACCATCTTGGTTCTGGACTGCCTATTGGGACCAATCAGTACCTTTGGGGACTCTAAAATGGTGTCTGTCCCAAGGGGTCTTGTGGGAGCAAATTTCTGTAGGAATTTTAGAACTGCACAAAACTCATGCCATAATCTAATTTCAAAAGGGTGTTTCTTGTTTCCCTTCCTATTCCTAGGTTGAACTCGAACCAGGACTCGGCGTTTCTTCTACTCTCTCCCATAATTATTTAAAACATACCTTCCCACTTGTCCAGTCAGTCCCTTTAATTAGTTTTTTTTTTCTTTACTTTCAGTCACTGGATACTTTAGTACCTTACAAAGTGATAGCCTGAATATTAACATGCAGAGCTGCTTTACCTGAGTACCGGCAGTACTGAGATTCTGTTTAACCTGCATAGTTTGGCTTATTGTGCAGACATCGACCTGTGCCTGCTACTCATTTTATCCTAAGTGCCCTATATTGTTGCATGAGATCTAAGAAAGGTCATTAAGCTAGGTATTGTTTGGCCAGGTCCCAATTTACACTCCTATAGCGACACCCGATTGACTCTGGCAACTGTGGATCTTTTCTCCTAGTCTTCCACTAGGACAAGGCCTACAGCCAGAAAACAGCCACTAATATAAAAAGGGTTCTCTCACAGGCTCCTACCCCAGATTTCCAACATAATAACTGATTCCACCAGGAGATATACTGGTCTTCCAAAATGGCCCCAGAATACTCTTTATACAACTATGGCACCACTTGCCTTAAGTCCTGCTGGACTAGTAACTCACCGGCTTCTCTCCCAAATAGGGGTGTACTCCTGGCCCTCGTATACATACTGTTTCTCCTCTGGGTGGAAGTGTGCTTAGGGGAAGGACTTCTTGACCCCATCAGGCAAAATCTCAGTGACCCTGAGCCTTGTGGTCATTACTACTGGACCTCTTCTACAACTAAAATGAAAGCCTCTACTTAGCACACGAGTTGGTAAAGCATAGCTCCTACTAGTGGTGATCCACGATGCTGCAGCAGAAGGCTTCGCAGGCCTCTCAAACCTTCTTCAATTAGCAAGTGTTAGCTTGACTACTTGCTCTTCTTCTGGTCCATGGAGGAGACGCTCAGCCTAACCTGGGCCCTCTAGACAGTTTCCTTGTATCCACCCCCAGGATCCTTACGGGCATCATCAAAGGCTTAAGGATAATACACATGAATGGATGCAGCCTTAGACCTAAAATCCATGAGATCCAAGCTTAGCTTAACCTCTACAAGCCAGATGTCCTTGCAATCTCAGAGACCTGGCTCAAGGCCCATATTCATGACCACAAGATCATGATCCGAGGGTACAATACCTTCAGCCAGGATAGGGCAGGAAAGAGGGGTGGTCCTAATCTATACGAAAGACGCTCTAAATGTGAGTCTACTAAAGTCCAACCTTGGTAGCTGCCAGAACGGGGAGTCTATCTTCATCCGTCTAACCCTTGATAATGCTAAGCATCTCACCATTGGCTGTGTCTAAAAACCCTCCTAAGAATGCCCAACTTGCTCTTGAGGGCATCACCAAATTGGTTGGTAGCGAATTAACCAATGAACTCCTAATAATGGGAGATTTCTACCTGAACCGGGCCACTGGCCCCAACAAGGTCCTCAAGGGTGCGATCCAAGACACAAACCTGGAACATGTTATCTCTCTACCTACCAGGCTTAATTATAAAATGGGGAACCATACTACTCTTGACTGGGCTCTGGTATCTAACTCCCTCAACATACAGAAAGCAGGTATATTGGCTGACACCTTTAGTGATCACTCTCCAATATTCTGTATTTGGAAGAACAGAACACCAAAGATTCCCCCCAGTATGCTCACTGTATGTGACTTCTTCAATTTCATGCCTGAAAAATTTAATGACTACCTAAGTAGCCTGGAATGGAGCCCGATTATGCTCCTTCCGACATTGGCTGAGGCCCTTTGCCTACTTCCAAAACTCACTCCTCACTGCGCATCTTTCTTTTCCCCCCTTAAAAAAACTTCGTACAAAAGGAGGCTGCCATAAATGGATCTCCCATTCTGAAATCTTAGATGAAAAGAAGGGACAAGGCTTGGAAGAAATTCTGGCTCTCCCACCTTCCCGCAGACCTGGTTACTTACAAAACCCTAAGAAGTAAATGTAAGCTAGACATCAAACTTGCCAAAAAGGAGTATGTAACCCGCCTCCAATGGTCCACACTGGGGAACCCTAAGCTTTTCTGGGCACAAATCAATGAACTGCTTAAGGGCAACTCCAAGGAGGCACATGGTCAAATTGAGGTACAAGGACAGTGCATCAGTGATTGCCAGCTTATAGCCTCAGCAATCAACCACCACTTCATTAGTATTGATGCATACAAGGTAAGGCTACCAACATCCATGCCTGTACAGACCTTTGATGAATCCCCCTGTCCAAACAGACCACAATTTCACCTGGGAATGGTCAAGGTGAGTGAGGTCAATAAACTTTGATAGCCCTCAAACACAAAGGCTCTGGTGGCCCAGATGGAATCAGTCCAGGCTACTCCAGGAAGGTGCACTGTCCCTGGCTACACCTCTGACCTGGATCATCAACAGGTCTTTACTTGAAGGGTACATTCCATACCAGTGGAAGGCTACCTATGTGGTCCCCATTTACAAGGGTGGCTCTTGTGGATGCATGGAATGGCCTTCCGGAGGATGTTCTGGAGTCAAAAACAGTGGTGGAATTCAAGCATGCATGGGACAGTCATAAGGCAATTCTAGGGGATGGGGTAGGAAGAAGTAGGCTGCTGGTTAACTAGGATCTGCAGCTTATCCAGTAGGTAGGGAAATGGGCAGACTGGGTGGGCCAAGTGGTCCTTATCTGCCGTCAAAATCTATGTTTCTATGTTTCTATTGTGAACAAACTGGCAATTACAGGCCCATCTTCCTGTTGTGTACCCTGGCCAAATTGCAAGAAAGGCTAGTTTATGGGCAACTGAGAGACTACCTGGAGCTCCACCAAATCCTAGCCCCTTCACAGCATGGCTTTCAGGCAAACCATGGAACAGACACGGCACACATCAAACTTACAGTGGACCTATTTAGGGCAATGGATGAGGGGATGTCGATGGGTGCTATCTTCATAGACCTGTCCAAGGCATTTGACCTTATGGACCACAACCTTCTTCTTACTAAGCTTCAAGGCAGTGGGCTCGATGCTCAGGCCCTAAACTGGTTGGAGAGCTACCTCTCAGGCCGCTTCCAGAGAGTCATTTGGAAGGGAGAGCTTTCTGACCTTTTACCCATCAATGAGGGTGTGCCTCAGGGCTCAATTCTTGGCCACCTCCTGTTCCTCTCTTCACAAATGACCTAAACCGCACTGTGGGGATAGCTCAGTGGTTCAACACGCAGACGATACTGTCATCTTCCGAGCCAGGTCCACACCACATGATCTTGGCTCTCTCCTACAAGGATCAAACACACTTGAGGCCTGGCTCCAATCAAACAGAAGGATCCTAAACGCAGGAAAACTAAAGCCATGTTGTTTGGTCCTAGATCCCTTGGCCAGGATTGGACCAATTCCCTAAAACTTACTACCCTTGGGGATAAACGAATAGACGTAGTTGACAACATAAAAAACCTAGGGCTAACTATTGACCAGGGTTTCACCTTTAAGCCCCATGTTGACCAGGTAACAAGGTCTATCCATGTCAAACTTGGCACCATGTACAGGCTAAAAAACAACTTATCCCAGAGGCTAGACAAGCTATCGCCTCCAGTGTCCTCCTACCCACATTAACTTATGCTGCCCCGGTTATCCAGGGTATGGCAAAGGGTGAGGTTAGCAGGCTTCAGGTCCTGTACAACAAGGTTGCAAGGTTTGGAACAATGTGTCAACCAAGAAGCCACCCCTGCATCTCACTAGCCCAATGGCCATCTTTCGAGGATCATCTACAGTATCCCCTGCTCTGCCTTGCATACAAATTGCAGAGCCTGGCTGCTCCAAGCCTAACAGGAATAATCATGGCTAAGCCTAACCTCAAATGCTCAGGACCTTGGAATGGTCCCATTGGCAATTCCCAGAATCAAGACTCACAGGGAGGCAATTCCTTCACTCTCACAGCCCCTAAACTGTGGAACACTCTCCCACCTCTAGTACAGGAAGCCCCCTCGCTACCAATCTTTTGCACTAGGCTTAAGTCCCATTTGTTCGGGACAAGCTCATGCCACTGTGAGAGTATAGGATGATCACCCCTGATCCTAATCACAACACCCATCCCCCCTCTCTTCTCACCTTAACCTACTTTAAATAATGCCTTAAATCCTTAAATCTTTCAAGTGTTGCACTTATGGTCTACGATTTGAATAATTGCCTGTACTTAATAATTGTCATTATCTTGTCTACTTCGCGTAACCCTGTATCACCTGACTGTATGTATTGTATTGCTTCTGGATCACCTGATTGTATGTATTGTATTGCTTCTGTTCCACGGGTCACCCCTGAAAAAGGATCTTTAGCTCCAGTACAACCTGGTCATCAAAAACTAATAAATAAATAAATTGTAGTTTTTGCATTTTGGCACCAAGACAGACCTGAGAGGGAGCCCTTGCTTCTGAAAGACTGATGGATCAACCAACCAGAGCCTTTTGGACCAAGGGAAATTTCGCTGCCTGCTGCAGTCAGTCAGTCTGGAGTTAGAGTTTGAAGAGTAAACAGCTTGAGTGATTCGAAGCAGCAGTCGCTGCATAGTTCGTGCTGAAAGAACCATGGAAAGGCTGAGTTTTGGCCTGCCTGCTGCTGTCCCTTGTGAGGGAGCTCTTTAAAGAATCAGACAGCATCCGAGTTTGTAGAGATTTAAGCCACACTGGCTTGTTGACCAGGCTTGAAACTTGAATAAGACTGAAGATTTGGTGAATCGCGATCAGCCTATCAGGACCTGCATTTACTGCTGAAATCCTGGTTTAGTGCAGAGACTCTGTGATTGTGACTGGACTGTCATCTGCCTGGTATAGTGGTGATTACTTTATTATACATGTGCTGTGTGCTGCTAGTGGGTCATGATTTGGTTCCCCACTGTGTGTTTAAGTGTGCCCTGCTTGATGGAGGCTGCATCCAGCTTTCTCAGACTCACATCAAACTGTTCCTTGGTCTGGGCCTTGTCACACTGGCCCAGCCTGATTACTCATGCCACAGAGAAAACCATCAATGAGAGACCTGTCTGGGGATCAGCCCCCTGCTCAATGCCTTAAACAGGAATGACGCCTCAGTGGTTCGTGTGGGCCCTGCTTCTCCTGACACTCCAGCTCATCAACCTGCAGTCTCAATTTCATCCCTCCTGTGTCCTGTATTGGGTATCCTGAGTAAACACCAAGGTAGCTCCTTGCAATATCAGCTAAATCAAAAGTGTTTTTGTCTAATTTACTTGTTGTTTTCTTGTCACAAACTGAGCCATCCGACACCGGATTACAAATTGTGTGTGGTTGTGCATGTTTCTTCTTCCATGACAGGGCCTCAACCAGCTCCAATGCTGGCCTACTCCAGGCCACGTTCCAGGCTAGCCCATCTTACTCCCACCTGGGTAGCCAGAGTATATTACTTTGTAGGGACTCTGACGTGCAAGCATGACTACCTGATTGATTTAGCTTTTAAGCCCACCAACCTGATTCGCCTCTCTTGTTCAAAGCCCCTCAAATAAATCAGATCTAACTCTTTTGCATTCAACCTGACTGTGGTTCCAGTCTGTGACAAAAGTACTGTACTGTTGTTGTTAGCTGTGCATAACCTTGTTTTAGGGGGTCTCCAGGGTTGAGCCAGAGGAACCAGCCCTGGTGGTAAGTGCAGCCAGAGTGGGGATTTGTGTAGTGAACAAGGGTTATTGTGAAAGTGTTTACTGTCCATTGTCCGGGTCACTAGAAGGGAAAGAGGGGAGTTACAGTGTCCTGGAGGGCTGTACCCAGGTTAGCCTTGCTACCAACAACCCTGTCCTCCGGGTGGAGGTACCTGTTTCAGTACCCAGGCCTCTTAACCTGCAACTAGACATGCAGGCAGGGGTAGTAGCCCTTGGGATAGTGCCACCTAGGGGTTACAGCTTCGAGGCACTGCTGGGATTAGCGCCCTCTAGAGGCCAAAATCAAGAACTATTGTTAAGGATTAATGACTACCCCTGTAGAAATGGCTGTACACCAATTAGTGGGGTGGTGTACGGGGCAGGAGATTAACCCCCGAAATGCCTTGCTTATACTGGATATCCCTTTGGGCACTAGTAAGGACACCTTAGAGGGTGCACTCTCTAAAGTTGAATTTTTTAAAAATGCTGTGATGGTGGGTCAACAGACTGATTTGGTCGCCCAAACTTTCATGGCCTTGGTAGAGTGTAGTGACCACATGGACAGTTCTAAAGTGCTACAGACTATTGCCTCAGAAGGGGTCCCAGCTGCCTGGAGAGTAATAACTAAGGACAGTAAGACCCCGTGAGGATGAGCCCCCACCCTTATCTGAGTCCCTTGAGGAGAAGTTAGCCAAGTTGTTACTGGACAGGGAAGACCATAGAGGTCTTCAAGAAGTTATTCCTACCACCTGGGGTGATCCTTCCCCAATACCCGCCAGTTCCCCTGACCTGTCCCTTCACCAGCTCCTGTGCTTACCTCCGTGCCTGCAGTTAGTCACGATTCGCCGCTGGCTGAAAATGATTTCAGGCACCTCCCCACACCCATGGGGAGGTCAATTGGGAGACTTGGATAGACTATGTGCCCTCAAATCCAAGAATGGCAATGCCCGAGGCCGTGAAGAAGACAAGGGTGGTTGAAAGCCTCAGAGGTCCTGCCCAGCTTACTATCCGCACCACGCAGGCTAGTAATCCAGAAGCAACTGCCCAAGATTATCTAAATGCATTGGAAAATGTGTATGGAGTCCCATAAAGACTTGTGGTAAAACACTCATCAATACCTAGAGGCCCTTATCAGCATATGTGCCTCATTTCAAAGCAATGCTACAAGAATGCCTAAAGAAAGGTGGCAAGGCCCCAGCTAAATTAGATCAGACTAGGCTGGATTAACTTCTCAAGACTGCCCCATTATCTGAATTATTGTTGCTCCAGCTACGATTGGCAGCCTGGTTGGATGCGCCTCCTACCTATGATGGACTGATGAAAGAAATTTGGAGGATCAAAAGGAGGCAGCCATGTGTGGGGCCCCCCTCACGTATCTGCTGCTACCCAGGTGACCGAGGATGACCGTGCGAGTAATGTTCAGGGGCGAAATACAGTGCAAGTTGAACTCTCGGAGGCTATCATGGACAATCTGCCACAGGGAGAGATACTGCAAGAGGTTTGAGAAATTAAGGCTACCATTTTCCTACAAGCCCATTCCCAAGAGAAAGGCCCTGGTCCTTATCCCAGTACATCTGCTATTGGGGTGGGTGTGCACACCCAGGCATCTCCTGCTGACAGCAGCTTAAAAATTGATGATTTGACTATGGAAGTGAGGGAATTGTTGAGACATCTCCCAATGCTCACCACACAGCTGACAGATGTGGAACCAAGATTTTCTGTTGGTAGTACCCCCGCTGCAGCTCCCAATGTGACATCTCTGCCACGCCACACCCTGGAAAGCATATTTTGTCATAATTGTGGGAAGGATGGACATATGAAGAAAGAATGCTGGTCCCCAAAAGACCAAGATAAAGTTGTATACAGACTTCAAGGGGAACTTTGGAAAGCGAGACCATGGCTGAGTGGCACCGGCACTGACCGCAGTGAAGGATCGAGAATTCCTAACTCAAACTTCTTTGTGGCTAAATCATCTGTGCATGACTCTACTACTGCCTCTCCAGACTGGTCCAAGATAGTAGGCCCTTCGACAGAGACTTCTGTGACTGTCAGTGGTATCAGTGCTCAGACTGTGCTCGATAGTGGGTCTGCAAGTGACCACTGTATTTCAGGACTGATATGACAAACACTTATCTGATGTGCCCCTGCAATCTCTAGAATGTCTACATGTGTGGGCCTGAGTGACAAGTCTTATCCCTACCTTGGATATGTCTGGCTTTGGCTGTCTTTTCCTGAGGCTGTGACTGGTGTAGATGAGCAAGTAGAGACGCTAGCCCTGGTGTGTCCTCCACAGGGATGTATGATGGGGTCCCCCTACTCATTTGAACCAATGCCCACATGTTTGGGAGGTTAGTGCAGTTGTGCCAAGAGAAATGAGACCGACAGACTGTTCTGGCAATGAGAATTCCAGCTCTGATCAAGAAAGCTTATGACCTGTAGAGGCAGTCTGTGGCAGAAAACCAGGATGAGCTTGTTGGAATTGTCTGGAAGAAGGACCCTGATCCTTGGTATTGCCACCCAATACTCAGTATACTGTTCATGGAGAAGTCTGTCTTAGGAGACACATGAAAACAAAATATTAATGCTGGATGCACCAGGTGAAAGAAAGCTGCCAGAGGGGTTGATAGTTAAGCCCAGCATACTACCTGCATGTGCTCATGCCTATGCCCGGCGAGTGATGGTGCAAGTGAGAAACATGTCAGATAAGGACGTTCGTGTGAACCAGGGATGTACGATGGCTACAGTACATTGCGCAGACACTGCAGTATTACCCAGTAACAAGTACTCTGGCAAAAGGGAGAGAGTGACCCCAGACTTATTTGACTTTGGTGATTCCCCCTTGTCCACCGAATGGAAGACCCAGATTAGTAGGAAACTTGCACAGAGATACCAAGTGTTCTCACTAAAAGAGTGGGACGTGGGATGTGTCCGTGGTGCCGAGCATTACATACGCTTGCATGATGACCAATCATTTTGAGAGATATCCCGATGCCTTGCCCCAGTGGACATAGACAATGTTAGGAGGCACCTACAGGAAATGCTCGCTGCTGGCATTATTCAAGAATCAAGAAGCCCAAATGCATCCCACATCATAGTGGTACGTAAAAAGAAGGGATCCGTGAGGATGTGTGTGACCATCGGACCTCAACCGATGGACTATCCCAGATCAATACTCATGCCACACATACAGGATGCCCTGATTGCCTGAATGGGGTCAGTGGTTCTCAGTACAGGATCTCCGTGGCGGATATTATCAGATTCCGATGGACCCTGAGGATCATGAGAAAACAGCCTTCATCTGTCCCTTTGGGGTTCTACGAATTCCTGAGGATGCCACAGGATTTCGTGCCCCTGCCTCCTTCCAGAGATTGATGGAATGTGCAGTGGAGACATGAACTTGCAGGAATGTTTAGTGTACTTGGATGATGTCATTGTTTTGGACGACACTGGAGAAACATGAGACCAGACTGTTTAAAGTCCTAGATCATTTGGACAAATTGGCCTCAAGTTATCCATATAGCCAAGTGCCAGTTTTTTTCAAACATCTATGAAATATGTGGGACACATAGTGCTATGCGGAAGGGTTTAAGACAGATCCCAGTAAAGTTGAATCTTTGACCACTTGGCCCCAGCCCAATAACCTAACAGAGCTACAGCTTTTCCTGGGGTTCTGCAGCTACTACCACAGATTCATCAAAGACTATTCAAAGGTGATTTGACTGCTCCTTAACCTTACCCAAGGCTACCCTCCTACCAACTGCAAATACAACAAGCATTTGTCAATGCTGAATGTTGTCTCGCTGGCATTGGCATTGGTAGTGCCAGAGTTAGAGATGCATAATAGGAATGGCAGTGAAGTATTAAAATGATGCCAACCCCACCCCCACCCTGTAGAGACCAACAGGCATTGGGGTGTGCCTTTTATTTTATTTTATTTATTTATTTGTGTCTAGGATTACAAAGTACCTTTGAGCCAAGGCTCTTTTACAAAGGTTCCACGTCATGCTGGTTACAGGGTAACAGACTCTAAAAGATAAAACAGTTACAGGTACATGGTTTTAGACAGTAACTTTGCTTGACAAAATCAGACTAAGCAATGAGTAACTCAAGAAACAATAGGAGGAAGAGGGCAAAAAGGGTAGAGGGTTGAGGGTAGGGGAAGGCATAGGCGTAGAGGGTCAGGGTGAGGCAGCCGAAGGGCCTTGTCAGGACAGACACAGGGCAAGTGCATTAGAAGTTGCATTGGACAGGTAAGTGCAAGAAGAGAGGGCAGAAACTGACACCTATAAGGTCAGAAACAGCGTAGGGAATGAAGATGTCATGGGGTGCAAGCACAGGTGGAGGTGCCAGTTATGGAGTGGCAGAGCTTTTTTTTTTGAACGCTCTAAGCATTGCTATGGATGAGGTTTCACTAGAGAGCTCATTCAGCCAACTCTGAGCCCTGTATGCAAATGACCTTTGGCCTTGGGACGTGTGGCAGCAGGGGATTTGAAGGATTTGGGGCTTAGAGCTCCTGGTGTTGTGGTTGGTGATTTTGGGTTTGATGAGGGTGCTGACTCCTGGTGGTGCCTTTCCCATCATGATTTTCTTAGCAGTGATGCAGGGTATTTGATTCAGTTGTTCAGTTGCAGCCAGCCTGTTTTGGAGTAGAGGTCGCAGGTGTGGGTGAGATGGTGGGAACCAGTAACGAGTCAGCAGGCTTGATTGAGGGAAGTTGAAACACGCCTGAGAGATGAGGTTGTGGCAGGTCCATAGATAATGAGACCGTAGTCAATGATGCTGATGATGGAGCTCTGGACATCTATGGACAGAGCTTCTGGGGTTAGATGTTTCCTTTGTCGGAATAGTAGGCCCATCCTGGTGTTGGCTACTTTTGCCACGTTATTGATATGTGGGACATAGGAGAGATTACAGTCGAGGGTGAAGCCGAGGTATTTGAAGGTATGAACTTACTGGAGGGCAATTCCTTGCTTGGTTGTAATGGAGAGCTGATATTGTTTGTGTTTGCTTTGGAAGCTGCAGAAGATCATGGTCTTTGTTTTTTTCTGGTTAAGTATAAGTCTGTGTTTTGTGAACCAGTTTTCAACTGCAGAGAAGGCCTGTTGGAGGTTACCTTGTAGATGGACTGGATCAGGGTGGGATGCCAGAATGACAGCATCATCCATGTAGAGTATGATCTGTTCAGGGCAGGATTCTGGCAGTGAGTTCAGAAAAAGGCTGAAAAGGAAGGGGCTCAAGATTGAGCCCTGTGGGACACCGGACCAGACTGGTCTTTGGTCTGAGAGTGTGCCAGCAATTCTCACTCTTTGGGAGCGGTTGTCTAAGTAGCTTTTGAACCAGTTCACTGAGTTAGGTGAGAGCCCTGCTAGTCGAAGCTGGGCAAGTAGGAGATTGTGGTTGACGGCATCAAAGGCTTTATTTAAGTCAATGAAGGTGGACCCAGTAAGATGACTGTTATCGAGTGAGTGATGGATTGCACCAGTGAATTCAAGTAGCACCGTGGAGGTGCTATGACCTTTTCTAAAGCCATGTTGCTCCTTGTACAGGATGTTGTGATTGTCTAGGAAGACAGTGAGCTGGTCTGACACAAACCGTTCTAGGGCCTTGGAGAGCGGAGGTAGGATGGAAATTGGATGGTAATTCTCAGCAGTTGTTTTGTCACCACTTTTATGAATTGGGGTTACCATGGCAGATTTCCATAAGTCAGGGAACTGGCTGAGGCTGAGGGAGAGGTTGAAAATCCTGGTCAGTGGTCGGAGTACTTCTTCAAGTGTGAGTGATAGCAGTCTGAGGTCGATGGAGTCACTGCTGGCTCTGGAGTTGCAAATGGCTTTGGTAACGTAGCTGCAGACTTGATGCATTTTTACTGCTTTAAAGTAGAAGAGAGGGTAGCTGGAGGTGGCTGGGGAGCAAGGGGAACCACCTCATCGAAAAAACCCTGTGGGAGTACAGCAGTGAGGTCCGTGAAGGTGTCATTGAATGTATCAGCAATGAGTTTCTGGTCAAGTGTAGTTTCACCATTTATGCTGAGTACTGACGAGGTGATTTGATTGCTTCCGGTGACTTCTTTAATGCTATTACAGAAGTCCTACTGTGCCCCATGAGTTAGTGAGAGCATTATGGTATCCCAGATATATTTGGTGCAGTCATTTCATACGCGTTTATAGTTAGCAATATCAACTTGTCTCCTGGTGTTTCTGGCAATCTCCCAAAGGTGGTCTCGAGCTTTTAGTCATCTAAGTAGGTCTCCGTGAGCCAGGGGTTACATAGAGCTTTGGCCTTGCACTTCTTGAAGGGTGCAAATACTTGGTTGAAAATCCTGATGAAGTGTTCCAGTGTGGTGTTCACATTGGTTGCAGGAGAATTAGGGACAATCACGGTATGAAGAAGGTTTTGAGATGAGGTAGCTTGCCTCTAGGTAGAACCCGGCTAGTAATGGTTTGGGGGCTTGATGAATTTATTGGACCAGTAGCAGATGACGGGGGAGTGGTCACTAAGTGTGTCAGGGAGGACAGTGGTATTTGTGATCCTGGTGGGATGGCTTGTTATGATCCAATCCAGAATGGTGCTGGTACCCGTTTTATAGTTTGTCCTGGTTGGGGAGCTAACCATCTGAGAAAGGTTTGCTGCCGCTATCAAGTCCCTGTATGCCCCTGCCTCTGCAGCAGGCCAGTTAATATTGAAGTCACCAAGGAGGATGGTTTCTGAATCAGGTGAGAGAGATTTGTAAACTCAGGACTGTGTTAAGCCCATTACCTTGCTCTCTCTGGTGGAATGTAGACTTGACAACTGATGATGCTTTATTGTGTGCACCGAGAAGGATCTTGACAGGAAGAATCTGTGCAGTGGGTCTTTGGCCTTTGGGTCACCAGCTATAATGCTCATGCCATTTCACCTCACCTACCCTGTAGACACTGACAAGTGTCGTGGTGTGCTTTGGGTCTTTGGGCATTATACTTACCCCATTCCATAAGGAAATATGCTGAGGTGGGTGCAGTATAGGAGAATGAGGTGAACTTTGTGGCTGAACAGTGCAAGGCACACCTCGATGCCTGTCACTGGCTGCAGGGTGGGGGTGGGGGTGGAATGGGGTGAGCATTACAGCCGATGAGCCCAAGTCACACCCCTGACACCTGTCAGTCTCTACAGGGTGGGGTGCTACAGTTGGAAACCCTAACACTGTAGGCGTGTGTTGGTATTTTCACTCCAAATTTTCAACATGGGCTTTTTGTGAGCCCACCTCATGAAAAGCAGCACTGTCAGTTTGTTAGCTGAAAGGTGGTTTTGCACAGTGGCTATACCATTTGGCGATACAGGGACGAAAACACATTTTGGGCAGGATGTGGAAAATAACAACTGTATTGTTCCTGAGGATATGTAAAAAAATGGCAACGTTGAAAATCTGGAGTGAAAATATGAAAAATTGGGGAAGGTATGAGCATGCATAGAAACTGTCCAACACATGTCAGTAACCCAACTATTTTTGGGATTTTTTAAACTACATCTTTAACATAGGCATTTTGGTACCTCCCCTCATGAACAATGGCAGTGTGATTCCGTTAATGTGTCCGAATAATGATTTCTCACAGTGACCATGCTATTGTGCACCACAGGTGCAAAAACACATTTAGGGCAGGTTGTGAAAAGTGACAGCTGTACTGTTCATAAGGAGGTGTAAAAAAATGGCAGTGTTAAAAATCTGGCATGAAAATAGTGCAAATTTGCGAAGTTACAAGGGTGAGTGGAAACTGCGCAATGCATGCTTGTAACACAGTTATTTTATGGAATTTTGTCACCAAATTTTCAACATAGGTATTTTAGGACTTCTGCTCATGAACAGTGTCACCATCATTTCCTGAAACTGTCACGAAAAATGATTTTGCGCAGCGACTGCGCTATTCTGCGCCAGACATGCGAAAATACATTTTGGCCAGAATATGTAAAATGACAGCTGTACTGTTCATAAGGAGGTGTGGAAAAATGCCAACTTTGAAAATCTGGAGTGAAAATATTACAAATTCATGTAGTTATGAGCTTGCGTGCAAACTGCACAACACACACTTGTAAAACCGTCATTTTTGGGATTTTTTCCACCAAATTTGCAACGTAGACTTTTTGAGAGCCCTCCTCATGAACACTGGCACTGTTGTTTCATTAAGCGGTCCCAAAAGGTGATTCCGCATAGTGACTGCGAAATCACCTTTTGGGGCTGATTAGTGCCATGACAGTGCCAGAATTCATGAGGAGGGGTCACAAAAAGCTCATGTTGAAAATTTGGTGCCAAAATTCCAAAATGCCTGAGATATGCATCAAAGTTGAAAAAAACCTATTTATTCCATTATACAGCTTACCGGCATTTCCTCAGTTCATGGTCAGCTTTGAAGAGTGCAGATGTGTTCCTGGTCCACCAAAGATCATCGTGCCAGGCTCCGTATGTAAGTATGGGGTGAGGGGAGTGTGGGGAGGCAGGGTGCGCAGTGGGTGGGTGCGGGTTCTGGGAGGGGGCAGGGAGACTGCGTGGGACCATTTTTTTTTTGACAGGTTAAAAAAAAAAAAAAAAAATCGCAGGACCATTTTTTTGACAGGGGCATGTGGCATGCTGGGGTGGGCTCCCAGCATACCAACGGACTCTTTTTTGGGGGGGCAGCTGTAGCCGACAGGGATTGGGCACTCCTGTTGGCACAAACAAAAGGAGGGTTATATTATGCCGACGGAATTGGGCACCCTGTTGGCATACAACAGAAAGCGGGGGTGTTACATAATACTGGTGGGAGGTGGCTCCCCATCAGCACCATCACTGGGCACTGAAGCTGATGGGGATTGGGGACCCCGCTTGCACTAAAACTGTTGGGCGTGCATGATGCCGCGAGGATTGGGCACCTTCGGCATACATTGTAAATGGGAGAGGTTATTATGCCGACAGGGAGTGGCTCCCTCATCAGCATTCTGACAGGAGGCGGCAGCAGTGTTGCGTGCATATCAGAGGTGTTGTGGTCACGCTGCATGAGAGCTCCACCTCATTGCAGCCGACCTTTGTTAGATCTGGTGGCCACATTCCACATTGCTGGTGTGGCTCCTGCATGCTGCCTGATTGGAGAATGAGGGGCGCACCTACTGATGCGTGCGCTGCATTAGCACAACAGTGACTGCGCCTCCAAATCTGCTATTGCTGCAATATGTTGGCTGCGCATGCACAAGCCAACATAAAAAGGGGGCTATCAAAGACCAAGAGAAAGTATATTTTCAAACAGGTGAGCCTTTTGGGACTCGGTGGACACCTGAATGTGAAGCAGCATTCTTTGAAGTCATATACCAGCTCACCCATGCCCCAGTCCTTGCCTATGCTGATCCTACCAAGCCCTATGTTCTGCATATGGATGCTAGTTTGCAGGGCCACAGGGCTGTGCTATATCAAGACTATGAAGATAGCTTGAGACCTGTAGCTTTCACCAGTAAAAGCTTGACCCCGTCAGAGCAGAACTATCCAGTCCTCAAGTTGGAATTCCTCACCCTAAAATGGTCCATAGTTGACCAGTTTCATGAGTACCTCTATGGGGCAAAGATATTAGTGAAGACCGACAATAACCCATTGACCTATCTGTAGACTTCAGCTAAACTGGACGCCACTTGGCACCATTGGCTCTCTGCCTTATCGACTTATGATTATGCTGTTGAATACAGATCGGGACTAAACCACATTGATGCTGATGCCCTGTCACAAAGGCCAGCTTCTAAGAACAATTGGGTCAGATTGTCTGAACCCCACATCAAAGCATTATGCCAAAAGTTTGATAAAGATGAACAAATGTCTGCTGACACAGTGGACTGCCTAGTAGATTGCTTGGGCCCTCCTGATACCTGCATACCAGCTGTCTATTGCCATTTCTCTGCTCTAGATATTAGTGCACTACCTCAGTTCAATAATGACAGTATTCAGTGGGCTCAATCCCAAGATCCCATGATTAAACCAGCACTTGATGCCCTGTGTGCAGGGAAAGATGTGTCCAAGTTGCATTCCCCTGACTTGCGAACTGTTCAAGCAAGGCCCCAGGTTAAAGTTGCATAATCAGTTGTTATACAGAGAGACAGTGAATCAACGTGGTCAAGTAGACAAGCAACAGTTGGTTCTACCCACGGCCTTTAAACAGCTGGTACTGCGGTCCCTCCACAATAACATGGGGGACCTAGGTATTGACAAACTCTCAACTTGGTATGATCCCCATTTTACTGGCCAAAGATGGGGCAGATGTCTAGCACCATGTAAGGACCTGCAGCCATTGCCTCCAAAGAAAAGCCCTGCCTCAGAAGGCTGCCCCTCTTGTCAATATCACTACCAGCGCCCCTCTAGAATTTTGTCTGCATAGACTTCTTGTGCTTAGAACCCGACCAAAAGAACATAAGCAATGTGTTAGTAGTTACTGATCATTTTACATGGTACGCACAAGTCTTCCCAACTAAAGATCAAAAGGTCTCTACCATTGCCAAGGTGCTGGTGGAAAAATTATTTTTCCACTATGTGCCTCAGCGGATCCATTCTGAGCAAGGCAGAGACTTGAAAGTAGGTTAATCAAAGAAATGCTCTCTCTGTGGGGGGTGAGGAAGTCAACAACCACCCCCTATCACCTGCAGGGGGATCCTCAACCAGAACGCTTCAACTGCACCCTTCTGGACATGCTGGGCACCCTCCATCCAAAAGACAAGCATAAGTGGAGCCAGCAGATTAGCACCTTGGTACCTGCGTATAATTGCACCAAAAGTGACGCTACTGGGTTCTCCCCCTACCGTCTCATGTTCGGGAGGGAGGCCCGACTGCCAGTTGATGTCTGCTTTGGGGTGTCTCCAGATGGGGTCTGAGCCAAAACCTACTTGCAGCATGTACAGAATTTGAAAGATCAGTTGAATCATGCCTATCAACTAACTCAAACTATGGCTGCTAGCGAAATCTTGCTAACAAAGAAAGACATGATCGATGGTGAAAGCCCAAGAGTTGTTGCCCAGAGACAGGTTACTACTACGCAATTTGGGACTGCATGGAAAACACAAAATTGATGGTTGATGGCACCATCTTCCCCATGTAGTAGTTGGTAAATTGGATGATCTGCGAGTGTACAAGGTGCACCCAGAAAATAATTTCAAAGCTGTTAAGACCATGCACCATAATCACTTACTGCCCATTGGCCAAGTTATTATTGATGCTGAAAGAACCCCTGACACCTCTCCTGGGCCAGTGACTCATGCTGCTACAAAAAGGAAACAGAGCCAACCTGTTCCAGAACTAAAACCTTCCCCTCAGCAGGCCCAGAGTGATAGTGGTGACTGTTCATCTGTCTCTGATGAGAGTGACTGTGATAATGCCTATTATCCCTCATATGAACTCAGTCGTTTTGAGGCAATCCTCTGCAGAATCCTGGGGATGAAGCTGGGCCTTCAGAACTGCCTAACCCCCCCAGCTTCTTCCCTGGACCCAATGCCCCCTGAAAGTGAGGTACAAAGTATCTCGTCTCAGTTTGTGTGTCCCTTGTTCAAGCCCCCTAAATAAATCAGATCTAACTCGTTTTGCATTTAACCTGACTATGGTTCCAGTTTGTGACAAAAGTACTGTACTGTTGTTATTTCCTCTGCATAACCTTGTTTTATAGAGGGTCTCCTGGGTGGAGCCAGAGGAACCAGCCCTGGTGGTAAGTGCAGCCAGAGTGGGGATTTGAGTGGTGAACAAGGGTTATTGTGAAAGTGTTTACGTCCATTGTCCATGCCACTAGAAGGGAAAGAGGGGAGGGTTACAGTGTCCCGGAGGGCTGTACCGTTAGCCTTTACCAATAACCCTGTCCTCCGGGTGGAGGCACGCATTTCAGTACCCAGGCCCCTGAACCTGCAACTAGACATGCAGACAGAGGTAGTAGCCCTTGGGATAGCGCCACCTAGGGGTTGCACAAGCAGCACAACTAGTAAGACGAAGAAAATTCTAGGTGTTACATCTATTAGACATAAACATAGCAAAATAAGAATAGAATGCATTCATTAATGTAAATGGGAAGTGCCATATTTACAAAATCTAGGTACTGATACATAAAGTCAGAGGAATCATTGTAGAACCCATGTGATGGCAATGCATACAAGGGTACTATACTTACAGAACTCATGTAATAGTGCTTACACTCAGTGCAGTAATGGAAGGAACCATGTGATAAGTAAGCAATAACACATGTTAAGGTATGTAATAAGGTCCCACATGTCATGGGGATGTTGCTGAACTTCATGTCTTTACATTCACATGAGGAGTACAATTATAGGAAATATAAATAACTGCTTACCCTGAAGTATGTTATTGCGCTTTTAAACTGTCTTGTGGGGGAAACTATTTTAAATGTAACTAGAATTTTCAAAAATCAATTTAAAAAAATGTTAAATTAAATACAGAAACATAGAAGCTGTTGGCAGAAAAGGGTCTCTTGGCCTGCCTAGTCTGCCCTAAAGTCCCTACCTACTGTGCTACCACAGACCTAATTGATCTCTGGCATACCCCCCCAGCCCTGTTATTAAAGACACCCTGTGTCTATCCCATGCATGTCTGAATCCTGTTACCTTTTCGGTACCCACCACCTCTGGTGATAGCCTGTTCCAGGTGTCCAGCACCCTTTCAGTGAAGAAGTATTTCCTCACATTCCCTCTAAGTCTCTCCCCCCAGCTTCATATCATGCCCCCTTGTCTTGAGCATTTCTTTCTGTGCAAAATGCCCCCATCTTGTACCTTATTAATACCTTTGAGGTATTTGAATATTTCTATCATGTCTCCCCTTTTCCTCCTCTCCTCTCCTCTAGAGAGTACATATTTAATTCTTCGAGTATTTCCTCAAAGGGCCTCTGATACAGGCCATGCAGCATTTTGGTTGCCCTTTTCTGTATTGCCTCCACCCAATCTATGTCTGTCCATAGATGGGGCCTTCAGAACTGGATACAGTACTCCAAGTGAGGCCTCTATCAATCTATACATGGTTACTACCTCCCTCTTTCTGCTGGTGATACCGCTCCCTATGCACCCCAGCATTCTACTAGCATTTCTAATTAAGCTCCTATGCCTGTCCTGCCCTCCTGAAATTGCTGACTGATTTGGCCCTTACCACTTCTTCCAGTAGCTTGTACTTGCTCATTACTCTTTCAGTAAAAAAGTGTTTACAGACATTTTTCTTTAATCTCCTTCCTGCTGGTTTAAGTAAACTTCTCCTTGTCCCTGTATCAAGAAAAATATGGTTTTAAAGTCACCCCGATTATCCCATGCAGGTACGTCTATGTTTCTATCATGTCACTCATTTCCCATCTCTTTTTGAGGGTGTACTGTACATGTTCATCTCCTGCAGCCTCTCCCCATAAGTCAAGTGCTCCAGACCCTGGACTGTCTTAGTTGCCCTGTGTTGTCATGCTTCCACCTTATCTCAGTCTTCCTCAGGTGTGAACTCCAATACCTTGTGCAGCACTTCAAATGATATCTCATCAATGACCTGTACAGTGGGAAGATTACCTCACAGTTTCTGCTGTTGATCTTCCTACATATGCATCCCGACATCCTAGTTGCCTTTCCCATGGCCCTGTTACAGAGTGTTGTAAATTTTAGATTTTCTGATATAATGACTCCTGAGACCTTTTCTTACATCATGCATTCCAGTATCACCTCCCCCTCCATTATATATTGCGCCGTTGGATTCCATTCCCATTGTACATAGCTTTGCAGTTGTTTGCATTGCTGCATAGCTACCGGATCTTCAACCTGCCCAGATCCTCCACAGGATCCTTTATCCCCTCCTATGTGTCAGCCCTTGCTCAGATCTTCATGTAATTTGGGAATGAGTAAATCTCGCCTTATGCCTCCCCTATGTCACAGAGTGAGTTACCATTAATGTATTGTGTTCATTATGCTGATGGCTTTTCTTCACTCTTCTATCTTAAAAGATTTATAGGGCCAGATATTCAAACAATAAACATGGCTGTATGCATGAATGCTGCTATATTTAAACACAAAGGGCAGCACAGTGCTATATAATTACGGCTATACTAAAAGACACAACTACTGCTATACAAAGCTTCATACAGGGTACAGTGGTATAGTAACAGGTTCTTGGAAGTGCTGGCAGGTGGCCATTGCAGTGCCAGTTAATAACTCTTCCAGGAAACAGGTTTTAATAATGCACTTCGTGATGTGCATTGTTATAACAGAGGCCCAGGAAAGTTCCTACCTACTGCTCCCTGTCCCTGTAGCAGCCATATTAAAACAGAATGTGAACCTTCATAGTCAAAGTAATATCCTCCCAGATCTCCATTCCAGCTATATTAAAACTAATATGTAAATTCTGGTAGTCAGGGGGAGGGCACGTGGACACTGATGCCAGAATGGGGTGGATCACTAGACTACCAGGGATTACTTCTGTTTCTATCAAAACATGGCATGGAGGCCAGCTCATTGATGTGGAGGGTTAAGGCACCAAGCCTCACCTGCTGCCACGATTGTGACCCTGGGTCGGGAGTGATCTTCAGGCGTTGGGAGTCAGCTGGGGAGAAGAGGATCCTCTGTGGAGAGGGGAACACCATCCCCAGCATTTACTTGACCACTAGCGGTGGCTGGGGGTACAGGTAGCTGGGAACACAACGTAGGGATCAGAGGAGTGCCAGGCATTGATGCCCTATGCACTGAAGCATGCGTTGGCATGTCTGGATGGCATTGTTCATCCACTTCTCTGATGGGAGGAAAAGCAGAAAACGGCCAGCAGCAGGGCAGAATGATAGCAACCCCTTGCAGGCTCTGCACCCTGGCTACAAGGCCCTCTCCTGAAAACCAGATCTGTTCCATCAGCAGGCAGAAAGTCAACCCCCACCATAGTTGGCAAGCCGTGGAGGAAGACTAGGATTGAGGAAGCCCTGGGATGTCGGGTGATGGGGCGGAGGAGTTGTTGGAAAGAGCAGCCCGCTCCAGCAGGAAGAAAAGACATTTAAAATAAATGGCATGGGTACAAGGAGTATTAGAGGATCTAGTAGACCAAAAGGGTTTGCATATTAATTTTAATATGGGTGGAACAGGGAGTGAAAGAATGGGGGGTCCACTAAACTGCCAGGTTGACGTATTAATTTTAATATGGCTAGAATGGGCTTGAGGTGGGGGGGGTGTCAACGACTACCAGGGATTAACTATTAATTTTAATATGGCTGGAGTGGATTGGGAGGAGGTCGGTCCAGTAGATAACCAAAATTTAGGTATGAATTTTACAATGGCTAGAATAGTGACTGAGAATGGAAGGAGGAACCTCTAGATTACCAGGGATTAACCTTTGACTGAAAAAGGGATCAGGAGCAGGAGTGGCCTCCAACATCTCACCGTGCAATGCCTCCATGCATACAATGGAGCAGAGACTTTGTGTAGAGCTAGTAATGGCCACATAATTATATGTAGATGGCCTCGCAGTGTTTGCATGCCTTATGTGCAAGGCCCCTAGAATTCTGCAGTTCAAAGGCTGCAGAATTTTCCACAGAATTTGCATCAAGTCACAGAATTGACATATGAGGACAGACTTGAGGAGCTCTGCCTGTTTTCATTGGAGGAGAGGAGAGACAGGGGGGACATGATTGAGGTCTTCAAGTACCTCAAGGGAATAAATAGGGTAAACATGGAGGGGATCTTTAGACTAAAGCAGAGAGGTTTCACCAGAGGGCATAGTTTGAAGTTGGAAGGTGGAAGGGTGAGGGGGGAAAAGAGGAGGAGGTTTTTCACTGAGAGGGTGGTGGATCCTTGGAACACACTGCCTGGTGAGCTGGTTCAGAGATCCACAGTGGAGGGCTTCAAGAGAGGGTGGGACAGACACAGAAAGTGGATGTATCAGATGATGGCCTGGCCCAGGGGGGTGGGGATGGATGATAGGGGTTTCTGGAACATGGAGGGGGGGAGGGCCTCGGTACCCAACTAGGGATCTGAGGTTCGAGCAGACTCGATAGACCGTAAGGCCTAATCTGCTGGCAATTAGTATGCTAGTATGTTAATATATAAAGTGCTGCAGAATTCATTGCTTTTGCTGAATTTTTACTCATATACAGACTTTTTTCATAGTGCCTGGCTCCCATCCACAACTCATTTTATCCTGACGCCCCTCCTCTATGCTTCGCACGTGATGTCATCAATGACATCACATCATACTTAGCCAATGGCATGAGTGAATTCTTTCTCAGAAATGAACACATCATGCAACAGAAATTTAAAAATGCTGCCATAAAAGCCTAGGAGCCATGCCACAGAAGTCGAGACTTAGCCCCTCAGAGAACTAGGGGCTCTACTTAATGTGGTCCTTTGCATGTTGGCATTTTTTTTATTTTTTTTATTTTGTTGAAGTCTTGGATACACATGTGAGTGAAAGCTTGTTGAGAGGATCCACGTCAAGTACATTAGACAACAAGGCAAAAAAAAGACAGGACAATTTACATATAATACAACGAGAGTTCTGCAAACAGATAATGAGAGCATTAAACATAACGGGTACATAAAATCCATGCAGAAACAGGTAAGCTGCGGCATTGTACAAAGTATGCCTGTGTCAGTAGGAGGAGCAGGAGAAGGAAGGGGGAAAGAGGGGCAGTGTGGGGGGGGATGCAGGGGCTTGACTTTGGCAGGATAGGGATACAAGAGGTGGGGGGATTGCTAAGTGCCGGGGTTTGACTACCCAAGAGATAGGGTCTGGGAAGTGCTGGTGGTAGTCAGTTGGTGCGTGGAGTATCTCAGCAGTGGCACCTGCAGGAACTTCTGTCAATAAGGTGTTGGTGCAGTCTGAGTTTAAAGGATCCAAGAGTAGTAGCACCAGAGACAACAGGCGGAAGTGCATTTGTCCAGAGAGAGATGCCCGGTAGGAGAATGCTCGTTGTGCCGTGGATGTGCAGCATCTGGGCACAAGGAAGGTTTGTGTGGAGGAGCTCCTGGTTTGTCAGGTGTTTAGCATTAGGGACAGCAGGTTCTTAACTCCAGGAGGAAGCCAGTTTAGCATAGCCCTTTTGGCGAGAAGGCTGGTTTGATATCTTATTCTGTCGTTAAGTTGGAGCCAGCCAGCGCAGGTATAGAGTTCGCAGGTATGTGTTAGTTTAGGTGCATTTTTAAGCAAGAGACAGACTTTATTTAGGGCAACAGTGATGTGTTGGAGTGCCGTGTCAGTTGCAGATCCATATATTACCAGTCTGTAATCTATAAAGGATACAATCGAGCTATTAGTTGCCAGATTCAGTGCTTCATGGGTGAGACCGTGCCTGTGTCGGTAGAGGATGCCGATTCTGGTGTTGATGGCTTTGGCAGTGTTGTTGATGTGCTGTGTGAAGGACATGGAGGAGTCAATCATAACCCCCAGGTATTTGAAGTGTGGGACAAGTTCCGGGGTGCTGCCACTGTCATTCCATATTGCCTAGGGGTAGTGTTTTAGTTTGTTTTGGTCTATTGCGTAGAGAATGGTTTTGGTCTTTTTATAATTCATGACCAGCTTTCGTTCTGTGAACCATTTTTCAGCTGATGCAAAGCTGCTTTGGAGATCTGTTATGAGGAGTTCCGGGCACAGGTTGCTGGCAAAGATTACTGCATCATCAGTGTATAAGAGCATGCAGCATTGGCAAGAGGCCAGTAGGTTGTTTAATAAGACACTGAGTAGCAGCAGTCCCAGTATCAACCCTTGTGGTACACGGATGTCAGATCGGCTATTGGATAGGACTTCCCAATCCTAACTTGTTGGGAGTGGAGGCTCAGGTAGCTGCTAAACCAATCCATGGTTTATGTTGCAAGTCCAATTTCAGAAAGCTGCTTGAGGTGGAGGGCTTGGTGAACTGTATCAAAAGCCTTTGATACGTCCGTGAAGGAAATCCCTACTAGGTGTCCTTGGTCCAAGGCATTATTGATGAACCCAGTGAATTCAGGAAGGGCCATGATAGTACTGTGGCTGCCCCAGAACCCATGTTGCTCTGGGCAGAGGAGCTTGTGTTGGTTAAAGTAGTCCACCATCTGGTCAGACACAGTCCACTCCAGTGCCTTGGAGAGTGGCAGGAGTATGGAGATTGGTCTGTAATTGTTGTGAAAAGTTTGGTCCCCACTTTTATGTACAGGAGTTACTGTGGCAGACTTCAATTTTTGAGGGAATTGAGAATGGCAAAGGGAGAGATTAATTATTTTTGTTAGTGGTCCAGTTATTTCGTCCAGTGTCAGGCGAACAAATTTGAGGTCCAGTGAGTCCTCACTATGCCTTGACTTTCCTAGGACCTTCTCTACATATTTTCTTGCATCTGCCTCAGATACTGTCTTGAAGCAGAAAGGCGGTTGGAGGGGAGGTGGTGTAGACACCCTTGCAGTGTCTCTCGGGTTAGGGGCAGTGAAGAAGTCCGCTGGGAGAACACTACTGAGTTCAGTAAATGCCTGATTCAGCAAGCTGGCAATGAGTAGGGGTCTGTGGTCAGGACACCCTCAACAGTGAGCATAGCAGGGGGTGTTTTTGGATCTTTTCCTGTAATATCCTGCAGGTTTGCCCAGAACTTGTTGCAGTTCCATGAGTCGGTGAGGGCTTCTTTGTAAAATTTACTCTTTGCCTATCTGATCACTTTTGTACAGTCATTGCGAGCCTCTTTATATCACTGGATGTTTGCTACAGAGCCCTGCGATTGAGTTTTAGCCAGTATTGATCTCTCGTATCAAGCAGTGCTGCTAGATCAGGGTAATCCAGGGGTTAAGAGGTCCTTTGGCTTTTGGACTATGGCAACCAGGAACAAATCAGTTTGAGGTGCACTAGCCCTCCTTTGCTTTTAGGTGTCTTGGTTGCCAGCTGTAGGTTGTGGTGTGCTGCACTTCGGCAGTTTCTTAGGATGCTACCAAGCTCAATATCCATACATACATGCATTAGGCATCAGAGAGGAGCACTCCACATGTACAAATATATCTTTATACAAAATTGTGCTAACTAATGCACTGTGTTATAATTTGCACATTGCTACCTCTGCTTTTGAATATCAGGCCAATTTCATTTAAAAAGATGTGTGGAAAAATTATAAATGCTGATACTTCTACTACAAAATCCCATCATCAGATCTGGATGAGCCTGCCTTCAAGTCTTAATTAGCACCTGGCCAGAATTGCCTGCAGTTGTGGAGCAGGGCGATCCACTACTGGACCCAGGCCAGGCATCCCATTGGCTGCCTGCCTGTGCCCTGTGATTCATCCCCTGAGTAACTGCAATCCACCCCCATGAAGCTGCACACCTGTGGAGTGGAGCCGTGGTCACATGCCCTGCAGTTGCTTGTAGTTGTGAATACTGGCACTCTGCACCAGTCTGTGGCCACATAGCTATGTGGGTGTTACACATGCATTTTGCACTGGTATACTTTTCTGTGACTACCACTGTATGTGCAAAATGCATGTATAATGTTCACGTAGCTATGCAGCCAAAGATAGGTGCAGAGTGCAAAGTATTCACAACCACAAGCAACTGCAGGGCACATGTCTGCAGCTCCACCCCTCACCAGTAGTGGATCCTGCCCCACATGAGCAGGCAATTCAGGGCAGGTGCAGGTGCTGGGAAATCCTTATGTATGGGCAAGTGCAAAAATGGTTGCCCCCAGCCCTACCAGCTAGGTGAACTGGGACAGCATGGTTGGGGGAATCCATGCCTCGCCAGCACTGGCGGGTGTCATCGGTAGGAGCTCTTAACAGTTATGGCAAGTTCTCCCCTCACGTAACTCAACCCCCCCGTCCAGCATGCCACACCAACTCTGCACCTTCGTGCATGGCATGGAGTGCGGGCACACCCCCGGACCAACCGTGCATGTAGCTGTGTGGGCGGCCAGGGAATCCAGTGTGCTCTGGGCTCATGCACCAGCTGTGAATGCCAATGGGGGTTTGCTGGACCCTTGCAGCATGGCATTCACACATAAGTTTGCTCATGCCTCTCAGATACGAGGTGCATAGGCAACCCATCCCTGACAGTTATCTTATTCATGAGGTAGTGTGAAAAAATGGCTATGTTGAAAATTTGAGGTCAAAATATTCAAAATTACCAAAGTTATGAGTATGCATTGAAAATTTTCAATGTACACTTATAACTTTCTTGTTTTTTAATTTTTTTACCCCAGGTATTCAACATTGCCTTCTTATGACCCCATCTCATGGACAAAGATGGAGAACATTTTCAAATCCTGCCTGAAAGGAGATTTCATGCCACAAGTGCAAAAAACACATTTTGGCCAGGATTGGAAAAATGACAGCTGTCATGTTCATGAGGTGGTGAGAAAAAATGGCTATGTTGAAAATTTAGGGTCAAAATATTGAAAATTACCCAAGTTATGAGTGTGGATTGAACATTTTCAACATATACTCTTAGCTTTGTTGTTTTTTAATATTTTTACCCCAGATTTTCAATACAGCCTTCTTATGACCCCACCTCACTAACAAGGGCAGAGAAAATGTTCAAATCCTGCCTGAAATGTGATTTTGTGCAGTGACTGCAAAATCACCTTTCAGGATGGATTTGCATAATTTCACCTCTCTTGTGCATTAGGTGGGTTCCCCAAAAGACCATGTTGATAATATGGAGAAAAAATATTCAAAAATGATCAAGTTAGGAGGACAAGTTTAAACCCACTGAAATAAATTAATCCGCATACCTGATTTTCCTCAGTTCCCAGACTAGCATTAAAGGGTGAAGATGTGTCTCCGGTCCAGAGAAGATTAGCACTGGATCCCAGTAGGTAGATAAGCAAGGGATGGGGGTGTGTTGGGCGACTGTTGTTGGTGGAGGGTTGGGTATGGGGAGGGTAGCAGCAGCAATGTGCCAGTGACATAACAGAGATTGATGGATGGTTATAGGGTGTATAAAAATAAAAGAAAGACTACAAAGGATGGTATTATTTATGTCAGGTGCCAACACTGGGCATTGGGAACCCTAGTATTGGTGTAATGTTTGGTGGCAATGGGAGTGAGCTCCTCAGTGTCACAAAGTGAAGACAGGTGGGGTAGAGGGTGATAACTGGCACCAGAGATTGGGCACCCTGGTGCTGGAAAATTAAAAGTAAGGGGGGGGGGTTCGGTAATGAGTGGAAGGGTAGGGTGGGGAGATGGTAATGGTGGCAGTGTGCCAGCAGCAGCAACAGACATAGATGGACGTATTTTATTTTACAGTGTGTATCAAAATAAAAATACTACGAGGGATGGATTTCTTTACTTTAAGTACCAACACTGGAGATTGGGCGCTCCAGTGTCAGTTCTATGTGTGGTGGCATTGAGGGGGTGCTCCTCCATGTCACACAGGAAAAATGGGTGAGGTGGTGGGCTACTTGGCAGCTCTAGTGATGGGGTACCCTAGTGTCATGTAATTAAGAAGGGGAAAGCAATGGGAGATGGGAGAGATACTTGACAGAGAGTGAGAGAGATTGTTTTTATATTGGGGGGGCATAGCAGGCTGATCATGATGCTAATCAGCTTTGCTTGCTGGGTGGCCTTATACAGATCATAGGAAAAGCATTGCTGTGATTCAGGCAGCTCTGTCCTTTGAACTACAAGAAGTGTTTGCCAAGCAAGCCTAGAACAGTGTCATGAACAGCCTGACTGATGACTGATCTGACACTGTTGAGCCCCTTGCAGGCTTGCAGATGGCCCTGATTTGGACTGACAGTGATACTCAAAACCCACCATTATACCAATATGTTTGCTTTGTGCAAGCTCAAGGATGAACATAAATATAGTAATATCAGCTCACTGAAGCACAGAAACATAGAATTTGATGGCAGATAAGGACTGCTTCAGCCACTGAGTCTACCATTTTTCTCTACCTACATTATTATCCATAGACCCCACTTGATCCACAGCTCTTTTTCTCTCCCCCTTCTTTCCATTATGATTCCCTTGTATTTGTCCCATGCATTCTTGAATCCCACCACTGTTTTCTCCCCCACCACCTCCACTGGAAGGCTGCTTCATGAATCCACCACTCTTTCTGTGAAGTACTTCTTCACATCTCTTCTGAATCTATCCCTTCCCCCAACAGCTACATAGCCTGTCCCCTTGTTCTTGAGCACCTTTGTTTCTGAAAAATACTCTCCTCCTGTACCTTATTTACCCCTTTAAGGTATTTAAAGGTCTCTATCATATTCCTCCCCCCCTTCTTCTCTTCGAGGGCATACATATTGAGGTCCCTTAGTCTCTCCTCATAAGGCTTTTGATGCAGACACTGCACCATTTTAGTCACCCTCCTCTGGACTGCCTCTACTCTGTCTATGTTTCTCCGGAGATGTAGTCTTCAGAAATGGACACAGTAATCTAGGTGGGGGGTCTTACCAGCGATCTATACAAAGGCAACACCACCTCCTTCTTTCTGCTGGTGATACCCCTCCCTATGCACCCCAGCATCCCACTAGGCCACCCAACTACCTTATCACACTGCCTGGCCACTTTTAGGTTATCAGATATGATTACCCCCAAGTCTTTCCTGCTTGGTAGTCATCAATACAACTCACCCATTTTGTATTCCACCCCTGGGTTTCTGTGCCCCAAGTGCATGATTTTGCACTTTTTTTGCATTAAAACCCAGCTGCCATACCCTTGACCACTCTTCTAGGTTTCTCAGGTCTCTGTTCATCCTTCCCACACCCCACCCCAGAGTGTCCACCCTATTGCAGAATTTGGTGTCTTCCACAAGGATGCAGACCTTCCCTTCCAGCTCCTCTGCAATGGCACTTATAAAGACATTAAAGAAGACCGGCCCCAGCACTCATCCCATTGGAACCTAACTGGTCACCCTCCCTTATTCAAAGTGAACTCTGTTTACTACCACCCTCTGTCACCTATCTCCAAACCAGTTTCTTATCCAGTTTCCCCACTTTTGGACTCACTTCTAAACTTTCCAACTTGCATTGCAGTTCTCCTATGTTGAGCTATGATGAACACCTTACTGAAATCTAGGTAGGCCATGTCCACTGTTCCACTCTTATCTAATTCTTTTGTCACCAACTCAAAGAAATCTGTTAGATTCGTTTGATGTGACCTACCCCTTGTGAACCCATTCTGCCTTGGATCTTGCAGCCCACTGGATTCAAGATATTCTAAAATACTTTCCTTCAGCAGGGATTCCACTGACGCTGAAGAAGCTTAGTACAGCATACTTCTTAGTTTAAATAACATTTTTGTAATGAGATTTAGCTTTTAACACTGAAGACAGATATTATTTTATGGTAAAATAACTTTCCCATAGAACAACCTGGTTGTAATTTAACCATTCTAACCTGCAGGTTATAATGGTGAACAAGCGCTGGGTCTCCCTTGCTCTGCACATGTGCCAGCTGCACTCTTTCCTTTCTCTCTGCCACCCCGATCCTCAGCACTGGACAGTTTACCACCTCTCGGAATTGTCAGTAACTTCATGTAAAAAAACAACATTAAGTGGGCTAAAAAAAAGTAAACTTCTCTACTGGGCTGCTTTAAAAAAAAAAAAGTAAACGTTTCTTACAAGAGCCACTATGAACCACATTGAAACCTACCAGTCCATGGCTCTGTAGGGATGTCTGTTTATTTAATACAATTGCTATGATGAAAAAACAGTCCCAGCAATGATATAAAATAAAGGCTGGGTAGGTGTGAAAACTTGAATTTTACACACACCCACTCGAGCTTTAATCTTGAGGTTTATGTGGCATCCCATACCTCAGGTGTGTGTAAAATTCTCATTATAACCACCTACCCAGCCATTATTCTATATATTAAAATCCTTACTCTTTAGTAACAGAAATGCCAAATTTAGGAGGGACTGAGGAAATGTCTGGGGTGAAATCAGGGACATCCCTGAAAATCATGGACAGTGGAGAGGTATGCATGGGCCCCATATTTGAACAGTTGACACTGCACTAACAGGATTAGTGCTATGTTTAGTGTGAATAGTGCAGCGAACAGCCTGTTAACATGGCCGCTGTTATATTCAAACATACACTCAGGGTGGTACTAATTTGTTAGCACATATCCAAATGAAAGTATAGAGTATGCATTGTTATCAATGTGTTTGGGAAGTGCTATCTGACTGTTAGTGCAGCACTGATACTGTAAATGCTTCCCAAATCCTCAATTTTCAAATGTACACTATAGCGTGCCTCCTCTCCCTCCCCCAGACTCCCCAGCATTGGTGGTGCTGTGTGTGTTTAAACAAAACAAAAACAAATGCAGTGCTCAGCAGGTGTGCTGTGAAGTTACATTTCACATTTTATAATTCCCCAAAGAACTACTGTATATAGAATTCCCTTGGCATGCACTACATGTAGACTTCACGTAGTGCACACTATGCAATTTGCTGCAAAGTTTTTGACAAATTAATCATGCAGATTGATGCAATTTGTACTTTATGGTCAATTTTTGCCACAAAGTGCATCAATTCACATAGTTCAATTCGCTACGACTGTGTAGTGTGGGCATAGTGCGGCAATTCATATAGTAGTTTGCACAATTATTCAAATTTTACTATGTGAATAGCGGTACTACACTCTGCACTATGCGAATTGCAGAGTTTTTTTAACTTTGCCCATATTTAGTGCTAGTACCCTACTCCCACCCAAATATCAGAACTATAGTGTAAAAAGGCGAATCTCTAGTGCTGTAATCCCCTCTTGCACGGCATTCCAGTACACTGTACCTGATCTGGAGATCCCTGGTAGTCTGCTGGTTTCCCCTCCCTTTCCCCATTACCTGTTCAATAAATATGTATCAAGGTTGGTCGAAGTTGCAAATTCTGCCTTGTCAGAACTTTCACAGAATTTCAGAAAGTCCATGAAAGTTATTGCACTTTCACCTATGGCGAAATCTGAAACCTCCAACCATTTTTCATGGATTTTCACTATTTTCCACAGAATTTTTGTACTGAACTGTGTAATAATACATTTAACCTGCAGAATTTATTCCATCTGCAGTTTAATGTATTATTTAGTGATTACAGCCACCCCCCGCCTATCGTTGGCCCCTGGTTTCTTTTGTCCCCCCCGCTGATCGCTGGCCCCATATGAAAAAATTATTGGTGTCCAGTTCCCCACCCACCCACTGATCACCCCTCCATATAAACAATAATAATATCCTCATTCCTGGTGTCTACTATTTTTCCTCACCTGCCGATCATGACCCATATAAAAAAAATTGTGGGTGTCCAGTCCTCTCGCACCGCTGATCACCTAATGCATATAAACAAATAAAATACTCTCATTCCCTGGTGTCAGTGAGAATGAAGAATGGATATATTTAATTTTTTATATGGAGGGGCGATTGGTGGGTGGGATGGGGGCCACTAGACACCAGGGAATGAGGGCATTTTATTTTTATATGGATGGGCGATCGTGGGTGGATGGGTGAGGGGAGGGACACTGATTATTTTATAATGGGCTGGGATCAGTGGGGGGCATAAGAAAACCAGGGGAGGGGCCAAGTGATTGGTGTGAGTTAATGAATTAAACTGTGGAAAGCTGCAGACCTGAACATAGACAGTAATCAGTTCTGCAGAATTTTTTTCCCATAGTTTAATACATCAATCCACCGAGTTCTTGCATTTATTTCACAGTTTTTTAGGTGGAATTTCAGCAAAAGTTGGCTAAATGATTTCCGAGAAGACTTCCGGTGCAGCTTCCGGTTGTATGACAGCTTATCCCACAAGCTCCTGGCCCGCTCCCTGCTTTTAAAACTTAAAATTGGTTGCAACTATATTTAGACACCTATTTCGGTTCAAGGAATATATGGCTTCCAGCAAACTTAGAGGGGGGAGCAATAGATTTGCAGCAATTTGGCCAGTGGCTGAAATTTCCAACAGGGACGTCTCCGACTTGGGGGGCCTCTGAACTTTCTACCCAGACAACTCACTCTAAATTTATGCAAGAAGAGCAGATCCAAGGCTGCTCAGTCTACCAAAGTGGACAGTAAACTCGACAAATTAACAGAGCTCCAGGAATTTAAATCTGACTTCAAATTGTTTTAACAGACTCAAGAGGCCTTTCAAAATGAACTCACAGAGCTCCACTCCAGGGTATCCACCTTGGAACAATGCACCCAGGAACAGGCTTACATCTCTTCCCCAGTTACAAAATACCCTCAATCAGCTTGCTCACCGTAGAGCACCAGGAGGACACAGAGAATTGCAACCATCACAACAATCTCCACCTCTATGGGGTTCCTGAGAATAGTGAGGGTGTGAATCTGCAATCCTTTGTTGAAACCCTCCTCTGGGAGACCGTCAAGCTGAACACAGACTTTGATTTTGAAATCGGGCGGATCCACAGGACACTAGGCCCGAAGCCTACACAGCCATCAGCACGCCCCAGGTAGACCCCGGAACAGTCATCTGCTGTTGAAATAGTCAGTTGCAATTCAATGCAGTTACAATCAGTTGTAATTGCATTGGATTGCAGTCATAAAATAGTGGAGCTGAAATCCACTGCAGTTGATGATTCTGTGACGCATCCAGGTTTGTTTTTGTGGTGCACTACAATGTGTTTTCTCTTTTTTCTTTCCTGGGGCGGAGGAGGGGGGGCCAGGGGGCTGTGAATATCTAAAAGCCCTCAACCACCGGCACCAAGCCTTATAGCCAATAAAATGCACCCCTGGCTCCTGGATATGAAGCATCCACCAATTAGGAGTGATAGAAGGAGGAGCCAGGAGCTTGAGAGTGTCTGTGACTGACTGTATGAGGTGGCGGGGAGAGTGTGCCTAGGTAGGAGAGGAGACTGTCAGGAGAGGAAGCATCTGTGTTGGTGTGTGGGCAACAGAGGGAGCAGCGTTTTTCTTTCTGCAGGGATGAAGTTTGGCAGTTCGGCCTTTAATTTAAATATAAGTTAACTTGTCCACTGTCCTAATGTGTCCAGTGCCCAGAGAAAGACTAGTGTGTGGCTGTGTAGGTCCCAGTCAGTCCTCCAGCAAAGCCAGGCAGCAATCGTGTGAAGGCAGCAAGTCAGTGGTCTGGTCGTGGTCGGGATCAGCCCATGACCCATCAGCTGGGCCCATCAGGCAACTCTTACTCAGTCTCAATCAGGTCTTCAGAGTCGGCAAGGAGGAGGAGTGGTAGGTGCAGTAGTTCCACTGCATGGAGTACCAGAGTGGGGACGTGGGTTAGGTTGGGACCGACTGTGTGAGTTGAGAGAAGGGATCACACAGCTCCAAAAAAACACCACCACCACCACCAAGTAGAGCAGCAGTGGCAGTCTGAGCTATGGAGCCACCCGACACCACCGACTGAATCATCACCCGACACCTGACCGAACTGGCAGGTAACAGGCTCCTACAGTGAGCAAGGTTCTGTATGGGATGTGTGTGTAAGACTTGCCAGGGCTGGGCAGTAGGCAGTAGGAAGGAGGAGGATGGTCTCTCACAAACTACTCAGTCTGTCTGTGTGTTTGTTGCGTGCTGAGTTGGCTTCTCTGGCTGGTTGAGGGCTTGGGGGCTATGGGACCAGGGGGGCAGAACGCGAAAAGCCAAGGCGATTCATCATCATCGATCTACTGCAGATGGCCTGGCTGGGCTCTCTCTGACTGTAGTGGAGCAGAGCAGGTGCAGGTGGTCAGTTGGTGAGTTCCTGGACCCTAGGAGGCTGGTGCACAGAACATGGTTGGTCGAGTTCAAGGAACAAAATGTTTGTTGTTTGCCACTGTAGGAATCGGATAGACTAAATATTAAAGTCCTCACAGCAAGATGAATAAAATGTTACAAAACACATTAGTGTACATGTTGAAAGACAAAACAAGTTCAGAAACTGTGTCAGAAATTTTTTTTTAATATGCATGAGTTTTTTTTTAGCTTGAAATTTAAACTATGGATACATTTCAGTTCTGGTATACCACACAGGAGGTATTTATAGGGGTCCTCCCTTAAACTGTTTTTAGTCTCACAGATTCTACTACTACTAGTAGTACACTAACTTATATTGATGGTTAGCTCTGTTTGCAAAAGGGTACTGTCTAGCTTCTGTAGGGTGTTTAAGAGGCCCTACCTATACTGTATTTTTGGCTCACAGTTCCTTTTCTAAGTAACTAGTATTACTGTTGCTTATTTTTCTATACCGTATACTGTTCTACTGCCCTGCTTCAGTCTTACTTTCAGGGTCTTAGTATACTTTGTTATTGTTTTGACTGGTTATTGTGCTTTGTAACATGGCATAAAAAAGAGAAATGAAATGAAGCAGTCAGATAGGTACAAACACACTATGTGGTACAGTAGAAACCATGGTCTAATACCATAGTAGATCATGGTTTGTATTGTAATACCTCAGCAATCCACTACAGGTAAGAAGCAGTATAGAAGAGAAAGCAATATGCAAATAGCTTGCAGTGTATAATTGTCCCAAGTTGTATTTACTAAGAATTTCATCAGTGGCATTGCAGAGGGACTGGAAGGAAAAGTATGCCTTTTTGCAGATGACACAAAGATCTGCAACAGAGTTGATACACAAGGAGGCGTGGAAAGGATGAAAAGGGACTTGGCAAGGTTGGAGGAATGGTCTGACGTATGGCAGCTAGGATTCAATGCAAAAAAGTGCAAAATAATGCACCTGGGAAACAAGAACCCAGGGGAAGAATACACAATGGGTGGGGAGGTAGTAACAACAACAAAACAGGAAAGGGACCTGGGGTAATCATATCAGATGACCTTAAGGTTAGCAAGCAATGTGAGAAGGCAGTAGGGAGGGCCGGGGATACTGGGATGTATAGGAGAGGCATCAGCAGCAGAAAACAGGAAGTTGTTATCCCTCTGTACAGATAGTTGTGAGACCCCATCTGAATACTGTGTCCAGTTCTGGAGACCCCATCTCCGCAAGGACATAGACAGGATAGAGGCAGTCCAGAGGAGGGCAACTAAATGTGCAGGGTCTGCAAGAGAAGCCAATGAGAGGAGAGACTAAAGGAGCTTAATATGTATACCCTTGAGGAAAGAAGGAGAGAGGGGACATGATAGAAACTTTCAAGTACCTCAAGGGAATCAACAAAGTCCAAGAGGGTAGCATCTTTCAGAAAAGAGACTTGCAAGAACAAGGGGACATAATTTAAAGATAGAAGGAGGGCGGTTCAGGGGCAATGTGAGGAAGTATTATTTCACAGAGAGGGTAGTGGATGCAGGGAACAGCCTTCCTGAGGAAGTTGTGGAGTCTAAAACTGTGGGAGAATTCAAGAATGCATAGGACAGGCATAAGGCAATTCTTGTGGGATCAGGAAGATACGGGCTGTTGGTTAAAAAGAATATGCGGCCTATCCTGTAGGTAGGGAAATGGGCAGACTAGATGAGCCTAGCAGTCCTTATCTGCCATCAAAGTCTATGGTTCTATTTTCCTGGCACAGAGATTTTGACTTTTTCAAGATTGTTCTATATTGTAGCTACAACAGAAGTGCATTGAGTTACTAAAGATTGTACATTTAAACTCCACATATACTGTTAATTATGCTGCAGCAATATTTCTGTAGAAGTGAACAGTTACATACTGTCACCATCCCTTCTGATCTACTGCTTTCTAAGCAACTGTGGGTGCAATGCATTGTGGATGACTGAATAACATTATCTGGCCTAGCCTTGTCTTGGTGAATACACAGTGGTAAAGATGACTGAAAACAAAAGTAACAGACAGTGAGATAAACAAAGGAAAATTAAAGAGAGAGGATACTTCTGTGGGTGAAAAGAAAAATAAATTGAGAGAAACAAAAAGAAATCAAAGAGACAGACTAACAATAGTAGTCAAAACAAGTATTTGAAAGATGAAAGCAGTAAATCTTATGTTGTTCTATGTCCTGCTGAGTTAGGTAATTTAGAGGGAAAAAAAGAGAAAATAATATTCCGCAAAATAGTAGTTGTTCAATAAAGTGTTTTTCAGATTGTCTTAGTTCAGTATGTTTGGAGAAAAGTTGCTTGTGCTACTAGGATTGTGTGATAGCCACCTATTGGTCTGCAAAGGAACTGGAGAAAGAAAACTGAAATGTACCATAGCACACTCCCATCATGCAGTGCAGCCCATATCTTCTAATACATAGACAGGAAAATCAAAGCACCTAGAATAGAAAGTGAATTGCAAGGTTTTGAAAAGTTGTAAAATATGTTTTGATGTTAGAAAGCTTAAAGCTTGTAATCTAATTTATTTTAACAAAAGTGAAGTAGCGACCATGATATTTCCAATAGGTGTGTTCCAATTGTTTTCAAGTATATGGACATCATGTTTAATAGCTCAGTTTATAGTATTCTGAAAGTAAATGAGTGTGATTGTACTCATTTATTCAAAGATTATTAGTTATATAGTCATTGCCGTGTTACAAGCAGATTAAGCCACTGGTAAGGATGAGTCTACAGAGGTATTAATCCATGGTTGGAGGAGTTGGACCACGAGGCCGACCCACTCGGCCTTCGGCCTCGTGGTCCAACCCCCCCAACCATGGATTAATACCACAGTAGACCCATGCTTTCTCGTGGCTTAATCCTTACCTAGTGGGTCCCTACTGTGTGGAGATTTGTTTCACTGCACTTTGTATTTACTTTTTAAAGAGCAGCCAGCTTCTTAGCTGCTTCTGACTATTTGCTGCTTCTTCTAACATACGCAATACCTCACCTGCCCCAGAGTTGAGGGGCATAAATAATTCCTTTTGTGTCTGTGCATTTATGAAGTTATAATGCTGCTAAATCCCAAATGCTAAAAACCTTAACCCACCAACATGCCCCCACGTAAGCACATACAGCCCAGTTTTTGATGTCAGAAGGTGAAGACTGAGTGCGCACGCTCCCGATTGATTTTGGGGAGAGAGGACTTTTTCACACATTTTATTAACTCTTATAGTCGAAATTCTAATTAAAAAAAAGATACGGGGCAGGATTCACAAAGGAGATGCCCCCAGTACATCTCGGCTGCCCCGGTGAAGGGGAGATGCACTGAGTGCAAAATGGGCTATTTACAGAGGAGGCACAGGGAGATGCCCCCAGCGCATCCCCTCTGTGAATACCACAGGTGCACCCAGCCTAGAATGCCCTTGAGCATCCCAGGCTGCTCCAGAGCATCCCCCATGACAGGTAGTGAGTCCACTGGGGCAGGGCATCTCAGGATGCCCTGTGCCCAAAAACGCTATTCACAGCCAGGGGCATGCAAATGAGGCCATTAGGCATGCATGGTGCAATGGGTCCATTAGCATGCCATTATAGTCCTATTTGCATAACATGGCTCAGTTCTAACAGAATGTGTCACAGTGTAACCACCGCCACCCCATGACCTAGCCCAAGCCATGCCACTCCAGGCGATTGTTGTATGTAATGGTCCCCCATGCCTCAATAGGAAGCTGCCCCGCAGCAATAATGATATCGAATCCCCCACCCCAAGCCCCCTGTAGAGTGCCCTCACGGCGGCAGTATCAGCACTGTTCACCCCCTGAGCGCCTGCACAAGCTGCTCCCCGCAGTAGTAGTGAAAAATTTCCCCAAGCGCCTGTACAAAGCTGTTCCTGGTGGCAGTAAAGTGAGATGCCTCCCCAAGCACATGTACAAAAGCCGCCCCGCAGCAGTAATAATGGAGATGCCCTCCCGAGCGCCTATACAAAGCCGCTCCGAGCAGTAGTAGTGGTATGTAGGTGGGTTGAGCAGTCTGCCGACAGAGGGTCCTTGCTGGGGTGGGGGAGAGGGTGAGTTGGGGCATGGGGGCTGTCTGCACATCTGCCGAGGAGGTGGCTATACCAGGGCTTGGGGCTGGGGGGTTCAGCCTGCAATCCAGTGTCGCAGTGAACGCGCCATATCGGTGCTTGGGGGCAGCTCCACTACTACTGCTGCTGGAGCCATATGAACTGCCTGGGGTGAAATAGTGTAACCATTGCCTGCGGAGTGGCGCGCCTACAGGCCTGGTGGGGGGGATTCAACACTGTTGTCGCTCTGGGAGTGGATTGAAATGGGGATTGGGGAACATGTCCATTACTGCCAGGGCAGCATTGTACGGGACATGGGGCTTGGGGGGCTCACTGGGCTGCCAGGGTGGGTAGGCAACCATGCTGCTGCCTGCAGTGTGGTGGCCAGCCTGTAGATGGCCACCAACACAAGTCTAAATTTTCTAGACTTATCTTTCTGTGGCACATCCCCAAACTTACCCCGGAGTTGCGCCACAGTATTGGGTTGTGAATAGTGCCGCACCCAGTATGCATGGGCATGCCCCCCTCACAGCCCCTCCAGAAGTGCTGTATATCATTATGGTGGTATGTGGTGCATCGTCCCCCTGCCTGAATTGCTCTTGGGCACATTTTGGGAATGCCCTGTGTGCATCTCAGATGCACTGGGTGCATCCCTTTTGTGAATCCTGCCCACAAAGTTTAAAAAGTATGACAAACTACTACATAATAAAATTCAATGATGGTGAAAGTTGAAAAAATTGGCTGGATTTTCTTCAGTTAGTTGAAGTCAGAAATTTCAAACTAATTTAAACACTCAGTCATAATGTGTGGTAAAGTCAGTCATAACTGGTTTTTCAACTGACTCCGGGGTCTAGCCCCAGGTCCATAATTATTAGATTTCTCAGATTCCAGATGAAGGAGTTAATATTGAAGCAGGTCTGGGCTAAATTAAAAATTTTCTATGGGGACTCTCGCATATTCGCAGATATCGGCTATGCCCCAGCCACGATGCAGCAGAGGCGAGCGTATATCTCCCTATTCTCTTGGCTGAGGCAACAAAAACTCAAATTTTGAATCCCTTACCCCAGTAAATTAGCAGTTCAGTTCTTCATGGGGCAACAGACCTATGACAATACAGAAGACACCTGTACAGACTTGAAGAAATGAGGCTTCACCTTGCTGGCTTCCGTGCACCTCCCCCAGGGGTCTCCAGGCGGTCTCATCCTTTCCAGCGTGGCTCCATCCTGGGGGCAGCCAGATCAGTGGGCTGCCATTGATTCGATTAAATGAATGCTGGCACAGTTTTCCTGGCAATCCAATTAAAGGCCAACAGATCACAGATCTGGGTTTGCAGTGAGTACTGGTGTGGAATGAATACTGGGAAGCTAAGAGGGGCCCCGCTATTGCTCCTGTCCCGGGTGGGATTGAGTGGGATGGTTGGGGGGGTTGGTGGGTGGTGGTGGGCCCTGTTCAGACACCAACACTGGATTTGAGTGGGGATGCGAGTGGGGGGTGCTGCCTCGGGGCTTCCTCCTTCTGGTGCTGGGGGGATGGACAGAAGCCTGCACTATTTGATTTTAGCAGAATGCCACCAAGAATAGATCTTATGAGTGAGTGGGCCACTGCTGGGCTGTCTGGGGTGGGAGAATATTGACCCTGTAATGGGGTGGCCACATGAATCCCTGAAGGCCTTCAGTTTGCTCAATCCCTACTAAATAGGGGCTCTTAGGCGTCCCCCTAACTGGGGTAGGGATAGTAGGACCTGGTTGGTCATTTCCCACCTGTCCGGGCCTGGATGCCCTCTCTGGGGATGGGGTTACCCTTATCTAAAAATAAAATATAGGCTGGCTTCACTGCATCAACCTGCTAAATAGGGAGCAGATAAGAGGTCTTCTCAGCCTCAGGCAGCCTGGTGGTATTTGAGCGCTCTTGTGAGAACAGGATTTACAGGAGAGCTGGGAATAACTGGCAAGGATTGAATTATTCAGGTGGCATGGGCACTTGCACTGTCTGTCCTGTGCCCCATTGTGGAAGGAGGGACTGTATGGTATGCCCAGAGGATGGCCCCCTTGGCATCTCCCTTCTTCTGTTAGAGCTTTTTTATGCAGCCTTGAACTCGGTGGGCTTGCCCCTAGCCCTGGGGTGCAGTCTGAAATGCGTGTGTATCCTGGATGGATTGGGTCCTGCCCCTCCTGCTGATCCCTCTCGGCAGCACTCCCTTCCTGCCTTTCTGTGGGTCGGACGTGCGGGGCAAGCTCAGTGGCCTATTGGTCTCCCACTGGTTCACAGCTTCCTACCAAATAGACATGTCCCCAATGCGTGCCATACCTGAGCACGTATTGATGGAAGTAACAGAGAACTCCCCTTTACCGGGGCCTGTATATAGTTTATATTACCCAATATTACTCCTATGCAATGCCGTTTATTGCATATAGCACCACAGTTGAGCCCAGTTGCCTAACCTGTTATGTCATAGTTCTGACCTCAATGCCCTTGTATCCCATTACACTGGACGCAAAGCATCAGGCTATTATTATTATTATAGGTGGAAAATGTTTATTTATACAATAAATAAATGTTTATCCCACCTGCAGGTTTGGGGGTCTAGGGGCCTATGAAATGGAAATCGATAGATTCAGCCATGCAATATCCCTTCAAAATTATCTCCCACAATGTAAGTGGGCTGGACGCCCCCTTAAGAGACACTGAACAATTCAAGCACTTAAGAAGCTGAACCTGGATGCTCTCTTATTGCAGAAGACACACCTCTTCTTGGTTGAGCACCAGAAATTACTTACATTTGTTTTTTCCAAGCTGGTGGAATCCTCCTATCAGCAGGGCAGGAGAATGGGGACAATGATTTTGATCCCAAGACACTCTCAGCTACAAATTCTTGATCAATATTCAGACAGAGCGGGCAGACTGGCCCTGGCTGTGGTTAAATTAAATCAACAGCTATTGATATTATGTAGTATATACTGTATAGCAGGAAATATTAGCTTTCAGTTTATTTTCGCTATATTAGCTTAACTGACAAAAGCGCTAAAATAAGCTGATCGCTAATATTACAGGGAGCATAGTGCAGTAATTGGACATGAAGCTGATGCGCTAATTCAACAGGGCGCTAAATAGTACTGCACCCCACTCTGCTCTAAATAAAGAGGGCGCTAATATAAGCTGCTATACAATACATTCCACTGGGCTCTGATGCCTCCTCCATTCAATGTTTGATAGATGCCATTTTGATGAGGCAACAAGGAATTCTAATAATAGGAGGAGACTTCAGTTGCCAACTTAACCCTTCACTTGACTCGTCTGCAGTGCGCCCATCCCCATAGTCCTCAGAACAAAAGCACTTGTGGCACTTGCTCCAAGATGTGGGACTGGTGGACACATGGAGACAACTCCATCCCTCACAACGAAAATTTACTTATTTCTCCAGTGCCTTTAAACATTACTCCGGACTGGATTATCTATGTATTGGGAAAGAATACATAGACCTGGTCCGGTCGGCAGATATTTTTAACATGTGCATTTCGGATCATGCACCCACCTACCAAGAACTTAATATCCGGAGGGAGAGAAAAAATGCACAATGTAAATTTAATCCTTCCTTGATTAGGGGTAGAGAATTTAGGGACCTCCTGGGAAAACAAATCCCAGAAATCATCCAGGAGAACACATCCCCCCAGGTCTCCCCTCAGACTCTCTGGGACACGATTAAAGTGGTACTCAGAGGTCATATTATTGCTTATGCTACCCATAAGAAAAGGCAGGCTGAGTCCAGACTTCAAACATTACAGAAGAAACTCAGATTCCTTCGGGATGCACATATGCAGGGTGACTCTGACCTACTCCCCTTAATATCTCAGACACAAGCATCGATTCAATGCCTCCTGATAGGTAAGATGGAGCAAGCTTTGGCCCGGTTAAGTCAGCATTATTATGAAGGCAGGGCCTGTGCCTCCAAGCTCTTGGCTTATCGCCTTAGAAAACAAATCCAACAATGCACTATCTCTAAAATAAAGGATCCCACACCTGGACAGACCCAATATTCCACTCAGCATATACTTGATTCATTTAAGAAATATTACCAGTCCCTTTATTCATCCCCGGCAGAGTCAGACCCACACAAAATAACGATGTTTCTTTCCCAGCTTCGCCTCCTTACCCTTTCTGCTTCCCAACGGGCACAGTTAACAGCCTTGATCTCAGAACTAGAACTCTTAAATACCATTAGAGGCCTCAAGAATGGGAAGAGCCCAGGCCCTGATGGCTTTGAAGCCAAGTTTTACAAGGGCACATGGAACCTGGTACGGACTCCCCTTCTGCAGGCTTTGCAAAACAGACATATCACTTCCTCCTTCCCAGTTTCTTGGAAGCAAGCAACAATTTTGGTGATTTTGAAACCTCAGAAACCCCCACATTTATGTGAGTCTTACCACCCAATATCAGTACTCAATCAAGACTATAAGATTTATAATAGTATTTTAGCCCATAGACTCAACCATATTAATACATCAGGACCAATCAGGGTTCATTAAGTCAGACAGATAACTGATAATATCAAATGCACATTATATCTAATTGACCATTCCCAATCCATGAAATCCCCACTCTTGATACTAAGTCTCGATGCCCAAAAGGCTTTCGACATGGTCTCTTGGGGGTTCCTTCAGGCTGCTCTACAAAAATGTAACTTCCCTGGACCCTTTATGGAAGCCATCAAAGGAGTGTATATGGACCCGGAGGCAGTTGTGAGGCTGAATGGGTCACACTCTAACCAATTTCACTTATTTTGAGGTACCCACCAGGGTTGTCCCCTCTCCCCATACCTGTTTGCACTTTTTGTAGAACTCATAGCCCAGCTTCTCCGACAAACTCCTAACCTCTATGGTTACAGAGTCTAGGAAACATCTTATCACAAAATAGCCTATTATCCTGATGATCTTCTTCTTTATAGCTCCTTCCCCGATGAGTCACCACAAACCTTAACCTCCCTCCTAAAAGAAATTGAAGCACTAGCAGGATACACCATTAACCAGAGTATATTGGAAGTCCTACTTATACAGCTCACCTACCCCTGGATCTGATGCTGAGATATCCCTACAAGTGGGATAAATCATATATAACTTATCTGGGAATCAAAATTCCTCAGAATTTCTCCAGTTTATACTCCCTGAACTATGCCTCAGTACTCTCAAACATTAACTCGGACTTATTGAGGTGGACCCCTACTCCGCTCTCCCTGTTGGCTAGGGTCCAATCTATTTAGACGAAGTCCCTCCCGAAGATACTCTGTCTAATGCAAAATATACCGGTGCCCCTCATAATGAAGGACATCCGAGATTGGGACTGCTCCATTAACAAGTTCCTTTGGGTAAATAAGAGACCCAGAATATCACTTAGCAAGCTCCAGTGTCCAAAGAACAGGAAAGGACTAGCGCTGCCCTGCATCTTTAACTACTGGTTGGCTGCCCTGCTCACACATATAATAACCTGGGTCTTACCCCATGCCCAGACCCCGACCTGGCTCCAAGTTGAGAAGGCCATGGTGGACCGCCCTTTAGACCACTCCTTAGTGTTTCAGTCTCGTAACATAATGCAATTGGGACGGGGGTCTAGGTTCACTAAAGGGTTGCTCCAGAGCTGGATGAAATTCCTTGCCTGCCCGGAAAACAAATTCCTGTCTACCTGGATGCGTATCCCAGCAGAGGACCCGTCATGGAACCCTGCACGATTAGATGCCGCTTTTCTGAAATGGGCACATGGGGGTCTAAGGCATGTGTACCAATTCTTTTACAAAGACATTTTTAAATCATTTGAACAATTTAGACAGGAATTCTCCTTAAGTCAGAGAGACTTCTTCCAGTATCTACAGATTAGCCACTTCCTGGATGCTAAAATTGGCATAGATGTTATCACTCAGACTATTGCCCCCTTGTGCCCCCTTTTGATTCAGGTTGCAGGCAGTGGAGAACGCAACCACTTAGTCTCTCGATTCTATAAAACCCTACAGGGGGCCCCCTCCCAGTCATGAATCTGGTACAATTTCATTGGGAGACTGAGCTTCAGATTGAATTGTCCCAGGAGGATTGGCTCCAGATCTGGTGGAGACAACACAAAACCGCAAACTCATATATTTGTAAAGAATTTTCTTGGAAGGTAGTGTCCTGATTCTTTTGCACACCCCAGATCACAGTAAAGTATTCAGCTGGAGGAGACTCCACCTGCTGGAGACACTGTGGTTGTGAGGTTGCAACACATGCCCATGTTTTCTGGTTTTGCCCAGTTCTGGCATCATACTGGTCTGAGATTAATAATAGAGTCCTGGACCTATTTCCCAGTTTGGGAACCCTTTCTCCAGCTATGGGGATTCTCCTACATTACCCACATCATTGTAAGAACCTACACCAAATCTTCCTTCTCAATATTATATTGAGCACAGCTAAAAAATGTATTGCTAGGCTGTGGCTCTGACCAGAGCCCCCTACTATTTCAGCCTGGGAAGATACCATATATGATGTTGACAAACTGGAACATATGACTGCCAGATTACAAAATAAAATCCCGGAACTAATGAATCCTTGGACCATCTGGTTCCTTAGTATTTCTCAACTCAGACCAGACCAGCCCTCTTAGGGGTCTGACAATCATGGGTTCAGTTCCTCTTGTAGGCTCTTTGGGGTTCCAGCCAGCCCTATGTCCCCCTCCCGGGGGTTTCACCTCTGCGTAGATGGGATGAGGCTTGACTTAACTAATACATTGATTGAAGCTGTTGCCTCCCAGGCTTCCCAGACCCCCTCCCACCCAAGGAAGCAATTGAAAACCTAAATCAAGCACATGTACTTCTTAGACATACGAGTAAACCCCATTGTTTTGTCTTCAGAATTCAGCCTGGTGAGTATCACCTCACTGTATAAATTATTCATTTGACTATTATTTTTTCCATTGCATGTGTACGTGCTGATATTGATGAAATATCTAACTTATTGTTTATAAAGATGATCTCCTATAATATTGCTCTGTAGATCCATTGATACTAAAAACTGAAAGAAATAAAAAGTAAAAAAAAAAAAAAAGATTTCTGAACTTTTGCAGAAATGAAAGTCCAACTTTTGCCTAAATTCCGCCGGCAGAATTTGTTTTTTCACATGCCTAATATATATATATATATATATATATATATATATATATATATATATATATGTGCCTGTCCAGTCCAGTGGAATATCTACCCATTCCTGTTGCCCTGTAACATTTAAGCAATAATGATTGAAGAGCTGCTGGTCATTTCCTAGAGATTAATGACTGGCTGGGGGGGGAGGGTGGCCCGAGGCAAAGTCGAGTGCCACCCCCACCCAGCTGGTCATTAATTGAAAGGAAATGACCAGCTTGAGGTCATTATTACAATTATAAGTCTAATCACAATCATGATTTTTTTCTTTTGGGTTTGAGTGCCAAGAACAGTTTCGTGTATGTGTCACTGCCGTCGGCATACAGTGCATAAGCTGAGTGCCACTGCCACGCCAGTCATTTCTAAGAGATTTCAAACTGGCACGGAGGCCAATCAGTGAGCTAGTTCTGCTCATTAATAATTAATTATACTGATAATTCACAATAGCACTTATCTGGTGATCCAGTAGTTATCCCAGTCCTCATTGCCAGTATACCCCATTATCAGTATCCCTGGAGGTTCACTGGAAGCAGGGGTATGTTGTTATGTGACTGGCTGGATTCACTTGTGTACAATAAAACAATTAGAACTCAAGTTATAACATTGTATAGTGTATGGGTAAGGGCTACTCTGTACGGAATTCAAGCAGTTCCTAATGTTGTATCATCATAGTGACATCAAGAGGTTGTTGAACCCTGTTGAGTATGTCACTATGATGGTACAACAACATTGAACATTGGCACATGCTGCTGCTGCCCTCTCCAAATGAAGCATCACTGTTCAAACGCAGAGCTCTAAAAAAATTCAGAGGAAAATGGCGGTGCTATTTACCGAGTGGGAGTCCATGATATGGACAAACGAACACACCTACAGTATGTTGTACTAAACTGTACCAACGCATTGCATTTTGCTGTATTTTTTCTTAAGAAAAACTGTGGCAGTTATTTTCCATTGAGATGGAGACTCAGTATAGGCAGTTTAGGATAGCATAGGGAGAGGGGAAAGTAGGCGTACTGATGATGCACAGTAAAAGCCTGCTACTGCTTGCTACATACTGCTCAAGAAATGCTCTAGTGTTGATCACTGATGCGTGTGTACTGTAAAAGACAATGGATGGTCAACAGTGACCAATGATGGGGAGTTCACTTCCTGAGGTTGCTATGACAACTGTAGACCTCTCAAGCTTTGCTCTTAAGGTCTATTTGGTTGTCATGACAACCTCTCGAAGTCAACACAGTGTTGTTGTTCACTGTTTTCCCATCCATTATCCTCTATTTATTTAAAAACAAATACAGAAAATTTCATTTAACAGTAGCATCAAGGCACCCTAGGGATTGAGTTACCTTTTGTAATCTAACTATTAGGGCATAGAGCAATCAGCTTCACCTTGTACCCAATGATCCACCTATGCATATGTGTGATATTTCCAACTTGTTTAAGAGGGAGATTTGAGTCAAATTAGTAGGGAGACAGGCCTGCTAGTAGGGAGATTTCATAACGTCACGAGTTTGTCATTAAATGGCAAAAAAAAAAACAGAAAAAAAATCATTTAAAAACATTTAATGTATTTTATTTTGTCAAGAATAAGCACTAAAAAGAATCAACAACTAGGTATGCAAAGTTATCAGATGCATTGTTCATCACTAATTTACTTTGTATGTGTCTTTATCTGCCAAAAAAACCTTGAATAGATATTTTTGACAGAATTTTACTTAAGCAGGAGATTTTGTTTACTGGGAGAGAGGGCTGGAGTTCAATCAAAAAACAGGAGTCTCCTGGCAAAAGCAGGAGATATCACATGTATGTTTACGGTTGGGTTACCTGATGGTAACCGAAACACTGATCATGCCTTAATGTACTGCCACCTCAACCCTCCCAAAAAACTTGTGGTCACTATCTGAGAATGGAGAGAGGTGTTGGTTTATCACATAGGGTAGTGTGTGTGTATTAGTATTTCCCTGCAAATACAATGGGACTGCACTTAGACTGCTTTTATATTACCTCTAGACCTGCACTGTCTTTAAGGGATCAGGATGGTGTCATGACTCTGGACAGCTTAATAGGAATGCAAACACTAGTGATTCTGCATTCATGATACAGAAGAAGCTGGCAGTATAGCTTAGACATTAGAGTAATGAGCTGTGAATGAGCCTGGTACATCTAGCAGACCTGGGTTTGATTCCAACTTCCACTTGCATACTGTGTGACTCTGAGCAGGCCACTTAACCGCCCAGTGCTTCAGGGTTGCTCCTAAAAACAGGCACTTGTGCCTAGTGGGCTTTACCCAATTACCGAAGAATGAAAAATGAATCAGCACAGGCAGTTTGGGTACTTTGCCTTCACAACAGGAAACAAACATTCTGACCTTCAAAGCTGCTGGTCTCTTCAGTGGATCCCTAATCCCACTGTAGTTTTGTGATGGCATACAGCATGAGAATAGAGCAACATTAAATGTATGTAAAATTCAAAACTCGCTTGTCACATAGGATGCAAGCAGTAATGCTGCCAGAAAGTGAAATCCCCCACAGGGACCAGGCACATGAGCAGCACTGCTGCCAGAAAGTGAAATCCCCCACAGGGACCAGACACATGAGCAGCACTGATGGCAGAAAGTAAAATCCCCCACAGGGACCAGGCACATGAGCAGCACTGCTGGCAGAAAGTGAAATCCCCCACAGGGACCAGGCACATGAGCAGCACTGCTGGCAGAAAGTAAAATCTCCCACAGGGACTAGGCACATGAGCAGCACTGCTGCCAGAAAGTGAAATCCCCCACAGGGACCAGACACATGAGCAGCACTGATGGCAGAAAGTAAAATCCCCCAGAGGGACCAGGCACATGAGCAGCACTGCTGGCAGAAAGTGAAATCCCCCACAGGGACCAGGCACATGAGCAGCACTGCTGCCAGAAAGTGAAATCCCCCACAGGGATTAGGGATGTGAGTGGCACAACCACCAGAAAATGAATGTCCCCGCATGGCCCTGGCACATGAGAAGCACTGCTGACAGAAAGTGAAATCCCCCACTGGGCTTAGGGATGTGAGTGGCATGATCACCATAAAGTATATGCCCCCTGCATGACCCTGGCACGTGAGTAGCACTGCTTACAAAAAGTGAAATCTCCCACAGGGTTCAGGGGTGTGAATGGCATGACCACTAGAAAGTGAATGTCCCTTCATGGCCCTGGCACATGAGCAGCACTACTGCCAGAAAGTGAAATCTCTCACAGGGCTTAGGGATGTGAGTGGCATGATCACCAGAAAGTGAATGTCCCCATGTAGCCCTGGCACATGAGTAGCACTGCTGCCAGAAAGTAAAATCCCCCACAGGACTCAGGGGTGTGAATGGCACAACCACCAGAAAGTGAATGTTCCCGCATGGCCCTGGCACATGAGCAGCACTGTTGCCAGTAAGTGAAATCCCCCACAGGGTTTGGGGTGTGAGTGGCATGACCACCAGAAAGTGAATGTCCCCGCTGAACGGTCATGCACTTCAAAGGACCAAATCACTTAATCCGAGAGGGCTTTGCCTTTGATTTGCTTGACCGCTCAGCCCACCAAGACATGCAGTGATCTGTGTCCCGCCTTGCTCCCCTGTCCTGGGTGGCCAGCGAGTGTGCCTGCTGGCCCTGTTATCTGTTAGTCTTGATTAGAGGTCTGGCGGAGCATAACAGTAAAGCCGCATGCTGCAGCGGGGTTGCCGATCACCGCACAGCTCAATGTGCAAGCTACTATGGTCGGCTCCTCACATCCTCTCTCTCCCTCTCACATTGCTGAAAACTGCCCCTCATTTCTTGTATGTTATTCCCCCAAACAACCCTCCCTCCAAGCCCCACCACCACTCTACTCCTTCCCCCAATCATAAGATACTGACACTGGGGGGTGCCCAATCCCTCAGTGTCCTCAATTGTACAGCAAACTTTCCCTGAAAGAAAGAAAACTGTCCCTCATCATTTGTTTTATCCTGAAAAAAAAAGTAAAGTGTCCATCATTGTCTGTTGTGCCGTTACCCCACCCACACGTGACTCTCATGCATGTGGCCACCGAGTGCTCCTGCCAGCCCCATTGTCTGTTAGCCTTGATTGGGGGTCCTACAGAGTGTAACAGTAAAGCTGAAGCATTCCTGTCCCTAAACAAAAAAGAAAACTGTCCCCTGACATCTTTATTATTTTTTTAACCCTTTAAAAAAGAAAATGGTCCCCAATTCCCCTCCCATCCTGACCCCCCTACACTCACCTCCCACACCCCTTACTCCAATCTTACCACCAGAGATCAAGCACTGTCATCTTCTCTGGGCCAGGAAACATCTGCACTCTTCAAATTCGAACCACAAACAGAAAAATAACAAGCATTTGTCAATGCCGAATGTTTGCTTGTTGGCATTAGCAGTGGAAGTGCAGGAGTTAGACAGATGCAGTATAGGAATGGCAGTGATGTATTAAACTGACGCCAACTCCACCCCCACCCTGCAGAGATGGACAGGCATTGGGGTGTGCCTTTGGGTCATCACCCATAACAGTCACAACATTTCACTTCACTCTACCCTGCAGACACTGACAAGTGTCGAGATGTGCCTTGGAGTGTTCAGGCTTTACACTCACTTCATTCCATAAGGAAATACACTGAAATGGGTGCAGTATAGGAGAATAATGTAAATTCTGGGGCCAAAGGTCCAAGGTGCACCTTGATGCCTGTCACTGGCTGCAGGGTGGGGGTGGGGGTGTGGGTGGAATGGCATGAGCATTACTGTCGACAATCCCAAGTCACACCCCTGATGCCTGTCAGTCCCTACAGATTAGGGCAGATGCCTGTCATGTCAGACCCTACAGGGTAGGGTGTTGTGGTCAGAAACCCTAAGGCCCTGGGCATTTCTTGGTATTTTAACTCTAAGTTTTCAACATGGGCTTTTTGTGACCCCACTGCATGAACAGTGACACTATCAGTTTGTTACCTGCAAGGTGATTTTGCACAGTGACTGTGCCATTTGGCGCCACAGGTGCGAAAACACATTCCAAACATGATGTGAAAAATGACAGCTGTACTGTTCATGAGAAGGTGTAAAAAATGGTAATGTTGAAAATCTGGAGTGAAAATATAAAAAAAAACTGGTTAACTCACGAGTGTGCATAGAAACTGTGCAACGCACACCCATAATGCAATTATTTGGGGAATTTTTTGCATCAGATTTTCAATGTAGGCATTTTGGGACCTCCACTCATGAACAGTGTTACTGTGATTTTCTTAATCTGTCCCAAACACTGATTTCCCACAGCGACTATGCTATTCTGCGCCGGAAGTGCGAAAACACATTTCAGCCAGGATGTGAAAAATGACAGCCATACTGTTCATAAGGAGGTGAAAATGCCAATGTTGAAAATCTGGAGTGAAAATATTACAAATTCATGAATTTGAAAGTGTGAAACTGCACAACGCACGCTCATAATACAGTCATTTTTGGGAATTTTTTTCACCAAAATTGTAACATAGGCTTTTTGAGAGCCCACCTCATAAACAGTTACACTGTCGTTTCATTAATCAGTCCCAAAAGGTGATTTTGTGTAATGACTGTGAAATCACCTTTTGGGACTGAATAACCAAATGACAGTCACTGAATTCATCAGGTGGGGTCCCAAGAACCCCATGTTGAAAATGTGGTGCAAAAATTCGAAAAAATGACTGAGATATGCAACAAAGTTGAAAAAACCCTATTTATGTCATTATACAGCTTACCGACATTTCTTCAGTTCGTGGTCGGTTTTGAAGAGTGCAGACGTGTTCCTGCTCCACCGAAGATCGTCATGCCAGCCTCGGAGGTAAATATGGGATGGGGAGCGTGGAAGGTGGGGCAAGAGAGGGCGGTATGGGTTGGGGGAGGGGCAAACAGTCAACGAGGGACCGTTTTCTTTGTTACAGGTTTTTATTTTACATAGATGACTTGGGACTTTTGCCATGCTGGGGTGGGATCAGCCTGGCACCTGGAAGTTTGGGGGCAGTGGAGCCAATGGGGGATTGGGCACCCCCATTGGCCATAAAGTGTGTGTGTGGGGGGGAACACATGAGGGTAATGGACTTTTGCCACACTGGGGTGGGCTCCCAGTATGGCACCTGGAAGTCTGTGTTTTTTTCGGGGGGCACTGGAGCCGACAGGGATTGGGCACCCCCATCGGACATACAGTGTGCTGGGGGGGAGATTGTGCATGAGCCAAGGGGGATTGGGCACCCTCTCGGCACACAACAAATGAAAGGGCACATACAATGACCGCTACAGTCAGCTGTGGTCACATGTAGGCAATTTGCATACTGCTGACGGCACGGCAGTAGTGGAACATTTACAAGCCATCAGTGCCCAGGACCCTAGGTAGCATGGATTCACAGTGGGTAGGTCATATCACACAAATCTAATAGAATTCTTTGATTGGGTGATGAAAGAAGTAAATGGGGGGTGGATGTCACCTACCTCAATTTCAGCAAGGCCTTCGACACCGTCCCACATAAGAGACTTATCAACAGGATTAGTAGTCTGGGCATAGGAAACAAAGTGGTGAACTGGGTTAGGAACTGGCTAACAGACAGGTGACAGTGAGTGGTGGTAAATGGGGTACAATCTGGGGACAAGAGGAAGACCAGCAGGGTACCGCTGGGATCAATCTTTGGGCCAGTCCTTTTCAATGTCTTCATTTGTGACATTGCAGAGGGGCTAAAACAAAAGGTATGACTGTTTGTAGATGACACCAAGATCTGTAACAGGGTGGATAATACAGAAAGTGTAGAGAACATGAGAAAGGAACTAGCTAGGCTTCAGAAATGGTCTGAGGAGTGGCAACTAAGGTTTAATTCAAAGAACTGCAAAATTATGCACCTGGGCCATAGAAACCCTGTGGAGAGCCACAGGATGGAAGGGAAGTTGCTGGCAGTCATCAAGAAATAAAAGAACCTGGGGGTTATTAATTCAGATCACCTGAAAATGTCAAAGCAGAATGCAAAGGCAGCAGCGAGGACCACTAGCATGCTCGGGTGCATAGGCAGGGGTATCACCAACACAAGCAGGGAGGTGGTGATGCCGTTATAGAAAACCATGGTCAGGCCTCACATGGAGTATTGTGTGCAGTTCTGGAGGCCACACCATTGAAAGGACATGAAGAGGCTAGACACGGTCCAGAGAAGGGCAACTAACATGGTATCAATCAATCAGTCAATCAATGTTTTATTTATGCAATCCATTTAACAAAGGATCTCCTGGCCCACCTACTGTAGTCTGCTGTAAGGACCCTGTCTACTATACTACCATAGATACTAATTGCTCATGGTATAAAGGGGTGGTCCCCTGGCATCACCTCAGGGATCTGGGGGTCATCATATCTGATGACCTAAAGGTAGTAAAGCAGTGTAATAAAGCAGTAGGAAAGGCTAGTAGGATGCTGCGGTGCACAGGGAGGGGTATCACCAGCAGAAAAGGGGAGGTAGTGTTACCCCTATTTAGCTCAATGGCGAGGCCACACCTGGGGTGGTGCTGCAACGTGGGAGGTATTGTGGGTATGCAGATTAGACTCGCCATTGGACTTTTCCAGAAAAACATCAAATTGTTTAACAAGCAACCAATGCTCAGCATTGAAAAATGCTTGTTAAAAGTAACCCCTTATTACCTTTTATTTCCGAAGTGTGTTCACTGTGTTCATGGTTTATTTCCTCTGCTTCACACATCCGTAGTCTGCTGCTATTACATCATGGCTTTCCTTTATTGGGAAATAATGAACATGAGTATCCACTAGATGACAGAACCACCTATATAATACTACATCCTCCTTGTGAACAAAGACTGACCTCTGGATTATTTTTTTGTTTTAAACACAAAACTGTGGTATATGAAAGCAATAAGACACGACAGGGTGTGGGTTGTTGGTTGATAAGACCACATCCCCAGGTGCGTTGTTAGGCATGAGGTGCTTGCGCCAAGTGACTACAGCAGCTGGGTAGTGCTCTTATCAATCATTATACAAATGGGGTATGAATATCCTGTAACCTCATTGGTTAAAACACATCACATGACCATAGTATATCCTGTAATAACCCACAGCTGAGAAATGGCATTTGTAAAAAACATACTTAAACACATTTAAAATGTATTTTACACATGAGTCCATTGTATAATCACAATAAGACACTCCAGGGTGTCGGTTATTGGGGGATTTACCCATTTCTTGTGTAGTTAAGTCACTCAGCTGTGCCTCGTGACACACCACACAAGGCGCGGTTAAATCACCCAATAACCCACACCCTGTTGTGCCTTATTGCTTAAATAACCCACACCCTGACGTGTATTAGCACTCATAAAGTGCTTAACAACTATTTCTATAACAATCAAACAAAACTCTGGACACATACTAAGGTTTATACTAAGGAGGTTAAGGTGCAAGGAGGTTGTGAGGCCCATAACCGCACCAGATTAATTGTAATAACAAATACTGGTTTTGTTCATAATAAAGTTATCCAAACAAGTTTTAAAAGTTTTCTTATTATCACTAGAGACTACTTCAAGAGGTAGATTATTCCAAGGGTTAACAATCCTCTGGGTATAAAAGTACTTGCGAGATGTATGATGAAATTTAGCCCTAATTATCTGGAGGTGAGGACCCCTAATGTTGTGTGAGTGATTTTTGAACTGAAATCCCATTTGTGAAAATAGATAAGGGTCGTTGACAATGTCAAACATATAAATTAAGTCACCTCGAAGACGTCTGAGCTTCAGTGGCATGAGTTTGAGGTCTTTTAGTCTTTTTTCTTACAGTATGTTAAATAGTCCCCTTACATTTTTGGTGAATTTCCTCTGGATTTTTTGAGGAGATTAAATTTCCCCTATTTTGTAAGGGCTCCAAAGTTGCACAGAATATTCAAGGTGGGGTCTAGCATAAGCTCTAAACAAGGGGAGTATTACTTTAGAATTTCTGGATTTAATGTTTCTTTTAAGGGACCATATAACGTGATTTGTTCTATTAATTGCCTTGTTAATGTGTTTATTGTAACCCATATCATTAGCTATAAATATGCCGAGATCTTTTTCATCAGAAGTGCAGGTCAATGGAGTCCCAGTCAGAAAATACACAGTCGATGGGTTGTTGAAACCAACGTGCATCACCTTACACTTGGCAGCATTTAGTCTTATGCCCCAAGTCTCTACCCTTTGGGATATACTGTTTAAATCCTGTTGAGTTATATAGATGCTATCATTATTGTTGCAGGGCCCACAAATCTTAACATCATTAGTGTATTTAATTGATGTAGACAAGCAATTTCTTGTGAGGTCAGCAATAAAAATTTGGAAAAGAAAAGGGCCCAATACTGACCCCTGAGGGACACCACTAGTAACCAGACATGTCACAGATAATTGACCGGTAATTAGGACCCTCTGGGATCTGTCTGCCAGCCATTTATCAATCCATTTAATAATGTGTCTATTTATGTTGGTATCAAGACATTAAAGTACCAAGGCCTGATGAGCCATGGCATCAAAGGCCTTGCTGAAATCAAGATAAATGATGTCATAAGGGATGCCTATATCTACGTTCTTACTGACGTTTTCATAAAACATATCAAGTTGCTTAGACAGCTTCTGCCCTTTTTAAACCTGTGCTGTTCCATGTCAATTGAGTCAGTAATGTCACTCATAAAATCTTTGATAATACTTTCAAGAATTTTACAAACTGTTGAAGTTAAGCTGATTGGCCTATAGTTTTCCCAGTTGTAACGAGGGCCCTTCTTATGAATTGGTATAACATATGCAGTAATCCATTTTTTGGGAACAAAATAGAATTGCAAACAATATTCAAAAAGTAGATGTAATGGGTGAGTAAGTTGGTCAGCCAATAGATATAATAAATGGCCACTAAGTTCGTCCAGCCCAGGGTATATTTATTTTTCAATGTTAGATGTTTGGCATGGATCGACTCCTCAGATAGTGCTATAAGGGGTTCGTTGTCCACTGATATATTAGTATTTACTCCATCTGTTTTAGCACAAAACACATCACAGAATTTCTGATTTAGGAAATTAGCCATTTCTAACAGATCATGAGAAACAACAGAGTTGTTTAATAATGGGCATATCGGACACATGGGTTTTTTAAGGGAGTTAATAAAAGAATAAAATAGTTTCCCATAATCTTTATTTTCTGAATCTGCAAGATTGAATTCCCATTTTTTCTTTGCTTTTTATGTTTGCTTGCATGCATGTGCAAGAAACATAGTGCCATTATCCGAGTTTTTGGAGGTGTGGCAGCCCTCTTCCAATTCAGTCAGTGTGTTTGCAGGCACAGCCGCAGTTCTCCAACGGCTGCTGGAGCTGTCTATGACAGCAGTCAAATGCAGTGGAGTACAGTTGAAAGGGCTACGCTTCAGTGAGCAACGATAAAGATATCGCCTGCTCATGCGCGCTCCCCTACACATACACACATGCGCGCATACTGTGTTCGCCCTCCCCCCCACGCGACACACTGTATCGCCGATGGGGGTGCCTAATCCCCATCGGGTGCCGCGCCCCCAAACAGAGTTTACATGCCATGCTGGGTGCTCACCCCAGCATGGCTACACTATCATATAGCCGGGGTGCCCAATCCCCGTCAGCTCCACTGTTCCCCGAGTAGTAGGGTGCCACGCTGGGAGCCCACCCCAGCATGGCAACAGATGCTATCACCGACAGGGGTGCCTAATCCTTGTCAGCTCCACACCCCCAAACAGCCATCTTGTTCCAAGTCTGGGAGCCCAGCCCAGCGTGGCAAATGCCCCAAGGTCATTCTTTTTTTTTTTTTTAAAACCTGAAACACAAAAACGGTCCTCGCTGTCTCAGCCCCTCACCCGCGCCCCACTGCACACCCCACCTCCCACCCCCTCACCCCATACTTACCTCTCGGACTCCGCGCAGTCTTCGGTGGAGCAGAACTCACGTCTGCACTCTTCAAAGCCGACCGCGAACTGAGGAAATGCCGTAAGCTGTATAATGGGATAGATAGGGTTTTTTCAACTTTGCTGCATATCTCAGGCATTTTTGGAATTTTGCACTGAATTTTCAACATGGGGTTTTTGGGACCCCTTCTCTTGAATGCTCTCACTGTCATGGTGTTAATCAGGCCTGAAGGGTGATTTTGCATTCACTGCGTGAAATCACCTTTCAGGACCAAGTAATGAAATGACACTGCCACTGTTCATAAGATGGGCTCTCAAAAAGCCTATGTTGAAAATTTGGTGGAAAAATTCTTAAAAATGACTGTTTTACAAGCGTGTGTTACGCAGTTCCTATGCATGCTCATAAGTCCGTGAACTTTCAATATTTTCACTCCAGATTTTCAACATTGCCATTTTACCACACCTCCTTATGAGCAGTATAGCTGTCATTTTTCACATCTTGCCCAAAACGTGTTTCTGCCCATGTAGCGCACAATGGCGCAGTCGGTGTGCGAAATCAATGTATGGGACACATTAAGAAAATCACAGTGACACTGGTCATGAGCAGAGGTCTTAAAATGGCTATGTTGAAAATTTGGTGAAAAATTCCTAAGAATGACTGTTTTAGGAGCGTGCATTACGCAGTTCCTAAGCACGCTCGTAAGTTTGTGAATTTTCAATATTTTCACTCCAGATTTTCAACATTGCCATTTTATTACACTTCCTTATGAACAGTACAGCTGCCATTTTTCATGTCACCCAAAATGTGTTTCCACACATGTAGCACACAATGGTGCAGTCGGTGTGCGAAAGCAATGTTTGGGACAGATTAAGAAAATAACAGTTACACTGTTCATGAGCAGATGTCTTAAAATGGCTATGTTGAAAATTTGGTGACAAAAGTCCATAAAATGACTGTGTTACGAGTGAGCATTGCGTAGTTTCCACACACCCTCGTAAGTTCATGACTTTGTAATATTTTCCGACCAGATTTTCACCAGTGGCATTTTTCCACACTTCCTTATGAACAGTACAGCTGTCATTTTTCACAACATGGCCAAAATGTGTTTTCACACTTTCAGCGCAGAGATGCTTGGTCGCTATGGGAAATCATTGTTCAGGACAGATAAAGAAAATCACAGTGACACTGTTCATGATCGGCGGTCCCAAAATGCCTGTGTTGACAATCTGCTGCAAAATATCCCCAAACTAATTACATTACGGGTGTGCTTTGCACAGTTTCTATGCATGCTTGTGACGTCACCAGTTTTTTTTATATTTTTACTGCAGATTTGCAACATTGCCATTTTTTACATCTCCCCATGAACAATACAGTTGTCATTTTTCACATCCCGTTCATAATGTGTTTTTGCACCTGTGGTGCTAAATGCCGTAGTCACTGTGCATAAGCAGTTTTCGGCTAACAAATTGATATTGCCACTGTTCATGAGGTGGGGGTCACAAAAAAACCATGTTGAAAATTTGGAGTGAAAATACCAACGAATGCCTGAGGTATTAGGGTTTCAACCATAATGCCCCACCCTGTAGAGAATGACAGGCATCAGGGGTGTGACTTGGGATTCTTGCCTGCAATGCTCATACCATTCCACACCCTGCAGCCAGTGAGAGGCATCGAGGTATGCCTTGGACTCTTCGGCCCCAAAGTTCACCCCATTCTCCTATACTGCACCCATCTCACCATATTTCGTGATGGAATGGGGTGCGCATAAGGGCCAAAGACCCCAAGGCACACCGTGACACTTGTCAGTGTCTGCAGGGTAGGGTGTGGTGAAATGGCATGGCCGTTATGCCTGACGACCCAAAGGCACACCCCACTGCTTGTCAGTCTCTGCAGGATGGCGATGGGGTTGGCTTCAGTTCAACACTTCACTGCCATTCCTATTATGCAGCTCTGTAACTTCTACACTACCAATGCCAACAAGCAAACATTTGGCATTGACAAATGCTTGTTTAATCATAACCTTACATTTTTATTTTTTATTTTTAGATAGGCTGACCAATTCTCCTTTGTCTGAGATTTTGAGTATTTTGAGTGTTTTTTGGTCTTTAGTCTTAGTGCCTGTTGAATATCCTTAGAAAGTCATTTAGGTTTGTGTCTCCTTTGACTTTGTTTGAGAACAAAGGAGATAAATCTGTCTCTTAAGGACAATAAAGTGGCCAGTAAAAAGTTCCAGCTGTCTTCTAAAGCTGAAGAAGTGATCCTTTCATTCCAATTAATGGAGGCCAGTTCAGCTTTTAAGCTGTGAATGTCGGCTTTATTGTATAGGTACATTTTGGTCGTATTGGTATTTATACTTAAATTATGATCTAAAGAAAACCTGATGGAGTTGTGAACACTATTACAAATTGGAGGAAGGATGCCAATATCATGTATAATAAGGGGATTACTATAAAAAACTAAATCCAAAATGTTATTCCCTTTGGTGGCTTGCGAGATGCCTTGGAGGAGATTTAGCGGTTGAGAGCAAGCTAGTAATTTCTTACCCGCACTAATGTGGCATATCCTGTATCCCAGGAAATATGGCCTAGATTAAAATCATCCATACATATCAAACTACCAAGCTCGCTAGCATTTACTAGTTCATTAATAATGGCCTCAGTAATAGATATATCGGCACTGGGTGGTCTATAGCAAACTCCTAATATTACATTCTCAACATCAGATAGCACTTTTACCCAGACTGACTCGATATTCTGGTCACAGTTTTTAATTATATCAGAGGTTTCTACTGTCTCTAGGGCACTATTAACTAGTAGAGCAACACCATCGCCTATTCTGCTTTGTCGGTTTAGGATATATTGTTTGAAACTGGGTAAAATGCGGTTCCAGACTGCTTTGTCATCTCCCCATGTTTCTGTGATAGCAATTATATCAACATTACCCTCCAGGACTTGAGTTTTAAGCTCGCCAACCTTATTTTTTAGCCCTCTAGCATTAAAATAAAAAAAGTTCAAGTGGTGTGCACTACCTGGGGCAATGAAGTGATTTTCAGAGTTAATGTTAAGAGAGGCATTTTTAGTATGTCTCTCCCCCAGTTTGTCTAGTTTAAATGTGTATTTATATGCTGAACAAATTGTTTCCTGAGGAGATTTGTTCCTCTTCTGCTATGATGAAGAACTTTCCCCACAGTAAAGTTTGAAATAGTTAGAAAATTCCTCCCAGTGTGCAATACATCCTAGTTGTTGTTTAACACACCATTTCCTGAGCCATTCATTTAGCTGTTTAATTTTCAAATTATCTAAAGAAGTCTACTAGACACATAGTGGATTCCCTGCAGGGGAGGGCCTCAAACAACTGGTACAGCAACCCACAAGAGACAGGGCTATCCTAGATCTAGTACTGACTAACAAGGAAGGGATCACAGATCTCCAGGTAGAAGGTCACCTGGGGGCCAGTGACCATCACATAGTATGGTTCAATTTGGCCACTACATCTAAATCTTCCCATTCCAAGGCAAAAATATGGGACTTCAGAGGAGCTGACTTTGATAAGATGGCCAAAGAGTTAAGCTAGCCCTGGCAAAAAGAAACACAGGTGAGAGGGTACAGGCAAAGTGGGCAAGCATTAAGGATGCAATACTTGAAGCAACATCCCATTGTGTTAGACAGAAAAGGAAGTGCAAAAGAAGAAGGAAACCACTTTGGCTCTCAAATACAGTAGCAGAAAAGGTCAGAGCCAAAAGGCTGGCCTTCAGGAAATATAAGGAACACAGCAGGATGAAGATAGGGAGGCATACCAAACTGCCCTAAGGGAAGCAGGGAAGGCAGGCAGGCAAAGTCCTAAACTGAGGAAACACTAGCACGAACAGTAAAAGAAGGTGACAAGACTTTCTATAGATACATTAGTGAAAGGAGAAAGTCCAGAGGGGTATGCTAAGCTTAATGGAGAAAAGGGAGCATGTGAAGAGGAGGACCCTGTAAAGGCATCTATCCTAAATAGATACTTTTGCTCAGTATTTACTGAAGAGAAGGTAGGGCAGGGCCCACAACTTAGCATCATGGACTCATGGGGGAGGGAGGTGAGCACTACTCCCTTCACAAAAGAAAGGGTCCTACAAGAGCTTGCTAAGCTCAGGGTGGATAAGGCAATGGGACCTGATGGCATACATCCCAGGGTATTTAAGAAGCAAAAGGTGGAACTAGCAGAGCCATTAGCAGAACTGTTTAGTGAGTCTCTGAGCACAGGAGAGGTCCCAGAAGACTGGAGAAAGGCTCATGTGATCCCGCTCCACAAAAGTGGTAGCAGGGAGGAGGCAGGGAACTACAGACCAGTCAGTCTTACCTCAGTAGTGGGCAAGATTATGGAGGCGATCCTTAAGGAAAGGATAGTGCAACACCTGGAATCCATAGGGGCACAGGATCCAAGACAGCATGGGTTTACAAAAGGAAGGTCCTGTCAAACTAATCTCATAGATTTCTTTGACTGGGTAACCAGAGTGGTGGACCAAGGCGAGCAGTTGATGTCGCCTACCTTGACTTCAGCAAAGCTTTTGACACTGTTCCACATAGAAGATTGATAAATAAGCTGGGTAGGCTCGGGGTGGGTCAGAAGTTGGTTAACTGGATGGCAAACTGGTTGACGGGCAGAAAACAGAGAGTGGTGGTAAATGGTATACAGTCAGAAGAGATGCAAGTCACAAGTGGGGTACCTCAGGGATCAGTCCTGGGGCCAGTCCTCTTCAACATCTTCATTAGTGACCTTGCAGATGGACTAGACGGTAAGGCTTGTCTGTTTGCAGATGACACCAAGATCTGCAACAGAGTAAATGATCCAGATGGGGTGGGCAGAATGAGAAGAGATCTGGATAAACTAGCAAAATGGTCAGAAGAGTGGCAACTGGGATTTAATGCAAAGACGTGCAAAATCATGCACATAGGGAAGAGAAACCCTGAAGCCACTGTAGGCTGGGAGGGGAGTTGCTAGCAGTCACAAAGGAAGAAAGAGACTTGGGCATCATCATCACTGATTACCTGAAATCATCCAAGCAGACCTCTAAAGCAGTAGGTAAGGCTAGGGGGATGTTAGGGTGTATTAGTATGGGTATCACAAGTCATAAGAGGGAGGTAATAATCCCTCTTTACAAGACACTGGTTAGGCCCCATCTGGAGTACTGCATGCAGTATTGGAGGCCACACCTTCACAAGGACATTAACCAAACTGAGGCAGTCCAGAGAAGGGCAACCAAAATGGTGCAGGGACTGCTTCAGAAGACATATGAGGACAGATTAACAGAGCTCAATATGTATACCCTTGAGCAAAGGAGGGAGAGAGGTGATATGATCGAGGCATTCAAACACCTTAAGGGCATTAACAAGGTGAAAGAGTCTAACATATTTAAATACAAGAAAAATAGCAGGACAAGAGGACACAGCATGAGATTAGAGGGGGCCGATTAAGGGGGAATGTGAGGAAATTATTTTTCACAGAAAGGGTGATGGATGCATGGAATGGCTTACCACAAGAAGTGGTGGCTATGAATACAGTGCAGGGCTTCAAACAGGCATGGGATAGGCATAAGGGAGCAATACAAATGACTATGAATAGATAGGCCACTGACAGAGCAAAGGCCGATGGCACATTTATAAGGTAGAAAAAGAAATGGGCAGACTGGATGGGCCTTGCGGTCCTTATCTGCTGTCAACTTCTATGTTTTTATGTAAGTGACCCTAGGTATTGGAAGAATTTTAGATAATGTGATGTTGCATCCCATTTCAATTAGAATATTTGTTAATGCCACAATGTGTTGTTTAACACTAAGAACATCCCTTCTTAAGATGTTGTTAGCCTCAGCGTAGATAATTACTACGGGGTTCTCCCCTCTGTCAGATAGAATGGTTGAAAGCATACTTGTAGTAACTTGCATGTTGGAACCAGAGAAATATTTAATAATAGTATGTTATTTTATTTAAATTTGGTGAAAAAACAGTCCTCAGACTTGGGTAGAGAAGTGGTAAAATTGACTTGAATAGCAACTCATTGGTAAATTCTAAACTAGTGAGTTGGAGGGACAGCAATGTATTATTTGAGCAGTGTGGGTCTGCTTCTGCCTATGTAACTGTGTTTTTCTAGTTTTTCTCTTTGCTTATAAAGTATTACTGTATTGCCTACTTTCTTCATCCTGTTTTCTTTTTCTGTTTTTCCCCTCATTCAAGACATAGAATGTTTATCATGGAATGTTTACCATGGAATATAGGGATTCAAAATTCTTCTCAGTTCCACTGGTAGAATGTTACTCTTCTTACATACTGTACACACAGACAACAAAGGCCTGTTTTAGAGCCAGTGACACAATTATCTCACTGTCAGGGCAAGCAGAAGAGATTCCCTGATGAGCAGGTAAAGACAGAAGGGGAATTTTTCATTGTTAGTAAAGAAACAGTTGCAATGAAAATTATAAACAATACTTAAGGTTTCTGATTTGTTTATGTGTGTAAGGAGAGTGCGATGAACAGGGAAACAGCGTATCATTAATTTGTTTTATTTTTTATTTAAGGTAGTTTTATTTTTAGGGCCCAGTTGAAGGTTTTTACAATATAAAGGTTTCAACCATGTCTGTGATGTTATATAAGTTCTGGTTGCAGAGGGGCTGATGGAAGATAGTTCTGGTTGTAGGAGGACTGATTTGCTCATTGTGTAATGTGGTTTAGGACCAGGATGACTGTGTGTATATAGAGATTTAATGTACAGTCAGTTGATGTCTCTTGGCCAATAAGATGTCTAGATTTTTTCTTGCCATTTTACAACAATAATTTAAATTCTTGCAACAATACCACATGCGACAACATTGTCAAATGGCAGACTATCAAACTATTTAACAATCAATTAACAGTAGCAGTATTCATTTATGGTTCACTCAAACTAGTCCTTTAACTTCTCAGGTCTATGTACTTCTCGACCACTTCTAGTTTAAGTCCCTGTTCTTGAACTCTGCACCTGGAAGGGTAAAGATTCTTTTGGGTCAGAAATATGCTCCTGGGGTTCACCAGTCTCTGTGGGCTGCACAGCATGCTGAGGTTGCATTGTGGTACCTAGAGTGCCATCCAGTAGGTCTGTTTCAGGCATTCCTTCCTCTTTTGTGTCTTGAATATGTCTTATGTTACTCCAGTGTACTCCACCATCTGTAGTTTGGATGATATACAACCTTGGTGCTGTGCTTTACTTAAAACCACTGCTGGTGTCCATTATTTGTTCTCTTACATTCTGACTCTTTCCCTTTCTTTTAGGGCAGACAAAGGCTTTGCATTGACGTCATAATATTGGTTCTGCTTGTCTTGTTTTTCCTGAATTGTTTTCTGAACTAGTTGTAAGTCCAGTACTTCTGATTGTAGCAAAGACTCGGTAGCTGGTAACTTGGATTGCAATCTACGACTCATCAGCAGTTGTGCTGGGGATCCAGTGCCATTGAGTGCAGTGTTTCTGTAGTCAAGGAGGCTAAGGCAACTGCCCTGCCACTTATAGTAAGTAGGACACCTCCCATAAAATCCGGCACTGGTACCCACTTATGGCATACCATTTACTTTTCAAAGGTTGGCACCACCCTTGGTGTTAGGATGAATACCAGGCTCATTTCAAGAGGAAGAGGGGTTGGGGTGCAATATCAAAACAATCAATCAATGAATGAAATGTTATTTATAGAGCGCTATTCACATTGATCATAGCGCTTAACAATAAAAACTCAAATATCATATTCAAATATATATTAAAAACAATACAATACAATACTTCCAACCATCCTACAGCAAAGTCATTAGTCTGGAAAAGCCATCCCAAACAGGTGGGTTTTTAGAGCAATTTTAAAGCTCTCCATGGTCAGGCACTCATGTAACTGATGAGTTAGAGAGTTCCACAGGGTAGGGGCCACAAATGAAAAGGCTCGGGCCCCAGATGTCTTCAACCAAACCCTGGGATCCTCTAGCAATCCCTCATCTGTGAAGTGGAGTGGTCAGCGGGGGCAGTAGGGACACAGGAGCTCTTGCAGGTAACTTGGCTCCTGTCTGTGTAGGGCCTTAAAGGTTAACAAACTGACCTTAAAGGTGATCCACCACTGAACTGGCAGCCAGTGCACATGATGGAGCACAGGCGTGACATAATCTGAATGAGGCAGCCCTATTAACTGCCTGGTTGCTACATTCTGCACCAGTTGCAGGCAGTGGATATCAATCCCAGGTAACCCTAGGTACAGGGAGTTGCAGTAATCAAGGTGGGATGTCACAAAAGCATGAATCAGAGTAGAAAGGTCACCAGGTGGAACAAGGTTTCTCTAGTGGCCCATACTGTCAGTCCCAATGCAGATCTAAAGCAGATGGCTACCCCACTGCTCCTGTGCTTCCACTGAGGATGATGCACCATGGAATAACTTGGTGGAATAGATACCTTGAGCAGAGGGTCCGAGTTATCCCCCAATCAGGTCTCCGTGATACATACCAGATCTACTGAGGAGTCCTCTGTCATGGCTGTTTTATTCCTAAGAGATCTGGAGTTATAGAGTCTGTCCTAAGGAAAGAGTTGAGTCAGCCAGTCTATTGGCTACCTGTTGACAAAAAATCTCTGTAGCCTGGGAATGGGAATCAGGCATGAGGGAACCCTTGCCTTATAAAATCTACTTCTTGGGCCCCTCCTAGATACTGCACTACCATTGTCTGCCTGCAGAGCTGATCTACATTTTGAGCAGCACCCTCGGAGGACCCCCAACACCCCCAGTGCAGTGAATTCATTCTCTGTGTACTTTGCAGAGTTTTTGTGTAGTGGCCACTTTGTGGTTCACTGCAGTTGTACAAATTTTGCTATGTAAATTTATGCAGTTTGCCATTCTGTGGCAACATTTCATTGCAAAGTACATCAGTCTGAGTAGTTAAATTTGCCGCAAGGTCCAAAGCGCACTACGCGGGTGCGTGAATCTTGCAATTTGTGCAGCAGAATACTACACAAATTGATGCACTTTTTTGGCAAACTCTATCAACTGTGGAGTTTAAAAACTTTATACAGACCAACTGTTAGGGTAGCCACTGTATATGGTGTAGCAGAAACTGTTAGTAAAAAGAAGTGCTGCTGCTTCAAAGGCCTCCACTGTGGACATCTTATAAAATAAGGATGTATGTAGTGCTCAGATGAAGTTGTAAAATGGGACTGGGTGGAAGCAAGGCATGCTACAAAAATGTGAAAAAAAACCCATATAATACAGTACTCTCACAAAACAATAACAGTTATACTAACATAGCCACACACAGTGAAAAAACACAAAGATTAAGAAATATAGCAACATAAAAAAATGGACTTGTCACTTGCCAAATATTGTTTTGTTTGTTTTTTCAAGTAACAAAACTTTTTTGTTTATACATAGTACCCTTTCACTTCACGGTTATGGTTACTATGTTACTGTTCCTGTACTGCACATACATAGATATGTAGATGTTGTTGGCAGATAACCCTCTTTATTCAGCATCTACCTAAACACTTTGCCCAATTCCTGCTCCGGCAACCTACTACTTTAAGCGGATGATGTGGTTCTTTTTATCTCATACCCAGATCCCACAGTATTGCAGTCCTCCCTCCAACACGCATTTAACCAGATTGAAAACTGGTTCATAGACCAAAGACTTGTGGTCAATGTGAAAAAGACAATGACCATGCTCTTTGTGCACCGACAGAATAAGGCCAAGAATGTGGAGCTAACAATTCTCTCCCACTCTCTCTTTCCTCTAGAACAGGTCCATACATATAAATACTTGGGCCTTACATTTGATTCCAGCCACTCCTTCCATTCACACATTGATACTCTATCATCTGCTATAAATGTCCGTATAGGCCTATTGTATAGGCACAAGGATTGCCTACCTCCAGAAGCCCTTAATCTAGCTGTCACTTCCTCAGTCCTCTCCCTAGTCGATTATGGGTGCACTATCTACGTGACTGCTGACCACACTGCCCTTAACAAAATCCACCTGGCCATAAACAAAGTGTGCAGACTCCTCTCGGGGGCAGACAAGCGTATCCATACTTGTACCCTATATGCCCTGAAAAATCTCCTCACCCTGGATAAAAGGCTATTTTATCAAACATGTCTCCTCACAAAGAAAATACACCTGGGACTTATCCCCTTGGGGGTTTATGCCTCTCTCCTATACTCCCACACCTCGGTGAACACCCACACTGCCAACCGACAGGTGTGGTCCATTTGGAGGGTTTAGAACCTCCTTAGCCCAAAGGTCATTCCCACACAGGGCCCCAGTCTGGTACAACAAACTCCCCTCCGATGTCACCTCCATCTCCAAATTAGGACCTTTCAAGTCAGTTCTCAGAGAGCACATTCTCGCTTTATGGTGCTGCCAATGTACCAGCTAGTGCTAGGTCATCTGTCTATCATCTTACGGGACCACCCCACCACTGAGCTCCTTCCAATAGGGCTACCAAACATTACCTATTAACAATATCTCCTTTGGCTGTATTAACAAGTTATCTGTCTAATTCTCTACTTCGCTGTAAATATCAAACCTGTTACTCCCTACCTCTATCAGCAAACTTATTGTTCTCTTGAAAACTGTAAAATACAGCTCTTGGTAACATGTTCAATGCAATGTATACTGTAGCTGATCCTGATTCTGTAATATTCTATAACTGAAAAAAAAGTAACCTTTAGCTGCCATTTTATATCTATCTGTATTAAGTGTTTTTGTAACATGGCATAAAAACCAGAAACGAAATGAAGCAGTCAGATAGGTGCAAACACACCATGTGGTACAGTAGAAACCATGGTCTAATACCATAGCAGATCATGGTTTGTATTGTAATACCTCAGCAATCCACTACAGGTAAGAAGCAATATACAAGAGAAAGCAATATGCAAATAGCTTACAGTGTATAATTGTCCCAAGTTGTATTTACTAAGAATTTTCCTGGCACAGGGAGTTTGACTTTTTCAAGATTGTTCTATATTGTAGCTACAACAGAAGTTCATGAGTTACTAAAGATTGTACATTTAAACTCCACATATACTGTTAATTATGCGGCAGCAATATTTCTGTAGAAGTGAACAGTTACATACTGTCACCATCCCTTCTGATCTACTGCTTTCTAAGCAACTGTGGGTGCAATGCATTGTGGATGACTGAATAACATTATCTGGCCTAGCCTTGTCTTGGTGAATACACAGTGGTAAAGATGACCGAAAACAAAAGTAACAGACAGTGAGATAAACAAAGGAAAATTAAAGAGAGAGGATACTTCTGTGGGTGAAAAGAAAAATAAATTGAGAGAAACAAAAAGAAATCAAGGAGACAGACTAACAATAGTAGTCAAAACAAGTATTTGAAAGATGAAAGCAGTAAATCTTATGTTGTTCTATGTCCTGCTGAGTTAGGTAGTTTAGAGGAAAAAAAAGAGAAAATAATATTCCGCAAAATAGTAGTTGTTCAATAAAGTGTTTTTCAGATTGTCTTAGTTCAGTACATTTGGAGAAAAGTTGCTTGTGCTACTAGGATTGTGTGATAGCCACCTATTGGTCTGCAAAGGAACTGGAGAAAGAAAACTGAAATGTACCATAGCACACTCCCATCATGCAGTGCAGCCCATATCTTCTAATACATAGACAGGAAAATCAAAGCACCTAGAATAGAAAGTGAATTGCAAGGTTTTGAAAAGTTGTAAAATATGTTTTGATGTTAGAAAGCTTAAAGCTTGTAATCTAATTTATTTTAACAAAAGTGAAATAGCGGCCACGATATTTCCAATAGGTGTGTCCCAATTGTTTTCAAGTATATGTACATCATGTTTAATAGCTCAATTTATAGTATTCTGAAAGTAAATCAGTGTGATTGTACTCATTTATTCAAAGACTATTAGTTATACAATCATTTCCATGTTACAAGTGGATTAAGCCACTTGTAAGGATGGGTCTACAGTGAAATTAATTTGTGGTTGGTTGGTTGGACCCACTCGGCTGATTAATACCACAGTAGACCCATGCTTTCTCGTGGCTTAATCCTTACGTATCTGTTTTTTCTGATGTGGAGCCTTTGTAAATGAGTCCCTGACTCAAAGGTTTCAATCCTAAAGTCTGTTAAATAAATAGATGAGGGACTTTGGCCCACCTAGTTTGCCCATGGTGCATGAAACTGTGCTTCTTCAAGCTACCCTGAGACTAGGTTCTCCTCTTCCCCCGACTTTCAGGATCCCCTTATGCCTATCCCATGCATTATTAAATCCTGTAATCATGTCTTCTCCCACCACCTCCTCCAGCAGGCAGTTCCATTTGTTCACCACCCTTTCTGTGAAGAAGTACTTCCTCATGTTTCCTCTGAACCTCTCTCCCTCCAGTTTCATACCATGTCCCCTAGCCCTGGGGCATCTTTTTCTTTGGAAAATTGTGTTTTCCTGCACCTTGCTTCTCCCCATGAGGTACTTATTTGTCTCAATCATATTCCCCTCTCCCTCCTCTCTTCCAGGGAGTACAAATTTAAGTCTTTCAACCTTTTTTCATAGGGTTTGTGATGTAATCTTGGTTGCTCTCCTCTGGACCACTTCCACCCTGTCTATGTCCTTACATAGGGAAGGCCTCCAGAACTGGACACTGTTTTCGAGGTGTGGTCTCACTAATGTCTTGTACAGAGGAATCATGACTTCCCTTCTTCTTCCAGTGATACCTCTGCCTATGCATCCCAGCATCCTGTTTGCTTTTCCTGCCACCTTGTCGCACTGACTCCCTAACTTGAGGTCATCAGAGTCATGACTCCTAGGTCCCTTTCCTGCTTGGAGCATTCTATAACCCTCCCCCCAGCTGATATTGTGTTCCTGGGTTTTTGTGCCCCATGTGTACTATTTTGCACTTTTTTATGCTAAATCCACATCCAAATATTTAAAGGCATCTGGGCATGCAATGCAGGAATTGAAGCCAGCACATGTCTTGTGTATTGCTTATTGTGAAATGAGTAAAAAAGAATACTGACTCTTGATTGGCCAAAAGATACTTTCAGCTGGGCCTTTATCCCAGCACAACAACCCAGCTGAAAGGAATATGTTTAAAAAAGACATTGAATTTACTAAAAAGGATTCATTTCATAATTGCAGTAAGGTGCTCCGGGGGGGGGTGTTATGGTGGGCTAATTGCCCTTTCCACGTGGTGGAAGCACTCAGCTTCACCTCGTACTTCAACCTACTCAAGGTGGGCCATTGTCTCACCATAATGCACGCCCTGTCATGCCTTATTGCTTAAATAAATCAACGGTTAAGTCTCTGACCCCATATGAGTATAGATGTTGAGAGTTTTACGGGCATTATAGAAGGAGAGGTACAGTTTGGGAGTAGGTCACATTACGTACAGCCTGATTACGTTGCTCCATATAGATATAATTGTTTATGGCCTCTACCCCTGGCATCTTTAACTAAGACTCTGCGGACTGAACATCTGGGGGTGGAAGACCAGCACAGAGAAAAAAGCTTCATTTGAAAATACCAGTGTTCTAGAAGACAACTGGCAGGCCCAGATTAGATGCATTTAGTGTAACTATCACGTCCCTTGGAAGTATAATTACAGAGGTGAATGTCTTTATCTTCTTCCACTATGAAAAATATATTCCTGCTGGAGTGAAGCATAACCTGTCCCCAAGCTGTTAAAGTCTCCCTGCCTTTCACTTTCCAGAATCCCATGTAGTTCCAGTTTACAGTTGGGTTTTGCTGTTTATATAGGGCTGCTCTGCTACGCAGACTAGTTCCTGTTGTGATTATAGTCAGGAAGTGTTTGCGGCCCTCCCATTGCAATACATTAGGGACTGGGACTTGTAATAGAAACATCTATCAACTCACTTACTATTCGCTGCTACTACTGTCTATTACACTTTCTCACTGTACTACTGGTTGAGCTGTAAACAGTGCATGAACATTTTGTGCATGAGTCTCAATCCTCTCCAGAATGCATGATATGCAGTTTTGGTAAATATATATATATATACACAAATACATATATATATATATATATATATATATATATATATATATACACATATATATATATATATATATATATACATATATATATATATATATATATATATATATATATTATGGTAGCATGGTAGTGCTACCATAGTTAGGGTTGAGGAGCCATTTACATGTTAAACCCAAAATTGTGCACCTTAATAACTCTGCAACTCTTCAATGGATTTGCCTGAAATTTGGAATACAGAATCAAGACCCATGCGCCTTGGCATCTGCCAAGTTTTGTACCAGTCAGATATACGGCTGCAGAGATATTAAGCGTGATCTGCGTGTGCGTTTACGCTTTTTTTGGAATTCTACGGTCGCGCCTACAGGTCACACAGTTTGTGTGACCGGTCCGAAATCTTCAGGAAACATGCAGCCGGGGTCCTCAATGTGCCTTTCGAAGATTTCGTGAAAAAATATTAAACGGTTCAAAAGTTATTCAAAAAACAAGTTCCCATTATAAGTCAATGGGAAAAGTTAACAAAAAGTTCAACACTTTTGCAAATGCACTTTTTACTGTTGCAAATGGCCGTTTTACTGTTGTAAATCCACCATTTTGTTTTCAGTTAGTGATCAGAAAAATGCTTGGCATTTAAAATTGAGACCCTCTAGCAACCTAATGTTTTTTTGTATTCACCTAGTCGGGCCCTGAGGATGCTAGCCATGTCTTTATTTTGGGGTAAAACACCCCAGAAATATGTTTTCAGATTTCTGGAAAAGTACTTTCACAAAGTAGTGTATCGTACTCACGAGCGTCATGAATTTTTGCAGCTTTTCATAAATCACGATACTACTTTGCGACACATGCTCAAAATAACAGTAATTCTTTGGCAGCCGCTGAAAACAACAGTTTGGAGTTTTGGGCTGAAATTTGGAGGGAACGCAGCCAACATCTCACAGATGTGCCTTTCAGTGTTTTGCTGAAAAAATATTACACAGTGGCAAAGTTACTGTACTCCAAAGTTGACGCTTTTTCCCATAGGATAACATTACGGCGTACGACGCATTGCAGCAATCGTTTTGCGCCATGCTGTAAAATAACGGTTTGGTTTTTTGGGCTGAAATTTGCATGAAACACAGCCAACATCCCACAGATGTGCCTTTCAGTAGTTTGGTGAAAAAATATTACAGGGAGGCAAAGTTATGGCAGTCCGAACTCTGTTTTTTTACCATAGGATAACATATATGGCGTTAGCATCAGCCTTTCAGGCATGATGCGAGATATGGACTTTCTGTCAAAATGTTTCTTAGCCCCCTCATGCAGGCTAAGTACAAAACTAGCTAGGAAAGTGATAATACGTAAGACTTTTAAATTTTTTTTCTATGTCATACGGTTACTGAGATATAAGCAATTTACTATTCCAAGTCCTCATTTTTGTGTTCCGAGAGTCATTATTTTACATACATTCATTCTACTCACTGTCTTTCTCTATACAGCTTTTGGGGAAAACCAGCCTTTGCACTTACATTACTGTTACCATTACCATTTCTGCTTGCAGTTCCGTACCCGTTTCACTTACCGTTCACGTTTATGCCACCATGTGTGTTACCCTTTGCGTTTTCATTTGCGGTTGTGTTTGTATTGTTTTTTACATTTCTATCTACAGTACTGTCTCTCTTTCTGTTTTGCTTTGCGTCACCATGTGCATTACGATTTGCGTTTGCGGGCACAATGTTACTATGTGACAAGACATCACGTGGCGGGAGCTCCTGCTGCCGCATTACATTCACTATTTCTCATTATCATTCTCAAAAAGAAGGGAAATTAGAGGCAAAAAACTCAGTTTAATGCATCAGTTAGGGTTGTTCCACAGCAACAAAAGCAAAGAAATTTGATGTTATGGTTGAAACCCCCTTTGCATCCCTCTAGCTCACCCCCCAACTGGAATCACGGTGCGCACTGGGGTCATCGGTCCTAACTGTCACCCCGTTCTCCTATTCCTCAGCTTCTTTCCACATGTGATGGGGTGACACTTAGGGCTGACAACCCCAATGCACACACCGATTCCAGTTGGGGGGGTGGGCTGGAGGGGTGCAAAGAGGGTTTCAACCCTAACATCGAATTTCCTTGCTTTTGTCACTGTGGAACAACCCTAACTGATGCATAAACAGAGTTTTTTGTCTCTAATATATATATATTCTATGCCAAAAACTTTGTTAATGCATCATTTAGGGTTAAAACACAAAAAGTCTGGAAATCAGACCTTTAGAGTTGCCCAGTACCCTCCCCGTGTGCTCCCCCATCCTCCTGAGATTGACAGACTCCACCGGGGTGTGCCATTGGGGTTGTGAGGCCTAAATGTCACCCCATTCTTCTTTACTGTAGCTTGTGAATATGATTACAAGTGGAATGGGGTGACATTTAGGCCTCACAACCCCAATGACACACTCCAGCGCTGTCAATCTAGAGAGGATGGGGTACACGTAGGGGGAGGGAGCAACCTTAAAGGTCTCATTTCTGACTTTTAGTGTTTCAACTCTGAATGATGCATTAACAAAGTTTTTTATATATATATATATATATATATATATATATATATATATATACTGTATATATGTATATATATATTAGAGGCAAAAAACTCCATTTAATGCATCAGTTAGTGTTGTTCCACAGCGATAAAAGCAAGGAAATTTGATGTTAGGGTTGAAACCCTCTTTGCACCCCTCCAGCCCACCCCCCCCGAACTGGAATTGGGGTGCGCATTGGGGTCGTCAGCCCTTACTGTCACCCCATCACATGTGGAAAGAAGCTGAGGAATAGGAGAATGGGGTGACAGTTAGGACCGGTGACTCCAATGTGCACCCTTATTCCAGTTGGGGTGGTGGGCTGGAGGGGTGCAAAGGGGGTTTCAAACCTAACATCGAATTTCCTCGCTTTTGTCGCTGTGGGACAACCTTAACTGATGCATTAAACGGAGTTTTTTGCCTCTAATTTCCCTTCTTTTTGAGAACGATAGTGAGAAATAGTGAATGTACTGTGGCGGCGGGAGCACGGGGCCCACGCCACGTGATGTCTTGTCACGTTGTAACATTGTGCCCGCAAACACAAATCGTAATGCGCATAGTGACGCAAAGCGAAACAGAAAGAGAAACAGTACTGTAGACAGAAATGTTAAAAACAATGCAAACACAACCGCAAATGAAAATGCAAAGGGTAACACACATGGTGGCGTAAACGTGAATGGTAAGTGAAACGGGTACGGAACCGCAAGCAGAAATGGTAATGGTAACAGTTATGTAAGCACACAGGCTGGTTTTCCCCAAAAGCTGTATAGAGAAAGACAGTGAGTAGAAAGAATGTATGCAAAATAATGACTCTTGGAACACAAAAATGAGGACTTGGAATAGTAAATTGCTTATATCTCAGTAACCGTACAACATAGAAAAAAATTTAAAAGTCATATGTATTAACACTTTCCTGGCTAGTACTGGGAGCTAAGAATGTTTAGACAAAAAGTCCATATCTCGCACCGTTTTCGAGAAACGGGCCCTGAAATGCGCTGCGAACGCCGTAATGTTATCCTATGGGAAAAAAACAGAAGTTCGGACTGCCATACCTTTGCCTCTGTAATATTTTTTCACCAAACCACTGAAAGACACATCTGTGGGATGTTGGCTGTGTTCCATGCAAATTTCAGCCCAAAAGACCAAAACGTTATTTTGCAGCAGGGCGCCAAACGATTGCTGCAATGCCTCGTACGCCGTAATGTTATCCTATGGGAAAAAGTGTCAACTTTGGAGTACCGTAACTTTGCCGCTGTGTAATATTTTTTTCAGCAAAACACTGAAAGGCACATCTGTGAGATGTTGGTTGCTTTCTCTCTAAATTTCAGCCCAAAACTCAAACCGTTTTTGCAGAGGGTGCTGAAGAATGCTGTCATTTTCCACAGACTAGAAAAGTACTGTCGCAATTTATAAAGCTTTCGTAAAATTTGGATACTTTCATGAGTGCGACACTACTTTGCAAAGTACTTTTTCCAGAAATCTGAAAAACATATTTCTGGGGTGTTTTACCCCAAAATAAAGACATGGCTAGCATCCTCAGGGTCCGACTAGGTGAATATAAAAAGAATTAGGTTGCTAGATGGTCCCAAATTTAAATGGCAAGCATTTTTCTGATCAGTAACTGAAAACAAGATGGCGGATTTGAGAAAGTAAGTAGGCCATTTGTGACAGTAAAAATGCATTTGCAACACTGTCGAACTTTTTGTTAACTTTTCCCATTGACTTATAATGGGAATTTTTTTTTAATAACTTTTGAACAGTTTAATATATTTTCATGAAATCTTCAAAAGGCAAATCAGGGACGCCGGCCGCATGTTCCCTGAAGATTTAGGGCTGGTCGCGCAAACCGTGTGACCTGTAGGCGCAACCGTAGAATTCCAGAAAAGCATAAACGCATGCGCAGATCACGCTTAATAACTCCGCAGCCATGTATCCGACCACTGCGAAACTTGGCAGATCCCAAGGCGTATGGGTCTTGATCATGAATTCCAAGTTTCAGGGAAATCCGTCAAACAGTTGCAAAGTTATTAAGGTGCAAAATTTTGGGTTTAACATGTAAATGACTCCTCAACCCTAAGTATGGTAGCACTACCGTGCTACCATAATATATTGGGTTCTTGGCAGTCTACTGCCCCCCCTTACTCCAGCCAGAAGAATTAAGAAACTTACCCTAACAGCTCAGAAGACCTTTTTCTCATTTGACAGCAGTACAATTAATATTACCACTATCTCTGGTGTCTGGTTAGCCCCCAGTCCCCAAGGCGGTGGTTGGCACCTATCCTCCACTCACCTCCACTGCTGACTGTCATCTAACTTGTGCAACTACATTCTCATTTGCTATTGAAGTCACTGTAGTTGCACAAGACTGTGTGATCTAGTGGGTTGGGCACCAGCATGGGAAACAGGAGTTTGCAGGTGTCAGCCATGCTGGAATTATATACTCACTGTATAATCTTGGGCAAGTCACTTAACTTCTCATTGTTCAAGTCCACCCAGCTGTAGAAATACGAAGAAGCAGGACCCCACTGGAAATTAGATGCTGCCTCTCAGCTAGGCTGACCTATACAAATACAATGTAATTATTTTTTAATTATGCCAGGTTAGTTATTGAGTATAAGTATAAGAAATGTAATTTGATGGACCAGAAAGGCTAATCCATGCCAACATTTGAATTTATGGTCACAGAATTGCAGAGGCTGGAATGCTCATTTGCCAGCCAGGATACAAGGATTATGTAAGTCATTTATCAGAAATTATAAAATGGGTGAAAGAAATCCTTCACCCTGATTGGTCAAAAGGTGTGTCCTTATCTGTCAACAAACTGAAAGGTGGCACTACTTTCCTAATACCTTAACCTCCATAGGTGAAGGGGCAGCAATATCATTGAGCAACGGGTATCTTCCATCAGTCCCTCTGCAACCAGAACTGATCTTCTATCACAAACATGGCTGTTACCTTTACACCGTAAAAACCTTCTACTGGGCCCTAAAAATAAAACTACCTTAAATAAAATATAAAGCAAATTAATTAAACATTGTTTCCCTGATCATCACACTCTCCTAACATACATAAACAAATTAGAAACATTAAGTATTCTTTATAGTTTTCATTACAACAATTTCTTTACTAACAGTGAAAAATTCCCCTTCTGTCTTTACCTGATCATCAGGGAAATCTCTTCTGCTTGTCTTGACAGTGAGATAATTGAGTCACTGGCTCTAAAACAGGCCTTTGTTATCTGTGTGTACAGCATGTTGGGAAAGTAACACTCTACCAGCAGAATTGAGCAGAATTTTGAATCCCTGTATTCCATGGTAAACATTCCATGATAAACATTCTAGGCTGGATATTCAAACTGCGCTCAAAAAGTGCACAATAGCAGGAGCAAGCACAAGTCCATTGCGCCCATACGCAATAGACGCGATATTCAAAAAAAGGAGCAAGCCAAATTGCGCAAACAGCCAACATCTGAATATTACACAACTTGTGCCATAGCGCAACTAGGAAGGGGAAGCTGAGCAGATACGATGTGCTATGGCGCAACAAGGGATGTCCAGCTGAGCAGCCCAGAGGCGCCACAGCGCAACCAGGGAGCCCCCCAGCAGCAAAGCAATGGAACTGCAGAACCAGGGAGGTAGGTAGGAGCCCACCACCCATGCCACAGATGGGCACAGGAACACACTGCAGAACTGACAATGCACCCCCACACCCCAAGCACAGCACAACTGGGGGGAGGGATGGAATATCCACTGGCCCATGGGGACAAGCAAACAAAGCACAGCTGGGCCATGGTGCCCCAGCACACCCACCGGCAAGCTGAGACCTCCACACAAGGAGGGTGGACCACCCCATGGTACAGCAGACCCCCCCTGTGCACAGCACACACTGCACCATGACCCCAAGACACCCCCCATGAGCAGTGACCATCACTGCAGGAATCCCCATGCATAGCCCCCCCCACTGTCACACTGCAACCTCGTGTACCACAGAACCATACAAGCCAGACCCACCATGAGCACCCAGCAGTGGGTGGCAGCACACGGCAATGCAACAACGGCAGACACAGTGCCAACACACACAATCCCCCTGAGGCACAGCTGAGAGACCGAACATGTGTCACCACAAGAGGTACCCCACACGGCAAAGGGCGTGCCTCTGACACCACCGCCATTGATACAGCACCCTGCACAGTAGACAAGTGTCACAGCGCGACCCACCATAAGCCACAGCAGCCAGCACAGACACCCACAGTGCTGCGTGGAAGCATGTAGCACACCGGGTGCAACACAGTGTAGGGGCAAACATACACCCATACCCTTGGGGACACCAACACAGGGACACAGTAGTGTGGCAACCAAGCCCCCAGTGTGGGCCCATGTAAACTGTGCACACACAGCCTGCAGTCCACCATGGCACAGGGGTGACATCCACCCTGTGCATGAACTGTGGCCCTGTACGCCACCAGCATATGCCTGTATCACAAGTCACAGACAGTGGTGCACAGCCCCTGCAACACACACAAGCCACAGCATGGAGGTGGGACAGCAACTGCAGAGGCCACAGTGTCACCCAAGGCAAACATGCACCACACCAGTGACAGGAGGCAACCCAGCATTGTGACGGTCACAGTGGATGACCTGCAGGGACAGCCACCACTGACACGGCAGCAGACCTCGCAGGCCACAGACATGCAAGGGTGTCAGCTGCACAGGCCAAGGACAGGTTGACAGGTGCACAATGGACACAGAGCAGGCACCATGGACCACTGCACACAGTAATGCAATGCACAGAGAACAACACACACCACAGATACCGACTGATAGCCACTCCCACACCAGAGACACTTCCCCATGCACACACACACATACCCATGCCTGAACCACCCCAGATGCCATGCACACCACTGCAACTGAGCACCTATAGCCAGCTGCAAATCAGAGACCATCACAGTATTCATATAAAAATTACTATATTCAAAAAATATAACAACAACACCAACAATTTATACATATATATACAAACATGGGGTGGAGGGACAGGAACAAGGTGGGGGTGGGTAAGGGGCAGGGGTGAACAAATGGGAGAGGGAAGGCGGGTTGTGAGGGTCGGTCAAAGGGGGGAGGTTGTGCTTGGTCACTGGTGTCCAACCTGCTCCTCTGCTGCCTGGGGCCATTCCCAGGGTCGCCTCCTCCTCCTCACCCCATGCCGATGGAGATCCTGTAGGATGGCAAGGCATTCTGCCGCCACGCGAACCAGATCCTGGATGGACCGCTCGATCCTCAGGAGTATCCACACATCTAGGACAAGGGATCAGAGTCAATGGGTGTGACTGTCCATCCTCCTGCAGCCCACCCATCATGTATGGCATACAGCCATGTGCCCCGCTCCTGTGATGGTGTGCACCCACCCACAGTGACCGTGTGCACAAGACATGCCCAACCAGGCAGCAACAGCCATGTGTACCACTGCACACACACACCGCCCATGTCCAGCACAGCGCAACCAAGGCCGTACAGTAACATGGCTATGCGGTGGGCAGGCAGTGCCACAGCCTTGTGCCCAGTGCACACATGGACCACCATTGTTGCACTCTCAGACATGCAGTGCCACTGGACAGTGCTGACTGTCACATGTTGCGTGCATGGCAGTGGTGTCCATGGATGGTGGCCATGCCCTGCTCCTCACCCTGTCATACAGCATGCAATAGCAATCATGGTGTCATGGCACTCACCCTCAATGGGTTGTCGCTGGCGTTGGGGTTGGTCCCCGACACACTCCCGTTCAGCGTCCACCACCCTCCGTTGCTGCTCCGTGGCCCTCCTCCACTCTGCCACGCCTGTGGGAGACAAAAGGAGAGAAACACATCAGTACAAACCCAAAGCATATTCCCCCTGCCCCAATGTGTGTGCCCACCCACCCAGCCAGACCCATCCATACCATACCCTGTAAACACTGTCACAGCCAACCCTAGACCATCCCTCCCCTATGTGCTGGACACATAAGACAGTGTTACCCATATGGACCATACAGGTGTACACATATCACCCACTTGGATGAGGCACCACGCCCCTCCTGGCATGCGACCGCAGACGTGCCAGTCGCTCCGGCTCCCTCCATTGCAGGTCCCCATACCGGTGCCTGCACTGCTCAGCTGTCCTCCTGTGGCCAGTGGCCACCTCCAGGTCATTGGCCACCTCTTGCCAGACCTGGGTCCTGGCCCTGTCCATTGGCACCTCAGCAAAGAGTGGGCCATAGTGTGGCTCCACAATGGCCACAAGGTTGGCCAGCTCAAGGGCACTCCACTGAGGGCTCTCTGCGTGCCATCTCTAGTGCCATAGTAGGCAATATGGTGCTTCCTCACGCGGCTATTACAGGAATTGCCGCTAATACATAGTCGCCATTCCCTATCATACTGTCGGTACAGCACCGCCATTCCCTATCGCACTGTCACCAAACAGCGCGATAGAGCTTCAGACATGCCAGACATATAGCGCCTAGGGGGCAAAGGTCGGGCACAGGGTCATGGGTCTCTGGCACAAGGCCACGCACAGCGCCATCAGATGTCTATGCATCTAGCGCGATTGGTCACCTGTGTGCCATTGTCACAGCGAACTATTGCGCAGTTGTGCCACAGTGCCATGTAGTGACCCTCGCTGTAGCGCCACTGGCACAATGGTGGCCGTGCCCTGAATTGCCTACCACGCATAGCACGTCATCAACACGGCAGACGCCTGCGTAAGCTACCTGGGCATGCACAGTGCAGTGTACTACGCAGCCATAGAACTGCGCCATTGGCTCAGCACGTTCAACCCTATTGCGCAAAGCGCAACAGCGTGATATTCAGCCGTCATATGCAAATCATCCAATCAGCCATTCAATGGTGCAGCAGCGCGACTTGCATCTCATTAAAGTTGCTCCACACCTAATTTGCATGGATTGTGCTATTAAAATGCGACTCTGTTCTGCAGTGACCATATTCGGTTACTGCAGTTGATAGGTGAGTTGCATGCTGTGTGGTGTTCTGGACTGTGGTCTCAGGGACTTGTTTTGTACTGCACAGTCACAGGTAACCACTGTCACCCATACAGGCTGAATAATGACCGAGCGTGGACTGGGTGAGGAGGACGATGGTGGGTGGAAGAGGAGGCCCAATTTTACTAAGGCTGAGACGGAGGCACTCTTCAAGTCCTACCTGGATCAGGAGCCACTTCTCAGTGGACGGCAGGGCACCCTTCAGGCCCGTGCTGCTGCATGGGAGGGGGTGGCACGTGCCATCAACCTGCACGGCAGCCACCAGCGCTCTGTGCAGGAGTGTAAGAAGAAGATGGGTACTGACAGGAGGAGGGTGAAGGAGAAGGTGGCTGTCATCAGGGCGGCACGTGCTGCAACAGGCGGGGGCCAGCCGGAGGTGGTGCAGCTGACTCCGGCAGAGGACAGGCTCACTGCAAGCATGCAGTGCAGTGCCATTGAGGGCGTTCCAGGAGGTGGCTTCCAGACAGGTGGTCACCCATCACTGCATGGTACGTCATGGTCTGTGAGGGGGGAAGGTAGATCACATGCACTAACATGTCCTTACTTTCTTTTACAGATCCTGCGCATCTGCAGGGGTCAGCGGTGGAGGGCCTGTCCACTGAAGACAGCCATCTGGAGTTGGAGGAGGGACCATCCACCTCCGCAGGTAGCTGGCGTGCATTGCAACAATGGGTCTGCCTGGCTGTCAACACTGATGTCGTTGAGACAGGTGTGGGGGAGGCCCTTCCTGTGTCTCAGCGGTCTGGCATCCAAGCATGCCAGCATGCTGTGGCTGTGGCTGTGGCACAGACCTGCACCATTGATGATGCAATGACCATTATGGGCAGTGACATGTGTGTGTCAAGGAATGGACACACAGCAGGCCAGAACACGCCCATGGACCTGGCTGGTTACGATGTGTGTGCCAGCATGTCAGCACAGTCCCAGGCTGCGCCTGTCAGCACCGGTGGGGCAGCACCAGTGGCTGGTCAGGTCAGTGGCACTGTTGCGGCCACAGCGGTGGAACAGCCGATCCCTTGGGCACACCAGGTGGAGGGGCAGCAACAGCAGTCACCCACCGGGACTGGGGGTACAGGGTTCAGCAGTGGCATCTGTGCACCGCCTGTGGACTTGCCCATACCTGGTCCTGGTGAGCAGCGAACACCCTCAAGGGGTGCTGAACATCAGGCCCTTCCATACCCTGAGGGACAGGTTGCCGAGGTGGCAGACGACCTCTTTGACGAGCACACCCGCCTGCTGCAGGCATCAGTACAGCAGCAGATGCAGCTTGCAACATCCGTGGAGGCACTGTGTGTGGTTCTGGAGCGGGTCGTGGAGTGACACAGCAGGGACACCGATAGGATCCTGTCACGGATTGACCATTTGCGGGAGGATGTCACCGCTGCCATTGACAGGCTACCACAGGCATTGGTCGCTGTCGTGGCCACAATGGGCACACAGTCAGGTGCCCATGTGTCGCTCACACCACGCAGTTCGCTATCCACTCCCCGTTCCCAGTGTCGTGCGACACCCACCCTGTCAATGCCAGGTTCAGCTGTGGGCATCCCAAGCACTCCTGGTGCAGGTTTGTTTGGTGTGCTGCAGACACCTGTGCGGGCACGGTTGCGTTCTCGCAGTGGAACCCCTGGTGGACCATCAGTGCCACCCCATGAGGCCCGTGCTCAGCCTGGCAGTGCCGCTGGGTCTCGGTGTGGCTGCCCATGCATCCGAGGCAGACGTGGCACTGTGCTGCAAGACTGATCTGTCTCCCAGTGCGGGCCCTGTCTGGTGCTGCCCTGTTTGCATTGTGTGTTTTGGTGGGCAGTGCACCAGTGGGTGCCCAGCCCTATACGCAGACACACGGTCCACCTGCACACCCTCCCGACTGCTGTCCGCAGGTGCGTGTGCATGATGATGCCTGTATTGCGCTGTACACCAAAGTGCGATGGTGCCCAGCATCTGACACATGCACATAGACAGTCAGTGGATGTGATGGCCTGTGGACATGTGTGTTGCTAGTGTCTGTGTTCCGGCTCTGTTTTGCACCTGACCCCTGTGCACTGTGTGCCTATTCTGTGTGCGTGTGTGTGTGTCCGTCCATGTGACGTGTTACTGTTCACCCTTCCCTGGTTGTATGTGTGTGCTTCTGTGCTCTGCCACTTTCCTTGCCGTCATGCACCCCTGGTGTGTTTCCATGTGTGTATGTGGGTTGTGCCCTAGCCACTGGTGGTTGCACATGGCCCCATGACTTACCTGTGTTGGCTGAAGTGCTCCTTTGTGATGGTGTCCCGGTGCAGCTGGGCCAGCCAGATCAGTTGGAGGTCCCGTCGTCCAAGGGGGGGCTGCCCATCCCCATCATCACCGGCATCACCGTTGTCCCCATCGCTGTCCCCCTCTTCGACCTGTATGGCTATCCCACAGTCTTTGGCCATGTTGTGCAGGATACAACAGGCCAGGAATATCGCACAGGCCTTTGAGGGGCTATACTATAGGGCACCGCCGGAGGTGTCTAGGCAATGGAAACGCGCCTTCAGCATCCCAAACACCTGATCAATGATGTTGCGTGTGGCGGCATGTGCCTCATTGAAGTGTTGCTGCGATGGGGTCGTGGGCCGCCGGTAGGGTGTGAGCACCCAGGGATGGAGTGGGTATCTACTGTCACCTGCGTGGAGATAGTGGAGGTTAGTGTCTTGTTCAGGCTCAGACTGCCCCTAACCCTGTGTGCCACACCCATGACACCTGTGGCTTACCCCCCCCTTGCCCACGATTTTTCTGTTCTACATGCATACTCACCCACTAGATGTCCTGTGGGGATGTCCCCACTCTTGAATCGAAGGCACAGTGCTGACTGGTACCATATGAAGGAATCATGTGCTCCCCCAGGGTGTGTGGCACAGACATTGATGATGGGCCCACTGGCATCACACACCACCTGGCAGTTGACACTGGCATATCCCTTCTGATTCATATAGGTGGCCCCATTGGGGCCAGGTGGCATGCGAATGGCCACATGGGTGCAGTCTATCACCCCTAGCATGCCAGGCATACGTGCTACCCTGTGGAACCCCTGTATGTTTGCTGTGCACTCCGCCGCGGTGCTGGGGAAATGGATGTACTCCGCAGCATGTGGCAGCAGTACGCTGAGGAATTGGGTGAGGATGCGTGATGTGGCCGATTGTGTTATGCCTGTGGTGTCCCCTGTTCGTCTCTGGAAGGCACCCGTGGCGAGCAAGCACATGCAGGCTGTTACCTTTGTCTCCACTGACAGAGCATGACTCCATCATGTGGGTGCCTGCATCACATCACTGCACAGCTCACAGAGCCACCTTAGTATTGCCCTGTTCAGGTGGTACTGGCCCACAATCTTGACATCTGAGTACAGCTCAAAGCTGGTGCGGGCTCGGTACTGCCTGTTGGGGGCATACTGCCGACGGGCCCTTCCATGGCCACATCCCCCTGCTGCATGCCTTCTCACCCCCCTCATTACAGCTTCCATGTGGAAGGTGGCACTGTCCATGTCCCTGGCTTGTGTTCCCCCCCCAGCTGTTGTTGCTTTGTTCTCCCCGCTGTCCTGACTGCTACCTCCACTGCACCAGGTACACCTACTAGCCTCTGCTCACTGTGGCCCCACACATCTTCTCTTGCCCCTATTCTGTCCTCTTGTTTCCCTGGCCTGCCCTCTTTGTCCATCTTGCTCTGTCTCTCTCCCTGCCTCATGTGGCTTCCCCGTAGCGTTCTTGCGCCTCTTCCTTGCTCCTTTTTATTTTGGCTCATTTCCGCTATAGCGCCAACTTCCCCTCCTGTTGCTCATTGCATGAGAGTCTTTGAACATCGCTTTGCACACTTTATGCATGGTTCCACCCTCTTCGTTGCGATGCCTTCATTATCATTGCACTGTTGCTCAGCATGTTTTCAGTGGCTCAACTGCCTCCTGCTGAATATCGCAGAATGGCGAATTTTCTGACTTGCGCTGGCGCAACCCTTTTGAATATCCGGCCCTCTATGTCTTGAATGAGGGAAAAAATAGAAACAAAAAAACAGGATGAAGAAAGTAGGCAATACAGTAATACTTTATAAACAAAAAGAAAAGGTGGGAAAACACAGTCACAGAGGCAGACCCAAACTGCTCAAATAATACATTGCTGTCCCTCCAACTCGCTGCATTAGCAATTTTCAGTGAGTTGCTGTTCAATCAATTTTACCACTCCTCCACCCAAGTCTGGGGACTATTTTTTCACCATATTTAAATAAAATAACACACTATTATTAAATCTGTAATAATGCGTCCAGAGTTTTGTTTGATTGTTATAGAAATAGTTGCTATCCATTTTATAAGAGCAATGAGATACTTCAGGTTGTGGGCTGTTGATTGATAAGAGCATGCCCCCAGGTGCGTTGTTAGGCATTTATAATATGCTTTCATAGTATGCTTTATTGAGAAAACAATGAAGGATACATAAGACAGACAATAACATATTGTAGACAAGTCATTCAGCCAGTACAAACAAAAGCAAGCTTCTTTTATCCATAAGAAGGCATGGTAGCAGCATATGATGTCAAGCACTTTCAGCTAATACCTACTAGGATATGCCTTACACAGAAATAGGCATCTAATATCTGCAGGCTGGGATGATGACAATTATAGTGCAGTAAGAAGTCAATTCAAAAGCAGAATGGTTTAAAGGGTGCCCCACCTTTTGCGGTATTGCAGCAGTCTGTTGTTGTGGGAACTAATCATTTTTTTCCAGTCTAAGGGCATCTAGTATGGTGTTGTGCCATTCCCAGTAGGTGGGGATAGTATTGTCCAACCACTTCCTTAGTATTACTTTCTTGGCAATTGCTGAGTTGAGGGAGATATGATACTTACTAGTGCCAAAGACCAACTCCATACTGAGACTCAGTAGGCAGGTTTGTGGGGTAAATGCAGATTCCAGCCCAAGGACTGGGTCTAAATGCTTGTATATGTCATCCCAGAGAGTTATGGCTTTGGGGCAATCCCATAGTATAAGCTTTAAGTTGCCTATGGGTTGTTGGCATTTACTGCAGTTAGATGATTGAAGGTGCCCCATCTTGTGGAGCTTGGCCAAGGTGAAATACATGTTGTGGAGAATTTTATACTGCATAGTCCTGAGCCCATCAAACTTGGTGTATTTGTGGAGGTTTATCCACATGTGTTTGGGTGCGTTGAGGTCCTAAATCTCCAGGAATTTGGTTTTCCAGTAGGGGCAATAGTGTAGGTCCTTGGGTATGGACTCTGCCTGCAGTTTCTTGTATAGCAGAGAGGTGTCATGTTGTTAAGTGGCAAGTTGGATAAGATCCACCCATGGTGCGGTGTCTGGGAAGAGCCAGGGTCTGGGCCCGAGGGTGGATGTAATTGCATGGCAAAGCTGCAGGAAGGAGAAGGGGGATGTTTTTGTGTGAGGGGTATGCCTCAGAGAATGTTCTGAAGGGGGGAAGGAGATGTCATGTATGACTTGGTTTGGCTGAGGTGTTGGGGGGGGTCCTAGGAAATTGTGTGGGATGGGCTTGTTCTGAATTCTGAAGTTGAAGTTGCCTGAAATGGGCTGATCAATTAGGTATAGGGATTAGGTTTTAAGGAGTCGGAATAATTGTTTACTTGCAAGGAGAGCGGTCCCTATCAGTGTGTCCTTGAGGGGTTTGGGTAGTTTAGCATGGATTATGTGTATCAGTGCACTAGTGATAATTTTGAATTGGTTTCACGGCTGGGTTTCAATTTATAACCATTGGGGGGGGGTGTAGGGGCTGGTTTGGCTTTTTGAAGTTGCTGATTTCCATCTCAGGAATTTTCCTGCATGTAGTGCAGGGTAGTAGAAATAGAAGTTGGAGGCCTACCAGCCACATTGGTGAGAATTTGTGGTATGCTCTACGCTAGGCTTTGTCACCCCAGAGGAAAGGGGTCAGGAGGGAGTTAACCTTGGTGAACCATTTGGTGGGCAGGAATAGATTAGTTATTCCCAAGGGGTAAAGAAGTCTCAGTAATGTATTCATTTTTATTCTAGCCAAGAGGGTCAGAGGGAGGGTGGTCCACCAGTGAAGGTCATGTTTAATGGCTGTTAGGAGGGCGTGAAAGTTTTGTGTGAGCATCTTGTGGGGGCAGGTAGACACGTGTATGCCTATGTATTTAATGGTGGTCAGTGCCCATGCACCTGCCCATTGCAGGGTTTGGGATTTCAAGGCCCAGTGATTGACAGGCATAATTGTGGTTTTCACTATATTCAGCTTATATCCTGAAAGGCTGCCAAACTCTGTTAGGAGCGAGATGGTGGTGGGTATGAATTCTGCTGGGTCCTCAATGTGGAGGAGGATGTCATCCACATACATGCAGAGTTTGTACCTTCATTGGCCTGCTTTGATTCTTTTAATTGTATCACGTAAGAGAATATGTCTAGTTAGGGATTTGAGGTAGAGATTAAAGAGGTAAGGGGAGAGCGGGCAGCCCCGGTGCATGCCTCTCTATAGGTGGAAGGGTTCAGAGTGGATGCCATTACACCTTGCAAAGGTAGAGGGATGGGAGTATAATAGCTTTTTCCAATTTATGAAGGCCTCTGGGAAGCCAAAGCATGCTAGTGTGTGTGATATAGGAAGGGCCAGAAGACTCTATCAAAGGTCTTCTCCGCATCTAGGGACATCAACACTGCTGGTTGGTTTGACTCCCTGGAGTCAGAAATCAGGTGTGAGAGTTTTCACATGTGATCAGACGAGTGGCAGCCCTGCAAGAAGCCAACTTGTTCGGGCCCGATCAGAAGGACCCATATGGAACTGATTCTCTTGGCCAGGATTTTAGCCAATATTTTGATGTTCAGGTTTATTCAAGTTCAAGTTTATTGCAGGAAAACTCCACTGAGCAAGCTCATTCACAAGGAGGTCCTGTGACATAAACACTTAGAGTACAAACACAGATAGGTAATAACAGTATATACATGAAATGCACGTTACATGATACAGGCTGGATATACATACAAGGGTACCACATAGGGTGACCGCAGGTGATAAACATTGATATGAGACAGGGAAGCGACTTACAGGTTGCATACTGATAAATGAAACATGATGACTGGTGTGTGCAATACATACAGTATTTTGGCAGCTAGAACAAACAACAGTCTACAACTGATATGGGAGGAGGATTTGATAGAGTAGCAGTGGGCGTAAGCAAAAGATAAAGCCAGAGTAGAAGGAGAAGGAAAGCAGTTAATATGACAAATCAATTATACCTTACCAGTGGATAAATATGCACACATGGGGAAGGAAGAGACTTAATGACAGTTACAGGTGTCTTTTATTTTGGCTGAACTTAGCGATTTGTAGAAGTTTATTGAAACTGTGCTAGTTAGTTTCAGTACGGTTTGTAATTGGTTCCAAATGGAGGGAAGGGCATATGCAATATACGTTTACCAAAGGAAGTCCGTGTCCTTGGTATGTCAAGCATAATAAAGTCAGATTTTCTTAACAGTATGCACTATGTGAGATACTAATAAGGAAGAGAGATAGCTTGGCAATTTCTGCAGGAGCAGTTTAAGTCCATAGCCCAGCATGGAGCAGGCGTCTAGTAGTAAGGGATGTCAACTAACAGCTGCATATAGTCACAGTGGTGTGAGCCGGTAAGAGGTTGTGTGAACCCGTAACTGCAGTGATAAGGATGTCAGTTTACTTAGATTTGCAAAGTGGTGAAGCAATAGATTACATCGCCATAGTCGAGTAGGGGAGAAAAGTGGCCTGTACAAGCTTGTTTCGAGTTTCAAGGGGGAAAAAGGGCCTATTTCTGTAGAAGAAACCTAACCTTGCTTTAACCTTCTAGAGACATCTTCGACGTGGCCACTGAAAGCTAATTTATTGTCGATCCAGATACCTAGATATTTAAACTTGGTTACAACTTCCAGAGGCTCATTTAGCGTGGTGACAATGAAGTCTTGGGCAAGGGTATTGGGGGGGCCTGTGACAGCACTGCGGGAGAATATCATCGCTTTAGTCTTCTTAGCATTGAGCAGAAGCTTTGCCTTTATTAGATTATGCTCAAGTTGTGTGAAGTCCGCTTGAGCACTCCCTTGACTTCAGATAACGATGAGCCAGAAGTATACAACACAGTATCATCTGCAAAAAAGTGCAGATTGGACGTAGATATGTTAGCATCTAAGTCATTAATGTACAGAGAAAACAAGATAGGGCCTAAGATGGATCCTTGGGGGACTCGTCTTGCAACTGGCAAGGCAGCAGAAAAAAAGCCTTCCACCTTTACTTTTTGGAATCTTCCAGTTAGGTAGCTAAAGAACCACTGGGTGGTATGGTATGTGGCACCCAACTTTGCAAGGCAATTGACTAATAGTTTGTGATCAACAGTATCAAAAGCTTTGCTGAGGTCCAAAAAGACTGCACCAGTTACCTTCTTAGCATCTATAGCAGAGATCCAATCATTGGTTACTTTTGCTAGTGCAGTGATTGTGCTATGATTAGCCGGAAGCCAGATTGAGCTGGGTTAATGAGAGAGAAGGTTTCAAGTGAGATTTTAACTGAATATGGATCAGTTTTCGAGAACTTTAGAAAGGATAGGCAATATGGAGATAGGCCTATAGTTGTTTACATCGCATGGGTCACCAGATTTAAATAGGGGAGGATATGTGCTGATTTCCAGCAGGACGGCACAGTAGCAGATGTAATGGAAAGATTGAAGATGTGGAGAATTGGGGCAGTGAGATGGGCGTAGCCTGACCTTAGGAAAAAGGTTCCAAGCCATCGTCCTCTGTGCTTTTTTGGTGTCTGCTAAGTTAAGAGAGAATCTTCTACTTCTTTATAAGTTATCTGCGCAGTTGGAAGGGGGCTGGGTGCAGGACTAGATGTGGCGGGAGGGTATGCTGGCTCACTGCAGCACCAGCATAAGGTGTGAGTCAAAAGCTAATCCAGCTGTGGCAAAGTGGGGAGTTAAGTTCCTCCAGGATTAGGGACTTGTTTTCCACAATCTTGCCACTTGCAACTATCTTTGTTGGGACAGAGGGAGCCATGGGCTGTCCTTCTATAGCTTTGATAGTCTTCCATATTTTATGAGGGTTACCTTTAGCTTGTTCAGAGTAGAAATATAATAGTTAGTTTTAGCAGAGCGGTTTTTCTACTACAGTTATTCCTGGCTGTTCTAAAGGCCTCAATCCAAGATTCTTTGAATGTCTAGCTTTAGCCCAGAGCTTATCTCGAGCTATAAGGGCTGCCTTGAGATCCGAGGTGAACCAGGGTTGGAATTGTTCATGCCCTTACTTTGATGAAAGGGCATGCTTATTTATTATTGTAGTGAGTTTGTCATTAAGGATGCAAGCTGCCTTGTTGACATCTTTGGCTAGGTAAAGATCTTGCCATCTGATCATGCTCAGGTCAGATAGGAAGTTTACTGCACTGAATTTGCGAAAGGATCTTTTTGTTATAAAGACGTGTTGCGGCCGGGCCTTAATTTGAGATCTTATGCAAGCAACAATTCCATGATCGCTCATGTCATTGTGAAACACTGCCAATTGAGATATTTTGTGTGGATGGGTGGTTAGTACCACATCTAGAATGGAACTGTTGGCAGTATTTAGAGTGTTGTTCCTAGTAGGTTCACTGACTAATTGCCCAAGATGTCTGTGTTAAGGAAAGAGATAGGGCAGTAGCTCTCCATGGCCTCCGAATTCTTGCCAGGTTTGAGAATTAGGAAAATGGTAGCTTGTTATAGGGATGGTTCTAGAGAGCTGTACGTTTGAACCTTGTTATATAGAGTCATTAGGGGCTCAACCAGGGAATGCTGTAGAAATTTATAAAAGTTGGTAGGGAACCCAACTGGACCTGGAGCCTTGTCAAGGGGGAGGTTTGAAATGGCCTGTTGGCTTTTTTCAGAGGGAGATGTCTGACTCCAGTCTGTCCAGGGAATCTGGGGGGAGTTTGGGTAAATCTGCTGCTTCGAGAAACTGTTGCATGCCAGAGGCTGTGGTGGATTTGTCTTCTGTGTATAGTTTTTGGTAGTAGCTGGCAAAGGCCTTGGCTATATCTCTGTGGCTAGTGACCATTGGAGCAGTAGGTGTGGGACAAATTCCTTTGACTTGTTTGAAGGATTCTTGCTACCTAAGTTTGAGTGCTAAAATTTTGCTGACTTTCTCCTATGTAAGTCATTTATTAATAATGCATACTGTACAGTACACCCAGTGCAATGTTAACCAGGCACATGACAGACTTCTTGCAGCAACAGACTCACAAGCAGTACAGCAGTGGTCATATAAATAGCAGTCATGACAGCATCCTTACAGCACTGCTGACTGGAAGTGCAGAAGGATAATCAAACCCTGCATTAACACAGTTCTCATTTACATAAGTATGAAATGCCGTTCTGCCTTTCCTGTCATTTCCAGTTAGCTGGTTTGCATTAACTTGTTGGTTAAAGATTAGATTCAGGGTAGACTGCTATTGATGAAAGCTTTTTTTTTAATGAAAGAAAACATATCACCTGAGTTATGTGTGTGTGTGTGTAGGGGGGCTGAGCTTAGATGCTATAGAATAAATGTATACATTAAACTTGTTTTTATCTCCTACCACACAGGTTTCTCTATTTTGGAAGTAATGAATGGTTCTTCTCTGACAGACCAGCCATCTGCTGCACCTTCAGAGCAGCATTCACAAACTAGAAGAGCCAGGAGACGTACCAGGAAGCACCAAGTTAACTCTGAGGATAATGAACCAGAGCCCTCTGCTGATGTCAAAATTACTTCATCTGAGGATGACTCCTTCCTGCTGCAGTTTGAAACCCCTGGGCCACCTTCGGACATTGACCTCAAGTCTTCTAATCCGGTCCCACATGTTCCAGTCTCACATCTGACTTTACGTCCTCCATCCCCCATCCAAATCAGCCAGGGGCATTATCCCCAATTACATCGTATGCCTCATAGACACACTACCTCTTATTGTCCTCCTGTTCAACCACATACAGCTTCAAAGTCAAAGTCGATGGCCACCTCAAAGAACTCACTGGTGAATCTTCCTATAACATACCCTTTTAATATGCCTTATCCTGGATATTCAGAAATGTCTCATAACAAAAGCCTGGCTTCTCCAGTTTTACCATCTCACAATGTCACCGCTATGGTCCCATGTCCCAGACCTTCCAGTGAATGTAATTTAATGACCTCTGTGATTCAGCCCAGTCCTACATTTACAAATTCACAATCATCTGAAACATCACTGGGCATACACTTTAGCTCTAGGCTTGATTTTGAACAAAGAAAATCTTTGCCCAGAAAACCAGCTGATTCTATGATTGACCCCCATTTTCTGTCTGACCATGAATCTTTTAGAACTCGGACTGCTGCCTGTTCTCTGACACAAAGTGGCATTTCTTCTGCTATTCAAGCAACCAGTGCTTTTAACTCTCCTAGAGTTCAAAATGCGAAGCCAGTAGACTCTACCCTTGTAACATCTGACAAGATTCCTGCTAGTTTTTCAGAACCGCATAACCTGGTGGCTAGTGTACGTGACACAAGTTGCACTGAACATAATACTTCATCAGCCAAAATTCCCAGCAGTGTCTCTGAACACAATTTCTTTAAGTCTGAGATAACTGGTAAATGTCTTCTTGAACCTCAGAAACAAAAGGTTGAATTTACTGTTAGCACTACCCCACACCATCTCAAACTAAAGTCGGAAGAGAAAGGTAGAAGTTCAGTTGATTCCCTTAGTCTAGAAAGTGATCTTCATGCTGGAAATTCCACAAAAGAACCTCATTCCCTTACAAATAAAGTACTTTCTTGGCATCCTGTAACACCCACCACCACACCAGCTGATTCTCCTGTTAAAAATAACCAGGAAAGACATCGCGCAGTGCAGTTTGTTCTCCCCTTTCTAAGGTCAACAGTCTCGGGTGTTGCACAGCCTTCTCAATTTGGGTCCAGCAGCTTCCGGAGTCCCTCACCAGAATCAAAGCAGGGTGCTTTATCATGTAGAGATAGTCATGGAGAATTGCCAGAGATGTATTCAGTCTTACCCAAATCTGGTATCAGTACTTCTAGAGCCAGTGCTAACTCATCCAGAGGGTATGGACTTGGGAACCAGGACTCTGCTGATACTCCTAGAGCTGCCCCTTTTGTGATACAGGACATCAATCCGTCTTTCTACAGTTCTAGACTTTCATCTTCAAACTACATGAAGCCTCCTCTATCAGAAACAGAGAAGGATCCTAAATCATGTGTTCTTTTGTAATTGTACTCCTTTTTCAATAGGTGAATGTGGTTCTCCTCCTGGTTCATTATTTATCATTGCTCATAGATTTTTGCAGTTGTCTTCATAGGCTCCTATTCTTAAATCAGGGTCTGTATGTAGAATCTGGGTGCTACTCTACCCATCCTGTGTAATGGGTCGGGACTTGCAGCCCCTCGGTGAGTGGCCCAACAAGGATGACTATCATTGGAATGAGAAGAGGAGGTAGAGTGCATAAGTTGGAGGGCTTCCAATCTGATACCCATGCTACTCCTGAACTATTCCACAAGGAGTGCCATGGCAGGGGCTCCTTTCATTTACTCATAGTGTAAATCAAAAATTTCCAAGAGTCAAAATCTGGAAGTCATTCAAATTTTTTCGAAGCAAAAATACTTCCCAGATCCCACATTTTGAAGACAATGTTCTAGGAAGAACCAGTTTATGGATTTTTTAATATAAATATTACTTGTAAAATACAATTTATTTCAGAAAACTCCATATTTTCTTGACTTCCATGCCTCCAGTTTTGGGAGCGATCTAACTTTCCTTTTTTAAGTTTTGAAATCTATGAGTTCTGCTTTATTTTGGAATTTTTGCCTTAGTTTTGAAAGGCAAATATTGGTACTCCCAAAATGGAGTTAACTGAGTCTGTGGTCATGGGGTGCATGACCCCCTGTATGAAATACAGGAGTGTGGGAATGATACATGAGCAGTTAAATTGAAAAGCAAAACCAAAAAATATATCAGGACATAATACAGTAGGTGTCAATATTTGGGAAAGGGGATATATGTCATAGAATTATATTTGTTTTGAGAAATGGGGAGAGCATGTGTGGTTGCAGGTTCTTACCAGGATTAAATGATGTGCCCTCTCAGGCATTCTTCATTGCTAGTGTGGACCTTTATGACTAGTGGTAGATCATCATGGTACATGACCTTTTTCCAGTTTCCAGCTCCTTCCCTCTTGGCTTAGAGAACAGGGGCCAAATAGAACAATTTACTCTAGTAGAACAAGAAGATTGCGTGGCCTTGTGAGGAAAGCAGAGAACCATGAACAAGAGTAGGATAGGTGCATAACTGTTATCACCCCCCAACTCAAATAATACAGGGGACTAAAGTTTTAAATTTCTATATACTGCACACACTGTTGATGTGAAATATGTCCCTCTGAAGCTGTTGAGTGGTTCTTTGTTTTCTGTAGATTAAGATGACATATAACTTTAAAAACAACACTATGTAATTTGCTTGTAAAATAGGCCTGGGACTTGGGGAGTCTGTTCAGGGCCTCTGTTTGCTGTTGTCAAGGAGATATCCTTCCCAACTGAGACTGAAACAGCCAGTGAAATGGTAAGAACACATGGGTCCCTGAAGTCAGATCAGCATATACAAGTCAGTTGCTCCTGCGAATTTTAAATCCTCTGTCTTGGTGGTGGTGGTGGTGGTGGTGGGAGGGAGGAAAATACCTGCCCAAGATTTCTGTGCATATTGTTGGAATTCACTGGGGGTTATAAATTCTGGCAATGTCACTGCAAACTCAAGACAGGCATTTGTTAGCCAAAAATGTTTTAAAATTTGCTTGAGCAACCAAACATTTTTTTTAAATGTTGTAAGAAACCTGTTGTCCATAATATTGTACATACTTTTTTCCATACTGTAGTTCATGGTTACAAATGCTAGGTAGAAATAATTTCAAAAGGCCTGGAACATGCAATGTCAAATTGATGTATTTAATATGGTTACGCTATTCTACTGTAACAGTAACAGGGAAGTTTACTTCATTGTAACAGTTCAGATCACTTGTCTCATCTCAGTGCCTTAATCCCTTGTGAATTTAGTTTATACAGGATATTGTTATAATTGCTAATCTATTTTTAAAGTATGAATGTTTTTGTCCATAGTATCGTACTATGTAATACCCAGGCTGTACCTGAAATATACTTACCTGGTTAACAAAGTGACTCAGTCAATCAATCAATCAATCAATCAATCAATCAATCAAGTAAAATCTAAAATTTGGACATTGGTGCACAGGGGGTGGATTGGTAGATACGGGCTGTCATCCAATCAGATGCCATCCTGGTCCCAAATCAGATCCCTTGCTCTGCATAGAGCAGGGTTTGGTGGGACACTGCACCTTCCAAAATTAGACATGTAAGTGGGTGAGTGCATGAATGACTGCCCCATCCCTCTCTGCCTGACCAATGTACTGGGCAGCATGGCAGGGAGGATTGGCTGTCCTGCTGTGACTGGCAGGTGCTGTTCATGGGGGCACACAGAAGCAGTGTCCAGGCTCCGGTAGCCTGCACCCTTATTCTCCGCACTCCGCACCTTAGTGAATGGCGTAGAGTGTGGGAATGCCCTCAAGCCTTTTCCGTGGTCCACGTGCACACATACAGTAGCTGTGTGGACAGACAGGAGATCAGGTACAAAAGCAGTGTGTGCTCCTATGCTGTCTGGCTTTGCAGGATGCCCGATGCTCAGCTAGCTGGCATAGGGTAGCTTATGTGCTGTGGATCCATGAGGCATAGGTGTTACATTCTATAGTGCATAGAGCCCACTTTGACTGCATATTCACTCTGAAGTGCAGCAGTGGAAGGCCTAAGCAGTAAGGATGTGTGTGTGTTTGGCGGGGTGGAGAGCGGGTCACAAACTATGGACAAAACAATGCTGGACAGCAGGCTTCCCATCAGAGTTCATGTCTGTGTGAACCCAGGAGAAGGAAACCACCATATTCCCTTCATAGACTTGTTGCATCAAGTGAACTTGAAAACATTTTTTTTCTTTTTAAAGGAAATACTCAATCGCTCTTTAAGAGTGCATTTAGTTTACTGTATTTATTTTTTTGTGTTTTTAATTATTTTCATTTTGTGTGCATAACTGCATGATATGCAGTTTCTGTCCCTCTCTGAATATTTACTTCAGTCCACTGAGGCCCTTTAAAATCAGTACACTGACCCCTTTTCCGAAGAGTGTAAATTTTCTTATTGCATTTGGGGTGTTGGGGAAGCTTCATAAATGCCATAGCAGCCTGTGCAAGAGCACATTATTGCTTCTAACAATATAGATTTGTACTTCATCCATAGCCACACATTCGCAGATTACTAGCTTAAAGGAGAACTGCACTCTACCTGCAAGTCATTTTTCCCAACAGATGCCGTGTTTATGTTTGCTTGCATGCATGCGCAAGAAACATATTGCGGCAGCTTGCTGTAGTAGCGAGTTGTGGAGGTGCAGCAATGTTGTGGCCAATGCCAGCAGTCCATTTTGGGGCTGGTCTCTGTGTCGCCTATAGATAAGCACGTTGTCGATGACAGCAGTATTGTAGTGTGCCACCAACTTGAAAGAAACTCACTGCTGCAATCAGGGGAGCGCCCCGTCATTTAACAATCAGCTGTTTCTGCTGCTGGGGTGGTCCCTGATTCCAGAGGCAAATCACAACTTGCCTTGTCTGGTGTCCCATTTCAATAAATATTGCGGCGTCTGCCCTGGCCACCTCTCACAGTCCCCACGAAAGCTGACAGGGGTGCAGAATCCCCCTGCTGGCATGCCCCCTCCCAGTTCATTTGCTGACAGAGTAGCCCAGTCCCCATCGGCATAATGTCCCCCTCATTTGTTTTAAGTAAACATGGCCACCTCTCACAGTCCCCATGAAAGCTGACAGGAGTGCCCAATCCCCCTGTTGTCATACCCCCTCCCAAGTTCATTTGCCGACGGGGGAGCCCAATCCCCATTGGCACAATTCCCCCCCGTTTGTTGTGTGCTGAGGGGGGGCCCCAATCCCCCCTCGGTTTATGTGCCCTCCTGCCAAACACTCTGTATGTGTCGACGGGGTGCCCAGTCCCGGTCGGTTACAGCCAAGGGAATATCCCTAGCAGCAGCCAGGGATGCAGCTGTACCTCTAGTCAACTGGGCTCTCAGGCCTGAAGGAGGTTCTTTGCCCAATTTGGCATAACAAAATTGGATACAAGAGACAATCAACCTGGCAATAGTTCTTTTATTAGCAGGTTTATCCTTTCAAAGTTCCCCATAAATGAGAAACAGCTGAAGACAGTCATTTCTATGTGCCTTAGTGTGCTCTATGTAGTAGCTAAGTGCCCCTTTTAACATCCAGACTGTGTAATCTTCTCTCCCCTGAAGAAGAATGGTCAGTGAAAAACACAGGTAGAGACATAGACTGGTTCAGATGAAAGTCTGATACCACTTTAGGTAGAAACTTTCGATTCATCCTAAGGGCAACCTTATCTCTGTGGAAGGAAATAAAGTCAGGTTCAACTGACAGAGCCTGTACTTCACTAATCCTCCTGGCAGAAGTGATAGCTAGCAGGACCACAGTTTTCCAGGTCAAGTACTTAAGCTTGGCTGTAGCTAAGGGCTCGAAGGGTGGCTGCATAAGCTGTGCAATGCAGATATTTAGGTCCCAAGCCAGGGTAGGCTCTCTAAAATGAAGGTTAATGTGAACCAGGTCTTTGAAGAATATACTGAAGTCAGCATGTGATGCCAGGGAAGAGCCCTTCCCTGCAGAAAGAAAGGCAGACACAACTGCTAGGTGAACCATCAAGGTTGTGGGCCTAAGGCCTAGGCCATTAAGATGAACCAGATAATCTAAGGCTGTGGCAATGTTTGCAGCATCTGGCGGTATGCCTTTCTGGGAACATCAAATGCTGAATATTTTCCATTTGGAATTATAAGTTTTTCTGGTAGAAGGTTTCCTAGAGACCTTCAAGATATCCATGACTCCTTGAGAAAGATGCAAGTCTGCATATTCTAACTCTTCAAGAACCAGGCTTTGAGATTGAGAGACTGGAGACTGGGGTACCATGGGGGGGAGGTTAGAAGGTTGTGTCTCCTGGGAAGGGACCGGGCAAGAGACAACAGTAGAGGATATCAAGGTTGTCTGGCCCAATCTGGAGACACTAGTATCATTGTGCAGGGTTGGGACCTGATCTTGACCAGAACTCTGAACAACAGAGGGAAAGGAGGGAAAGCATAGAGAAACCTGCAGAGGAACAGTCCCTAGGACTGGAGGTCTGCAGCAGAACAAAGGAAGTTGATGGTTGTCTGGGGCTGCAAAGAGATTTGTCTCTGGCGTGCCCCATCTGGTGAATATTACCTTCAAGATGTGAGGGTCCGGGGTTCATTCATGATGGCCCTGGGGAATTCTGCTCAAGGTATCTGCTAGCACATTGTCTTTCCCTGGAAGATGAACTGCTGTTACGGAAGTCTGAAGAGAGTAGGCTAGAAATCACAGTTTCATGGCCTCTGTGCACAAGGCCGTGGACTGAGTGCCTCCTTGCTGGATTGTGTACCACATTGTGGTGGTGTTGTCTGTCCTGACCTGCACCACTTTGCCTTTGACTAACTCTGAGAAAGACTGAAGGGCTATGAACACTGCCCTGAGTTTCAAAAGATTGATATGAAGCAAGGATTTCTGCTGTGACCAAACCCCTGAGCCGTGAATGCTCCTAGATGGGCTCCCCAACCTAGGAGAGAAGCATCTGTGGTTAAAACCACTGAGGGGCTTGACTGAGAAAAGGAACACCTTGTCTGAGATTGTCCTGATCTAGCCACCACTGGAGTGCTTGGACCAGAGTCTGAGTCACTGGAATCAGTTTGGTGAGAGAGTCTTTTTTCTGAGACCAAAACAACCTTGGGTGGAACTGAATGTCCCTCATCTGAAATCTGGCTCACTGTACCACTGCCATCAAGGCTGAAATATGGCCTAGGAGTTGTAGAAAGTGTCTGGCAAGATGAGAGACCAGAGGCCGAAAGGAAGAAGCCAGATCTGTAAGGGCCTTTACCTTTGCTAGCGGGAGGAAGACTTTTGCCTGGACAGTATCAAACTCTACTCCTATAAAAGTAAGAAGTTGTACTGGTTCGAGAACTGACTTGGGAAGATTGAGAAGGAATCCCAGGGAACTGAGCAGATTCTGGGAGACTTCCAGAGCTGACTTGACCTGGTCTGAAGACTGTCCTACAATGAGCCAGTCATCCAGATGAGGAATAAGATGCCCTGCCTTCGGAGGAAGGCTACTACCACTGCAAGGCACTCTGTGAACACCCTTGGGGCTGATGTTAGGCCAAAGGGCATGGCTCTGAACTGGTAATGACCTAAGGGCAACTCGAACCTGAGGTACCTTCTGTGGGAGCACCTGATAGGGATATGGAAATAGGCATCCTTGAGGTCCAGGGAAGCTAACCAATCCCCTGGCCTCTGAGAGGGAAGAATTATTCCCAGACTCACCATTTTGAATTTTGGCTTTGTGATATGTTTGTTCAAATATCTCAAATCTATGATGGGCCGCCACTCCCCCTGTCTTTCATGGGGTAAAGAAGTATCTTGAATACAACCCCTTGCCCTTGTGCTGTGAAGGAGCTTTTTCCACAGCTTTTAGAGCTAGTAGGGAGGAAACATCTGCCTCTAGGGCAATGGCTTCTGAAGTGGTTTCTGGTGGATTAAGACTTGACTCTCATTTTGGGAAACCTTTTGAAATTGAGAGCCAGCCCCTGGCTTACTACCTCCAGGACCCACTTGTCTGAGGTAACAGCCTTCCAGGCCTGGAAGTAGTAAGCCAGCCTGCCTCCTACTGGAATAGGGGAGACAAACCAAGCTGACACGTCAGGGTGTCTGTTTGGTAGGAGCCTTAGACTGGGAAAAGGATGCAGCCCTGCTCATCCCCCTCCTACCTCTCCCTCGAAAGAACCTTCTCTGTGGGAAAGAAGAGGAAGCCTGGGCTTGGTAAAAAGGCCTGTGAAAAGGCCTGCCACTGCCCCAGACTGCTGCCTTTGAGGAGTGGCTTGCCTTTCCTTTGCCTGTGCACTCCTGTAGATTGTCCTATATTCATCCATTTTCTTCATGTAAGCCTCTGTCTGCTTCCCAAACAGAGAATTACCAACCACAGGGGAAATCCATGGCCTTAGCCTGGGTATCTTGAGAAAGGCTAGAACATGTGAGCCAAGCAAATCTTCTGAGAGACACAGATGTAGTCATGACTCTAGATTACACATCATTAGATCCACGGCAGCATGAAATTGCACTTTTGATGCCTCAGTTCCATCAGCAGCCACCTCCTCCAGCTCTTTGGCTAGCTGGGGGGAAGCCTTTTTTGCCAGTTCCAAGACAGTATCCAACCTGGACTTCTGGTACCTGGCTATATAGGCTATATAATTTGCCTGCCTGAGTCCAAAGGAGGATGCCAAGTATTGCATTTTGGCCATGGCATCCAACTTCCTGGAATCTTTATCTGGGGGATGTGAAGCCAAAGGAATAGTAGCCCTGTCACAGGCTGCAGTCTGCACAACCCTAACATGGCTGCAATGGTTGTATAAAAGATTCCGTACCTGAGCCTGATAGCATGTACCTCTTGTACATTCTCTTATCCACAGGAGGTAAAGAGTTAGGAATTTGTAAAATCTTTTTTGTTTGTTTCCCCAAGGATTTGTGAGGAGGGATAGACAGCCTCTTGGACTCAGGGATGTCCATCATTTCAACAAAATCAGGCTCTCCTTCCTCTTCAGCAGCTTCCACCATTGGGAGCTGGAGAGCTTCAGACACTTTTTTGTAAAACAAAAAATGGGAAGGGGACTCAGAAAGCCTAGGGGAGAGACATTGGTAGGCCTGTCTGGGGAGATGTCAGGCTCTATAGGCTCATCTAGGCCTCCAAAATCATTGTCTTCCTTGTCATCCTCGGGATAATCTTCATCTCCCTCCCACTCAAACTTCATAATATGCATCTGGATCATAATCTGATGGAGTCAGATCCGACCGAACCGACTGCCTAACCGGTGGTGTCAGTTCGAACGGAACCAGTCGAAGCGACTGAACAATACTTATCGCTTTGGCTATTTTGTCGGCGATTGGACTTTACGGTACTGGATACAAACTGGACAATCTTCTTTTTCTCTTAGCTGGAACCGACCCCTCAGAGTCAGATCTCCTTTTTCCCAAGGAGGTATTGCCCGGGTCAACGAGCACCCCCTCAGGTTTGGTCAGAACCGAACCGGGCTGGCCATCTGGGTCAGCGGACGTCTCTGCCTCCTTCTCCTTCTGCCTACTCAGTCTTTTATCCAGAGTGGCTTTGGGAACATTTTTACAAATTTGGCAGTCTGTTTTGAGGTGGTCAAACCCCAGACAATGAACACATGTGAGATGGGGATCCGCTTTAGCAAAAGCCTCCCCACACTCAGCACAGTGCTGAAACCCAGTAGGACTGTTTTTTTTTCTTGGGTTTCTCACACATAGCTGCATTAAACAAATTACCCTTTACAGCTTTTAAGCCAGGTAATACACCCTAACCAGTTACCAACTGTGTCACGGGCTGTGGAAAAAAATTAATAAAGTTCATTTTTTTGAAACCGATAGGAACCGGATACCACTGTTATCCCAGAAACAATTCAAATAATACAAGATGTTTCAGTTCCCAACCAGACCGACCGATCGGAAACCGAAGAAGAAACAATTTCCACGCAATTTAATTCACTACCTCTCTACTTACACTGCCTGCACCATAGACAGAGATTTGATACCGAAAAAATAAAGAAATCAGTTGATTAAACCGAACAATTTAAACTTCTACTGAACCGGAAGCGAAGAAGAAATCTCCAGAACAGCTTCACAGTTAGGCGGAGTAAAGAATCTGACAGTTACACTGAGATGTACCAGAGACAGAGGTTTGAAAACTGAGCTTGAGCTCAACGTTCTATGCTGCTGCATAGAGTTAACTCTTTCATCTCCGGGGGCAATTCAAGTGCTGGGGCTAACTGCATGTAGTCAGAATACAGCAAGACTTCATGTTGTTTGAAATATTGATCTCTATGGATATCGAATAGTGATAGGTTCCATCAGCCAATCAGGATGCTGGTTTTTTGTCTAAAATAGGTGGACTTTTGGGGACTTCTTCAGTCTTTTCCCGGGCTCTGTATGAGTCAGGAGTATCCTGTGAGAGTGGACTTTTGATGTCAGGGGCTTATCCAGGTTCTATGTGGAGTTTGCTGTGTTGCAGAATTGGAGATTGCTGGAATCAGAGATTGCAGTGTTGCAGAATCAGAGTGAGAAGGGGAAAGAGAGAGAGAGAGAGAGACTGAATCATGATGTTAAATCCCCATGTATTAAGAAGTTGCTTTATTATGGAGCTGAATGCTGCAGAAACCCTGCACTAGGAAGTTGAATTAGCTGAGAGGACTTTGCAGATTATCTGAGTGCCACAGTTGCTGCTGAGAGGTTGTGTGTTGATGTGGGACTGCAATTAAAACTCCGAAAAGGCAAAAGCACCTCTGGTCACCAGGGTGCTAACCAGGTGTTGTGTATGTCCTGAGTGTACTGGTTAAAGTGGCTGATAGCTGAGTCCCAGCTGCAGCCAAAGAAAAGGTGGTGGACACTGCTAATCTGGAAAGTGTGAACTGGTGTGCAGGGGTTCGTTGTTCTGGTGATTCCCCTGTTGGATTGCACCTACGCTTCTTGAAACTAAGGCTAGCACCCATTCTTATCAGCTCTGGTCTTGGCTTAAACTAACTGCTGTGGATTTTCCTTGTTGTGAACTCAGTGCAGGGACTGCAGGAGGACCCCCAGTATTTGTGAGTTCTCACCCAGAACCAGGGAGAGAACGTGCCAAGCCCTTCCAAGTGGGACTCACTATCTCAGGACATCACTGGTGCTTGCTAGGGTGCTAGGGCACCTACTGCATGACCTTTTGGGGAGCCGGGCTGTGAAGCCACTCCCTGGTCTGGGCCTTCTGGGGCTGGTGCTGTCCTGCCACAGAGATCTGCAATGGGCAGAAGTGGCTGAAGGTGATAAGCAGCCAGAACTAAAATCAAGGTGACCAGCTGCAAGATATTCAAGCAAGTCCATCCTGCCTGAGTGATCAAGGCCAGCCTTGCTTCTGCCCTGTGCTGCACTGACCAAGGACCTCCATCCTCCTGTGTTTGAGATTGGCAAACCATGAGTACCCAGGACCTGGCTCCTAGAAAGGAAAACCAAAGGTAATCTGTGCCGTTTTTCTTAAACCAAGTCCTTTTTGAATATGTTCAGACCCCCAAACAGCCAGCCAACCCATGGGACCATGCCAGGCCTGCACCTAGTGGGTACCCTAAGGAAATCCTGGGAAACACTGGTACCAGTGGGGGTGGGTTTGGCCTGCAGGCCCAATGTTTGTTGTTGTTGCCTATTTCACTAACCAGTTTTCTATCCACAGCCATCCTTTGTCCCTGTACCCCTTCCCTAGTCCTTACTCCAACTAAAGCTGTGATTTACCGTTTGAAATTGTGTGTGTGCAGGAATTCTCTGAGTCTGTCAAAACATTACTGTTCATGGTTTATGGTGGTACTGAATTGTTGGGTATCCAATGTGTGGGGTGATTGGTAGGGGAAGTGGGTAGGTGCCTCATCCCAGGGGGCTGTACTAGCCAGTCACCTGACCCACTTCTAATTCTCTCTGGATGGAGGCACCATGCTATGTTTATTATTTTTGGGATAGGACCCCAAACACCACCATAACAGGAACCAGGCCCCACGACTGGGATACGTCTTAGGAGGCACTGCTGGAATCTCTTGTTCACCAGCCATGCCCACCGTGGAGGTCCCAACTGTAAAGACCCCTGTGGGGTCCCCTGCACCCCAGTCTATTCCATCCACAGTCAAAATGCAGTCCTCACGAAAAGGATAAAGTAAAGTTGATGAGGATGGACCTCCAGAGGTTCTTTTTCCTTTTTTTTTTATTTATTATTTTTTGTGACAGCTTTCTCTGACTCCCCTGGTAGGGGCTCAGCTCCCACTAATGCCACCTCCCCATGCCCAGGCTTATCCCCTAGGGCAGGGCCACAGAGCAAGGACCCATTCCCCAGATCAGTGGTAACTTGCCCTGGCTTACCCCTCAGGGTGGGGCCATGGGAGCGGGGCCTCACCCGGCAGACAAAGTAGGCAGTGGAGGCTGCAGAGCAGAGATTCATGCTTTTTTGGGAGTGTCAGCATTTTCTGTAAGCTGTATCAGGGGTGGGGATGTGCAATGACAGCCAGCATCCGCCTCACTTCCCACTGTTACGGTGACTTCACTGCAGCTTCCCTGGCTACTGCTAGCAGTCCGTAGCATGCCAAACACATAACCCCCCCCCCCCGGAGTAGGAGAGCAGTCCCTAGGATGCTTGATCCTTCTCCTCGACTGGCTTTCCGACGTCCCAGGTCTGATCCTGAACTTGGGTCGTTGGCGTTGCAGATGGATGCCCTGCCTCTGTGCTGGTGGGCCAGATCCCAGATGTCCTTTCTGTTGTCAGGAGTACCCCCAGAGATGGATGAGGGTGAAATAGAAAAGCACTGTCCACCATAATGAAACTGGGTATAGTTAAAGTGCGGGGGGCAGATGCCTGAATCAGATACTGGGAAGTTAACTGTGTTGATAGAATGTCTAAATGCTAGAGATGTTGCCTGGGTGCTGGAGACCATAGAGGTAGAGGGCAAGGCAGAAGCCTGGGCTATAGTGACAATGTTTAGTGTGGTTTCCCCGGGGAAGAAGGAGAGCCTGACCCTTTATGGATCCCTGCGCCAGATGCAAGGTTTAGGCCCTGACAGGTGCCCACCCAGATGGAATCTTATAGGAAACTGAGGATGTTTTTTGGGGTAAGGCCTACTCCTGTGGGGGAGGAAGATTATGAGTCTTGGATAAACTATGTGTTACCACTGCTCCAAGACCGGCAGTACAGTGAAGGGGAAAAATGGAAACGGTTAACAGATTTTGTGGGGTCCTGCCTTCAATGCCATTTGGTCTCTCCAGACCACTGACCCTGAGGCCAAGGTAGAGGACTATATAGCTGTCTTGGATAGTGCTTTCAGTAGCATGGAGACATGTGAAAACGTATGGTGGGGTCTCACAGCAACCTGCCAGCAGAAGGGAGAGCCCTTCTCTGAATATTTGCAGAGGCTGAAGAAGGCCCTGCAGAAGTTATATAGAAAAGGGGTGATCCAGGCCTCTGTCTTGAATAAGACTAAATTAGAACAAATACTAAGGGGTGCCTGGTACTCAGAGTTGTTACTATTAAAGTTGGGCCTGATAGACAAAATGAGTAATCCACCACTGCTCTGGGTGCTGTTTATGGAAGTGAAAGAGGTGGCGGAAAAGGATGTCAACTGGGGGGTCTGACACACTATAGTAGCTACTGCTCAGGTCCAAGAAGCCACTCCCCCAGCTGTGGCTGAGGTTTCTGAGGTGAAAAAGTTACTGAAAGAAAGTAGGGAAATGTTGGATAGGGTTGGTGTTGGTCCTACTGGGACCCCCGAAGCTTCTGCTAAACATTCCACCCAGCCAGCCTCTGTCACCCTTCCTATGATGGTCCTGGCAGTGTCACCCACACTGCCTCCTATAGTACCTCAGATTGAAGCCTGGTTGCAAGTACTGAGTTAGGCTGTTAATAAACTAAAGACCCAGGGGGTGGTAAGGGTAAGGGCACCCGAACCAGTATCTATGGCCCAAGCAATAGCCCCCATTTCCCCTCCAGTCCGGTACTTATTTTTAGCCCCAGTTGGGCTTAACTCCATGTTCATGATCTGCTGCTGCTCTTCTTGATTTGCTGAGCAAGCAGGGATCGCACAAGTGCACAGTAGCACCTTTCATGTGCCGACCATCGGTGTTGCGGTCTTCTGGGGAGTTTCTTGGCGGTTCTGGTGCCCCTCTTAAGTTAAATGGGGACTGGTGACCCTGAGAAGGTGGTGGAGAAGCCACTGTAAAGTGTAAATAAAGAGTTTGGAATCAGGGTATGAACGAGGGCTCGAGAATTATTTATGAGTCCTCATGAATATTAATGAGGTTGCTGCCTGCTGCCTAGGTGGATAGAGTTTCAGCAGTGGGAACAGCAGAACTGTTGGGAGTAACCAAATGAAAGTGGGCTCATTTGAAAGGGCACATAAGAGGCTACAACCTGGTGGGGGCATTAACTAAAAGAGTACTTAGTCTGACTCCACTGGACATTTGAAAGCCAGGAGCTGTGTTGGACTGCATAGATCCTAGTGGAAGCAGAGATTTTGGTAACACTTTAACGTTTTTTCAGCAGCCAATCAGTGATCTACGTGCCCACAACTGAATCAAAGAGACTCCTGGGAGAAGGATGAGACTAATTCAGGTGCCTAGATCATGCCCCAATTAGTGAGCAGGAAATATTTGATCTCTTTGGATATCGAACATTGATAGGCACCATCAGCCAATCAGGACGCTGTTTTTTTTTTTTTGACTGAAACAGGTGGACTTTTAGGGATTTCTTCAGTCTGTTCCTAGGCTCTGTACAAGTCTTACACAGATTGTTTCTTCAGCCACTCATAATCACGGTCACTCTTTGGATTTAATTTTTCTCCTGGGGATTGAGGCCTCTAATTTGGTGGTGGAACCTGTCAGTTGGTCTGATCACTACACCGTGGGCTTCAAATTTTGTGCTGCCCTTCGTAAGTCTGCCCCTGTGGAGATGCTTCAATACCGCCCTTTACAAGATGTGTGCCCCTGAAGACGTGATGGCGTTATTGAACATCTCAGAGTTTCCTGTTGCCAGCTTGGGTCTGGAGTCTATGGTCTTGGCTTATAATCAGGCCATTTCCTCGGCCCTTGACTCAATTGCTCCTGTCTGTGTTTGTCCCCTCTGTCTCTGCCCTCAGGCCCCATGGTTCGATGGGTCCTTGAGGGAGATGCGATGTGTGGGACGACGGTTAGAGCGTTGTTGGCGGAAATCTGCTCTAGAAGTCGACCGCCTGAGTTTGGAGGAGCATTATTGGCTCTACCAATCAGAGATCTCCCTTAAGAAGGCAGAATTCCTGTCTAGATCTCTGTTGCTCAGAATAGATTGGCTCAGCTCTTCAGAACTGTGGACAGGCTGTGCAACTCAGCCTGTCTCCAGCTCCGCCGAGCTTCTTCACAAAAAGGAGTGTGATGAGATTGCGCAATTCTTTTCGAATATTGTTGCCGACATCAGATCAGAGATCTGCCTGACATACTGTAAGGGGGAAGCTGTTGGTCAGCATCTGGCCACAGAATCCTCGGCCTCCTGGAGTTCCTTTGACCTGCCGATGTTCGAGGATATTATGCGGATCATCCAGGGCCCTACATGCTGTAGTTTAGATCCGGGTCCTACTTCGTGATTTTGGGTTGTGTCGAGATCATGGGCCCATTTCTGGCTCAAATAATCTGGTGCTCCTTAGAACTGGGTGAGTTTCCTAGCTCCCTAAAGGAAGCTGTGGTGATTCCCCTTTTGAAGAAGGCTTCTCTGTACCCAGATATTTTTGCCAACTACAGACCTATCTCTAACCTTCCCTTTATTGGGAAAGTTATTGAGAAGGTATTGGCAATCCAGCTGGAGGACCGTTTGACCATCCATAGTATCTATGAACCTCTCCAGTCTGGTTTTCATAAGAGGCATAGTACCGAGACTGCTCTGGTTCGGGTGCTCAATGATCTCTTGATGGCGAGAGATCGGAGAAGCCATTCAGTCTTGGTTCTCCTTGGTCTCTCTTCAGCTTTTGACACTGTAGACCATGGGGTTTTGCTCGAGTGTCTGGAGTCCATCTGTGGACTATCTAGTACAGTACTTAGATAGTTTTCATCTTTTCTATCTGGGAGAACACAGAGAGTTGTGTCGGGAATTTTTTCCTCTGACCCTTTTCCTCTGCGGTGTGGTGTCCCTCGGGGCTCAGCGCTTTCCCCCATGTTGCTTGCAGTGTACATGCTGCCCCTCAGAGACATTGTCAGATGGTATAGGCTGAGGTTTTACTGTTATGTTGATGATACCCAGCTCTACCTGTCTTTTGCCCCCGACGAGGTTAGTGCTCTCTCGGCATTTAATAGCTGCCTCACTGAAATCCATGACTGGATGAATTCGAGCTGGTTAAAGTTGAACGCCGGTAAGACTGAGGTTATGGTTGTGGACCCGGGTCATGGGATAGAGGGTTTGGGGTCTGGCCAACTCTCTGGCTTATTGTTGGGGGGGATCAGATCCTTACCTCTGAACGGGTGCGTAACCTGGGAGTGGTACTTGACGACGGGCTGACTCTACGTCATCGGGTGTCAGCAGTCGTTAAGTCTGCATTTTACCATCTTAGGAACATTGCCAGGGTGAAACACCTTGTTCTGTCCAGCGATTTACCCGTGTTTAGTTTTAGTTTATTGTTCTAGGAATTATTACCTTTGAGCCAATGGCTCTTTTACAAAGGTTCCACGTCAATTAAATACAGACAAAAAAGGTTACATAGAATGGCACAACAATTTGTGTTGTGTCAATAGCAAGAAAACATAGACAATAAATATCAATTTGTGCAAAGGACAGGTAATACCAATAAACACTTATCATACAAAAAATCAAGCCAGTTTAGGGAAAAATCAATTAGGGAAATGTACAGACAGAGAGGGTAAGAGAAAGGGAAGGGGAGCAGACAATAGCAAGAGAAAAGATTCTCTATCATGCCTTTGTCAAGTAATGGACCAGAGTGGGTAAATGATAGATAAAGATTTAATCAAGGCAGTCACAGGAGCTGGAGGCGGCGAGGTGAGAGTATAGCCTAGATTTGAAAGCACCTAGAGAGGTAGAGGAGGTAATAGGAGTGCTGAGGGCATTTAGCCAGCTGGGGCAATGATAGGCAAATGATCTTTTGACCCTGAGTAGTCCAGCAACGGGGACCTGGAGAGGCTGATGTTCTGATCTTCTGGTGAAAGCGGATACTAGTGTTTGGGCATAACAGGTCTCGGATACAAGGTGGAGTGAGGCCCATGGTGAATTTTTCACCATCAGGCAGGTAAGGTACTTTAGGTGGTTTGAGAGTTGCAACCAACCTGTATCAGCGTAGAGCTCACATGTGTGAGTACGTCGATGTGCACCAGTGAGCAGTCGACAGGCCTTGTTTAGGGATGTTGTAATGCGACTAAGTGCGGTAGTAGAGGCAGACCCATAGATAATTAAGCCATAGTCAATGATTGAGATGATAGAGGATTGAATGGCAATCCTCAGTGCAGATTGGGTAAGGAGCTGTCGGTTCCAGTACAGGATTCCAATCCGCTGATTAGTAGTTTTGGCTGTACTATCAATATGGGTTGCAAAGGTTAGGCCTTGATCAAAGGTGATTCCAAGATATTTGAATATTGACACTTGTTCAAGAGTATTTCCCAGGTACGTATTAATGGTGAGTGGTACTTGCCGTTTCTTGTTTTGTGGGCTAGAGAAGAGCATGGATTTAGTTTTTTTGTGGTTTAGAACCAGCTTATGTTCAAGGAACCACATCTCGACCTTGGAAAAAGCATGCTGAAGGCTAAGGGGTAAGGGGTTCGGATCTTTATGAGTGGAAAAAATCATGGCATCATCGGCATAGAGGATTATTTGTGTTGGTTCATGCCTTTGTGACCTCATGCCTTGACTACTGCAACTCCCTGTACCTGGGGCTTCCTGGGGTTGATATCCATTGCTTGCAGCTTGTGCAGAACACTGCTGCAAGGTTGTTGACAGGGGCATCTAGAAGGACACATATTACCCCTGTGCTGCGCGATCTGCACTGGCTGCCTATACAGTGACAGATCACCTTTAAAGTAGGTCTTTTGATCTTCAAAGCCCTGCATGGACTTGGCCCTGACTACTTGAAAGAGCTTCTGATTCCTTACCACCCTGTACGACAATTCCGTTCAGCTGACGAGGGGTTGCTAGAGGTTCCGAGGGTTACATTGAAGTCTTCTGGGGCCTTTGTGTTTGTGGCCTCAGCCCTCTGGAATTCTGTGCCTCTTCATCCTTTAAGCAGGATTTTAAGACAATCTTGGGGAGTAAGGCTTTTATGAATTGATGTTGCTGAGATTATTGATTTTATATGTGTATTCTTTTATTTTATCATTCATTTGTACAGCGCCTTGGTGCTTGAAAGGCGCTTAATAAATAAAGTTTTATTATTATTATTATTATAAGTCAGGAGTACCCTGTGAGGGTAGACTTTGGATGTCAGGGGTACACCCAGGCTCTATGTGGAGACTGCTGTGTTGCAGAATCAGAGTGAGAAGGGGAAAGATAGAAAGAGACTGAACTGCAATGCTGATTCCCCAGGTATTGAGAAGTTGCTTTAGTACTGATGGAAGGAACTGAATGCTGCAGAAACCCTACACTAGAAAGTTGAATTAGCTGAGAGGACTTTGCAGATTATCTGAGTGCCACAGTTGCTGCTGAGAGGTTATGTGTTTGTGTGGGACTGCAATTAAAATTCTGAAGAGGCAAAAGCATCTCTTATCACCGAGGTGCTAGTCAGGTGCTGTGTATTTTATTTATTTATTTATTTTATTTATTTGTACATCGGTTTACAACCTTTGAGCCAGAGGCTCATTTCCAAAGGTACCTCGTCACAAAGAGGACACATACAGTACAACATTTAGATTACACATTGCAATTAGAGTATTTTCAACATTGTGGTTATAGTCTTGGTAGGTATATGCAGTTATTTCTTTGTTACAGTATGAGTGTTACAGGTTTGGTATTCACAGGCTATTGCAGAACTTGGTAACAGGTTTGAGAGATAAGCATACATAGATAGTGCAGACCAGTAGCCTAGAAACGGAGACAGCAGGAAGTAAATAATACAGGTGGTGAGGGCACAGCTGGTGATAAGTTTGGGCAGGGAGCCACTCAGAGAGTGTTGTCAGTTAGTTTGTTGAGAGCCACTCAGAGGGGTTTGTAAGGGCATGGTGTGCTAGATCACCCTCTGCTGGGCACAGCTCGCATCACGAAATAGCTGACTCGAAGTCAGGTTTGAAGCGGGCGTGTAGGTGTATCGGAGATGGCGGAGGAAGAGTATTGTACCAGGAGGGAGCTCTGCTGCAAAGGGACCTTTGACCATGAGTGGTCCTAGACCTAGGGACTAGCAGGGTGGTCCCTAGGAGGAATGAGTTTGGACTAAGGGTTGTGCAAGATGGATAGAGTCTGTCAGTCCAGGCGGGGAGATTCCAAGGAATATTTTCTTCGTTAAGAGGCAGGTCTGGTACCTGAGCCGTTCGTCCAGATGAAGCAGCATAGCCTCATCATATAGTTGGCAGGTATGAGTGAGCCTAGGGGCTCCCGTAATTAATCTACAGGCCTTATTCAGGGTGAGTCGGGTTTTATTAAGGGTGGTCATGTCTGCGGCACCATAGACTGGCAGGCCATAGTCCACAAGGGACATTATTGAGGAGATGACTGCTAGTCGGAGGGCATCGGGGGGGAGGCAGTGCTTGTAGCGGTAGAGGATACCTAGCCGTGCATTTGTAGCTGAGGCTAGGGTATCAATGTGGTCGTGGAATGTGAGTGCCGAGTCAAAGGAGACCCTAAGGTACTGTACAAGCGGACTTGATCGAAGATGCTTAGAGCTAGGAGGATGGAGCGGAAATTAATGGATTTGCTTTGGGGATGGGTGAAGAGTATGGCTTTGGTCTTTTAGATTGATTACTAGTCGGTGCTCTGAACCAGGCTTCAGCATCATTGAAGAGCTAGTTGCAATGTGTCTTGAAGGGAGATGGGGTTACGGTGGGAGGCAAAGATGACGGCATCATCTGCGTACATCAGGATTTTACCAGTGCAGGCTTTGGGCATGGTGTTGAGGTAGAGCGAGAAGAGAAGAGGACCAAGGATAGAACCCTGGGGTACACTGGATTGGATGGGACATGTATTGGAGAGGGTCCCAGTAATTTTAACACGCTGAGACCAGTCAGACAAGTAGCTGGAGCACCAGGAGACCGGGCCGGTGGCAAAGCCAGTGCGGCTGAGGGCATCCAGCAGGAGGGGGTGGGAGAAAGTGTCGAAAGCCTTCGAGAGGTCAATAAACACTGCCCCGGCTAGTGAGCCCGAGTCCAGGGAGGAGTGCAGGAAATTTGAAAACTCAATAAGGGCAGTGCTGGTACTGTGACCTGTACGGAAACCATGCTGTTCATGGCAAAGGATGTTGTATTTGGTCAGGTAGTCCGAAATCTGAGTAGCCACCAGTTTTTCTAGGGCTTTGGAGAGGAGGGAGGATGGAGATTGGCCTGTGGTTTCGGCTGTGTACCTGTCACCTCCTTTGTGTATGGCGTAACGCAGTTTTCAGGCAGAGGGGAATTGCCCCAGGCAGAGGGACTTATTGAGCAAGCTAGTTAGTGGGATAAGTACCTGATCCAGAACCCGGCGGAGGATACTTGGGTCCAGGGAGTCACTGCCAGAATTATAGCTCTTTAGAGCTTTCAGCAGGTGAGGCCTGACCTACTGGGGAGTTACCCTGCGTAAGTGGAAGCTAGGATATTGAAGGACCGGGGCAGGTAGGAAGGGAGAGGGGTTGCTAGAGTCCTGTATGTCCTGAATGTACTGGTTAAAGTGGCTGAGAGCTGAGCCCCAGCTGCAGCCGAAGAAAAGGTGGTGGACACTGCTAATCTGGAAAGTGTGAACTGGTGTGCAGGGGTTTGTTGTTCTGGGATTCCCCTGTTGGATTGCACCTGCGCTTCTTGAAACTAAGGCTAGCACCCATTCCTATTAGCTCTACTCTTGTCTTGAACTAACTGCTGTGGACTTTTCCTTGTTGTGAACTCAGTGCAGGGACTGCAGGAGGAACCCCACTATTTGGGAGTTCTCACCCAGAGCCAGGGAGGGAACCTGCTAACCACTTCCAAGTGGGACTCACTGTCTCAGGAGGTCACCGGTGCTTGCTGGGTGCTAGGGCACCTACAACCCCTCGGGGAAGCTGGGCTGTGTAACCACTCCCAGGTCTGGGCTTTCTGGGGCTGGTGCTGTCCTGCCCTAGAGTTCTGCAATGGGCCAGAAGCAGCTGAAGGTAACAAGTGGTTAGAACTGCAGTCAAGGTGACCAGCTGCAAGGTTTCAAGCAAGTTCATCCTGCCCGAGGGACCAAGGCAAGCCTTGCTTCATCCCTGTGCTGCACTGATCAAGGAGCTCCATCCTCCTGTGGTTGAGGTTGACAAACCGTGAGTACCCAGGACCTGGCTCCTGGAAAGGAAAACCAAAGGAAATTTGTGCTATTTTTCTTAAATCAAGTCATTTTCAAATATTTTCAGAGCCCCAACAGCCCGGCAACATGAGGCGTTGTACCAGGTCTGCACCTAGTGTAGTGGGTACCCCTAAGCACATCCTTGGAAACACTGGTACCAGTAGGGGTGAGTTTGGCCTGCAGGCCCAATGTTTGTTGTTGTTGCCTATTTCACTAACCAGTTTTCTATCCACAGCCATCCTTTGTCCCTGTATCCCTTCCCTAGTCCTTACCCCAAATGAAATTGTGGTTTACTGATTGAAATTACATGAGTGCAGGAATTTCCTGAGTCTGTCAAAGCATTACTGTTCATGGCTTATGGTGGTACTGGATTGCTGGGTATCCAGTGTGTAGGGAGGTTGGCAGTGGAGGTGGGTAGGTGCAGCATCCCAGGGGGCTGTACCAACCAGTCACCTGACCCACTTCTAATTCTCTCTGGGTGGAGGCACTGTGCTATTTTTAATATCTTTGGGATAGGACCCCCGAACACCACCGTAGCAGGACCCATGCCCCTTAACCTGTTAGAAAGCCAACAGGCAGGGGTAGTAGCCAACTGGCACATGGCACTTGGGCTACAGTAGGATGGGTGAAATCTTAATGGGGCATCTGGAAGGAATACAGCCACACTGGGATGTGAATCAGAAATGGGGGGAAAAAATCAAATTGGGGATATACCGGAGGCTACTGAGATGTGTACCAGATTGCAGAGCAAAAAGGGAAGGGCTAAAAAAACTAGCTGGTTAAGTAGAGGGGTCTTTGAAATAGTGAAGGCTATAAAAGCAGCATTCAGGAAATGCAGGAAATCCTGGAAGGGGGAGGATAGGGAGGAGTATGTGAAGAGGTCCAAGGAAGTTACCAGGAGAGTCAGAGCAGCTAATACCGCCAGGGAACTGATGCTGGCGCAGGGCATCAGGAATAGGGAAAAGGACTTCTTCAGGTACATATGGGAGAGAAGGAACTGCAAGGACCAGAGAGTGAGGATCAGGAAGGATAGGGTGGTGGGCAAAGAAAGGGGTGGATCAGGCAGAAGCACAGAATGAGTATTTCTGTTCTGTATTCATGAGAGAAAATGAGAGAAGCTACCGCAGAATGTGGGCAGGGTGGGCAGAGGGGGAGAGGGGGTAATGGATGGGGGTGATCACTGAGGGTAGGTGTTGAAGGGGTTAGGGGCTCAGAGGGTGGATAAGGCACCACGACCGGATGGGAAGCATGGTGTCAGAGCGGCACCAGAATCCCAGTACCTGCACAGCGATGGCCGACATCCCAACTGCCACAGCAGCAACCCTCCACAACAGCCGCCCCCCCCCCCCACAGTGTCAGCAGGTGTGCCAGCAGAGACATGAAAGTTGACCGCTGCACCTGCGGACCCATTTCCACATTTGGTGGGAACATATCAGCTGAATATGTGGAAAGCGTGAAGGGGCACAGACGGCTGATGGTGTCTGGGTACACCTACGAGAGGGAGAGGAGCAAAGGTGAGCACAGGTATTGGAAATGCTGTGAGTAAACAGCAGCTGGGTGCAGGGGACATGAGCTCACCATGGCTGACAGCACACCAGTACTATCAAGCACCCACAACCATGTGCCCAGCACCACTGCCATAGGAGTATGCAAGGTGCAAGCCGCAGTGAAGAGAAGGGCAAGAGTTATTTACGAGAGCAGCCAGCAGATAGTGGTGGCATGCTGCTCTGGAGTCAGTGAGTCTGTGGGGGGACCCCTACCCTCAGTACCACTGCTGAAATGGGCAGTGCAATGAGTCCGGAGGTGCAGCAGGTGAGCGCCAGTGAACCCACAACACCTGTTGGAGCTCATCCTTGAGGAGTACCGCAAGACCGTTGGAGGTGAGCAGTTTCTTCTCTATGACTCTGGGCAGGAAGCAGGGGTCAGCATGGAGCACAGGTTCATTATCTTCAGCACTGTGAGGAACCTGGAATTCCTGGGTCACAGCACATGATGGATGGGTGAAGGCACATTCTGCTGCTGCCCAAAGCTGTTCCAGCAGCTGTACATGTTGCATGGGGTGGACGGGGCAACAGTTCTCCCTGCCATGTACAGTCTCACAGCAGTGTTCACAAAGATTGTAGAGCTGTGCCCTGTAGGCAGACCCCGCAACATGTTGATAGATTTCACAATGGACGCATATAGGGCTGTCTGGACAGTACTGCCTCAGATTGATGTACATGGCAGCTTCCTCCAACTGTGCCAGTGCGTATGGTGGCACATCCAGTAGCATGAGGAGCTAGTATATCAGTACTGCATGGACAATGTCTGTGCCATGCATCTCTACATGCTGCCTGCTCTGGCATTTGTGCCCCCTGAAAATGTGTGCACCACGTACGAGGAGCTCCATGGCTGAGAGTACTTTCATGAGCATGAAGGGGCCCTTGCCCCTGTCCTTGACTATTTCGAGGATACCTGGCTGGGCAGGTCTGTCTGCAGTGGGAGCCACCGCAAAACACTGATCCCCATCCCTGTCTGGAACTGCCATGCCTCTGTCAGGGATGGTATGCCATGCACCAATAATGCCATTAAGGGCTGGCACTGGACATTCAGTGCCCTGCTTGGTGTGGCACATGCCACCCTGTGGTGGTTCCTGGATGTTCTATGTGGGGAACAGTGGCTGATCGAGGTCAAGCTGCCACAGGTCCTGTCTGGCCAGGCTGTGGGGTGCACCCGTCAGCGCTGGAGGGAGATTGCATGGTGGATCATGGACCTTGTGGGCCATTACAGTGCCTAGAGCCAGAGGGACTACCTGATGGGGCTGGCATTGAACATCAGCCTTCAGGTGTAGGTCCCTGGCCCCAGTGGGGTGTCACTGGTGTACCACCTTGGCCACTGTGCACCATGCACCTGGCCCCTTCCCACCTGTGGTGCTCCGTGTAGCCCATGTATAGTGTATGGGTGCCCAGTCCCCCTGCGTTGGTTGCCCTTGGGTGACCCCGGTCCTACAGTTGATGTTCTGATGAATACCCACTGCCTTTGTTGTGCCTACCAGTGACCCCTGCCCATGTCCTGCATCATCACACTGCTGTCCGTCGGGTCTACTGTGGCCCCAGGGGTGGGGTGGTACCCAGTCAATTGCAGTTGCGTCAGTGTCATGGGCAGTCTGTGCTGGTGTGTCAGTCCTGTGCTATGTACCTCAGGATCCGTTGGTGTGTCCTTTGCAGATACTGTGTCGGGTTCATGGTGTTCAGTTTGGGGTGCATTGGGTTCATCTTCGGCAGTTCCTAGGTGTCACTGTGGGAGATGTCAGCATTGTTGCTGTCATCATACAGTGGTGCTTCTGACTGGATGGCATATACACCAGGGTGTTGAAGGAAATGGCCGAGATACTTGCTGGACTGCTGGCAGAACTATTCAATACCTCCCTGGACACAGGGTGCGAAGCGCATGATGGGAGGATGGCCCATATGGCACCCATCCATTAAAGTGGACCAAAGGATAAGCCGGGTAATTATGGGCCGGTAAGCCTAATATCTATAATGGGGAAGCTGCTGGATACAATACTTAAGGAAAGGCTGGTGACTTTTATGGAAGACAATGGGCTCCTGGACAGTCACCAGCATTGGTCTGTCTCTGGAAAATCCTGCCAGACGAATCTAGTTGAGTATTATGACTGAGTCATGAGGGACTTGGACAAGGGTCATGCAGTGATGTCATGTACCTGGACTTCAGTAAGGCCTTTGATTCTGTGCTGCATGGGAGGTTGGGAGGGTAGTTGAGATATGTGGGGGTGGGAACTAAGATGGTTAAATGGACTGAGATTGACTGCAGGGGAGACAGCAGAGGATAGTGTTGGGAGGGGGGTGAACTCTCATCTCCAAGGGCTGTGACAAGTGGGGTGCCAAAGGGATTGGCACAGGAGCCAGTGCTGTTTGGAATATTTATAGTGGACATCACATATGGCATCAGGAAGAAGATCAATCTATTCGCTGATTATACAAAATTGAGGGCAGTGGTGGACGATATAGCAGGTTGGCAGGGGCTGCAGGACAACATGATCAAACTGGTGGAGTGGTCGGAAGCATGGCAGTTGGGGTTCAATGTGAAAAAGTACAAAGTCCTGCACTTTGGAGCAAAGAACCTAGGGAGGGGTTACCAGCTGGGAGGGGTGCACCTAGGTTCCACCAAGGAGGAGAAGGATCTATGGGTGGTTTTAACTGGGAAGGTGAACAATACAGAGCAGTGTAGGAGGGCGGCACTGAAAGCCAGCAGGACGCTGGGTTGTATCATGAGAGGGATCTCCTCCAGGAGCATAGGAACATAGGAATGTGATGGCAGAAAAGGACCGCCAGGCCCACCAAGTCTGCCCAGTCTGCCTAGCTAGCTACTAGGCCTGTTCTGTTAACACTCCCCCCTTGGCCAGAGACCCTCTGTGCCTGTCCCAAGCCCTCTTGAACTCCCCCACCATCCTCTCTCCCACCACCTCCCTCAGCAGACCATTCCAGCTGTCCACCAACCTCTCGGTGAAGAAGTACTCCCTAATGTTACCCTTGAACCTTCCCCCTTTAATTTGGAATTCATGACCCCTCATTCTAGACTGCTCCTTTACTTTGAAGAGGCTCTCCACCTGCACTTTATTGGTACCCTTCAGATATTTAAATGTCTCAATCATGTCACCTCTCTCTGTCCTCTGTTCCAGACAGTACATGTTCAGGTTCTACAGTCTCTCCTTGTATGGCGTGTCCAAGCCCCCTCACCATCTTGGTCACCCTCCTTGGAACTTGTTCCACCCTCTCCATGTCCTTTCTTAGGTATGACCTCCAGAACTTTACCCCATACTTGAGGTGTGGCCTGACCAGCTGGGTATACAAGGGAATCATGACCTCTCTCTTGCTGCTGTAGATCTCCCTTTCTATGCAACCCAATATCCTACTGGCTTTTGCCACTGCCCATCCGCATTGATTTGCCACCTTCAGGTCTTGTGAAATGATGATGCCAAGGTTCCTTTCCTCCTCGGTTACCTCCAGGGGACTAACCCCCATTCAGTACTCCGCGTTGCTGTTTTTCCTTCCTAAGTGCATGATCCTATACTTTGTGGTATTGAACAAAAGCTGCCGCTCCCTGGACCATTCCTCCAACTTCGCCAGATCTCTATGCATCATCTCAACCTCATCCTGCATGTCTACTCTATTGCAGACTTTTGCATCGTCTACAAGTAGACTCACCCTCCCTTTCAGAACCTCTGCTATGTCTTCTGCAAAGATGTTAAAGAGCAGTGGTCCTAATACCGACCCTTGGGGAACCCCACTGGTGATCTCTGTCTCCCCTGAGGGCACCCCATTGACCAGTTCCTTCTGTGTTATGCCGTCCAACCAGTTCTTCACCCACCTTATTACTACCTCCCAAACCCAAGCAACCCATTTTGTGCAATAGCCTCTTGTGTGGCACTGAATCAAAAGCTTTCCTGAAATCAAGATAGGCCACATTCACCACCCCCCTCCCCCCGATCCACCACCTGGGTAACCCAGTCAAAAAATTCAACCAAGTTTGTTTGACTAGATCTGCCCTCAGTGAACCTGTGCTGCCTTGGGTCACGCAGGCCATTAGCCTCCAGGTAGCTGATGATTCTGTACTTCGGCAGCTTTTCCATGAGCTTGCAAACCACAGATGTCAAGCTCACTGTCCTGAAGTTGCTCACCTCATCCCCCCCCCCCATGAAGGGACACAATGTCTGCACTTTTCCAATCTTTAGGTACCACCCCTGATCTTAAGGATTCATTGAATAGAGTGTCAGGGGAGCTGCCAATACATCCCACAGCTCCCTCAATAACCATGGATGAACCCCATCAGGCCCCATGGCCTTGTCCACCCTCAAGCACTCTTGTTCCCTTAGGACCTCCTTCACCCTAAAGGGACTCATGTCCACCCCATCCCCCTACATCTCCTGCTGACTCAGGGTCACCCCTCTTCCATTCCTCTTCATTTGTGAATGCAGAGCTGAAGTAACTATTCAGCATTTCAGCCTTCTCCTGGTCCCCCACCACCCGCTCCCCTGCCCCGGATTTCAGACTAGGTATCCCTCTCGCTGTTCTCCTCTGCTCACCTATATACCTAGAAAAGGTCTTGCCCCCCCTTCTTAACTGCTTTGGCAATGCTCCACTCCATTCTTGCCTTTGCTTTTCTGACCACCCTCCCCACCTCCTTCTGCTTTGCTTGACACTCCTCTCACTCCTGCTCCCCCTACATCATTTTAAAGCTCCTGAAGGCTCTCCTCTTAGCTCTGATGCAGACCTCCACCTCCCTATTGAACCACAGTGGCTTCCTTTTCCTCCTTTTTTTGCTCACCCTCTTCACACAAAGATCTGTGGCCCCCACAGTGACTCCCTTTATTGTAGCCCACACGTTGTGTATGTCCCCAGGATTCCTCATCCCTTCTAATGCCTGTCGAGCATATTCCCCCATCCTGCCAAAATCCGCTGACCTAAAATCAAGCACTTTCACCTTGGTTTTGTTCATAGTGACCGATGTGCATAACGTGAACCACACAGTATTGTGATCATTTGTGCGAGGTTTTCGCTCACAGTCACTTCCCCCACCCTGTCACTATTTCTTAGCACCAGGTCTAACACCACCCTGTCCCTAGTTGGTTTACTGACTATATGCTTGAGTTGGGCCATTTGAAGGGAATCTAGAATCACCCTGCTTCTGACTAAGGCCACTGATAATGTGTTCCATACCACATCCGGCAGGTAGAGGTCCCCCATAAGCAGCACTTCTCCCTTATTAGCCATCCTTAGGATCTCGTCCATCATCTGGTTGTCCACTATTTCTTGCTGCCCTGGCAGCCTGTATACTACTCCTGTGTGCAGTACCTCTCCCCTCTCCATGGTCAATGAGACCCATAGTGCTTCTGTGTCCCCCCACCTGCCCTCTATTTTTGTTGCCTTAATCCCCTCCCATATGTAGAGCGCCACTCCACCCCTATGCTTTCTACCCTGTCTCTCCTAAATAGCATATACCCTGGTATGCTCATATCCCAATCCTGCCCTTCATGACATCAAGATTCAGAGATCACAACTAAGTCTATGTCTGCCTTGGCCATGACTGCTGCCAGGTCTGGGACTTTGTTTCCCAGGCTCCTGGCGTTAGTGCACATTGCCTTCCATACTCCAGGTTCTCTATCGCCCTCCCCATCCTGACACTCCTAACCATCCCAATACTATGTCCTGGAGCCTCAACTGGGTGCCTTTTTTTCTTCTGGGGGGATGATTGCCCCTTTTGTCATCTCTGTTGTTATTTGGGTTAGCTTGCAACATCCCCCTCCCCAAATCAGTTTACATTGTAGCGTGTTTTAACAAACTTCTCTAGCCTCCATTTCAGAACCTCCTTACCCTTCCTTTTTAAATGTAACCTATCTGGGGGGAAGAGGCTCTCATCTTGTCATGTGGTCCACCACTGCCCCACTAGTCTGAAGCTTTTCTGAGCACAGAATCCAGAGAGCCAGCTGTTGCACTCTCATATCCTCTGCTTCCTCTCTGAACTAGCTCTCAGGACTGGCAGAACCTCTGAGAATGCAACTGATCTAAAGCGCAGGCTCCTGCAGAACCTTGCCAATGCTCCAAAACCTTGCCTGTACCTCCATCAAACTATGCCCCGCAAGGTCATTTATCCCTAAATGGAACACCATGTGAGTTCTTTCATCCTGTTGTTTCCCCCAGGAGGGGATGTGATGAACTACCTCTGCAGCTGTCATCCCTAGCAAGCAGCTAACCCAGACCTTATCCCCCTTACCCCCCAACCAATACCCCTAACTATGGAGTCCCCGACAATCAATACCTTATCTTCCACCATTCCTGAACTGGATCCTTTCACTGCCTGTTCCACTACTTCCCCCCCATCTTTCCTCCACCGCCGCCAAGTCCCCCTTCCTCACTTTGGGCTCCTTCTTCTTTGTCTGCACAGCCTGTCCCCTCCAGGGGCTACCCCCTGGACTCCCAGTAGCATTCCCACACTCCCTAGACCAACCGCTCACCTCATGCCTCTCCTCCTCACATCCCATGATAAACTCCCTCTCTCATCTTGTCTTTCCCACCTTTTCATCCAGCCCCATATCCTGCCTCTGTTTGGCCCTCCCCTGCCTCGTGGTTTTGCTTCCCAACACCTCACCTCCCACCCCCTTTACCCCTTGACCTCCTGTAGCTGTGGTGATATTTGTCAACTGGACCTCTGGCTCCCTACTCTCCCTTGCTGTCTCCCACCCTTTGCTCCCACCTGCAGACCCCCTGCACTTTTGTTTCCATTTGGCCCCCCCATGTCCCACTTGGTCCTAGGGCAGCCTGCCGCATGTGTACTACTCTTCCTACTCACCTGGACCACCTCCTCTGAATGTTCCCTGGATCCCTTTGACCATACTAGGTTGCTACTGACATAAGGTGACCCACCCTTTGGGCATTTCTCACATTGATCCCTTACTCCTGATACCCCCTCCTGTTCTATGCTGATCTGAGGTGCCTCCCTCCTTTTGCCTTCCTCCCCATAATCTCCATCTGCCAACACCCTACTTACCCCCTCCTGTGGAATGACCCCTGCTCTCTCATCTCTTGCTAGCTTTAACAGGCCTTCCCTTTCCACTCTCCACTGAGGTCCCTTTCCACCAACTTCCTCACTCACATCCTCACAAAGGGTCAGTAGTTCAGTGAACCTATTTTTGTGCACTATGACCCCAGTTGCCTCTTTCTGTGCAGTCCATCCCCCAAATGCCCCTCCTTTACAGGAGATCCTCCTTTCCTATGACCCATGGCATTTGTCCTAATGCTCTTCCCCCCAGCCTGCTTCCAGCCCTCCTTCTCTTGTAACTGCCCCGCGCTGGTCACCGATCCATCATCTACCTTGTCTATACTCCTCCATCCTGCTCCACTCCCTCTGTTAACTACCATCCCCAACTAACCCCTGCTTTCCCAAGTGCAACCCACAAAATCCTCTGCTGTCTTGTACCTCTATTTGATGTATCCCACCTTCTTCATTTGTACCCCACCCCATTACTACCCCACCATTCTCTTCTACTACCTCCTCTCCTCTCCAGTGTTTCAAGCATCCACCTCACTCCCCTTATTTCTTCCTTAGTCCATGCCAGCTGCCTGCACACCATACAACCCCCTGCCCTCCAAGCCATGTCTAGCACCACCACCTGCCCACACTCAGAACACCCCACAACTCTGTTGAATATTCCCCCTGTCCTTGCTGTTTGGGGGCTCGGCCATCTCCCTTGGTCTCTAGAATTACAACCCCGTACGTTATTTTGCCAACGGCTCCCCTCCATTTGTCCCATTATATGGTTGACCTTGACAGCCTTTCCCTGTTGCTGTTCACAGATGATGTCCCTTTGGGGGGGGTGGCATCTATTAGCTAAGGCCAGAATTGTCTTTTTGGTTCCAGGTCTCTTGGGGTACCTTGTTGGAGTTTGATTTACTGCCTCAGTACCCTGCCAAACTAAGTATCTCCTTACACCAGCTTAAGCAGGACTACAGTATTAGCAAAGTGGCTAGTACCCTTGTCTCTGGTGCCAATGGTCCTCGGTTCAAGCTCAGGTGGGGCACCCCAGTAATTGTCTAAGATTTCAAGTTTGGGACCCAGAAATCCATAACATAATGAATACTGTGAGTACCGAAGGGACAGTGACAGCTGGTGGACTCGAATGACTCACTAGCACCTCCTGGTGGTCAACTAGTATAACCTGCTAACAGTAAAATGGGGACTTAGAAATTTGCCTGGCAAAATCATGTCACGTGAGTAGGGAGGAGATCCTACCTCTGTACATGGCACTGGTCAGGCCGCACCTGGAATACTGTGTGCAATCCTCTCGCCCATATCTGGAGAAGGATGTGAAATTACTGGAAGGGGTACTATGCAGTGCAACAAGGATGATCCATGGATTGGAGGACAGACCATACAAGGTGAGGCTGAGAGAGTTGAACATGTACACCTTGGAGGAGAGAAGGGACTGGGGGGATATGACTGAGACCTTTAAGTATGTAAAGGAAAACACAGGCTGAGGAAGGGGAAGGACACGAGAGGGCATGGCATTAAATTGGAGGGGGGAAGATTAAGGACAGAAATCAGGAGACATTTTTTCAAGGAGAGGATCATGGCAGAATGGAATGCCCTACCAGAGGAGGTGGCAGCCTGTAAGACAGTGGGTAGTTTGAAAAAGGGATGGGACAAAGTGGAGGAGGGGTAATTGGAAAGAGGAGGGGGCAGGTCACCTGCAAGGTGAGGGTGCTAACTGCACATTCAAGCAGACTTGATAGACCAGGTGGCCTATTTCTGCTTTTAAATTTGTATGTATGTAAAATAAATATACAGAAGTATATATATAAAACCCCTAGGTGGTGCTATTCTAAGGGCTACTACCCCCACCTGTATTGGCAATACACAGGTTAAGGGGCCTGAGTTCGGTAAATGGGTGTCTCCACCCAGAAGAATGGTACTGGGGTAACTTAACTGCTCTGGTATAGATAATAATAATAAATAATAATAAAATGTATTTAATTAAGCGCCTTTCAAATTTTTCAAGGTGCTGTACATAAAAACATGAAAACACAAGCATAATCAATACATACAATAGAACTACACAAAACGAATATTACCAAGCTAAGATAATCAATTACAACATAGCAGGAAATGCCTTCTCCCATAAAAAGTCTTTAAAGACCTTTTTAAAACGTCTCACTGTCGTACTCTCACGGAGCTGACGGGGCAGAGAATTCCAGAGGGTGGGAGCCACAAAACCGAAGGCACGGGCTCCAGAGGACTTCAAATTTACCCTCGGAATCTCCAGCAACCCCTCGTCAGCTGAGCGGAGCTGTCTCAGAGGGGTGTAGGGCACCAGAAGCTCTTTCAAATAGTTGGGACCTAGACTGTGTAGGGCTTTTTAGGTCAAAAGACCCACTTTAAAGGTGATCGGCCACTGTATTGGCAGCCAGTGCAAAGTGCGCAGCACCAGGGTAATGTGGGACCTTCTTGAAACCCCAGTCAGCAAACGTGCTGCCACATTCTGCACTAGCTGCAAGCGGCGGATATCAACCCCAGAAAGTCCTAGGTAAAGGGAGTTACAGTAATCAAGACGAGATGTCACGAAGGCGTGGACCAGAACTGGCAGGTCGCAAGGTGGAACCAGGTGCCTAATCCTGGCGATGTTTCTAAGATGAAAAACTGCAGTCTTGACAACTGCAGACACCTGATAATGAAGGGTCAAACCAGTGTCAAGCTCCACACCCAGGTTACGCACCCATTCGGAGGTGGGGATCTGGTCTACCCCCAGAATTAATCCAGAGGGGAACCCCGCCCTTAAACCCTCAACCCTGTGACCTGGGTCCACCACCATAACCTTGGTCTTTCTGGATTCAACTTCAAACCACTGGTATTCATCCAGTCTTGGATATCAGCGAGGCAGTTATTCAGCACTGAGATAGCACTAACCTGGTCGGGTGCAAAAGACAGGTAGAGCTGGGTATCATCAGCATAGCAGTGAAACCTCAGCTCAAACCGTCTTACAATGTCTCCGAGGGGTATCATATATACTGCAAATAACATGGGGGAAGCACCGAGCCCTGAGGTACCCCACAAGGCAGAGAGAAGGCCCCAGATGAATGCAAACCCAAGACCACTCTCTGCATTCTCCCTCGAGGTAGGATGAAAACCATCTGAGGACCACACCCAATAGTCCACAAATGGACCTCAGGCGTTCGAGCAGAACCCCATGATCCACAGTATCAAAAGCTGATGACAGATCAAGGAGAACCAAAATAGGGCGGTGTCTCCGATCTCTCGCCATCAGGAGATCATTGAGCACCCGAACCAGAGCAGTCTCGGTGCTATGCCTCTTACGAAAACCAGACTGGAGAGGTTCGTATAAATTATGGATGGTCCAACGGTTATCCATCCTCTGGGATGTTATAACCACCCACCAACCCATCTAGTGGCCTAAGGAATAACACAATGGTACATTCACAATCAGTAGACAGTAATAATAATGTGCTCACCCACTTTTCATTACCACCAGGGCTGTATCTGCAGCAGCTGCCCTGGAGATCCTCTGGAAAATAAGATCAACAAGGCAGCAATACAATCTTACCACTGTAACCTAACTAATAATATGCACATTAGCCACGTTAAATGTGAAAAAAGATAATCAGATTTATTTAGGGGCAGTGAACAAGGCTGGGGCATGAATGTAGCAGAATGATTAGCAATCTGATTTAAATCAGGATTCTTCAGCATGCACTGTAAGTCTCAATTAGACAGTTCAACAACCCTGGGTACCCAGTATGTCATGCAGGCTAGCCTGAAGCATTGCCCAGGAGTGGTCGGTTTGCAACTGTTGTTGGGGCCTTTAAGAAAGGAAAACAGTTAAATGTGCACACAACCCAATTATTTGTAATCCAAGCTGATGTCTCAGTCCATTGCAACAACCCAGTGAAAGAAACAATTAGTTGGCACCACAGTGATTTTTGCTTTTGTTGCAGGGAGCTACCCTGATTTGTATTCACATTACCAGAACCTGGATGCAGGACAGACGAGATGTAAACCTCGTAGTGATGATCGGGGAGGCCAGAGCCAACACAGCTCACCTCAGGTGGTCGCTACCTGCTCAATTTATTTATTTTTTGTTGACTGGGTAAGTGCACTAGACAAATCCTGCCTATTTTCAGGCACGACCCGGGGGAAGGGAATACAGATGAATGCCAACTGACCTTGAACCAGATTAAGCTGTTGGTGTTTTTTTTTTTTTTTAGTGAATGAGGGAAATTTGGCCAGGACACGGGAAATTCCCCTACTCTTTTCGATAAGTGCCATGGGATCTTTAACATCCACCTGAACTACCACCAATCCAGGCAGATGGGACCTCGGTTTAACGTCTCATCTGAAAGACGGCACCTCAGAAATGCAGCACCCCTCTCATGCTGCATTACAGTGTCAGTACTGGGATATTAACCCGAGTGCCAGATGTGGGAACTGAACCCACAGCCCTCTGATCTCCCGGCCTCAGAGGCGAGTGTGCTACCTACTGAGCCACTGACACTGCTACTATAGCTTTACTATAACGGAAAACAAACAGTAAACAATCACAGTTCCTATATGAGCTCCCTCTGCACAAGTAGAGACTGCAGAATGAAGCAAAATAACACACTGTCTGGCTGATCACAAGCCTTAAATCACTTAGACCCAGCCCAGACTAATTTATAAACATGGATTAGCTATGTTCTTAAAGAGATAGGCTTGGAGGCTCACTAGGTCACTCTCACACAAATAGCTAGCACTACTTAAGACAGGACACCAGCCTGACAGTGGGCATTAAGAAGCCCAGGAAGACATTATAGTAAACCCCAATTAGTGTGGGGGGGGTTACCCTCTTCAGAAAAACTTGGTGTCTGCACCATGTCTACACATACTATTAGATTCTATATGAAAACACTATATGTAACATACATGCACGTTTCATTTGGCATGCCATAAAATAAAAGCTGGGACATCAATAAAATAACTGGTCATAAATATTACTATACTTTTTCATTTGCAGTGGCATTTCCATAGTAACAAACATTCAAACATTTTCATAAACAGGTTAGCATATTCAAACAGCCAAATACATTACTCTTATATTTCTTGTTTGTACTAACCCCTGTACACTAACCCACCTGGGTTAGGGCCTGTCCCTATCAGCTACACTAGGGCTGCATAGGGCAAGGGTATCAATACACTGACTGGAGGTTTTTACTAATAACTTGGATGTGGCAGAATAACACAGTTTTGGAAGAGAGTTTTCAGAAATATATATCCTTTTGTGAACTACATGTAATGGGAGGTCTATGGGCCGTCCAGGGTAGTCATAACTGAGGCTTATTACCGGCTTTGTGGCTCTTGCAGACTTTCTGGGAGGGGCAGGTACAGGCTCAGTTCTTTCAATATTGCTTGTCAGTAAGTCTGCTTCAGAAGAAAGGGGTACCTCTGCACTGACTGTCTGCTCTGTACAGGAAGCACTTTCAGCATTCAGCTTCTTGTTCTGTTAGTTCTGGTTCAACAAAATTACTTCCAGTTCTTGGTTCTGAAGAAATTCCAGGTTCATCATCTAAAGGAAATTCCATGGAATTTAAATCTTGTAGTGCGTTACTGATACTTTTAACATCATTATCTTCATTAACATCATTTTTCACAACAATCTCAGAGTCATTGGTTGGAAACAGTTCTGTACTTTCTGGTATGTCACCAGCGGTGCTTTCTGTTTCTGGTTCTCTTTCTTGGGGCTGAACTAATTCCACAAGACACAAGGAGTTAGCTACATTGGAAGTCACACTTTGCACCTCACTTTAAGGGGGCACAGGGGCTGTGGAGAAAGCTGGAGGGTTAAAACAGCCTTGAAGGCCCAGCTTCATCTTCAAGACTGTACGTGGGGTTACCTTGAAACTACTGATTCAGTTCATAGGACAGGCAATAGGGTTCTCACACTCACTGTCATCAGATTTGGTTCGGCAGTCCATTTAATTTAGGATATGACTGATGGAAGACCTTGAATCTTTAACAACTGGAGAGGGGATTAACTGATTTTTCTAGCTGCAGCCCTGGTTACAGGACCGGGAGACGCAGTGTCTTGAGGTGCAGACTTAATGATTTGCCCAGTAGGTAACAAATTATTTCTATGCATTGTCTTTACAGCTTGTGGGCCATTTTCTGGACGCACTTTATAGACTGGTAGATCCCCCAGCCTGCTGACAACAATGTTGGGGGTGTGATGCCACCTGTCGGCAATCTTGTGTTTCCCATGCAGTCCCAAATTTCACAACAAAACTCTGTCTCCAGGTTGCAGTTCTTGGGCCTTGACACTTCTGTCATGCCTTTCTTTAATTGCTAAGTTCCTCTTCGCTGCCATGGTGTGTGCTAATTGGTAGGCATGGTTCAACTGGGCTTTTTGCTTTTGAACATACTGAAGGCAATTCTCTGCTTTGAGTCCAACAAGGGACACTCTGAAACAGATGTCTACTGGCAACTGGGCTTTTCGGCCAAACATTAGGTGGTAGGGTGAGAACCCAGTGGTATCACTTTTAGTGCAGTCATACGCATGGACTAAGGTGCTTATCTGTTGGCTCCATTTGGACTTGTCTCAGGAGTGGAATGTGCCCAGCATGTCTAGTAATGTTCAATTAAACCTTTTGGGCTGTGGATCCCCCTGGGGGTGATGGGGGTAGTTCTGGACTTTTGCACTCCCCAGAGTGACAGCATTTCCTTGATCAAGCAGCTTTCAAAGTCTCTCCCTTGATCAGAGTGAATTCTCTGGGGAGCACATAATGGACAAATAATTTTTCAATCAGGACCTTTGCCATTGTGGATGCTTTTTGGTCTTTGGTTGGATATGGCTGGACATAATTAGTAAAATGATCAGTCACCACTAGCACATTGACAATATTCTTTTGATCTGGTTCAAGACAAAAGAAGTCAATACACACAAGCTCCATGGGCACACTGGTAGAGATATTTACTAAAGGTGCAGCCCTCTGGGGCTGTCCTTTCCTATGGAGACAATGACTACAAGTTCTGATGTGAGTGTCAATGTCAGCCCCCATTTTTGGCCAGTAGAATTGAGCACGGGCCAAGTCAGTAGTTGGTCACAGACTAAGAGTCCCATCTGGTCATGAGGGGCATGCAGAACCGCACATTTGAAAACTGTAGGTATCACTGGTTGTTGCTTGATAACTTGACCTCGTTGGTTGAGGGTTTCTCTGGAGAACAGTTTGTTGTGCAACCTTAATCTGGGTACCTCTCTAAACAATAAGGCAGTTTGGGGATCAGAAGATCAAAGTTTGGACACATTTCTTTCAGCACTAATAGCATCCAGCATCCAGTTTAATTGTGGGGTCTTGGGTCTGAGCCCTCTGTATGTTATTGGGTGTAAGTTGGAACAATGTGCTGAGGTCCAGGGCTGCAAGATGGCAATAGGCAGCAGGGACACAAGTGTCAGGAGGGACCAAGCAGTATACAAGACAATCAACTGTTTCAAGAGAGGGGTGCTCATCTTTATCGAATGTTTGACAAAGAGCCTTGACAGATTGCTTGAACATTCTCACCCACTTTAAGTTAGTGTCAGGTCTGCTGGAAAGTGCATCAGCATCACTGTGGTTTAAGCCCAGCCGATATTCTACTGAATAATCACAAGTGGAGAGTGCAGATAGCCAGCGATGCCCAGTGGCATCCAACTTTGCCGAAGCCTGGACATAGGTGAGGGGATTGTTATCAGTCTTTACTAGAATTTTTGCACTATACAGATATTTGAGGAATTGGTCCACCATGGCCCATTTCAAGGCAAGGAATTCAAGTTTGTGTACAGGGTAGTTCTTTTCAGATGGTGTTAGGTTTTGACTAGCAAACACCACTGGGTGTAAGCCTTCCTCATATTCTTGATATAGAACAGCACCAAGTCCCTTCAAGCTGGCAGTGTGCAACACATAAGCCTTGTTGGGGTCTGCATAAGCAAGCACAGGTGCGTGAGTGAGTTGGTGGATGATGTCATAAAATGCTGCCTCACACTCATAAGTCCACCTGGTTCCAAAAGGTTAATTTGCCTGGAAGTGGACCCTTTCCTCCTCTTTTACCACAGTTCTCTTGTATTTCTTGTTGGTAGGTGGGTAAACTTGAGTCAGGATGAGCAAAGGGCAGATGACTTTGGTGTAATCTTTTATGAACTGGTGATAATATCTGCAGAACCCCAAGAATCTTTGCAGCTCTTTAAGATTATTAGGTTGGGACAAGGTGGTTGGTGATGCCGGCTCGTCGGCGCAGCGGTTGGATTTCCGCTTGCGACGCCCGCGACCGGGTTCGGGAACGGACCCGAGTCGGCCGGAGGTTGGCTGGGGAGAAGGGATTGAGCGTCCGTTGGACTGCTCTCCTTCTCCGGGGAGGATGGGGTAGCATCGGGCGATGGGGACTCTCAGCGGAGGCTAGAGCAACTCACGCTGTCACCAAGGATTCTAGGAGGCGGGGCGGACGCTGGACGTCATTGCACAACCCCGCCTCCCCAGAAAAAGAAGAAAATGGATGGCTGCCGGCCACCCTCCATGAAGCCCGCCGCGGCTTTGATTAGCCCCCCCAGGCCAGTCCTCCAACCAATTACGGTCTCTGCGGGATGCCTCGCTCTCCCCATCCCGCAGCCCCGCCGTGGGGGGCAAGCCACGGGGTATCGGAGGACCCGAGTCTGATGTGGGGGGGTGGAAGCCGTTGGCCCGTGACCGGGCTGAACATTGGTGGCCGGGAGCTAGGAGGAGGTGGGAAAAAATGCAAAAAAAAAAAAAAAAAAAAAGGTGGTTGGAGACTCCACTTTGCTCAGGTCAGTTTGAATCCCTTGAGATGACTCTATATGACCAGCATATTTCACAGACTTCTGAAAAACCTGACACTTGTCTGTCGATAATTTTAGCCCAAAATCCTCCATTCGGTCTAGATCCTTGAACAGACGTGTCTCATGTTCCTCAAGATCCAGCAAACATTATGACATCATCTAGGTAGACAAGGCATTCTAATACATTTATGTCTCCCACAGCTTGCTCGATCACCTGCTGGAAAGTGGTGGATGCTCCCAAAATACCTTAGGCATGTGCAGAAATTCATAAAAACCCAAAGGGCAGATAAATGCATTTTTTTCTTTATCTTCGGAGGCCATTGGAATCTGGTAATATCCACTCCGGAGATCCAGCACAGAAAACCACTGACTTCCATTGAGGTAGTCCAGGGCATCCTGGATGCGAGGCATAGTGTACTGGTCAGGTATGGTTCTTCTATTCAAAGTCCGGTAGTCGGAGGGGTGTGGCTTAGCCATCAAACAAGATAGTAGCTTAAGTGTAATTGACCGTCTACCCTGGAGTGAAGAATGCTGTTTTCTCCAGTTTTATCTAGTGTACTGATCCCGTTCTGATACCAGAGTGTGTGCAACGGTGTAGTCCATCGGTGAAGTAATTCAGAATCGTCGAGTAATAACTTGCTTCATGCTATCTCGAAGGTCTGTTTTGTCCTCCATGGTCGCATGGTGCAAAGCAGCAAAGGGGGTTCGGAGCCCTCGATCAGAGAGATGTTCTCTTCTATTTTAAGCCGCATCTAAGAACTCAGGATTGCCTTCAATAACGCAGCCCATACTGTGCATCAGCGCAACCTTAGAATGGGGCTTACCGAACAGGAAACGGCTGAGCATGGAGAGGCGTTTCAGAGACATTGCAGTATGTTGCGGGAGCAGGCACTGGAAATTAAAGCACCGCAGGAGAAAATGGAGGATCTAGAGGACAGGAGCCACTGCCACAACTTGCGGCTCCTGGGCTTCCCATAGGGCTACAAGGAGGACAGGACAGTTCAATTTTTACAAAGAACCCTTCCAGAATTGTTGCAGCTCCCAGGATGCACACGTATCCTAATCAAAAGGGCACAACAGACCCTACAGCCGAGACCATACACTGGTGAGAGACTGAGGCCCATCCTGGCCTGGATCCTAAATTTCACTGAAAAGGAAGTGATCCAGTCCAGGGCCAGAGAACTGGGAGCTCTGGACTGGCAGGATCACAGAATAATGATCTTTCAAGACTATTCCAAGGCTTTCACAGAGGTCAGAAAAAAGCTACATGACCTCCAGGTGTCATTCACGCTTCATTATCCTACAGTGCTCTGGGTTACCCATAACAGTTTTCCCTTACAGTTCACTACTCCAGAAGCAGCTATGGACTTTGTCATGGTGACCTGGCACCCCTCCAACAACCGAAGGAGCAGCCCACCACAAGGCCCATCTGGGCCCCAACATGCATATGCCGATTGCAGATTGCCACTGAAGAGGGACAAGGGCACCTCCTCTGACTGGTCTGCTAACTCAGGACCCAGGTGGCAGCTGGATCTGAGGCCTCAAACCACTTGAAAGCACCCACGTCATGTGGCGCACACCAGGAGGGGTCATCCACAGGACCGTAGCGGAGATGAGGACGACTGCACCAGGTTGGCAGACCACCAAGGGGACACACAGGAACTTGAGCTTATCGGTCCTTATTTCTCCCCAAATCAAGTATCTCCACTGGCCCTGACCTCCCTGCCTCATGACGACGGTGATGAGTTTCTAGATATGGACCTTTCTCATCCAGCACATCAAGACCAGCAGAATGGACAGGCCCTTCCATCGTAGGTGGCCTCCCTGGACACTGCTCTTCCAATATCAGAGCTGGAGGTTTCATCCTCTCTGCTAGGCTGTGCACATGGACAGATGAAGGCGCAGCTCGCAGTTGGAGAACGTGGAGGTGGACAGCAAGAGCTCCTTACTGCTCTTCATGAATGAGGGCTGACTCCAAGTAAGTACATGCCTAATAGGGTTTGTGTTTCAGAGGGGAATAAGGGGGAGGAATGTTTCTGGGGGGGAGAGGTGGAATGCCCCATTTTCTGACAGTAACCTCCATGCTCAGGGGCTTCACCTTTATCCCTGGCCTAGTGGGGTTTTACAAGATGGGCTGGGTTGTATTCTATCTTGCCCCCCTCCCCGCGCACACCACCCCTCATGGGTAAATGTACAGCTGTTGAAGATTCTGATGCTTGAATGATGTGGTTTGTGTGGGAAGTCGAAATGGTCTTATATACTTATATGGGGCGACAATGTTAAACCAAGGTGCTCGACATCCACAAACCCGGATTTTTTACAGTAAGATTTTTTTTTTTACTTTTTATCCCCGCCTTTACTGCCCTCTCACCCTACTCCTTCAGACTTGATCATCCCCCTGTGGATCCCACCCATGGAGTCTGCCCCTAGAGTGCCCAGTTGACTCCTGCATCTCTCCTACCTCCTTTCTTCAGAGTGCCTACACATTGGGGTCTTGCCCGTGGGTAGGTAGTCCTGGGGCCGGACCAGTCATCATCATCCAGGGTTGGGAGGGTGTTTTTCTGTTTTTCTCCCCTATTGTTCCCTTTCCCCCTGAGGACTTCGGCATGTAGGACTGACATCCCAACAAATGGCATGCTGACTCATGCCATTGTCAAGTGCCCTCAACGCCCTCCCCTCCCTGACTCTGTAGAGCTGCCTGTGCAGCGGTGCCCATGCTTCCAGAGGCACCAGAATGTCAGGTGCATGAAGTACCCCAGGATCCCTCCCCTGGAGGAGGAGGAGAGCATCTGATGGGACACTTGATCCTCCTCCTTCCCTCCGACCCCCGGCAACCCGAGTCCGTTTCCAAACCCAGGTCACCAGCATGGTGTGAACTGTGGCGTCCAGTGCCTCAGCCCTCAGCACCACCTGGCTGGCACATTTTACAGTAAGGTTGATCTACTCCTCTTTGTCTGTCCCATTTCCCCCTTCCTTTCTTCCCCTCCACTTCTTTTTCTCATGTGGAGCTGTGTGGGTTGTGTGGCCCTCTTCCCCCCTCCCTTCTCCTTCGGAGAGGAGGGGAGAGCCAAAGGAGAGCCCCTTGGATGCCACCTAACCAACAAAGAGGGGTGCTTCACATTATCTGAGCACTGACGAGATCAGAAAACCTGTATTGTATTTTAAAGGGGCCAAGATCTCTGCTGGGGTGCTCCGTCCTGTCCTAGCCAAGTGACCCCCTCCATGCTAGTGCTGTGACCTTGCAAACTTCTTCAGAGCTCCACCTGGGTATCATGTTTAACCCTGGTTCACGCTCCCCATCCTCACTACAGTCTCAACTGTGGAGCTGGGTACAGGCAAGGACCCCTATTGCTCCGGGTAGTGGTTACCCCTAGGGACTGTTGTTGGTTTCACCAAGTAGTGACAGAAGCCAGCCACTTTTTTCTTCTGTTCCTTCAAGTTTGTTCTGAAGGTAGGGTACGGCAGCTCTAGCCATTCACCCGCTTATCATTCCCCACAGGGACAGCTGGGCTGGCCACTGGTTGATTTTGCAGCCAGCTAAGCCCAGGCTGTGCCCTTTAACTATCTTTTAGCTGTTTTTTTATATCTGTGCTTACGTTCAATACTACTGTGAATTGTAGGTAAAGTTCTCTCACTGTTGTTGTTAAAGACTCGGTTAGTCAATATTTCAGGGCAGCACTCCTCCCTTTAGATTGGAGGAGTTAGGACCCGGCTCCAAGTACCATAAGTTATAACACACTTGTAATATCCCCAGAGGTCCCAACTAGGGCCCTAGGCAGGGACTGGGACACAAAGTGGCTGGGGGTGTCTGGGAAAGGCTGACTTATTACACCAGCTAGTGGCACCCAGGTACAAGACACCATGGGGGGCTCACCCAGCAACATGGCCAAAACAGTTTTTCTTACCTGGAATGTCAGGGGGCTGAATTCTTCTGTCAAGAAAAAGAAAGTTCTCTCGCACCTAAAACTCCTGAAGACCCAAGTGTCCTTCCTCCAGGAGACCAGACTAATCAAAGATGATCATACCCTGCTGGCGAAGGACTTGGTGGGGGGAGGTACATGCTGGGGCCTCAATAAGGAAGCGGGGGGTGACCATTCTACTCCACAGAGCCTTATACTGGTCTCTGGCTGCCTCTTTGGCTGACCCTGAGGGTAGATAGGTGATGGCCCACTATACGACCCCATCTGGTCCCCTAACATTGTGTAGCATCTATGCATCCAATAATGATGATCCCCACTTTTTCCATGCTTTGGCTGGAACACTATGTACCTTTGTACCCCCTGATTGCCCGGTATTGGTGGGGGGGTGACTTCAATCTCACCCAGGTACCTCACCTAGGCAGAAATGACACGGGGGTAGAGTCCTGCACTGTGAAGGGGGGGGTAAGGCCCTGCATCAATTCATGACAGACCTCAGACTAACAGATGTTTGGAGGCTGTTCCATCCACGGGTTAGTGACTACTCCTACCACTCCGAACCCTACTCCTCCCACAGCCGACTAGATTTCTGATTACCATCTCAATTCCTGCTTTAGAGTACCCTGGACACTTCTATCCTCCCATGGGTGATCTTGGATCATGCCCTGGTCCAGCTCCTGGTGACCTGGGGACCTACACCTCCCTCACCCAATGGCTGGAGACTGGACCTGCTACTGATGAGGGACCAGGACTTTATCCCGTGGGCCAGAAATGAGGCGTCCCTCTTTCTGGAACACAATCCAGTCACAGACACTTCCCCAGCCAACATGATGGAGGCCTTTAAGGCTACCATGAGGGGCAGCATCATGGAGTATGCTGCAGCCAAGCGTAGGGACCGAGAATGACAGCTGGTTGATCTGGAGTCAAGGCTGGCAAAAGTGGCAATCACCTACAAAGCAATGCCCTCCCCCAGCTCCCCCCCGGGCAGAGAAATCCTCAGCCTCCGACTAGAGATCAACTAACTCCTGAACAGGAAGGCCAAAGTGACTAGTCTTCATCTGTGCCACACGTTCTGGGAGGAAGGGGACAAAGTCCTGGCCTATCAACTTAGGTGCAACAAGCAGCGAGACACATACCTGGTTGGAAAGATCTCCACAGGAAGGTGGTTACCATCCCCAGCAGCCATAAATGATTTTTTTTTTTTTTTAGTTGTTTATCCAGGAGTAGCACACTAAGCTGAAATCTCTTTTACAGGTGCATCCTGGGAGCACGGGGAAGTTAAGTGACTTGCTCAGGGTCACACAGTATGTAAGTGGAAGCTGAGGGATTCAAACCAAGGTCTGGTCTGCTGGATGTCACCAGATTTGCAGCTCAGAGCCTTAAACCACTGCACTATACTGCCTTTATGTAACCCCTAGGTGGTGCTATCCCAAGGGCTACTACCCTTGCCTGCTTGGCTAGTAGCAGGTGAAGAGGCCTGAGTTCTGAAATGGGTGCCTCCACCCATAGGTCAGGGTTAGTAGTGGTCAAGCTAACCTGGGCACAGCCCTCTGGGACACTGTAAACCCCCTCTATCCTTACTAGTTGCCAGAACAATACACAATAATCACTTTCACAATACCCCAGATATACCACACAAGTACCCACACTGTTTGCACTTACCACCAAGCCTTTCCTCTGGCCCGGCCCTAGGGACGCCCGTAAAACAAGGTTATACACAGCAAACAACAGCAGTACAGCACTCTTGCACAAACCGGAACCACAGTCAGGGTAAAAGCAAAAAAGAGTTAGATCTGATTTATTTAAGGGGCTTGAACAAGGAAGGGGTATAATCAGGTTAATTTGCTTAAAGGCTCTATCAATCAAACAGTTATGCATGCACTTCAGGGTCCATAAACAGTCACACACTCTGGGTACCCAGATGGAGAATGGTGGGCTAGCCAGGAACATTGCTGCTGGTTGGGGTCCTGTGATGGAAGAAAACAACATGCACAACACACACTATTTGTAATCTGGAGCCGGAGGGCTCAGTTCGTTAAAAGAAAACAACAAGAAAATCAGATGACACACTTTTAGATTAGGCTGTTGTTGCAGGGAGCTACCCTAATAATTACTCATGATTCCCAAGATTGGACACAGGCTGGTCAAAAATCGAGACAGCAGGTGGTTAATCTGGAGTGCCAGGAGAAGCAGGGCCCACACCATTCGCCGAGGCTTCATTCCTGTTCAAGCATGGAGCAGGGGGCTGATCCCGAGGCAGATCTCTCATTGGTGGCTTTCTCTGTGCAGTGGGGTAGTCTGGCAGGGCCAGCATGGCATGGACAGGACGAATGATGATAAACATGGATTCAATCCGATTAGGCTGGATAAAGCTTCCAGCAAGCAGAACCCAGTTCATATAGTGGGGAACCAAATCACAACCCACTTTCAACACTCAGCACATTTACATGTAAAGGATTCTATGGTACCAGCAAGCAGAACACAGTTCACACAGTGGAGAACCAAATCATGACCCACGTTCAATACACAGCACATTTACATGTAAGGAAATTCTACTCTACCAGGCAAACTACTCTCCGGTTGTGATCACAAAGTCTCTGCACAAACCGGGGATTCAAAAGCAGCTGGAAATCCTAACAGGCCGATCACATTCAGCAAATCTTCGGTCTTCTTCAGGTTAAAGCCTGGTCACAGTCCAGTGGCTTAAATAGTCCTCACAACTCAGATTCAGTCCAAATAAACTATTTTCCCTCTCAGAGACAGCAGGCAGCCAGGCAGGCCAAAACTCAGCCCTTTCCCAGTTCTCCCATGCAAAACTACACAGAACTGCTGCTCAAAATCACTTGAGCTGTTACTTCTTCACTTCTCAGCTCAAAACTGAAACTAGCTGCAGCAGCCAGGGAAATTCCCCAAGATCCAAAAGGTTCAGTTGGCTGCTCCTCCTGTCAGTCACAACAAAGGCTCCCCTTCAGGTGCAAAATGGCACAAAAAGACCAAAACTACAATTCCTTCAGATTTTGACTCCAGACGGGTCCTGTAGACCGGCTCCATTTTGGGTCCCACCAGTACTGATTGGTCCAATTCGCAGTCCAGGACCAAGAAAGTGGAGATAAACGAAACTGTCCTTGCTGCAAAGAAGGCAGGTTAGACAAACTATATTATCATTATCACTCTAAATGATTTTCAGCAAATAGTTACATCTTTCAACAGAGCTTCTTCTCAGATTACTTATAACTGAAATCTGGGCAGCTCTTAAGAGACAGTACACAGAGGCTATACAGGCACTCTGGCAATCACATTTAAACTGCTAAAATGCAGGACACCAGCCTGGCATTGAGCATTTAGGCAAGCTCGAGGAAGACTTTTCGGGAACCCCCATTTATAGGGGGGGTTACACCCTTCCCTGCCTGGAGAAAACCTGGAGTCTGTGTCAAGTCTGTACCATTATGCATCAGTTAACATAAACTTATTACTTTACTATACATATTCACTACACTTCATGATACTATATCGATTCTGACAACACATTGTGCATATTTCACAAAGGTAAATTGAACATTACTATACTGAATTAGGTAATAACTTCTTGTACCTTAAACAATGCAAGAGGGGGTCCTTCTCTATCAGCTAACTTGGGGCTAGAGGGGGCAGGGGCACCATGGTGAGAGGGAAAGACAAGTAACCTGGAATTGACTGTCAAGCTCAATTTGGGTAGTGAGCTTGGTGAGACATAAACACCTTTGTGCACCACATTGAGAGCCAAATCCACTGGCCTCCCGGGAGAATCATACCTGAGGCGTACTATTGGCTTGACAGCTCGGCCAGTCTTTCTGAGGGGGATAACTACAGTCCCTGTGCTCTCAGCACTGGTCTGAGGACTCTCATCACTTGTGAGGGGTGCCTTTGCCTGGGTGGGAACGTCCAAACTTGGGGCACTGTCGGCTCCTTGCTCTGCTGGCTCTGTTTCTACAACATTTGACTCATTTTGCGAAGACTAGGGCACAGTCAAGCTTTGAGGAACTGTAGGGTGGTGGTCAGCACTCTCACAGTGTTCGTCAAGTTCTGGTATGTCACCAGAAAGACTCAAACCCTCAGCCCCTTCTTCAGGCAAATCATACAGTTCCACAATACACAGAGGCTCAACAGGCACTCTCTGGCAATCATATTTAAACTATTAAAATGCAGGACACCAGCCTGGCATTGAGCATTTAGCAAGCTCAAGGAAGACTATTCAGAAATCCCCATTTGTAGGGGGGTTACATTTATTTAAATTTTGGTTACCGGGAAAGTCACACTGAGCCGAAGCTCTTTTCCAGGTGCGACCTGGGTGCAAAGTAACAATTGTGGTAGACATTAGTTACATTAAAAAGTAAATTACATAGAGTTTACAGCTATGTACATTTACAAAGATACATATACAAAGGTAATATAAGGCAACAAAGCATAATAAAGAAGGTACATTTGTTACAAGGCAGCAGTAATTGCCTAACGGTGCCTGACAGTAATGCTTAAGACACTTAGGGGCACTGCAGAATTTTATGAGGGAACTGGGGTGAGTAGGAGCTGAGATTAGAGAATTGGCGAGTACCAGCTCAGCTTGCAAGGGGCCAGTGGAGACAGAGAGTTGGTAAATAGAGAGGACATGGGGAGGTTAGGACACTGGAGGCACTGGGGAGGTGGGAGGAGTCTGAGTAGTGTTTTTAGATGCGAGAAGGAGGAAATAAGATGAAGGTCAGAGGGTAGTCTATTCCAGAGGAGAAGTTATGGCCATGTTTTACTCCAGACTCTACACTTCCACTCTCACTGCCCCAGTTTCAGGTACCCAAAACTTTCTGGACCAGGTCTGCCTTCCCAAACTTTCCCCTCAGCAGTCTAGGGCTCTAGACTCTCCCATCATGCAAGAGGAGGTGGAGGCAGCCATTTGAAGCTTACAGGTGGAAAAAGTCACCAGGTGGTGATGGATACACAGTGGATTTCTACCAGGCATTAATTCCCTAGACAGTGCCTCTCTTGACAGAAGTCTTTAAGAATGCCAAAACACAGGAAGGGGATCCTACCTCCCACCCTCTGGGAGGCTAATATTATTGTTATTCCCCAAAAAGGGAAGGACTCTACTAATACTGGCAGCAACTGGCTGATTTCCCTATTGAGTGTGGACAGCAAAATTGATGCAAAAGTTCTGGCCTCCAGGATTAGTCCACTCCTAACCATTTTGATCCATGCCTCTCAGGAGGGGTTCACTCCTGGCTGGCACAGCATTGATCACATTAGGGCCTTGCCCAACCTCATGCACGTAGTGCATACACTTCACACCCATGCGGTGGCCATTGCAGTCGACTTTAAGAAGGCCTTTACACCCTTGAATGGGACTACCTGTACACCACCCTAGCCCACCTGGGGGTGGAAGACAGGTTTTGAACATGAGTCCAGGCTTTCCACAACAGCCCATCTGCCCAGGTCACAACCTATCATAACATCTTGGCCTGGTTCCCATTGGAACGGGGGACTCATCAAGGCTGCCCACTTTCCCACTCCTATTTGTTCTTGTTGTTGAACCCCTGGTAACCACCATCTAGCAAAGCCCAAACATCAGGGGTAAAGGGATAGGAGGCTCAACCTATCCAACCCTTATGTATGCAGATGACTCACTACTTGCCCTCTTGGGCTCCTTCACGGGGCTCTCGGGTCTCAAACTAAACCAGACAAAAACTGACTAGCTACACTTGAATGGCCTGTGCATCCAGAGCATAGCCACTACATCTGGGCTCCTTTGGGCGCCAGAGGGGATCACCTACCTGGGCATAAATATTACCCCAAAATTAGAGTATATGTGGAATGCCAATGTCCAGCCCCTTCTTAGCTCCACCAAGACCAAATTCGAGCATTGGAAACTACTGCGGCTCACACTAGTGGGAAAGATCGCAGCTATCAAAATGGTGACTGCCCCCAGGTTTTTCTATCTGTTGGCCCATATTCATAGAAACATAGAAACATAGACTTTGATGGCAGATAAGGACCACTTGGCCCACACAGTCTACCCATTTCCCTACCTATTGGATAAGCTGCAGATTCTAGTTAACCAATAGCCTACTTCCTGCAACCCTCCATTATAATTGCCTTATGTCTGTCCCATGCATGTTTGAATTCCCCCACTGTTTTAGACCCCACAACCTCTCCAGGAAGGCGGTTCCATGCGTCCACCACTCTTTCCATGAAAAATAATTTCCTCACATTACCCCTGAGCCATCCCCCCTCTAACTTTAAATTGTGCCCGTTGTTCTTACACATCTCTTTTTCTGAAAGATGCTACCCTCCTGGACTTTGTTGATTCCCTTGAGGTACTTAAAAGTTTCTATCATGTCCCCCCTGTTCCTCCTTTCATCAAGGGTATACATATTAAGGTCTCTCAGTTCCCACAGGTATTCCCATAGGTCTCCTTAAGAACTGGGCCCAGCCCATAAACAAACTGATTGGAGACTTTCTCTGGAGGGGGCAAAGCCCCGATTCAGCCAGAACAAACTTAGAGCTCATTGGTTCCAAGGTGGATTGTGCCTCCCATGGATGGAGGGCTATAAATGGGCCTTTCAGACCACCCAGATGACTCAATGGTTTCACCCAGAAACTGAAGCCACCCCACAATGGGTCCAGATGGAAAGGGACATGGTGGGGATGCTAGCTGCCTCCTCTTTGATGTTCCTGTAGCATTCTGCACTCATCGGTCGCATATAGCTGGGGCCCTCCCCCACTATAGAGGTGTCCAGGAAACTCTGGTACTCTGTCCTTGCCCAGCTGGGCATGGATACACTTCCTATCCTACTTGCCTCACTCTGGCAGAATCCAAATATCACTGTGGTAATAGGAGAATAGCCTAGCCACAGTGGAACAGAAGGGGGATCCAAATGGTGGGGGATCTTTGTGAGCTCCCATCACACAAGCTGACCACCTTCCAAAGGTTGAAGGCGTCATGGAGACTTCTGAAAACTGACTTCTGGAGGTACCTGCAGCTGTGTGTGGTGCTCAAACCCCTCCTCAAGACTATCTCACTACATACCACCCCATCAGAGCTACGTGTCTGGATAAGCCTCTCCAAGGACCTAGATGGCAGGATATATGCCAAACCGAGGAATAAGCTCCCCTCCCAATCAGCTAAATCCTGGGGGAAATGGGAGAAAATGCTTCACATGAGTATCCCGCAGGCCCAATGGGAACAAGCATGGAAGTGGGGTAGTATAAAGATGCTCATACTAGACTGGTCCAGAACAAGATCTCACATGCCTGGTATAAAACCCCGGTGGTCTTCCACAAAGCCAAGCTTCTAGAAAAAGATGAGTGCTGGAGGTGTCAGACACTGGGGGGAGACCTGCTGCACACACTTTGGGAGTGCCCCTACCTACAGCACCTATGGAAGCAGAGAGCCTAACTGCCTGCAGAGTCCCCCAGAAAAAGATCCCCCATTCTCCCACATTGTTTTTGCTAGGGATTAAGTTGGACCTTCCTCCTCTCTCACCACAAGAATGCAGATGGCTAGTACTTCTGGCAACCCAAACAAAGAGAGCCATTGTCTGTAAATGGCACTTGCCAGTTTCCCCCACTATAAAGGAGGTCCTGGCCTCCACGTCTGCCTTGAATGCACTAGACAGGATTTCACATCTACAATCCTATCAATTGGCTAAGTTCCAGAAATGTTGAGCCCCCTACTTACTCTATTTACAGCAAAACAATCCTCCTGCAGGGATAGGGTGATCCCTGTGTCACTCCTGCTGTGAGATGCCTGGATTATCCACTGAAAGACGCAGTTATAGTTGGGAGGCGACCCTCCAGTATCTACCCTGGGATATACCCCTTTACAGACATTAAGTACAATGTTCATTATTGCTGCTGTTCTCAATTGATGCTAATTAGTCGGAATGTCATTTATTCTTGTGGTTGTACTCATCAATAGGACATTCAGTACAGCTTTCTCAGAACTTCACTCAGTCTTGTTGCATGATCCTTTGTGTGTATGTGTCTATTCTGTTTCAGAGGGCACTGTCTCCCTGGGCTGGGTGGACCAAATTCACACTTACCAGGGTTCCACCAGAAGCCATGTACTAGAGTGGACTGTGCTCAGCAAGACCAGTGGATGGTGGACAACAGACAACCGACGCCTATGATTCAGGTGGTACTGGGGATAAGTACACATTTTAATGACTATTTTTCATTTTTATTACTCAGTAGATCCCCTTTGGTACTGGCCCAAAACATGCCCTCAACTGCCACCCTACAGAGAGTAGCATTGTCCCACTGACTGCTACGTGACCGCTCAGCTGAAGCATTGCTTATGCATTACATCTGAATATGCAATAGCAATAGCTCTGCACCCTGTAACCTAGTGTAGACTGATTATTGTGAGTTATATTTCAACTGTACCCTTCCCATGTTCCCTCCCCCTGTCCTTCACTCTTCCCCTCTCTCCCCAGATGTTTTTCCTTTCAGTGTACCAATATTTTGACTGATCTGTAATGCACTATTTTTCTGCTTTATGAAAAATAAATTTACAACAAAATCTGGTAGTCCACACACATCTTCATTGAGCCATTTTTCTTCTGGACTACCACAACAGGAAAAGCATATGGGCTGTGAGACTCCTGTATAATGTCAGCTGCAAGCATCTCCTGGAGATGGTGTTGAATGTCATCGATGTGCGCTGGGCTAGGTGCCGAGATCTCTCATGGAAAGGCCTCTTATCATGTAGTCTTATGTAAGGTTCAGCCCCAGTGACACATACCACATCCGACTCCTTCAAAGAGAATACCTTGCTTTTCTGGGACAGCTTCTGGCTGATTTTAGTTCTCCACTATTCGGGGATAGGAGACTCTCCAAAGTTAAACAGAGCGGGGGTTACCTCATCAGTCTCTACAGTGCCATTCTTGCTAGGCAACACAGCAATGTTTGCACAATATACAGTAGCCAAGGTACAACCTTGATTTAATCTGATATCCTGGTCGGACATATTCTGGACCTGTACCACTACTTGCTGGGCATAGACGTGAGCCCAGGCTGATAGATTGCTAGGCTTGACCAACAGTCCCTCAGGGAGTTTCCCTTCTTCTGGGGCATCCAACATGAGGATTTTATTTTTGACATCTTTTTTAATTCACACTTCGCCACTGATGGTACACGGTGCATTGGGGGGAAACACAAGGGATTCTGGATCCTTCTTCCATACTACTCCCACCAGCTCATCTTTCTCAACCTCTGTTTTTCATCCGTAAATTATATGCCCTGCGCACGATGACCAGAATGTGTAGTGTCTTCCCATCTAGCTTGCCTTGTTTTTCTTGATAAAGCTGGGCTAACCTACCAGACATTTGAGCATTGGTTCTGAACAACAAGGGGATACCATCATACATCCCTGTTGGTGGACACAGCAAGGCCAGTGTCTCCACTTGTTCATCCACCCCAGCAACGGCAGTAGGAAAAGACAACCAAATTTGTACATACCCTTGGTAAGGATAAGATTTTTCACTCGAATCCCACACATGCAGTCCTTCTAGGGGTAGGAGCAGGAGGTCAGATAGGTGTTAGTCATACCAGTCTTTAAATACAATAGTGACCTGCGAGTCACTGTCTAGCACAGCTCTAGTGCAGATGCCTTTAACAGTCACGATGGTTTCCATGGGTGGGCTCACCATTTCAGACCAGTCGAGAGGGAACAATAGCAGGAACTTGGACAGATTACCTAGTCACAAGAAAAATGGATTTGGGATTTACTAAACCTCTGTGATGATCATTTCCTGTACCCCTCTGCAATTGCTTTGCTTTTCAAAGCTCCCCGTGTAGTTTGCCAACCACTTTTTCTAGGTCTGTTTGAGACTGGCAGTCTCTTTTCATATGCCCATCCTTCCCACAGTTGTGGCAAAATATACTTTCTTTAGTCTGCTTTGGCTTTAACATTGCATTAAGAGCTGGTCCTCATTCGCAGCTAGGAGGTTGGGAGGAGATTGGTCATTCATCCCCCGGGCCCCCACTATTGATTCCGCCCTAGAATACTTCAAGTCCAGGTTCATTGCTGTCTGGGACTACTATGCCCCACTTAGATGGGCTCAGGTAAGGGGTGCTCACCTGCCCAGGATCTCAGCTGACATCATGGCCCATGTTAGAGCTGGGGACCAGGCCCTGTGTTCTTTTTGTTATCTGTATTGCACCTGTATGTTACCACTGTTGTATCTCACACTGTAACCATGTCTACCCTCCCTGCGACGAGGTGCCTTTGTAAATGAGTCCCTGACTCAAAGATTGTAAATCCGACTTTCAAAATAAATAAATAAACAAATAAAAATAAATGGAAGTCTTACAAGGTTTCCAGCACCACCACAGGTCACCTACTAAATCGCTACCTACATAATGCCTGTACACGGCTAATCTGTCAGGCAAAAGCCAATTACTTCAAAGCCTCCTTCCATGCTAACTTAAACCACTCTGCTAAATTTTGGAAGGTGGTTAAATTGCTTTTCTCCCCACCTGCCCAGCTCCCTAGTCCTGGCCTAGAAGTAGGCAGCTCAGCTTTCACGGAACCTCTTGCAGTGGCTTCAGAACTTAACTCCTTTTTCACACACTGTATGGCATCACTGTTGTCCACCCTCCCGCCTATCCCAATTACCCCCACTAATACAACCCCCCGCCCAATTCCCCCCTCCTGATCCCTCTGCCCAAGCTCCTCCTCCTGCCTCCTCTTTCTCCTTTTGCCAGATTACCCTGTCCAAAGTACTCAAAGCCCTGCACACCCTCAGTCCTTCCAAGGGTAAATGCCCCTCGGGACTATACTCCAAAATACTCTACATATTGGCTCCTGCCATTGCCACCTCCCTGGCTTCACTCTTTAACCTCTTCTTTTCTCGCGCTACTATCCCATCAGTTTGGAAGCACGCCACAGTCATCCCCTTCCTATCTCCTTCCTCTCCATACTAGCTAAACTCTAGGAACACCTTGCCCTGTTACAGCTCTCCTCCTTTCTGGACTCCTCCTCTTTCTTCTCACCCTACCACTCTGGTTTTAGGAAGTCCCACTCCACTGCCACTTCCCTTTTAAGGCTAACTGAATCCATTCTTACTGGTATGGATAAAGGCCACATCACCTCAGCCATTTTTGTCGACCTAGCAAAGACGTTCAACACTATCTCATGCTCCCTTCTGTCTAAGCTCTCTCTTGCAGGGCTCTCTAGTGAAGCCACCAACTGGTTCCATGCCTACCTGATAGGCGGGTCCCACACTTTCAGAATTGGCAACACTACCTCTGCCCCCCTCCCTGTCACCACTGGTGTACCCCAAGGCTTGGTCCTTGGCACGCTCCTGTTCTCTGTCTTCCTAACAACCTACCCATTGTCTGCCCACACACATCCATTCACATGTATGCGGATGACTCAGTACTATATACATCTGGCGCCTCATCCATTGATGTGGTGACCATACTACAGCAGGACTTCAATGATGTTCAGCTCTAGTTTTTCTCAAATCAACTTTTTCTCAACGCTAAGAAAACTGTCTCCTTAACCTTCAGCACAAGGCAGAGACTTTTGCAGTTCCTCTCCATCCCCGGATTCCACACCATGGATGGGAATTTGCTGGAGGTCTGCACCTCCTTTAGATACCTCAGGGTCTGGCTTGACCAGCACCTTGACTTTTCTGCACATATCAATGCCATCCACAAAAAGCTGCACCCCAAGTTAGGTGCCCTATATTGCAATTGTGGTTGCATCTCACTGCCGGCTCGCTGTGTAATTGTGCAGAAAATGATTCTCCCTATTTTTGACTATGGTAACATAGTGTGCAGTGTTGCTCCTAAGTCCACCCTAGCCAGACTGGACCCCTCTTCCACTCCTTCTGTAGCTTTGTCCTTGACTGTTCTCACTCCACCCATCATTGTGTCCTCTACCGGACCCTGGACCTCTCCTTTCTCCAGGATTGGAGACAGGCCCACTGCACTAGGATCTGGGCCCAGACCTTCCCCCCTACCTCACCTCAGTCCTATCAGCCCAAACCCCTCCTATGTACTTACACAGGAACATGACTCATGTCTCTTGTCTATTCCACACATGTCCATGGTCACAGGCCAGGTAGCCTTTAAATTTCACATGCCTAAACAGTGAAACTCTCTTCCCGAGGAGATTCGGCACGCTCCACCTTCTCCATGTCTCCACTCCCTCCTCAAATAACACTTCTTCTCTAACTGCACTTGTAACTGAGGTATGTATTGGCACTAAGGCCTAGTTTCTCCTTTTGTGACTGCTAATATGTAATGCATTTATGAACCTGTATTGTTGTGCCTCACAAATACCTACTGTACTGTATCTGTATGTTTAGCCTGCTTGCTCACTGTACACTGCATTCTACATGTATTCTCCCCTATCCCTCCCCCAGGACGCATCTGGAATCGAGCAGTACTCTGCTCAGCACGCTTTCCTTGTAAAACTTTTAATAAATAAATAAAGTACGCATTTGGTGCTGGAGCACTGACAACAGAAAGTCTTGGTTTGACCTCCCCCTCTTTCTGCGATGCCAGAGGTGGCGCAATATGTCTCAGAAATTCTCTTAGTATAGCAGTCATTTCACTTATTTCAGTCTTTCAGCTGCCATCAGCCAGGGGCGCCTGAATGTCCACCCCCACTCCCATAGCAGATGCACTCTGAGAGGGGTTGTAGTCTTTATCCGTGGAAGCGATCTTGGTAGAGGCACCAGCTTTCATTTCTCTGAATTCTCTCAGCAGCTCTCCCCATGGTAGGGTATCCTTAACAGTCTCGGAGTGCTTGTCTGGTGCTATGTTCCACCCTTGAACCTCACCTGGATAATTACCCTCCCTAATATGGGCAGCAGCAGCAGATACATGAGGGAGCCCACAAGTTGGCCTTCTTTGTTCGACCCCCTGGATTTCTTTCATCAGTTCGTCATAGGGGGAGGTGAATCCAGCTGGTCTGTCAGCCATAACTTAAGCAACAATAATTCAGAGAATGGGGCAGACTTAAGTATTTTGTCCAACCTAATTCAATCTAGCTTGCCTGGAGCCACACTACCTTTCATAAGACATTCTGTAAGGCCTTTTCTAGCTGAAGTAAATACACAGACAAGGTCTGTCCTTGGCATTGACGAGTTGTTTTAACCCTCCACCAAAGATCCTTATCTGAGTCTGGGCTCCCAAATACGTTTTCCAAAGCAGACAAATAGTCTTGTGCAGTTGCCCCTGGGTTGTTAGCCTGTTTGGCGTGGATAGCAACCAGAGCAGGACCTCAAAGACTTTCACTCAACCTTTTTCTCTTCTCCGCCTCGGAACATTGCCATTTGGGCACTAGGGGGGCAACATAGTCCATCCATGTCTCCCAATCATCTTCCCCATTAGGTGTCGGAAGAATGCCTGAAAATACTTGCAGTCTTTGGTAAGAGTCGTGACTAACTGTGGGCACAGGTGTGGGTGTTGGCATGGGTGTTTGCATGGGAGCTGGTGTTGGGGCAGGTATCAAAACTGGCATAGGTGTCTGGGAAGGAATGCCCACCAGTGGCAGGAATAAGTTTTTGAAGTCCTTGAGGGTTTTGATCTCATCCAGTAACAATTACGGAAACTTCTCCTCAAAGGTCTCAGATAAGGGTGGTCACTTATTTTCTGAGGTATCCTCACTATCTATAGTTATCACCCTTCAGGAGGCTGGGGACCCATCAACGACAATAGTTTTGGGCACCTTAGTGCTGTCCACGGGGTTGCTACTCTCCACTAAAGCCATTAGAATTTGAACAGTCAAGTCAGTATGTTGGCCTACCACCACAACTTTTCACAGACATTCAGTTTTTGAAAGTGTCCCCTCTATAGTGTCTTTATTAGTGCCTAGGAGTATATCTAGTATTAACAAAGCATTTTGGGGGTCGATTTCATGCCCCGTACACCAGCCAACCAACTGATGCGCAGACATTTCTTCAGTGATACCCATTAAATTTATAGTTATAATTTGGTTTTATTCTTGGCCACTATGGAACACTAATCCTATTGGTGCATCCAAGATGTAACCCCAGGGTGATACTATTCTAAGGGATACTACCCCTGCCTGTCTTGGCAATACACATGTTAAGGGGCCTCAGTTCTGTAAACTGGTGTCTCCACCCAGAGGAATGGTATTGGGGTAGATTAATTGCTCTGGTATAGCCCTCTGGGATGCTCTAACCACCCAACAACCTGCCTAGTGGCCTGAGGAATAACACAATGGTACATTCACAATCAGTAGACAGTAATAATAATGTGTTCATGCCCTTTTCACTTACCACGAGGGCTGGATCTGCAGCAGCTGCCCTGGAGACCCTTAAAAATAAGATCAGCAAGGCAGCAATACAATCTTACCCCTGTAACCCAACTAATAATATGCACACTAACCAGGTTAAACTTAAAAAAAGACGATCAGATTTATTTAGGGGTAGTGAACAAGGGAGGGCGTGAATCTAGCAGAATGATTAACAATCTGATTTAAACCAGGAATGTTCAACATGCACTGCAAGTCCCAATTATACAGTTCAATAACCCTGGAACCCAATATGTCATGCTGGCTTTGCAGCTGTTGTTGGGGCCCTTAAGAAAGGAAAACAGTTAAACATGCACACAACCCAGTTATTTGTAATCCATACCAATGGCTCAGTCCATTGCAACAACCCAGTGAAAGAAACAATTAGTTGGTACCACAATGATTTCTGATTTTGTTGCAAAGAGCTACCCTGATTTGTACTCATCTACCAGAACCTGGATGCAGGACAGGCGAGATGTAGACCTTGTGGTGATGATTGGGGAGGCCAGGGGAAGCAGGCCGGTATGGCTCACCTCCAGGTGGTCGCTACCTGCTTGATGGTGTTGGGCAGAAGGCAGATCTCCAGGCTGGTCTTTCACTGAGAAGGTCAGTGATTCACGAGTAGCAGCCTAGGATAAGATGGCAGGGCCCAGACAGGATGAACAGTTCTGCAAAAGTTTGTGATCTTCTGCTGGTGAAGCCTCCAGCTGGCTATTAACCGGTCTGATAGTGATTATAAACAGGCTTTATGCCCATAGGAATGCATTATAAAAAATCAGGACATGGGAGTAATGTTGTTATAACTGGGATGTTCCCTTAAACAATGTTCTTATAAGTGGGCTCCACTGTGTATGTATATATAGTGGAAAACACTACATTAATGCATCAGTTAGGGTTTTTACTGAAGCGTAAAAAGCTGGGAAATTCAATGTTAGGGTTACAACCCTACTACCCCACCCCCACCCTCCGTACAACAACAGGCACTGGAGTGTGCCTTGAAGTCATTGGACCTAACTCTCACCCCATTCCATGTGTAAACAAGACAATCTCCACTCCCTAGTGTAGAAAGGAAAAAGGGGGATGGAGGGAGGGTCTACATGACTTGCTGCAAGAGATACTCTCAAAGACCTACTGTTACAGTAAGTTCTAACGCAACTGTACTATCTTCTTTGAGACAATCTCTTGCAGCAGATCATAACACATGAGAAGATTCCCAAGCAGTTATTTGTAAAGCAGGGTGGCAGGCAAGTCCATCTGTGTGAAAGCAGACCTTGAAGAACTGTATGTCTAAAGGTAGTCCTCATGTAAAAAGCTAAGTCCATCAATGGTAATGTATAGGGGAGGGCCGGACCCCAGAAGCAGGAGACATATCCCCCAGTACAGCAGCCTGTAATCCTGCTGTGGTAGTAGCCAGCGCTAGTGTGGAGGGAGTCTTGACCATAGCCAAGAGCAGCGTTAAATATGTCATTTTTGTTATAACAAAGAAAACAATGTAGGTAGCCACCTAAGTTTGGACAGACCCTGTACCGAAACAGGGCATTTTCCATGCACTATCCAGGGGAAATGAAACAACAGGTGGTGTTGTTTTGCACTGCGGCCTCATTCATCAAGAATGAAAGGGACTGTGAACAACCAAGATGTGAATTAGAGCAGCCTCAGGAGCTTCATGCCCTGTATAAGAGACTGACAGCCAAATGGTTATTGATACGCAGGAAAAACTGAGACCACCTTAGTAAAAAATGTAGGGTCGGTTCACAGAAGGACATCCTTTCCTTAGGAAAGGCAGCAAGGCACCTGTATGCTCACAGCCTAGAATGCAGCAATGCAGCCAGCTGACGAAACTGCAATGCAGAGTAAAAGGTTCCAAAATAGAAAGCACAGGCCTCATAGAACCGCGGGCCGGAAAGAGACCAATTGTCAGTCAGTCTAGGACTTAATTGAGAACCCCCAAAGGTAGGTGGAGTCCTAGTGAGTTGCAGGGGGAAGAATGTCCCTTTAGAACAGTCATAAATACCCAATGGAGCCAGAGACCTTTCTCCCATTAGGGAAGGAAAGGCAAAAGTTCACTGACAAATGGAATCCCAGACACCGAAAGTGGGAGTAAATAGTCCAGTATGTACAGAGGACGACACAAAAACAAGATACAACTCAATCCAGTCCCCTCAGAGAGAGACATGGCACCTGTTCTGTGAAGAAAGGGACATGGCAGGAGACACCCAGGTTGGCGTAAAGACACCCATCATCAAAAACGTGACTCTGGAATCAAGAGACTGATAAGCTCTCCAGAACCAAGCATGGAGGAGCAGGAAACAGAACTGGATTGAAGGAGCATTACCAAGATAAAAGGGTAGGATGGTGGGCATAAACATAGAAACATAGAATCTGATATCAGATAAGGACCGCTTGGCCCACCTAGTCTACCCATTTCCCTGCCTAATGGATAAGCTGCAGATCCTAGTTAACCAACAGCCTACTTCCTCCTACCCCCAGTAGAATTCCCTTAAGTCTGTCCCATGCATTCTTGAATTCCCCCATTGTTTTTGACTCTACAACCTCCTCAGGAAGACCATTCCATGTATTTACAACCCTCTCTGTGAAGAAATACTTCCTCACATTACCTCTGAGCCATCCCCCTCTATCTTCAAATTGTGCCCCCTTGTTCTTGCACATCTCTTTTTCTGAAAGATGCTACACTCTTGGACTTTGTTGATTCCCTTGAGGTATTTGAAAGTTTCTATAATGCCCCCCCCCTTCCTCGAGGTTATACATCTTAAGCTCTTTTAGTCTTTCTTCATATGTCTTCTGGTGCAGACCCTGCACCATTTTGGTTGCCCTCCTCTGGACAGCCTCCACCCTGTCTTTGTTTATGTGGAGATGGGGTCTCCAGAACAGTATACAGTACTCCAGATGTGGTCTTACCAACTGCCTGTACAGAGGCCCAACAACTTCCTGTTTTCTACTGGTGGTGCATCTCCCTATGCATCCCAGTATACCCCCCAGCCCTCCTTACTGCCTTCTCACATTGCTGGCCCACCTTTAGGTCATCTGATATGAATACCCCCCAGCTCCCTCTCCATTTTTGTTGTTGTGAGTATCTCACAACCCCCCATTGTGTGCTCTTCCACTGGGTTTTTGTTTCCCAGGTGCATTACTTTGCACTTCGGACCAACTCCCAGGTTGGCTAATTTGTTTATTAATCTTTTGTGCAAGACTGTGTCAAATGTCTTGCTAAAGTCTAGGAAGGCCATGTCCACAGCCCTTCCCTAGTCTACTGCTTTAGTCACCCAGTCAAATAAATCAATTAGATTTGTCTGACATGACCTTCCTGCTGTGAATCCATGCTGCCTTGGGTCCTGTTCCCCACTGGCTTCTAGGTACTCAACAATTCTTTCCTTCAGAAGTGATTCCATCATTTTCTGTACAACTGAGGTCAAACTAACAGGTCTGTAGTTTGCTGCCTCTGTCTTGCTCCCACTTTTGCAAGGGGAATCACATCCACCCTCCTCCAGTCCTCAGGTACCACACCATCCTCCCATGATTTATTAAAAGGGTAGTCAGTGGTGTTACTAGTTCTTCCCTTAGTTCTTTTAGAATTCTGGGATGAATTCCATCAGGCCCCATTGCTTTATCCATCTTCAGTTTTAAGAGTTCTTTCAGAACCCTTTCTTCTGTGAAAGGACAAATATCAACCCCCCTATCCAGAGTGCTTCTATTGACTGGATTAGGTATCTCCCCCTGCTTTTCCTTTGTGATACTGAGCAGAAGTATTTGTTCAGTATCCCTGCCTTTTCAATGTCGCTCTCTGCCCGACCACCTTCCTTTTTATTCAGCCTCGGTATCCCTGTTTTAGTCTTTTTTTGCTCCCTAATGTACTTCTAAAAGGTTTTATCCCCCTTCTTAACCGAGTTGGCTATCTTTTCCTCTGTTTGGGCCTTTGCTATTCTGACTGCCTTCCCCACTTCCTTCTGCTTTAACTGGTACAGTTCTCTGTCCTGCTTCTTCTGTGTTTCCTTATACTTCCTGAATGCTATCTTTTTCTCCCTTACCTTCCTCGCCACTTCTTTTGAGAACCATAGTGTTTTTTTTTCTTTCAATTTGATTTGTTTATTTGCTTCACACAAAGGCTTGTTGCTTGTTGCCTCTGTGATGGCGGTTTTGATGTTTCCCCATTGTTGCTCCACTCCACCTTCTTGCCTGTTTGCTAGTGCTTTTCTGAGACACTCTCCCATTTTGACAAAATCATCCCTCCTGAAGTCCAGTACCTTCACTTTTGTATGGCTTGACTCTACCACTAAGTTTATTGTGAACCACACTGTTTGGTGGTCGCTTGTTCCCAGATGGCTACCCACTTCAAGATCGGAGATTCTCTCTCTCCATCCCCATTTGAGAGTACCAGGTCTAAGATTGCTTCCTCTTGAGTGGGTTCCAAAACTAGCAGTCTGAGGCATGCCCCCTGCAGGGCATCGAGAATGGCCCTCCTCATGGATGTGGCTGCTGCAAAGGTGCTCCAGTTAACATCTGGTATATTCAGGTCCTCCATCAGCAATATCTCCCCTTTCTCTGCCATCCCAAAGATGCCTTCTATCATTTCCTTTTCCATTTTCTCCCCCTGAGACGGGGGTCTGTATACAACCCCTGTGCTGATTGTGGTGCCATTTCCAGTCTCCAGGGTGACCTACAGTGCCTCTTCTCCTCCTTGTTTACCTTTTAGTTCTGTACAGATGGAGTGGTATCAGTACCAGAACCCTTAACTGTAACAGGTCCTGACCCTAAAGGTGCCTCCAGTAAAGAAAGAAAACATCCAGCCAGACCATGTCCAGGTCTGGCCGTAGTGGGCAGCCGTGAGCCAGAAGGATATTGTGCAGAGAAATGAACAGATCCCTGTCAGGATGAGCCCAGCTGACAAAGGTCTTTGACTATATCCTGTGAAATTTTCCATTTGTGTCCCGCCACTTTAAAAAGGCGGAGGGTATCCGACAGTGTATGCCTGCTTCCAGGGATATGTACCTCCAGCATGGTGTAGTCCGTTATGCACAGCCCAGAACTCTATATACGTGGTTTTAATGCATATAGGCAATGGAGTGGGTAATGTTTCCTGGTCAGGTAACATACAGCGGGGAAATAACTGACTGAATCACGAGACATATCCCTGTAGGAGGCACCCAAAAGTATGGATAGCATAGAAAATGGCTCTTCCAAGACAAAGATGTGCAGATGGGCATTGCCAATGTACCAAACACCTTGGTGGGTTCCTAGACCTCTGAAAGGAACACTCACATCCACTGAAGTTGAGGAATGTATCATGAGAGTGCCCACGCACCTTCTTAAATGGTGAAATTTGATAGCTGGTGATAAGACACCAGCATCTGTTTGCTGGTAAATTTCTGAAGGCACAATCATTGCAGAGTGCCCCGGAACAAATTCTCAGGTATTATTGGGGATATGTAATCGAATAAGATGGTAACAGCCAAATATCCTCAAAAAGTCAGCAGGCAAAAACTGGCTAAGACACCTCTGGTGCGGCAGATACTGGTAAGCCAGTTAGCCCAGGTGTGTCCATTGAGATACAGGAAGGAAACATTTCCAATTGAATGTATGTCATAAAGGTGTATGTTCATACCCAGAGACTTGAACCATACTTAGAGAACTGACCGATGCAAGAAGGACTTCTGAAAACTTTTCCGAAAAGCAAAACATCCGGGCATATAATGGAAAAAAACACAGATGTCTACTTTGTGAAGAATCACAGAGATCCAGGCCCAGTATAATTGGAAGACTCTGGTGGAAGAGACAATCCTGAATGGGATTTTACTGCCTTTTGTTGCATAGGGTGAAGGTCTACCATGATCATTGCCTGCAAGGAAAGAGAAAACATACCCTGACATTTGAGGAGGGGTTGCACAGGCAAAACAGGCCTTATTCAAGTAGAAAAAAGCCTGGATCCTGGACATCAGGACAGATACTGTAACCATGGATTTGAGGAGATCTTCAGGCTGTGGGCGATCCCAGGCAGAGAACTGGTGGAACAGCACCCATAGACCTTGGAATCTAAGGCAGGGAATGCTAACAGAGGTAGTGAACCCATGTTAGGGATGCCTCACAAGGTATCTGTGGGGTCTGAAAAAAGCCTTTTGTTAAATAATTCTCCTGATTCAAAAAATGACAAGAAATGCACCAAAGTATGGTGTAACCAGAGGCGGTGGGTCTCATAGAGAGACCTCCAAAAGCAGCATCAGGAAGAAAACTCAGAAAGGCGGGAGCAAAAGGCCCAACATATGTAACCAGGTATCATGTCGCAACAGCAATGGGAATACAGCAAACACCATCACAGTGACATTTTCAGCAGTTTGCTGTGATGGTCCACTAGTTTCCCAATGCTGCTGCTGCCCTTGGGGTGTTTGCCCCCTCCTCGAACCAACTCAGACTCGGAGTTGGTAATTTTAAGTGTGGGGGTGTGTAGGGGTGAAGCCCCCACAGAAAAACACACTTTTTTCCAATGATGGCACAACATCAGTTGGCGGTGTTATGCTTTCGCTGTTCTGTTGTTCAGTGTTCTCCATGTCACTGTGGCATGGTGGAACCATGCAACCAAGAAAGTCATGTGAGACATATTTTCACTGTAGAGGTCATGCAAACCATAGCTGCCAGAGGTTCCAAGCAGTGAGTTTAGTGGCTGTGGAAGCATCCTCAAGAGGCGGGATGGCCACTGTGAGGACATCTCCAAAAAATAAGCCAATTTGTACTTAGGGGAGTGCAGCTCCTACTCCTGGGCCCCAGAGGGTCGAACTGGTCTGGTTCCTAGTCCTGAGTAAGAAAAAAGGTGCTCCACCCCAACAACTGTAAACAGAGCCTGGTGTACAGCAGAGCTACAGGTGGAGACTGGAATGGGACCAGGAGGTGCCCCTCCCAATGGGGAGGCACAAGGCCACAAGAGTAGGCATGTCCACCTATGCCCTATTGGCCCAACTCGGAGCTCCAAGGAGACACGGTCAGACTTCATTGGAATAATAGAGAGAAGAAAACTGGAGGGGAAGCAAACCCCAGCAGGCCGGCAAAGAATCAACTCAAAGCAGCCAGTACTGTTCGAAAAAGAGTCCCTCAGTTGTCAAGGAGGACATCGGTGATGGCGAAGCAGTGTAAGGAATAACTGTATACCCAGTATGAAGGCACAGTTTCAGTTAAAGGCCAAACAGGATCCTGGAGTGGATTACAGAGGACACCCCATAACTGAAGCCGCCAGTCAAGTGGTGCATAACTCATGCTCCGTTAGGAGATGATGTGGACTCCCACGGTGAGGCCAAAGGCAAGGGCACCTGGGTCTAGGTCCACAGATTATTCTGGGGTCCACTGTGGACAAGAGGGTCCAGGTTCTCATATAGAAGAAGGGTGAAGCCTTCTTCAATGAGACATCATCGGCAGCAAAAGACCCAAGGCTAGTGTCAATCTGAGGGCAAAACCCATGGCAACCAGGAGGCCGAAGCCTTCCCCGATGAGAATGAGGAAGCCAATCGAAGCTAATTGTGATAAGATGGTTCAGGAGCCACCATCGATGACAGTCCATCATTGATTGCGAGGGCGAGAGCCCTCGACAACATGAGGGCCAAAGCCCAAGGCAAGGAAAGGGCCGAAGCCATCGCCACTGAGGCCCCCATCCACAAGAGGACCAAAGCTATCGTCGATGAGATGGCAAAAGCCACTGTTGATGTGAGTGCAAAAGCTACCGTTGATGAATGTGGCAGAAGACAACTTCAATGAGAGTGGCAGAAGCCATCGTCAACGAAAGGGCAAAAGCCAATGTCAACAAGAGGGCAAAAGCCGTTGCCAATGAGAGGGCAGAAGCCTTCGGCAATGAAAGGATGGAAGCCATCATGACGAGAGGGGTGAAGCCATCGCCAACATGATGGCAGAAGTCACTGTGAATGAGAGGGCAGAAGCCACCGTCGATGAGAGAGAAAAAAGCCATTGTCAACAAGAGGGCAGAAGCCACTGCTGATGAAAGGGCAAAGCCGTCGTTAATGAGAGGGAGAAGCCATCATCAACCAGAGGGTAGAAGCCATCATCAACGAGATGGTGGAAGTCATTGTCAATGAGAGGGTGAAAGCAACCTTCAACGATGCTGAAAATGTAATTATACTTACAAAAATCTGAAGTATCTTCATCATCGTCAGCAATGACAAAAGATAGTAGAAAGGAAATAAAATTTTAAAAGACAAAGTACTGCTGAGCCGATCTCCAGGAGAGATGTGTTCAGGTCGCGGAAAAGAAAGAACCGAGGAGTATCAGGACCACCTTCTCTTTTGTAGTGCACAGATCTGGTCATGTGGTGCATGAAGGGGTGGTCTCAGGTATGACTGCTAAGAAGTCTTCCAGAAACAAGCGCCTCCAGCTGAAGGTTCCCATGTGTTATGATCTGCTGCAAAAGATTGTCTTGAAGAACATCTACACTGGGTACCAAGCTCATTTGTTTCAAGGTGGGTGGTCTGCTCACCTATAAGGACTTCTATAGTTTGGGCCCAGGATACCTGAGAGAACTCGTTGTCTCATATATACCAGGTTGTCCCCTCTCCTCTGCTGGGGCTAAGCTTCTGAGTGTTCCACATTCCTGTCTGAAACAATCTGAAGACTAGTCTTTTACAGTTGTGTCCCTGATCTTTTGGAACTCTCTTTCCTAAGCTCTGAGAAAAGCCCCCTTGATGGAGGCTTTTAAGAAATGATTAAAGTCTTATTTGTTCTGGCTGGCCTACCCAGAAAATTCATTAATAATTTAACTTTGATAGAGAAGCAGCCTGTACTTTTTTGTTTTATATATTCTGCTGTTGATTATTTGAGCTGTGTTAACAGCCCAAATGTTTAATTTATGTATTGTTCTAAAAATGTGCTGGTATTTATTTTAATGTAAGACACCCTGAGCCCAAGGGATTTGGTACCGTATTTCAGTGTGCCTGTGAAACTGATTTCATGCTTGTGTAACATAGATAATCTTTGGCTGTTCACCTTTCTATCCATAGGATATACCACCCTGTAGGGGTACGAAGACAAGGAACCCTAGAAGAGGGTTCCACCCCTAGAGGTGCCGTGGGAGTGATTCCCTTAGCTAAAGGTACCTTAGGAAGAAACCCACAAGAGAGAGAGGGGTGTGCCACAGGAGGAGAAGGGGTAGATGAAGGCCAAGGAAAAAAAAAACTTGTGTAACATCAGAGAAGCACTTCTTAAATGGGCCTTGTGTGGTCATGGCCAGTTGTGCCACCTCCTTGAACCATGGGCTTTAGCCCTCCAATTCAATGTGCCTGTGCAACTGGTTTTGCGCTTGTGTAACATAGATAATCTTTGTCTGTTCTTCTCTTTATCTGTGGGATGTACCACCCTGTAGGGGTATGAAACCAAGGAACACTAGGAGAGGGTTCCACCCCTAGAGGTGCCACGGGAGTGATCCCCTTGGCTAAAGGTACCTTAGGAAGAAGCCCCAAAACAGTCTCAAGCAAGCATACCAGGTGGTGAATGTTTATCAGGATTGAAGACCTGTATGTAGGTTGGGTGGTAGCATAGGTTTCGTTGGAAGCATGGATCAATGCGGACCTGTACATAAGTCAGTTGGTATTGTGGATTCAGCTGGTGTTAATAATATGGGTTGAACTGGTAGTATAGATCAGTTGATTGTATTGCTTGAGTAAAGTAGGTAGAAAATGGCAGATGAATAGTGACCCACTCGAAAGTCTGACTGCAAGCAGTGGAGGTCTGGCTTCCTAAGGAGAGTGAGAACAGCCAATGAGGGAAGACAAGACACTTACGAGCCAGCCACGCACTCCATCCTACAGCAGAAACCTACCTACTGTAAGTGACCTAGGGATTACAATTACACCTATTAAGTATTATGACCATTGGCAAGGAGAAGAGGGAAAAAACCCTTTGAGGAGGAAACCTCTGGGGATCCAAGACCTACATCATCTTCTCTCCTGGCTTTGGGACAATTTGTTTAGTGATGACTCTGCTACTGCAATTTAGTAGACCAATCCAGGGGAATTGCAATTTTCGGGAACTCTCTCACTCTATCCCTCTAATGGGAATGCCGTGGAAGGTTGTGAGCTAACTCTGCAACAATGGGCAACTAAGGCGGGAGGAGGAGAGTAACGACCACCAAGGCGCTCAGCCAGCCTACCAATCTATGAACAAACCAGGTGAACCAGAGGCCATTGTAGGCAGATTAGCTTGAAAGGGTGCCTCTGTACTCTCTCGGGCAGCCAAAGGGGCCCTTCCTGTGAAAGCCCCACCCCTTCGCCACTGAAGTCTTAAATGCTACATCGAGAGGTGCTGTCAGTAAGGTTGATGACTGAAGGTCTGCCTGGTGTGAGGACATTCCCAACTATGTGGCAGGTGAGAAGGACCCTACCCCTAGCTTCGCATGCTCAAGATGCAGATTTCAGGGTGCAGAAAGAGAGAGACCGTCGGCCTCAGGGCTAGCCCTGAGTCCTGGGGTAATGGATATGGTTAGCATGTCTCCAGAATGTGGAACGTGAGTTGTAATGAGCATGAGACCTGCACATGGGTCATAGTGGATGATGGCAGGCATGGGGAGACCTGTTCATAGGTCAGACTGAGCACTGCTGACCACTTATGGGTCTAGACTAGACAAGCTGACAAGGAGAGACCTGCACGTAGGTCAGGCTGAGCAATATAAACCCTTTCAAGGGTCTAGTTAAGACAAATAGTATTTGTCAACCACAGGAATGCATACTGACCAAGTCCATTAGAAAGCCAAATTGGGAATGAATTGGATTGTATGTTATGAGTAAAAGAATGGTGAGGCCGGGCGAAGCCCAAGGCTGATGGTTGGAGAGGAGGTGGCCGTGAAGCTGGTTAGGCAGAAGAAGACTGCAAAGCCAGTACGGGAGGGCTGCAAAGCCAGGATGGTAGGAGTTGCTATTTGGAATGAGTAAACGTGATATGCTGCTAATATTGAAAGGGGAGAGGTCCATGAATGAATGGACTTGCAAGTTGCCTGCATTAGTGCCATGATGGCTGGTATATGAGTGATACTGGTAATGCAAGGGACAGGAAGGCTAGGAGGACTGCAAGGGACAGGAAGGCTAGGATGCCTGTGTAAACCACATGCATAATAGCAGGGAAAGACTGGGTGGAGCCAGTTGACCTCAGGTACTGTAGAAAGTTGCCTGGAATAGCTGGTTGCAGAATGCCATAAAGGCCATGTGGAGCAGCAGCAGGAGGCTGGGCAAGCCAGTGACTGCAAAATTATGGCAAATATGGAGCTGCTCCCACTGCCTGGGGCTGACATGCCAGCTGCTACTCCTCAGTCCCTGCCATAGGAAAAACAAAGAAGCAATGAATGGGACACCCTAACATCAAGCAGCTAAGTGTAAGCCTACTCTCTTTTGGAGAGAGGCTTATGCTCCCTTTAGGGACTCCTTCCTTTGCTATTTTGCCCCCAGAACTTAGGGATTTTTAGTGCTCTGGGGTGCAGTTTCTGTTGGTTGCCATGTGGTGGCAGCAGAGAACAGGGCTTAGGCTATAAATATGCCAGAAAAGAAAGTTTAGGGAGAGTGGCTGGGAGAGAGGAAAGAAAGGCAGGCCAGGCAGGAGCTTGGCGGTCTGGGTTTAGGTCTGGAAGGGGGTGGTCCCCCAAGTGAGTAGAGAGGATCAGGTGGGTGGTGTCATGGTGCTGGCAAGTAATGGGTGCTCCGAGGGAGGAGGGCTAGATAGTCTGGTGGTGTCATTTGGGAGATGGGCTTCCCAGGGCAGGTTGGTGAGAGTGCCCAGTAGGAGGGAGTTGTAAGGCCTTAGGGATGATCCCATTTCCCGTGTCTGTGGTGTCTCCTGGGTCATCTGGGTTGTGGGAATTGTGGCAGGGTTCCCACAGGGGAAGGGCAGTGGCAGTGTCTCCTCCTGTACCTGGCATGGCAGGGTGGCCCAGGTTGTTGAGGGGGTACAGGAGAGCATCCACCCATTTAGGGGCCTGCTTGAATGGGCAGGTCCCAGGGCGCAGTTCATTAACTGTTCAGGTGGGCTGCAGGTCTTTGTATTGATGTCGTAGGGCACAGATGTATGTGGGCGAACAGGTAGCATGACACCACAGCAGATGTTTATATGCTTCAAAGTTTTATTATATAACAGAAAATTTCTTTATGTTAGCAGGGTGTATATTCTTATAATGACCATCATTGGCACTCCAAACAGTCTGAAAAAAAGTCGTTACACAGCAGGCTTCTTCATTGCTTAATCAGTATTTCCAGAATTCATCCACATTTTTATCCCATAGAAATTGGACCTGCACATTTATTCTTTCATCTAGTACGAGATATGAAGAAAGTCTCACTCTTCAGAGCACCTTAAAGTAACACTTTAATAGCATTCCCTGGAGTTCACCTCCAGACCCAGAATCAATCTAAAACTAATTAACTAGCTGTTCAGCTTTTTTATACTCTAAAGGAAGTCAGGTGACCTTAAAACCCCACCCCTACCTGTGGTCTTTAACTATATTTCTTTATGCACTACATATTTATTTTATTTAAAGTAGTGATACCCCTTTAAATTCATATAATAACATACTTTCAAGCTTTCAAGCAATTTAAACCCCTTTTAAGCATTTTAAGCTTTAATTCTGGTAACAGAGAAGCACCACCCCTTTCCAATACTATTTAATAATGCACAGGATGGCCGGCCGGCCTGCTCTTAAGAGCTTTGCCGAAGAAGAGCTACAATCAGGACTCAGCAATGCAAAAGAACCGACAAAACCGCCGTTTACAACAGACACCCAAAAGAGCTCAAAATCTCACCCTTAAACACTTCATCCATCCATGATATGTACAAACCATACGAAAGGTGTTTTTTTTAAACATAAGGGTATAATTAACGAGGAGCTAGAAGAAGGAATATCTTCTCAAAGGTGCGTACACTCGCACAGTAATTTCACCGGCACTTCACATTGCCGTACAAAGCCTCAGCGGATTATCTATATACAAACAACTGCATTCTTCTGAGTTTTTACTAATAAAGCCTAATAAAGTAAAACTAAAGAACTGGGAGGTTATTTTCATATTCTCAGGGGTTCTGTATATGATATCTTTTACATGCATAATTCTGCACTACCAGGACCTCAAACACAACGAGCCTCCGAGACTTCCACACAGCCCCCGACAATACAATGCCCACCCAACCATCCAAGTCTATTCCACTCATGCCACAACACCATCCCTCCCATTCCAACTCCAACCACAGTCCCAACAGCACATCCAGAACTGAAATGCTTCCAGAAAACAAAATGCAAACAAAACGCCACACTCTCTGCAAGACCAAGCCACCGGCTGAACGCCCCACCACTGGACTGGGTCCAACCTCAGAGGGTAACTGCACTCTTAGGAAAAAAAAGGAATAACTAGGATTTTGGATGAAAACCTATTCATAGGCCGTGCAAAAGAAACCACTGCTTTTAAACACCAAAACTGGGATATATTTTTATGCTGCACAAACGTGCGCACGATCGCACAGTCGTGCCACTTTACCGATCGTTCAAGCAGCAACAGCAAACAGGAAAAGCTACTCGCAGGGGCCAAATAAATGGGAATCTTTTTCTGACACCTCCCAAGGACCACACCAAGGGGTAATATCCTGCAAATAAGGGGAAACAATTCTACCAGCTCCAAACTCAACTAAAGCAGTTTTCTCCCTTATTACCCTTAAAATATAACTCTTTCTCTCTTAAAGGGAGAGCTTCCAAATACTCCAATACAAGAAGAAAACAAACATCTAGCCCCATATGTTATTTTTTTAAATCTCACAGAGCCACTCTGTGACAATGGGCAGGACCTGAAAGGCTTCTCCTGGCCTGATGCTTAGCTCAAGCTCTGGAATATGGTAAAAGGGGACATATTGGAGGCTTGGGTTGCCATCCTCTCTGTCACTTGAGGGGCACCCAGAGAGTGGAGCTCAGTCTAGGTACGCTCTTGGTCTGCCTTGTCCATGTCCCGGGCAGGCTCCAGGGCCTATATTAACTTGGTAGACCTTTAGGCCCATTTAGACTGTGGTTCTGCTCCAGTGAGGGAAATGGAGGGCTAAACAAGGATGAGGGTCTGGAGGAAATACAAAGCCCCGAATTTCAGCAGTATCTGGTCAGGGAAGAGAAAATTCTCAGGTTCCCTAAGTGTGTTTTCTAGGGCCATGGACCAGGTTGGGAGAGGCTGCTTGTTTCTCTGCTGGAGGGAGATGCCTGACAAGGGATGAACTGTGAGGAAAAGAGCAAATAAAGGTGGCTTACCAGTGTCAGAGGTTTCTGAAGCCCTGTGCTTTTGTGGGAAACTGTACTCCCATTTCAGGTATATCATCCGAGTTCTGAAATTGTAAAGCTGTGAGCCTTGTTTACTCTGTCTGTAAAATCAAACTCCTTCCTGTGGTTGCTGGCATTTGTAGATAGTTATGCACAATGGAGCAGGACTATTTACGGCAAGAAGAAGTGATGAACCCCTGTGACCCTCTAAATCTTTTGGGCAAAGGAGAAAATAAAGTGATTAATTTGGGGGAAGAAATAGTGACTCTTGAATGAAATTCAAAATCCTTAGTTTTAATTCCTTTATGAGTTGATATTTTTCAGGTGGGGGCTTCTTGCTGTATTAGATCCTGCACCTTTTGGGGGTTTGGGACCTGTGGGGGACACTGAGGGTCAAAGTCATTGTGGAATCCTGGTCCTCCTGTGGGGCTCCTACGGTGCTCTCTATCAGTGAGGTGGTGATATGGATGTCCAGCAGTTAGAAGATGCCTCATGGTGTGCAGACTTTTTTTGGTTTGCCTGGGAACTGTGCATTTGTTTTTTATTTTAGTCTTTGGTAACTGGGTAATGCCCACTAGGCACAACTGCCTGTTTTCAGGAGTGACCTGGGAGCACTCGGTGGTTAAGTGACTTGCTCAGAGTCACACAGTATGCAGGTGGAGGTTGTGAGAATCAAAATGCTCTCTGCTGAGGCCGCTACCTATAAGGATGCAGCCGCGGCGCATCACCTCACTCAACTGGTCAATGCCCCCACTAGGTGTAACTATAGGACAGGCTCCCTTATGCTTCTAGACTGGATTCTATCTAACCGCCCTGAATGCACCTCCAATGTTTCTGTACTCCCAGATACAATAAGTGACCACTCGCCTGTCATCTGCTCCTGGTCAAACAAATACCACAAGCCCCCTCCCAAGCTTATCTATGCCAGGGTTATCAAACAAGGGCACCTCCAGCTGTTAAAATCCCTTCTAACTAGGCTGAACTGGGCAGTGCTTGACTCCCTCAGTGACACCAACAAGGCTCTGGACCTATTTATCAAACGTTTCAATGAAGCCAGTGACATCTATGCACCAGTGAAAAAGATGAAGGTCAAAGGACAGACCAACCTCTGGGTTACTACTGACCTTTTAACTCTACTCAAGCACAGAGACCACCTCTGGCATTGTGCTCGTGTAACTCCAATGCAAGTAAACATACAATTATACAAAGCAGCCAGAAATTATTGCACTCGAAAAATACGGAATGCTAAATGCAGCTATTACAAAGAGGCTCTGACCAACTTTTGGGGCCAGGGAAAAAAATTCTGGAACAACATGAAAGAACTCACTGGCAAGGATCCTAAAGCACCACCCACTGTGCTCAACCTTCATGGCACTCCTACACTGACCTAGGTACCATCACCAGCACTTTAATAATGCATTTACAAACCTGGACAGTGTCCTTCCACCAAATGTTTTCGACGACCTCCCCTCCAGCTCCTCCCAAGTTACCCCCCAACTAGAACGTACGACCCCAAAGTTTTTTTTTAAGGAGGTCCCACCACAAGTAGCTAGAAAATACATTCAAAAGACCATCGGCAAACAAGGGTACAGTGGTGACTCCCTTGACCTGAAACTGCTGGCACAAGTCCTCGGTGAAATCTTAGAATCACTTGCAAAGATCTTCAATCTCTCGCTTAGATTGGGCCATTTCCCCTCTCTCTGGAAGAAAGCCACTGTCACACCGGTTCACAAAAGCAGAGATAGGATGCTCCACACCAATTACAGACCTATCTCACTCCTCCCCCCACTATCTAAAGCGCTGGAGCGAATAGTGTCGGACCAACTAGTTGAATTCCTGGATAAGTACAATGTACAGTGCCCAGAGCAGCATGACTTCAGAAAAGGGCACAGCACCACCACTGCACTACTGGAATTTACAACGTTCATCCATGCCATGCTTGATAATGGGAATTGTGGAGGGGCAGTATTTATAGACCTTACCAAGGCATTCGGCACAGTTAACCATCCCCTACTGCTCAAGCAACTGTCCTCCATTGGGATCTCCAGCAATGCCCTTCCAAGGTTCACCAGCTACCTTGATAGTTGGATCCAACGTGTAAGGATTGCAGGGATCTCTTTGGATGAGAAACTGGTCCACTCCGGAGTCCCCAAGGGGTCTATTCTGGGCCCTCTACTCTTCTCCCTCTTCATCAACAATCTCCCCAGTGCCTGCCACCAAAAAATATTACTATACGCAGAGGATGCAGTCCAGTTTTCCAGCCACCATGACATTACAGTCCTTGAATCCCAGCTGCAGCTCGACTTCAAGCGCATTGAAGACTGGTTCAGTTCTCATAAACTTGTCCTGAACCACAGCAAGACTAAAGCCATGTCCTTCTGTAACTGACGGAGCAGGCACAACTCTCTGTCCCTCACCATCAAGAACCATGGAACCCACTCGAACGTGTCAAGGAGTTCAAGTACCTTGGTATTACCCTGGATAGTACCCTCTCCTACACTCGGCATATTGACACTGCTGCCAAGACTGCCAATATACGGATTGGACTACTACACAAACACAAGCACTGTATGCCAGCGGATGCCCTTAAACTAGCCATCTACAGCTCTGTCACCTCTATCATTGACTACGACCTTGCCATCTATGGCTCTGCCTAAACAAGTGCCCTCTGCAGGATCTCAGTTTCTCTCAACAAAGCCTATAGACTACTAATGGGTGTGGCCCGACAAACTCACACCTGTGACCTCTATGCACAGGCCAGCTGGCTACCCCTACTCAGCAGAATACAATACCAGACCTGCTTACTTACCAAAAAGATTCTACTCGGTCTCATGCCACCTGGTGTTAACTCACTCCTTACTACCTACAGTGGCACTCAACAAACACGTGGTGCCCAATCTCTAACCTTTCAGGTTCCTAGATGTCGTACCTCCATGGGTCAGCGGTCCTTTATCTATAGAGCCACTCAATGGTTCAATTCCCTCAATAAAGAAGCACTTTCCTCTACTACACTTAGACCCTTCAGAATCTCAAACTTTACCTCACCTCTACCACTCAATGTGACTGCTTCTCTGAACAGAGATCTCTCTAAACACCTCCCAGCTCACTCATGTCTCACAGCCCGTCCTTTCCCAGTCTCATTCCCTCTGGCACCGGGCCGTCCTTGTGACTCCTTTCCTGCTTCACATCTCCACTGGTACAAGACATTTTCCACCACCATCGGACAGTGGCCCATTAGCCTGCCAACTTCCTGTCCCGGTCGCACGCCTGCAATACTAACTGCCTATGGTGCCCTCTATCTCTTATTGTTACCGCAGCCAGCTGCCTACTCAAGCTGCTCATTATATTAATATTATCTCAAAGTATGTTATAACTGAGTATCTTTATCTTTTCTTTTAGTTGTTTTGGTTGTTTATTGTGCATTCTTTTACTACCACTGTATGTATGTTGACCCTCATCCTTTGACGTGGAACCTTTGTAAATGAGCAGTTTCTGCTCAAAGGTATTTGTAATCTGAGAATTTAATAAATAAATAAATAAAAAAAAAACAGATCTGGTCTGCTGGATGTACCAAGCTCATTCACAGCTGGTTACTCTAACCTCTAGACTATACTGCCACCTGGAGTGTATCTCTGGGCAATGGGCCCCCTCTCCCAGAATATCAGTGATTTCACCCCTAGACATTCAGGGAGGGGGTAGCTACAGAAGTGGATCAGGAAGATAATAAAATGAAGTAATTACCAGCAGCTGGGGCTGGGATAACATGCTGGTTAATAGCTGTAGCTGGGGTGACATGACAGATGATCCAGGATGCAGGGAACACATATGAATCCCCACCATCCTGTTAAGAAGTGTTGGGGAGGCCACCATGCAGTGCTGCTGAAGAGAATTAAAATGGTAACAGTGCAGGAGGTCAGAACCTGGATGCTGCTGTAGTGGAACTGCTGCTGGAACGAGGAGTCCTGCAGGTCTTCAAGGGGATCAGATGGGGCAACAAGGGGGAGAGGCACAGCTGGATATGGGTGGAGTCCATACCAGTATTAAAGGCAGACAAGGCAGGACAGGCAATCCTAAGGTGACAAAGGAGGGTTAGGAGGAAACTGCACATTGTGGTACATGTGGGAACAAATGACCTAGCTGGGGAAATGGTGGAGGTAACAAGGGATATATTAGAGGAAGTAGGAAGGTTGCGTGAGGAGACTGGGGAGTCTGTGGCCTTCTTGGAGGTGCTCCCAGTATCCTGCGCAAGCACCGTGAGAAAGGAGAGGATTGGAGAGTTGAACGCATGGTTGGTAGAATGGTGTTAAACTAAGGGGTACGGGGTAGTGGGTGGCTGGGGCAGTACCTGGGATACTAACAATCTGTTTGCAAGGGATAGGCTACACCTAAGCAGGGAGGAGAAAGAAGTATTAAAGCAAAGACTGGGGAGGTATATTGCAACAAAGGTGGATTTAAACTAGATAGAGGGGGTGGCAAGTGGACAGTAGGTAGGCAGGGAACTGATAGAGTGGATTCACATCCTACCCCCCAGGCTAGCAGGGAAGGACTCAGGGTGGCTGAAATGGGAGGAAATAGAAGGGAGGAGATGGAGGGCGATGAAGGGAAGGGGGCAGGATGGAGGGTGGTCTTGCTGAATGCAAGAAACTTAGGCAACAAATCAGCTGAGCTGCAGTCACTCTAGGCAGTGTGGAGGGTGGATATTGCAGCTGTAATGAAAGCATGGGCAACCGAGCACCAGGACTGGGATCTGGCAATCCCAGAGTACAAATTATACAGGAAGGACCGTAACTGGGGGGGGGGTGGCAGTCTATGTGACAGATGGGATCAAATGCACAACAGACGAGAGGAACAGAGACAATTTGGCTGCAGCTCCTAGACTCAAGGGGTAGGAAACTGAGGTTTGGGGTGGTATATAGGTCGCTGTCCCAGTCTGAGGAGCTTGACAGGAATTAGTGGGACAAATCAGAAAGGTATGTAGAAAAGGGAAGGTGGTCATTGTGGAGGATTTCAACTTGCCAGGGGTTGACTGGAGCATTCTGTTCACCTCTAGTGCTAGGGAGTAAGTGCTCCAGGATGTGATCCAGGAGGGTCTCCTGAAACAGTTGGTCAGTGTACCTACTAGGCTGAAGGACACTTTAGATCTGATATTGTCGAATGGGAAGGCAGTGAGGGAAATAAGGGAGGAGGACCCACTAGCTGACAATGTTCACAAAACAGTGTGGTTTAATATCACCATGTGCGAGGAGCCCGTGAAATCAGTAACCCAGGTGGTAAACTTCCGGGGTTGGAGGATGTGGGAAGTTCTGAAGGGAAACTGGAGGACATAAGGCAGGAGATGGATGCAGAGCAGAAATGGGATATTATTAAACGGGGGATTACAGATGCAATGGATGCCTGCACCAAGACATAGAGTAAGACGAGCGGAGCAAGGAAACCATGCTGGTTGAACAGTGAGGTAGTGGAGGTGGTGAGGGCAGAATGAGAGGTGCACCAGAGGTATAGGAGGATGGGGGAAGGAAGGGGAGCATGCAAGATGATCCAGGGAGGTGACCAGAGAAGTGAGAGAAGCCAAGGCCCAGAGGGAGCTGAGATTAGCACAGGGAATTAATGGGAGATGGGGGGGGGGCTTTTTCAGATACATCAGGGAGAAAAGGAAGTGCAAGGAGACAATAGTGAGGATAAAAAAGGATGGGGAGTGGATGGAAAAGGGGGAGGAACAGGCAGAAGCACTGAATGAATAATTTTGCTTAGTGTTCCTGGAAGAAAAGGGGGACCACTACCACCATGGGCTGGAATGGTGGGGATGGGAGGAGAGGAGGAGACAGATGAAAGAACTGAGGGAGGTAGACTCCTAGAGGGACTGAAGGCACTGAGGGTAGACAATGCACCAGGACCGGATGGTATCCAACCCAGTGTGCTGAAGGAAATGGTGGAGGTGTTGGTGGAGCCACTGGTGGATCTGTATAGTGTCTCACTGGAGTCGGGATATGTGCCACTGGACTGGAGGATGGCAAATGTAGTGTCATTATGCAACAGCGGACCAAGGGACAAACCAAGTAATTATCATATGGTAAGTCTCACCTCCATAGTGTGCAAACTCATAGAAATGATACTTAAGGAAAGACTGGTGTCGTACCTGGAGGACAACGACCTCCAGGATGTGAGGCAGCATGGGTTCATTTCAGGGAAGTCTTGTCAAACCAGCCTGATACAATATTATGACAGTGTGACAGGTGAGCTGCATAAGGGTCATGTGGTGGATGTTCTTTACTTGGACTTCAGCAAGGCCTTCGATTCGGTGCCTCATGGATGGCTTGAGGGGAAGCTAACTTGTGTTGGGGTAGCGCCAAAAAAGACGAACTGGACTACAAGCTGGCTGAGCAGGAGGCTGCAATGGGTGGTGGTGGGAGGGCAGCTCTCAACTCTGAGGCCAGTGATGAGTGGGGTGCCACAGGGCTTTGTGCTGGGACCAGTATTATTTGGGTTCTTCATATCAGACATTGAGCACGGGGTGGTGAGCAAGGTAAGTCTGTTTGCAGACAACACCAAAATGGAAGCAGTAGTTGATGGAGGGAAGGGATAGAAGCAGCTGCAGGGGGACTTAAGCAAGCCAGAGGAGTGGTCAGAGAGGTGGCAGCTGGGGCTCAATGCAAAAAGTTTAAGGTTGTGTACTTCAGGGTGAAGAACCCAAGGAGAGAATATTGACGGGGGGGGGGGGTTAAGCTGGGGATCACTGAGGAGGAGAAGGACCTAGGGGTAATGGTAACAGGGACCATGAACAACACTACCCAGTGCAGGAGATTGTCTGCAAAAATGACCAAAATGCTGGGGTTCATAGCGAGGGGGTTTTCATCCAAGTGAAGAGAGGTGATCTTGCCCCCTACAGGTTGCTGGTAAGGCTGCACTTGGAGTACTGTGTGCAGTTTTGGAGGCCATACCTGAAGCGTGATATCAGGCTACTGGAGGGGGTGAGAGGAGGTCAACAAAGATGATATGTGGAATGGAGGAGAGAGATTATGAGAGCAGGCTGGGAGACGTGAATATGTACACCTGGGAGGACAGAAGGGACAGGGGGAACATGATAGAGACATTCAAGTATCTGAGGGCAATCAATAAGGATGGGGAAGACAGGTTCTTTAAGTTAAGGAGGGGGAGGGACACCAGGTGGCATGGGCTAAGAATAGAGGGGGAACATTTAGGAGGGAAATGAGGAGACACTATTTCACAGAGAGGGTGGTAGCAAAATGGAATGCACTACCAGAATGGGTGGTATCATGTAAACCTGTGAACAGCTTTAAAAGGGCATGGGACAGGGAACAGGGGAGAGTGAGGGTGGGGGAGGCAAATGGACAATACAATGAAAGGCATTACAAATGAATGCGAAGGGTAAAACAAACCAGAGTCAAGTATGGTACAAAGATAGCGAGCAATACACTGAACAGTATTTCATCTGAATGGGGAGGGTAAAACAACCCAGATCTACTTAATGTTTCTGGGTTCTGACTTTTTGATCCAGAGATGCCGTCGGTGTGTCACTATGGATGAATAAAACTGAAAGTATAGTAAGTGCATTTTTCTTACATGACTGTAAGGGTGCTTTTATGTGTTATATGCCAAGAAAGCACTGAGAATAGTACTTTTATTCCCATCCTATATGCTCAGCATTTTGTTCATTAGTGGAGTGAGCCATTGCACTGAAATTTGATGTAGAATTTGGAACTTTTGTAGCTGGCTGAGACACTGCACTGGCATTCAAAATCAGCAGCCCACAGAGCAACAGCAGAGGGTCTCCATCATTATTGTGCACTAGTACTTGGGTACACACTCAATATGTCACTATTATAATTGAATTGGTTATATATTGAACCTAGTTTTATACACAATAGCTGTACTGGTTTACATGTGTTTTATGCTGCAAGTTATATCAGGATATATGTACAAGTTATACTTGTGACTCAGTTCATTTTCCTGGTTTGTCAAGAAGCTCAGTCAAGCAGTTAATTCAAACACAGGACCACTTAGTTCACCAGTAAAGGGTTTCTGCTCAATTTTGCATTCTCAAGGTGAGCCACTGCACAGGGATTCAAAGTTTTGGACATCTAGATCACCAGCAGAGGTTCCAATGCACCACCTGTTGCTGAGAGATTATCTGCAAATATTTTTGTCTTTAATCATTTTTTCATCCAAATGTTATTTTAGATGTCGTTTATTTTTTGTAATACTTTTCTAGTTGATGTAATAATGTATATATGTGCCATCACTGGAAATTAGCTTCAGCTCAATTGAGTCTTATCACTGTTCATTCATTGATATGAATAAAATATTATCTTACCTTACTATCATGGCTTGTGAGGGCACCTTTTTGATGTGAACTGTTCTGATCAAAAATGTTTAATGCACCAAACAATAAACTAATTGATAGTTAACCATCACACTAGGATTCAAACACTGTACACCATACAGCACCAACAGAGGATCATTCACATGCCACCAGCATGGTGATTCTTCACTGCACATGGAATCAACCCTGGGGCCCCTGGGATCACCAGTAAAAGGTGCCCCACACTGTTGTGCCACAAAGTAGTCAGCCATTGGAATGAAATTCAAGCCCCCAGCAGTGGTTCAGTGGAGTTCTCTAGTGTGATACACTGTAATATGAACCAGGGATGGCTGTTGTAGCAGTAGTATAGTGCATGAGTGTGTTATGCCATTCCATTGAGATTCAAACTTGAGACTCTTAGTGTAGCAGTAGAAGAACTCCAAACCAATACTTTAGTGTGGACAAAAACTGTATACAGTACTCCTGAATTCAGTTGCAAACTCAGGGGCTTTTACACAGAAGAAGAAGAAGACCTCTACACCCTCACTTTAGCAAGAGTAGACATCACATTTGGGATTCAGATCCGGGGCTTCTACTCTAGTGCTTAAGTATGGACAGCCACTGTACTGTGCTGTGCCCCAAATCCAAGTAAACTCTACATTAGTACCATAGCAGCATTGCAGTATGGGCACCTACCTCACTGGGATCTAAACCCAGGACCTCTCCACACCAGCAGTTTAGCATGGACAGACACCATATTTGGATTCAGATCTGGGGCAGCTCCATAACACTTAAGTATGGATGCCTACCTCACTGGAATCCAAACCCAGGACCTCTCTACGCATTCACTTTACCATGGACATACACCATATTTGAGATCTAGATCTGGAGCTTCTGCACTAGCGTATAGACAGTCACCTCACTGGGATTCAAACCCAGGACCTCTGTACACATTCACTTTAGCACAGACAGACACCATATCTGGCATCTAGATCTGGGGCCTCTGCGCTAGTGTGTGGACAGTCACCTCACTGGGATCCATACCCCAGGCCCTCTCTACGCCTTCACCTTAGCATGGACAAACACCATATTTGTGATTCAGATCTCAGGCCTCTATGCTAGCATTTCAGTATGGACAGCCACCTCCCTGGGATCCAGACCCAGGACCTCTCCACACCAGCAGTTTAGCATGGACAAATACCATATTTAGGATTCAGATATGGGGCTTCTAGTCTAACTCTTGAGTATGGACAGCCACCTCCCAGAGATCCAAACCCCAGGACCTCTCTATACCTGCAGTTTAGTATTGACAGACACCATATTTGGGATTTAAACTCAGGGCCTCTACACCAGCAGCACTTTAGCAATTTAATGGGCAGCAGCTAACAATTAGGCCCTTTACTAGCATTTTTATACTTAAGGATTTTATACTGCATGCCTATTAATCAGTGGAGTGCCACAAGACAGTGCATGCTATAGAAACATAGAAACATAGAATCTGATGGCAGATAAGGAACACTTGGCCCACCTGGTCTGCTTATTTCGCTACCTAATGGATAAGCTGCAGATCCTAGTTCACCAACAGCCTACTTCCTCCTACTTCCCCCACTAGCATTGCCTTAGGTCTGTCCCATGCATTCTTGAATTTCTCCACTGTTTTTGAATCCACAACCACCTCAGGAAGGCTGTTCCATGCATCCACAACCCTCTCTGTGAAAAAATACTTCCTCACATTACCTCTGAGCCATTCTCCCCTCTATCATCAAATTGTGCCCCATTGTTCTTGCACATTTGTTTTTCTGAAAGATGCTACCTGTCATGTGGACAGCCAGTTCTGAGTGCTGTATCCTTTTTTTTTTATATATAAAATGTATTACTGACTGTCTCTGCTGAAAATCTGGTGCTTTAGGAGTGACCTCGCTCCCCCCCAAGGTTTCAGCTGAAAGATGAAAGCCATGAGAAAATGCTGAAACAGCATGTGAGATCACACACACACACCGGTTACCAGGAGTTACATGGCAGGCCAGAAGCTATTTGCAGACTTCTCTAAGTTAATTATAGACATTGTTGTTAAGAGGGAAATCATAAAAAAAGGTTTATGATGTTAGAAGGGGAAACCAGGTTTATCAAACTGGCACAAACCTGTAAATGTTCCTCTGATACCTGTGTGAAAGAGGTTACTGATTAAGATCAAAGAGATGTCATTTGAAGAACATATGAGTATGCTGAGGTTGCAGAATTTAATTCTTGAAAAAGAAATCCTGTGTTTTTTTTTAAATACATATTTTTTTATATATTCTGACAGAGGAGGAGCTAGGTGACCTCACCCAAAAAGGGATTGGCAAATACAGCTTGCTTTAAAGGGTACCTAAACAAGCAGTTTTTTAAAACTGCAAACTCCAAAATCTGGCTTCAGAGCAAGGTAAAGTAAATGCTGCTGTTTACATTTATGCTAAAACTGCATTTATGTAAATAACATAAATGCAGTTTCATAGCTTTTGATACATGTAAACATCAGCCTTTCACTTTCAAAAAACAGCCTTGTCTTCTCCTTAAGATGTCTGCCAAGTGTGTTAAGTGATGTGTCATGATGGCATCATCTGAGCCAGAGACAGAGATCCACAGATATTTCTATAGTGCTAACTAGTTCTTCTTTCCCTCTTTATTTTCAATTCTTATACCAGAATAATCAACACCATGAATTAACTTGTGGATTATTTTGATCAGTACACATGTTAGGCTATGATTTTGTTCATTTTGTTTACTTTAACTTGCGGAAAATGTTTTGTAATCCAGCTGACTTTTTCTTTGGCAAACTGCATTACAGTACAACACTTCAAATACCTGATGATCTAGTGGTCATATATATGATGCACTGAATTTTGCTTTTTGTTAACCAGGAGAGACACACTAAGCTGAACGCTTGTTTACAGGTGTGGCCTGTTAGCACAAGGAATTTTAGTGACTTGCTCAGGGTCACACAGCAAAGTACCAGTCTTGTTCAGTTCCAAAGCTCATGCTCTCTTGTTAACCCACAAATATGGCTTTCTTTATCCATGTGAACCCCCTGCACCTAGCCTGCCTTCTGTTGAACACCCCATCATCCATACCCTGTCCTTAGTACTGCCTGGGACCTCATATGAGCCTGCTGTTTCATGAGGAGAATTATCACACCTCAGATTGTAATCTTGTACCTCAGAGAGTTGTGCACACCTATTCTGATACACATCATCAGCTGACACTGTTAAAAAATGTCTCCCAAATCACTCTCCAGTCACATTCTCAATGTTTGACTTCTGCTTCCACAGTAAACATTGAATGGATCACCACCCTTCTGCACAGTGAAGGTAGTATGTACAGTTCCTTGTTGTGTTTTTTTCCCACCTCATTAACCAACAACTAGGTTTTCCTGGAAGGCCAAGCAATAAGCATCATGACCCACCAGAAAAACTGCTGTTCATGCCCTCATAAGGGCTGCACTTACAATGGATAACAATATTATTAGGAGGAGAGGCATGCTAATACCTTGAGCACATCTACCTGACTTCCAGTATCAGTCTACTCCTTTACCTGTGATCTGCAGAACCCCGCAGGACAGTTCCCAGCAATTCTTCTCCAGTACTTTTCTATGCACTACTCCATACTGTGAGTTGGCTGGCTACCACCCTTCCAAATCTTGAATGCGCTATACACAACTCCCTCAATACTGTCCTAACAAACATCAACACCACCGCCCCATCCGAGGGTTATCTCCCTACACTGAATTCAAGTAACAGTTAAGGTGCAGACCTGCTAGTCTGAGTATTTGTCATCACTGGCTACTGTCATCCACAGACAGGTAGTGATCATGATGCTAGCAGCCCCACATTTCAGATCTCACAGTGATCTGCTCAGCATCCTCCTTCATGTCTTCAACTAACCTGAATATAGCTGTATCCTGCTGGAATGGCTTCTTCAGTCCCTCTCTGGCATTCATTCTTCTCACCTGCTCCCCACACCAAAAACTGGTGAGTTCACTACCCTACCGCATCATGAATGTGTTTAGTACAGTCTCCAGTGTTATATTTACACATTAATAATAAACATGATCTTCTGGTAAGCCAGGCTGATAGCAGCACGGCACAAGTGGAAAAATAGGCATTCCTACCCATATAAGATCTAAGCCACTTATGATTAGGCACTATTATATGATGTGCATAATGATGTGCACACCCATCATTTTAATAGTGCCTAATCAAAGGTAGCCTAGATCTTTTAAGGATAGGAAAGCCCATCATTTTCCTTGTTCCTTGCTGCTATCAGCCTGACTTACTGGAAAGATATGTTTATATTTGATATGTCAAAATAAAACGGGACTGTACTACTTGCATTCATGATGCAGAAGGGTGACGAGCTCACCAGTTTTTGGCGTGAGGAGGAATAGTGAAGAATGAATACCAGAGGTGGACTGAGAAGGCCACTCTTGCAAGGTACTGCTATATTCAGGGAAGGGGGAAGACAGAAGAAGAGAAATATGAGCAGGTTACTGTGAGAAATAAGATGTGGGGCTGCCAGCACCTTGATCACTACCTGATCCCGTTGTCCTGGCCAACATTCCCCTTCCTATAAAACCAGTTCATGCAATTGTCCAAGGCTGTGTGTGGATATTAATATATGAAATGGCTGCCACTGCATGTTCAGTCACTTCACTACCAGTCTAGTATTGCTTGTAAAGCACTCTGAGATACAATATGTATGAAAACCACTATATAAATGCTAATTCTTCTTATTATTATTATTTCCCATGGAAAAAGAGGACAAGACAAGCATATATTTGAGTTTTGAGAAAGTATGAACTCTAACATTAGACTACACAAGAACTTTACTACAAAAAAAGTGGTGGCTCTAGGGGGTGGTGAAGGGTGTGGCTGCACCCCCCAATATAGGAGGCAGTATAGCACAGTGGGCTAAGGCTCTGAACTGCAAATCTGGTGACATCCAGCAGACCAGACCTGGGTTTGAATCCCACAGCTTCCACTTGCATACTGTGTGACCCTGAGCAAGTCACTTAACCTCCTTGTGCTCCCAGGTCGCTCGTGTAAAAAAGCTTTCAGCTTAGTGTGCTATACCTGGTTAAAAAAAAAATAAAAATAAAAAAAATAGTAACGTACTTGCTTGCTGTTACATTTCACTTTGTTGAAGAAGTCTGATTTATTGATTGTACAAATATTTACATTCAAACTATGGATAACACTTGTAGGTTCTGTCAAAAACGTACCAGAAAAGAATAATATCAGAAAATATAAAGGTTTAATAAAAATTTTAAAAAGTGCATATTAAGCATGCACACCACCCCAGCACCCCTATTGTAGCATGCTGGATCCACCATAACCACTAGACCTTCAGGTTATTCAAGGTTTGTACTGCACTGTGGTTCGCCACAGAGAAAGTTGGTTGGATTAAAACACATTTTCAGCATGTTAAAGTAAACAAAATGAACAGAACCATAACCTGACATGTGCATTATACAAAGTAATGCACATGGTTTTGACCATTTACGTGAAACAATTCTATACAAAGGGAAAAAAGAACTAGTTTGTACTATAGAGAGCCATATATCTCACTGACTTTGGCTCAAATGATGTCATCACATAACACATTTGGCAGCCATTTTAGGAAGCAGGTAAGACAGTTTTTTTGAAATTGGAAGGCTGATTTTACAATTTTCAAATGCTCTGGAACAACATTTAGGTCAATTATGTAAATGTATATTTTAGCATGAATGAATACAGCAGCCTTTCCTTTAGTCACTTACAGAGTCAGATTGTTGAATAGTTTGTTGTCAAAATGTTGTTTAGGTATCCTTTAAGGAATATTCTGTTTTACTTCAGAGACACTTTAATCTAGACTTTAACAATGAAACATCTACATAGATACATAGACAGTGTCAGCAGATAAGGGCCTATGGCCCACCCAGTCTGCCCATTTGAGCTTGTAAGTTCAGTTTATGTTTTCCTAGAAGTCTGTTGCCCCTTACCCCTGACCTCCAGAATTCCTTTATGTCTATCCCATGCATTCTTAAATCCTGTGATTGTTTCAGCCCCCACCACTTCCTCTGGCAGGGTGTTCCACTTGTCCACCACCTGTTCTGTGAACAAATTCTTCCTCATGTTTCCTCTGAATCGTCTTCCCTCCAACTTCATCCCATGCCCTCTAGTCCTGGAACATCTTTTTCGCTTAAAAATAGTGTATTCCGGCACCCTGTTCCTCCCTGTGAGATACTTGTATGTCTCTATCATATGCCCTCTCCTCCTCTCCTCTCCTCCAGGGAGTACATGTTCAGTTCTTTCAACCTGTCTTCATATGACTTGTGATGCAATCCATGCACCATCTTTGTTGCCCTCTCTGAACCTTCTCTACCCTGTCTATGTCCTTACGTAGGTATGGTCTCCAGAACTGTACACTGTACTCAGGTGGGGCCTCACTAGTGTCTTGTATAGCTGGAATTATGACCTCCTTTCCTGCTGGTGATGCCCCTGCCTATACATCCCAGCATCCCATTTGCTTTACCTGCTGCCTTGTCACACTGTTTCTACCTTGAGGTCATCAGAGATGATAACCCCAAGATCCCTTTCCTGCTTGGTGCATGCTATATCCTCACCCCCAACTGATATATTGTGCCAGGGTTTTGTGCCCCATATGCATTATCTTGCACTTCTTTGCATTGAATTTCAACTGCCAAACCCCTGACCATTCTTCAAGTTTCTGCAGGTCCCTTCTCATTCTGTCTACACCCTCTGGTATGTCTACTCTGTTACAGAGCTTTGTGTCATCAGTGAACAGTGAAATTCTGCCTTCTAGGTCCTGTGCAATGTCACTGATGAAGATGTTGAATAGGACCGGTCCCAGCACTGATCACTGTGAGCACTTTAAAACAGGTATTTAGAAAGAGCGATAACCCTAAATATTGTTGTAGGAATTTGCAGTGTTTAAACCTTGTTCTTTTAAAAGATTTGTATGTCTTGTGATATAAGACTTCTGTATTTTGTGTTTTACCTATTTTTATCTATTTTAGGAAAGCTCTTTTTAGAGCATACTTGGTCTGTCTTTGATTTCTTTTCATTTGTAAGAAAAGTATATATGTTTATAGCAGACACTAGGCATAAGCTGAATGGTGATACCAAACTGGAAAGAGAAGCATTTTAAATCTGAGGTCTTTATTAAAGTTTTTAAGGGTTCATCTCTGTATACCTGGTTAGGTGCCCGTAGGCAAAGATATCTGGCCCCTTAAAGACAGAAATATCAGAGCCTTTGCATTAGGTATGCTAGCAAGAGGTTCACAGTTTGAATCCCTCCAAGACTTGAGACCAAAGGTTGATCCGAACTCACAAAACAGACAAGAGGGTTACCTTGTTCTGTTAAACTGTTCCCAAGACTGCGCTCAGAGGTTGGCACTTTGGAGTAGAGGGCCTGACCTGCTGAGTGGGTTTGTGACAGATTGGTTGGCAGTGGTGCGGATAATTTTGTATCACAAGCTTTTATTGTTCTATGTCAGCTTGAGACCGTAAGCTCTCTTGCAAAAAAAGAAAAAGACAGAGTTTTATTTTAAAAAGAAAACAGAACTATATATCACTTGACATACAGTCAAGTTCCTACCCATTTTATTTTTTTTTCCTAAAGTGCAAGTCAGAGTAGCCATAGTCTGGGAAGAAATGGCTTCCAACTACAGCAGGCACACTGTAGATTATTTGAAGCAGTTGTGCCAGAACAATGGAGTCCTGTCCGAGGTGACAGCCAAAAAGCACAACCTCATAGAGGCCTTGATGGTAGCAGATACCCAGAGCAGCAAGTCACAGACCATGACTGAAAGGGACCAGACCTCGACTGTGGCAGGACTAGTGGCCAGTGCTGTATCCAGATCCAGTGAGGAGGACAGCTGGGCCACTATCAGTGAAGGGCCACAGCAGCAGGGGAAGGTCACCAGTATCCTGAATCCAGAGGTACCCAGACTGCAAATTGAGTTTTGCAGGATGGAGCTGGAGTTCCAGGAGAAGAGAGATTGAGAATGCCAAGAGGTAGAGCAAGAGAAGCGAGAGGCAGACTGTGAAGCAGAGTGAGAATTCAGAGAGGGAACAGCAAGAGGCAGAGCGACAACAGAGGGAGGCAGACTGTGAGGAGCATGAGCACCAGCAAGCTGCAGAGGAGAAAAGAGAATGAGAACACCGAGACGCAGACTGTGAGGAGCAGGAGCGCCAGAGGCAACACAAACTGGAGAAGATACGACTTTGACCAGCGGCGCCAGAGCAGGTAAGTGGCTTGGGTTTACCTGGGACTGCAGGACTGGGTTACAAATTGAACTCCAAATTAATAGCCGAATTTAAAGAGGGGGAGGATATGGATGCCTTTTTAAATTCTTTTGAAAAAGTTTGTATTCAGGCTAAAATTTCTAGAGAGTCCTGGAGCTTTCAGCTATCCCCACTACTTACCGGGAAAGCTCGGGATGCATTGGTTCAAATGGACAATGAGGACAGTAATAATTACAGCAAACTAAAAGCTGTACTGTTAAAAAAGTTTGATTTAACTGCTGAATCATGCAGAGCTAAATTCTGTAAGCTCAGGAGAAGCCCTGATATGAGCTATGAGGAGCTAGCCATGAAACAACGTCAGTTTTTAAAATGTTGGTGGGAATGAATTGAGGCAAACTCTGTTAATAAAATTGAAAATATGATTTTATTACAATAGTTTTATTGGGCTTGCCCAGCAGAGCTAAACACCTGGCTAGAAGACCGAGATCCCAAAACAGCAAGAGGCTGCTGAACTCTTGGACCACTATGCCAAGAGCACACCTGCTCTGAGAGTGAATGGGGCAGGCGTGGCAGTGCAGAAAGGGAAAAGCGCACCTTCAGGGCAGCTAAACCCTCACTGTCTGCACCGAAACCAGTTAGCTCCAGGTTTCAGAGAAAAGATTTCTCAGACAGAAGAAATGAATGTTGGTTGTGTAAAGAAACTGGGCATATTGCTAGACAGTGTCCCAAAAAGGTGAGCAATAATACACAACAGGGTGCTAGAAAGGGAGTAGGTTGTTTGTGTGTCTCTGGAAGCATGCCAGTGAACATGAGGGAACACAGGCACCCAGTCATAGTGAATGGTGTACAGACACAAGGGTTAAGGCACACAGGGGCATCCTTGACCTTGGTAAAGGGGATCTGGTAAAGCCTGGTCAGCTTATTCCCAATAAATACATCACTGTACAGGACTTCACAGGTGAGGCGAAAACATTGCCCCTCGCTAGTGTTCTCTTAGACTGGGGTGAAACAGGGGGAACTGTGCAATAGGTGGCTGTAGAAAAAACATTAGCAGAGGATGTGATCCTGGGTAACAATCTCCAACAGGGGATGGTATGTGCAGTTACCCGTAGCCAAGCAGCTAGGGAAAATTGTAGTTCACTGAACCCCACAGAAGCCATTGTGGAAACCACCGAGAGGCTGGTTCCCCAGCCTGTGTCTCCTGATATGGAGATTAATGAAGAGGGGGTAGAAATTTCCCCGGTAGCAAGTGACCACACAGCTATGGAAGGTTACTCTGAAGAGGGAGGGGTGACCCATTGTCAGAGGGTTGGGATTGACAGCGATCCTGAGTGCCCTGTCGCTAGTGCTAGGGACCCTAGTTTAGTGATTGAAGGGGACCTGTCCCATGCCTTGGGACTGTGTGAGGGGTTTGCAGCTGCTCAGAGGATTGACCCTAGTTTAGAGAAGCTGAGGGCTTGGGCGGACTTGGATGGTGCACAGGGAGGTGACGGCCGACATAAGGTTTATTGGGAAAATGGACATGTATACTCAGGCAGTGCAGACAGAGGGAGGGATGCTAGGCAGGCAGCTTGTCATTCCATGGTGGTATTGTGAGCAGTTGCTCAAAATTGAACATGATATTACCTTATCTGATCATCTGGGAATTGCACGCATGATTCAGCAGTTGGCCCAAAATTTCTACTGACCTAACTTCACCCAACAGGTGAAGTAGTATTGCAGATCTTGTCACCAGTGCCAAGAAATAGGGAAGACGGCAAGAAAACCCAAGCCACCCTGATTCCCTTGCCCATAGTGGAGGAGCCATTTCAGAGGGTGGGATTGGATATTGTGCGGCCTTTAAATACCCCCAGATACTCAGGGAAGAGATTCATCCTGACTGTGGTGGATTATGCCACCCGGTACCCAGAGGCAGTCGCCCTATCCTCACTGAGGACAGACAAAGTGGCAGATGCCTTACTTGGGATTTTCTCCCGTGTTGTGTTTCTATAGGGGGTTATCACCAATCGAGGAGGTTCCTTCATGTCGAACCTGATGAAATATTTATGGGAGAAGTGTGGGATGGTGCAGAGATGCACGACACAGTATCACCCACAAGCCAATGGACTTGTGGAACGATTCAATAGTACCCTAAAGTCAATGCTCCAGGTATTTTCTGAACAGCATGGGAGGGACTGGGAGAAATACCTTCCCCACTGTTGTTTATTTATTTAGCTTTTGTTAACCGGGTAGGTACACTAGGCAAGTTACATGCCTATTTTCAGGAACGACCCGGGAGAGTACAACAGTTTACAACATGGAGGTGCCCCAAGAGTCAACAGGATTTTCCCCCTTTGAACTCTTATATGGACGCTGGGTATGTGGGCCCCTAGACTTGATCTGGGAGGACTTGGAAGGCAAGCACGCCACCCAGGGAACTCCATTGTGGATTACATCCTTACATTTAGGGAAAGGCTGAAGGAGCTTATGGGGACAGCCCAGAGCAACCTGGCAGCTGCCCAACAGAAACAAAAAGTGTGGTATGACTGCAGAGCCAGAGCTCGCTCATACATGGTAGGTCAGGAAGTCATGGTCCTTATTCTGGTCCGGAAAGACAAGCTGCAGGTTGAGTGGGCAGGACCGTACAAAGTGGTTAGGAAGGTAAATGATGTGAACTACATTTTGGAGTTACCTGACTAAAGACAGACAGAAAGGATGTACCATGTCAACATGATGAAGCCATATACAAATAAGGCTGACATGGTGTTTGCAGTGTGTAGACATAGGGAGGGGACGGATGAAGGAGACCCCCTTCTGGACATGCTGGAGGAAAGCAAGCGGGAGTCCTCTGTGGAGGCAGTAAAATTGTCTCCTCAGCTGGCCCTGGACCAGATTCAGAAAGTAAGGGAAGTTTTTAGCAGACTTTGCCCTGTTGTTTAGCACCAAGCCTGGACTAACCCCCTTAGTGACACACAATGTGGAGACAGGGACACAGACACCCATACGGCGGACAGCATATCAGGTGTCAGTGGCTGTCCAAAAGGACATTAGGAGGGAAGTGGAGGAGATGCTGGATTTAGGAGTAATCCAGAGATCCCACAGCCCCCGGGCCTCACCCGTAGTCCTTGTACCTTGTGGTAGATGACCCCCCCCTTATGTTTTAGAATGATTTTCCTGAAGGCACCAAATAGGGTGTCTGTTCAAGTTAAGATAGAGAGAAAGGTACAAACCGCATGGTAGCTCTTAACACCCGACGGCTAAAATACCAAAAGGAAAAGCCGACGGCAATACTGTGTGAGCAGAAGAGAATGCATCTGAAAGACAATTAAAGTCAAGCAATCTAGTAATGTAAATGTCCAACGGCATGTTAAGTACACAGTCAAGGGTCTTTCAAGTACAATTTAAACACATAAGGAAACTGAACATTATTTCTAAGCATCTGTATGCCTCTGAAGATGTATACATTTGTTTACGTTATTTTCCCAATTGTACAAAGGGGTATCAAACTGTTTCCCTCTTATTTTACAGCTTCCCCTATTTCTTTAAGCTTCTAAGACAGTTTGCATTTAGGGAACCAAATGTTTCCCTCTGCTTTACTAAACAACTTGGAGATGTATTTCTATAAACAGTTTAAAAACAGACCTGTGAGTTCTGTGGACTTCCAGAGCCAATCACTAAGGTGGTTCTTGCACAGTGCCTTCTCCTATGGGGAGTGAGCAGCACCTTGCTGCTTTCTTTTATAGGGAGAAAGTGGGTGTTCTGACTAGAACTGGGGAGGAATTCATGTTAAGTTAGTCCACTTCTTAGTAATATGAACTGTATTAAGTGATATCCTGGTTCTATTTTCACTTACAGATCATATTCATGGATTAAACTTAAAGATGTATTGCCTAAATCCACATATTGTTCTTTGTAAGCCTGAACATAATGTATTTTTAAAATAATTATTAATAGAGGGGAGTGGTTTTCATTCTGGAGGCGGAGTCTCCCCCCTATAAATGAAGCCTAGCTCCAGCTTGAAGTCAGATGCGCTTTAGGAGACTCAGTGAAAGGACCTCCTGCTCTCTGGTGATTTGCACAAAATAAGGTACTCTTGCTAGAGCTTTGGCAGAGTAATTGTGCTACCTTAATTTCATTTTTTTGTTTGTTTTTAATTTATATTTCAAAGTACGCTGAAGTAAGCTGTTTCTGGAATAAATTTTGGTTATTTTGTTTTTGTTCCATAATAAAAGTCATACCAAACAAGGTATGTTGTACCATTTATGTTGACTCTTGTTTGACCTGTTATTTCAACCCACCACATACCTAAGCCAGATGGCTCAACTCGATTCTGTGTGGAGTATCGTGGACTGAATGCAGTCACGAAGTCCGACGCCAACCCAATGCCCCAGACAGATGAACTCCTGGACAAGTTGGGAGGGGCGACCTACCTTATGACTACTGAACTGACAAAGGGACATTGGTAGGTAGAGTTGACAGACAGACAGAGCTAGGGAGAGGTCGGCCTTCATCACTCCAATAGGCTTACTTGAGTTTAAAGTAATGCCTTTTGGAATGATGAATGCCCCAGCCACTTTCCAAAGGTTGGTGAACCAGGTGTAAAATGGTGCTGAGGAGTACACTGTGGCATACCGGGATGACATTGCCATCTTTAGTACCAGCTGGGAGGAACACCTATCCCACCTTAGGGAAGTGCTGGACTGGATACAGAGGGCCGGGCTCACTGTCAAAGCTGAGAAATGCCAGGTGGCCATGGGAGAAGTGGCATACCTCAGGCATGTGGGGACAGCTCCGTCCTAACCAAGTAAAGATAGAGGTGATCGAGGCATGGCCCAGACCAGAAACCCAGAAGCAGGTCAGGAGCTTTCTAGGGACAGCAGGATACTACAGGAAATTTGTACCCAATTACAGTGCCCAGGCTGCTCCTCTGTCTGACCTAACAAAGAAAAAAATGCCAAAGAAAATTACCTGGGGCCCAGCCTGTGAGGAAGCCATCAGCTGACTAAAGGAGGCAGTGTGCAGTGCTCCTATTTTGACAAGTCCTGACTATAGCAAAACCTTTATAATTCAGACGGATGCCTCAGACGTGGGTATTGGGGCAGTACTGAGTCAGACATCCAGCCAAGGGACAGATCACCCAGTAGTGTACCTGAGTAAGAAGCTACTTCCCAGGGAGCAAGCATACTCCACTGTGGAAAAGGAGTGTCTTGCCATAGTGTGGGCCCTAAAGTAATTAGAGCCATACTTGTATGTGCAGCATTTTGTGGTGCAGTCTGACCACAACCCCCTGGCTTGGCTGACACAGATGGGGAAAAACAATTGCAGACTGCTAAGATGGAGTCTTGCTTTACAAGGGTATGATTTAAAAATCATACATAGGGCTGGAGCCAAAAACCAGAACTCAGATGGGCTGTCTAGGGTCTATGAGGAGTGAACTGATTTGGGAAGCTCATCCCATGTAGGGGATAGAACCCCCAAATTCAGTCTAGGTGGGGAGGAATTATGATGTGGACAGCCAGTTCTGAGTGCTGTATAATTTTTTTCAATATAAAATGTATTACTGACTGTCTCTGCTGAAAATATGGTGCTTTAGGAGTAACCTCTACCCCCCCCCACAGGTTTCTGCTGAAAGATGAAAGCCATGAGAAAATGCTGAAACAGCATGTGAGATCACACACACACCGGTTACCAGGTGTTACATGGCAGGCCAGAAGCTATTTACAGACTTTTCTAAGTTAATTATACATGTTGTTGTTAAGAGGGAAATCATAAAAAAGGCTTATGACGTTAGAAGGGGAAACCAGGTTTAGCAAACTGGTGCGAAGTTGTAAATGTTCCTCTGATGTCTGTGTGAGAGAGGATACTGATTAAGATCAAAGAGATGTCATTTGAAGAACATGTGAGTATGCTGAGGTTGCAGAATTTAATTCTTGAAAAAGACATCCTGTTTTTTATTAAATATATATTTTTTTATATATTCTGACAGAGGAGGAGATAGATGACCTCACCCAAAAAGGGGTTGGCAAATACTGCTTGCTTTAAGGAATATTCTGTTTTATTTCAGAGACACTTTTATCTAGACTCTGACAACGAAACATCTGTGAGCACTTTAAAACAGGTATTTAGAAAGAAAGATAAATTTAAATATTGTTATAGGAATTTGCACTGTTTAAACCTTGTTCTTTTAAAAGATTTGTATGTCTTGTGATATAAGACTTCTGTATTTTGTGTTTTACCTATTTTTATCTATTTTAGGAAAGCTCTTTTTAGAGCATACTTGGTCTGTCTTTGATTTCTTTTCATTTGTAAGAAAAGTATATATGGTTATAGCAGACACTAGGCATAAGCTGAATGGTGATACCAAACTGGAAAGAGAAGCATTTTAAATCTGAGGTCTTTATTAAAGTTTTTAAAGGTTCATCTCTGTATACCTGGTTAGGTGCCCATAGGCAAATATATCTGGCCCCCTGAAGACAGAAATATCTGAGTCTGTGCATTGGGTATGCTAGCAAGAGGTTCACAGTTTGAATACCTCCAAGACTTGAGACCAAAGGTTGATCTGAACTCACAAAACAGACAAGAGGGTTATCTTGTTCTGTTAAACTGTTCACAAGACTGCACTCGGAGGTTGGCACTTTGGGAGTAGAGGGACTGACCTGCTGAGTGGGTTTGTGACACTACCCTCTTGCACTTCATTGATTCCCTTGAGGTACTTGAAAGTTTCTATCATGTCCCCCCTCTCCCTCCTTTCCTTGAGGGTATGATGCTGTAATAACCTCACTTCTATTGTAGTTGAAGGACTTGGCAGGAAAGGCTCTACACTTTGAGAGGTGAGGGTGTTTAGCTAATAAAAAATGTCATTATTGATCCATAACAATGGAGTCAATAAAAAACTGAGACCACATCTCTGGAAGGACATCTGCAGAGTACAGGTGGTCCAGAGAAGGGCAACAAAAATGGCTCATGGTCTTCACTAAAATCCCTATGAGAAGAGACAAAAAGACCTCAATTTGCACTCCCTGGTACAAAGGAGGGAGAGAGAAGATATAATAGAGACCTTTAAATACCTCATGGGGGTAAATAATGAACTGGAGGGAAGTATTTCTTGGAACAAAAGGAGCTAAAGGACAAGGGGACGTACTGTGAAACTGGAGGTGGTCGATTGAGGAGAGATGTAAGAAAGTACTTCTTCACAGAAAGAGTGGTGGATTCTTGGAACAGCCTTCCAGTGGAGGTGGTGAGGATGAAGGCAGTGGTGGGATTCAAGAATTTGTGGAATAAGCATAAGGGTATCTTTAGTGGAAAGGAAGGAGGGAAGGGAGAAGAAGCTGGAGATCGATTAGAGTCTGGGGTGATACTGTAGGGAGGGAAAATGGTCAGAGTGGGTAGGCCAAGTGGTCCTTATCAGCTGCCAACATCAATGTTTATTTTTCTATGTAATTGTAGGAGGGCTCCAGCCCCTATACTCCCCATGGAGCTGCCCCAGGCCTTGCCAGTTATTACAACATTACAGGACACCCTGTCATATTTAATTGCTATTCCATCAGATCATTATCTGCTACTTAAGGGCCACTGCTAAGATTCTTACTGCTATTATGAATTACATCTGAAGTTTGTCTATTACAGTTTCTTTTGATTTTTTTAAATATTAAAAAAAAAAAGTACATTGATGCTAATGCCACTAGTGCCGTCTTTGTTGACCTATCTAAAGCCTTTGGTCTTGTAAACCACGCTTTCCTCCTCTCTAAATTGTAATCGATTGGCTGCTCGGCTGAGGCTACTTAATGGTTTCAGTGCTATCTCTCTAATCATTCCCAATCAGTTTGTATCGGGTCAGTCTCTTCTCTGGCCCTTCCAGTCACCACCGGGACTTCCCAAGGGTCCATCCTGAGCTCCCTACTCTTTTCCATCGCTGTAAATACCCTCCCCTCTGACTGCCTCAACTGCAGCATGCTCCTTTATGCTGATGACTTTGTTATCTTTCACAGTGACAAGTCTCTCCCTCATATATCCTCTGCCCTCACCCAGAACTGCAGTGCTGCCCACAGCGGGTTCACTTCCAACTTACTGCTGGTAAATGCCCAAAAGACCAAGGCAATGCTATTTGCATCTAAACCAATGCTTGCTAAATACCTTGTGGACAACTCCTCTCTCCAAATTCTCCCACCAGATGGCCCTGCTTTTGAAAATGTCTCCACCATTAAATACATTGGGATTATGCTCAACCCCTCTCTCTCCTTCACTAACCATTTTGACCTTGTTATCCGCAGGATAACCAGAAACTAGGCACTGCCTATCATATAAAACCATATCTGTCCAATGTTGCTTGCCTTGCCATAGTCAGGGGCAACATTCTCCCCATGCTGGACTACTGCTCTCCTATATACTCTCGAGTCTCCACCACCCTGCGGGTAGATTATTGGCTGCCTACAATAGTGCTTGTCTCTTCGCACTGTCTGCCCCTTTCTCCATGCATCATTGTGACCTCTACAGCTCTCTTGACTGGCTCCCCCTACAAGGTCATTTTGAATTCACACTGTGCTGCTTTGTAGACACCATCATCAGAAATAGTGCTGTCTCACCTCTCTCCTTATTTTGTAAGACACTTACTTTGTCTTTGTGTCTTCAATCCTCTGCTGCCCCCCCCAAGGGGAGGCAAACCACGACCAAAATGGGTGGGAACACTCTATCAGTAGCAGCACCCACCTTTTGGAATGGGCTACCCACCCCACTCAGATCTTCTAACACCAATCTCTCCTTTAAGCACCACCTCAAATCCTGGCTACTAACAAACCACAGCTACAAATGCCCACCTAGATAGCTGCCCTAACCAACTGACACTTTCCCATTCTCACCCTCTCCAGTGGTGCCAACTGGTACTACTCCCTTTTGTTAACCCTCCTATCCCTCTACATCCCCACCCCTTCCCCTTCCTCCTCCTACTCCCCATCTCTGGAGAGCCCCCTTCCTCATCCAGGAGTGACTGCTCGCTTATCTATTGGTCCACATTTCCTTTTAGGAATATTGCTTGCTATCTCTGCCATTTACTGTAAATCTGAATTTATTATATTTGTTAATCTGAATTTATTGTATCTTGTAACCTTGTATCTTATATAACATTGTATTTTTGTTTTGCCCTATTGTTTCTTGCCTACTGCTCATCATACTGTACTTATAGTTTACTTCTGTGCCATTGTACGTGGCACTGGTTGTGCCTGGAAACAGTCCCTGGGATCAGTGCACTTACCCAGTTACCAAAGTCATAAATAAATAAATGTTACTATGGTATACTTATTTGTTTATCTGTTTGGATAGAAACTTAGTAATTGCATCACTACTGACATTGTTATTCATTTAGATCCTTTGTTAGTGAGATAAGGATGGCTAACCCAAGTGGCAGTAGTAATCAGTAAACAGTAACTATGCATGTCAGTCTGTGGTTTCATGAACATAATATTCAACCTTTATGATTTACAAGGGAATATATCTTTTAATTTTATAGTTTTCATTTCCAGGATTTATTTATAACTCGTATTGGTAGCTATCCCAAAAATCTGCATACCAAATATTTGACTATCCCAATCTGTCCACAGAGTGTCTTTGTCATTGTGTTTATCATGGCAAGTGACCATGATAACAGAAACAGCAGTTGTGTGGTCAATTGGGGACTGTCAGAGGGGTTTTGAAAGGCTCAGTGAAAAAGCAGTATTTGTATGTTTTTTAAATATTTAGTACATTAATAATAGGGAAATGTACAAAAACTAAAACACAACACAAACACAATTATTGTAAATATAATAGTTTAAAAACTTTTATTTTGGTAGACACATGATTTATAATTTATAATTGTTTAATTTTAAAAATCCTTGCAACCTTTTATGGTTCAGAACTGTAATAACGGTTCCAAGAACTGTCACTAAGAGAAGTGATTGCTTCACAAATGTATTAACATTTTTTTCTGACCTCACTATTTATTGAAACTGTAAAATACAAAAACATAACAGAATTATCAACATGTTGATCTAGATATTGCAAGAAATTTTATTTTTAGGACTGGTCTACACAGCAGATCAGTTGTTGTTGTGATCAAAGTCAGAATGTGTTTGCAGCTGTCCCTTTGAAACGCATTAGGGGACTGGGATATGCCTTTTTGTGGTCATCAATCAGTGAGTTTTGTGCCTTGCCATTGCTCCTTGAAGCTGTCTGTAATGCTTTACTAACTTTCTGTTGGCTGCAAAGAGAAGACTGCATGAGACCCTATTGAGCAAGTGGGACTACTCTCATGGAAATGCAGCTGACCTAGGTGATACACTGAAGAAGTCCTAGAGTTGTTTAGCCTTGCCACCTCACCCCCACTATGATGACAAGAATGATACTGAATGAGCTCAGAGAAGAGGTAACAATAAACTCTCTGTCTGCACAACTTTGTGAATGGAAAGCTAACCTTCATTTTTTTCTGGAAAGGAAAAAACAAAATTGCCTACATTTCAACATGATTATGCAATGTGGTATAGTGTTGTGCTTATGCAACTTGTTGAATAAACCTTTGTGGATTTTCTTCTCTCAGTTTCTCTGGAATACCATCCTATAGGGATGCTGAAGGCAAGGAACCCTGGAGTAGGCTTCCACCCTTAGAGGTGCTGCAGAAAGGTTTCCCTTAGGCTAAAGGTACCTTAGGAAGGAGCCCTGAAAAGAGAGGCAAGCCACTGGAGGAGGAGGAGGGGAGGATGGTGGAGCAAAGAAAAAATGCTTCTGAGTGAAGCAGGAAGGATGAATTTAAGTAGATCAGACAGGGGGCATGGTTGGTTGCTTCAGCCCAATGAACCATAGGCTGAGCCTTTTAATTCAATGTGCTTATGCAATGTGGTGTAGTGCTGTGCATATGCAACTTGTTGAATAAATCTTTGTGGCCATTTCCTTCTCTCTTCCTCAGAAATACCACTCTGTAGGGATGCTGAAGGCAAGGAACGCTGGAGGAGGGTTCCATCCCTCAAGGTGCCATGGGAAGGATTCTGTTAGGCTAATGGTGCCTTAGGAAGGAGGCCCAAAATGAGTGTAGAGCAGAAAGCATTGCAGAATGTTATCAAGTAGGTATCTTGTATTTAGGACCTTTCATGTAGGTCAGCAGGAGACAATGGGTGATGTGTAGCAACCTTCACATAGGTCTGAATTATGAGACAGTAAGATGGTATGACTTCCTATGGAGAGAGTGAACAGTAAAGGAGGGACACCACCTGTCTCCATCCAACAGTGGAAACCTACCTAAGCAATCTATGGAATATACTATTATAATAGGTACTGTAAGTAGATATTATGATGTTTGGCATTAAATACCTAGGGGTGACACTCAACAGCAACTTATCCTTTACAGATCATGTTGACCATGTGGCCAAAGCAGTAAGCTCAAGAATATATTTATTTCTCAGGCATAAAAAATGCCTTCCTGCTGAAGCTCTAAGACTGACAGTTAACTCCTCAGTAAACCTCCATTATAGATTACGATCTGGTTATGTATGGAGCAGTATCCAATTTCACCCTCAAAAGAGTTGCAACAATTCTGAATAAGGCATGCAGGCTGATCACAGGGGCACATAGGCTCACTCACACGTGTGACATATAGTATACTGAATCAGGCTGGCTCAACCTCAGTTGCAGATTGAAGCACCAGACTTGCCTCACTGCCAAAAAAAACAACTATGTGCCTTACTCCCCTTGGAGTACAAAGACTCTTGCATGTGACAGCTAATTCCTGCCCCCACTAGAGGAAAAATCACCTAACTGTTTAAGGTACCCTTCTGCTGAATTTCGCACAGTCAGAGATCGTTCGAGTACCGAACTCCCTGCTGGCTGAACTCCCTTTGTTCGGAAGTACTAACTGAGTCTAAAATTGGACCCGTAAAGTAGAAGCTGAAAGCATTCCATATGGAACTCACTTACTGTGATTGTCAGACCTAAACTCAGCTACCTGGTAGTTTTAAATGACAGTCTCGTTGGCTGCACTTTTATGTTTTATGAGTTCCTTGGTACTTTCTCCTACCCATACCCTCAGGCACCTCATCTCACCATCCCATTACTCTCCCAGTATCTAGGCACTACCACTTCACTGCTCCTGCCCTTATCAACCCACCCTTACTCACCTATCTCTCCTCTCACATGCCTAATATCACCTAACTCTCCTCCCTTTCCTAAGGCCTCCCTCTCACCTATACCCCATCCTCTTACAAAGCCATTTTGGTTGCTAAGATACTGAAATAGTTTGATATTAAGATTTTTTGTTTGCTATGTTGATTTTTATCTTACCACCACTGCTTGTAAACAACAATCACTACTGCCTGGTAACCTATTGTTTGTTAAGTAACCTATGTATGCTATTGTATTGTGATTATCTTGAATATGCTTGCTGTTACCATCAACCCACTGACATGGAACCTTTGTAAATGAGCCTGTGGCTCAAAGGTACTTGTCATCTGAGATCTCAATAAAATAAAAAAATAAAAAAATGAAGGAGAGGAAAATCCCCCTTTGAGGAGGAAATCTCTTGGGATTCACGTCCTAGGTCACCTTCCCTCCAGGCTTGGGATATTTTGTTTAGTGACAGCTCTGCTGCAATTTAGAAACCCAATTCAGGGGAGATTCAATCTGGAGGAAGTCTCTCACTCTATCCCTCTAATGGGAATGCTTGAAGGGCTGAGAGTGCACTCTGCAGCAACAGGGTACTCCCACACAGAAGTACCATTCCCCAAGGTGGGAGGAAGAGAACAACAGTTGCAGAGGCACTTAGCCAAATCACATGAGCTTAAGAACAGACCATGTGAACCAGAGGCAGTTGTAGGGAGAATAGCTTAGAAGGTGCCACCGAACCCACTTGGTGAGCTAAAGGAGCTCCCCTGGGTTTTAAGGCCCTATCCCTTTCAGTTGAAGTCTTAAATTCTACACCAGGAGATGCCCCTGATACATTTGCATGACTAAAGCTCTGCCTGAAGCAAGGACATTCCCATTGTGTACCAGATAGGAAGGACCCCACCCAGGGGTTTCATATGCTCAAGATCCGGACTTTTGTGGGTGCAGAGCGAGAACATCGGCCACATGACAGGCTCTGAGCCATAATAATTAATGGCAATCATTGGCATGCCTCTGATTATGAAGGAGATCATAAATTCAACTGTGAAGCATTTGTGGAGTCTGGACCCTCATGTAGGTCATGCACCCTATTCATCAAGCACAAAAGAAGACTAAACCATCATGTAGGTTAGTCTAAACAATCATCAGACCCCAACGTGACTCTGAGAAACTGAGCAGAACATCAATTCCCTTAACCTCCAGGGAATGCATGCCAGCTAGTTCTACTAGGGAAACCAAATTATTTGTGAAACTCAGAATTCTCAGTGTTGTACATTATTAGACAATGTAGTAAATTAGGAAGTCCATTACTAGACAGCTTAGTAAATTAGATAGTCCGATGCATATATTCACATTCTTTTATATCTTTCATGCACACAGTATAGTAATATGGGAGACACACCTTGATACACAGGGTATAGCAGAACTGAAAATATATAGGCAATCCATGCCATTACTTCTAAATAAACTTTTCATTACTGTTTAAATTCAGAAGCTTGCACAAAAACTCTTGAATGTTGTCCCATAACTAGGGAGGATAGTAGTAATTACTGATCAGAGAGATGTTTTACACATGAAACACTGGAAATGCTGTCCATGAGGAATGTAGTACAAATTATTTGGATTACTAAGGAGCAGGGTTAAAATTCATACAACTTATATAAAAGCTTGCTTTTTCAGTTACTTAAAACCACAATGCACTGCTGCAACACTACAGCCCCCCATCAGGGGAATAGCATTGATGCCACAAACAGACCACCATGATACCATATCATTAACATTTATTATTACAGTCTGAATTCATAAGCTTTATTGCAATAAATGTTTCTTTGTACTGTTCACATTCATAAATTTTACTCAAACTTTGAAATGCCATTGAAGCATGGGATGGCCAGAATTGTTCAGTAGAACTGTAATAATTTAGTGGTATATACTGAGCCAAAATTATTGAGAGATGAAGAAACATAGACTTTGACGGCAGATAAGGACCACTTGGTCCACCCAGTCTGCCCATTTCCCTACCTACTGGATAAGCTGCAGATTCTAGTTAACCAACAGCCTATTTCCTGCAACCCCCCCCCCACTGAAGGTTTCTCAGTACTATTTAAATTCATAAGTTTTACACATGAATGCTTGAGATGCTGGTAGAACTGAATAGCATGTCATTTTCAAACAGAAAACATGCTAGACCTTCAAATGCAGTAGAGCAACAATAAAACTGTTAGAAAAGCAAGCACACGAGAATCGAAAAGTTGTGAGTTATAGCTGCAGAGAGGAGCCAGGCACTGAGTGAAGCCAAGTCCAGATGCAAACAATTAAGGGTGGATGTGCACTGGAGAGTGCTACAGACAGAGAAAACAGCAAGTGGAGCTGAAAAGCATACAGATAACAAGTGCAGTTAACTGAGGGATTGCTAAAAGTATAATAAAGTAATTTTTTTAAATTTATTTATTTAAAGGTTTCACCAGGAAAGGCCTACTGAGCAGTGAATGATTGTTTCCAGGTGTGTCCTTGGGAGAGGGGAAGGGAATAGGGATGAACAGTAACTACTAAGCAAAAAAGATACACATACTAATATATGGATAAAAGATACAAACAAGCATCCGGATGACAAACCAAATAACAGTCATGTCGACCTAACAGGAGTGAGCTAGAACTATATTAAACTAACAAATGAGCAACATAGAGTAAGTGCTGACAAGAATAACGAGCACAGAGGCAAGCTATGGAGATGGTGGAAATTAAGCACATGTGCAGGAGGGGGAGAAACATATAAACATAGAAAGGTGACAGCAAAAGGAGACCAATGGTTCAACAAGTCTGCCCTTGAGATCCCGAGAACCTAGTGATCATGGGTCCTAGCTGGTAGTTTCCCTTGTGGATTTTGTTTTATAGAAACATAGAAAGGAGACAGCCGAAGGAGACCAATAGTCCTTTAGGAGGATGGAGAGGACCCGAGCATAGGCAGCATGGTGGATGGGTTGGGGGAGAGAATTCCATAGTTTTGGGAAGTGGTGTGAGAATGCTGCCTGACCTACTGATGAGGACCTGAGAGGGGTGGTTAAGGTTTCTAAGGGAGCAAGAGGTAAGAGAATTGAGGGAAACAGAGGAGAAGAGATGGGGGGGTGAAACAAGAATTTAGCAAGAAAGTTTGTACAGTGGATAAGGCATTCATCTGATAGGGAGGGAAGGGAGAGGGACTGGTATAGGGTACAGTAATAGGTAAAGAGAGGGCAGTCAAGAGAAAAATGGCAGAAGGAGTGGAAGAAACAGTTCAGCCTGGTTAAGGAAGATTTGGGAGGAGACTGCATAGCACAATGTGAGCAAAAGGTGTGGCAGGATAATAGGAAAACCTGACACCACCCCAAAAAAAAAGTAAAACTGAAGAAACACAAGCACAGGAGAACAGTAGAGCAGGCACAGAAACAGACAGAAGCACAAGCAAAAGCTGGAGACAAAAGCAAAATACTAACCAGAAAGACAGGAGAAATGCAAACCAGTAGAAAGGCAGCATATACCAAACAGAAAATCCAAAACACTGGCGGAGGGAAACAAACACTGAACGGGGGGGGGGGGAGGCAGCAGAGCTCCTCGATGGGGAAGGCAGAGTCCAGCAAAGCCCCAGGCTACAAAGAAATAATGCTTCTGAGTGAAGCAGTAAAGAAAGCTTTAAACAGGTCAAGCATGGGGGCGTGGCTGGTTGCTTCAGCGCATTGAACCACAGTCTAAGCCTCTCAAAAAAGTGAGTTTTTATGTTATTAAGTTATTGCAATGCAAAAGGACAAAGAATAGCATATCTGTAGCACCATTTGATGGCTGTAGAAATAGAAAGTATCTCATCTCTCCCATCCTCTCTGTATAATAAAAAAATAGCTGAGTTTCCAGTTAGTCTGAGTAGACTGGCCATGGAATGGAAAAACTAAGGAAGGGGACATCTTTTGTGGGAGGAAGTTAGGGCAGGGTGAGGTAATTTGCAAAACATCACTTAACCAACATTGCTTCGACACACTCTGTATCCTAAAGTGTTATACAATGCACAGGAGTTCGATTCTGGTAGGACAGAGAATGAGGGGTATAGAATTTCTGATGCCCAATCTAACCCAGCAGGGAATAAAAACTGTCCCCCTTTCTCAACTACCTGATGGATGTGATGAGCAATTTGTCCCTTCAGGGAATTGAAAAATCCATCCCTCTCCATCAACTATCTGACTGGTCCAGTACCCAACCATACCCATTAGTGAATAAAACAAATCTATCTCTTCCTGGCCCATTAGGGAATGAAAGACAGTCTCTCTCTCTCCTTCCATCAATAGCCTGAGAGGTCTGATATCCAACCTGGCCAGTCAGGGAATAAAACAAAAAAGATAACCCTCTCACAACAACCAGACAGGTCCAGTGTTCAACCAGGCTCATTAGAGAATAAAAAACAGAAAATGTGATCCCCCCAACAACCTGACAGGTCCAATGCCCAACTCTGCCTGGCCGGGAATAAAAAAAAATCTGGCCCTTCCTTTACCCCTCCCAAACGTCGTATCAGTCCGGTGCCTAACCTGGATGTGTACCTCAAATAACTACGATTATAACAGTGAAACCGGAGAGAAAGTTAAGAAATAAAACAAATCTTTTCCCCTCCCTCCAACTACCAGATGGGTCCTATGCCCAACCTGACCCATGTATTAAGCCAAATGGAGATGAGGAGATGCAGCAAAGTGGTGAGAGGAAGGTGGAATAGGCAGGGTAGTGAAACACCGCTTTCCCCATGATCCACTCAGGTCACAGGAAGAGGCTCAAACACTGCACAGGAGGCTTGGGACTGCTGCCACACTACTGCTGTTACTGGCCTGTTCAGGCATCTCCACCTCCTCTTACAGCACACTAACATGGGAGACTGGACCAAGGGAGATTGATGGTGCACACTTCTGTGGTTGTAACCCCAAGTGCCATTAATCCTGGCTCCACCTCCCAACTGTCTCTCTCTCTCTGTCTCTCCCTCTCTCTCTCTCTCTCTCTCTCTCACTATTCCCTTCTTTCTGACCTCAACCTCAGTTCTGCATTCTTCCCAGTATGCACATAGAAATTATCCTGTCATGCACACTGCAGCCCAGCCTGCAGTGCAGCAGAAAGAAATGATGCCCAACCTGACCCATCTGGGAATAAAACAAAATATGTTCCCCTCCCACAAACTACCTGATGGGTCCAGAGCCCAACTCAGTAGGAAGTAAAAAATCTGCCCCCCTCCTCCAAATAAATAATGGGTCCAGTGTGCAGTCCAATTTGCTAGAGAATAAAAAAAAATCTGTCCCTCCTCTTCCATCCAACTACTTCCTGAGTCCATGACCAAACCAGAAGCATGAGGGAATAAACAATAATTATATTTATTTTATTTCTTTATTGAAGAAATTGGAATTACAACCCTTTGAGTCAAAGACTCATTTCCAAAGGCTCCAGGTAAAAGACATTTAGATACAATTGAGTGACAAAGAACAGAGTCAGACATACAATTATTCCAATTGCAGTTACAGGTTTCCAGTGTGTGATGCTGTTTTGTAATATTATATACAGTGGTATGATACATGCAGTTTACAGGTTTTCAGGGTATGATACAGTACAAGACATTGTATACAGAGATAATACAAGTGATTGTAAACATGAGACAGAAAGGGTATACATAACGCTGTGTACTAGATCAGTGGCCTATACAACGATGTAGCTAATTGTTGTGAGAAAGCATTGGATATCTGTTCTATTACATGCTGGTGTAAAGAGAAAACAAAATTATGAAGAAGGAACATTTCATGGCAGTCTAGAAACAAGACTTTGTCTCAGTAGTAACACTGATGGGAAGGTATCTAATATGAAGCAGTGGCTACACTGTGGTTGGTAGCTCACCTCTGAGTGCATTGACAGGTGGATGTTGCGAGTATATACTTTCTGAGAGCTGTTTTGAAAGCCCCAATTTTAGGGAGGTTGGAGACGCTCACAGGGAGGGAGTTGAACCAGGCAGGGGTCCTGTAGGCAATAGCCCTTTGTGCCAGTGAGGTTCTTACCCAATGAACTGCTAGGGAGAGACCCTTTGACCCATGGGTGTGGACTGTCAAGATTGGGGGGGTGGAGGGTGACTGTGACTCCAGGGGGAGTGAGTCCCATGACTGTCTTTTTGGCCATAAGGCATGACTGATAGAAAAGTCTTTCCTCAAAACTGAGTATTTGTGTAAGGGAATAGAGGATGCAGGAGTGGGTTAGTTGGTCTGCATCGGACAGGAGCCTGCAAGTTTTGTTGATAGCCACTTTTATTTTACCTAGGGCGGTATTATCTGCAGCTGCATATATAATAAGTCCATAATCAATTAGTGATAGGACTGATGAGGCAATGGCAAGTTGAAGGGCTTCTGGTGGCAGGCAGTCTTTGTGACGGTAGAGAAAGCTAGTGCGAACATCAGTGGTAGCCGAGAGAAGGTCTATGTGGGTGTGGAAGGTGAGGGCTGGGTCGAACATTATCCCTAGATATTTATAAGAGTCAACCTGCTCAATTAGTTGGTCAGAGGAGGATAGGATCCTTACTGGGGTGTCTCTTAGTTTATTTTCATAGTGGGCAAAAACCATGGTCTTGGTTTTTTCAAGTTCAGGATAAGTCTGTGGTCTGTAAACCAGCGTTCTGTCTGGCTAAAGGAGTGCCTCCATGCAAGAACCTGACCAATTCCAAGCCCAGCCCAGGCTGCCAGGGAATAAAAAAAATCTATCTCCTTCCTCGTAACTACCTGACAGGTCTGATGCCCAACCTGGCCCATCAGGGAAAGAAAACAAGCATTTGTCAATGCCGAATGTTGTCTCGCTTGCATTGGCAGTGGTAGTGCAGGAGTTAGAGGCACATAATAGGAAAGGCAGTGAAGTACTGAAGTGGTGCCAACCTCATCCCCACCCTGCAGAGACCAACAGGCATTGTGGTGTGCCTTTGGGTCGTCAGCTATAACGCTCATGCCATTTTACCTCACCCTACCCTGTAGACACTGACAAGTGTCATGGTGTGCTTTGGGGTCTTTGGGGTTATACTAATCCCATTCCATAAGGAAATACACTGAGGTGGGTGCAGTATAGGAGAATGAGGTGAACTTTGTGGACAAACACTGCAAGGCACACTACAATGCCTGTCACTGGCTGCATGATGGGGGTGGGGGTGGAATGGCGTGAACATTACAGCCGATGATCCCAAGTCACACCCCTGACACCTGTCAGTCTCTACAGGGTGAGGTGCTACAGTTGGAAACCCTAACACCATAGGCGTGTGTTGGTATTTTCACTCCAAATTTTCAACATGGGCTTTTTGTGAGCCACCTCATGAAGAGCAGCACTATCGGATTGCTAGCTGAAAGGTGGTTTTGCACACCGGCTATGCCATTTGGCGACACAGGAACAAAAACACATTTTGGGCAGTGTGTGGAAAATGACAACTGTGTTGTTCATGAGGAGGTGTAAAAAAATGGCAATGTTGAAAATCTGGAGTGAAAATATGAAAAATTGGTGGTCATGAGCATGCATAGAAACTGCACAACACACGTCCATAACCAAATTATTTTTGGAATTTTTTTAACCACATTTTTAACATAGGTATTTTGGGACCTCTCCTCCTGAACAGTGGCACTGTGATTTTGTTAATTTGTCCCAAACGTTGATTTCCCACAGTGACCATGCCATTGTGCGCCACGGGTGCGAAAACACATTTAAGGCAGGATGTGAAAAATGACAACTGTACTGTTCATAAGGAGGTGTGACAAAATGGCAGTGTTTAAAATCTGACATGAAAATAGTGCAAATTTGCAAAGTTACAAGGGTGCATGGAAATTGCGTAACACACACTAGTAACAGTCATTTTATGGAATTTCATCACCAGATTTTCAACACAGGCATTTTATGACCTCAGCTCATGAACAGTGTCACCATCATTTCCTCAAACTGTCTCAAAAACTGATTTTGCACAGCGACCGCACTATTCTGCGCCGGACATGCAAAAATACATTTTGGCCAGGATATGTAAAATGACAGCTGTACTGTTAGTGAGGAGGTGTGGAAAAATGCCAATTTTGAAAATGTGTAGTGAAAATATTACAAATTCACGAAGTTACGAGTGTGCGTGGAAACTGCACAATGCATGCTCCTAAAACAGCTATTTTTTGGATTTTTTCCCACCAAATTTGCAACAAAGGCTTTTTGAGAGCCCCCCTCATGAACAGTGGCACTGTCGTTTCGTTAATTGGTCCTGAAAGGTGATTCCACGCAGTGACTGAAAAGTCTCCTTTCAGGACAGAATAATGCTATGACAGTGACTGAATTCATGAGGAAGGGTGCCAATAACCCCATGTTGAAAATGTGGTGTTAAAATTTCCAAAAATGCCTGAGATATGCACCAAAGTTGAAAAAAACTATTTATGCCATTACAGTATATAGCTTACTGGCATTTCTTCAGTTTTCGGTTGTCTTTGAAGAGTGCAGACATGTTCCCAGTCCACCAAAGATCGTCGCACCAGACTACGGAGGTAGGTATGGGGTGAGGGGGGGTGTGGGGAGGCAGGGTGCGCAGTGGTGGGCGGGTTGTGGGAGAGGGCAGGGAGGCGCAGGGGACTGTTTCCTTTTTTACAGGGTTAAAAAAAAAAAGGGAACATCGAGGGATGGTTTTTGTTTTTCAGGGGATTTGTCAGAGGGAGACTGCCCCCGAAAATAATGCACAGACAACTTTTTAGTGGGTGCCCAACTGGCAATGAATTTATTTTATGCATCACATCATCACCTTTTCTTTGCCACTTAAAAATTTACATATTTACAAACATTCCTTGGTCTTTCCCCACGCTATCCACCATAAAGTCCAACAGTTAATATTCTGTTTGATCACATAGTTCAATTGTCTTTTGTAAATGTCTCTGGTTCTCCTGTCGTCTTCTCGGGGTCTGGACATTTGTAAAGCCTGATACCCCTTCATCCACTTTTCCTTGAACAGTCTGTTGTCCATTGTCTTATCGGGGTCTGGATGCTTGAAATGCCCAATACCCGTTCTCCTATTCCCATTGCTGCCCTCTCTTTGGGTCCATTGTCTTCTCAGGGTCCAGATGCTTGAAAAGCCCAATACCCCTACTCCTATTCCCACTGCTGCCCTCTTTTTGGGCCCAGTTGCCAATGGCAACTGCCCTCCCCATATTGTTACTTCTGTAATCGTACGCCTCCTTTTTCATCTGCCTCCACGTCCAAGCATCAGCCTGACCTGTGGATCTTACCTGCCCCCCCCCTTTCCACACCCCTATTTTATTTTTCCCAAAATATTTCCCCTCTTACACAAAAACCCTCTCGATAACCTTTCTTTCTTCCTTCTCTGGCCTGTTGCCCTCTTTCAGCAACCCATTCCTTGCAACTCCTGCCCCTTTCTTTTTCTCTGACCTGTTGCCCTCTATCAGCAATCCATGCCTTGCAAATCCTGCCTCCCCTTGAAAGGTATCTCTTTTCCCTTTTTCTTGTTTTCCCATTCTGCCAACCCATGTCAACCGGGTCTTCCTCCCCTTCTCCTGTCATCCTCTTTCAGTGACCTGGCATCCCTTTTCCTTTCACTTACCCATGGGTCCTTACCCCCAATAACCAACCTACTGGGCGGGTGGGTGGATGCTAAATTCAAATCTCAGCAAAAAGAGGGAGACCCCCTTCTCTGCTGGCTCCTAAATACCTCCTAGGCCACCCCCTCCCTCCTTATCCAATCCTTACCTGCTTACCAGACCTGTCATATTTGTCATCGAGGGATGACATCATGACCCCCCCTCCCCGTTACCTGGGCCTTCCTTCCTACCATCGCTCCACCTCACCCTGAGCCTACCTAACATGCTCCCCCAAGCCAGTCCTGTCCCCTGTGCCTTTTGTCTAAGGAATCCCCCTGACAATTTAGGTTGTCTTTTAGGGGCAACCGCATTTGTCAGAGGGAGATTCCCCCGGAAAATAATGCACAGACAACTTCTTAGTGGGCGCTCGACTGGCAATTAATTTATTTTATGCATCATATCATCACCTTTACTTTGCCACTTTAAAATTTACATATTTACAAACATTCCTTCGTCTTTCCCCACTTTATCCATCATAAAGTCCAACAGTTAATATTCTGTTCGATCACATAGTTCAGTTGTCTTTTGTAAATGTCTCTGGTTCTCCTGTCGTCTTCTTGGGGTCTGGACATTTGTAAAGCCTGATACCCCTTCATCCACTTTTCCTTGAACAGTCTGTTGTCCATTGTCTTATCGGGGTCCAGACACTCGAAACGCCCAATACCCCTTCTCCTATTCCCATTGCTGCCTTCTCTTTGGGTCCGGTTGCCACTCCCCCATGTTGTTACTTCCTTAATCGTATGCCTCCTTTTTCAACTGCCTCCACATCCGGGCATCTGTGCCCAGCCCGTGGATCTTACCTGCCCGTCCTTTCCACCCCCCCCCATTTTATTGTTCCCAAAATATTTCCCCTCTTACACAAAAACCCTCTGGAGAACCTTTCTTTCTTCTCCGACCTGTTTCCCTCTTTCGGCAACCCATTCCTTGCAAATCCTGCACTTTCTTTTTCTCTGACCTGTTGCCCTCTTTTGGCAACCCATTCCTTGCAACTCCTGCCCCTTTCTTTTTCTCTGACCTGTTGCCCTCTATTGGCAACCCATGCCTTGCAAATCCTGCCTCCCCTTGAAAGGTGTCTCTTTTCCCTTTTTCTTGTTGGCCCATTCTGCCAAACCCATGTCAGCTGGGTCTTCCCCCTTCTCCTGTCACCCTCTTTCAGTGACCCGGCATACCTTTGCTTCCACTTACCCATGGGTCCTTACCCCCAGTAACCAACCTACTGGGCGGGTGGGTGGAGTGCTAAATTAAAATCTCAGCAAAGGAGACCTCCTCCTCTGCTGGCTCTAAATACCCCCTAGACCACCCCTCCCCTCATCCAATCCTTACCTGCTTACCTGACCTGTCATATTTGTCATCGAGGGATGACATTATGACCTCCCCTCCCCCTTGCCTGGACCTTCCTTCCTACCATCCCTCCACCTCACCCTGAGCCTACCTAAAAAAAAAAAGGGAACATCGAGGGATGGTTTTGGTTTTTGCATCCAAGCCACTCCCGTCCCCCTGTGCCTTTTCTCCTAAGGAATCCCCCTGACAATTTAGGTTGTCCTTTAGGGGCAACCGCATTCATCAGAGGGAGATTCCCCCAGAAAATAATGCACGGACAACTTCTTAGTGGGTGCTTGACTGGCAATTTATTTTATGCATCACATCATCATCTTTACTTTGCCACTTAAAAATTTACATATTTACAAACATTCCTTCGTCTTTCCCCACTTTATCCATCATAAAGTCCAACAGTTAATATTCTGTTTGATCACATAGTTCAATTGTCTTTCGTAAATGTCTGGTTCTTCTATCATCTTCTTGGGGTCTGGATATTTATAAAGCCCGATACCCCTTCATCCACTTTTCCTTGAACAGTCTATTGTCCATTGTCTTATCAGGGTCCGGACACTCGAAAAGCCCAATACCCCTTCTCCTATTCCCATTGCTGCCTTCTCTTTGGGTCCGGTTGCCGCCCCTCCATGTTGTTGCTTCCTTAATCGTATGCCTCCTTTTTCCATCTGCCTCCACATCCGGGCATCTGCGCCCAGCCTGTGGATCTTACCTGCCCTCCTTTCCACCCCCACCATTTTATTGTTCCCACAAAATTTCCACTAGCCTGTCTTCAGCTTAGGCGATGGAATGATGGGCTTCCCCACCCACCCTTCTTTTTCCCAAATTTCTACACTATCTCCCAATTGTACGTATTCTGACATCCCCACTGTGGAAAGGTGCATCCCATCCAGTGTATACCTCCCTGAGATAGTGAATGAAAAGTCTTTATGGGCTATGTATGTTTCCCCTACCCCCTTAACTATGCTGCCACCTGCCTGTTAATCCTCTTCCTAGCCTCCTTCACCCCTTTTATGTCTCTGGCCTGCCGCCATACCAACCTAGGTGCCATTTCTGACCATGCTGTCCTCACCTGCAGCCCAAACTGCTGAATTGCCCTTAGGTCCCTTAGCATTTCCTTGCATCCCCATAGTCGATCTCCCAAATCATTACCCCCAAATGTATTATCAGCAGGTCTGGCTGTGGTCATTTTTGTGTCAGCTCCTCCAAGGTTGGCATGATCTGTGCCCACTTCATGCCCCGGACCCCTTTCCAATAAACTATCACTTTTGTCGGGGTCCTGCCCTAGCTGTTTTTCTCTCTGATGGATGGTGGCCCTCATCTCTGACCAATAAATGTAATAATGCCCGAGGATCCAGACCCACCTGCTCCTTCCCTGCCCTGTGGAAGACAGAAATACATGTTATACCAGTTTTCTCACATGTCTTTGTATAGCAATTAGCCCACCACCTTCCACCTTCTTAGTATGCCCCCAGTGTGTTGGCAGACTAGGAACTCTTATATAGCAGTAAGGCTCCAATTGACATGTTTAGTCTTGGCTCCCACAGAACCAGTTGTCTCAAAACCCTGTTTGCTGACAGAGTGTCCTCCTTGCCGATTGATGACCTTCACTACTGCTCTATTGTCACACCAAAACATTATCTTCCTGTTCCTTAAGAACTCCCCCCATATCAGCACTGCCACTCATATGGGAAAATCTCCAGCAGTGCTATGTCCTTCAGTAGCCCACTATCTCTCCAAAGCTCTGACCATGCTTCTGCAATCCACCTCCCCCTAAACTATGCCTCCATTCCAGTAGAACCGGATGCATCCATGTATAGGTCCAGGCAGTTTTGCCCCCGTTGCTCTGGCTAATCTTCTGGTGAAACACCCTCCCAGGAGCCACTGCCCTGCATGGGACATGCAAGTGCCCCAACAGCTGCTGTACCTGACCCAATGGGACTCTCCTCTTCTTGACCTCTTGTATTAGTTCCTTGAGTCTAGCAACTTTCTGATTGGGTAACCTGAAAACCTGCTCTTCTGCATCCACCTCGATTCCCAGGAATTCCAGCTTCCTAGCTGGACCTTCCATCTTCCCTTCTGCAAGTGGTACCCCTATCTTCTTGCACATATGCTCAAAATCCTGGAGCATTGACTTAGTCTCCTTCCAGTTCTCCGCCCACCAGCAGGAAATCATTTAACTAGTGTACCACCGCATTGTGCCAGTATCTTTTTTCCCAAACACCCATTGCATCCAAGTGCTAAATGCCTTAAACTTTTCACAGTTGTGGAACAGCCCATGGGCATTGCTCTGTCAAAATAGAAGAACCCTTGGAAGCAGAATCCCAACAGGTCGCAGTCTTCCTTCCTGACTGGTAGTAGCCAAAAAGCAGACTCAATGTCAGTCTTTGTGAGCCATGCCCCTTCCTTTGCTCTAATCAGCCCCATCACCTGTTCCAATGTTGCATAAGAAACTGCGCTACATTCACCAGGGATGTGATCATTCACCAATGCCCCCTCCGGATATGACAGGTGATGGATCAGCCTAAACTCTCCCTGTTGCTTCTTCAGCACCAACCCCAATGGTGAAACCCGCAGATTGGGTAAAGGTAGGGTCTGAAATGGACCCTCTATCCTCCTGGCCTCTGCTTCATTCCTTATTTTCCTTTCTACTGTATCCTCTTTCCCTTTAATGAGGCCAAGTTCTTGGATCTCCTGCTCCTTCTCGCCCCCTGATATTCTAGACTAAATCCTCTTTCGAACCCCTCCACTAGCATCTTCCCTGTCCTCACATCTGGATATCCTTTTATCCATTCTTTCATCACCTCCAGCTTGATTGGGATCCTGGCTAACCCGACCCCCTTCCCTGGTGCCTGACCCTCCCACATTGGCTCTCTGTGCCACCAGACCCATACCCTTGTCCTTACCACTTGTGCCTTCCTTGGCCTCAGGTTCCTCAGCCTGTTCCTGGTCCAGCACCTCCCATGGCATCCTTTTCTCCACTGGGCTCTTCCTGGAACCCCCTGCTGGTGTCTTCCATTTTCCTGAAGTTTCCACCACTTCCTTCTGCTTCGCTGCTGCCAAACAAACCCTTCCTGACACAGCATACCTTTCTCCATCAGGCTTTTTTCCCCGTCGCCTCCTTTCTTTGTTAATTGTTCTTGTGGCCTTGTCTTTGAGGTCCTCCCAATCCTCCCCCTTCACACTGTCCCCCTACCCCCTCTGACTCTGTCTTTATATATTGCTTCCCCCTTTTTCCTACGTGTCTGTGGCATGTGTAAATATATCTTCACATAGACTTTTTTTTTAAACCTTTCCTCTGTGATTCCCTTGTAAATGTCTTTTTGTTTCATGCTCCTGTGCCCACCTGCAGGCCCAGAGTTCTGATTTTATTTTGCTTCCCAGTCAAAGTGCTGAGCTACTCTTTTCCTGCCCATAATTACCTCAAGTCTCTATTGCCGCATGGGCTTCTTTATAAGTTTTCCTTAATAGGCGGATGTTTTTTTTTTTTAATATATATCTTACACATTTAAACCTCCCAGTCAGCCTGTGCCTCACAGTAGTTTAGTATTTTTGCATTCCCTTGTAATTCCAAAGCACAGCAATTGCCCCTCAACCTGTTTAGTATAAGCACATTATTACCTTCAGCACTGACTTTATAGCAGAAACCATTGGGAGCAGCTGAGATTCAAACCCTGCCTTTTAACCAATTGGCCCACTACTGACTGTACCCTTAATATATTGTTTCTCATGTCCCTATACCCTTGAAAACACCGCTGGTACCAGGAAGCACAATGCTATTGCCCCCTCTTGCATTCTTACCCTTTCTCTTTTTATTCATTTAATCATTTATTTGCATATTCATTTATTTATTATTGTTGTTTGTTTACCTTTTAAACTTGTTCCCTTATATGCCATGCTTCCAGTGTGATTGCATGCAGCCATCACCCTTTTCTGTGCCTTGGACTGCATACATGGCACCCACCAGCAGGCCTGCGCATGTGCACCCGCTCTTTCCACTCTCGCGCATGTGCAGCCTGTTGCTGGTGCTGAACGCGAAGCCTGTAGCCTCCTGGCCTAAGAACACCATCCCGAGCCTCTTCATGGCTGTCTCTCAGTCAGTCAGTCATCCTCTACTGCAGCCCCTGCTTCCCAGCCCAGGAGCTGCTCTCAAGAAACCCACTGAAAAACACATTCACACTTCTTCCTTAGGCCGTGGTGCCAGCATAATGCCCCCCACAACAGGATCATTGCTCCACCAGACCACTTCCCCTTCCTCCGGTAGCAGGCTGCCTGAATTGTAGAATGAGACCATCCAGCATGGCAGTTCGCCTGCCGGATGGCTTCCTGCAGGAGCCCCATCACACTCCAACTCACTTGGACAGTATAGAGGAGCCAGCCTCACACCAATAACCCCATGCAAAACCCCAGTGAACACCCGCACAACTCTCTGGCTCCCACCAGCTCAATGCCCCCTCTATTCTTTGGCTACCACAACCAAACCTTGGTTCTGTAACCAAGCGAGCCCTGCCTCTCTGGAAAAAACCCTCACAAAAAACAATCCATGGCCCATGAAACATTAACTACCTGACTCCCAACATCAACAAAATGGGCCCTGCTACCTTTGAACACTTAACCCCTCCTGTCTGTGCACATTATGTAGTTTCTCTTGTCCCCATGCCTGTGGAAAACACCCAGTATCATACTGTGCAATTTATTTATTTCTCTATTCATTTATTTTTTTAATCACTTATTTTGCCCCGCTTTTCCAATTGTCGCAAGGCAATTTCATGGCCCTGGTGTCCCCCAGCCCTTGGAACTACAAACATGGCGTGGGAGCTGCTGGCTGCACATGCACACCATTTCGTCCTCTCTTCACGCATGTATGGCCTGCTGCTTCTGCCACATGCCAACCACATGCCAAGCCTTTGGCCTCCTTCGGCCTGCAATGCCTATCCCACAATTTATTCCCCCACCAGATGCCAGGAAGGATCTCCCCTTTTTTGCTCCCTGCAGGAGCCACCACTGCCTTCAGCTTCTCTGGCAGCAAGAAGAGCAGTGCACGCCCTCCGCATGGGCCCAGGTCCCATTTGCCCACACAACACCAGCACCAACCACGCGCTGGAGCGCCTGCTGTCCTCCTCCCCAAGCTCTTCCGTACCCCCTTCTCACCATGTTTACTGCTCACCAAGGGAAAAGCTGGCCCCCATTTCAACCAGGCAGGCACTGCCGCCCACCCTTGTATTCACAACCGACCAACCCCCACAGTGAGCAAACCCGGATGGCCGTAAACAATGGGCCCTGCCGTTCCAGAGAAACATCCAAACTGCGGCCGATGAAGAAATAAATGCCAGACTCCCTCCCATGACTGACAACTAAATGGGTTTTGCCACCTCGGATCCCCCTCCCAGCAGGAACAGCCCGAAGCACCACAGCGAGCATCGCCAGAGGAGGATCAGGACTACAGGGGCCATCCGCGATGCCTTCCAATCCCAGGTACTCTTGTTTTATTAAGATAATTTTTTTTGGTGTGTTTGTTTGTTTTGTTTTTTTTCTAAAATACCTTCAAATACCCTTTTTCCCACTGCTTGAGGCCCTCTTTTACCAGAGACCTCTGAATAAACCCTACCCCCCCTCCAAGTGGTCCCCAGTTCACAAGGCTGCTGGTTGCCTCTTTCTTTCCTGCTACTAGAAATACCTGGAGGTTGACAAGGAAGGGCATAAAGCTGGATGGTTACTAATCAGGACTACAGGGGCCATCTGCTATGCCTTTCCATCTGGTACTCTTACTTTTTTTTTTTTACTTTTTATTTATAGATTTTATGCAAGTGCATAGCATTAAAAACGTCCTGTACAATGCAGTACATCATTAGGTAAGCAGCCAAAAAAGGATATGCAGATATATAATCTATTGTAGCAAGTGGTACAAGAGTAGGGGAAATTCCAGCTCTCAATGGCTTACTAAATACAAAAAGGTAGTCAAATTGGCTATGCACTATCGATGCTAACTATGGAAATTCTAAATAATTCCTCACTTATGTAAAATACAAACAGGGCAGCAGTGCCCTATTACTGTTATATACTCGGTCATTTAGTGCAACTCCTATATACCTCCCAAAATGCTCCCTCAGCATCTAATTCATGAGAGAACCTAGTACAAGGTTATTAAATCAGCTCTCCACATTTTTCATATGGTCACAGTACCCCACAGCTCCTGCCCCAAAACAATCCTCTGCATAGAACGATACAAAAAGGAAGAACTGAAGCCAAAGACACTTTCCCCAGCGGTACTCTTACTTTCTAAATTGCCTAAAAATGCATCTGCTGTTTCTCTATTTACTAATTTATTATTATTGTTTTTTCCTGCCAAGCCTGCTAACATTGTATTTTTACCCCTTAACAGACCTTGCCTCACATGGCTCTAAAACTCCTCTGCTACTTGCTGTAATTCCTGCAATTGTTAAGCAAATTGATCTGTTTCCTTAATTGCAGGTTACGTGCTGACTGTAAAGCACCTCTAGGAAAAAACCCAGCCCAAAAGACCTGCCACTAGCATGCAGAAAGCTAACTCCCTTGCCTAGTTACTGCTCAGGCCTCTCCCATGTGGCCAGGCCTACTCCACCTGAAAATGCCTTACCTCAAGTAGTTGAATTGTCAGTAGAAGTGCTGAGCTATGGTCTAAATTTTCATATCCCAGCAAAAAGAGGGAGATCCTCTCCTCTGCTGGCTCCTAAATACCTCCTAGGCCTCCCCCCCGTCCAATCCTTACCTGCTTACCTGACCTGTCATATTTGCCATCGAGGGATGACATCATGACCCCCCTCCCCCTTGCCTGTGCCTTCCTTCCTTCATACCATCCCCCCACATCACCCTGTGCCTATCTAACATGCCCGACCCCCCCAGCCAGTATTGTCCCCCTGTGCCTTTTTTTCCTAAGGAATCCCCCTGACATTTTAGGTTGTTCTTTAGGAGCAACTGTATTTGGCATGCTGGGGTGGGCTCCCAGCACGCCATCTAAGTGTTTTTTTTGGGGGGGATGCTGTAGCTGATGGGGGATTGGGCACCCCAGTCGGCACATATCGAAGGGGGGGCAAGAGCTGAAGGGGATTGGGCACCCCCTCGGCACACAACAAAACTGGGGAGATATGCTGACGGGGAGGCTCCCCAGTCGGCAAAATAAATGAGGAAGGGGGATAAAAGCTGACAGGGATTGGGCCCCCCGTTAGCAAAGAAAGTCTTTTTTGGAGGGGGCACATGATGCCGAGAGGGATTGAGCACCCCCTCGGCACACAGCGGAAATGGAAGGGGGGACATTATGCTGACAGGGGTGGCTCCCCCATCGGCATTGTGACAGCAGGTGGCGGCAGTCACTGCCGCCATGTTGCTAGCATGTCGGGAGGCATGTTGTGGTCCCGTCGCATGAGAGCTTCGCTCTCATTGCAGCAGACCTTTTCTTAGATCTGGTGGCCACATTAGGGATTCATGATGTCAGTGCCTGCTGCTGGCTTATTGGGGAATGAGGGACGTACCTACTGATGTGTGCCCTGCATTCACCCAACAGTGACCTAGCCTCTAAATGTGCTACTACAGCAAGATGTTGGCTGGTGCGCAAGCCAACATAAAAAATATGTCACTCTCCCCCAAACTACCTGATGAGTCTGATGTCCAACCCTGACCATCAATGAATAAAAAAACTGTGATACAGAGGAGGCTGTAAGTGAAAGGAAACTAAATATCTGGTGTTGGGTGGACTTGAACCTCTATATAGGGACTACGTCCAAAGAGTGTTGACAAGAATAGCATTGGCTAGGAGTGCGCTGTAAATTATGTGCTATTTTTGTGAGGGGCTGTGCCCCCTGCACCACCCACATGGGGTAGCTCAGCCCACTGCATCCCCCGTCTATAGGATTCTCACTCTGAGGGGAGCAGATCCCAGGAAACGTTAAAATTTGTGGGGTCATGGAATACTGTTTCCATGGCCCTGTGTAAAAAAAAAATCAAAGTCCCAATGTGCTAAAAATGTCAGAGACCAGGATTAGAACCCTGGTCTCTGCTGCTGCTGGCTGAACTGCTTTGTGCCCCAGCCCTCCATGCTCCTGGATTCTGCTTTGTCCATGTTACGATAACATGGACAGCGACCAGTGGAGCGCATACGGCTAGCACTGTAAATCCCTGCTCGCTGTCCCTGGTAGTGCTATATGGACTAGTGCTCCCTTGACTGGTGATACAAATGTAGATCTCTTCTTACTGGGTACCATGTAGGGAGCATTACTGCAAAGCAGCGCCTCTGTATCAAAGTCCTCCTTGGGGGCACTGTGTACAGAATTCTGTAAAACTGATGTTGGATGTAGTCCTCATCTACTGTAACTACACTTAAAACAGTGAGACAGTCAGGACTGCTACAAAAATAAACAAAAATTGCCCATATAAAAATGCAAGAAAAGCCTTGTTCACACTAATCAAATCTTGCTTTTCTAGTTTCCTGTAAACCAGTACATAAAAAATAAAATACTGATTTTAGAAGCAGTTCATGTTAGCCCCCTCACCCTGATGTTAATCCCTGCTGTTCATTTTTACTTCCAAATCCGTTATTAAGACACAGCATTTCATTTTATGATAAGCATGTTAGAGGTGACATTATGTGACCTGGAGGTAGTTCTGATGTCCCCTCACTGTCCACAGTAACTAGGAGCAGTGTTTGTTGCATGCTAGTTCATCTAGGTCACAACAAAATGGATGTTTAACTATTTGTTAGGGATGTGCAAGTAACAAATATTAATCCACAACTAACAGTTAGGAGCTCCCGATCCCCTGTAGAGTGTGCCTGCATGTGGGTTTAACCAATTAGGAAAAGAGCAGACTCCACAAAACAGTGGGACAGCATGTATAGTAGCACAGTGGCCAGATCCTTCTGCAGCATCCCCTACCACAAAGGAAGGTGGCCCATAAATTGTTTTCAGTGTACAAGCTGAGTTCTGCTGGCCTCAGCTCTTACTATTGACAGGTACTGTTCTTAACTATTGGGTTGTCTGCAGTCAGTACAAGTTGGTAGCACCCTATCACCCCAATTACCATCCAGGCAGGAGTCTCACAGGACTACATCCTGGGGCCCATTCTATTCTCCATCTTCCTTAATGACCTCCTAAGGCATGTAGCAACTCACATATACACATGTATACAGATGACACAATCATCTACACCTCTGGTCCCTGTACCACAGCAGTGGAAGGTCTACTCCAGCATGACTTCCACATTGTTCTGTGATGGTTCCAGTGAAACCAACTCTGGGTCAACACAAATAAAATGGTAACTATGACCTTTGACACCAGCAAGAATTGGTCAGACTCCCAACTCTGCCTATTGTCTCCACTTTGGATGTCACCCTTCTAGAAGTGGTTCAATTCTTCAAGTACTTTGGTGTGTGATTTGACTGCAAACTTGACATCTTTACCCACATCAGTGCTAGCCATACACATTTCTACCCTAAATGTGGTGTTGTGTACCACAGTAAAGATTGTCTGTCTCTGCAGGGCCACCATTAGCTTGTCACCAAATAGTGCTTCCAGTCTTTGACTATGCAGACGTGGTCTATGGCACTTCTTCATCAATGTCCCTGTCCAGACTGGACAACCTCTGCAACTCCTTCTGCTGCTTTCTGAGCAACTCCCCCCTCATACTCATCATTGCTCACTTTATTCTTCTTTAGTCATTCTCCCTCTGCCATTACATTGTCAGATCCACTATGCCTCATTTATATTGGTTTGGATCCCTTCCCTCTTACCTCTCATCACTCCCTCATCCCCTATACCTCCTGCTTCCTCTGTTCAAGAGATCCTCACACCTTTACTGTCCCTCATCACCACTCCAGTGTTGGGCAATCATCTTTTTCCTATTGTCTCCCATTACTTTGGAACCAGTTACTCTCTTCCCTCCACTCTTCTTAAAGGAAAACTGTCATTTGCAGGGGCTCCTGCCCCTGCAAACCTAACCCCTCGGTTAACCTTTTTTGTAGAAAAGCGCTGTTTTTTCCGTACAGGAATGTAATTTAATTTAAGATTAAAAAGTCCACTACCCAGAAGTATGGCAGACTATTAAGTGGCTCCACTAACTGTAAAGGTGCGGCGCTGCACCCTGCACTTCAATACAAATGCATTGAAGAGCAGGGTGCGGCGCCGTACCTTTACAGTTAATGGAGCTGCCCGAGAGTCCGCCATACATCCAGGTAGCAGACTCGATCTTAAATTAAATTATGTTCCTGTACAGAAAAAATGGTGCTTTTCTACAAAAAGCTTAACCGGAGGGTAAGGTTTTCAGGGGCAGAAGCCCCTGCTAATGACAGCTTTCCTTTAAGCGGAATCTAGCTGCATTTGCCACACAACGGACAAAAAAAGCTTTCATTTTTTTGGAGACAACATAGGTGGGATTAAATCATGGTGGAACTTGTTTGAATTAGTGTATTTATTATTTAGTAAAGGGTAAATCTGAGACCAGCCAGAGCAGTTCACATTTAGGGGCCATATTATAAGAACTGTGTCTAGATCTGTAGTTTGGGGATGGGGTGCTAATTGTCTGGCCTGGGGCCTCAGCATCTAGATCATTGATCTCCCACAGCTGATAGCATGCCACCAGGAAGGAAGCAGGTTCTGTATAAAAGCAACCACTGCCAACATGTCCAGCATGTCCATGTCCAGCAAGTAAGTGGAACAGTGAAGGAGTGGAACAGGTGACTGGTGTCATAGGCATCCGGAGGCATCGGCAAAAGTAAGTAGAGAAGCGGGGACTCTGCCGGTCAACTTAGGCAAGGCACCTGTTCACTACTGTGTAACAGTCACTGTTGGAAAGGGTGGAAGGTTATAATAAGGCCGAAACTGGGAACAGGAGTAACAACAATCTAGGGTATGAGTATATAAAGATTTAAACAAGGCACGGGGGAACACAAATAGAAATAAACAAGAAAGCAGAAAACTAGAAACACCCTATAAGGGTAAGAACAGCAAAACAAAATGGTAATATTAAATGCATGATGCAAATAGAAAACAGATTTAAAGTCAACTTTTTGACCATAGGCCTTCTTCAGGAATTATATAAATGAGAAAAACTATGAACTCCCTAACTTTTTTCTGTTTTAGTTAATTCCTGAAGAAGACCTATGGCTACAATGTCCATTTTAACTCTATTTTTGATCTTCAATGTGCATTTAATATTACCATTTTGTTTTTCTGTCAGGGTCAGGCTACAAATGTGTATCCAGGTAACAAGAAGGGAGAATAGAGGTTGAGAATGCTGGGAGTGGTGCAGAGAAGTGGTTGTGGGGTGGCAGTTTTCAGAGAGAGCTTCTAGAGACTGCAGTGCTGCCCCATCTACACACATTTCTCTGGGTTGAGGGAGGAGGTTGCTGGACTCCAGGCTGAGTTGTATTTGGATTTGTGGGACCACCCCCCCAGACAGGGGCCACCAAGTCTGCCACTGTTACCTCAGAGAATGCCAGGGAGGAGGAATAGCTGGACTGTGGTGGGCTCTGGAAGGGTGTGGGTGGTGGGATAGAGTCACATTCCTCAACTGGTACCACTAAGTAATTCCTTTGCTGATCTGGTAGGGTGTGACTGCCATGACGAGGCACCCGCAGTAGTGACCAAGGGGGATGTGAAGGCCCTCCATAGTAGAGACCCTAGGAGGGTAATAGAGTACTCCAAAGGAGGAGGAAGCAACGTCTAGTGGAGAACTCAGTTGTTGGGGGGGATAGATTTGGGAATAGGAAAGGAAGGAGAGAGGTAGATTAGGTGCCCATTCAGTGCCACAGCCCACAGAGATGGGAAGCAGATCCTGAGGAGATCTAGGGCAGCAGGATGGGAGGGAGAGCTGGATGTTATTGTCAACTTGGGGACTAAAGACCTGGCTAGGGACAGTGCTGGGATAATTCGGGGGGGGGTGTTAAGAAGATGGGGAGGTATCTTAGGTAGCTTGCTCAGTGGCTTTCACTCAGGTACCGCCTGTCTATGACACTCTGTACTCTGCTGAGGAAGGACTGGGTGGGAAGGAAATGAGAATGTGTGATGCTTTATGTTATGGAAAGCATAAAGGCGACTGAGATACAGGGAACACAGGGTAGGCTGAGGTACTGTGGGTCACCCTGGAGATGGGGAATGGAATGACTATTTGTACTGCTGGGATTTACAGACCTTCAGCACAGGGGGAGGAATTAGATAAGGTACTGGTGGAAGCTACTGGCAAGATAGCAGAAATGTGGGAGATGGTGCTGGTAGGGGACTTCAACCTGCCAGATATAGACTGGAACCTCCTTGCAGTGGCTTCAGCCAGGAGCAGGGGCATCCTGGACTATCTGCAGGGGGTGTTCCCCAAGCAACTGGTCAGTGAGCCCACTCATGATGGGGCAATATTGGACCTGGTAATCGCTAACAGGGACTGTGTTGCAGACATCAAGGTGGGAGTTCATTTAGGGGCCAGTGATCCCTGTACAGTGTGGTTCAATATAAGGACTGTTGCAGAATCGAACCACACAAGGGTGAGGGTCCTGGACTTCAGGAGGGCAGATTTTAAAAAGATGGGTGAATGCCTCAGGAATGATCTAGTTGGGGGATGACCTGGAGTGGGTGGGTGGGTGGAGGAAATGTGATCAAAGTTAAAAAAAGGCATAGTGTAGCCCCCTCTCAGGCACCATCCCGGAGAGGGCCACTGCCCCTGGTTTGCTGGATGTTATAAGGCCTTGGAGCTTGAGTTCCCATAACTGACCTACGGGGGTCCTTTTCCAAAAGCTAAAATAAAATGGAGATGCCTCCACCCAGAGTACATATTAGTGGATCTGACTGCTTACAGAACAGTCACCTGAGATGTCGTACCAACCCACTTCCCCAACAGTTACTCCAACATAGACTTACCAGGATTCATACTTTCCCACATTCAGTTATACCAGATACCTTTTCTGTTTCAGACAATAGACAGACTCACTAAAATTAGGCTCCGGATTAATCTCTGCTGCAAAACAATAACTTCATGGTTTATTTACAGGGGGAGGGATTTAGGACTGGGGTAAGTGGAACAGAGTTCAAACATTTTCAATTTGTATTTCCCAAAATCACATTTCCCCTTCTGATTCAGTCCCCGAAGTACAAACAGTGTAGCCACCAGTTTCTATCTATCTAGCTATCTGCTGCAGGTGTTATCAAATCCAGATCCACAGCTCCCAGTTCATTTAACCCCAAAGTGTAGTACCTGGGTACCCACATTTAAAGTTGCAGCCCTGAGGTGCAGCTGGTAGCCAGCTTTGGCATGCTTGGTGAATTAAATAACTTTTTTACATTCCTTTCTTTTATTTAGAGTTAAACCTTTATATTTTTCCTCTAGTCCTTAGCTCTACCTCCTGCCCAGGGAGAAAACATATTTAGAGTCCCCAGGTGCAGGGCAGTTCCTGCAATTTACTCATGATTCTGCAGAATCAGTCCTTAGATGGCACAGTTCACTGAAGTCTTGGGGATGGATGGCAATATGGGTAGATCCGGGCACAATGCTTTAAACGGGCACAGAGGCTGCAGCTTGCTTTCTCTTTCTCTTGCTAGCAGATCTTGCAGCTCATCCCCTTTGGCCCATTACTGGCTCTGTTGCAGAGCACATGCACAAGGCCTGCCAGCTACAGAGGACCAAGACCCAGGAGTGGCCCCATAGCCAGGCTCACTCTGATCAGAGCGCCCTTGCAATAGGGTACAAAACCCATGATCCCCTGCAGCGGCAGATACCACTTGATAGAGGTTAGCGAGTTCCCCACCTGACCCTATATGTCAGCAGAAACCATTCAGCACATTCTTTTCTGCCTCTCTTCTGTTTCTTGCCATGGTATGTAGCCACAGCAATATGTTTCTCTCTTTTCCTTGCTGAATCTCAGGAGCAGACAACAGGTACTAAAATCCCTGAAAAGTACCTGCCCATCCTTCTGCTTTTACAGTCTCTCAACCTGAACATAGCCACATTCTCGCTCTGGTTCACACCTATCACCTGCACTCACAGTCCTTTTTCTCACCATGCAGGTACATAGCAATTGGACAGTACCAGCTCATAATCTCTCATGCTTAATAGCATACGACATTATGGCTTACCCAGTACAGCGCTGCACCAGTGAGCGAATGGTGCAATACCATGTATACTGCTGTACGTGGTATTGCACCATTCTCACTCTCCCAGGCAGAGGATAAGACCTCTGCTGGGAGTGGGTTCTGCTGACCAGCTGCTGTGGCTCAATGGACTGAGCCACAGCAGCAGGGAACCCAGGACTGGGTTTGGTTCCTGATCCCAGAAACTTTTATTTTTTCAATCTTTGTGCACTCCCCAACTTGAACACCCCACCTGGAGTTGAGAATCTATAGTTGGAAGGGGTTCAGGGACACAGCCCCCTGTAACGGGGGACGTAGAGGGTGGAGCCCCCACAGAAAAAAGAGATATACCACATGGCAAGAATCGCACTGTATTGGCAGCACGATCTTGCCATGTGGCATAATGTCGTGCAACATTATGACCTCGTGCCCAGTTCTCCGAGTTGAAGAGGCTCACTCTTCATTTTCTCATCATATTTATATTCTCTTGTTCCTCATCATTCCTCTGTATTCCATCTTTTCTCAGGCTTAGATGCAACCTTTGTCCTTTTACCAGATTTAGGATGCAACCTTTGTACTTTTTCCAGGTTCAGGACACAGTCTCTTTCTTGCAATCTGCAGCTTTCCATTTTCCGCTCAAGCTGCACTTCTCTCACCGCTGTGGTGCAACTTCTGAGCTATGCAGAACATTCAGCAACCTGCAGCTTTCTCTTTTTCTTTTCAAAGCTGCTCCTTCATTGCTACTGCTTTCTCTTTTCCTGATGGGGCAGGCACTCCCTGACATGGGGGACAAATTGATGGCAGCCTCCATGCAGGCCTATCCTGTAACACCATTCTCTCCAGGGGCAAGAGCCCCACTCCTTCTGGAGGGGCTCCAACTGAACTGACTCAAAACCCAACAGTCCTTAACCGTTGGGAGCCCTTTCCTCACTCCCCATTGGCTGAAGCCACTGTCCTTAAGAAAAATTAATATATATGAGGTTTCCTCGATGTCTTATTGGTGCAGAAAAAGGCGCCTAGATTTTCCCCAGTATTTTCCCCCCAAAAGTCCTTTCAATCAGGCCCAGAGTCCTTGGCAAGAATCCTGGCTTGGAGGTTGGCTGGCTGGTGTCACTTGGCAGCAAACCATGGTGGCCGATATAAACATTTCACTTCAGTCTGCAGTGTCCCAAGTTATAAAGGTCCTTCCAGCCAAATAATATTCTTTCATTCATTTATTTTCTCACAGAGTTATAGCTACCCCTGCACCCTGTTAAGTGACTGCATTAATTCACCATTTTAACCTTTACACATATATTTATTACGGTCATCCTTGATTAATGTGCAAGGTGGACTGTGTCACACATCCCCATCCCTCACCCCCGTTGTTTGACACTGCTTACTGGTATCTTGCTTTTAGTTTTGTTTCTTCCAGGTTGACCGTCCCTCAGTCACACCACGTGCCATTTAGTCATACTGCTCCCCATTCTTCCCACTATTATACAGTGATTATTTGAATCTGTTTGAACATTTTTTTTTGCTTTCTTACCAAACCTTTTTCAACTGGCTGCTCCAAGCTGTCGCACTCCACTGCATTCTGTTGCCGTGTCCTGGCCACACCTCTCGATATAAAAACCAGAATATTTTTTTTTAACACTGCTTCCTCAAAAACTGATAAGCCTTCACTCTTACTCTTCCACTCTGGTTTCCCCACCTCGCTACAACTGCCACCAGAGCTCCCCCAGCACATAGAAACTGTCAGTTTTTTTTCCTTAAACTGCTTGCTCGCAAACCCCACTGCTGATGAGCCCTCACTCTAGGTCACACTTCTGCTGTGGTTTCCAGACCTCACTACAACTGCAACCAGAGGCTCCTGGGAAGTCCTTCTCTGTAAACTCTAAGTGGTCTCTTGTGGCCCTTATGACCCTCCTTCTTCCCTGCTTATTTACTGAGATTTCCCTATGTCTATATACCACACATGGTTTAAGCCCCCACCACACTTCACTCCTGACCTCCAACACTATAATGCTGTCTGTCTGTTCCAGGTGTCTACTACCCTTTCAGTGAAGTAGTAATTCCTCACATCCATCTTACCCCCACCATTAGCTTCATCATGTCCCATGGTCCTTTTTCCTATTTGAAGGAGCCCCCAGCACCCTGTTCATCCTTGTAAGGTACTTGTGGGTCTCCATCATGTCCCCTCCCTTTCAGGGTTTATATGTTGAGATCCCAGTCTCCTTACAGTGCTTTTGCCACAGCCCATGTACAATTTTAGTTGCCCTTTATACTGCCTACACCCTATTGCCTTTCTATGGTGCAGCCTCCAAACCTGGACACAGGACTCTTAGGCCCTGTCCACACTACCCCTCTATAATGTTACAGAGTGCCCAAACCATTACCGCAATGGTTTACATTTACACCTGTAACATTACAGAAGGAGTTTTCGTAACCGTTGTTGAAACCACATGAGGTGGTTTCAACATGTGATATGAAACCAATTACCTTAGTAGCGTACTGGGCATGAGTTGTAGTGTGTGGCACTGGTCCCCTAGTGCGCAGCACAAGCTGCATTGTCGGGATCGGTGCCACGGGTAACGGCTGTCCAAGCTCCCAAGTGTGGAGCGGTGGTGCTGGTCCCAAAATGGACACCGTGGCAGTGTGAACACACTGTACCACTCTACAGTTGTAATGGTTTCTATCTGTTATTGGGTCTGAGAGGTGCAGTGTGGATGGAGCCTTAGTTGGATCTCACTAATAAGGGATTACTTGCAGCACCACCACCTCCTCCCTCCTCCCTCCTCCTGCTGAAGATACCCCTCCCTATGCAGCCCCAGCATCCTTCTAGCCCTACCTACTGCTTTGTCATGCAGCCCAGCAACTTTAAAGAGACTTACCAAGGTAAGGTAACTGAGTCGGCCCCTGCACCATATCCATTGGTGCCTTGCTGCCAGAGGACCCCAAGGAAGTTAATATGTCCCCAAATTTTTAAGCCGTTAAAAAGTTCTGTCCTTCATAAAAATATACAAACCAGGTTCCAAGAACTTCCCAGTTGCTTGTTGCCACCCCAGCTCCACTCCCACACTCTCTAGCAGGATGATGAGATGCCAGTGAGAGTGTGGGGGTGCTTGTCTTTATCTGTAGTGGGCGGCAGCTTTTCTATTGATTTTAAATGATTTAGTGACCACCTGACAATGAAACGTGGGCATCAGTCAAGTAACAAGGCCCTTGTTAGCTGAACAGTGCCCACATTTTATTGCCAGCTGGCCACTATATAGTTTAAAAATCAATAGAAATGCCGCCGCCCATTACATATAATGAAGTGCACCCCCACACCCTTACTGGCATCTTGTCATCCTGCTAGTGAGCATGGAGGTGGAGCTTGTGCAGCAGAAAAAAAGAAAAAAACAGGAAGTCCTTGAGACCCAGTTTGTAAATTTTTATGAGGGACAGAACTTTTTAATGGCTTATAAATCTAGAGACATACTAACTTCCTTGGGGTCTTCTGGCGGCAAGGCACCGATGGGTATGGTGCAGGGCAGTATCTTGGCAAGTCTCTTTAAGATCATAATAACTCCAAGGTCCCCCCCACTTAGTGATAATCAGTACCAACCCTATAAAGCAGCTCCTTGTTTCCTATGCCCTAGGTGCACAATTCTGCACTTTGTCATTGAAACCCAACTGCCCCAATCTTGACCACTTTTTGATTTTCTCCAAGAGGCATGTGCATGCTCTCTGCTCCCTTCTTAATGCCCACCCTACAAATTTTGGTATTGTCTGCAAAAAGGCATCCCTTCTTTGCCAGTTTTCTGCAATGTCACTTACAAAGACACTAAAGAGGATCTGCGCCAGTACTGAGCTGAGCTGCTCACTGTCCCGTCACTGTAATAAGTGCCATTAACCATCACCCTCTGACACCTTAACCCCAACTACTACTCCGTTTTCCAACCTGCATTTCTGGTCGCCCCCCCTTTCTGTTCAGCTACCACAACACCATCACTCTGGCATCTGCCAGGACTTGTTCCACCACAGAATGAATCCGATATGTGGAGCAGCTGCCTAGGTAGTCAGGATACGTTTACATGTTCTTCCATTCCCTAGGACATAAACGGCAAGGGTGCACAGACATGTGTGGCACAGCATCAGTCAATGTCTTCCCACCCATGGGCTGCTCCCACCTGCACTGCCACTTGTGGTCACTCAGTTGGCAGTACTACAGCTGAGCTGGCTGTCCTCCTTCCCCAGAAGAGAGCCTCTTGTATAACAGTTGATCCTCCTCCTCCTCCTCTCCCCAGAGATCCCCTGATGCGAGCTCATTCCTGAACTAAGGTCACCTCCGCCGCAGGTCATAGCGCTACTGTTAAGCTGAAGGGCACACATGTTAACCAGTTTCTAAGTAATTTTACCATTTTGGATCCCTCCTAGGCTGATCAATCTCTTTAGCCTCACCCCCCAAAAATAGCAGCCACCCTTCTCTCTGCTAGATCTCACTTCCAGGCATCAGACTATTCTCCATGCAGCTGAACAACCGTTTTAGCTCCAGCCTTTCACATAATGAGCACTAGAGCTAGAGTACCACACAGACTACAGACCAGCTGCTTATCCAGCCAGCCACCCTCCCTACATCTGGACCAGCCTCCAACTACATTCTATACAACCTCCATGTAGCTGGAGCACCACCCCAAACCTCCACTCTAACAGATCACATATCTGAAGCTGTCCCTCTAAGCCCATGGACCAGCAGTCCCCCACATAACCACTCAACCTACAGCTAGATCCACCAGAAGCCCCATACCAGCCTCACCATCCAACACCCACCCTGCAACTAGACCTCTTCTCCAACCTTGAACTAGCCCCACCACCACCACCACCAGCCACCCTCCCTGCTGCTGACTTACTCTTTCATGCCCTGGACTAGCCTCTCCCATTAGACAATCCTCCCTGCAGCTAGACCCCTGGGTTCATTCCCACCCACAGACCAGCCTCCTTCCCCTCTGCAGGTTGAGTAACCTCCCCAGAGCTGGACACCCTTTCCAAAAGCTGGACACACCCACTGTCCAGAGCAGAACCTCCCTACACCTAGAACCCCCGATCAGCCTTCCTCAACCATGGATCCCATACTTCTCAACGTAGTATTTAAAAAAAAAAATTATGTGACACTAACATATTGCATTTGCAGTGTCAGTGGCTCAGCAGGTAGCACACTCGCCTCCGAGGCTGAGAGATCAGAAGGCAGTGGGTTCTATTCCCATATCAGGCACTTATGTTAATATCCCAATACTGATGCTGTAGTGCAGCATGAGGGGAATGACTGCACTCCTGAGGCACTGTATTTCAGATGAGACATTAAACCGAAGGTCCCATCTGCCTGTTCTGGTGGTAGTTCAGGTGGAAGTTAAAGATCCCATGGCACTTCTCGAAAAAAGCAGATAAATGTTCTCCAGTTCCCTGGCCATATTCCACCCCCCCTCCAATTCACTAAAAATACCACCAACAGCTTAGTCTGGTCCAAGGTCAGTTGGCTTTCATCTGTATTCCTCTCCCTCCGTGTCCTGCCTAAAAATGGGCAAGAATCTGTCTAGTGCACTTAGCCGGTCAACAAAAACGAAATAAAATAAACACAAAATATAAATTAATGCAGTCTTCAGCAAAAGAAGAAAAAAATACACTGATCCCAAGATTACAAAATGGATTAACACATGCAACTGTTAAAGACAAATATTAAACGCAAAAAAACAGTTCCCCTACAAACACACTCAAATATCTGTAGTAAATAATTCTTCCTTTAGGGTAACTCCAGATTTTCTCAAATTAAAAAAGTTGTAATCTTTTCTCTATGCATTCTGAACTTGCTCAGTTTTACAATCTTCCTGCTGTTCATTCTCCTACCCCCACCAACACTACTTTAAAGTAACTAAATCAGCAAAAAGTCCACAAATAACAATTAATCTAGAGGCACAATGCATCCTAAACATTTGGGGTTGACTGAAAATAAAATGTGTATTTCAAAGTTTTAGCCAAGAGTTCAGAGAAGTGAAAATGTTTTCAAGACAAAACAATGAAAGTGAAACTTGCACAGCATTTCATTTTGAAAAAAAAAAAAACAAACAACTAAGTGATAATTCCTTTACTGTATTTAACATTTTAGGAGTTAAAAAGATGTACTTTTTAAACATAAGCTCTTACCTTAACATGTAAATCTTAGCTGTAGGAAACCTCAGTTGTTCAAAAATGGAGATCACAGAGCACTCGTGCAGTTTCATCACACTGGACACAGACAGGAAGAGAGCTGGGAAATGTAGGCCTCTGACTGAGTAGACTTATGGGAGATGAAGGTTAGAATAGACTTTTAAAGGGACACTGCCAACTTTTTTTGCACCTTATTATTTCCAGGTAAAAATCCACATTTTATTATTGCTTACCTTCTGTAAAATGCATTGGTGTTGCTGGTTGTTTTATCTGTCTCCTTGCTTAGTAGGACTGAAATGCACGGTAATGTACCCAGCCTTGATTGGCTAATTTAAATCCTAAAACTACTCCTCTGACTGCAATCTTCATTTATGATTCAGTTGTATTAAAAAAAATTGTACTTTTAAGAGCATTGCAGATCTATTTCTAATCCTCATTTAGCAATAACTTACTCTTGAACAACTAGTCTGCTGAAATACTTCTTAGAATTTAGTATTCTTAGCAGTTGTATTTTTGAATGATGATTAAAGATTATTAAAAATGACTAAAATTGGTCCTTGAAGGCAAATTAATGAATGCTTTAATACTAAATGTAGTATTTGACTTCAATGAGGGTTCCCAAGTACAGCCCTTTGGGCCTGCACCTCCCATGACCACTCACATCTTGAACAGCCCCTGCCCAGATGACCATACAGCTGGACAACCATATCAACATCCCAATAGACCTCTCCCAAGTTGTGTACCTTGCCTGCAGCTAGTCTACCCTACAAGCCCCAAACCACCCTCTCCCCCATCAACTATCACCCACCTTGTGGCTGGCTGCTCCAGGCCATCCTTCCTACCTTCAGACATGATCCCCCTGCAGATGGAACCCTCCAGATCTGCCTCCCCACCTCAGTAGACCACCTCCCTGCAGCTGGACCAACCTCCGGAGTCTCACCAAACAAAGCACCCTCCTTAGAGCTGGACCAGCACCCCTCTAGATAACAACTCTTTCTGCAGCTGGACCCACCCACACTACCCATCTTGCCCAGATACCAGTTGCCCATCCCACCACTGACCACTCTGTTTGCACATAGAAAACCCTGCCCTGCTAGGTACCCTTTTATAATCCCAATGCTTATTAGTCTGACATGCTGCATCCCACACATAACAACCGAACAGCCCCAGCAGCCCAACACACAGTGGCCTGACCTAGGACAGCACCTGACACATTGTCAGGCTAGAGGAGGTTGGGATGCTGTGTGGTTGTTGAGTGGATTTTCCACAAACACATGAAGCACCCGATCCCGACCTATGCCACCCATTCCAGGACCTGAGACACTACTGAACAGCACGGACAATGTGAAAACACCCACGCCCTATGTGGTGCAGCCTCCGAGGGCACACTGACCTGATGACAGACCCCATGATAAGGATGACTGTCTCACCATCTGTGAGACAGGGATGAAACAAATAGCCGTGCATGCCCCAGTGTGTTGACCAGCCATCCCAGGCAGCATGGTGGATTGTCCTTGCATCCCTGCATGCATGATTATGTCAGCTGACAGCCAGCCAGCTGGGCATGCATGAAGGGATTGGAATACCATGCCTGTTGGTTGGTGCATGCATGACACTGAAGGCACACAGCAGAGTGGCACAACAAGAGCATGGATAGCTGCACCAGGAAATGGTCCACAGCAACACCACATGTGGATTCCAGGACACAGAGCAGCATGCCATCGCACCAACTGTGCAATGTGCGCATGTGGCCGTGTCATGCTAGCCCACTATGGGCCTGCAGTAACCACACAGAAAAAAGTCTGGAGGTGTTTGGGGCCTGTGCCACAGGAGCCTACTGTGGCATGAAGGCTGCCAGATGTGTTGTGGGGGTCCACAAGGGCCCATTGTGGGAATGCTGTTACCACACAGTTGCACAGCTGGAAGGATTAGTGGGCACTCACACAGCTTCAGACCTGTGCGACATGCGACACACAGTGCAGATGTGGCAGTGTGCAGTGGGCTGCTTGGCGATTCCCAGCAGTGTTGTGATGAGACATCACCACCAGGTTGGGGTGCATGTTAAATGCGGGGGTGAAACTTTATTCAACAGTAGGGGGCCACAGTGGCAACCTGGTGGCTATGCATGATGTGTACTGTGAGTGTACAACTGTCAGGTGCCAAGTCACCATGGAAACCCTACAGGGTGGTGTTGGGTGCCATGCCACAGAGGAACTTCAAGCAGCTTGCCCTTGTCCTTGGATGCTAGTACCATCCTTATCCACTCCTCATAGCTCTTTTTTGGGTGGTGTCCATGGCAGTCCACAACAAATGCCTTCCATGGTGACATAGGTCCATTGCTGTTCCCTGTGGAGTTCTGCTAGCATTGTCATGACCACTACATGCACCTTCCCAAGCAGGGCATGGGGATGGCAGTGCCAGGTCTCGACATTGCTTTGGGTCCACGGCATACTTCGCTCATTGAGATCTGCAACCAACCACAGCTGAGTGGGAACATGGGGTCATATCTCATGGGCACCTTGGTCACCCTACTGTACAGCCATATCCTGCCCAGCACATGTGTCTGCTCAAAACAATAGAAGAGTGTGGTGGCATTGGGCAGAATGGTTGACTTCAGGAGGCTGAATGCTGCTGGAATGTCCTGTGCCAGGAGATGGGCGAGGGCCACAATTTCATGGATCTTCAGGCTGAAGTCTGGGTCACTTCTGTATTGTGGTGCAAGGCCAAAGCTCTGGATCTTCCACCACACAATCTGCCCAAAGTGGAACAGGTGTCCCTTGTTTATGGTTTGCGGAAATTCCATCTTACAGGCATTGATCACAGCCTGCTCAAAGTCAGTGATGATCGTAGGTGGTTTGAGGATGCAGGACTGTATACTGGCATATTTATTCAGCTCCTGAAACAAGGTGCAGTAACATTGCAGGCTCTTTGTCGTTATCAGTGTATACACCAATGACATAATGAGGTTGTTAGGGCCCATCCCCATGGGTGCATAGATGGTGTACAATGAGTGAACAGGTGTGGCACAGTCTTGAACATACCATCCATCATCCAAAAGGGTACCTGTGCTAGGTCCCTGATGTTGTCCTCTGTGGTGAGTAGAAGGACCTGGTGGGCAGTGCTGCTGGTGATCCTGCTGTACCATGGTGATTCAGTCACCATCTGTAGCTGCTTGGGGATAGTGAGGTCAGCCAGTGTCACTGGTTCTGGTTAGAGGTCCTTGCGGCGGGTCCTGTTCACAATCTGCAGCAGGGCTCTCTTGCTTGGCAACTGTTGCCACAGCTCAGTGGTCATTGCAGTTGCTTCACTCTGCAATAGCTATGCGGGGCTAACCATGGTGCTGTGTGCCTTCTACTTGATGCCAGCCAACACCTGTGCTGGTAGAGCATCTGTCACCTCCAGAGCATGACTGTGCTCATTCTTTTTCTTTAGGTGGTGCTGGCCATCCTGGAGCAGTGTGATGGCTTGGCCAAGGCAGGACTTGGACTTATGGTGTTGGCAGCACCGTTACACTGTTTCATGCCATCCCGGTGGTGCTGAGGGTTGAGGCGCTGAATGCTATACCTTGTGTCATGCCAGTGACCCGGGTTCAGTCGGGGGTCAGCCGGGCAGGACTGGGATCGAACATACACAGACTGCTTTCCCAGTCCTGGGGTGGGCTGGGGAATTTCACTGTGCTGTAGCAGCCCCCTGGGGATGCTCAGGGGCACTACTAGTGTCAGTGACACTAGATGGGGAGCATGAGCAGATGTTGGTACGTTGCTCCTGGACGTCATTGCACGTCCATGCTACTGGGGCCAATTGAAGGAAAATGGCTGGGCATGACCTTTCAGCTTGATGGCTGTGCTCTGAGCCACCCGGAGGACTTTGGGGGAGTCCTGTTGAGGAGGGTCTCGGGCTGTCCTGGCTGGTATAGGCAGAGGGGGAGCTCTCCAGCAAGATGGCATGATGGCCGTCCCTGATCCTCCTGGGTGCAGTTTGAGCTACCCAGCTCTCCAGGTGGGTGGAATTGGTTGCTGGATGCCCCAAGCTGGAGTGTGTGCCGCAGCAGGTGAAAAATATGATATTTATAAAAAACAGTACACTGTCTCATTGCAGGTCCATTCATGGACCAGGAGGAAGCCATTCACATTTAGCTTGGACTTTCCCTTCCTGGATGGTACCACTTCACAGATTGTCCATGTTGTTGGGGTTGCAGTTGAGCACCCTGGCCCCTCCATGGCTTCCACGCTGTCCTCCATTGTGCCAGAGGACTGTGCAACATGACCGGCTTTGGTTCCGGCTCAGGCATGTGGGTGTGATTGCACTTTGTTTGCACATCACACTCCATGGGCTGCACCTGTGGCAGTTGCTACTTGTCTGTGGGTGGTTTGTAACAGTACTGTAGTGCCACTGTCTGCCCACAGTCCCAGTGCTTCAAGGCTGTGCTGTGCACCATGGGCACATTCAAGTTCTGTGTCCACAGTGTCCTGTGCCCCTATCAGCTACTGTGCTGCAGTGGGGCTATGCTCCATGGTACACTTCCCTGCTGTCCAGCATGCAGAGATGCAGGGGTCCCTGTGTGTTGTGCACTCTGCCTACAGGTCAGTGTCCACCTACCTAAGCTGGCATTTGCACCCCCCAGCATTGGCATCCATAGTTCCCATGCATGCCTTCATGACTCCATGTCTGTTCGCTGCCCCCATGCATCATTTTCTGGTGCCTACCTGTTCTCTATGTTCTCTTCAGCTGTAGTTCCCTGACCTGAAACTTCTCCAGCAAATGATCTATTGTAGCCTTCACTGTGCTCTTTCCTATGGGGCTTGCATTTTCTGCCCCTCTGCCAGTTTGTTTGTCAGAGTTTCAGTTCACCTGCTTTGTTTACTAACCACTTTCCCTGCATCTGAAATGGGCCCTACCCAGCCAACCACTCTCCCTGCAGCTGAACCACCCTTTTGGCCCCTGGAGAAACCTTCCCCAAGGTAAGCACTGTCCATGGACCATTTCACAGTTACAAGGAGGGAGGAAGAGGCCCCCAGCTGAGTAGGAAGCAACTGCTGGTGGGGGACTTCATTAGGGGGATAGGCTTACGAGCAGGGTGGGGTAAAGGAGAGGGAGGTGAAATACCAGAGAGGTACTTTGGCTTGGAGGGATGAGAGCAGATACAGTGTATCATTAGGCAGCAGGAGATGAGAGGGAGCTAGATGTCATTGTCCACCTGGGGACAAATGACCTAGCAAGGGATGGGGTAGGGGTAGTGCAGGGAAATTTCAGGGATAGGGGGAGGGTCCTCAAGCATGCTTGGTGGCTTTTGCCAAAAGGTTGCCTATATACATCTTTGGAGAAGACAGGACTCTCCACACAGCTTTCAACAGTTGGTTAAAGGCATGGTGCAGGGTGGGGCTCAGTACTAGGAGTGGGCCTCTTCAGTGTCTTCATAAGTGAAATTGCAGAAGAACTGACTGGGAAGGTAAGTCTTTTTGCATATGCCACCAAAACCTGTTATAGGGTTGACACTCAGGAGGGTGTGGAGAAAGGGTTCACCCATGCTGATGTGACAGCCACGTTGCTGATGCCGATTACAGCACAGGCCACATTACAGCACCAGGCAAAATGTATCCTGGGAGTTACACCACCAAAGAGCCCTCCTGGGAAACAGTCTCCATTGGGCCCCTTCCCCTAATTATCCCACAGGTCCAGGTTCTTAATTTACCTGTTCTCCAGTCCTACCCCATCCTACAATCACCCTGCAGGTATACAGTAGATTGTTACTATCCCTGATGTTCAGTGGTTCCCATTTAATTATTTATTCATTCATTTGTTTACCGATTAGTGCACTGGTCCGAGAACCATTTTCCGGCATGACCTGGGCCATTGAGGATGGCACAGGAATAAAAGCAAGTACAAAGGAGGCTGGGACATGGCATACAATAGACAGTAATAAAAATATACAGGATATTTATATGAAGATATATATAAACTTGCAGCGCAATGGATAAATAACATTTATGACAATAGCAGGCACAGTAGTAGCCAAGTTGTAATACAAATTAGGCATGATCTGAGATGAGTAAAGGAAAAAGTGCATCATGGCAGTGTAGTATGGACCAAGAAGGAAAAGGAGGGAAGGAAGTAGAGGCATGATAATAAGTTGGGAGGGCAGGAGCAACTAGTGGAGGACAGAAGGTGAGATCCAAGGAGATAGTGGAAGAGTCCTGGAGAGTCAGTGGTGCTAAGTGGAGTGGGCAGGTTGTTCCAAAGGAAAGGAGCTGCAGATGAGAATGCACATTTACCCATACGGTGGAGACTAGGGGGCACTCAAGCATGGGGCCAGCAGTGAGGCAGAACTCTAGAGCAAACACTTTTGGCCAAAGAAGGTGGGATTGCGGAAAGGTAGCTCAGTTTTGGATGGCCTTATTGACTGTGCTGGCCAGGAGATAGGTCTGTTGGGCTGATGGGGGAAGCCAGCCCAGGGCCTGATAGAGTGAGCAGTGGTGTGTTGAGTGAAAGTCCTTGCCCTCTGTATATCCAAAGTCCCCACCATGACCCAGTTAGTTCTTATAGCAAATACTACCCCCTGCTCCCCAGCCTTACTATATATTTGACACCCTTCCACATTTGGCACAGACCGTCCTCTCAGCTCCTTGATCAGGCACAAAATAGATGATAGTTCACAATCATGTGCTAACTGTACACAGCTGTTTATACAATAGGCACATGAGAGCAAAACTGGCGTTCTGTCCTCAGTTGGTCACGGAGGTTAGCAGAGTGTCTGTGCCAATTGCCACTGTGGGGAGAGTGCGTAAAGATATGGTAGGGGCCATGAATGGTGCAAGCGGTGGGACTGGGTGGGCAGGTAGTTATTGGCAGTTTCCAATGTAGGGAATGGACAGCAGCACCACTGAACACCAAGGGAAGTGTGATATTACTGATGGTGGGAGTTCAAAGGGGCAGTGGTAGGAGGCAGAGGTGATACTACCTGGTTTAGGGAGGCAACATCTTTTAGAGCCATTTACCAACTGGTCAGAGACTCACTAATTATGTTATTCAAGATATAATTTTGTGATCTCACCCTGTTTTTGGGTGCAAAGTGTTGTTTGAGAGTCACTTACCCATTTAGTGATTGCAAATGCTCTTTGAATGTACTGGTCTATGTGAACAATAACAGTCCATTACCAGTAAGATAAGGACAAGTGAACAAATACAAAAATGGAACTGAGAGCTGTTCTCCATGAGGTTGATAATGTAATTTATCTTTACAATGCATTAGAGTACAGAGTATGATGAGATTAATACTGGTACCACTGTGCTACCACATGAGTCGAGGGGTTGCTGTGAGAGGTACCAAATACTGAAGTGTCAAAATAACGCAGTACCATCGTGCTACCAGTGTACCAGTATTTGTGGGAGCCGACAAAAATCTCAAAATTTTCATGATACCATTGTATTACCAGTGTGTGTGTGAGAGAGACAGAGCAAATGGTAAAAAAATGCCATAGGGATACCATTCTGCCAGTGCACTACCAATGCACAGAGGAAAATCTATATATCACCTACCACTGTGATACCAGAGTACCACTGGGTAGTACTATTGTGGATTTTTCAGCTGACCACAGTATTGCCATTGCTATACCACTATAATGCCATTGTGACAAATTCAGTAAGGGTAACCAGATTGCTGAGACAATGCAGTGCTAAAGAAGTGTGATAAAAATTATAAAGTGTTGCCAGTACTAATGCAGTGTGCAGCAAACATTTGTGAAGGAAATACAGTGCTAAAGAAGTGTGCATGAAAATCTAAGAATTATTTGCAGTGCTCTTACAGTGTGTATCAAAACATAAGAAAGATTGAGCGGTGGTACAACAGTGGAGCAGAAAGTCAGTGCAGTGTATTAACAGTGCACTGATGAAAAGCAGTGCTTTGTCAGTCTGGACTGAAATAACACTGAAATAAGACTGAAGATGGAAGTGTACACTCCACTTCCCTCTGGGCTGCCAGTCGCTGCTACCATCTCCTTAAACCCCTAGGCAGCTCACACACATATCCCAGATGTACTTTGCTTGGATCCTAGACTTTCAACTGCCCTTGCATTCCACACAGATACCTTACTCATTTATTATTCACATACATTTGTAGCTGGATCTCTGCCCTCTTTGGCAATGCCCAGGTTTAACATTTCTACACACCTTTCAGCCTGTCACTAGCACTAATACGTTTCCCCAGCACTAGCCCAGCTACTGATACTTCAAAGGCATGCCACCTTATTAATATTTATGAGGTTGCTCCCTTTCTCCCAAGCATGATTGGTGCTCACAAAATCTTCTCTCTCTCTGTCTTCTCCCGCTGCCTCTCTGGTTGTCCCAAGGTTTCCGGTCCCTCTCTTGTTCTGTTCTGGGACTGGGACCACTGGAGAGACAGACAAAAATGGCAGCTAAATGGCCAAAAGAAAATGCACTTCTTCTTTTGTGTGGAGCTTGTGGGCATTGCAATGCCATTTCCAAAGCTGGTGGCTCCACGGACCAGCTCCTCCGGCCCTGCTACTCTCACCAAAACCATGTGGGTGCTGGCAGGAGAAGTAGAAACACTGGGGGAAAGCCAGGAAATGGGACCCAGGAGGAAAAAAAAGGGGAGGGCGGGGGTTGGAAGCAAGTCCAGAGAAACTGAGCCTTTTTCAGGGGCTCACAGGTAAGCTCCTGACAGGAGGGTTACAATAGTAAGGCAACAAATCTCTGTGTCAAACAATCGAGCAAAAGAAAGAAGAAACAGAGACTGTTGTGGTTCTTAAAGGAGGTGGCTGAAAAGTGTAAGGCTAAAGGGTAGCATTCAGAAAGTATAAGGAGATGCAGAGGGTAGACTATAGGGTGGTGTATCAGGTGAAACAGAGGGAATCGGGAAAAGCAGTAAGGAGTACAAAGGTGCAAACTGAAGAAAAGATAGCCCAGGATTGAGCTAAGAAAAAGTGACATGACATTTTTATGTAAGTGAAAAGAGGAGGCCCAGTAGTGGGACTGTATGGTTAAAATCAGAAGGGAGGATTTTGCAGAGGAGGACCAGGAAAAGATAGACATCCTGCACGAATCCTTTTGTTCTGTGTTCACAAAGGAAGGAGAAGGGGAGGGGCTACAAAAAAGTGCCAACAGTCTGAAGGAAGGGAGGTGGACACTACTCCTTTTAGGAGGTGAGAGTCCTGAAGGGACTTGATAATCTGAAGGTGGACAAAGCAATGGGGTCAGATGGGGTACATCCAAAGGTATTGAGAAAGCTCAGAGAAATATGGACTGTACCTCTGACAGTTCTATTAACAGCTCACTGGAAACAGGAGTGGTTCTAGAGGACTTGAAGAGGGTGGATGTAGTCCAACTAAACAAAATGGTGGCAGGGAGGAGAATGGCAATTATAGGCTAATCAGCCTGACATCGGTGGTGGGAAAGTTAATGGAATCACCGCTGATGGAAAAGATTGTAGAATATCTTGTATCTAGTTGGTTACAAGGCATGAGGCAGCACAGCTTCACAGATGGGAGGAAATGTGAAATTAATCTGATAGATTTCTTTGACTGGATGATGAAAGAATCACGATGGAGCAGTGGACATGGCCCACCTAGATTTCAGTTAGGTGTTCAACACTATACCACATACGAGACTAGCAAGCAAGCTGGAAAGCTTAGGAGTAGGTTTGAAGGTGCTAAACTGGATAGGAAATTGGTTAGGGGATAAGTGACAGAGGGTAGCTGATAAACAGAGTTCATGCCAAGGAAGGGAAGGTGACCAGAGGGGTACCGCAGAAATCAGTGCTGGGACTGGTCCTGTTTAATATCTATAAACGACATTGCAGAGGAGCTTGAAAGGAACAGCTGCCTCTTTGCAGATGACACCAAAATCTGCAATAGTATGGACACACCCAGGGTGTGTGTGTGTGTGTGTGTGTGTGTGTGTGTGTGTGTGTGTGTGTAAAGATCAGCAGTGACCTGAAACAACTAGAGGAGTGGTTAAGGGAATGGCAGATAGGTTTCAATTAGAAAAAGTGCAAATCATGCATTTAGGGCACAGAAAACCAGAGGCGGAGTACAGAATGGATAAAGTGGTATTGACAATCACCAAGCAGAAAAGAGACCTGGGGGTGATCATATCGGATGACCTAAAGGTGGCCAGACAGTACGACAAGGCAGTAAGCAGGCTGAGTGGGATGATGGGGTACATAGGAAGGAGTATTACCAACAGAAAGAGGGAGGTGGTATTTCCTTTGTATAGATCACTAGTAAGACCCCACCTAGAGTACTGTACCCAGTTCTGGGAACCACATCTCTTGAAGAATATAGACAGAGTAGAGGCAATTCAGAAAAGGGCAACTAAAATGGTACAGGGTCTGCATCAAAAGTCCTATTAGTAGAGACTAAAGGACCTCAATATCTAGACCCTAGAACAGAGGAGGGAGCGGGGGGGGTATGATAGAGACCTTTAATTACCTCACAAGGATAAATAATGTACAAGAGGGGAGTAATTCTCAGAAAAAAGGTACTCAGGAACAAGGGGACATGCTATGAAGCTGGAGGGAGGTAGATTCAGGAGAGATGTGAAGAAGTAGTTCCTCACAGAACAAGTGACAGATGCCTGGATCAGCCTTCCAGGGGAGGCAGCAGGGGTGAAAACAGTGGTGGGATTCAAGAATGCATGGGATAGGCATAAAGGAATCTTATGGGGAAAGGACAGGTGGAGGGAGAAGGGCCAGAAGGTAAGAAGGGTCTGTCGTGATACTATAGGTAGGTAAAAATGAGCAGACTGGGTGGAACAAATGGTCTTTATCTGTCTTCAAATTCTATGTTTCTGTGTTTCAATTGTATAACTTTATGATGGCCAGGATAGCTGGATATGATATATTTATACTACGCTAATTTTATGTTAACCCAAATTTATTGTTTAGATAATACTGCATACTGTAATTGTTCCTTCATTACAAGTACATATTTTAAACTTTCAGTAAACTTTTATACATTTAACATTCCCAAGGGGTAAGTCATACAATTTTATGCAGTGTTCTCACATACTGTGCATTAGCAGGCAGTCAAGTTTAAGGGTATAATAAACTTTTGAGGAGAGATTTATAGTCACAACAGTGGTGATGGCAAAACTCCAGTTCCATAGATCTCAAGCTAATTGATAATTCTTGGGGGCTACTATTGTTGAGGGGAGAAAAAGTAGACAACGAATTCTGTTTTGACCTTATTAGTTCCACATATATGCACTCCTTGAGGCTAGGCATGTGTGTCCTAAACCTTCAGTGTGAAAATGAAAAATTCTTCAAAGTTACTGAACCTCAGCCCCATACCCACACACACCCCCCTCTACCAGGCCAGCAGAAATTCAGATGAAATTCCTGAAGTAATTTTAGGACTCAGTTAACCAAGAACAATGGAGAGGGCCTTAACCCATTTCCACACCTAAAACAACTTTCCACTGAAAGTCCTTACTCACCACTGCACCCTCACCCCCCATAAATTTACTTTGAAACATACACAACTAGCAACCCATAGTTCTTTAACAGCAGAATCAACCACTCAAGTGAATGAGAAGACAATGAAAGTGCAACACTGGAAAAATTACTTTTTAAAGTATAACAAAAACGGGTGCTCATCCATGTGCAAACAGACTCAGCGGTTGGGAAGGAAGAAGGGGAGATCCAAAATTAGCCTTGGAGAGAAATGAGAGTAGCCAGCAGCATCTTGTCTGAAGATACTTCCTAAGTGTTAACAGAGAAGACCCATCCTGTGTTTTTTTACTTAACCTGTTCAGTATTTCTATTATTTTGGTTTACACCATTTGCATTTGTGTTTTTTTGCCAATGACCTGCTGTTTCTGCATTTAATGTAATAGTGGTTCTATGAAGTTAGCCTGCTAAATACCTGCCTAAAGGGAACTTGTTTTTACTGACCTGTACTGTTTATATTGCTTGTCTACCCTACCCCAGATCATTTTTGCCTTACCATTTTTCTCCTAATACAATCTGTCCCTGCCTGCTTCCCATGTTAGAGCCTACACCTCTTTCCGGTCTCTGTTTGTAATTCGTCTCAAGTCTCACCTCATTGATACACCCCCACCCCCACCCCTGGCTCCTAAGCTTTCCTACCTTGGTGCTCTGACCTCACCTTTTGTCATTCTGATATTCCCCACCCATATCTATTCTGACTGCTTTGCTCCTTTTGTCTCAGTCTTAATCATCCCCACCCCCCGCTGACTGTCTGCCACTAGTCTCCCACCCCCTCCTGTCCTAATACTTATTCTACCCTCTCTTTGCTCCCCCAGGGACTCTCCCACACCTGAGCAGCACTCTGGACTGCTAGGCAGCCCCATAGAAATCCCCGCAGACACCACCCGACTTGGACCGCCAACCCTGCCCACCTCCTGAGCTTGCCGCATCGAATCAGCCAAACAGGTACTGCCATTGGAGCTGTCTCGCTCCTGCTTTTATTCCGATTGGTGAGGCGTTTAGCTGCTGGACTGTGATTGGTTCTTTCTCCTCACCTGGCACAGCTGATTGGAGCACTTTTTCTCTGCACTAAACATAGCTGATTTCTGCCAAGCTAAGCTGACAAACTACTCCCTATTTTTCTCCCTCACCCCACCCAGGCCTCCTTTAAATACGCTTCTTGTACCTCCTCTCTCAGACAGCTCCTATCTCATTGACTCACCTACCCAGCGTTCCAAAAGTATCTCCAGATAATCTCAACGCAAAAATAGAGACCAATTATAGCGACTACAATTTAACGAATTTCACGATGGCGACCTCTATTAAATAGCGCCCATATAAAACAGTGCAGTGTGGTGTAAATAATGGCAAACATAGCCTTGAAAAAACATTTTTTAGTGTGAAATGTTGGCTAGTTGGAGGACATGTATGCTGCATTGCCTATGGTCCATATCACATAGATGCTAGTTTCTACCTCACCCTTATGCATATGCTATTAGAACAGCCACACGGAGGTTGGATTGTTGCTATGTTGCTGTGGTGCTCGGTGGTTTCTTGCAGTTGCTAGGTGTTGCTAGGAGTTGCTAGGTGTTGCTAGGTGTTGCTCGGTTGCTAGGTTGCTAAGCTGGTGCACGGTGGTCTCTTGCGGTTGCTTGGGCTTACTAGGTGTTGCTAGTAGTAGCAAGGTGTTGCTCGGTCGCTAGGTTCCTAAGTATGCAAAAGTCACCATTAACACTAGGAGCCGTCATGTAGTGTCACTATTGCTGCATTCACTGAATTTCGGTAGCACATTTAACAATCATGATTTTAAAGTTGTGATCATCACATGGAACCATTCCAAATGACCTACTGTTAGGGCAACTAGTGTAATAGTGAGCTAGATTTGTGCTTACTACCCTACATCAACCAATCCACCCCCTACTCTGCTTGTTTATCCACTATCCTCAATTTCTGCGCTTGCTCCTCTCTAATCACTTTGGTAATCGGGGTATTGCATTCACCCTAATCTCCTGACTTCTCCAGTCTACCTACCTTACCTTGTCTCTCAAGCATTTCTACCAAATTTTTGTATCTCAGCCCATCAGTGACCTGACTACTTATCTGCGTTTTTTTCTCTAGAACTACTATCTAATTTTCTGCCTGAAACAATTTCAGGGCCCTGTGGATAGCACGAGCCTCTGTTCCATCTTTGGTCTCTTTTTCCTTCCTGCATCTATACCAGTTACTCTGATTTGCACACATATTCCAGGGTAGCTTACAATGAAATGACACACAGTATTATTTCTCCTTGCCTCCAACCTGCTACTGTTTCACCTATCACTGTTACCTGTCCCCAGAGCTGCTACAGCTCCCCTTCACCACATACCCAATGATTATTATTTCTCTAACCTCCTTTTGGTGCCTGAACCTAACTGTGTCACCACTCCACTACTATTAAATAGGACAGGTATCCTTATGTTTGCACATGTCCACAAAAATAGTTGTTCCGTTCGTTTACATACCCTATGCCCCTTCATGTGCAATAAGCTGTGGTATCTACTTCTTCTAGCCATACTGCTCTCTGGCGATGTTCAGCTAAATCCTGGTCCAGTAAATTGCATAACTAACCCTAGTCAAAACACCAAAGAGCTTATAGTTGCTCACCATGACATAGGGATCCTTGAGAAAAACTTTGCTGAACTTGAAGCATGGACCTCCCTCTACAAGCCTGATATAATTTGCCTTACTGAAACCTGACTTAAATCATCCACACCTGACTCACTGTGCACCATCCCATCTTATAATCTCTTGAGACTTGATCGACCCCCTCCCAAAAAGGGGAGGCACAGTGGTCTACTTTAAAAATCACCTCCAGCTCTCTGCTATCAGCTCATCCCCCCTTAATCACTGTGAAGCGCTTCATACCCTTCTCACTCTCGGCACCAAAAAATTACATATTGTCTGTGTCTACAACCCCCCCAAGAGCAGCCATAAAGGACTGGAAGAACAGTTGGATTAAACCACCCTTCTCTCTGGGAGAAATGAAGTTCTTATCCATGGGACCTTAACATAAACTGGCTGGGTAGCTCCCAAGCCACATCCCTGTCTAGTATACAAAGCTTTAACCTGCACCATCTAATCTTACAACCTACCAGAACTGCCCCTCACTCTAATATGGGAACCCTGCTGAATTGGATTATGACTAACCACCCTGAACACATTGTCATCTCAGGCGTACTACCTGATGCTATCACTGACCATTCCCCTACTTTCTACATCTGGGGTAAAGGGAGGCCAGTACAAGTGAAGACCCATTTCATTACCTTCCATAATTATGCAAATTTCAACTCCCAAGCTTTCCTTCAAGATGTAGCTAGTACTCACTGGTCCTGTCTCCTAGGATCTAACGATGCTCAGTCTTCTTTTAACATCTTCCTGCCCCACTTCCTAGCACTGCAGGACCAGCACTGCAAAATGGTAACACACCGAGTAAAAAACAGACAAACCTGGTGGCTAAAATCTGGCTTGGTCAGCAAGCTACGTAAAAGAGATAAATGTTGGCTCCGTTACAAGAGCTCCGGTCAAACAGCTGACCTATACACCTACCAAGCTCTGTGAAATTCCTGCAAAAAGGATATCAAACAGGCAAAAGCTCCTATTGTAAAGACCTTTTAATTAACTTTTATGGTGATTCAAAAAATTTCTGGTCCCACATTAAGTTCTTCATGGGCTCAAACTCGTTCTACACCCCAAACAACATGTCACTCAGTGGCATCCACTGCAACAATCCCCGGACTATTGCTAATTTATTCAATGAGCAATTCTCTGAGCTAACAAAATACACCTCCTTTTTCCCTGTCAAACCAAACCTACATACTCCAAAAAATGTTACTCAGCCAAAATTTTTCTTTAAGTCTGTCTCAAGATGTGTGGTACTAAAATTACTTAACAACATCTCCAAGCATGCAGCTGTGGGGTCTGACGATCTTGAGCCCAGTCTAAAAAAAACTAGCTGCACCATTCATAGCTGCTCCTCTAACTTAGATCTTTAATCTCTCGTTGTGCCAAAGTCACGTCCCTGATATATAGAAGATGGCTAGGATAACCCTTGTTTTCAGAAAAGGTGACTCTAAAGACCCATCCAACTATAGGCCTATTGCAATCCTGTCCGTTCTTAACAAAATTCTTGAAAAACTTGTAGCTACTCAAACCACAGAATTTCTCCTCAAATATGACCTCCTAACTCCTGCTTAGCATGGTTTCTGAAAGGGACACAATACCACCACTGCTTTACTCAAACAAACCTCTGCTGTCCTAGTGGTCATGGACTCTGCTTTTCTCACTGGGGCCATTTTTATTGATATGACTAAGGCATTCGATCTTGTTGACCACTCCATCCTCATTGCCACACTTCGATCTCTTGGCTTCTTGCCAAATGTTGTATGGCAGTTATTTATCTGAGAGAACTCAAATTGTAAAATATAACTCTACCCTCTCTGACAAGTCTACTGTTAACATTGGTGTACCTCAGAGGACAATACTAGGCCCATTGTTCATCTCTATTTTCTTAAATAGCATCACCTCTGACCTTATGAAGACTACCTCCCTGTTGTATGCAGATGACATTGTCCTGTACACTAGTGCGAAAAGCATTGATGACATCAGTGAATGGCTCTCCCATGATTTTCAGCTCATCCAACAGTGGCTTGATTGTCTCAAACTAGTCCTAAATGAGTTAAAAACCAAAGCTATGCTATTTGGTTTGAACTGTACACTCAAACACAACCAACACAGTTTTAAAGTCTCCACCTTAAGTGGCAAATCCATTGGGGTGGTGAACTCTTTTAAATATCTGGGTGTCACTCTGGACCCCTCACTAAATTTTGATATTCATATTCTATGAACCTGTAAGTCAGTAAACACTAAACTTGGTATTGCATATCGAGCCAGCCATGCTCTCACCCCCTCTGCTAGACTTGCCATAGCCCGTGGATGGATACTCCTGCCCTCACTTAACTACCGGGTTGCCACCTATACCTCTGCGTGTAAATCAAGTCTTCAAAAATGGGATGTCACCTACAATAATATCTGTCGGTATGTATCCTCCTCCCATCGGCCGAAACACCATTGCATCCTTTATTCAGATCTTGGATGGATTCCTCCTCCCTTGTCTAGGTCATAAGCTTTTGGCTCCATTATTGACAGCATTATTAGATCGCAAACTCCCAAGGCCCTAGAGGATCTCTTTCAAAAACAGTCATCTTTCTATGACCTACACTCTGCAGATTATGCCCCTGTTCATGTCCCTAGACACACTACTTCAAAAGGCACCAGTGCTTTTGCCTGTCATGCCCCTCAATACTGTGACTCCCTTCCACTAACTATTCACCAGGCTTTGTCCCATGTCTCTTTCAAGAAGGAACTATGGAACCATCTCTTTCTGTCCTGCAAATGCTCCTGTTTCAAACCACCTTAGGTCTTTTGACCCTAATACTCAGTATCCCCTGCCTATATTAGATTTGTTCTCCTCTACACTCTGCATTTACCTGCAGCCTGCTTGGCTTACCTCCTCTACATTACTGTCTCATACCATTCTTCCCTGACTGTATTTCCTTACTCTATTTCCACCCTCCTATTTCTATCTACCCTACACCTATCCTTCCTCCAAATGTTTTCCCTCGATAACTACAATATTGCTGATATTGTTGTTTTCTCCTCATTTCAATGTTTGGTCTACTTTTGCAATGTTTATATTTCAATTTCTGTAGTGCTATTTTTGTCTCTCATTCCTGCATATTTCTGTGACACTATATTTATATCCTACCAGTGTTATTTTGTCCTTGCCTGTTTGTACAAATTTAATTCACAATATGTAAAAATGTATATAATTATATCTTATGTTTGTTTCTGTACCCTTCCAGGTCATTCCTGAAAACAGTCTTTGTTATGGCTAGTGCACCTACCTGGTAAACAAAGACTAAATAAAATAAATAAATTTATGGAAGTCAGGGATCATCCCTGACATCACTTCACATGGACAGGACTGCAATTGGGAGGATCCAAAACAGAGAGGAAGAGGTTATGCTGTGGGCTCCTGGGTCATTGGTTGGGCTGGGCTTTGAGGACAAAAACAGAGAGGGAGGGGAGGAGTTTGTTCTGTGGCCTCCCTGCTCATGAACAGGGCTGGGATTGAGGGGGTGAGAACAGACTCAGAGGAAGAGCTTGTGCTGGATATATGGAAGGAGGGAGTGACTTTATTGTGGAGTGGGCAGTCCAGGGAAACAATCAGGTGTGGGTGCAATATACTGCAGGGGTGGGAGTGACTTTATTGAGGAGTGGGCAGTCTGGGGAAACAATTGGGAAGTGGGCAGGATATTTTATTTATTTATTTTTTATTTTTTATTGATTTATTTCAAATTTGGATTAATACCTTTGAGCTGGGGGCTCATTTACAAAGGCTCCAAGTCAACAAGGAATACAAGACATTTACAGGTGATGAAACATTCTGTTCTTGGGGTTGCTTTTCTTACTGTAACTTTTATTTGCCAGGGAGGAAATCTAGCTGGGAGAATATCTGCAGTCATTTGTGAATAGACCTGTTAATTAAACTCTGTGAAATAGGTGTCTGAAAGGAAGAAAAGCACTCACCGAGGTGGTGGGTCACAATTGTAGTTGATTGTTTCTGGAGGGCATGAACTGAGTCCCACCCACCCTGCCTCTCACCCACCTGCCCCAAGTGCATCATTTCCTTTATAACAAGGGCTCTGACATCACTTCCCCAAAAGTGCAAAAGACATACACCTGCTCATGTCCTTAAAGGCACCGAACACTGAAGAGGGGGTAAACACACTCACACACTTGCACACACTAAAAAATCTCCATCTTAAACAGGAAGGGAGACAGATATGTGGGGAGTGGTGCAATGCACTGGCTGTGGAGTGGCAGTCTTCTGGGAGACATTCTGGAGGCTGTGTTGCTGCCCTACTTGCAGGCACCTCTTTTTGGTCAGAGGGAGAAGGTTGCTTGTCTCCACGCTGACTTGGCAAGAATTCAGAAAACCTCCTCCCCCACCCAGGGACCACCCAAACCACCACCCTTGCCTCAGAGGTTGCCAAGAAAGAGGAGCAGTTGGACCATGATGGGTTCAAGGAGGGTGAGAGTGGTGGAACAGCGGTGCAATCCTCCAGTTGTGCCTCTTCACAATTCATTCACCATTCTGGCAGGGCATGGTTCCTCTATGAAGGCACCCACAGTGGAGACCAGGGAGGATGCTGGGAACCTCCACAAAGGAGACCCACTGGAGGGTGTCACGGGACTCCACAAGGGAAGTTAACAACTCCTGGTGGGGGACTCAATAATTGGGTGGTAGAACTGGGGGAGGGAAGGAAGGGAGAAGGAGGTAAGATGCCTGCCTGGTGCCATGGCTTGGAGGGACAGGAAGTGAATCTTTAGGATCATGGGAGCAGCTGCACGGGGGAGGGAGCTGGATGTCATTGTCCACCTAGGGACAAATGACCTGGCTGGGAATGGGATCAGAGCAGTGCAGCGCAGCAGGAGTTCATGGAGTTGAGGAGGGGCCTTAGACAAGTGGCATGGATGGTAACTTTCTCAGAAGTGCTACCTGTCTATGGCATGGGTGAGGCTAGGGTACTCTGCACCATGATAATCAATGACTGGTTGAAAAACTGGTGAGGAGCTCAGGGATTTGGCTTCATTGGAAACGGGGGTCCACTTGAAGGGATATAGGCCTATACTGGCATGATGGTCTGCATCTGTCTGGGAGGTTAACCAGGATCATAGGTGATAGTTTTAAATGCTTAATTGGTAAGCTTTTCAACTAACCAAGGGGGGAGGCACTGAAGAGAAGCAGGGAAATCCCAGTGCCCCCCACACACAAAACAGGGTAGTTAATGAAGTAGACACAAAGGTAAAGAAGTTGTTAGGGAGCAGAACAGGGGTAAATCCATAAAAAGTCAAAGGCATTAAGGAGAGGGATGGGCCTAAAAGGTGTAAGGCCATCAAAAAATGGAGGGCAATGAGTACCACTGCCCATAGTCTTGGTAACAAGCTCCCTGAACTAGTGGCCCTGATGGAAGAGGGACACCTGGATATCATGGCAGTCACAGAAACATGGTACACAGAGAACCATGACTGAGATGTCAACATACCAAGGTACACAATCTACAGGAGTGACAGGGAGCATAAAAGAGGAGGAGGAGGACTAGCTTTCTACACAAGGGAAGAAATCGAAGCAACAGAACTAAAGAGTAAACAGGGAAGGGAGGAGGCACAATGGGTCACCCTGGAGACAGGAAATGGCACCACAATCTGCACAGGGGTTGTGTACAGACCCCCTATTTCAGGGGGAGGCAATGGACAAGGAAATTATAGAAGGAATCCTTAGAATGGCAGAAAAAGGAGAGTTATTGTTGACAGGGGACCTGAATATGCCAGATGTTAACTGGAGCACCTTTACTGCAGCCACATCCAAGAACAGGATCATTCTCAATTCTCTACAGGGGGCATGCCTCAGACAGTTAGTGTTGGAACCTACTCAGGAAGGAGCAATCTTAGACCTGGTACTCTCAAATGGCGATGGAAAGAGGATCTCAGATTTAGAAGTGGGTGCCATCTGACAACAAGCGACCACCGAACTGTGGTTCACAATAAACACAGCTATAGAGTCAAGCCATACAAAAGCAAGGGTGTTGGACTTTAGGAGGGCTGGCTTTGGAAAAATGGGAGAGTGCCTCAGAAAAGCACTAGCAAACAGGCATGAAGGGGGGCTGGAAGAACAATGGGGACAAATCAAAACTGCCATTACAGAGGCAACACTCCTTTGTGTAAAACAAATCAGTTGAAAGGCTTGCCTGTATTTCGGTGGCCAAGTAGCCAGCTACTCCCACTTCCTGAGCTATATAAGTAGTTCCTCTAAGCCTCACTGTGAAGCATTTTTTATTTGCAGCCGAAGGCTCTGTTGGTTTGTCCTCTGAGCTTGTTGGGCCACCCTGGCTGGCTGGGGCCTGACCCCCCCTTGCTGCTCCTGCTTGTCTCTGCTGGGCTTCTGTGTTTATTTTCCTGCTTCTGGTTTGTTTTTGCCTTTAGCTGTGTGTGCTTCCTTCCTTTTTTGGGGGGAGGGGTTCTAAGCTCCTAGCATACTGCTACTTCAGTGCTCATACTGCTTGCTTTCAGATACTCACAACACTCAAATTACTTGCACTGCAACTGCAAACCTGATCTGTGTGTTTCAGCTCAATTATAGCTGGTCCGACATAGCATATTCTATTACTTTCACCTGACTCAGATTTACTTGAACTTAGCTATACAGCTTACTCATGCTTGTTCTAATTACCTCATTGCTACAGTCTCATTGCACTGTCTGTTGATGGTGCTTAAGAGCATTATGCCTCCTTTTATTTTTGCAGTTACAACTCAGTGTACTTATTTGTTTTTGCTACTGCTGCACAGGCCTACTTACTTCCTGCTGCTGCGTTGTTTACTCCCATTGCTATTGTAGCTTGTTTTACTCTGAGTTTAGCTGAAACTCCTGCTGAGGCTATTAAATTAGCTTTTATATCTGCATGTGGTTCTCAGACTTTCCATCACTTCCTTGTTTGTCTGACAGCGGGGATTGGGAGGTGCTTGGAAGTTGTGGCCTATGTGGCTAATTAATTCTGTTCTAAATCCTGTCTTTGCTGCCAAAAATCCTCAGAGTTTGTCACCATGATTTGGCTATTCATGTCTGGCTGACTTGCCCCCAATTCAGTGCTGTTTAATTGCTACACAGTACTTATGCAGGTCCACCTATCACTACTACTGCTTACTGACCTCAGTGCAGGTCCACACTTGCTTACACAACCATTGCTTCTTGCTTATGCAACCCATTGCTTCATGCCTACTACCATCCCCTCAGCTTCAGCCTCTGGGATTCTGCTGCACTCAAGCTGCATTCAACCTTGCAGGTCTCAGCTCTCAATGTTCATTACGATCTCAGCATGCCGTGCTCATTCAGCTCAACAACTTTCACCTCTAAATCAATTTCTGGGGCATGCCAGCCATTCCATTCTGGTGCAGGGTTCCTGCAGCCAACGGCCTTGCTCTGCATTTAGTCTGCAGCTCAAGCGTGTCCAACTTGGGGCGAGATCCTTCTCACCTGGCCCATAGCTGGGAGTGTCCTTGTCCCAGGCTTGGCTTTAGCTGCCTGCTACCTGACAGCAGCTCCTGGTGTAGAAATTAAGTCTAGCGGTGAAGGGTGGTTACGATGATCTCCTTTGGCTCTAGTGTTCCACTATAATGACTAGCCATTGACTTTAGTGGTTTCCCTAGCAAGGCACCTTCACTGCATGCAGCATTCTCCCTATGACTGCCTCTGGTTTACCTGGTTTGATTTAGGGTGAGTGGGCCAGGTGAGTGCCTCAGCAGTTGTTGCTCTCCTCCTGTGCCTTGGATGCACTTATTGTTGAAGAGTTTTCTCGCAACCTTCCACAGTGTTCCTGCTAGAGGGTTTGAGTGAGTGCCTTCCTCCAAAATTGGAATATTTTCCACCTCCCTTTAATTGGGTTTTCCAAATTGCAGCTGCAGAGCCATCACTAATTAAACTATCCCAAGCCTGGAGGGAAAGTGACCTAGGCATTGGATCCCCAACGATTTTCTCCTCATAGGGTTTTTTCTCTCTTCCATTGCCTCAGGTCATACCACTTAGTTAGCATAGTTGTTTCCCCTAGTTTCTTAGGTAGGTTCCACTGTTGGATGGAGGTGAAGGATGTCCTGCCATCCCCTCTCTCCTTAGGGGATCCCCTAATCTCAAAGCAAAATGTCATTATCATGCCACACAAACCTGGGCAGTCCTTATGTTATCCAACTGAACATCTCATTGCATTATCAAACTGCCGATGCTTCTCTACTACTACGTTACAGTTACTGCTTCTATGTCACAGTTACTACTTGTTCATATGCTTCATGATGCCTCTTTTTTGGGGATGATACTACATTTTTGGGGGGATTCCGAAGGTACCTTTAGCCATGGGAACCGTCCCATTGCACCTCTAGCGGTGGTACCCTCTCCGAGGTTTCCTTGCCTTTGTACCCCTACAGGGTGGTAATTCCTCTGGAATAGAGAGTACCAACAGCCAAAACCAAACTAACACAGTTGCACAAGCATAACACTATACTGGCTGCATAGGTCAGTGAATTGAAAGGCTTGCCTGTAGTTCAGTGGCCAAGCAGCCAGCTACTCCCACTTCCTGAGCTATGTAAGCAATTCCTCTAAGCCTCACTGTGAAGCATTTTTTCTTTGCCCCACCATCTTCCCCTCCTCCTCCAGCAGCAGCACTATCTCCTTATGGGGATTCCTAAGGTAAATTTAGCCACGGGAACCATCCCGTTACATCTCTAGGGGTGGAACCCTCTCCAAGGGTTCCTTGCCTTCTTATCCCTACAGGGTGGTAATTCCTTTGGAATAGAGAGTGCCAATAGCCAAAACCAAACTAACACAGTTGCACAAGCATAACACTATACTGGCTGCATAGGTCAGTGAACAAAACAAAATGAAGGAAAAAGCCACTATGGTTCTCAAAAGAGGTGGCAGGGAAGGTTAAGGAGAAAAAGCTAGCATTCAGGAAATATAAGGAAACACAGAAGGAGCAGGACAGAGCGCGCTAAATCAGTTAAAGCAGAAGGAGGCAGGGAAGGCAGTCAGAATAGCAAAGGCCCAAACTGAGTAAAAGATAGCCAACTCTGTTAAGAAGGGGGATAAAACCTTTTTAGCAGGTGGATAAACTCTTTTTGGGTGTGGATAGGAAGGATAGGAATATAAAAAGCAGTTGCTTAATCTATCTAAACGTGTACAACAAAGGGGGTAAAGGAAATCAAGAAAAGAATGTTTTGCACTGGTAGAGATGGGAGAGGGGAGACTTGGGGGAGTGTTTGGTAGCCTTCATCTGGAAGGGTGGGGGTTGCTGATGGGCAACAATAGCAATGGGTAGGGTGGTAGGCTGCAACAACTGTGGTGCACCAATTTTTCTGAAAATTGCCTGGAATGTGGGGGGATGTTTAGTGTGCAACCACATGGAGAAACTTAGAAAGAAGATTGAGGGTCTGCAGGAGGAATTAAGACAGGCAAGGCAGACTGGGGGTGGTTAAGCCCAATACTGGAGGAAGGAAGGAGGGGAGATGAGGGAGGTAGATTTGAGACAACAGTGGTGAGGAGAGGGTCAGAAGAAGGAAAGCAGAGACAAAGGGGCCCAGGCCAGGAAGAACAATTGCTGGGGATACCAGGTCAGGAGACAAAAGACAAATGGAAGGAGGAGATAGGGACTTGTGAGGGGAGGTGAAGAAGTGGCAAAAGTCATGGAGTGGAAAGGACAGAACAGGTTCCTATGAAGACAGAGGGAGCGGGCATTTGTGAAGGGTCTTCAGAAAATAGTTTTGCACTGCTAATGAGGAAGAAGGAGGAGGAGGAGGAAAATGATGACATTAGAGGAGTAACTGATAAATTTCTGAACCAAACTGGAGTGGGGGGAAGTTCTGCTGGGAGAATTGCAACAGGGGCAAAAGGGGGAAATAAGGTGCAGGAGGAAGAAGAGGAGCTGGAAATGAGAGAGGGAGATGAATGGAAGCAAGCAGGGAGTAAGAGGGGTGGAATCTTAGTGCTGGGGGACTCAATACTAAGAGGAGTCAGGTGGGGTAGCAAGGGGGAGAGGCATAGTCACATTTGGGTGGAGACCATGCCAGGAATGACAGTGGAAAGCATGGGACAGTCTGTTCTGAAGTATGTCAGAAGGGGTAGGGACAAGCCTCATTTAATTATACATCTTTGGACGAACGACCTGGCTGACAAGACAGTAGATATAGTCCAGAGGAGGTTTGAGGAACTAGGATAATTATGTGAGGGGGCAGGAAGATCAGTAACTTTTTCAGAGATTCTTCCAGTGCACAAGGTAAGCACAACAAGAAAGATGAGAATAGAGGAATTTAACAGATGGCTAAGAACCTGGTGTTGTGCTAAAGGGTATGGGCTGTTGGGGGGGTGGGGAGGGACCTGGGAGGACAGTAGTCTCTATGACAAGGACAGACTACACTTGAGTGAGGAGGGAAAGAAAGTGTTGAAACAGGGGATGGAAGAGTACATAGAGGAACTTGGGAATTTATACTAGGAGTGGGGGGTGGCAATTGGGCAAGGCATGCAGAGACCACAGGTTGAGAAACCATATGAACTTACCCCCCCATAACAGTGACAAAGGACAAATGGCAAGTACTATTGGCGATGCTAGTAAAGGAGGGCAGGATGGGGGGTAGAAGGTGGTTACCCTGAATGCTAGGAGCCTTGGAAGAAAAACTGCAGAGTTACAGGTGCTCATGGTAGAGGAAGAGGTGGACATTGCAGCCATCACAGAAACATGAGTCACCCAATACAATGACTGGGACCTGTCTGTACCAGGGTAAATGTTATTTCATAGGGACAGGGTGATTGGAAAAGGAGGGGGAGTGGCACTATATGTGAAGGAAGGAATGAAGCATGTAAGGGAGGAAGGGGAGGAGGGTAGTACGGAGTCACTTTGGGTGCAAATCCAGGATTCCAAGAATAGGATTCTCAGAATGGGAGTGATGTACAGGCCGTCATCTCAGATGGAGGAGTTAGACAGGAAACTAGTGGGACAGATCAGGAGGACCTGCATGAAGGGTATTGTGGTGATTGTGGGGGACTTTAACATGCCAGGAGTGGACTGGAGTACCCCAACAACCAAGAACAGAAGGGAGCAGGTACTGCTGGATGCCTTCCAGAACAGCTTCCTGCTGCACATGGTCAGTGAACCAACCAGGTTAGGGAATACCCTTGACCTTGTACTGGCAAATGGGGACTTTGTGAGAGAACTATACAGTGGAGGAACCACTGTCAGGGAGTGACCACCACTCAGTATGGCTCAAATTGGATATGGGCAAGGAAGGAGTGGAATCTGACACAAGAGTGCTGGACTTCAGGAAGGCTGACTTTGGGAGGATGGGGAAGTGGTAAAAGGGTACCTGGCCAGAATTCAATCTCGTATGGACACTAAACTGAGGTGGGAGCTCATAAAGCTGGGGATAGTAGAGGCAACCAAAACCTGCTGCAAGGCCCAGAGCAAGAAGGCTCGGGCTAGGAAACCAATCTTCATGAGCAAGGAGGTCATGGAAAAGGTAAGGAGGAAAAGGGCTGCCTTTAGGATGTACAAGAAAACAGGGAGAGGGGAGGACAGGGAGGAGTACTTGATGGAATCGAAGGAGGTGACAAGGGCAGTAAGGAGAGCCAAGGCATCAACGGAACTCAGGCTGGCACAAGGCATTAAGAAGAGAGAGAAGGACTTCTTTAGGTACATCAGGGAGAAAAGGAGCTGTAAGGACAACATAGTAAGGATTAGGAAGGGGTTGGGTGGAAGCAGGGTGCGATAAGACAGAAGCACTAAATGATTACTTCTGCTCGGTATTTACTAAGGAGAAGAGGTGGGTGACACCCAAAGGGGGAAGAATGGCAGAAACAGGGGGAAGGGGGTGACAGATGGGGAAATCATGGAGGGCAGAATTCAGGAGGGTTTGAAGGCACTGAGGGTGGACAAGGCGCCAAGCCCAGATGGCATCCACCCCAGGGTAATGAAGGAGCTGGCAGAGGTCCTTGCAGGACCTTTGGCAGACCTATTTAATGCCTCACTACATTCAGGTGTGTACCTCAGGACTGGAGGATGGCTCATGTGGTGCCCCTCCACAAGAGTGGCCCCAAGGATGAACTGGGAAACTACAGACCAGTGAGTCTCACATCCATCGTGGGTAAGCTAATGGAGACTATCCTGAAGGAGAGGCTGGTGGCCCTCCTAGAGGCCAAAGGACTACAGGACAGCAGACAGCATGGCTTCATATGTGGCAGATCCTGCCAAACCAACCTGGTGTAGTTCTATGAATGGGTAACTAGGCAACTGGAGAGGGGCCATGCAGTGGATGTCTTGTATCTGGACTTCAGTAAGGCATTCGACTCGGTGCCGCATGGAAGGTTTGGAAGTAAGTTAGAAGGCACAGGGGTGGGTGCAAAGCTGGTGAGATGGGCAGGGAACTGGCTGCAGGGAAGGCAACAGAGGGTGGTAGTGCGTGGGGAGCTCTCACACCCTAGGGTAGTGACGAATGGTGTTCCACACGGCTTGGTGTTGGGACCAGTGTTGTTTGGGATATTCATTGCAGACATATCATTGGACATCAAGAGTAAGATTGTCTGTTTGCTGATGATACCAAGGTAGGAGCGGTGGTGGATGACCTAGGGGGATGGCAGGGTTGCAGGATGATCTGGAAAAGCTTGAAACCTGATCAGACACCTGGCAACTGGGGTTTAATGCCAAAAAGTGCAAGGTGCTGCATTTTGGGATGAAGAACCCAAGGAGGAGTTACCAGCTGGGGGGAGTGCAGCTAGCCCAGAAAGAGGAGGAGAAGGATCTGGGGGTGCTCATTACAAGGTCAATGAACAACTCAGCACAATGTAGGAAGGCAGCTGCAAAGGCCAACAAAATGCTGGGTTGTATTGCAAGGGGTATAACCTCGATGAGGGAGGAGGTGATTCTGCCACTGTATAGGTCATTAGTTAGACCGTACCTGGAGTGCTGCGTGCAGTACTGGTGCCTGTATCTGAAGAGGGACATTAAGTTACTGGAGGGGGTGCAGTGCAGGGCGACAAAGATGATCAAGGGGCTGGGGGACTTATCATACGAGAGGAGGCTGAGGGAGTTGAACATGTACTCGCTGGAGGAGAGGAGGGACGGGGGGACATGATTGAAACCTTTAAGTACATGAAAGGAATCAACAAGACAGGTACAGAGGGGCTGTTCAAAGTAAGGAAGGGGAGGGACACCAGGGGCCATGATATAAGACTGGAGGGAGGAAGGTTCAGGAGGGAGATGAGGAGACACTTTTTTACAGAGAGTGTGGTGGCTGGGTAGAATGCGTTACCTGCTGAAGTGGTATGCAGTAGAACAGTGGACTGCTTCAAAAGAAAGGGGATAGGACAGGACAAGGGGGAGGGTCAATGAAGAGGAAGGGTGGAAGGGAGGGGCAGCTGCAGAATAAGGAGTGCTAGCTGCACATTCGAGCAGATTTGATGGACCTCTAGGCCTTTATCTGCTGGCAAATTTCAGATGTTCGTAGGTTTTATAGGTACATTTAGGGAGTGAAGACTGACCAAGGGATGGAAACTGAGGCTTAATAAAGGGGAGGGAACATGGGCAGAAGATGACAGTGAAAAAGCAGGAATACTGAACAAATACTTCTGCTCAGTATTCACAAAAGAAGAGGAGGGGGAGGTACCTAAACCAAACAATAGTAACACTCTGGATATGGAGGTCGATACCAGTCCATTCACAGAAGAAAGGGTTCTGAAAGAACTCTTAAAACTGAATGTGGATAAAGCAATAGGGCCTCATGGGATTCATCCCAGAATTCTAAAAGAACTAAGGGTAGAACTAGTGACACCTCTGACTATTCTTTTTAACAAATCATGGGAGGATGGGGTGGTACCTGAGGACTGGAGGAAGGCAGATGTGACTCCACTTCACAAATACATTCCAGGAAGCTGTTTGATTGTGGATAATGCCCCATTAGGGACATGTGATGAAATTCACAGACTCAGTGACCAACCCTTACAGACAGAAATGGATATTCACATCAATGGAATTAAAATTTGGAGCTGTCTCAGCTCAGATGTGGAAAAGACTACAAACAGAAACTGCAGCTGAAGAAACTTTGCAGGGAGTTATAAAAACACTGCACAGTGGTTGAAAAGGATAGTAAATTCAGCACAGGTATGTGTCACTTCAGACTGAATCGTCTGCAGCTGATTGAGTATAGCTGAGAGGTGATAGAACTGTGGTTCATGAAGATCATATCGGTATTGAGAAATGTAAATGGAGAGCTGGAGATATAGTGTACTGGCCTGGATTCACTAAAGATGTGGAAAACAGTTTTGGCTTGGCACATTTGTTATAATTACAGACTGCACTAGGGAAGCAACCTCTAATTTTAGACTCAGAAATGCCAAGATTTGGGAACAGTATGTGTGGATTTGTTCACACTTGGAGGCAGAGAGTACATGGCTATGACTGATGCATTTTCAAGTTACCCAGAGGTTGTCACGCTTAAGGCATTAACATCCAGTCAAGTGATACAAACATGAGCATATGAACGTACAAAAATGGCAGCAGAAACGGGCCTCCTGGTCTATCGAGTCTGCTCGAGTTCACAGCTAGCACCCTATAATGCTGCTGTCCCTCCCTCCCCTCCCATCGTATTATCCCTTTCCCTACTCCAACCCCTCTTGAAGCTGTCTACTGTCTTGCAGGCCACTACCTCACCTGGCAAGGAGTTCCACTTGTCCACCACTCTTTCTGTGAAAAAATGTTTCCCCATCTCTCTTCTGAATCTACCCTTCTCTAATCTCAGTTGGTGTCCTCTCATGTCCCTCCCCTTTCTCCTCTGGACAATCCTCTCTGTATTAGTCTTGTTTATTCCCTTCAGGTACTTAAAGGTCTCAATCATATCTGCCCTGTCCCTCCTCTCTTCCAGACAGTACATATTCAACTCCCCCGGCCTTTCCTCATATGGCTTGCCCTCCAATCCCTGGATCATCTTTGTAGCTCTACGCTGTACTCCCTCCAACAAATTGATGTCCTTCTTCAGGAACGGGCATCAGCATTGCATGCAGTACTTCATGTGGGGCCTGATCAGTGACCTATACAGGGACAGGATAACCTCCTTACTTCTGGAGGAGATCCCTCTAGCTATACACCCCAGCATTTTGTTGGCTTTTGCTGCCGCCCTTCTGCATTGAACAGTTGTTCATGCTCCCTGTTATAATCACCCCTAGGTCCTTCTCTTCTGTGAAACAACCTAACTGAACCCCATTTAAGTGACAATCCCTCCCCTGATTTCAGGCTCTGAAGTGCAGAACCTTGCACTTCTTGGCGTTGAACACCAGCTGTCATTTATCTGCCCACTCCTGCAGCTTATTCGGGTCCTCCTGCACCCCCCCCCATGTCATCTGCCACAGCTCCCATCTTGATATCGTCTGCAAACATACTGATTTTGCTCCGTATCCCATTTGAGATATCTGCAATGAAAATCCTGAACAGTAGTGGTCCCAGCACAGATCCCTGTGGTACCCCACTCATCACCACTCTCGGTGATGAGAGTTCCCCACATACCACCACCCTTTGCTGTCTCCCCCTCAGCCAGTTCCAGATCCAGGTCACCATTTTTGGTCTTGCCCCCACATACTCCAGCTACTCCCCCAATCTCCCATGTGGCACTGAATCAAAAGCCTTGCTGAACTCCAAGTACAGGACATCTACAGCATGACCCTTGTCCAGTTCCCATGTCACCCAGTCTTAGACCTCTACCAGGTTTGTCTGGCATGATCTGCCTGCAACAAACCCGTGCTGCTGGTCGTCCTGGATACTGTTTGCCTCCAAGAAGCTCACAAGCCTCTCCTTTAGGATGGTCTCCATGAGTCTGCCCATAATCAAGGTGAGGCTCACTGGCCTATAGTTCCCTGATTCTTAACTGACCTGGATAAACTTAATCTTAACCTTCTGGTTCATACCATCAAGTCAGATCTTCAGTATTGGACAGCTCTTCTGTTATCCCTAGTGGGTCGAATCCATGTTTTTAAAATTAATGTATTGCAATATTCCACCCTATGTCTGATCTTCAAACTAGTTCACACCTTCACTCCTCCCTATCTCAAAACCATTGTCCAATGAAAAACTGTGACAAGGTCCGTAGGATCAGCTGGCCTAGCACTGCTCACAATCCCTAAACCCTGCCTTGTGGTCGATCAGTGTGCCTTTGCCTTTTCTGGGCCCTTTCTCTGGAACTTGCTTTCATCTGCTGTCTTAACCTGCCCTTCTATAGATATGTTCAACCATTCTCTTAAATCCCACCTTGCACCTCCCAGCTCTGCACCTGTTCCTGAGCCCTCCCTCCCTTAGTCTCTGCTGACCCCTCTTCTCTCCTACTCTCATTCATGTGCTACTACTGTTCCTGAATCCTTCCAATGACTGCATCTGCTCTCATCTCCCCTTTCACCCTTTCTCATGTGCTGCCCCCCTACCTCTCTTCACATTAACTAATGCACTCCTGCATCTTGCTACTGCCTTATTTTATTCTATTTACTTCACCCCTATCGACTCTACCTTCCTTTATCCTGCTGTCAGACCCGAATGCCATCTACCTTAAGGTTCATAGTAAGGTTTATACTAAGTTAGGTGAGGAACAAGGAGGCTGAAGTAGCCCATAAGTGCTCCTGTAGAATTTCTCCCTACTTTACTCATTTCCCTTAGGCTACTCCTGAATGATCCATAATTTATGCTTTGATGTGATTATTGTCTACAATCGTTATTACTACTTTTGTGCCTATATACATTGCATCATTTGTATCTGTTACTTATGTGCCTTGTATATATCCCTTTCATTGCTGTTATCTTTTTTGCTTTTTTGCTTTAAGTGATTTGTAACTTACTTTACTTACGCTCTATTTTAATTTCATAGTTGGAACTATTGTATAAGTGTTATTTATGCATTTATCTAATGCTGTTATCTTTGTATTTCTGTACCTCCCTTGGTACCCTCCCTTGGGACACCCCTGAAAAAGGGACATTCTGTCTCAGCAGGTTTACCCAGTCACCAAAATTCAAATAACTAACTAACTAACTAACTAACTAACTAACTAACTAACTAACTATTGTCACGCCTACTTTATCCCTTGAGTATGTTAAATATTTTTCTTTCTATGAACTGGTTTACACAGCTCCAGAGTCTGCTTAATGCTTACCCAAACTGATTCTTTCGGCTCTTATTTGTTTGATTACTGTGTATTTTATTGCTTTTATACGCTTTTATTGTTCAGTGTCTTGACATTTGAAAGGTGCTTTATAATAAAGATTATTATTATTATTACTAATGACTTTCTTTGCTGGGGTCAGAATGTTCACCATTCTTACTTCAAACTTTTAACCCCACACTACATGGAAGGCATTCACCTTCCTAATGTATATTTGTATTATGGTGCCCTTAATGCAACAAATATCTTTTGTGGGGGCAGGGGTTCAATAATCTTCTCAGTCAAGGTTATTTCCTGTCATGGCTCAGTATCGAGCATGATAGGTGTTATGATCTCCAACTAAAGAGCCTTTTGTATCTCAAACCCTCAAGGCTGCCACCTCTTCTTAGATCCACCAGTTCCTGTTTCCTTCTATAGCCTCTCTCTTGGATGGTGATGGCATTCTTCCCTTGGCCTTGTTGCAACAGCAATTTAATTTGCCGGGCTCCATTGTATTCAAATATTTTCAAGTGACCCACGTCATGGCTACCTATTTTGGTCCTGTTCCCTGGTCTAAGATAATGTGTGTGTGTGTGTGGGGGACCAGATCAATTATTGAGTATCACCCCACAGCCACATTCCATTGCTAGTCTTTACTGGGCATTGCCATCCATGGACCCCCAGACTCCTTCAGGCATCTGTTTTGATTAGCAGCATATTCTTGATCTTCAATAGGATGTTTCTGTCTGTGAGTCTATATGGAGAAGCCCAAATCAATCTATCAAGCAGGATAGGTGGCAATAGATGCAATATCATGTGTTACATCATTTATATTTTGCACCTCATAAGCTTCAGATGATGGACAAGCTCACTTCCCTAGTGTGCTCCCAGTGTGGCCTCTGGGAGGGTACCCTGAAGCATGTATTGTGGGGTTGCATCAAGGTAGCTCCATTTTGGACAAAGATTTAAAATAGTTTAAGTCCATTCCTAGGACTAGAGGGATATTTTACTCCCAAAGTTTACCTTGTAGGCTTTTTTATTTTATTTATTTATTGAAATGTTTCACCAGGAAAGGCACACTGAACAACAAGTTGCTCATCTCATGGTGCATCCTGGGGAAAAGGGTAGTGGAAATACATACATGCAAACAACAGCAAACATTATTGCAACAATATTGGCAGTGGTGAACAACAAATAACAGAAAGAACATATTAAATGCAGCAGATCAGTACAATTGTTTACAGAGGTCACAATGGACAGGTCAAGTGCATTACATTAGGATAACACCTTAAATTCATGGTGATGGTACCATTTAGCCCGAAAGGAAGAGGTGGATCGCATCCATCACAGCTCTCTGGTCCTTACAGAGGTTACAGGACCTTAATTTCTACAAAAGCTAAAGCAGTTGTGCTCTGTCACTGGCTTGACTCTGACATAATGTCCTAGCAGCAATGGCATCATGAAATCTTGATGGCTCTAGCTTTAGAACGTCATATTGCCTCCTTCTGAAATTGCCTTTTAGCCTTTAGTTCTCAGTGGGAGCTGCTAAGTTCTCTTTTACAAACTTAGTATGTTGTTATTTGGGTCTCCTTATCCTGCATGATTTGACTAGTGGATTTTGAGATATTCACCTAGATTATTTCTGATATGCTATTTTGTTCACTGGGCTAATTTATTGGTTACTGGTCACATCCTGAGGGGGAAAAGGGTTTGTTTTGTATCGTTGTATTCTTTGGGCCAGATATTCGGAGCAGTTGTGCTGGTGCAACCATGGAAATGCACCGCTGAGCAATATTCAAAGTCTGTGGTTGTGCAGCGCAAGTCGCATTGCGCCATGGCACAACTATAATGTATGCAGTGCAAGTGTAGTGGGCATTCCCATGAATAAGCAGCACAACAGTATATTCAACCAGAAACCATGGCATAAGTCTGGAGCAAAACCCAAGATGTGCCACCTGGACTTGAGCCTATAGAAACCTGGCTCAAACATACAGACAGGGATGCGCAACACTGTGCAGAAAGGGAGAGAAGGGGCGGAGAGACAGAGAGAGAGAGTCTAAGAGAGACATATAGCCAGGGAGTCACTGCACAGCCAGATTGCGATGGACAGTGCCCCATTTCTCATGGATGGCAGTGATGAGGGGTGTGAGGAGGCAGGAGGAACACCAACGTGGCCAATGAAGGGTCCGGCAGTGATATGCCCAACACAGGTGCTACTGTGCCCATATCACATTTGTGAACTATAGTGATACAGAGATAATGGGCTGGTACCACCTGCATAGGGCAATTCTGAGGCAGCTCTGTGAGCTGTGCAGTGATGAGATGCAGGTACCCACCAGACGCAGTCATGCCATGTCAGTTGAGATTAAGGTGACAGCAATCATATGCCTGCTTACCACGGGCACCTTCCAGAGACCAACAGGGGATACCATTGGCATCACCCGCTTGGCCACATCCCGTCATCTCACACAGTTCCTCAATGCTCTGATGCCATGTGCTTCAGAGTACATACATTTCCCCAGCACACAGGTGGAGTGTACAGCAAACATGTAGGACTTCCACAGGGTGGCACACATGCCAGGCATGATTGGGGCCATTGACTGCATCCATGTGAGCACTTGCATACCACCTGGCCCCGAGGGTCCCAGTCTATATCAACCACAAAGGATTCCCTTCAGACAACTGCCAGGTGGTGTGTGATGCCATGGGGTGCATCATCAATGTCTGAGCCACACACCCCCGGAGTGCACATGACAAATTTATCTGGCACAGTTCTGCACTGTGCCAGAGGTTTGAACTTCGGGATATCCTCACGGGCCACCTAGTGGGTGAGTATGGCATGGGTCAGGGGGTTGGCACGGCACAGCCGACGTGGTGAGGAAGGGAGGGAGGGCATGCAGGGTGGGGGTAGTGGAGTGAGTGGTGTGGACAGGGACTAGGAGGTGGCACAGCACAGAAAAGGGTTAACCATATCCATCCCCACACAGGTGATGGCTCATACCCGCTGAGGCCGTGGCTGCTCACCCCCTACTGACACTGTCATCCCCCACAGAGGAGAGATACAAAGAGGCCCACACCAGCATGCGCAGTATCATCAAGCGCATCTTTGGCATGCCTAAAAAGCATTTCAGATGCCTAGCAGGTCAGGCGGTGCCCTACAATACAGCCCGTCAAAAGCCTGTGGCCTATTCCTGGCCGGCTGCATACTGCATAACATGGTCATTGACCAAGGGATAGCTGTCGAGGCAGAAGATGGTGACAGTAGTGGGGACAACAGCAAGAATGGGCTGGAGGGTGGTGGGCAGTCACCACCTGGATGATGGGACCCCTGCCTGGCAGAGCAGACAGGGTGCCACCCAGACACCATCACACAGGAGCACTATGGAGAATGCAGGTAAGTGCAATGACACTCATGCAAGAGCTACACAGAGCAGCACACCACACACAGCTCTGGATGTACATGGCAGTAGGCATGCAGGGAATGGGGCACACAGCAGGCATGGGTAGGCAATGGCACATGGATGCACACACACAGAGCTACAGAGCTCAGGCATACACACACACACATACTGTGTTCCATGGCATGGATCAAAGGCATGACACCGGTGCACAGGCACAGCTGGCATTGAGCATATTGGCCATCATCACATTCATGCCACATGACCCAGCAGCACGGTCGGTGTACAGAAGGGGCATGCACACATGCACATGCATGCTGCACCACCACCACCCACACGTACTGTACATGGAGCAGCAGCAGCAGGTGGTGGAGCAGGACAGCAGACACATCAGTCCAATCATGCAGTCCCTTGACCGCCATGGCCACATGAGCAGCCATGCCTGGGCTGACCAGCAGATGTAGGCTCACATTGGCCATGGGCGGGGTCTGATGCCCCCCCAGGGGTTGATGTCCGGGACCGTGACCATGTCCATGCAGGGGTGTTGAGGTGGCCAAACAGGCCAGCCCCTGGGGTGCCTGGGATGCCAACATTGGATCCTGGCATCTGCTGTGATGGGGTCACCAGATGCCAGGATCATGGGGTGGACAGTGCACTGTGGGGGATCCTCTGTGCATGGCCAAGCCCAGTGGCTGCCACTGCCACAATCCCCACCACGATGGTACCAGTCTTGCGGTCAATTGCTGTCACAATGGCACCGGCCATGAGGTCCATCGACGCAGTCATGGCCTTCCGCATCTGACAGAGCCCATCCATGAGCTGTGCAGTGCCTCTGTCCTGCTGCTTGACCAGCTGTCATACCTCCACATGCAGTGCACTCACCTCTGTGGCAAGCAGCGCCTGGTTCTCCACAGATGCGCACAGCAACTGGGTGTGCTCTGCCAGCCGCCTAGCATCCTGCACCTCCTGACCATTGCACTGTGTCACTGGTGGCGATTTAGCATGCTGCCCAGCCTCTGCTCTGGTGAACACTGCACAGTGGGCCATACCAGGGGTACAGTGTTGTCAGGTGCACTGGTGGCGGACACTGTGCCGCACTGCCTGGCAGAAACCTCAGCCTGCTCCTGCCACTCGACCATCTGCTGGCCAGTGCCATGCTCTGCTGCCATGCCTGCACCACCACACCTGCCACACTGATGGGGATGGTGCTGTGCAGCCACAGGCATGGCACAGTGCCCTGATGCAGTCTGGGATGGATCCAGGGTTATCTCGGGCAACAAGTCCCCGATGCTGTCCAGGATCAGTGTCATGTCATCATCTGAGCCGGACATGGACCCTAATTGGGTCTCTGCACACAGCACACTCAGGCTGTCATCATGCAGGAACCCAGCCAGGGCATCATCCGACCCCAGGTCAAAGACATGCAGTTGCTCCATGGTGCTCACCCTCAGCCTGCCCAGGTCACTCACACTAGTGGAGGTGGATGGTCCATCCTCCGTGGCCAACCCCACTCCATCCTCACCATGGAGTCATGATGGTGCCAAAGACAGAAACAGTGGGTCAGTGGTGCAGGAACGGCCATGCGGTGGCCCCCGATGGAGTGCATGATGCTGCCAGTGGTGACACAGGCAGGTGGCATATGGCACAGTGGCATGCACTCCCGCATGTTCATACCCACCCCAATGGCCATGTCAGTAGAATGCATACTCAGCATGCAGGGTTGGGCTGCCACCAGTCCAGAATCCCCCATCAGGCACACCCTTGACTGACATATACCTGATGGTGGCTGCCATCAGCTCTTCAGTGGCTGACAGAGTGTGCGCAGTGGACAGGCCACTTCCAGTCAGACTGAGGGAGGCCCGTATAGCCACCACCTTCTCATTAATCCTCCACCTGTCTGTGCCGACCTCCTTCCGGCACTCCTGTGCACTTCTCTGGTGCTGTCCGTGCTAATTCACATACACCGCCACTGCATCCCACCATGCCGACTGCTCCTTGGGTGTACCAGTGGCACTGCTCAGCAATTTCTCCCTCTCAAGGTATGCCTCATACAGGGCAGTCATCTCTGCTTTCGTGAAGTTTGGCCTTCTCTTCCGGGCAGGCCCATGTCCCTCCTCATCCTCAAGTCCCGACATGTTGCTACCTGTGGACAGTGACAGCATGGTGGGTCATTGTCAGCATTGTCCCTGGCAAACCAGCAGTGCATAGTTATAGCAGGCTTCTGTTGTCTTTTGGCAGCATCCACTTACCTATAGAGGTTGCAATACCAGTCCGTGGCCTGTGTTGTCCGCTGGCACTTATGAAGCGCAATGCATGAAAATGAGCTGTTGTGCAACGGTAATTATATGCTAATGAACCCCACTGCACTGCACATTAGCTGATAAGGTTATTTGCATATGTTGGCTGAATAGTGTGAAAATGCACCGTGCACAGTGGGGTTGCTCCAGAGCAACCCTGTGGTACATTCCTGGTGCATGCACATTGCACATTCCCACAGTGCGCATGTGTGCACGGCAGAGCATGTGTCCATCGTGCAACTGACAGCCCTTGTGCAATGTCATGCCATTGTGCATGTGGCACCGTAAGGGGGCACTGCACATCCTCAAGCAGACCAACACATGCTCCTACTACGCACATGCACGATGTCATGACCCCTGACCCAGTCTAGCCACTAGGCCAGTGGGCTGTGCGCATGTCCAGGAATGTGCAATGCACCCACATTGTGCATCTCCATACTGCATGGTTGTACTATTAGGTTCCCGATTGTGCATCCTAAACCTGCTGCACAAACGTACATGACTGCAACACCATTTGAGCAGGCGGTGGTATTGAGTATCAGCCATGGTGCAGTGGGGATCATGTGGGGCCCTCAACTGGAGCGATGTGGAGCTGGTCAACCTGGTTACAGTGGTGCATCCTTTTGATGGGCAGCTGTATGGGGTTATGCCACTGCAACAGGCCAGAGGCGATGTGTGGGTGCAGGTGGCCACAGCCCTAGAGGGGTGCACGTGGGTGGCCAAGAGTGTGGAGCAATGTTGCCACCAGTATGGGGACCTGCAGCACAGGGATCCAGAATGGCTGCGCTGGATGCAGGCACTCATCCAGTGCAGGGTGGTGCCACAGCCAGGTAGGTGTGTGCAATGGGCATGCATGCCCCGATGCTCATCAGTGGTGGCTGTAGGGCTACAAGGCATGGTCCATGGCTGTGGTTCATCACAGTCCCATCAGTAGTTGCACATCATGCATGGCCACTGCATGTGTTGCAATCATGCAGGCATGGGAGCAATGGGACAGTAGGGGACACACCATGCAACATGCTGGCTGTGCAGTGTCGGGGGACTCTCCATGCATGCTTGTGTACTCATGTCCACCTCTCTTCATGCTTTCCACAGTGCCAGAGGACCACAGATGGGTCAAGGTGGTAGCTGATAGTGTGAGGAGCTGTGGTAGGCCACAGAGGGCAGCACCGGCTGGGAGCAGCATGGCAGGTAAGTGTGACCACTATGCCGTTTCGTGTCCCAGTTGTATTGCTGTGGGTGGTGGGCCAGACATGGTACATTGACATGCACTCAGCCCCCACAATGTGTGCTCTGATGGTGCCTGTGCTCTGTGCCTTGTGCCTGGGCTCATGCACACATGGGCACAGTGCACTACCCATCTGTCTCGCCGCACCATTGTGATGTGCTGTGTGGATGGCTGGTGTGGCCCTCCAGGTCCTGGTCCATTGCGGTCCCCCAGTGGTGTATGCCCCCACATTCCAATGCATGTTGTGGGTGGGCTGGGGTCTTTGGGGCATTGCACTGATTGGCTGTTCTGTCCCTTCCCCAGGTGGTTGCAGGAATGTTGCTGGGAGGGCTACATGCCCCCGGGTCCCGAACCGAGGGAGGCTCATGGCGCTACAGATGTGGCTCCTTGCTCTTCAGAGGAGACACCTGCAGGAGACTAGAGTGTTGAGGTGGGCCATACAGTGACTGCAGAGGTCAATCAGAGGCTGAAGATAGAGGGACATACAGTTGCCCATGTTGTATTTGGCCCCCATTCCTTCCCCACACCTGGTTCTCTGCGTCCCACTTCATTTTGTATAGCCACTGCACCCTGATCCCTTCCTCCTCTCCCCCTCTCTCATCCCTGCCCCCTGTTATCTGCCTGTTTTGCATGCTGTTTTATATAAAGCTTTGCTGTTGTTGAAGGCCTGTGTCCACGTCTGCTTTGCAGGTGGCATGAGGATTCATGCTGCAGATGTGTGTGTGTGGTGCATGGTGTCCCCATGGGGTGGGTTGATTTACAGGCTGTGTTCCCATGGGGTCCGTGTTGTGCCCAGCACTGTTTCACATGTCCAGGGTGTGTCTGACTGGGGGTCTGCGGGGTGTGGTGTGTCCTGTGTGGTCATTGTGGTGCTCTGTACTGCTTTGTGTGACTGGGGGGGGCTCTGCACAGGGACCCTGTAGTCTTGAGGCATGGTCCACCTTGTGGTGCACGGCACATACTGGGCACGGGTGCGCACACATGGTCATGGGGGGGTGCACCTGCCTGTGCCATGTGCCTGGGGGGTCTTGCACTGATGGTGTCATGAATATGGGGCCCTGGGTGTTTGTGTGTCCAGGGATGTGCGGGGTGTTGGACACTGCGGCCAGGTGGTGGACATGGCAGGCTTGCTGTTGGGCTGCCTGGGGTGGGTGTTCACGTGTGGTTTGGGCGGGGCAATCTCCCAAGATCCCCATGGTCAGGCCAGCTATGGACTGTGGTCTGTGGCTACAGTGACTGTTCCTGGTGCCATGCCGTGTACTGGCTGGTGGCGTACTGACAGGCAGGCCTCAGATGGTGGCTGGGCTACCTTCCCTGCAGTGCGGGGCTAGCTTGAGCACACTGTCTTTGTACTCACTGGGCTACAGATGGGGTAGGGGGGGATGTGCCCAGGACTCATCATTGTCTGGTGTGGTTGGGCTGTGGACGGGGGTGGTGCATCCCGGGCTGCATTGGCACTGTAGGCCCTGGGGTTTGTGCTCCTGGTGGTGGTTGACTGGTGTTGGGGTCACGTCTGGTGGCTCCTGTCACTGTCAAGTTGGTGGGTGGCTGGTATGTGCTCCTGTCGGTGGTGCTGGGGCTGGGCACCATACGGGGCTGTATTTGGGCATGGGCCAGACATGTGGGACTGGTATGGGGTGGTGGGAGAGATGGTGCCACAGGGTTGTGTGGGTTGCTACTTCTGCTCTGCCAATCTGCTGGGTGTCTTGGGTGGTCCTGCTGTGCCTGGCGGTCAGTTTCTGCCATCTGATTTCTGTGGTTCTGTTTGTCTGTGTTCCAGCCCATATTCCATTGGGTATTTCTGTGTCTTTAATCATCCCCAACTGTCCTTCTGTGCCATTGCCCTAGGGTTCACTGGGCATGCTGGCAGTTTCCTTGTCCTGTGCTTGGCCATGTGTGCCATTGTGGCTGGTGTCTGCACATGCGCCTTGTGCATCTGTCTGCCTGGACTGCTGTCTGCCTGTGGGGGAGCACATGTCCATCATGGGTGGGTCTGTGGTGCTCCTTCACACTATGCTGGGTGCCCTGTGTGGCACTGGGTGGCCTATGCCAGATACAGATTGGTCAATACCAGCAGGAACATCTGCCAGAACTAGACTCATAGTGGATTCCCTGCAGGGGGAGGGCCTCAAACAACTGGTACAGCAACCCACAAGAGACAGGGCTATCCTAGATCTAGTACTGACTAACAAAGAAGGGATCACAGATCTCCAGGTAGAAGGTCACCTGGGGGCCAGTGACCATCACATGGTATGGTTCAGTTTGGCTACTACATCTAAATCATCCCATTCAAGGCAAAATATGGGACTTCAGAGGAGCTGACTTTGATAAGATGGCCTACAGAGTTAAGCTAGCCCTGGCAAAAAGAAACACAGGTGAGGGGGTACAGGCAAAGTGGGCAAGCATTAAGGATGCAATACTTGAAGCAACATCCCATTGTGTTAGACAGAAAAGGAAGTGCAAAAGAAGAAGGAAACCACTTTGGTTCTCAGATGCAGTAGCAGAAAAGGTCAGAGCCAAAAGGCTGGCCTTCAGGAAATATAAGAGAACACAGCGGGATGAAGATAGGGAGGCATGCCAAACTGCCCTAAGGGAAGCAGGTAAGGCAGTAAGGCAGGCAAAGTCCCAAACTGAGGAAACACTAGCACGAACAGTAAAAGAAGGTGACAAGACTTTCTATAGATACATTAGTGAAAGGAGAAAGTCCAGAGGGGGTATTGCTAAGCTTAATGGAGAAAAGGAGCATGTGAGGAGGAGGACCCTGTAAAGGCATCTATCCTAAATAGATACTTTGCTCAGTATTTACTGAAGAGAAGGTAGGACAGGGCCCACAGCTCAGCATCATGGACACAGGGGAGGAGGTGAGCACTACTCCCTCACAAAAGAAAGGGTCCTACAAGAGCTTGCTAAGCTCAGGGTGGATAAGGCAATGGGATCTGATGGCATACATCCCAGGGTACTTAAGGAGCTAAAGGAGGAACTAGCAGAGCCATTAGCAGAATTGTTTAGTGAGTCTCTGAGCACAGGAGAGGTCCCAGAAGACTGGAGAAGGGCTCATGTGATCCCGCTCCACAAGAGTGGTAGCAGGGAGGAGGCGGGGAACTACAGACGGTCAGTCTTACCTCAGTAGTGGGCAAGATTATGGAGGCACTCCTTAAGGAAAGGATAGTGTAACACCTGGAATCCATAGGGCACAGGATCCAAGACAGCATGGGTTTACAAAAGGAAGGTCCTGTCAAACTAATCTCATAGATTTCTTTGACTGGGTAACCAGAGTGGTGGACCAAGGGGGAGCAGTTGATGTCGCCTACCTTGACTTCAGCAAAGCTTTTGACACTGTTCCACATAGAAGATTGATAAATAAGCTGGATAGGCTCGGGTGGGTCAGAAGTTGGTCAACTGGGTGGCAAACTGGTTGACGGGCAGAAAACAGAGAGTGGTGGTAAATGGTATACAGTCAGAAGAGATGCAAGTCACAAGTGGGGTACCTCAGGGATCAGTCCTGGGGCCAGTCCTCTTCAACATCTTCATTAGTGACCTTGCAGATGGACTAGAGGGTAAGACTTGTCTGTTTGCAGATGACACCAAGATCTGCAACAGAGTAGATGATCCAGATGGGGTGGGCAGAATGAGAAGAGATCTGGATAAACTAGCAGAATGGTCAGAAGAGTGGCAACTGGGATTTAATGCAAAGAAGTGCAAAATCATGCACATAGGGAAGAGAAACCCTGAAGCCACCTATAGGCTGGGAGGAGTTGCTAGCAGTCACAAAGGAAGAAAGAGACTTGGGCATCATCATCACTGATTACCTAAAATCATCCAAGCAGACCTCTAAAGCAGTAGGTAAGGCTAGGGGGGTGTTAGGGTGTATTAGTAGGGGTATCACAAGTCGTAAGAGGGAGGTAATAATCCCTCTTTACAAGACACTGGTTAGGCCCCATCTGGAGTACTGCGTGCAGTATTGGAGGCCACACCTTCACAAGGACATTAACCAAATTGAGGCAGTCCAGAGAAGGGCAGCCAAAATGGTGCAGGGACTGCATCAGAAGACATATGAGGACAGATTAACGGAGCTCAATATGTATACCCTTGAGCAAAGGAGGGAGAGAGGTGATATGATCGAGGCATTCAAACACCTTAAGGGCATAAACAAGGTGAAAGAGTCTAACATGTTTAAATATAAGAAAAATAGCAGGACAAGAGGACACAGCATGAGATTAGAGGGAGGCCGATTAAGGGGGAATGTGAGGAAATTCTTTTTCACAGAAAGGGTGGTGGATGCATGGAATGGCTTACCACAAGAAGTGGTGGCTATGAATACAGTGCAGGGCTTCAAACAGGCATGGGATAGGCATAAGGGAGCAATAAAAATGACTATGAATAGATAGGTCACTGACAGAGCAAAAGGCCGAAGGCACATTTATAAGGTAGAAAAAGAAATGGGCAGACTGGATGGGCCTTGCGGTCCTTATCTGCCGTCAACTTCTATGTTTCTATGCCTCGCTCGACCCTGGTCATCTGCTCTTTGTGTTTGCCTAGTCCCTGGCACTGTACACTCGGTGCACTGTGGCCCTGCCTGGTAGGTGTCTGTTTCATGTCCTTGCCATTGGCATGACTGGGGTGGCAGGTCTTTGGCTGGGGGCGTGTTCCACAGTTTGTGGGCTCGGGTTCTATATGCACCTTCCCCTGGTGCCCTGTGTGCCCTCCTGGTCCATGCCTCTGTGTTTATGGGTGTGCCCTGCTGGGGGGGGGCCTGTGGCCATTGCCCTATATTTGCTTGCTTATGTGTACCTGCAGCCTGTTGCTCTGCACACCCATGGTTGTGCCAGTGCATCTCTGGTTGTGCCATGGCACTTCTTTGCCATATTCAGCCAACTTGCGCTGAAGCATTTCGGGTGGCGCATCTTCTGAATATGGCTCCCAGCTTGATATGTGGCATCTAAGTTGTGCTGCACTGGACTTGCGCCGGACTTTGAAGCATTTCTGAATATCTGGCCCCTTATTTGTTTTTCTGTTATTGTAATTTGTTTTGTTCTTGTTTAGCTTTGGTATTTCTTGACTGTGTGTATTGGAAATATTTCAATAAATCATCCTTAATGGAAAAAGAATCAGACGAAATGTCTGACCAATGCATATAGCTGGAAAACCTGTCAGTTATACCAGGAACAGAGTGTCCTGACACTGAAGTGCCTATACTTGACTTATCGGAACAAGAAAGAGATTTGGGTTTCCCAGAAATGACTGTACCAGAGGCTCCTGCAAGTTGTAAAGGTGATACTAAATTGGAGCCTTGTCTCAGATGTCCCAAGGAACTGTTTCCGTTAAGGATACTGGGCAATTGGTCACACCTATGTCAGGTGTGGTAGGCTGATAAAAGAGCCACAGAGATTCACTGGCTCATGCTAAATATCCTCATGTGTTGACAAATGTTTTTTTCTAAAAAATACTGTAACATTGTTTGTGTTTATATTAGTGGGCATGTGAAAAATATAATACAGCAATTTCTGCATATGTAAAAATAAGGAACAATGTCTTTTTACTTAGCGAAAGGGGAATGTGTTGATAAGATACTAAGTAAAGTTATAAATATTCATTATGTAAAAACCTAGAGTGCTCTCAGGCACATGGACAGAGAACTAGTTCATGTGACAGACTGGAGGTGAGAGCAAACTGACGGTCTGATTGAGAGAAAACAGTTTTTTTCTCTGTATGCAAACAAGGTAACCTGGAATAAAGAGTTGTTAAAGAATATAAAAGAACCCATTGTTTGTGTACTGATAATAGACTAACAGTGAAATGACACTGGGTGCATTTGCTCCATTGTTCAACTAGATGGTGTGCTGTACTTCATATACTGTGGAAAACATTCAAGAATGTTGTTGCTGAGTAGACTGCATGGTGTGCAGACAGTACAACAATCGTTACATGGTACCAGGAATTGGAATCTGTTGATTGGGGGTGTACTTGGAGGAGGTGGGAGGTCTGGTTAGTCGTCAACATGGGTTTGTGCCAGGTAGATCATGTCAAACCAATCTTGTGGAGTTCTACAAATGGGTAACATCAGAACTGAACAGGGAAAAGCCTGTGGATGTATTATTCTTGGACTTCAGCAAGGCATTTGACTCTGTCCCCCACAATGGTCTGGTGGAGAAACTGACGGGGTTGGGAGTAGGCCCTTTGATGGTCAGATGGATTGAAAACTGGCTAGCTGGAAGCACCCAAAGAGTAGTGGTCGGTGGGGAGCTCTCGAACCCTAGAGAGGTCGATAGTGGGGTACCGCAGGGCTCGGTCCTGGGTCTGATCCTGTTTAATGCATACATATCGGACATCAGGGAGGGTATAGGGTATGAAATGAGTCTCTTCGCTGATGACTCCAAGATGGGAGCAGTAGTTGAGGGGGAAGAGGGGAGGTTGGCCCTACAAGGGGACCTGGACACCCTGGAAAGCTGGGCTCACAAATGGAAATTAAATCTCAATATCACCAGGTGCAAGGTGTTACATCTTGGATGGGGAAACCCAAAACACAGATACACCCTGGGAGGGGAGGTGCTGGAGACCTCAACAGGGGGAAAAAGACCTAGGGGTCATGGTGGATGCATGTATGAATAACTCTGGGCAGTGCAGGAGAGTGGCTAGCAAGGCAAACAGGATGTTGGGATGCATCATAATGGGGATCACCTCTAGGAGTAGGGAAGTGATTCTGCTGCTGTACAATGGACTGGTTAGACCACACCTTGAGTACTGTGTACAGTACTGGTGACCACACTTGAAGAGGGACATACAGCTCCTGGAGAGGGTACAGAGGAGGGCAACTAAGATGATACGAGGACTAGGGGATTTGACGTATGAGGACAGACTTGAGGAGCTCTGCCTGTTTTCATTGGAGGAGAGGAGAGATGGGGGGACATGATTGAGGTCTTCAAGTACCTCAAGGGAATAAATAGGGTAAGCATGGAGGGGATCTTTAGACTAAAGCAGGGAGGTACCACCAGAGGGCATGGTTTGAAGGTGGAAGGGTGAGGGGGGGAAAGAGGAGGAGGTTCTTCACTGAGAGGGTGGTGGACCCTTGGAATGTGCTGCCTGGCGAGCTGGTTCAGAGATCCACAGTGGAGGACTTCAAGAGAGGGTGGGGCAGACACAGAAAATGGATGTACCAGATGATGGCCTGACCCGGGGGGGGGGGGCAGGGATGGATGATAGGGGTTTCTGGAACACAAGGGGGGGAGGGCCTCGGCACCCAACTAGGTATCTGAGGTTCGAGCAGACTCGATAGACCATAAGGCCTAATCTGCTGGCAATTAGTATGATACTCAGGGAAAATATAGAAGCAGTTCAGCAACCAAGTGGACTAACCTTAACGGAAAATGTATGAACACTGAAGAACCCTCAAACAAAGTTTTGAGTTCTTTATCACAGTGATTGGGGCAGAAGACAACAGGGTGTCATAAGATGTGGATAACTTTGTGGACTGAACAAACTGCATGGTAGTGTGACACAATGGCAGGTAAAACAATTCAGCAACTTTATTTTTACTTCAGCATCTTTCTACTTTTTAGCAAGACATATTTAAACAGTGAACTGGTACAACATAACTAAAAAACATAAATGGCAACCACAAATCATAAAGATCACTGGGAATACATGGGCAGAAAGAACTAGCCATCCCAGGTGTTCTACTTTAATACCTAGGAGCAATCCTGAGAGCACCCCTGCTGGAGCCTGTCTCCAGACACAACACCTATCTGAAATGGCTTGTAATAACAGCCCTTATATATTTGCTTACAAACCCATGTGACTCTAAGCCCACCCCATCTAAAGTTTCAAACTTTTATTTACACAAGACAAATTGTTTTTTCTTCAGTCTTCATTTAACAGTATTGTTATAATGTTTATATAACATAACACTAGAAATAAATACTTTCTATTTCATATTTTACAAGAAAACCCAAAAGACTTCATGAATAATTAATGGTTCCACCTTCATTCAAACTGTCCTGCCTTAGGCTGTATACATTTAGTGGCTACAGGCCAGCAGGCTCCTAAAGGAGTGCTGAATTTACACATGGAAAAGCAGACCAGAGAGAGGGGTAAGCTGAGTTGCTTTCCCTTAGGACCATTGTTTCACCTAACTGTAAATGTTTGAACAAGTAGTAACAAAACTCACTTGCTTCAGTTTCTTTGGGCAGTTTCTATGCCAGCATTTTAAATCTCTTTAAGTAAATTACACACAGCTGAGGTGTAAACAGGAAACAATCCTCCCCAGAGCATTGTGACCAAGCCCCAGGCAGAAAACCAACAGTAAGTGCAAATATTATTTAGTTTTTGTTGACCGGGTAAGTGCACTAGACAAATCCTGCCTATTTTCAGGCACGACCCGGGGGTGGGGGATACAGATGAATGTCAACTGACCTTGAACCAGATTAAGCTGTTGGTATTTTTAGTGAGTGTAAATACAGCAATTTTATTCCCAATACCTTTTATTTTCTGTGCTGAGAACAGAGGAAATGCAAAAGATGCATCCTTAAACTATTTTTCAATCTAACCTTAACGCTGCTATGCCTTGTAACCCTTTTATAGTATAGTTAAATAGTAGTGTCCATGAAGGGTGAGGAAGGGCAGCTTCCGACCTGAGAAACCACATTCGCTAGCAGCACCCTACAAGAGATAATTACCTAAGAAGTGCAAATAAACCCCCCAGTAGCATTATCCCCAGCAACACAAATGTGCCTAAAGTCATGGGGAGCTGCCACACCCAGCACTGAAGTGAAGGGAACTAGTCAGGAATCAGAACACACAACACACCAAGCTGCACTGCCACAGAGCAACTGCACCAGGTCCTTGCAGTTATCCGGCTGGCAGCTATACTGCTCCTGACCCTGTGCTTCCTCACCAAAGTCATGGCAACACAGGCAAACACTCGAGAAGCTAAAGAAACACAAACTCCCCAAAATGATAGGCAGCTCAAACCCCTTGCACCAACTTCCCCAAAGGCTATCCACCACTTTTGCTCGGGGGGGGGTGGCATCCTACAACTCACAACAGTCTACCCTTCCCCATTCAAATATTTACCTCACATAGTGCAAAAACAGCGCTAAACTGTGTGATTCTTTTACAGACATTCTTTCAAGCCTATTATTGTCAATCTCCCTAGACTGCATAATTAATAAAGAATTACCAGGCTCACAGCACTGTGCTTAGACCCTTTTATCTCCCAGAATGCAGCCTGCATAAGCATGAAATTAGGGAAGCCCCACCACCATGAGAAACAGCCTTTATTTACCACCTGCAAGTCCCTGAGTAGCGGTTTCCACTAACAACCTTCACTATTTACTTTTACTAGACAAGCACTCCTGCTTCCCACTATAAATAAAGGGACAAATAGCAGAGCACTGCACAATTCAAAGCACCATTTTGTGCACGATTGCTTACTAGCATCTGCTATTATTCAATTACAGCAGGAAATTCTAACTCTGGCATTCACTACTTCATAGCGTCCTCAGGACCCCTATAATTCATATTAGGAAAACAAATCCCCAAAGGAACCTCAAACAAATATTTTCCAGCCCCATTTCATTACAAAGCTGCATCCATACCTATACTATAAATAACTAAATCACCTAAGCAGTTTATATCCTTGCAGGGGGAGGGGTTAACATTTTTCTAAAACCCTCACTCATCACAGGTCACCCTATGACACAGGGATAGGTAGAAGATTGCACTGGTGTTAACAATAGCAGGTCATGCAGCTTTCACAGAACAAGAGGAAAGAAACTACTCTGCTGTGATAAAAAAGTTTGAATCTTACTGTACACCTCAAAAATGGGAACATATGAAAGGTATGTTTTCTGATCTTAGTTTGAAAAATAAAGAGAATATACTGAGTGATATGGTAATGATTTGCATCTGAAGAGACAGTCACACAATTTGGGGCTTTAGGTAACTTCATGATAAGAGATGAAACTGTGTTTGGCATCTGTAACAAGAGTTAATGCTTGTCTCCTCAGAAAAACTGATTTAACTTTAGCAAAAGCTGTACAGATTTGCCAAGCCTTAGAAATAGCAAGACTGCAGATGGAAACCTTCAGTAAGGAGGGTGAGACTGTAGTCAGTGTTGTACACAGGGCCCCAGGCAAAGCCAAAAAGACACTACCAGGCAAGGGGAAAGCTTTGCTGAACAAAATCAGTTGGTCATCATTTGGAAGATGTAGAAATAAACGTGAACTAAAACACTGTCCTGCTTTCAAACAAACTTTTTGAAAATGTGATGGCAAGAACCATTTTGTGAAATGATGTTTTTCCAGACAAAAATTTAGCTAGTGGACCAACAAGATATGGCAGACGACTCCAGTGAGGGAGAAAATCTGCTTATTGGAACTGCAGGAGCTAAAAATTGTGCCAAAGATGAAGGGGTCACTCCTTTGGAAATTAATGGGTCTATTATTCCTATTAAGTTGGACACTGGAACACAGGTGAATATTTTGCCAATGTCTTACCACAGTTAAAGAAAAGCCAAGAATGCTCCAGAAGCCAGTTCCACTACATGCTTATAATAATAAGCCCATCCCTCCCAAATGTATGTGCAGAGCCAAAGTAACTTGTATAGTCCACTGATGTACTGTTTTATTGTGGAAGGGGACAGACAGCCTATCTTAGGTCTAAAAATGTTCAAAAAGGGGTTTGGTGAAATGCATCATGGTAATAAATACTGATGTTATTACCCCCAGCTGTAAGCCCAGCCACTACAGAGACACTGCTTGATGCTGATAAGATAGGAAATGTGACATAACAGTCTGCAGATGTTTTTGATGTAATTTGGTGTCTACTAACACAGTACAAAATATAGCTTAAAGATAATGCAAAATCAGTAATTCAAGCTGTAAGGAAAGTTCCAGTAGAACTAAAGGAATGATTGCTCAAGGAACTAGACAGACTAATCACCTTGGGTATAGTGAAAAAAGACCGAAGTCTGTCAAGTTGATGACTACATTTGGACATCACAATAAGGGCGGCAGTGACATTTTATTTATTTAAATTTTGGTAACCGGGTAGGCCCGCTGAGACCATTACAGTCCTTTTTCAGGGGTGACCCAGGATTAATTACATACTAAGAAGAAGAATAAACAGTGAGAACAGCATAAGCAATTGGATAATTACGTACAAAGAAGAACAAACAGCAAGGACAGCACAAGCAATTTGGTAATGAATACATTGCAATAGGGACATAGTAGATGATACACAGGCAAGTTAGGTACAATTTAAAATCACCAAGAGGAAAACACAGTTACAGAAAAAGAAAATAATTACACATGGCTTATCAGAATGTTAAGGAGCAAACTATTGGAGCAAGGGCAAGCTGGGGGCTGGCAATAGTTGATGGGATGACCCACTGGAATGTGCAGATGTTCAGTGGTCACATGAGCAGAGACTTAATCCTAGCAGATGGGTGAAAGGAGTGATCTTAATTTTAAATCACCCCTCACTCCTGTCACCCTTTGCCCCCATTAAGTTTCTACCCCCTCTGGGGCATGCCCACTCCGGAGGAGGTTATATTTAATTGTGGGGGGAGGGTGGGGGGCTTGCCCCCCTGTAAAAGTGGATAATTTCCAGGGAAGGATCTTTGACACTGTACCTCTAGGGGAGACCAAACGCCTGGTGCTGCAGTGCTTGGTGACATTTTGCTGATGCCATAATCAGCATCAGCAAAATGCATGTCACTGTGGGTTGGTGGAACCGCTACAGACTGGATTAACTCTCTAGTTATAGTGAGAAAGACAAATGATGCTCTGAGACTTTGCATTGATCCAAACAAGTTGAGTAAGGGGATAAAATATTAGCATTACCATTTGCCCAGCAAGTCAGACGTTACAAGTGCCAAGGAGGGTTCTGTACTCTTTCCTTTCATTTCATTTTTTATTGTTTATGCTTGGAGGCGAGATGAGCATTGCTGCCTATTTTCTCAAGCGTCAAGTGTACAAAAATAATAAAAACAACAACATAATACAATAGCTGAAAAAATACAAGCACAAAAGTTACACACTTACATAGAATTACAAGAACAATCATTTAAAGACTCCAGCCAAAATTTTAGTCATTTTTTAAAAGTGCAAGCTGTTATACAGTCCAGAAATACATTAGGAATAGAATTGAAAAACAAATGTGGAGCATGATAAAGCAATGATTTCTGGCCAAAGACTCTTTTACAGAGAGGGAGTTTAGAAACAAATCTGCTCTTGGACCTAGTACTTAATACATTACAACTTTTAGTAAAAAGTTCAAAGTAAAAGGCAGGAAACAAGCCCTTTAACACTTTAAATAACATTGTACTGAAACTAATCTCAACCCTGTTATTAAGAGGAGAATAGGAAGCTGTACACAAAGTACAATTATGCGTCTTAAAAGGGAGACCAGTCATTAATCTGAGTAAAATATTATATGTAGGGTTTAATTTTGAAATAACACTATCACTTGTTGAGGAATAAATTGACAAACAATAATCAAGTAATCCAAATATGAAGCTATAGGTAAGAGTCCTTTGGAATCAGAAGTTAAGAACTGTTTCACCCTATACATACAAGCCAGTCTCAGGTGTATTACTTTAATAATGTTGGTAATATGTATTTCAAATGTCAGGCCTGAATCAAGGGTAATACCTAAATGTTTAAAGTTATCAACTAATTCAATTGGTTCACCCTAGATATCCACTAAGGAAACCACTGTATCATTTTGTCTTTTTTTGAGCTGGCAAAAATCATAAATTTTGTATGTTTTTTTAACATTTAGCATCATTTTATTTGGATAATAACCAAGACTGGAAAAGGAGAAAATCACTCTGAACGGAACTGACCGCATCCTGGGGATTATTACTAGAACTATAGATGATGGCGTTGGCATACAAAATCATAGGAGATTTGTTACATAAGTCAGAGGCAGAGTTAAGGTACAAGGAAAATATCAAGGGCCCCAGGACAGAATCCTGGGGCACCCCACACACAATAGCTCTACGTTCAGACCTTTAACATTGAATTTCAGTAGCATGTGTTCTGTTTTGCAAATAATCAGATAACCAATTGGTAACATTCCTAGAAAAAAAAAAGTTAGGTAAGCAGTTAAATAATTCATGATCAACTAAGTCAAATGCCTTGGTGAGGTCCACAAACACAGCTGCAACAGAGTCCCCCTTATCAAGGGAGCTCTGAATGCAGCTGGAGAACTCCACCAAAGCCGTCTCTGTACTTTGTTTAGCTTTAAACCCATGCTGAGAATGAGAAAGAAGACCATGTTTTTGGAGGAAAGCCATTGACTGATTAAAGATGATTTTCTCTAAAAGTTTGCTCAGTGGAGACAGCAATGAAATGGGTCTATAATCTGCTGTGGTAGATATGTCGCCACTTTTGAATGTAGGCTTTATGATAGCAGTTTTCCAAGAATTTGGGAAAAGTGCCTGAGCACATAGATTAAATAAGAGATAGTGGATGAGCCAACGAATCAATTCCAAGTTTAAGGAATCTAAAATCAGTTCCGTCATATCCCTTGAATGGCCTACGGTTAGTTTTGTGAATTAACTCTTTAACTTCCAAAGGTGTAACAGTTTGAAAATTAAATTTAGTAATGGAGTTATTCATCTCGATTAATGGGTCATGAAAAAGGGGTGCTAGGTGAATTAATCCTGAACTTATGTAGATCTCAAAAATATGACTTAAAAGTATATATTTTGTGGAGCACAAATTATATTAACCCCATCTTGCAGTTTTATGTTGGAGTTCCTGGTGCTTCTACCCATTAAATTATTCAAGACCTCCCATGTTTTGCGAGAATTATTAGACAATTTTGTTTGCTTGGATATAAAATATTGCCTTTTGGCTTGTCAAATTTCAGTTTTGCATTTGTTCCTGAGCATTTTATAGTTCCCTAGCAAAGATGGAGCTAAGCAATTCTTATACTGTTTCTAGGATTTATCCTGAAGTTTCATCTGTTTCAAAAGGTCTTAATTTATCCATTTTTTCTTGTTAGCCCATATGTGCATTTTCTTTTTGGGGGTGACCTTGTCAATTACTTGGTTAATTAAATTAGAAAAGGTAGTTAGGAGTTCATTAACATACATAATATGTTCCATTACAGACCAATCAATCTCACTACAGGCACTATTCATAACTTCATGGTTTTAATATTTCTTGTTTCAATATACAACGGGGGACTTTTTTATGTTCTTGGTAGTCCACTCGCACTGAACTGGACAGTGGTCACTCATGGAATCTGGTAAGACTTGGGAAGCAGCAATATTACTAGGATGAGTGACCACTATCCAGTCGAGTATGGACCCCTTCCCTAATATATCATTATATCTTGTTAAATCTCTAATTTGCTAAGCTGGATATCTCATTGGGTTTTATCAAAACCCTCTGTACAATGAAAGAGCAAAGCTGTGCACATTTAACACACCATTCGGTAGACATTGCTTCCTCTGCATGCCGTTTGGCACATGATCAGCCTCAGAAGATTTCCACCATACAGTGCAACAGTTATTTGAAGGTATGGAAAGAGTAGGTGTATTCCTGGATGATATTATACTGTAGTGTGGGCAAGTACAAAACTAGAGCATGATCAGAGACTGACCAAAGTTCTGCAACAGACACAACAAACAGGGTTGAAACTGGACTAAGAAAAATGCCAGATGGGGGTAGAAGAACTGACATACCTAGGAGATAAACTCTCACCAGACGGTCTCCAGCCTGACATGGAAAAGGCAAGAGTGGCAAACAAAATGCTTGACCCAAACAACAAAATGGATCTGCAGAGATGTATGTGTCTAATAAACTATCTGGGCAAGTTTATATCAAATTTGACAGCCAAAACTGCACCTTTAAGAAGCCTCTTGGAAGCAAAAACTTAACAACAGTGGAACTACGAACATGCAGTAGAGGGATTTACTACTGAAGATTGAAATTACTTTCCCTGACACCCGGAAGCCCGACACTAGATGCCCAACAGTCATAATCCCGACAGTGGGATTTTGATGGTTCCTCATGTTTCGGGGGGCTTTGCTCCCCCCCCGCACCTCCTTTAAATAATATAACAAACTCCTTTGGGGGGGATTCCACTGTCGGGATTTTGAGTGTCTGGCTTCTGGTATCGGGCTTTTGGGTGTTGGAGAAAGTGGCTTCAGTAAAATGTATTAATACCAAGTAGAGTGGAAACAGTTAAAAGACAGTCTGACTAAGGAACATGTGCTGTGTTTTTATGATCCAACTAAGAAAATTAAAGTCTCCAAGAATGCCTCTAAAGATGGGTTAGGTGCAGTTTTACTGCCAGAGCACCACAGGAAAGGAAAGTCTATAGCATATGTGTAATCCCCCCCTTGTCCTCAATTTTCATCTGGGGTCCCGATGTTCTGGGAGGGGGGAGGCACAGACTGGAAACCTTTCCACATTATTTGGAAAAACAAAAGGGCTTACCTTACAGATGTTTTCATTCACAAGGTCTTTTCTTACCCAGGAGATGGATTACAGAGTATCTTGAACCTGGGAAGAGGGGCTATTTGACTACTCAATGGGTAAGACTATTGTATGTGTTATAAATTAGTTCATTAAATCACACATCATTAGAAAAATCATAGCAACCATAAAATACTTTATTTTGGACAGGAAATTATTGCGTCTAAATAATTAATAAACAACAAGAAACAGCTCCATGGGGCTGAGAGAATGGCTAGAGCACAGGCGGCATTAAGGCAATGAAAAATCAACCACGTCTACTAAGGTTTCTTAAAGGCCTAGAACATAGACCACTCTGGCTCCACACTGTGAACTTCCCTTGGGCAGAGACTTTTAAATGCCTTTAGATTGCTTTCACCTTTACACTGCTATTTGATCCTTCTAATGAGGGACTGCTTCTCTCCTCCCATGCCAGCAGAGCCAAAACATAGAACCTGGAGCTATGTAGCCTAATGCCTCTCTGGCTGCTTCCAAAACACTCATGCACTAAGCCAAAACCAATGCCAAACATCTCCCCCACCAGGCCACCAGGGCTGGAGCAAACCCTGAACAATTGTTCCCTCCTTATTTTAGTTGCTAGTTCCCCATGAGCCATGTCCGTAAAGGATCTGATGGGCCTGCCCCAGACCTGGGCATGGCAGGTCAAAAGATGAATCGCAGGACACAGCTCCACTCTCTGAGCTTACCCACCATGCAGTGTGCCACCAGGGAATGGTCCCCCAAAGCTGCCACCTCCAGAGGACCATGTTGTGGCTCTGCCACCACAGCAACAGCCCCATTGCCTGGAAATCTAACCATACCTTTTTGGATTCCTTGGACCACTGCTCCATCAACAACAGGTTCCTAACACTTTTCCTTCTTCATCCCTCTTGCAGCAGCTGATGAGAACTCCCCCAGACCCATGGCAGCCAAACTCCTAACAGCATTCCCTTGTAGTCCTCCCCGCATTGCTCTGATGTTACCAGCCGAGTTCTTTGGGGCCGGAGATGGTTGCGCCCCCCCCCGGCCACCTTGTCCTTCTCAATACCGCTGTCTCCCCATCTCTCCCCAACCCCAGAAAAACCCACAGCTTAAATACTCATGAAACCCTGCCCTCCTGGTGGCAGTAGAAGGGTATCGCTACCAGGCTGACTAAACTGGGGCCCTACCCAGAGGGGAGGATCAAACCCAACACACGCTGGTAAGCCCACCACACTAGGGAGGGCTTACATATGCATCACACTCCATGACATCAGAAAAAAAACACTATGGTCATATAGAGAAAGAGACCTTGGGAGCAGCATTCAGATGTGAGAAATTTCACAAATACATTGGATTGTCAGTATTAATAGAGATAGATCACAAATCACTTATTGCCATTTCACAAAAGAGCCTGGGTGTTGCACCACCACGAATACAGAGTCTTATGCTAAAACTTTAAAAATATGACTTTTTTGTGTATACACCTGGAAAGAATTTAGTCATTTCAGATACTCTTTCTAGATCATTTCTGCAAAATCTAGCTAACAGTGCTACAGAATGTGATGTAGAAATTCACATAGACTTTATTGTAACAAACCTCTCACTTTCTACAGAACCAAGCATTTGTCAATGCTGAATGTTCACTTGCTGGTACTTGCATTGATGTTTGGCATTTGTGCAGGCCCTCCCCAGTTGTATCCATGTCCCTTCAGCATACATAACCCAACAGAGTATCTCTCTGCAACTCCTCTTGCATCTGAGTAACATTTCACCCTCATACTTCTTAAGTGTCTGTCTTAGGAACCCTAACGCCCTGGTTGTGCTCAAGTGTACAAGCCTGTGTGGAAACTGCACAACCCACACTTGTAACGCAGTCATTCAGTGGAATTATTTCACCAAATTTTCAACATAGGCATTTTGTCACCTCTGGTCATGAACAGTGCCACTATGATTTTCTTACTGTGTACTGAACCCTGATTTCCTACAGCGACTGTACTATTCTGCGACGGAAGTGTGAAAACAGATTTTGGTCAGGATGTGAAAAATGACAGCTGTACTGTTCATAAGGAGGTTTGGGAAAATGCAAATGTTGAAAATCTGGAGTGAAAATATGACAAATTTGTGAAGTTACAATGCGCGGGAAACTGCACAATGCACGCTCGTAAAACAGTCATTTTTTGGAATGTTTGCACCAAATTTTCAACATAGGCATTTTAGGATGTCTGCTCATGAACAATATCACTGCGATTTTCTTACTCTGTACCGAACATGATTTCCAACAGCTGCCGCGCTATTGCATGCCAGAAGTGTGAAAACACATTTCAGCCAGGATATGAAAAATGACAGCTATACTGGTCAGAAGGAGATGTGGGAAAATGGCAGTGTTGAAAATCTGGAGTGTAAATATTACAAATTCACAAACTTACGAGTGTGCATAAGAACTGCGCAATGCACGCTTGTAACACAGCCATTTTATAGACTTTTGCCACCAAAGTTTCAATGTAGGCATTTTAGGACCTCTGCTAAAGAACAGTGTCACGTGATTGTCTTACTCTGTAGCAAACACTAATTTCCAGCAGTGACCACATTATATTGCGCCAGAAGAGTGAAAACACATTTCGGCCAGGATGTGAAAATTGACAACTGCACTGTTCATAAGGAGGTGTGGAACTATACCTATGTTGAAAATCTGGATTGAAAATATTACAAATTCACTAACTTATGAGTGCACATGGAAACTGCACATCGTACGCTCGTAAAACAGTAATTTTTTAAATTGTTTCACTAAATTTGCAATATAGGCTTTTTGATAACACCAACACTGTCATTTCATTACTCAGTCCCAAAATGTCATTCCACACAGTGACTGCAAAATCACCTTTTGGGACCAAACAACGCAATGACAGTGATTGAATTCATGAGAAGGGGTGTCAAGAATACCATGTTGAAAATGTGGTGCCAAAAGTCAAGAAAATGGCTGAGATATCTACCTAAGTTGGAAAAACCCTATTTATGCCATTATACAGCTTACCGGCATTTCCTCAATTCACGGTCGGCTTTGAAGAGTACAGACATTTTATTTATTTTTAATTTTTTTAATTTATTAAATTCTTGGATTTCAAATACCTTTGAGCAGAAACTGCTCGTTTACAAAGGTTCCACGTCAAAGGATGAGGGTCAACATACATACAGAGGTAGTAAAAGAATGCACAATAAACAGCCAAAACAACTAAAAGAAAAAATAAAGATACTCAGTTATAACATACTTTGATATAATATTCATATAATGAAGCAGCTTGAGTAGGCAGCTGGCTGCGGTAACAATAAGAGATAGAGGGCACCATAGACAGTTAGTATTGCAGGCGTGCGACCAGGAGAGGAAGTTGGCAGGCTAATGGGCCACTGTCCGATGATGGTGGAAAATGTCTTGTACCAGTGGAGATGTGAAGCAGGAAAGGAGTCACAAGGAAGGCCCAGTGCCAGAGGGAATGAGACTGGGAAAGGGCGGGCTGTGAGACATGAGTGAGATGGGAGGTGTTTAGAGATCTCTGTTCAGAGAAGCAGACAGTTCAGACATGTTCCTGTTCCACTGAAGATTGTCATGCCGGGCTCCAGAGGTAAGTATAGGGTGGGGTGTGTGGGTGGGCACATGGGTTGGCAGAGGCAGGGACTCACCGAGGACCATTTTCTTCTTTCACAGGATGAAAAAAAAAAAGGATGCTTTTGGCATGCTGGGGTGGGCTCCCAGCGTGCCACCTACCTGTTTGTTGGGGGGGGAGACTGGAGCTGTGGGGATTGGGCACCCCAACCAGCCATAAAGTATGCATGGGTGGGAGGCATGAGCATGCTGTGGTGGGCTCCCAGCGTGCCAACTAGGTGTTTGTTTGGGGGCAGGCTGCAGCTGACGGGGGATTGGGCACCCCTGTTGGCCACACAGTGTGCTGGGAGGGCGATATGCTGAGGGTGGTTAGGCACCCCCCTCAGCACACAGTGTTGGGGTGGGGAGCACACTAACAAAGAAGGGGGATGACATTAGCAGCGTTTTTTTTTTAATGCCAAGCTGTGCATGACAGCAGTTTGGCTGATGTGTATGCTAACTGCATACACGCTACCACCGCTGATTGCAGCAGACCTTTTCTTTGAAGTGAAGACCAACATGGCCGAACTGCTGTCATACACAGCTCAGCATGTATTGGTCCGGTAGAGTCATGCCTGCTACACTGAGCACTGGATTCGGGAAGAGGGTCACACACCTCCAAAAATCATACTGTTGGAAGACATTCCTTGCACATGTGCGCAAGCGAACGTAAAAATGGAAACTTATTGCCACGGAAACAGTAAAAGATAAGACCTTGCAACAAGTAATTACCAGCATTCAAGAGGGGAAGTACTGTTTGTTCACCTTATTCACATTTTCTTGGAGAACTCACAGTAGTTAAGGGAGTATTGCATAAAGGACAGAAAATTAGAACGTTTGTCTCGCTGTGCTCACAGATGATTCAGTTGATACATGAGGGACACTTGGGTATAGAGAAAAGAAAACTTGTGCAAGGGATGCAATATATTGACCTAACATGAACAATCATATAGAAGAGTTGATAAACAATTGTGGGGCATGCCAAAAGCATAGTTACACCCAGCCAAAATAACCACTTCTTCCTCATAACAAACCGACAGGGCCATGGCAGAAGGTAGGAGATTTGTTTCAGCTGCAAAGGAAAGATTACCTCATGATTATTGACTATTATTCCAATTACCCAGAGGTAGCCCATGTGCCAGAGACTTTTGCAAAAGAAATGATATTGTATGCCAAGTCAGTTTTTACAAGACATGGCATACCAGCTACCCTGACTTCAGATAATGGCCTACAGTTTAGCAACCACGACTTTGAACAGTTTGCAAAACAGCATGGATTCACACACAAGACCTCCAGTCCTCACTATCTTCAATCCAATAGACTGGCTGATAAAGGGGTGCAGATCATCAAAAGATTTTATAAGAAGGTTAAGAACAGTAAGGATGACCCTTGTTTAGCTTTGTTGGCCTATAGGTCAGCAATGCTAGAAAGTGGTTCTTCACCACGGGATCCTTCAGTGAACCGCAAGCTGAGAACAAGAATGCCTGATACACATTTCATAGAAACTTAGAAATTGATGGCAAATATGGACCACTAGGCCCATCCAGTCTGCCCTTTTACCCTGCCTGTGTCAGTGGCTGCTGACCCTACTTGGTCATTGGCTTTAGCCTCTCCTTGTCTTCTTTAAGGTTCCCTTATGCCTATCCCATGCATGTTTGAATCTGCCCACTATGCTCACTTCCACCAGCACCTGGGTAGGCTATTCCATGCATCCACCACCCTTTCTGCAAAAAATAACTTCCTCACATTCCCCCTTATCCTGCCCCTTCCAATCTCATATTGTGCTCCCTCGTTCTTGTATCTCTCCTGTACTGAAAGATGTTGCCCACTTACACCTTGTTTAAGATACTTGAAGGTTTCTAGCATATCTTTCTGCTTTCTTCTCTCTTCCAGTGCAAACATATTAAGGTCTTTAAATCTCTCTTCATAAGTCATCTGGTGCAAGACCTGCATCATCTTAGTTGCCCTTCTCTGGCCCGCCTCCACCATTTCTATGTCCTTTTGAAAATGCAGCCTCCAGAACTGTACACAGTACTCCAGATGAGGCCTCACCAGTGTTATGTACAGTGGTTTCACCACCTCCCTTGTTCTGCTAGTGATACCACTACCTATGCACCCCAAGATGCCACTGGCCCTCCCCATAGCCTTTGTACACTGTTTGACCACCTTTAGGTCATCTGATATGATTATCCCCAAATCCCTTTCCTCCCTGGTAACCTCAGCAGTCCCCCCCCCCCGTATCTCTCTGCAGGATTTCTGCACCCCAGGTGCATGTTTGTATTTCTTAGCATTGAACCTCAGCTTCCACACTTCTGAACCCCTTTCAAGCCTTTCTAGGTCCCTTCTCACTTTCTTCACCCCATCTGGAGTGTCTACCCTATTGCAGATCTTGTTGTCATCTGCAAATAGGCAAACCTTCCCTTCCAGCCCTTCTGCAATGTCTCTGATGAAGACATTAAAAAGGAATGGCCCCAGGACTTGAGGTACCCCACTGGTCACCCCCCTTTCCTCGGATTTGATCCAACTTAGCACCACCCTCTTCTTTTAGTCCGACAACCAGTTTCTAACCCGGTTCAGCACCTTGTGGCCCACTCCCAGGCTACCCATCTTGTTTACCAGTCTTTTATGTGGAACAGTGTTAAAGGCCTTGCTGAAACTGAGGTAGGCAACATCTACGGCTCTTCTCTGAGCCACATCCTTTGTCACCCAGTCAAAAAAGTCTGTCAGATCTGTTTGACATGACCTCCCTGCTGTGAATCTATGTTGTCTCAGATCCTGTGCTCCATTGGATTCCAAGTGTTCCACAATCCATTCCTTAAGCAGTGCCTCCATAATTTTACCCACTACTGAAGTGAGGCTAACTGACCTATAGTTTTCTGCCTCCTCCCTGCTTCCACTCTTGTGAAGAGGGACTACATGTGCCTTCTTCCAGTCCTCTGGAATCATTCCTGTATTTCCTGTCAGACATGTCACAGGACATGTGCAAGAAAGATACCAGACAGAAAAGATACTATGATAGGGGAGCTAAACCATTATGCCCACTGAATGAGCATGATGTAGTGAGAATTGTGGCAAACGACTATGGGGACCAAAGGCAAAGACAATTGGAGAGACGACTCCATGGTCATACAAGGTTCTGACAGACCATGGATAAATACTGAGACATAACCATAGACATTTGCTTAAAGTTCCAGGGACATTCCATCAGGTACCTGATGCAGTAACATTGATGAGAGATGAACCCAATGTAGAGCAAATGGTGCCAGGAAATGACATGTCACAAATGCCTCAAGACAGTAACTCATTCACACCACAACAGCTCTTTGAGACTTCCACCACTTGTGCCCTATATACTGTTAACACTGCATCCTGGGCCTTTCTAAGCAAAATCAAGCCATAATCAGCATGCCACAAACAAATGTGAATACCTCTTGAACCACAAGTGCTACACACAAAGCATGAGTGGCAAAGTTGCTCAGCACAACATTACCTTTCTAGTGGTGCTATGCAATCAGTTGTAATCAATTTGGGTTTATTTCATACTAGCTGAAGTACCAAACAATTGTGCTTTTTTCAGATTTTTTCAAGGTGCTTAGGTGAGGCTTGAGAGACAGATGTCAGCCATGCACACCATACCTTAAACAAATGCGAATAATTCCTAAAGTATACATGGCAGACACAAAGTATCAGTGGCAAAATTGTTCAGCACACAATTATCTTTCTAACGGTGCTATGCAATCAATTGTAATCCATTTAGTTTTTATTTTATACTAGCTGAAATACCAAACAGCTGTGTTTTTTTTTTCAGATTTATTCAAGATGCTTAGGTGAGGCTTGAGAGACAGATGTCAGCCATGCACACCATACCTTAAACAAATATGAATAACTCCTAAAGTATACATGATACACACAAAGTATCAGCAGCAAAATTGTTCAGCATAAAATTACCTTTCTAGTGGTCCTATGCAATCAATTCTAAGCAATTTGTTTTGTTTAATATTTAGGTATAAACTGCTGACTTCCTCAGACGTTTCCAGGCCTGAGTGTAAGTCAGCTGAGTATGTCTACAGGTGCTATTGGCCTGAGTGGCTATGCTTTCAGAGGCCACCTACAGGCATATCTAGGCCTGAATGAGGCAGAGGACAATGAGGGCATGCCCCTACCTGTCAGTGCCATGAGTGCAGAAGCATTCCAGCACTCCAAAGAGTTATTAAAAGAATTAAAAGACTGACTGAAGAATTCTGAATATAACAGCAGCATAGCCGTTAAAGTTAAAGTTATGTTATGTGTTAAGATAGTTACATTTACTGAACCACACTAGTATGCATAGGGAAAGTTTATATTGTTGTATAGTACTAATGTAAACTAAATTTAGTTACTTAAGATGTACAATTTATCTAAAAAAGAGGTGATGTACTGACAATAGACTAACAGTAAAATGACACTGGGTGCAATTTCTCCAATGTTCCACTAGATGGTGTGCTGTACTATATATACTGTGGAAAGCATTCAATAAAGTTGTTGCTGAATAGGCCGCACAGTGTACAGCACATCTACCTTGTCTTTACAGTGTGATTATTACAAAACAAGACAGTGACAGGGAACCTGGTTGCCATCCAGCAAAGGAGAAACAAAGAAACTCACGCAATTGTGGCCAGTGAACACAGCAACAGATGGGTGGAAAGTTAGATTACCCTAACCGGGGTGGGGGGCTCAACTTTCCCGGGGGGCTTGAGCCTGGAAGCCCCCCAAACTCTACGCCTATGGGTGGAATCCAGGCATAGAGGTGTGTGAAGTTACATCTGCTTACTTTGTGGTAGAGTGTGCAAAGTCTGTTGAGCTCAGTTTCCCTCTGGGATGTCAGTACTGGAGCTCTGGAGATGAGTGTTGGAAGCAGGATGGAGTTTGCCACCATTTTTCAGCTTGCACTGATGAGGTCCACTCTTAGTCTATATAACAGATCTATCTTCTGGTGTATTATTTTGGTAGTGTGTTCGATATGTGATTTTAATGTGAGCTCTTGATCAAGCCACATTCCAAGGTATTTTATACTGTTCACAACTTCTAGCATGGTCCCTCTGGTATCTGTGATCTTAAGATGCTCAGTTCTGTCTGCACCTAGCCTCCTAGGCCTAAAGAGCATATAGCAGTGTGACCTATTTATTCTGTCACTCACACCTCAAAATATTGGAATACAGAATTTATGTCTTTTGCAGTTTTAGAAACAATCTTGGATTGTGATTTTTGCACAATTAACACAAAGTACATTTCAGCAAGAGTGTTTGAATCAGTTACATACTGTGAACTATCATATGGCAGCATGTAGCAGCCTGTCCAGTTTTTTGTGCCACTACAGAAGAATTCAGGAATTAACAGAATTAATGTGAATTAAGATTTATGCACATTTAACACAAAGTGGTATTATAACAAGAGTGTTTGGGGCAGTTACACACTATGAACTACTGTGTGGCAGCATGTAGCAGCCTGTCCAGTCTTTTATACCACTACAGGAAAATTCAGGAATTCACAGAATTAATGTGAATTGTGATTTATGCACAATTAACACAAAGTGTGTTACAAGTACAGCTATAGTGTTTGGGAGTGTTACGCACTATGAACTATCAAGTGGCAGCCTGTAGCAGCCTATCCAATTTTTGTGCACACTTAAGAAAAACTCTGGGAGAGGAGAACTTATGTTACTTGTGACTTATGCAATTTATGCAGAGTTGACACTGAATGTGTTATAACAAGAGTTTTTGGGGCCATTACACACTGTGAACTACCACGAGGCAGCATGTAACAGCCTGTCCAATTTATGTACATACTCAAGAAAAATTCTGGGAGAAGGAAATTTATGTAAATTGTAATTTCTGCACAGTTAACACCTATTAAGTCACAACAACAGTGTTGGGAGCAGTAAAAACACACATCACAGTACAAAGTACAATGTAGCACTACCTGAACAGACTGACATATTTATTCCAATAGCTGAGAAAAATTAAAATTACAGAGACAGAATAGACATGAAAGGTATCAAGTATAGGTAGAAAATATAATGTTTCTTTGTTCTGGGTACAGAAACAAAGACAAGAACAATAAGTGAGACAATACATTAGATAGTAAGGATAGAATTAATTTTTTTATTTTCAAACTTCTTTTGTTTGTTTGGGGAAACAAATGAGTTGGAAAGTTGGAAGGAAAAGACTAGAAAGAGGATAGGAAATAGTTAAAGTAAAACAGTAACAGGGATTTAATCTGCTTTAATATTTTAAAGCAAGTGCCAAGCTTGTTAAACACCACTACCACCAGCACCTGCACCACCGCAGTGGAGTGCAGCCATCCCCTTGATCAATTTCTACTGATAAGAGAGGAGAATGTTGCTGTCCTGCTCCACCTCTGTGAGCAGGCAACAGAGGTCCCTCACTTCCTTGCTTAGGCTGGCTTGCTCCAGTGCTGATGTAGTTGACACAGGAGGCACAGGTGCTGCTGATTCAGCAACTTGAAGTGGAACAGAGGGGGCAGCCACTTCAAGAGGTTTTGCCCACTGCTCTACTGTGTGAAGCAAACTTCCCTGATGCCCTTTTTGTCAGACTTCTGCTGGCTTAAATGGATCACCACCTACACTATCCCCACTCTCCGCTTCCATCTGTCACTTCTCCCACTCTGGCCAGTGATTTTTTTTTTAAATGCATTGTTTGACCTCCAGCACCCGAGTGGGTACCCTGCTTGGCCCTGCTGACCCTGGCCTTGAATAAATTACAAATGATCATGCTGTGCCAATTTCGCAGCAGAGGGCACCCGGTTAACTAAACTGACAAAAACAGACTACTTCAAAGTAGTAGTTGTCAAACACAAAAGTGTGCACTAGGTCTGTGGTGCTCAAGAAAAGGAAAAGTCAATGAAAATGTAGATTTCTGGCAGTTACCACCTCATACTGCAATAGGAAATAGGATGCCACACAACAGGTTAGAAATTTTAAAAGATCATTTATTGACGCAGAACTCGACAATGCATTCGGCCTGATGAGTTTCAGACAGTTATTGTCCTTTATCAAAGGTTGGGGAACATCACACAACAGGACACTTAAATACTGGTCAAAACCATTTAGTAACATGGTGTTGTCATCGAGACATATGTCAGGAAGCATAGGAAAACCAGAAGCAGTTTCAAAATTCGCAAATAGCGTTTTTTCTCAATAACAGCAAAATTAAAAACAAAGATTTGTTCAGTATAACTATTTACAAAGACGGTACAGAGAAAACAGTCATCCTTCTGAGTGTTTCTTCTCAGTTTCAAATCTCAGTCTCTCTCTCTCTCTCTTGCAAAACATTGCTGCTCTTTTTATAACAAGTCTTTGCAGGGAGCACGTTAAGGAGACAGGGTTTTTTCACAGAATGTTCTTGTCAGTTTCCAATGTTCTTGCTTGTGCAGCAAAAAGAATATAATGACACAGAACTTATCTCTTGTTGACAGCTCTATAAAGTTTGCACACCAGCATCTCACTTTAACCCCATGAGTTCTAAATACTTTTTTGCAATCATTTCAATAGTATAACTATATACAGTTTTTAAACAAAGGAATCCTTGCATCAGTGTCATTTCCACATAAAGATTCACATATATTTTTATACTTGCAGATATGCAAGGGGGAAGAAAAGACAGAAATAGCAAGGGAAGACAGAGAGATGGCGAGAGGCAGAGAATTGCGAAACCATTGGAGTGATTAGTTCCTAGATCTCACACATAAATCTGGTTGCGCAAACAGACAGACAAGAGACAGAAAAGGAGAGGATAGAACAGACCCTTACATTTAAACTCTTTCTGCATAACAAATGTGGCAGAGCCTTATTCAACCCTGTCACAGATGTCACAAATGGACAACACATTCATTGATCAAATTATACTTATAATAGTGACACATCAAATTATTACGAACAACCTCCTCTAACTCTGGTGGTGTATATAGTTGTATACATCTAACTAATGCATAGTATAGAAATATTTTAGCTCCTTGCTGATAACATCATGGTCAGAGAATGAAAAGGAGGAGGGGGGAGGGAAGCAGAGGCACAGAACAAAAACCCCAAAATGCATAAGATTATAATCTACAGTATGTTGGTATTAAAATATTTATACATTCATACTGACACTTTCATAAATCCTCTCAATTTGTAGTATGCAAAATACTGATCCTTAGTGCAAATTCATTCACCTTTTTTCCCAATAAGGGGGCACATCAAAATTAGTATTGAGAACCATTTTTTTATTGGCTTTCAGCTGGAGGATCCAAACATTCTCCCTTTGTAGCATAAAATTGTTAAAATTACCTCCTCTCAGGTTATGATTTACCTTGCTAATTGCCATAAATTTAAAAATGTGGCTCCTCCCATCTCTAGCCTCCATCACATGAGCTGCAGTAGCATATGTATTGTCTTTCTTTGCAGTCGCCCTTATGTGTTCTCCCATTCATGGAACAGGTAACTAGACAAATTATCCCCTCTGCACTACAAGTGATACACTGTTGGATCTCAAACTCCCTTTCTATATTTCATGTACTGAAATTCTTTCCTGGTTTTACTAAGTCGCAGTGTACACATTTTTTGCATTGGTAACAGCTTTGGATCTGTGCTAGTCAAGTGTTAGGTCATCTTTCTGCACAGTGACTGTGCATTAAATTGTCTTTTAGGGTAGGAGCCCTTTACAGCACATTCATGGTGAAACTTGGCTGATTTCTCTAAGTCCTGTATCTGTTGCTAGGGCCAAGGGCATGATGGGAGTGTCTCCGGTTTGGCCTCAGGTCTTTTTTGGGGGGCTTCTCCATTGATAACCTCCCTTAGGGTGCAAGATCTGGGTGTGTTCATGGATCACAGGCTGACATTTGAATCTCAGGTGTCGTCTGTCATCCAAAGTGGTTTTTACCACTTGAGGAACATTGCCAGGCTCAAACCCCTAGTTCTGCCTGAGGACCCGTCATCGCTAGTCCATGCCTTTGTGACATCTAGTCTTGATTACTGCAATGCATTCTACTGCAGGGTCTCTATCGGCACCCTCTGCCAACTGCAGCTGGTGCAGAACGCAGCTGCCAGGTTAATGATGGGACTTTTGAGGTTTTGGCATGTGACCCCAGTGCTGCGGGAACTGAACTGGCTGCCTGCCAGGTGGAAGGTTATCTTCAAGGTGCATTTACTCACCTACAAGGCCTTGCACAGACTAGGCCCTGGCTACCTGACTGATCTGCTGACACTGGCCATCTCAGTCCACTCCCTCCGCTCCTTGGCCAGGGGCCTCCTAGACGTTCCCAGGACTAGATTGAGAACTGACAGAAACAGGGCTTTTAGCGTCCCCGGCCCTGTCCTGTGGAACAGGTTGCCATCATCCATTAGTGAGGCCTTGTTGGTCGAGACATTCAAGTGCAGTCTCAAGGCCCATTTTTTTCTCAGGGCATCCCGGACCAAAAATTCTGACTTAGTCTATAACTAGATTTAAATTGAGATCTATTGCTGTTATATTATTTTATTTTTGATGTATTTTATCCTGCTTTATAATGTCTGTTATTTTACTTCCCCTTGCTTATTTTGATGTAAGGCACCCAGATCTTTTGGGATTGGGCATGCTAGAAATAAACTTTGCCTAGCCTTGACTTGTCTTGCCTGTTCTTATGACACCTTTTATGTGAGAAAAACAAAAAGATGTTTTAAAACATGAATGGGAGAACACATAAGGGCGATTGCAAAGAAAGACAATACATATGTTACTGCAGCTCATGTGATGCAGGCTAGAGATGGGAGGAGCCACATTTTTAAATTTATGGCAGTTGACAAGGTAAACCACAAACTGAGAGGAGGTAATTTTAACAATCTGATGCCGAAAAGGGAGAATTTATGGATCCTCCAACTGAAAGCCAATAAAAAACTGAGTCTGTATACTAATTTTGATGTGCGCCCATATTTGTAAAAAAGGTGAATGAATTTGCACTAAGGATCAATATTTTGCATACTACAAATTGAGAGGATTTATGAATATGTGACATTATGAACGAATAAATATTTTGATACCAATGTACATTATAATTTTATGCATTTTGGGGGTTTCTGTTCTATGCCTCTGCTTCTCTCACCCCCTTTCTTTCTCTGTCTATGATATATGTATAGTTGAACACATCTAAATAACACATATTTATTAAATATCTTAGCCCTGTGCTGATAACATCATAGAAACATAGAAACATGTTTCTATGTTTCTATGATGTTATCAGCACAGGGCTAAGATATTTAATAAATATGTGTTATTTAGATGTGTTCAACTATACACACCATAACAAACTGATGTCACTATTATAAGTATGATGTGACCAACGAATGTGCTGTCCATTTGTGACATCATGTTACCACATGGTTTTAACCAGTATTTAAGTGTCTTGTTGTGTGATGTTCCCCAACGTTTGATAAATTACACTATTTGTCTGAAATGCATCAGGTGGGATGTATTGTGGAGTTCTATGTCAATAAATGATCTTTTAAATATCTAACCTGCTGTGTGGCATTCTAATGCAATATGAGATGATGAGTGCCTCTACTTCAAAGTACTTTGGCTCTCCCAGGAGAGACCAGCCTTATTTGGAAACAAGGCAAGCTCACACAGAACTGTGAAAGTAATGGACTTCCAGTACACTCAGTTTTATAAAGCAAAGTTTACAGTTTTCTACTGTTGGTTACTTCTGCTCTTTTACAGGTGGAGCTAGAACCTTACTACCATTAATCTGTGAGTGAAGGAAGAAAAAAGGGACAGAAGAACCAGGAAGATTTTGGGGTGAAAGTGAAGGCTGTTACAGGGTAACAGGGTGCTGTCCCATCCCATAGGCACTAAGCAAATGTGGTTAATTGCAAGGCTTAAAAGTTTTGGGCACATAAATGCAAAAGTGGTAAGAGGTAACATAGATTAGGATAGATGTGTAAGTCCCTGCCAGTCCTATGGTGATATAGGACCCAATCAGCATATGCCCACAAGGTACAGTAAGGCTGATTGAATGTTCAGGCCTCTGGTGCTTGTAGGCTAGAAGGTCAGTGATGATGAGCACAAATCTCCCTCACAGGGACACAAAAAGAGTATTACAAAAAAATAGGGAGAAGAGTTAGAACCAGGATTGAGTTACCTTGTGGAAGACCACAAAGATTTCCTGGGAGGGACAGTGTAGCCAGCCTGTCACTCCCAGGTTGGATGCTGGCTACTAAAGGAAGAACCTTAAAGGGTCTACTTGGTCTCTTAGAGCTGTTTCCTGTTTGCCTTAGTTGGAAATGAAGTGCCTTGAAGTCTGTGCACCATGCTTCCTAGTTTGGTTAACCAGGGATAACAGAACAAGAATATTCATGGCTCCAGACTCTCTCTCTTGCCTATATAGGGAGATGGCTAGCTGGACTTTGAGGAGTGCTTTGATCTGGGGAGATTGGGCCATTTGAGAAGACCAGCAGTCAGAAGGAAGCACCACCTTTCCTTACACATCATGGGGTGGGGGAGGTTTCCAGAGCCTACATGGAAAATAGCCCATGATCCTTGCCTGGGTGGGGGGCAATTTCATATAATCCCCACCTAAGAAGCACCTTACAAGCAGAGGGAGAAATGGTGGGTCTCCTCTCAATGGAGTTCACCAGAGGCTCTTGTGAGCCTACTCCCACCCCAGCAGTAGCAATGTAGCATTGGAGTCCACCACCTGTGAAGCAGCAGCAGTCCTGTAACAAATCCTAGCTATGGTAGGACCTGGAGAAACACTGTGTGTGGTCAAGTAACTGAGCAACAGGAATCTAGGATATAGCCATGGTACCAGTGTGTTTGGTAATAGTTGAGATCAATAAAGTTCCACAGTGGTTAGGCTGGGCAAAGTTAAAGCCCTGTTTGATAGATGACCAAGGGACCAAAGTAGTAGGGCATAAGTGAGGCATCATGCAAGGGCTGGACTAACGTGTGTGTTAATTTTTAGAGCACCATAGGCTGATCTCTCATTCCTTTGTATGTGTCATTATCTGGTATCCAAAACTTACATTTGCAGGCCTTTGAGCCCTCCAGCACAGTGTTTGCTTTCAAGATCTAAATGTCACTTGTCTTCAGCTCTGTGTGATCATTTTTCTCTAATGTGTCAATGTATATAATAAATTGGTAACTGTAAATAGTAATAGTTTGGAATGGATAGTAATTAAGTCACCACAGCTTTTCACCTGCTCATCATCAGATCTTCAGTATGGTTATGAGGACAGGGATCCTGCTATTTCCTGCTCTCCCCCTGCCAGAGCGCCACATCACCAAGAGGATGCCAAACTACAGGACTACAGGAAGCCAACTCTTCTCCAAATGCTCCATCCAATTGGGAGCACAGATCAGGACAGTGAGTGTGGTCAGTGAAGCCCATAAATTCTTAAAGATGTGCCATCTAGTTGTGCCCAGCTCCAGTTGTGCCTTTTCCCCAACTCACTGTCAGATCCTCAGCAAGGTCATGAGTGTGCAGCTCTTGCAATTCCTGCTTGCCTCCTTCCAGACTGATGTATCATCTGCCACAGATCCAAGCTAGAGGGCTACAGGAGGCTGACATTTCTCCAAATGCTCCAGCCAATCTGGTGCACACCTCAGAATAGTGGCCATGGCCAGCAAAGCCCACAACCTCTTCCACAAAGACCCACCTTCTAGCTGTCCGACTCCAGTCATGGTTTTTCTCTTGCTCATTGTAGGATCTTTCAGGTTCAGATCAGGCAGAGAAATATTTTATTGAGCAATACATTACTAATAGGCTTGATCAACTTATTGTTGATCCTGCAAGGAACAATAATATTCTTAACTTAATTTCAGCAAATATTGAAAATGAGACTACAGACATAAACACAGCAGCAGCATTAGGAAATAGTGACCACTTAGTTGTTACATGCTACTTGGCCATAAAGAGACCTAAAAATGTTTGCAGTACAATTATTAAAAACTATTATAAAGCAGACTTCGACAACATATGTCAAAGCCTTATTGAAATAGACTGGGAAACTACACTCAGATATATGACAACTCAAGAGGCTTGGGATATTTTTACAGGTATATTGAATGAGATAGAAAACATTTATGTACCATTAAAAAAACAAATATAATAATAAGGGCAGAGTCCCAGTCTGGTTAAATCAAAAAGTTAAAAAACAAATCAAAGGGAAATGAAAAGCATATAAAACCTATAAAAAAGAACCAACACATGAAAATAAAATGAAATTCCTTCAAATACAAAATAATCTAAAATATACTATTAGGCAAGTAAAAGCAAAACTTGAGTTTAAAATAGTGCATTCTAATGATAAGAAATTAATATATTCATATATGAACTCCAACTGTAGAAGTACAGTAAGAAACATAGGGCCAATAATAGAAAATTGCCAGGTGATACAAAATGATAAAGAGGTGTCTGAAAAATTTAATAACTACTTCTGCTCAGTTTTCTCAGCTCCCACACATACTATATTACCAGTATTACCTAGTAAACCAGCTCCTACACCCTTTTCACCAGATGAAGTACTTAAATTAATAACCAATCTAGATAATATATCTAGCCCAGGACCAGACTATATATATATATATATATATATATATATATATATATATATATATATAGGTGCCAGCGTGGCTCAGTTGGTAGCACATCTGCCTCTACATCAGAAGGTCATGGGTTCTTGTCCCACACCGGGATTGAACTTGCATCTAAAATGCTGGCATTTGAGTGCAGTATTAGGGGGGTGCTGCACTGCTTGGGTGTGCCGTCCTTCGGATGACACGTTAAACTGAGGTCCTTTCTACCCATCCTGGTGTTGTCCTGGTGGGTGTCCAGGTGGAAGTAAAAGATCCCAGGGCACTCTTCGCAAAGAGTAGGGGACATTCCCGGTGTCTGGGCCAACATTCCCCTTCCCATAATACCGGGTCATGCAATTATCCAGGCTGTGTGTGGGTGTTGATGTGCAATATGGCTGCCACTACACATTCAGTCACTTCACTACCAATCTAGCATTGTTTGTAAAGCGCTTTGGGATACACTGTGCATGAAAAGTGCTATATAAATGCTGATTCTTCTTCTTCTTCTATATCCAATGTTCCTAAAAAAAAACTGCCTCTGTGTTGGCATATCCCCTTTCAATGATTTTCAAAAACTCGTTGAGGGATGATTTTGTTCCTGACAATTGGAAAAATGTGACAGTTATCCCAATCTATAAGACAGGTAATAGAGGAATAATTGAAAACTATAGACCAATAAGTTTGACATCCCACTGCTGTAAACTTATGGAACAACTCATCAAAAATAGATTAGACCTGCATCTAGGCTGGCCCGCTGGCAGAGAGGGCTGAGGCGCTGGACATCTCACCTTGTGGCATGCCGGGGACTCGGGTTTGAGAGTGAGCCTGGGTCATCGGAGGGTGGCACGGGGGGGCTGGATGAAGCAATCGTCAGGCAGCTTTCCTCTTCGGGGAGGTGGGGTGGCATCCCTCGCTCATGGCTACCCCCTGGTGGAGGCTGAGGGACTGCACAAGCAGGGTGCTGGCAATAGGCTAATGGGGCGGGTGGAGAAGGGCCATTACCGGAGCTGTAAGGTGCATGCGTGCCTCCACATGCATACATCCTTCTCCTGGGGTCCTCTTAAAAAATGGGTAGAAAACAGGAAAATCCAGCAGCAAGATGGCAACCGACTCTCCACAGGCACCGCTCCCAGACCGGGCATAAGGTAAGCCACGGTAATTCTGGGGGACGGAGCTGGGGGAGCCGGTCAGAAGGGGCCAGTATGGGGAAGGAGAATAAATAGAAATATTAAAAAGAAAAAGGGGGGCAAGAATCATGTTCTATGACACTATTAGTAAAAGTATTGATAATGGTCATCCATCGGATGTAATACTACTTGATTTCTCTAAAGCATTTCACAGAGTAGTGCATGATAAACTGATTGAGAAGCGTATTAAGTTGAAGGTCGACAATGATATGGTTAGATGGATACACAGCTGGCTGTTTAATAGGAAATGAGTACGTATAAATGGAATTTTCTCTGAAGAGACATCAGTGAGCGGTGGGGTCCCTCAGGGGTCAGTGCTTGGGCCCATACTCTTTAATGTCTTGTCTACATTTTTGATACGGGCACAAATGCAGAAAACTTAATCAGTAAGTTTGCGGATGATACAAAACTGGGTGGAGAAGTAAATGCTATCAATAAACAATTAAATTTAGTTTCAGATTTAGCAAAGGTTGAGATATGGGCTGAAGAAAATGGAATGAAGCTGAATGCTGATAAATGTGTTCTACTTCATATTGGTAGGAATAATCCAAATTACTCCTACGTACTAAATCAGTCAATATTGAAATCAGTTCAAAATGTAAAGGATCTGGGTATAATAGTCAACAACTCCCTCTCCTCAACTAATCATTGCCTGAGAATAGCCCAATCTTTCCGGTCCATGGTAACTAAGATCAAACGCTCATTCGTGTGTAGGACAGAACAACTAATACTACCTATTTATATCACCTATGTATGGCCCTTATTAGGTGACGGATCCCAGTTTTGGTCACCTTATTTACTCAGGGATATTAAAATGGTCGAAGGTGTGCAGAGGGTCATTACAAAATCTACCCCAAGATTAAAACAATGTACTTATCAGAGAAGGTTACTGAAGACAGGCTTACACTCCCTTGAAGCGCAAAGACAAAGGGGCAATTTGTTGCTACTATTTAAACTTGCTCAGAATAAGGAGCGTATGAATAAATGCAAATTGCATTTTAGTAATGTAAGAGGTAATCTGAGACCACATAAAAAATACATATACAGTAAGCAATGACAGTTAAAAGGGACCATTTCTTCACACATAGAGCACTTATGGCCTGGAACCGACTATCACAGGAAGCAGTCGAATGCACAAGCGTAAAGACCTTTAAAACACCTTGGATAGACTGTATTATAATAAACAATTGATGATTTAGTGGCCCACATGTATGGGGGACATTCACAATGGGTCTTGTGCCCCCTTATGTCCCTTAAATCCTAGTAATCCTAGTAATCTTTAACATGTTCATGAGGGCTGAACTCCTGCTGTTTTCTGCTGTCCCTTTGCTGGATTGCTGCATCACCAGCCAGGATGGTAAGATAGAGCGTTACAGAAGGTTGACCTTTCTGCAAACACTCCAGCTAATCATGAGCACTCCTCAAGACAGTGGGTGTTGCCTACTCTCCATTTGTAAAGTCACACTCAGAAGCAATCCTCCATGTTGCAGTCCAAGGCATTAAGGGCCACAGTGCAAAAGGTATCCAGGGCACCTACCATGGGTGTCATCCATGGAGGCAGCTGGTGGCTGGCCATGCTGTCCCTCCTTTGAGAGCCCCACCAGATGTTCTTGTTGCCTGTATCTTCTATTCAAACCTTTCTGTACTCATCTAACTAAATTTCTGTTTTCTTGGTTATCCATACAGACAGTATTTTAATCAGCTTTTATTTTTTGAATCTACTGCAGCACCCAATCTTGGTTCCCCTGTATGCTGCCTTACTAGATAGTCTGTGTTACAAATCTATTGATGCATTCTGTCTGGAGGGCTTTTACTTGCTGTTTTCTTTGTTTATCAATTCATTGCTACACCCAGATTGATAGGGCACAGAGGAAGTTAACAAAACGTGTGTTTAAATTAAAGGATAAACCGTACAAAGTCAGGCTTCATGAGTTGGGAGTTTTCTCTATGTCGTATCGTAAAATTAGAAGGGAACTCTGTTTTGTCTTCAAGGCATTAACTGATGATATGCTTTAGGAATCAGCAGGTTTATGCAGAAAAGAAAGCCTTGAAAGAGCAACAAGGGTCCACCCATTTCAGCTCAAAGGGAAACTGTACAGAACTGCAAAAAGGGGTAGGTAGTTTAACCAAAGAATTGTGGGTATATGGAATTAATTCACAACAGTAGTGGTTGCTGCAAATAACTTATCTGCCTTCAAGCATTTGCTGGACCAGCATATAGGAAACAAGAAATGTGAATTTGTCCACTAATAGTGGCAAGTCTTTAAATGGCACAAGTTGCTCATGGACTTGTAATCATGCCTTATGAACCTATGAACCCATCTGGGGGACTCATACTTGCTGTCTTCTACATAGGAAAAATTCAGTGCTACTTCCTATCAGGGTAACCAGTACATATTGCTTAATTATGTAGCCTGTGCTTGTTTTAATTTGTAGCCGCACCCTATTCTTGGTGGCCTCATATGCTGTCATATTAAGTTACTTCATTGTTATTAATCCATTACTGTACCCTAACAGGTGCTACATTGCATGCTGCTTTAATTAGAGAGACTGTGTTGTTAATTCTGTTGCTGCTCTCATACTCTGGGTGGCCTCAACATGCTGTTACTTGTATGGAACCTTTGTCTGACTAGCCAAGCTTATACTGCACATCAGTCTTACTGCTCTAGTGTGTTCATTTATGTTTCTGTTAGCTCACTTTTATTTCTGCCTGACATGCACTGTACCTAACCCTCTACATTCTCCTTTTATTTTTCCTTAACTTTTCTGTTCCCCTAACATCCCCCTCCTCGAGCTCCTCCTAAGCCATCCCCTTCAAATATTTCTTTTCGCTATCTATTCATCCTGGTCTCCTTGCATCTCCTTCCTTAAACCTAGAAATTCTTCACACAGCCCTTTACCCTTCTTTTTCCCCTCTTGTTCCATCACTTTGCCTCACTTCAGATATAAGTCTTACTACAGTACTGTATATAGTTAGGTCGTATTGTCGATGGAAATCTGTGGCTTCCTATATCTTGTAGGACAGTTAAAAGGTCAAAAAAGTTGTACTTTCATTCTGACATCACATCAATAGAACAACAACTTTTCAGCCTTTGTCCTGCATCCTGTTTGGCTTACTTGACAAGCTAAAACAGAAAAAAACAGAAAACACGGTGGTGCGAATAAGCGAGCGATGATCATGGATCCTCCTACTTTTGACACAAAGAGCCTGAAATGGCTTGTGTCACAAAAGTTAGTTATTTTTTTTGTATGATTTAAACAAAAAAAAAGCACTATAGCTAACAGAGAGTAAGTGGGAGCAGGGAAAACCCGGTGCCAGTGGAGCGGAGAGAAGCTGGAGTGAGTGGCAGCAGGAAGAACTGGGAGTAGGAACACCAGATATCCCAAAGGTAAACAGTGACCTAAAAAAACAATTACACAACAAAATTGAGAGTAAGAGCCAACCATATACTATATAAAACAATGGATTGTTGACCATCCACAATTAAGGCTGTGTTTACATCTCGAGGTCTCTATGATGTCATCAACTGCCTCGATGGAATCACAGCCTTGTTGTAGATGGTCACCCATCCACTATTCTATATTTGTCCTTAACCTACTTCTCCTTCTGGCTGGTGATATTTAGTCTACCATTGGCCCTGTCTCACCTGTTTCTTTCTCCACCTCTCTTCCTATAGGTCATAGCACATTTCACTTGAGTTTGCTTCCTACCTAAAATTTATCTCTTGAGTGCAGTTTGCCCAGCACTTCCCTGATATACTCTGTATCTCCGAATCCTGGCTATCCTCCAGAATCCCTGCCTGCAGCTTATCTGTCTCCATCTATGACCTCTTCAGGCAAGACCCTGGTAAATGTGGTGGTTATGTTGCACTCTACATCCACCAGAGTTCATTTGCTCTATTTCTGTAAAAAAAGAAATGTGGTAGCCATATTAGTCCAGTCATCAATGTAGAGAAAAAAAACAACATGTTGTAGGTGATACCTTTTATTGGACAAAAAAAAAATATTTCTAAGACTAGCTTTTGAGAGATAAAACCCTCTTCCTCAGGTCAAAGCGGAAACATCTGAGCAGCATGACAGATATAAAGGCTGGATGTGGATTCAAAACCTAGACTAGCAGTTTACAGATCAAAGCATTACAGTCAATTTGCACCTCTTACAAACAGGAAGACTAATTTTCACTGGAGTATGTTTGTTGGAGAGATCGATTTGTAAGATCAAATGGCTGCTTAATTTTGCTCTGACCCTGGACCATCAATTAACATTTCTAAAAAGTCAAGACAGAAAAAAACTACATACCATCATCTTAAGAAGGTACCTGTTAAAAGAGCCAGAGGGTGCTAATGTGAGGGTTTAAAATGAAACTCTGAAGCACTGCTTTAAGCATAATCACTGGTAGTGTATTAAAAAGCCAGCATCTTTATTAAGTCCTTTTTCTTTAGTGTCAAATTTTTATTTCAAATGTTTGCCTTTCCTGGCTGTTTTTGAAGTTGCCTTTAAACACTCTGACAATAAAATCACAGGCAGAGTGATCTGATCTTGAAAAATGTTCCCCTACTGGCGTATTTTCATTTTTATGGGTAACTGTGAATCTGTGGCGATTCATTCTTGTTTTGAGTTCCTGTCCAGTTTCATCACTATAGCAGTCCTCCTCACATTTTCTACATTGCATCATGTACACTACATTGCTAGAAGAACAGGTATACGAGTTCTTGGATTGTAAATGTTTTTCCATTATGACTGACACATGTCTCAGGAGAGATATGTGTACATAGTTTGCAGCGAGGTGCTTTGCATGGTTTTGTACCTTTGTCACCTAGTTGGAGCTCAGAGGGAAGTTTGCTTTGCACAAGTTTCTGCTTCAGGTTTGGTGGTTGGCAGAAGGCAAGCACTGGTGGAGTGGGAAATATATTTTTTAGAGTTTCATCTTCAGACAGTAGTGGCTATAGATCTTTATTTTCCGTAGTTTTTCCAGTTCTGGGCTGTTAGTTACTACCAGAGGTGTGCGATCACATGTTCTCCATGACTTGTACCATAGTAATTCTTCCCTAAGCCTATGGACTTCAGAATGGATATTCCTGTCAATGGAGCTGGTTTTATATCCCTTCTGTCTAAAAGCTTCTTTTAGTGTAATAAGGTCTGTTCCTGTTGTTTTGATTTGAGCAAATGTGGTGGTACCGGATGGGCTGGCTGCATATAATGGATATTTTGGTACGAGAGGGATGGTAGTTCAAGCTGTACAGGTAATTATATCTGTCTGTAGGTTTTCTGTACACAGATGTTTGCAGTGTTCCATTTTTTAGAGTGTCTCTGGTATCCAGGAAATGCACACACTTAGAGTAATTTATTTGGAATTTAATGGAAGGATGGAAGCTACTGAAGCTGCCAGAAATTGTTTTAAGTTTTCCTCTCCTGCTGAGCATATGATAAATATATCATCGATATATCAATATATAAGTTGATCTCTCCAACAGACACACTCCAGTGAAAATTAGTCTTCCTCTTTATAAGAGGTGCAAATTGACGGCAATGCTTTGATCTGTAAACTGCTAGTTTATGTTTTGAATCCACATCTAGCCTTTATATCTGTCATACTGCTCAGCTGTTTCCACTTTGACCTGAGAAAGAGGGTTTTATCTCTCGAAAGCTAGTCTTAGAAATAATTTTGTAAGTCCAATAAAGGGTATCACCTAAAACATATTTGTTATTTTTTTTTCTCTACTCTAATTCTGTGAAACTGTGTCCTCCTCTCATGAGTTCTTCTTGGCCAAACTCTCCCTTCCCTCTTCCTTACCCATTTTTATTAGGACTATCTATGCTCCCCCTAAAACCCCTCTCATGACATTGGCCAATACTGTCTCCTCTCCAGCCTCTCATTCATCTTCTGATGAACTTATTTTTCTTGGGGATGTCAATAATAATTGGTTTTCCCTTGCTACCAGGTCAACAATTCAGAGGGCTGATTGAGTCACTTAAACTATCTAAGCTCATTACTGAGGACAAATGGCTCAACCCTTATTTCTCATGTCACTCCTTACTGGATTGGGTTCTTTCCCCTCACCCTCACTGCATATTTGTCAGTGGTAGTATATATGATGCCATTAGTGATCACTGTATGAGGTACTGCATCAGAAAATTGGAGTTTCTGTTTTGGACAGAAAATGTGGACCCCGCCCTCCTAAATATATATATATATAGTCAAGGTCTCTTAAGTCACTAAATATTGACCATGTCCTCAGAGACCTTGAAGCTATTGACTGGTCCCTATGCTGTCTGATGCTAATAGTGATATGGCTCTTTCCTTGGTTCATTACAAAAATCCTGCAAGTGTGGGACAGGCACATCCCCATAACAAAGTCCCAAGGGCTCCCAACATCCTTGGATTACTGCAGATGTCACCTATCTTTGTAAAACTCATAACAATGCTTGGGCCCTTTTCAAACTGTCACATGCCCCTTTCCTAGAGACCGTCCTACAAATAGAAATTCCTGTGCCAAGGCCATCAGAGCAGTAAAATGTAACTGTTTTCATTCAGTCCTTCAGAACAACCTTAAATCCCTTGCTAAATTTGGAATGGTAATTCACTGCCTTTTTGAGCCACCTCCCCAGTCCTCTATCCCTATCCTGCATGTGAACAATTCACCTATCTCTAACCCCTCTATGGATGCTGCTCATTTTAACAAATTTGTTACCACTTGCACCCTCCTCCCTTTTCTCCACTTTGCTGTTCCTCCCTTCTTCAATCCTCCCCTTGTTAACTATGTTTAACAGCTTTCACTTCTATTCTGTTAGTCCCCTGGAGACCCTGCAAGCTCTCTCCTTCCTTAGCATCTCTAAAGGATCTAACGCTGTTGACCGAGATACTAAATTACTCCAACTCTCTGCCCCTGCTATTGGTCCTTCCCTCACTTACCTTCTGAACCTCTTGGTTTCCCTCTGTGCTGTTCCTCAGTCCTGGTAGTTTGCCAAGGTTCTTCTCCTCCTCCTCTTCCTCCTCCTCCTCCTCCTCCATAAGGGGTGTGACCCCACTTCCCATGGTAACTTCTGGCCCATCTCACTCCTTACTACTCTTGACAAGTTGTAAGGAAAGCTAGTCTTCATCTGGATGGCTGAGTGCCCCTACTCCACTAACCTTCTCTTTCTGTTTCAGTCTGCTTTCCATAAAAAACATTCCACAGTCACCTCCTTTAGGCATGTCATTGATTCCATCCTTACTGTGATAGATAAGGGACATGTCACAGCCACTATCTTCATTGACCTGGCTAAGGCCTTTGATTTGTTAGTTGATCCTCTCTTGCTGGAGAAGCTGAGATCTGCTGGTCTCTCTGTTCCAGCTGTTGACTGGTTCAGATCCTACCTATCCAGTCATCTCAAGCCTGTAGAATGATGGGATTGTCTTGTCCTTCCATCCTAATACAGTCTGGGGTCCCCCAAGGGTCACATCCTATGAATCACTGCAGTGTGACTTCAAAAATATCCAACATTGGTTCCAGTCAATCCAATTTCAGGTCAATACAAAGAAAACTGTGTCCACGGCCTTTGGCATCAGTCAAAACAGGCCAAGCTCTAGTCCCCTTCTGTCTTTACCGTGTGGTTGGATAGTAGGCTTGACTTCTCCACCCATATCAAGATCATCCATACCAAGCTCGGCCCCAGATGTGGTGCCCTTTACCTCAACAAGGATTACCTCTCATCCTAAGTCTGTCAAAATGGCACTCCCGGTGTTTGACTATGTAGATGTGATCTATGGCACTGTGTCTTCCTTCTCAGTTGACAGACAGGACATGTTCTGTAAAGCCATCTGCCACTTTCCTGCCAATGTCCCCTTTCATATTCACCACTGTTTACTCTACACTTCTCTCTCGATCCCTCCTCTTCTTTCACATCGCCTCTTTCACTGTGCTTCTTTCATCTCCAAATATTGGTTTGGGTCTTTTCCTACTTACCACTCCTTTCTTCTCTCCTGTATTCTTTCTGCCTCATAAGCTCTTTGCTTTATAGATTCATGCACTTTCTACCTTTCTCGATCTAACTCCACTGCTGGGTATTCTGCTTTCTCCTGTCATCTTCCCTTCATCTGGAACAATTTCCCTTCTTCTCTTTGTGCTTTTCTTTCCCATCTCTCCCTCAAACATCAGTTCAAAGTTCTCACTGTCCCCTCCTGCTCTTGTCCTGGCCTTAGTTGACTGGTCTCTGTTCTCTTCCCCTGCTTCTGACCTATGCCTGCAGATTCTCCTGGTCTAATGATTCCCTCCATATTTTAACTTCTATTATTACCCTGAAATTTCTAGGCCATCACTGCTTGCACTATTCACACACCCACTGCTGCAACTTTTTCTACTGCTTTGTATCTTTGATTATTGTTTTTGAATTGCCTCCTCACTGTACATAAAACTATATTAATCATCTCACCTGTGCATTGGTTTTTGCCCACACTTTTACATTGGATCACTATGCACTGTATGTATTTTTGGTCTCCCCTCCCCCTCCCCTGGATTACATCTGGAACTGAGTCTTGGCTAAGTCTGCCTGTACTGATCACGAATTATGAATGAATGAATGAAGAAATAAACAGAGACAGTTCTATGAGGATGTAATAGCTACTTGTATCTTTACAAAATTCTCTGATTTAGACGTATGTACATAGTAACCATAAGTAGTAACCCTAAAGAATCCGAGGGGTTTGAGCTGATTGAGCCACAGCAGCCAGAACATGAAGCAGTCCTCCAAGTGTCTAGTGTAACATCTAAACACGAATAAATAAACCACGTACCTGCTTCATTTCAGCTCCAAGTGCGGACACTCCTTTTGTGAGGGGGTTGCCCTGTTAAATAGAATTTCTAAAATACTGTATCTACTTTAGCTTTTTTAACACAAAAGCCCCATACCTTATACTTGTGATTGTCTTTTGAGCCTGAATATGACATTTTTCTTTTGAACCACTTCTTGAGGGAAGAAATCAATAATTCAGCCAAACACACAGCCAGCCCCTGCACTCAGACATTTTGTGACGTGTAACCAGAGCAATCATAAGGGCATGCCCTATAGAAGTCTATGGGGACCATTTTCAAAGTAGTTCTATATATATTTAAGTAATCTTTGACATAAATGAAAGCCACAACTCAACTTCCAGGGCTCATTTTAGTTGACCGGTGGCTTTCATTACAATATGTCAAAGGTTACTTATAATTATTTTGAAAATGGTCCCCAAAAACTTCTATGGGACACTATCCCACGGTCTCCCTGGTTAGACATCACAAAACATCTGAGTGTAGGGGCAGGGTGGTTGACTGGGAAGTGAAAGGGATTGACTGGCCAGCTGCTTGCCTCAGTTTTTGATCCCTTCCCTAATGAAAAGGTTCAAAAGAAAAAAAAAAAATGTTTTGGCTCTTGAGACTATCCCAGACATAAAGTATGGGACTTTTTTGTTAAAAAGGCAAAAACAGATATCTTAGAAATTCCCTTTAATGGCATCCTATGGTTTCCTTGGTTCCACCTATACAAGGCCCTGGTGGCAGTGTGCCAGGCCATTAGAGCACCACATCCTGATGTTGCTGTTCCCTCTTTTGGGCTGCACCCCCCAAGCACCCCTTTCTAAATATTCTAACCCTGGGGGGTGGACCTCGGGAAGGGGGTGGCGAATTCCACTATGTGGCACCCTAATGATGGGTGTACAGCCACTGCTGCAAAAGATGGCCAGAAGGGGGTTTCCTTTAGGCACCTGGTCCCTCTTTCTCAGGCCCAACCGAGTAGTAGTAAGGTAAGGTACAGGTTCTGGGTGTGAGCAACCCCCCCCTTGGATGAGACGTAACATCAGTACCCCAGGCACAGTGGGAGGGATTTGTCCATACACTTTTAAACACACTGTATCACAAAGCACTTCACAGGCAATGAGAGACTGTTAGTGAAGTGAATGTAAATATGAAGTTACAGTCATTTCATACATCAGTACCCACACATAACCTTGGACAGTTGCCTGAACCAGTTTTGTGGAAATGTTGGTCAGGACACTGGTAAAATCCACTACTGCTGTGAAACATGCCTTCAGTTTTCTTACTTCCACCTGTACACCTAACAGAACAGAACCAGAGATAGGCAGAAGATACCTGGGTTTAATGTCTCATCCAAAACAGCACACCCCAGCAGTACAGCATTCACTCTACTACTGCACTTGAGTGCCAGAGTTTAAGGTATAAACCCATGTCCATGTGGGAGACTAGAACCTATGGCTCAGCAGCGAATATGCTACCGAATGAGCCCCCCTGACACCACTGAGTTAGGAAACAGTCCCTTGTGAGGTGCTATAGAATCAACGCACCCATATGGCCTACACAGAGGTTGGAATTCATAGTTTCTTCGTATCATGATGTAAGACTAGCACTCCAGCGTGCTCCACACAGACTGGAATTTGGTCTACCTTAGTGCTGTACTGTATGTCCAGTACTGCAGTTTGGTCCAGACTGGTTGGAATTCATAGTTGTGGGCTCTGGGAAGGTGCTCAGAACTGGCAGGGTTAGCGCTGATATGTGCTAATATAACAAGTATCACACATAAAAGACATTCTGTAGCGGGAATGTACATGACCTCCATGGCTGTCCATCACCTATGTCATCTGAGGCCCAGGAACTGAGGTCTCTGGAATTTATTGTCAGCTGCTATAGTGCTTTCGATGAGTGTTCCCAGGATCAACAAAATATTATTAAATTTTGTTATGGGAAATGGGACCAGAACCATGTATTCTTTTGATTCATTTATACTTTTCTAAATATGCATCTGCTTCAGGTACAAGATGGCTACCTGATCACATGATCAAGTAGCATGTGACAGCTTATGTCAGCCAGGTTAGAGGGACTGATGGTTCTCATGGGAAAGTTAACAGAAAGGCTAGGAAGGAGGCAATAAGGCAATAATTCCAGAGGGGAGTCATTCCTGGAGATGTTCCCGTGTTGGACAAAGGACCCGTGTACATGTCATAATGTTAGCAAGGAGATGCTGAAAGGTGAGTGGACATACACCACACACACACACACACACACACACACACACACACACACACACACTCTCTCTCTCTCTCTCTGTCTCTCTCTCTATCAAAGAGAGCTGGAACAACATGGAACTCCCACTCAAAGTGAATGAGGCCCTTCCCCACAGGGGGTGTGAAATATACTGTGGTGCTGAAAGTAAGCATGTCCTCTTGGTCTTGGAACATCTGAAAATGCCAAAGCCCTGCAGCCAGAAGTCTGGTAAGAAAGACAGCTTAGGGAGCACTGCTTTCTTCAGACAGCAGCAGGTAAAGGCACAGTTTTTAAAGTGAAAATAGCTCAGATTCTTCTATTTGCAACCAGTCTTGTATGACTTCCATTTATTTTAATTTCTAGTAAACTGTAATCCTTTCGTCTGACTGTACATACATCCTATTGTAAATACTGTGGTATTTTAGTAAAGCTTCTATTTTTATAGAATCAGTGATTGCTTGTTTTATTTAAAAGGATAATTCTACTATTTATGCTGGACTCTGCATTTTGTCTCTGAAGGGGCACTCTACCCAGAGTTATTGTGTTGACCTTCTTGACCTTGTGCAAAGGAGGAGGTCAAAAACAGGTTCCTTGGGTGCTGTTGGTAAAAAAACCCACAGTGGTGGCAGTGAACTTGAAGTCCCTGGAGAGGGATTTGCATCACAAATGTAAAAAAAAAATTACCTCATTTTACAATTTTCTTGGCCAAGACCACCTGATCTTGACCTGTTAGCATACAGCTTGGGTGATGAACATTTCCCTTTAAGAAAGATTCTCAGTGCCTTTCTGTTCTAAATAAAATAATTTTATTATGATCAGGAGCAGGAGCCCTAACACACTGAATATTTTCACTCATACCTTATTATTTCCTTGACCATATAGCTGTACAATAAATACTGTATATTTTTAAAACAAACCTTACAAACACCTGTCCAGTCCCCACAGAACATTTCCAGAAAAGTGGCACATTCAATAAAAAAAAAAATAAGTGATTTTACAGTGCATAGCAAAACTGAAAGGAGAAACAAGATAGGTTTGAAAAGATAACTACCATCTTGGATCCTAAACAACTGGAATTATGTGGGCCTGATTTGGGGACAGCAGCACAGCTTTGTTTCTTACCTCACCTTGAGCTCATTGAGCTAAAGTAGTACTGAGGAAGTGGCGGATGGTTCAGGAGAGGTAAGACCATCTGCTGAAATGACTCTTGCCATCCCCTTCTCACAGCTGACCTTTTTGGTAGTTGTTAAGGGTCCTCATGAGGGAGTTTGGAGCTTACAACAATAAGTAAGCCTGTATTAAACTTATAGTGAGACCTCACATATATGTGGGGAACTTGGAAGCCTGTTGTCATGTGGCGTGAAGAGTGGATACATATAGACATTCTAGTAAGTGGTCCGACATCACGAGTGAGGAATGGTGGCTCAGAGCAATCTGAGGGGGGACAGTAGGATGTAAATTATATCCATCCTGAGCATGAAGGATAACCTAACTCCTTATGCCCCTCTTACGCTTAGTGTGTCTGAGTCGGTACAGGACAGACCTCCCCCCACTGGACATATACCCATTATTCAAAGTAGAGGTAAAGTGAAGGAAACCTTTGCAAGGTACAGAAGAGCTGCCTAAAAGAGAACAAGGTTTTGTCAATACTGAATGTTCACCAGTTGCACTGCTGTTGTAGCAGGTCTTGCTTGTATGCATCTTTACTATATACAGTATACTCCTGATTTTACAAACTGTGATTAACCGAATCTCCAGTTAATCCGAATTTGTTTTTATGTCTTCCAAGCTGTGCTGGAGGTTAACAAGTTTAGGCAGCACCACGGTTAATGTTTCAGTTAATGAGCATTAAAATCCAGTTATCACTCACTCACTCACACTAATTAGGTACAAATTGAAGAAGATAGATAAGCTTGTCCTATCCTGCCCCACATCATCGTCACAATGGCTAAATGGAAGAGAACAGTGATTGACATCTCCCAAAAGCTCCAGATTCTTGAATGCTTAGAGACCAGGGAGAAAGCCGTGGATGTTGCCTGTAAGTTTGGCATTGGCAGCTCCATGGTATGTGACATTAAGAGAGTGAAGGGAAACATTAGAGACTTTGCCTTCTCTCTTGACTCAACTGACTCCCCTAAGCAGCGAAAAACAATGAAGGGCTGTCGGGATGAACAGTTGAACTGTGCACTATATTTGTGGTTCGTTCAGAACCGTGCAAGAAGAATACTGATCTCCGGTCCCATCTTGCGAGAGAAGGCATTACAATTTCACCACAGCCTGAATGTTGGGAATGACGGTTTCAATGCCAGTGAAGGCTGGCTAAATCATTTCAAGCAGCTCCACGGCATCCGGCAATTGTTAGTTGCTGGAGAGATTTTGTCAGCTGCTAATGAATCCATTGCCCCTTTCCAAACTCTACTCACTACAATCATGACAAAGGAGGGGGTTAACACCATCACAGATTTACAATGCCGACTAAATGGACATTTTCTGGAAGCTCCTGCCTGAAAAAAACCTTGGCTGGCAGCAATGAAAAATTTGCGCCTGGGTTTAAAAAAACAAAGACCGTCTCACAGTGCTTGGGTGCACAAATGCATCTGGGAGCCACAAACTTAAACTGCTGGTTATCGGAAAAGCACTGAAGCCAAGATGTTTCAAGCACATCAACCTCAAGCAGTTACCTGTCATCTACCGTGCTCAACCCAGTGCATGGATGTCAGCAACAATCTTTAAGAACTGTTTCTTTGAGGACTTTGTACCCACAGTGTGCACACACCTAAGGTCCCTTAAACTCCCAAGTAATGCTATCCTCCTCCTGGATAATACCGGAGCTCACCCTGATAGTGAGCAGTTGAAAATAAGAGACTCATATCCCCTGTTTATTCCTACCAGCTAACACAACTGCAAAACTGCAACCCATGGATCAGGGCATTCTTGTCACACTGAAGTGCATTTATCATGGAAAGCTTCTCTCCTAAGTGCTTGTCAAGGAGAACAATGAACTGTCATTACAAGATTTAATAAAAAAAAAATTTCAATAAAAGATGCTTGCTACATCATGGGGGAATTTTGGTCAGAGGTCCGCTCAGAAACCATTGAACATTGTTGGCAGAAAGCAGCTGTGCTAACAGCACCCACCACCCACGAGGACCCACCTGTGCCACAGCATGAGGAAGCTGCCCAGATTATACACGACTTGATTGCTCCCTTACACATACCTCAGCCAGTGGTGGAGAACTGGATGGCCTGTGACGATGAGGATGAGGGACACTGCGATCTCACGGATGAGGACATCTTAACCATTGCAATTAACCAAATGTCTCTCCAAGATGAAAAGCTCCTGGACCCCGATGATGATGATGACAGTGAGGAGGTAAAAGTTCCATCAACCACTGAAGCAGTATCCGCATTTGATCAGTGTCTTTCGTGGATGGAGAGCCAAGCAGACACTGATTACCTTCACATGCTTTTGTTAAGACAACTCCATTTAAAAGCAGTAAAGAAAATGAATGAATCGAAAAAACAACTAAGTATTACTGACTTTTTCAAGGAACGCATTGGACTGTCTTGCAGTATGACCACAGTACACTATTACAGTACATTATTGCTGTTTTTATTTTATTTTCTCTTATACAAGTACTATACATGCTTTATGTGTTTTGCATTCTATAAAGTGATCACTTGCTTGCATACACTGACTCATTGATTCTTGATTCTTGAATGCTTAGAGTGAGTGAATAAAGCCATGGTTGTTGCCTGTAAGTTTCCTTGCATACCCCCCGACTGATTTTTAAATGGACTCCCAATTTAACGAACACCTGATTATCCAAATCTTTTTGGTGTCCGCCAGGGCATACATAAAATCGAGAGTATACTGTATTTACCACCACAGACCAGATGAGTGCAGTAGCTTATTTTCAGTAGTATCCTGCATTTACACATTTTTAGATTTGTATTTAGCCAGGACAGGCCAGCTGAGAGGCAACACCTAAATTTTAGTGGGCTCCCAGATTTTGACCACAGATTTCCAGTAGTATTTCTGTGAGCTGACATTATGATCAAGACAGGTGGAATTTTTTTAAATCCCATCTGAAGGGTGATTTCTCAGTGCGACTACAAAAACACGTTTCGAGGGGATTTGAGAAATGACGCTCATCAAGTTCAAGAAGAGGTGTAACACAAAGGATTTGCTGAACATTAGGAGCCAAAGATCTGAAAAAATAAAGTTATGAGTAAAAGTTGGAACAATTCAACTTTTCTTCATAATTTAGTTGCGTTTTCACTGTCAGTTATAAAATAGTGGCTGAAACATCATCTTGCACCAGACGTGTGAAACACATTTTGGCCAGGATTTGAAAACTGATTACCAAAGTTACGTGTGCCTGTTGAAAAATTTCAACATATGTTCATAACTTTAAAAAAATTATATATTTACCCCAAATTTTCAACATAGCCTTCTTATGACCCCACCTCATAAACAAGTACAAAGAAGGTTTTCTAATTCTGCCCGAAAGGTGATTTCATGCCAGAAGTGCGAAAACACATTATGGACAGGATTTGAAAAATGACAGTTGTCTCATCATGAGGTGGTGTGAGAAAATGGCTTTATTGAAAATTTGCGACCAAAACAATGAAAATTACTAAGGTTATGAGTGTGCACTGAAACATTTCAATGCACGCTCATAACTTTTTTTTTTAATGTTTTTACCCCTACCTTTCAACTTAGCCTTCTTATGACCCCAACTCAGGAACAAGGGTAGAGAAAATGTTCAAATCCTGCCCAAAAAGTGATTTTGTGCAGCAACCTCAAAATCAGCTTTTGGGGTGGATTTGCATCATTTCACCACCCTTGTTCATGGACGGAGAAGGGGGAGGATATGGCCAGGAACATCATGGGACAAAATGTCATGGATGAAAACAAAGTGGAAAAAACACAGCCACCCGCATGTCAGCAGCATCATGATGCAGGACAGAACAGTGCAGGCCAGGGATGATGCAGGGAGCAAACACCAACCACCAAAGACAGAACTCGACTGGCACAGCATAACAGTGGGCACCAGTGCCCGTGTACAGCAAAGGGAAGCAAGGGGAGTGAAAACAACAGAGGATGAGCACCACTGTCGTGTGCAGGTCACTGGACCCAAACCATGGGTGCCTACAGGCACAGATGCACACGGGGGGAGCAACCCCACCACATGGAAGACAAAGAGGTGGCCACAGGACAATGGTGTGTGGACATGGACAGGTGAACTAAAGCATGCAGTGGGAACACCGGGCCACATGGCAGTGGCTCCAAGTGGACAGGAAGCATATTGTGGCATGCCCCCAGCAATACACGCAACAGGGTATGGCACCTGTGCGTGGATGCGCTGGGCATGGCCAATGGCCAGTGGCATGGAGGAACAGGGAAGTATGGCGCAGGTGGCCAGACACAGAGCATTGCCATACACTCCTGCGACAGATATGATGGCCAACACACACAGCACCCAGGCGCATTTGCAAACACCTATTGCAGAGGGTGCTGCAGTGACATAGGACCTCACAGGGTGGGGTGTGGGGGTCCAACACCTGAGGTCCTGGGCAGTGGCCAATAGGTCCACATTGGCCAAGAGCACAGCAAGCCCCCCTTCCATGATGAGGGACCCACCCCCCAACCCGGGAACCACCGCCTGCCACTGCATGCCCAGACACCCATGGCTGCAACACCACCCTGTGTGTGTCACTGTTGGGGGGGCCAGGCACACACAGCTTGAAGTTGGTGCACCTTGGCTGGTGGGGCACTCACCTCCTGTGTGTCCTGCTATGGGCCTGTTCCATGGGGTGCAGGCTGGCTCCTTGCCCTTGCACGGCCCTTCATCCTGTGCAGTGGTGTATTGGGATGCAGTGTCCACTGGCTGTCCTCCAGTTCTGGGTCCATTACCATAAGTCCTGCACACATACCCCCACTCCCCAGGACCTGTACTCCCTTATGGGGTTGGGCCTCCAGTGTGTACCTCTTGTGACAGTGTGACACCCCTCCACCTCCGTACCATTTATCAGCTCCCCCATAACTCTCAGCCCTGTTGTATGGGCTCCTGCTGCTCTGTTGGTGGTGTCCTGGTGATAAAAACATAGGAACATAGAATTTGATGGCAGATAAGGACCGCTTGGCCCACCTAGTCTGCCCATTTCCCTACCTGATGGATAAGCTGCAGATTCTAGTTAATCAACAGCTTACTTCCTCCTGCCCCCCCCACTAGAATTGCCTTATGCCTATCCCATGCATTCTTGAATTCTCCCACTGTTCCTGACTCCACAACCTCCTCAGGAAGGCTGTTCCATGTATCCACAACCCTCTCTGTGAAAAAATACTTTCTAACATTACCTCTGAGCCATCCCCCCCCATCTTCAAATTGTGCTCCCTTGTTCTTGCACATCTCTTCTTCTGAAATATACTACCCTCTTGTACCTTGTTAATTCCCTTGAGATACTTGAAAGTTTCTATCATGTCCCACCTCTCCCTCCTTTCCTCAAGGGTATACATATTAAGCTGCTTTAGTCGCTCCTCATTTGTCTTCTGGTGCAGACCTTGCACCATTTTGGTTGGCCCTCCTCTGAACAGCCTCCACTCTGTCTATGTCTTTGCGGAGAAGGGGTCTCCAGAATTGCACGCAGTACTCCAGATGGGGTCTCACTGTCTGTAGATAGAGATAACAACTTCCTATTTTCTACTGTTGATGCCTCTCCCTATGCATCCCAGTATCCCCCCAGCTCTCCTTACTGCCTTCTCACATTGCTTGCCCACCTTTAGGTCATCTAATATAATTACTCCTAGGTCTCTTTCGATTTTTGTTGTTGTTATTAACTCACCCCCCATTGTGTACTCTTCCCCTGGGTTTTTGTTTCCCAGATGCATTACCTTGCACTTCTTTGCATTGAATCTTAGCTGCCACGTATTTGACCCTTCCTCCAACCTTGGCAAGTCCCTTTTCATTCTTTCCACCCCTCCTTGTGTATCAACCCTGTTGCATATCTTTGTGTCATCTGCAAAGAGGCATACCTTTCCTTCCAGGTGCTCTCCAATGTCACTTATAAAGATATTAAAGAGGACCAGTCCCAGTACCGAACCCTGCGGTACCCCGCTAGTTACCCTCCTTTCTTCAGTGTGGACTCTGTTTACTATTACCTTTTGCATCCTGTTGTCCAGACAGTTTTTTATCCAGGCTATGATCTTGGGACCCACTCCAAGGATGGCTAACTTGTATATTAATCTTTTGTGTTAGACTGTGTCGAACGCCTTGCTAAAATCTAGGTAGGCCATATCCACAGCCCTCCTGGTCTACTACTTTGGTCACCCAAAGAAATCTCTTAGGTTCGTCTGACATGACCTTCCTGCTGTGAAACCATACTGCCTTGGATCCTGTGCCCCACTGGCCTCTAGGTACTCAACAATTATTTCCTTCAGAAGTGATTCCATCATTTTCCCTACCACTGAAGTCAAACTAACTGGTCTGTAGTTTCCTGCCTCAGCCCTGCTCCCACTTTTGTGAAGTGGAATCACATTTGCCCTCTTCCAGTCCTCAGGTACCACTCCATCCTCCCATGATTTGTTAAAGAGAGTAGTCAGTGGTGTTACTAGCTCTACCCTTAGTTCTTTTAGTATTCTTGGGTGAATCTCATCAGGTCCCATTGCTTTGTCCACCCTCAGTTTCAAGAGCTCTTTCGAAACCCTTTCTTCTGTGAATGGACTGGTATTGACCCATTCAGAGTTTCTCCCTTGTTTGGTTTAGGCACCTCCCCTTCCTCATCTGTTGTGAATACTGAGCAGAAATATTCGTTCAGTATCCCTGCTTTTTCACTGTCACCATCTGCCCACATTCCCTCCCCTTTATTAAGTCTCTGTATCCCTCCTTGGTCTTTCTTCGCTCCCTAATGTACCTATAAAGGTTTATCCCCCTTCTTAACAGAGTTGGCTATCTTTTCCTCAGTTTGTGCCTTTGCTATTCTGACTGCCTTCCCTGCCTCCTTCTGCTTTAATTGATAAAGTTCTCTATCCTGCTCCTTCTGTGTTTCCTTATATTTCCTGAATGCTATCCTTTTCTCCTTAACCATCCCTGCCACCTCTTTTGAGAACCATAGTGGTTTTTCCTTCATTTTGTTTTATTGATTTGCTTCACATAAAGCATTGCCCTCTCACGATGGCTGTTTTGATTATTCCCCATTGTTCCTCCACCCTCCTTCTTGCCCATTTGCTAGTGCTTTTCTGAGGCACTCTCTCATTTCCCAAAGTCAGCTTTCCTAAAGTCCAATACTCTTGTTTTTGTAGGCTTGACTCTATGGCTGTGTTTATGTGAACCACACTGTTTAGTGGTCACTTGTTGCCAGATGGCTACCCACTTCTAAATCTGAGATCCTTTCTCCTTCCCATTTGAGAGTACCAGGTCTAAGATTGCTCCCTCCCGAATAGGTTCCAGCACTAGCTGTCTGAGGCATGCCCCCAGTAGGGCATCAAGAATGACCCTGCTCTTGGATGTGCCTGCAGCAAGGTACTCCAGTTGACATCTGGCATATTCAGGTCCCCATCAACAATATCTCCCCTTTTCTGCCATTTTATGGATGCCTTCTATCATTTCCTTGTCCATTTTCTCCCCCTGAGATGGGGGTCTGTACACAACCCCCATACATATTGTGGTGCCATTTCCTGTCTCCAGGGTGACCCATAGTGACTCATCATCTTCCTGTTTACTCTTTAGTTCTGTTGCTTTAATCCCTTCCCTTATATAGAGAGCTACTTCTCCTCTTCCTCCTCTTTCACCCACCCTGTCCCTCCTGTAGACTGTGTATCCTGGTATGTCGACTTGCCACTCATGATTCTCTGTGTACCATGTTTCAGTGACTGCCACAATATCCAGATATCCCTCTGATGGGCACCGGAGGCTCCTCTTCACCACACTGTTGCTTGCACAAGTACCCACATCGGCTGCACTTTGCAGTGCAGGGCATACACATTTGCATCATTTCTGATCGGCTTTCTTTTGTTCTCCGCGATGTTGTAGTCCATGTTGTTTCTTCTGCATTGTTTTTCCCATGATATTTCCTCCACAATGTTACTGGCCGGAACGGGGGGGGTCCTAAAAAGGCCATGTTGAAAATCTGGAAAAAATATATTAACAAATGACCACATTTTAAGGACAAGTTCAAAACCCATTGAAATAAACCGCATACCTGATTTCCTCCATTCATGGTCTGGTGTTAAAGAGTGAAGACATGTCACTGGTCCAGAGAGGATGATGGCCCTTGACTCCCAGTATGTAAGTAAGGGGTGAGTGGTGTGGAGTGGTGGGTGCTGAGTGGGAGGGTCAAGTGGAGGGAAAGTTATGATGGTGGTGGTCTGGCAGTGGCAACAGACATCGATGGACATTTTGTTTCAGGGTGTATAAAAAAAGTTTAAGAAGGACAGTATTCTTTTATTTCTTTACTGGGATTGAGCACCCCAGTATCAGTTAAACATCAGTAAGCACAGAAAGCGATGGGTAGGTGGGAGGGATATTTGCCAGAGTGTGGGATTTCAGGAAGTAAAACAAAATACATAAAAAAGACTATGAGGAATATATTACTTTATTTTAGGTACCAATATGTGGATTGGGCACCCCAATGTCATTATTATGTTTGGCATCATCGACGATGGTCTCCCCAGTGTCGCACAGTGAAAATGAGTGGGGGGTACTAGTGAGCAATGGGGATTGGGCATCCCAGTGTAATTAAATTAAGAAGGAAGGAGAAAGCAATGGGATTTGGAAGGGATACTTGGCAGAGGGTGGGATGGAAGGGGGGAGGACCACAGCAGGCTGATCATGATGCTGATCATCTCTACTTGCTGGGCGGTATTATGCAGATCAAAGGAATGAGCCGTCCTGTGATTCAGGCAGCTCTTTTCTTTGAACTACAAGAAGTTTCTGCCTGTCAGGACCGGAAGAGAGTCATGATCAGCCTGACTGATGATTGGTCTGACACTCCTGAGTCAATTGCATACTGCCCTGCATCAAACAGAAAGTGGCACACCTCTCAAAATCCACTATCATACCAATATGTTTGTCTTTATGCAAGTGCAAAGGCAAACATAAAAATGAAATCTTTGTCCCAGACAAATATTTATATACAGTACATATTGACAAAGAGAACAGCAGCACTACCTGCAGGCAAAAGGTATGTAGTGCAGTGATTTACAATGGCATCCTGGAGATGACATTGACTTCACACCAAGAATAGTACTGCATTATGCAGAAGCTCCGCAGTGTTATCCAGTTGGAAATCAAAATAACACCATATGATCTATGTATAACACGTGTGATATGTTCAGTTTGTCAAATCTTTAATAATACAGTTCACTACCAAAATATTTTGAAAAAATGCATTTTTTCAGCCAAACATTGTGACATCAGAATATTTCTGTTTCTTTCTTTTTTTTTTCATTTTGTTTGTTTCCATCAGAAAACAAGCAGACAGCTACATCTTTTTTATGATGTCATGGATACTGGACTTTGCACAGTCCATAGCAGTGTACTCAAGCTTTGAACTACCCCTGAGTCACCCACACTCTCCGATCAAAGTCAAATTCTCAGTTCCTCTTATGGTGTTTCTTGTGTTTTCTGGTGTTCCAATGCAAGTCAGCCCCTACCCCCACAAAAAAAACCAACATTTTTTTCAGAGCTGGAAGTATTTTTGTTTGCTTCTTGCAAAGATGCATTTGTAAATATGGAGAAGAAAGGACAGTGCAATATCTACATTTGAAACATGAGCTTGCTCTTTTGAGAACATATCAAGGGTACACTACAGAAAGATGGGGGACATTTTCTGTTTGTACTAGCAGAATTCATATGACAACATGCCCTAAAGTTTGAATGTAATCCATTTCATTTTCAGTTTTTTATTCAGTACTTTGCTCCCTCCTTGCCATCTCTAAAAATCAACTCCCTCAGGAGCTCTGTGTGGGGGATAAACCAGCGACAGTAGTAATTCCTGAGGAGGCAGTGTGGAGGCAGGGTTGAGCCCAGATGTCTGATGATGATAGATGGTCTGTTATCTACTATAGGTAAATGGGATGTTCAAGATGTCTCTTGTTTTTTTTTATCACTACAATCTTTATCTCCTACATCTGTGGAGTGGGCTGATGGTCATCCGGCCTCCAGCAACAACAGCCCCGGACCCTGTCTGGTCAGTTACATGCTCTCCTCCATGCTTGCCAGCATGCAGTATCCCCCCCCATGGAGACCTGGATCCTGATACCTGTAGAGGGGGGGTGCACCTCTCATGTTCTGGGGCTCAGCGTATGGCCATCAGCTGCCATGCCAGCCTCACAATTTTCCACCTGGATTTTTCTCCTTTGGAGCCGGACATGCAATGGTGTCAGTGCACTACGTGCTGATGCCTGCTACGCTCCTACTCTCAGATGTATGCTGCTATTTGCAGTGCCCCTGACTTCCACCATTTGCTGCTACAGAGCGATGTAAATGCTTCCCAGAGGGAGGAGAGCTGACTCGGGATGCCGATCCTCTCTCTCCTCTGCCAACCCCCGATGGCCCAAGTCCATTCCCGAACCCGGGCTGCCAGCATGTCACAAGGTGTGGCATCCAGCGCCTCAACCCTCAGCACCACTGGGCTGGCTAAGATCTCTGTTGGTTAATGAAGAGCGTCATCTCGAGACAGCTTTGTGTTTGAGAACTGCGAAGTGAAGCTGAGCAGTTCTGGAACACAACGCTGTCTCAAGACGGCTCTCTGGATTTACCAAGCATCATTTTGAACATTCCATTTAGAATTTGTTAAGCCTTTCCTTTTTTTCCCATGATACATGTATCTGCAAGGTTTGTTATTTCTGTGTCTTGCACATTCTACTGGTAAATTGCTGATAAAACTTGTTTTTGTCACCAGAGAGGTTACCATGTTGATTTTATCTGAGGATTGTTCTATATGATCCCTCTCTTGCCCCCATTGAAATAATAAATAATCTCTGCATACGAAGACTCTCCTGTTTAAAATGCTTGTGACTATCACTGTCACTGTATGGGAGTAATAATGATGAGACCTATAACAGAGAGCAAACAAAAAAACAAAAAAACACACAGATATTATCTAGTGCTTGTAGTCAGTTATCGGTGTCTGCAACTCGGTGTTTGTAACTATGCATTAGGACTGTGTATTAGTTAAATAAAACTTTTTTAAACTTGAAATTAACCATGTTTTCCTTTTTTTGAGCCAAGCTAGATCTGATCTGTGAATTTTCAAAGTACATCAACTGTAATTGGTCTCTTCTCACTCAAACTCCTGATATAAAAAAAACCACTTAGAATGCAGCTGTGCACAAAGGCCGCAGCACATGAAGCTCTTGTGAATGTATGAGAGGTCTTCAGCTGCTGCAGCCTTTCTCATTTACTTCTATTGGACAGTAAGAAAAAATGCTTTATAAAGGTGCAGAGTCCCTTTTTAGCTTGTTCTGCCCTCCTCTTAAGACACATGCTGCTATGTGGTATCCCTTCCCCTAAGGTGCACGAACCTGCAGCTCCAGCTATTGTCCTCCAGGTTGTGCTGCTGTTGCAGCGTCACACTCCCTTCTCAGAGAAGGAGAGCCTCCTCTAGGATGTTCAAACTTCTTCCACCAGTTGGCCCCGATGACCCAAAGTCATTCCATTCTAAATAATTAAAGGCAGTTGAAAGCTAAAGCCGTAATCCTTAGATTGTGACATCACAATCATTCCATGTTAACAGGCTATGATGTCACAAGCACATGGCAATGTCCTTTACTGGGGAATAAGCAGCAGGAGCTGATGAAGTTCAAGGGACAAAGCTGCTCTTTTTCTGACAGGAGCCTTTAGCAGTAATGTAAGGAATGGGCCAACATTTAAACGATATTTGGAATGTTGTGTAACTGAGATGTGCTAATGCCAGCTGGGTTTCCCAGCTCCCACCTGTGCCCACAGGCTTCTTTAGATGAACTGGATTAAATACTCAGTTTGTGGGAAACTACGATGCAGAATAAGGAACTAAGGCACAAAGATCCACCAGATATGCAAATTTTAGCACTTCCAGTGTGAACATCCTTAGCAGATTTTTGGATGGCAGCAGGCGCCATACAGATGTGTCCGTCCAAGATCCGCTGAAATAGTTAGACCACCTACAAGGTGGTCTAACTCCTGAGTGTGACCACCCTAACTTGCAACCAGAAAATGACACATGCTTCTAAATTAGACACATGTGCCAGTTTTCTTTCCAGAAAAAAAAAACAGCAAGTGCCACAAATGTGTCAAGATGCTTGTAGATAAAGCATAAGCACCCCATCGCATTTGCCTGGATGCAGCACGTGTCCAAAATGTGGATGGGAGTGCTGTGTCCAAATGTTGAAAATCTCACCCCATATGTTCAGATCAGTTTGCATTCAGTGAAGGGTTGTCTCTCATATAGTGCTGCTTGGACAGTGCTTTTGTGGATCCAACCATCCTCAGATAGTGCTGGTATTCAACTTAGGATCCAGCCAATGGTTATGAGGATGAATCCCTAGGATCAAACCTTGGACAGCTGGCTCCAGTGGGGAGATCCATTGCATTAAACCTCTGATAGTTGGATCCAAGGGATAGATCCATCGGATCTGGGTCAGATCCAAGCATACCTCAGATACTTACAGTGGATCCTAGGAGGTTGGATCCTTGATCGGATGGCTATGCCATCTGACGCTATCTGATATCCAACCAAAATAATGGTATCCGATGGTATCTGACCTGCTAGGATACTATCCAAATAAGACTACTCTCATATCCTACAGTACTTGCAATAATTTCTCTTTAATGGTAAACTTCACATCTTCATATGGCCTCACAGACTACTGAACCCAAAGAGGAAAGGATTCTCAAGGTGTAAGATGTGCACAGTCTGTGAGCCCATATCTACTTTTTTTCTGTGGCTGCACATTTTTTACACCATTCCATTTTTACACTTATGCATCCATACTTTTCTGACTGGTCTCCAATGTCTTTCACTCTGGTGCTGGGTTGCACCCAACCCTGGATGTGAGAGCAGGCCAGTGTCTGTCCTCACAGGCAACACTGTTCCATGATCAGTCTGCAGAGGTTGCACAAATGCGGAGTGTTGGACTGCACCATCCCTTTCTAGGAGTCAGGCAACTGTCTTCTATGAAGTGTCCAGTCCTCAGCTGGCTTCAGGACATGGATACGAACCATGGTCTCTGAGGTGACAGCGAGACGCACTACTGCTGTTCTCCATGGTGGTGGTTAGCCACACTGCAGCTGGGGCCCCAGGCTATTGTGAGACATACTGGGTCTCAGATGTGTCAATGAGCCACAGTACTTCAATGCCCGAAGTGAAAGGGAGACACACTACTGCTGGGTCTCCAGATGGCAGTGAGACACACTGTTCCTGGTCTTCTAGGTGGAACCATAATACACTGCTGCAGGACAATCAGTAGGCAGTGAGACACAGTGCTGCTCAGACCCCAGGTGACAATGAGATACACTGCAGCTGGTCCCCATGGTGGCAGTGAGGCACACTGCTACTGGGCCCTCGGGTGGCTGTGAGACATACTTCTGCTGGGTTCCCGGGGTAACCAGACACACTGTTGCTGGCCTACATGGTGGCAGAGAAACATATTGCTGCTGATCTCCCAGGTGGCAGTGAGACACGCTGCTGTTGGGCCCCCAGGTGGCTTCAAGACGCACTGCTGCTGATCTCCCAGGTGGCAATGATACACCCTGCTGCTGGGCACCTAGTTGGATATGGCACACTGCAGCTGCTACCTCAGTTGGAAATGAGACACACTGCTGCTGGACTCCCAGGTGGCAATGAGGCACACATCTGCTGGATCCTCAGCTGTCAGAGAGAGACATAGTGCTGCTGGGCCCCCAGGAAGCAGGGAGTCACACTGCAACTGGGTCCTCAGGTGTCAGAGAAAGATACACTGTTGCTGTAATCCAGGTGGCAGCGAGACACACTGCTGCTGGCGCCCCAGGAGGCAGTGAGACACAGTGCTGCAGGTCTTTCAGCTGGCAGTGAGACACACCATGGCTTGGGCCCCATATGGCAGAGCGAGACAGCAAGAGAGAAACTTCTAGAACACCCTCAGGAGGCAGTGAGACACACTGCCACTGGATCCTCAGGTGTCAGAGAGGCACACTATTGCTGGGTCCCAGTTGGAAATGAGACTCACTTCTGCTTGGCCTACACTTGGGAGTGAGGTACAATACTTCTGGGCCCCCAGCTAACTGTGAGACACACAGCTTCTGGCCCCACATGTGGCAGTGAGACACACTGCTGCTGGGCCCAAGGAGGGAACAAGACACTGCAACTGGTTCACCAGGTGGTCACAAGACACTGCTGCTGGACCCCGGTTGGAAATGAGACTCACTGCTGCTGGCTCCCCCGGTGACACTGAGACCCACTGCTGCTGGGCCTCTGTTCAAAATGAGACACACTGCTGCTGGACCCCATGGTAGCAATGAGGCACACTGCTGCTGGTCCCTGCTTGGAAATGAGACACACTGCTGATGGGCCCCCCAGTGCCAGTGAGGTACATTGCTGTTGGGCCCCACTTGGAAATGAGACACACTGCTGCTGGGCTCCCCCGGTGCCAGTGAGGCACATTGCTGCTGGGCCCCCCAGTGGCAGTGAGGCACACTGCTTCTGGGCCCCTCTTGGAAGTGAGACACACTGCTGCTGGGCCCATGGTGGAGTGAGGCACACTACTGCTGGATACCCAGTTGGCAATGAGACACACTCCTGCTGGGCCCCATGGTGAAAGTTAGGCACACTGCTGCTGGGCCCCCAGGTCGCTATGAGACAGACTGCTGCTGGGTCCTCAGATGGCAGTGGTGCACACAGCTGCTGGACATGTACTATAGGTGGCTATTGGACAAACTGTTGCTGGATCCCAGGTTGCAGTGAGACACATTGCTGCTGTGCCCCCAGGTGGCAGTGAGACACGCTGCTGATGGGCCCCCAGGTGGCAATGAGACACGCACTGTTGCTGTGCCCCCAGCTGGAAGTGAGACACTCTGCTGCTGGGCCTGTACTGTAGGTGGCTATGAAACAAACTGCTTCTGGATCCCAGGTGGCAGTGAGACACATTGCTGCTGGGCCCCCATGTCGCAATGAGACACACTGCTGCTGTGCCCCCATGTGACAATGAGACACACTGCTGCAGGACTCCAGGTGGCAATGAGACACACTGCTGCTCTGCCCCCCCAAATGGTAGTGAGACACATTGCTGCTGGGTCCTCCCACATGGCAGTGAGACACATTGCTGTGTTGCCTCCAGGTGGCAGTGAGACACATTGCCACTGGTCCCCCATGTCACAATGAGACACACTGCTGCTGTGCCCCCAGGAGCAGTGAGACACATTGCTTCTGGGCACCCATGTGGCAATGAGACACACTGATGCTATGCTCCCAGGTGGCAGTGAGACACATTGCTGCTGTGCCCCCAGGTGGAAGTCAAACACATTGCTGCTGTGCCCCCATGTGACAATGAGACACACTGCTGTGGGACTCCAGGTGGCAATGAGACACACTGCTGCTGTGCTCCCCAAATGTCAGTGAGACACATTGCTGCTGTGCTAACTCACATGGCAATGAGACTCATTGCTGCTGTGCCCGCAACTGGCAATGAGACACATTGCTGCTGTGCACCCATGTGACAATGAGACACACTGCTGCAGGACTGCAGGAGACAATGAGACACACTGCTGCTGTGCTCCTCCAGATGGAAGTGAGACACATTGCTAATGGGCCCCGCCACATGGCAGTGAGACACATTGCTGTTGTGCCCCCAGATGGCATTGAGATACATTGCTGCTGTGCCCCAGGTGGCAGTGAGACACATTGCTGCTGTGACCCCATGTGGCAATGAGACACATTGCTGATGTGTCCCCAGGTGGCAATGAGATTCACTGATGCTGTGCCCCCAGGTGGCAGTGAGACACATGGCTGCTGGGCACCCATATGACAATGAGACACATTGCTGCTGTGCCCCCAACATATCAATGAGACACATTGCTGCTGTGCCAACATATCAATGAGACACATTGCTGCTGTGCCCCCATTTGACAATAAGACACACTGCTGCTGGGACTTCAGGGGGCAATGAGACACACTGCTTCTATGCCCCCCAGGTGGCCATGACACACATTGCTGTTGTGCCCCCATGTGGCAATGAGACACATTGCTGCTGTGATCCCTGGTGGCAATGACAGCCACTGCAGCTGTGCCCCAGGTGGCAGTGAGACACTTTGCTGCTGGGCACCCATGTGGCAATGAGACACCGCTGCTGGGACTCCAGGAGCAATGAGACACACTGCTTCTGTGCCCCCAGGAAGCAGTGACACACATTGATGATGTGCCCCCATTTGGCAATGAGACACATTGCTGCTGTGTCCCCAGCTGGCAATGAGATTCATGGATGCTGTGCCCCCAGGTAGCAGTGAGACACATTGCTGCTGTGATCCCTGGTGGCAATGACAGCCACTGCTGCTGTGCCCCAGGTGGCAGTGAGACACATTGCTGCTGGGCACCCATGTGACAATGAGACACACTGCTGCTGGGACTCCAGAAGCAATGAGACACACTGCTTCTCTGTCCCCAGGTAGCAGTGACACACATTGATGATGTGCCCCCATTTGGCAATGAGACACAATGCTGCTGTGCCCCCCGCTGGCAATGAGACACATTGCTGCTGCGCACCCAGGTGGCAGTGACACACATTGCTGCTGTGCCCCCAGGTGTCAGTGACACAACACTGATGCTGTGCCCCCAGGTTGCAGTGAGACACATTGCTGCTGTGCCCCCAGGTGGCAATGAGATTCACTGATGCTGTGCCTCCAGGTGGCAGTGAGACACATTGCTGCTGTGATTCCTGGTGGCAATGACAGCCACTGCTGCTGTGCCCCAGGTGGCAGTGAGACACATTGCTGCTGAGCACCCGTATGACAATGAGACACACTGCTGCTGTGTCCCCAACATATCAGTGAGACACATTGCTGCTGTGCCCCCAGGTGGCAGTGAGACACATTGCTGCTGTGCCTCCTGGTCGCAATGAGAGACACTGCTGCTGTGCCCCCAGATGGCAATAAGATTCACTGATGCTGTGCACCTAAGTAGCAGTGAGACACATTGCTGCTGTGCCCCCTGGTGGCAATGAGAGACACTGTTGCTGTGCCCCCAGGTGGCAGTGAGACACATTGCTGCTGGGCACCCAAGTGACAATGAAACACACTGCTGCTGCACCCCCAACATATCAATGAGACACATTGCTGCTGTGCCCCAGGTGGCAGTGAGACACACTGCTGCTGTGCCCCCATGTGACAATGAGACACACTGCTGCTGTGCCCCCCAGGTGGCTATGAAATTCACTGATGCTGTGCCCCCAGGTGGCAGTGAGACACATTGCTGCTGTGCCCCCTGGTGGCAATGAGAGACAGTGCTGCTGTGCCCCCAGGTGGCAGTGAGACACATTGCTGCTGGGCACATATGTGATAATAAACACACTGCCGCTGTGCCCCCAACATATCAATGAGACAAATTGCTGCTGTGCCCCCAGGAGGCAGTGAGACACATTGCTGTTGTACCCCCAAGTGGCAATAAGATTCACTGCTTCTGTGCCCCAGGTGCCAGTGAGACACACTGCTTCTGTGCCCCCATGTGGCAGTGAGACACAATGCTGCTGTGTCCCCATTTGGCAGTAAGACACATTGCTGCTCTGCCCCAGGTTGCAGTGAGAACACTGATGCTGTGCCCCCATGTGGCAATGAGACACAGTGCTGCTGTGCACCCAGGTGGCAATGAAAAACACTGATGCTATGCCCCCAGGTGGCAATGAGACAAATTGCTGCTGTGCCCCCAGGTGGCAGTGAGACACATTGCTGCTGTGCCCCCTGGTGGCAATGATAAACACTGCTGCTGTGCCCCAGGTGGCAGTGAGACACATTGTTGCTGTGCCCCCACGTGGCAGTGAGACACATTGCTGTTGTGCCCCCATTTGGCAATGAGATTCATTGATGCTGTGCCCCCAGGTGTCAGTGAGACACATTGCTGCTGTGCCTCCTGGTCGCAATGAGAGACACTGCTGCTGTGCCCCCAGATGGCAATAAGATTCACTGATGCTGTGCCCCTAAGTAGCAGTGAGACACATTGCTGCTGTGCCCCCTGGTGGCAATGAGAGACACTGTTGCTGTGCCCTCAGGTGGCAGTGAGACACATTGCTGCTGGGCACCCAAGTGACAATGAAACACACTGCTGCTGCACCCCCAACATATCAATGAGACACATTGCTGCTGTGCCCCAGGTGGCAGTGAGACACACTGCTGCTGTGCCCCCATGTGACAATGAGACACACTGCTGCTGTGCCCCCCAGGTGGCTATGAAATTCACTGATGCTGTGCCCCCAGGTGGCAGTGAGACATTGCTGCTGTGCCCCTGGTGGCAATGAGAGACAAATGCTACTGTGCCCAGGTGGCAGTGAGACACATTGCTGCTGGGCACATATGTGATAATAAACACACTGCCGCTGTGCCCCCAACATATCAATGAGACAAATTGCTGCTGTGCCCCCAGGAGGCAGTGAGACACATTGCTGTTGTACCCCCAAGTGGCAATAAGATTCACTGCTTCTTGTGCCCCAGGTGCCAGTGAGACACACTGCTTCTGTGCCCCCATGTGGCAGTGAGACACAATGCTGCTGTGTCCCCATTTGGCAGTAAGACACATTGCTGCTCTGCCCCAGGTTGCAGTGAGAACACTGATGCTGTGCCCCCATGTGGCAATGAGACACAGTGCTGCTGTGCACCCAGGTGGCAATGAAAAACACTGATGCTATGCCCCCAGGTGGCAATGAGACAAATTGCTGCTGTGCCCCCAGGTGGCAGTGAGACACCCTGCCACTGTGCCCCCAGGTTGCAGTGAGACACATTGCTGTTGTTCCCCCAGGTGGCAATGATACACATTGCAGTTGTGCCCCCCGGGTGGCAATGAGACACATTGCTGTTGTGCCTCCCAGGTGGCAGTGAGACACACTGCTGCTGTGCAGCCAGATGGCAATGAGATTCACTGATGCTGTGCCCCCAGATGGCAGTGAAACACATTGCTGCTGTGATCCCTGGTGGCAATGACAGCCGCTGCTGCTGTGCCCCAGGTGGCAGTGAGACACATTGCTACTCGGCACCCATATGACAATGAGACACACTGCTGCTGTGCCCCCAACATATCAATGAGACACATTGCTGCAGTGCCCCCAGATGGTAGTGAGACACATTGCTACTGTGCCCCCAGATGGCAGTGAGACACACTGCTGCTGTGCCCCCAGATGGTAGTGAGACACACTGCTGCTGTGCCCCCAGATGGTAGTGAGACACACTGCTGCTGTGCCCCCATGTGACAATGAGACACACTGCTGCTGGGATTCCAGGTGGCAGTGAGACACACTGCTTCTGTGCTCCCAGGTGGCAGTGACACACATTGGTGATGTGCCCCAATTTGGCAATGAGACACATTGCTGCTGTGCACCCAGGTGGCAGTGACACACATTGATGCTGTGGCCCCAGGTTGCAGTGAGACACATTGCTGCTATGCCCACACATGGCAATGAGACACATTGCTGCTGTGCCCTCAGGTGGCAATGAGACACACTGATGCTGTGTCCCCAGGTGGCAGTGAGACACATTGTTGCTGTGCCCCCAGGTGGCAGTGACACACATTGATGCTGTGCCTCCAGGTGGCAGTGAGAGAAATTGCTGCTATGCCCACATGTAGCAATGAGACACATTGCTGCTGTTCCCCCACATGGCAATGAGACACACTGATGCTGTTCCCCCAGGTGGCAGTGAGACTCATTTCTTCTGTACCCCGTGGTGGCAATGATAGACACTGCTGCTGTGCCACAGGTGGGAGTGAGACACATTGCTGCTGTGCCCACAAGTGGCAGTGACACACATTGATGCTATGCCCCCAGGTTGCAGTGAGACACATTGCTGCTATGCCCACACATGGCAATGAGACACATTGCTGCTGTGGCACCAGGTGGCAATGAGACACACTGCTGCTGTGCCCCAGGTGGCAGTGAGACACATTGTTGCTGTGCATCCAGGTGGCAGTGACACACATTGCTGCTGTGCCCCCTGGTGGCAGTGACACACATTGATGCTGTGCCCCCAGGTTGCAGTGAGACACATTGCTACTATGCCCACATGTAGCAATGAGACACATTGCTGCTGTGCCCCCAGGTGACAATGAGACACACTGATACTGTAGTCCCAGGTGGCAGTGAGACACATTGCTGCTGTGCCCCAATGTGGCAGTGACACACACTGATGCTTTGCCCCAAGGTTGCAGTGAGACACATTGCTGCTATCCCCACATGTGGCAATGAGAAACATTGCTGCTGTGCCCCCAGGTGGCAATAAGACACACTGATGCTGTACCACTAGGTGGCAGTGAGACAAATTGCTGCTATGCCCACATGTAGCAAAGAGACACATAGCTGCTGTGCCCCCAGGTGGCAGTGAGATACATTGATGCTGTTCCCCAGTTTGCATTGAGACACATTGCTGCTATGCCCACATGTGGCAATGAGACACATTGCTGCAGTTCCCCCACGTGGCAATGAGACACACTGATGCTGTGCCCCCAGGTGGCAGTGAGAGACATTGCTGCTGTGTCCCCAGGTGGCAGTGACACACATTGATGCTGTGCCCCCAGGTTGCAGTGAGACACATTGCTGCTATGCCCACATGTGGCAATGAGACACATTGCTGCTGTGCCTCCAGTTGGCAATGAGATTCACTGATGCTGTGCCTCAAGGTGGCAGTGAGACACATTGCTGCTGTGCCCCCTGGTGGCAATGAGAGACACTGCTGCTGTGTCCCCAGGTGGCAGTGAGACACAAAGCTGCTGGGCACCCATGTGATAATAAACACACTGCTGCTGTGCCCCCAACATATCAATGAGACACATTGTTGCTGTGCCCCCTGGTGGTAATGAGATTCACTGCTTCTGAGCCCCCTTGTGGCAGTGAAACACAATGCTGCTGTGTCCGCTGGTGGCAGTAAGACACATTGCTGGGTTGCCCCCAGGTTGCAGTGAGACACACTGGTGGTTTGCCCCCATGTGGCAATGAGACACATTGCTGCTGTGCACCCAGGTGGCAATGAGACGCACTGATGATATGCCCCCAGGTGGCAATGAGACAAATTGCTGCTGTGCCCCCAGGTGGCAGTGAGAGATACTGCTACTGTGCCCCCAGGCTGCAGTGAGACACATTGCTGCTGCTTCCCCAGGTGGCAATGATACACATTGCTGTTGTGTCCCCTAGGTGGCAATGAGACACATTGCTGTTGTGCCCCCCAGGTGGCAGTGAGACACATTGCTGCTGTGCTCCCCAGCTGATAGTGAGATACATTGCTACTGGGCCACTAGTTGGCAGTGAGACACATTGTTGCTGTGCCCCCAGTAGGCAGTGAGACGCACAGCTGCTGTGCCCCCAGTTTTCTTTTTTTTTTTGTATTCAGTTTGCTTTATTGCACAGTAATAATACATGAGTTATACAGCTCTAATCGGGCTGACACTTGCAAGTTACATATGCCATTATCATATAAACATGTTTACAAAAACAATATCATTGAGATAGACACGATTGACCTAACATATGACAAGGTAACCTAATACAACTTTATGTGCCCCCAGTTTTCAATGAGACACACTGCTGCTGTGCTCCCCAAATGTCAGTAAGACACATTGCTGCAGTGCCCCCTCACATGGCAATGAGACTCATTGCTGCTGTGCCGCAACTGGCAATGAGACACATTGCTGCTGTGCACCCATGTGACAATGAGACACACTGCTGCTGTGCTCCTCCAGATTGTAGTAAGACACATTGCTAATGGGGCCCCATACATTGCTGCTGTGCCTCAGGTGGCAGTGACACACATTGATGCTGTGTCCCCAGGTTGCAGTGAGACACATTGCTGCTGTGACCCCATGTGGCAATGAGACACATTGCTGATGTGTCCCCAGGTGGCAATGAGCTTCACTGATGCTGTGCCCCGGGTGGCAGTGAGACACATGTCTGCTGTGTCCCCAGGTGGCAGTAAGACACATGGCTGCTGTTTCTCCAGGTGGCAGTGAGACACATGGCTGCTGGGCACCCATATGACAATGAGATTCACTGCTGCTGTGCCCCCAATATATCAATGAGACACATTGCTGCTGTGCCACCATTTGACAAGAAGACACACTGCTGCTGGGACTTCAGGTGGCAATGAGACATACTGCTTCTATGCCCCCCAGATGGCCGTGACACACATTGCTGTTGTGCCCCCAGCTGGCAATGAGATTCATGGATGCTGTGCCCCCAGGAAGCAGTGAGACACATTGCTGCTGAGATCCCTGGTGGCAATGACAGCCACTGCTGCTATGCCCCAGGTGGCAGTGAGACACTTTGCTGCTGGGCACCCATGTGAAAATAAGACACAACGCTGCTGGGACTCCGGGAGCAACGAGACACACTGCTTCTCCGCCCCCAGGTAGCAGTGACACACATTGATGATGTGCCCCCATTTGGCAATGAGACACATTGCTGCTATGCCCCCATTTGGCAATGAGACACATTGCTGCTGTGCCCCCAGCTGGCAATGAGACACATTGCTGCTGTGCACCCAGGTGGTAGTGACACACATTGCTGCTGTGCCCCCAGGTGGCAGTGATACACATTGATGCTGTGCCCCCAGGTTGCAGTGAGACACATTGCTGCTGTGTCCCCATGTTGCAATGAGACACATTGCTGCTGTGCCCCCAGGTTGCAATGAGATTCACTGATGCTGTGCCTCCAGGTGGCAGTAAGACACATTGCTGCTGTGATCCCTGGTGGCAATGACAGCCACTGCTGCTGTACCCCAGCTGGCAGGGAGACACATTGCTGCTGGGCACCCGTATGACAATGAGACACACTGCTGCTGTGTCCCCAACGTATCAATGAGACACATTGCTGCTGTGCCCCCAGGTGGCAGTGAGACACACTGCTGCTGTGCTCTCATGTGACAATGAGGCACACTGCTGCTGGGACTCCAGGTGGCAGTGAGACATACTGCTGCTGTGCCCCCAAGTGACAATGAGACACACTGCTGCTGTGTCCCCAACGTATCAATGAGACACATTGCTGCTGTGCCCCCAGGTGGCAGTGAGACACACTGCTGCTGTGCTCTCATGTGACAATGAGGCACACTGCTGCTGGGACTCTAGGTGGCAGTGAGACATACTGCTGCTGTGCCCCCAAGTGACAATGAGACACACTGCTGCTGGGACTTCAGGAGGCAATGAGACACACTGCTTCTCTGCCCCCAGGTGGCAGTGACACACATTGATGATGTGCCCCCATTTGGCAATGAGACACATTGCTGCTGTGCACCCAGGAGGCAGTGACACACATTGATGCTGTGCCCCCAGGTTGCAGCGAAACACATTGCTGCTATGCCCACATGTAGCAATGAGACACATTGCTGCTGTGCCCCCAGGTGGCAATCAGACACTCTGATGCTGTGCCCCCAAGTGGCAGTGTGACACATTGCTGCTATTCCCCCAGGTAGCAGTGAGACACATTAATGCTGTGCCCCCAGGTTGCACTGAGACACATTGCTGCTGTGCCCCAGGTGGCAGTGAGACACACTGCTGCTGTGCTCCCATGTGACAATGAGGCACACTGCTGCTGGGACTCCAGGTGGCAGTGAGACATACTGCTGCTGTGCCCCCATGTGACAATGAGACACACTGCTGCAGGGACTTCAGGAGGCAATGAGACACACTGCTTTTGTGCCCCCAGGTGGCAGTGAGACACATTGCTGCTGTGCCTCCTGGTGGCAATAAGAGACTCTGCTGCTGTGCACCCAGATGGCAATGAGATTCACTGATGCTGTGCCCCCAGGTGGCAGTGAGACACATTGCTGCTGTGCCCCCTGGTGGCAATGAGAAACACTGTTGCTGTGCCCCCAGGTGGCAGTGAGACACATTGCTGCTGGGCACCCAAGTGACAATGAAACACACTGCTGCTGACACCCCAACATATCAATGAGACACATTGCTGCTGTGTCCCAGGTGGCAGTGAGAAACACTGCTGCTATGCGCACATGTAGCAATAAGACACATTGCTGCTGTGCCCCCAGGTGGCAATGAGACACTCTCATTCTGTGCCCCCAAGTGGCAGTGTGACACATTGCTGCTGTGCCCCCAGGTGGCAGTGACACACATTGATGCTGTGCCCCCAGGTTACAGTGAGACACATTGATGCTGTGCCCACATGGGGCAATGAGACACATTGCTGCTATGCCCCAGGTGGCAGTGAGACACACTGCTGCTGTGCTCCCATGTGACAATGAGGCACACTGCTGCTGGGACTCCAGGTGGCAGTGAGACATACTGCTGCTGTGCCCCATGTGACAATGAGACACACTGCTGCTGGGACTTCAGGAGGAAATGAGACACACTGCTTCTGTGCCCCCAGGTGGCAGTGACACACATTGATGATGTGCCCCCCATTTGGCAATGAGACACATTGCTGCTGTGCACCCAGGAGGCAGTGACACACATTGATGCTGTTCTCCCAGGTTGCAGTGAGGCACATTGCTGCTATGCCCACATGTAGCAATGAGACACGTTGATGATGTGCCCCCAGGTGGCATTGTGACACATTGATGCTGTGCGCCCAGGTGGCAGTGACACACATTAATGCTGTGCCCCCAGGTTGCAGTGAGACACATTGATGCTGTGCCCACATGGGGCAATGAGACACATTGCTGCTGTGCCCCAGGTGGCAGTGAGACACACTGCTGCTGTGCTCCCATGTGACAATGAGGCACACTGCTGCTGGGACTCCAGGTGGCAGTGAGACATACTGCTGCTGTGCCCCCATGTGACAATGAGACACACTGCTGCTGGGACTTCAGGAGGCAATGAGACACACTGCTTTTGTGCCCCCAGGTGGCAGTGAGACACATTGTTGCTGTGCCCCCATGAGGCAGTGAGACACACTGCTGTTGTGCCCCATCTGGCAATGAGATTCATTGATGCTGTGTCTCCAGGTGGCAGTGAGACACAATGCTGCTGTGCCCCCTAGTGGCAATGAGAGACACTGTTGCTGTGCCCCCAGGTGGCAGTGAGACACATTGCTGCTGGGCACCCAAGTGACAATGAAACACACTGCTGCTGCAACCCCAACATATCAATGAGACACATTGCTGCTGTGCCCCAGGTGGCAGTGAGACACACTGCTGCTATGCCCACATGTAGCAATGAGACACATTGCTGCTGTGCCCCCAGGTGGCAGTGACACACATTGCTGCTGTGCCCCCAGATTGCAGTGAGACATATTGATGCTGTGCCCACATGGGGCAATAAGACACATTGCTGCTGTGCCTCAGGTGGCAGTGAGACACACTGCTGCTGGGACTCCAGGTGGCAGTGAGACATACTGCTGCTGTGCCCCCATGTGACAAAGAGACACACTGCTGTTGGGACTTCAGGAGGCAATGAGACACACTGCTTCTGTGCCCCCAGGTGGCAGTGACACACATTGATGATGTGCCCCCATTTGGCAATGAGACACATTGCTGCTGTGCACCCAGGAGGCAGTGACACACATTGATGCTGTGCCCCCAGGGTGCAGTGAGGCACATTGCTGCTATGCCCACATGTAGCAATGAGATACATTGCTGCTGTGCCCCCAGGTGGCAATGAGACACTCTGATGATGTGCCCCCAGGTGGCAGTGTGACACATTGCTGCTGTGCCCCCAGGTGGCAGTGACACACATTGATGCTGTGCCCCCAGGTTGCAATTAGACACATTGATGCTGTGCCCACATGGGGCAATGAGACACATTGCTGCTGTGCCCCAGGTGGCAGTGAGACACACTGCTGCTGTGCTCCCATGTGACAATGAGGCACACTGCTGCTGGGACTCCAGGTGGCAGTGAGACATACTGCTGCTGTGCCCCCATGTGACAATGAGACACACTGCTGCTGGGACTTCAGGAGGCAATGAGACACACTGCTTCTATGCCCCCAGGTGGCAGTGACACACATTGATGCTGTGCCCCCAGGTCGCAGTGAGACACATTGATGCTGTGCCCACATGGGGCAATGAGACACATTGCTGCTGTGCCCCTGGTGGCAATGAGACACACCGATGCAGTGCCCCCAGGTGGCAGTGAGACACATTGCTGCTGTGCCCCTTGGTGGCAATGATAGACACTGCTGCTGTGCCCCAGGTGGCAGTGAGACACATTGTTGCTGTGCCCCCACGTGGCAGTGAGACACATTGCTGTTGTGCCCCCATCTGGCAATGAGATTCATTGATGCTGTGCCCCCAGGTGGCAGTGAGACACATTGCTGCTGTGCCTCCTGGTGGCAATGAGAGACACTGTTGCTGTGCCCCCAGGTGGCAGTGAGACACATTGCTGCTGGGCACCCAAGTGACAATGAAACACACTGCTGCTGCGACCCCAACATATCAATGAGACACATTGCTGCTGTGCCCCAGGTGGCAGTGAGACACACTGCTGCTGTGCCCCCATGTGACAATGAGACACACTGCTGCTGTGCCCCCAGGTGGCAGTGAGACACATTGCTGCTGTGCCCCCTGGTGGCAATGAGAGACAGTGCTGCTGTGCCCCCAGGTGGCAGTGATACACATTGCTGCTGGGCACATATGTGATAATAAACACACTGCTGCTGTGCCCCCAACATATCAATGAGACACATTGCTGCTGTGCCCCCAGGAGGCAGTGAGACACATTGCTGCTGTGCCCCCAGGTGGCAACGAGATTCACTGCTTCTGTGCCCCAGGTGTCAGTGAGACACACTGCTTCTGTGGCCCCATGTGGCAGTGAGACACAATGCTGCTGTGCCCCCATTTGGCAGTAAGACACATTGCTGCTCTGCCCCCTGGTTGCAGTGAGACACACTGATGTTGTGCCCCCATGTGGAAATGAGACACAGTGCTGCTGTGCACCCAGGTGGCAATGAGAAACACTGATGCTATGCCCTCACGTGGCAATGAGACAAATTGCTGCTGTGCCCCCAGGTTGCAGTGAGAGACGTTGCTACTCTTCCCCCAGGTGGCAATGATACACATTGCTGTTGTGCCTCCCAGGTGGCAGTGAGACACACAGCTGCTGTGCCTCCTGGTGGCAATGAGATACACTGCTGGTGTGCCCCCAGATGGCAGTGAGATTCATTGCTGCCCTGCCCCCTGGTGGCAATGAGATACACTGCTGATGTCTCCACACATAGCAGTGAGACACATTGCTGTTGTGCCCCCAGGTGGCAGTGAGACACAGTGCTGCTGTGCCCCCATGTGACAATTAGACACACTGCTGCTGTACCCCCAGGTGGCAGTGAGACACATTGCTGCTTTGCCCTCAGGTGGCAGTGAGAGACATTGATGCTGTTCCCCCATGTGGCAATGAGTCACATTGCTGCATGCAGCCAGATGGCAATGAGATTCACTGATGCTGTGCCCCCAGATGGCAGTGAGACACATTGCTGCTGTGATCCCTGGTGGCAATGACAGCCGCTGCTGCTGTGCCCCAGGTGGCAGTGAGACACATTGCTACTGTGCGCCCATATGACAATGAGACACTCTACGGCTGTGCCCCAAACATATCAATGAGACACATTGCTGCTGTGCCCCAGATGGTAGTGAGACACATTGCTGCTGTGCCCCCAGATGGTAGTGAGACACACTGCTGCTGTGCCCCCAAATGGTGGTGAGACACACTGCTGCTGTGCCCCCATGTGACAATGAGACACACTGCTGCTGGGACTCCAGGTGTCAGTGAGACACACTGCTTCTGTGCTTCCAGGTGGCAGTGACACACATTGGTGATGTGCCCCCATATGGCAATGAGACACATTGCTGCTGCGCACCCAGGTGGCAGTGACACACATTGATGCTGTGGCCCCAGGTTGCAGTGAGACACATTGCTGCTATGCCCACATGTAGCCATGAGACACATTGCTGCTGTGCCCCCAGGTGGCAATGAGACACACTGATGCTGTGCACCTAGGTGGCAGTGAGACATATTGCTGCTGTGCCCCCAGGTGGCAGTGATACACATTGATGCTGTTCCCCCAGGTTGCAGTGAGACACATTGCTGCTGTGCCCTCAGGTGGCAGTGAGAGACATTGATGCTGTTCCCCCATGTGGCAATGAGACACATTGCTGCTATGCCCCCAGGTGGCAGTGAGACACATTGCTGCTGTGCCCCCAGGTGGCAGTGACACACATTGATGCTGTTCTCCCAGGTTGCAGTGAGACACATTGCTGCTATGCCCACATGTGGCAATGAGACACATTGCTGCTATGCCCCCAGGTGGCAGTGAGACACACTGATGCTGTGCCTCCAGGTGGCAGAGAGACACATTTCTGCTGTGCCACCTGGTGGCAATGATAGACACTGCAACTGTGCCCCAGGTGGCAGTGAGACACATTGCTGCTGTGCCCCCATGTGGCAGTGAGACTCATTGCTGTTGTGCCCCCATTTGGCAATGAGATTCACTGATGCTGTGCCCCCAGGTGGCAATGAGACACTTTGCTGCTGTGCCTTCTGGTGGCAATGAGAGGCGCTGCTGCTGTGCCCCCAGGTGGCAATGAGACACGCTGATGCTGTGCCCCCAGGTTGCAGTGAGACACATTGCTGCTATGCCCACATGTGGCAATGAGACACATTGCTGCTGTTCCCCCAAGTGGCAATGAGACCCACTGATGCTGTGCCCCCAGTTGGCAGTGAGACACATTGCTGCTATGCCCACATGTGGCAATGAGACACATTGCTGCTATGCCCCCAGTTGGCAATGAGACACACTGATGCTGTGCCCCCAGGATGCAGTGACACACATTGCTGCTATGCACCCAGGTGGCAGTGACACACATTGATGCTGTTTCCCGACATGGCAATGAGACACACTGATGCTGTTCCCCCAGGTGGCAGTGAGACTCATTTCTGCTGTGCCCCCTGGTTTCAATGATAGACATTGCTGCTGTGCCACAGGTGGCAGTGAGACACATTGCTGCTGTGCCCACAGGTGGCAGTGACACACATTGATGCTGTGCCCCCAGGTTGCAGTGAGACACATTGCTGCTATGCTCAAACATGGCAATGAGACACATTGCTGCTGTGCTACCTGGTGGCAATGAGACACACTGCTGCTGTGCCCCAGGTGGCAGTGAGACAGATTGCTGCTGTGCATCCAGGTGGCAGTGACACACGTTGCTGCTGTGCCCCCTGGTGGCAGTGACACACATTGATGATGTCCCCCAGATTGCAGTGAGACACATTGCTGCTACACCCACATGTAGCAATGAGACACATAGCTGCTGTGCCCCCAGGTGGCAATGAAACACACTGATACTGTGCCCCCAGGTGGCAGAGAGACACATTGCTGCTGTGCCCCAATGTGGCAGTGACACACATTGACGCTGTGCCCCAAGGTTACAGTGAGACACATTGCTGCTATGCCCACATGTGGCAATGAGAAACATTTCTGCTGTGCCCCCAGGTGGCAATGAGACACCCTGATGCTGTGCCCCTAGGTTGGAGTGAGACACATTGCTGCTATGCCCACATGTGGCAATGAGACACATTGCTGCTGTGCCTCCAGGTGGCAATAAGACACACTGATGCTGTACCCCCAGGTGGCAGTGAGACAAATTGCTGCTGTGCCCACATGTAGCAATGCAATACATTGCTGCTGTGCCCCCAGGTGGCAATGACACACATTGATGCTGTTCCCCAGTTTGCAGTGATACACATTGCTGCTATGCCCACATGTGGCAATGAGACACATTGCTGCTGTGACCCCTGCTGGCAATGATAGACACTGCTGCTGAGCCCCGGGTGGCAGTGAGACAGATTGCTGCTGTGCACCCAAGTGGCAGTGACACAGATTGCTGCTGTGCCCCCAGGTGGCAGTGACAGACATTGATGCTGTGCCCCCAGGTTACAGTAAGATACATTGCTACTATGCCCACATGTGGCAATGAGACACATTGCTGCCGTTTCCCCAGGTAGCAATGAGACACACTGATGTTGTGCCTCCAGGTGGCAGTGAGACACATTGCTGCTGTACCCCCTGGTGGCAATGAGAGACACTGCTGCTGTCTCCCCAGGTGGCAGTGAGACACAATGCTGCTGGGCACCCACGTGATAATAAACACACTGCTGCTGTGCCCCCAACATATCAATGAGACACATTGCTGCTGTGCCCCCAGGTGGTAATGAGATTCACTGCTTCTGTGCCCCCAGGTTGCAGTGAGACACACTGCTTCTGTGCCCCCCATGTGGCAGTGAGACACAATGCTGCTGTGCCCACAGGTGGCAGTAAGACACATTGCTGCTGTGCCCCCAGGTTGCAGTGAGACACACTGATGCTTTGCCCCCATGTGGCAATGAGACACATTGCTGTTGTGCACCCAGGTGGCAATGAGACACACTGATGCTATGCCCCCAGGTGGCAATGAGACAAATTGCTGCTGTGCCCCCAGGTGGCAGTGAGACACACTGCTACTGTGCCCCAGGTTGCAGTGAGACACATTGCTGCTGTTCCCCCAGGTGGCATTGATACACATTGCTGTTGTGTCCCCCAGGTGGCAATGAGACACATTGCTGTTGTGCCCCCCCAGGTGGCAGTGAGGCACATTGCTGCTGTGCCCCCCAGGTGGTAGTGAGACACATTGCTACTGGGCCACTAAGTGGCAGTGAGACACATTGTTGCTGTGCCCCCAGTAGGCAGTGAGACACACAGCTGCTGTGCCCCCAGTTTTTTTTTTATTCAGTTTGCTTTATTGGCACAGTAATAATACTTGAGTTATACAGCTCTAATCAGGCTGACACTTGCAAGTTACATATGCCATTATCATATAAACATGTTTACAAAAACAATATCATTGAGATAGACAAGATTGACCTAACATATGACAAGGTAACCTAATACAACTTTACGTGCCCCCAGTTTTCAATGAGACACACTGCTGCTGTGCCCCCAGATGACAGTGAGACTCATTGCTGCCCTGCCCCCTGGTGGCAATGAGAGACGCTGCTGATGTACCCCCACATAGCAGTGAGACACACTGCTGCTGTGCCCTCATGTGACAATTAGACACACTGCTGCTGTGCCCCCAGGTTTCAGCGAGACACATTGCTGCTGTGCCCTCAGGTGACAGTGAGAGACATTGATGCTGTGCCCCCATGTGGCAATGAGACACATTGCTGCTGTGCTCCCAGGTGGCAGTGAGACACATTGCTGCTGTGCCCTTAGGTGACAGTGAGAGACATTGATGCTGTGCCCCCAGGTGGCAATGTGATTCACTGATGCTGTGCCCCCAGGTGGCAGTGAGACACATTGCTGCTGTGATCCCTGGTGGCAATGACAGCCACTGCTGCTGTGCCCCAGGTGGCAGTGAGACACATTGCTGCTGGGCACCCATATGACCATGAGACACACTGCTGCTGTGCCCCCAACATATCAATAAGACACATTGCTGCTGTGCCCCCAGGTGGTAGTGAGACACACTGCTGCTGTGCCCCCATGTGACAATGAGACACACTGTTGCTGGAACTCCAGGTGGCAATGATACACACTGCTTCTGTGCCCCGAGGTGGCAGTGACACACATTGATGATGTGCCCCCATTTGGCAATGAGACACATTGCTGTTGTGCACCCAGATGGCAGTGTCACACATTGCTGCTGTGCTTCCAGGTTGCAGTGAGACACATTGCTGCTATGCCCACATGTAGCAATGAGACACATTGCTGCTATGCCCACATCAAGCAATGAGAAACATTGCTGCTGTGCCCCCAGGTGGCAATGAGACACACTGATGCTGTGCCCCCAGGTGGCAGTGAGACACATTGCTGTTGTGCCCCCAGGTGGCAGTGACACACTTTGATGCTGTTCCCCCAGGTTGCAGTGAGACACATTGCTGCTATCCCCACATGTGGCAATGAGACACATTGCTGCTGTGCCCCCAGGTGGCAATGAGACACACTGATGCTGTGCCCCCAGGTGGCAGTGAGACACATTTCTGCTGTGCCCTCTGGTGGCAATGATATACACTGCTGCTGTGCCCCCAGGTGGCAGTGAGACACATTGCTGCTGTGCCCCAATGTGGCAGTGAGACTCATTGCTGTTGTGCCCCCATTTGGCAATGAGATTCACTGATGCTGTGCCCCCAGGTGGCAATGAGACACATTGCTGCTGTGCCTCCTGGTGGCAATGAGAGACACTGCTGCAGTGCCCCCAGGTGGCAATGAGATTCACTGATGCTATGCCTCCAGGTGGCAGTGAGACACATTGCTGCTGTACCCCCTGGTGGTAATGAGAGACACTGCTGCTGTGCCCCCAGGTGACAGTGAGACACATTGCTGCTGGGCACCCAAGTGACAATGAAACACACTGCTGCTGTGCCCCCAACATATGAATGAGACACATTGATGCTGTGCCCCAGGTGGCAGTGAGACACACTGCTGCTGCTGTGCTCCCATGTGACAATGAGACTTACTGCTGCTGTGCCCCCAGGTGGCAATGAGATTCACTGATGCTGTGCCCCCAGGTGACAATGAGACACATTGCTGCTGTGCCCCCTGGTGGTGTTGAGAGATACTGCTGCTGTGTCCCCAGGTGGCAGTGAGACACACTGCTGCTGGGCACCCATGTGACAATAAACACACTGCTGCTGAGCCCCCAACATATCAATGAGACACATTGCTACTGTGCCCCCAGGTGACAGTGAGACACATTGCTGCTGTGCCCCCAGGTGACAGTGAGACACATTGCTGTTGTGCCCCCCAGGTGGTAGTAGGACACATTGCTACTGGGCCACTAGGTGGCAGTGAGACACATGTTTGCTGTGCCCCCAGTAGGCAGTGAGACACACAGCTGCTGTGCCCGCAGGAGGCAATGAGACACACTGCTGCTGTGCCCCCAGATGGCAGTGAGACTCATTTCTGCTCTGCCCCCTGGTGGCAATGAGAGACAATGCTAATGTGCCCCCACAAAGCAGTGAGACACATTGCTGTTGCGCCCCCAGGTGGCAATGAGACACACTGCCGCTGTGCCCCCAAGTGGTAGCAAGACACATTGCTGCTGTGCCCTCAGGTAGCAGTGAGAGACATTGATACTGTGCCCCCATGTGGCAATGAGACACATTGCTGTTGTGCCCCCAGGTGGCAATGAGACAAATTGCTGCTGTTCCCCCAGCTGGCAGTGAGACACACTGCTGCTGGGACTCCATATGGCAATGAGACACACTGCTGCTGTACCCCCAGTTGGCAATGAGACACACTGCTGTTGTGCCCCCTGTTGGCAGTGAGACACATTGCTGTTGTGCCCCCAGGTGGCAGTGAGACACATTGCTACTGTTCCTCCAGGTGGCAATGAGACACATTGCTGCTGTGTTCCCAGGAGGCAGTGAGCCACACTGTTGCTGGGACTCCAGGTGGCAGTGAGACACATTGCTGCTGTGCCCCCAGGTGGCAGTGAGACACATTGCTGCTGTGCCCCCATGTGGTAATGAGAGACACTGCTGATGTGCCCCCACAAAGCAGTGAAACACATTGCTGTTGTGCCCCTAGATGGCAGTGAGACACACTGCTGCTGTTCCCCCAGGTGGCAGCGAGACACATTGCTGCTGTGCCCTCAGGTGGCAGTGAGAGACATTGATGCTGTGCTCCCATGTGGCAATGAGACACATTGCTGCTGTGCCCCCAGGTGGCAGTGAGATACATTACTGCTGTGCCCCCAGGTGGCAGTGAGACACTCTGCTACTGTGCCCCCAGGTTGCAGTGAGACACACTGCTGCTGTGCCCTCAGGTGGCAGTGAGACACATTGCTGTTGTACCCCCCTAGGTGGCAGTGAGACACATTGCTGTTGTGCCCCCCAGGTGGCAGTGAGACACATTGCTGCTGGGCCCCAGGTGGCAGTGAGACACACTGCTGCTGTGCCCCCAGGAGGCAGTGAGGCATACTGCTGCTAGGCCTGTAGGTGGCTGTGAGAAACACTGCTGCTGGGCTTCCAAGAGGCAATGAGACAAGCTGCTGTTGTGCCCCCAGGTGGCAATGAGACACACTGCTGCTTAGCCACCAGCTGGCAGTGAGACTGCTACTTGGCCCCCAGGTCACAGGTATATGCACTACTGCTTTCCCCCAGGTGGCACTGAGACTGCTGCTTGGTCCCCAGGTCACAGCTAGATGCACTGCTGCTTGGAGACCAGGTTGCAGGTAGATGCACTGCTGCTTGGCCCTCAGGTGGCAGTGAGACTGCTGTTTGGAGACCAGGTCACAGGTAGATGCACTGCTGCTTTCCCCCAGGTGGCAGTGAGACTGCTGCTTGGAGACCAGGTTGCAGGTAGATGCACTGCTGCTTGGCCCTCAGGTGGCAGTGAGACTGCTGCTTGGTTCCAAAGTCACAGGTAGATGCTCTGCTGCTTGGCCCCAGATGGCAGTAAGACACACTGCTGTGGGGCCCCCAGGTGACACTAAGACACACTGCTGCGGGGCCCTAAGATGGCAGTGAGACACACTGCTGTTTGGCGATGCAATTTCTAATACAGAAATGTGTGGCTGTACAATAGTAACAATTTGGAACACTCTGTGGTGCCTATGGATAGTTCTCTGGAAGAAATCTGAAGTTGGATCTTTTTCAGGTTGGCTCAATGGTCTAATAGTAAGTGCGTTTGTTTACCATGATGGAGGACCTAAATTTGTGTACTCACCTTTTGATTATAGACAGAATGTCAGATAGCTGAGTACTGTCTTAGAGCCTGCACTGATGCTTCTGGGGCAGTAGAGTGGCAGCTGTTGCCATTGGACTTCCCCATGCTGGTCCAGGTAAAGGTGAGCCATATTACTAAAGTCTCTCCACTTTGATGTAAGAAATGATCATATGTGCCGATTCCATGGGTGCACAAGCACCCACAGTGTTGACTTAAGCACCCTGAATGTTTTGCTGGCAGTGTGCACAAAAAGAATTTCTAGGGAGCCTGGTGATAGGCAAAATATTACCTCCTAGCAGAGAGTACTCATAAAATTCATAAAAGTTGGCCCCCTGGATGTGATGCCACCCGACATCCAACAGTGTGGGCCTCATGATCAGCTGCTGACATACTCAGTGCCTCTACTGCCTGTCACACTGGATCCAATCCCCTTCTGATCTGTCTTGGGAGACCCCAACCCATGGAGAAAGCTGCAGGGTAGAGGACAGTTCCCGGAGATGGCCCCCAGATACAAGTTGAACCAGAGTTGGGGAACTTCTTGTTTCCTGTTGTTGGGAGGATGGGGGTAGGATAATCATTTAAACTGAGACCACAACTGTTAGACAAGTGTGAAACCCTTTTTTCATTTGCTACTACACATAAATGTCCAAACAGAACAGAAAATGATCCACTGCTTGCAGCCTGCATACAGAAACTACCCCAGTGACACAAACGGCAACTTGCAGGAAAGATTGTGACTTGCATTCTCCAAACTCTTTTGCAAATGCATCTCATGGTATGCAGTCTGACCTTTCAAATCCCCTTCAAGAAAACATACAGGTACTCAGATTTTATGGGGGGAGTGGCCTTCTTAGATTGTGGAACATATTTCTTTGAAACCTCAGTGTTTTTTATTTTTATTTTATTTTTGCAATTGTTCATTGTAACAAATTCAAACACACACATGAGGAAGTCTCCATCTGCGGGTAAGCTGGATTCCATTAATTTCACATATGGAAGGTGCAGTATCACTCTTCAGAGCCAACGCCTTATTAGGTGGGGCCTTCACTTTTTAAAACAGAGTGTCTCCCCCATCCCACCAGTAGGGGGTGCTGCACTGTCCCCATATTGCTCAGTGTTGTTCATTATACCTGTCATCTGTTCCTTCTTATTAGGCATGAGATCCCACTTTTTAGCCCTTAGAGTTCCTTTTGTCCCATATGGAAGAAGGTGTCATCTCCTACTGCATAGTGAGATTTGTATCCCAAATGAGCCTCATTAGGTGGGACATCCCTTGCTAAATGCAATCATTCCACAAATGGAAAAGGATGCTAGACTAGACAGAGAGGTCTCCTAAATGTCCTTAAATAGCTGGTGTTTTATTTCATGGCTGTCTGTCTGACTGCCCTAAATGGACAGAATGCTGCTGACCATCATTGCGTGGCGGGATTCATACGGTACCTCTTGACTAGCTTGTCCTTGATTAGTTGGGCTCCCCCATGTCCTCTTACACTGCACCATTGGTTACAGAGTATAGAAGGTGCCTGCACTAAAGTGAGATGCACACTGTACCTGAATGCATGCCATAGTAAGGGCGGGCTATATTGAGGTGTTTCTGACATCAAGCTGCACAATGCTATAGTGAGGTGCATTCTAATGCATGGGGTGTGCTATAGAATGAAACATGTTAAACAGCAAGGTGTAGTATTACATGATATGTGCCATAATGCTTGTATTTTTTTTTTACTAGAAAAGCACACTGAGCTGTGTCAGCTCATTTTAGATGCATTCTGGGGGTGGGTTACGTGAACCATTTTACTGATTGATTATAATAGGCGGCAGTGCTACTGTAAAGCACATGCTATAATGGGTGTGTTATGCCGTGATAAAGTGTGAGCTATCACATGGCACATGCTACCATATAATATGTGATATGTAATAGCAAGTTGTGTGTCATCCAATGATATGTGCTATAGAGAGGGGAGTTTTCATTTGGTGTGTGCTACCACACAGTGCATGCTGTAATGGGTGTGGTAATGTTAGCAGTAATACCTGACAGGGTCAGCAGTATTGGGCTATACTGGACCACCCAGGGCCATAATGATGCTGAACACTGCAACCAGAGGACCTTATAGCCCGTGAAGGTCTGGTATACTGCATACCTGTTTGTAGGGGTGCCAGATATGATATTTACACTGCCATGGAGTGTGTTCAGTGCAGTTTGCAGTGAGTGCTGCTAACCTCCAGAATGAGCATGGCTGCAAGTAGCATGGTCAAGCACTGCTGGTTTCTCTAATTAAAGAGGCCCCATTACAGCAGATAAGGTGAGGTAGAAAATGCACAAATGCACTTACGTTCACTGTTATCTTTTTTTTTAAATTGTTGCTAACTTAAACCCGTTGAACCGATTGGGTTTCAAAATAGCGGTGGTGGTGGGGAGGGGGGCGCCTCTCTCGCTTGCTAAGCAACCAGAAATGGCACCCATTTCAAATTTGAGCATTCCATGGCTAATTTTGTTTGGTAAATGGGCAGGCAGGTACAGGGACTAGTTACTTACTGGTTTCTGTTGCTTGACACCCACACAGGTAGCGGGTGCTCTTGGCCAGTCAGAAAGCAGAGTATCTCTAACCCATCTTCTTAGCAGTAAAATGTGTGCTATCGAATGGCACTTGCTAAGATAGGGATGTTTTTGCAAGGTACGCTATTGCATGGCACATGCATTAATGGCTCGTTATTGCACAAAGTGAGCTAGTGAAGCAAGTGTGAAAGGGATTGTGTTATACAGGAAAGTGTGGAGTGATGGGCACACTGTAGTAAATGGTGTCTCAGAAGGAGTGCTATAGTGAAGAGCATGCTTCAGTAAAGAGTTTTATAGTGAGAAGTGTGCAATACTGAAGAGTATCTTAGACAGAGAAATGTACTACAGGGAGGAGTATGCTATGGGGAAAGTGAAGTGTGTGTTACAGGGCAAGAACCAGGATACTGCAGAGAAAAATCACTGTTTGGAAAGCAGAATAGCTTAGAGGATTAAATCACCAAGCTGTGAGCTCTGAACACCCAGCAGACACAGGTATGAAACCCACAACCATGCCTTGCATACTATGCGACTTAAAGCAAGTCAGTTAACCTCCCTGTGTTCTTCAGATGCCCCTGGAAATAAACTTCAGCTCGGTGTGCCTTCTCTGGCCAAATGTGCTAAAATAAAACAAAATTAGAGGAGACCTCTAGATGTGAATCATACAGTGAGGGTTGCCTGTATTTTGTTAGCCATCTTTATGATCACAGGTCATCTGTCTGGTGTCATTTGATCTGAGACTCTGGAGAGGTGACTGTCCCATTCCAACACATCCCACAATCCCTCCTCAGGCCCTGACTTCCTTTTATATTGGCTACTGTGGTCTCTCTGCTACTTGACGTGTTGCACTTTTCACATCTAAATGTGGCTCAGTTTTAGCAGTAAATCTTAACATGGACTTAAACAGTGGTTCATCAGAAACCTAAATTACAATCTAGCTTGAGCTACACAATCTCCACTTCATTCCAGCGACCACCCCTCACTCTCAGAATTCACAGTGTATTTGTGGTTTGCTCCAGAGAAACCCAGTCCATCCAGTAGCATATTGGTTACTGATAGAATTCCTCTGTAATTACAGTTTTAAAGAAAACATATTTACCCAGGACCTCCAGCTGAGACAAGGCATCCCATCTGCTATGGGGTCCTGCTTCAGTCTAACTTTACTAGTGGGAAGGACTGAAATGCAAAAAAATCAAGTGACTTGCACATGATCACAGAGCAAGCCAGTGTTGGATTCAAATGCAGGCTTTCTTGATTCATAAATCATCACTCTGACTGTTAGACCAGCCAGCTTTCCAAAGCCTTTTTCTCCACAAAATCCATTCGAATAGCCTCATCAGTCAATTAAATCCAGCATAATTCCAGTTAAATCCAGTTCCTTCCAAGACCACCCACCAGTCACTTCCAGCCTTTCACTGTTGATTGAAAACCTTGTCTCAGTTCAGTAATAGCCCACTCCATATTGGTAGCTGTCCAAATTTCAGCACATAAATATGAGCGCAAAATGACTGCGTATTTGCTTGCTCCGTTAATGCTTGGTGGGGTTGCCCCAGGGTCGTGGCATCATAGGGCTGGATACTCTGTCATACATCTGTCCTTTGAGCCGCAATGGCATGAAAGCGAAAGTGGGCTTGAACATCGGTGCGTAGGTGGTCTGCTCCACCCGACCCCTGACCTCTTCATTGTTGTATGTGGCCACACGATGCTTCATCAGTGTCTTGGCAGGAGTGTCATTTGGCTTGTGTCTTACTTTGGACTGTAAAGAAATAAAATGAAAATGATTTCAGTGAATCTGCATCCAGTTGGCTGCTTTAGAGCTATCATAATATTTTAATGGGACTCTGAAAACCATAGGACTGACCGAGTGGCTAGATGTTTACTTTCTGGGCAAGATTTTCATAAATAGGGCAACAGAACTTTGTGATGAGGGTCTGAGAAACTTTGTTTAACAAGGACTGAGTAAACTGGAGTCCAAGAGGCTACCTTGACAAAAGTATGATTGGCTTTCTTTTTTACTATTCTTGTCGCCAGCTATACCTTCTTGTAAACAGGATGAACCTAATTTAGAGGTCTGAAATCCTTATGCCTGCCTAGGTAACTACTGTATTTTGTCTGGCTACCTACTAACCAACACCAGAGCTTGAGAGACTTACTTTCCCTTCACCCATTGATCAACAACCCCATCTTCCTTACTCTCCATCAGTCTGCTGAGTACAAATGCCGAGTGAGCTCCACAGAGGGCAGCTGTTTGTGGGGATTTACTTTCCTTATAGAAACAGGAATCTGTAAACAGAATAAGGTCCCTTGGCCCATCCTGTCTGACCATTTCTGCTTAACTACTAATGTTAAACAAAAGGACACCAGTAGTCTCCTCACTCTCCCCCCCCTCCCTTTTATAGTTCAATCTTTATCAGTCTCTCCTGTCTCCTCTTTGAATTCCACCCCCACTGATTTTTGCACAGACCACCTCCCTCACAGCTTACTCTACCCCTCCACCACCCTCTTCCTGAAAAAGTGCTTCCTGGAGTCTCTCTTGTATTTGCCCCCTGCCAGCATCATAGAGTTGGACCTGGTGGTTGTGTTCCACTCAGTCTGAACAGTTCACTGCTGTCCACACTATTTACCCCACTGAGATATTTGCAAGTTATACTCACGCTCCCTCTCTCCCTTCTTGTCTCAAGCGTGTACATGTTTAGAGCTGCCAAACTTTCCTTGACTGTCCTTTCCTGCTGTCCCTGGGTCATCTTGGTTATCATCCTAAAAACTGTCTCATCTTTGTTCCTGTCCTTCCTTAGATTTAGACTCCAAAACTGCAAAACAGTACTCCAGGTAAGGATGAACCAGTGACCTATACAGTGGTAGCAGCACCTCCCTACTCCTGCTGCAGAGCCCCCTCTCTATGCACCCCAACTTGCTATCTGTACTACTCTCCACCATACTGCATTGTGCACAGACTGGCTGAAATTATTACTTCTGTGTCCTTTTCTGCAGTAGTGCTTTTCATTACTACCTGCCCCATTCTATATTCAGTTTTTGGGTTTTTGATGCTATATTCAGTTTGAGGATTCTTTGCCCCAGTGAGCATCACCTTGCACTTTTTAAGCATTACATTTTAACTGCCGCACTATGGTGTGGTTTAAGGCTCTGAGCTGCAAACCTGGAGACCTGGGTTTGAATCCCACAGCCCCCACTTGCATGCTGTGTGACCCTGAGCAAGTCACTTAATTTCCTTGTGCTCCCAGGTCCCACCTGTAAACAAGCATTCAGCTTAGTGTGTCTCTCCTGGTAAAAAAACAAAACAAAACAAAAACTCTACTGATCACATCTCCAATCTACCTAGATCTTTCTTCATATTTCTGACACCCTCATCACTATCCACTCATCCACAGATTTTGGAATCATCTACAAAGACATATCTAGCCCTGGATCCTCACCCCTATGTTGCAAATCAGGATGCTGAAGAGCATCTGTTCCAAGATCGATCATTGTGGCACCCCACTAGTGACCCTGTGACCCTGGAGAACACCTCATTCATTACCACTCGGTGGGTCCTGTCACTTATCTAAGTTTCCACTCACCTACTAATTTTGTCCCATTTCCCTAGATCCTTCATCTTCTTAACCAGCCATCTATGTGGGATGGAATCGAGGGCCTTACTGAAGTCAAGGTACAGTATGTCCACTAGAACAACAGGAGGTCCACCCCACTGCTCAGCATGCTGCAACCAAGAACTATCATGGCAATAAGAAGAGGTAGAGCACCGCTACCAAAACCATTAAACTGGTTGGACTTGTTCTCAGTGATGTCTACCAGCAACCCTATACTGAGATAACACAGCAAGTACCTGCCGCAGATTGTAAGTAAATAAAGTAACGTTCTCTTTGCAACCTATCTGCATCATATCATACTTCTTTGGGGTACTGACGTGGTGGTGCAGCACCCCTTCTTATTGCCACAGTATGCCCACTGTGTGTCCCTTGTCTACGGCATTTGTCACACAATCAAAGAAACTGATTGGGTTTTTTCTGACATGACTTCAAATAAATTGATCAGGTTTTTCTGACATCCGCCCCCCCCATGAAGCCATGCTGTCTTTTGTCCTGCAGTCCACATTCCTCCTAGAAAAGTACTATCCTTTCCTTTATTATGGTCATGGCCCCTAGAATTCTGCTGACACAGAATTCTGCGCAGAACTTGCAACCTACCACAGAACTTCTGCAGTGCCACAGAATGCACTGTTCTTGGAGATTCTTTATTAATATTTCCGTTTATCCATAGAACCTGGTCCCTTTCCCCTCTTTTTATATCCAAAACCCCTCTATGCTCAGAATGTGATGTTATCATTGCTATAACATCATACATTAGCTAATGAAATGGCTGCATTCTGCCACAGAAATGAATAGTCACTTATCTACCACAGCTCGCACTGCCAGAGGCGGTGGGTGGCACAGCACATCAGGCACAGTGATATTTGCTCAACCTGCACTACAGCCTAATACACTTTTCAGTCTTACATTATTATACAAGGGCCAACTTAAACAAAACCTTGACACTAGCATAGACCTGTTAAGTCCATATCTTACTTTGTACAAACTTATTTTTGCCTTTAAGGTATAGGGATGCCATCTGAAATGAATAACTGGTAAAATGAATTAACCTGTCATTTTTTCAGAAAAATAATTATGCCCAGAAATGTGGAATAAAATAATGTGTAGACCTGTTAAAAGAATAGACCTGTTAAATAAATAATTGCACTGTACACATTTTTGCCAGTGTTATAGATTACATATTGTCACTAGTTGATAGAATCACCTAAAAGTTATTGAGAAATGTTGTGTGTAGGGCCAGCTATTGGGCCAGAGAGTAGCATGTTGTGTTCCCGTGCCAGCAGCTCAGGTTCAGCGATGAGCTCTGGGAGCTGGCTGGGCAGCACAAGGATTAGGGAACACATCGCTGCTCTGAGCCTGGTAAGGTATGGTGCCATGTTCTATCACACGGGGGACACATTGTGATGGGCTGGAGAGCTTTATCTCACAATGGGTTCACATGCATGTCATGGCCTGATGGTGTTATGTAGTATGTCAGGGGAAGCAGGTTGGCATGAAAAATGAGTTTTGCAATATCTCCTCTGTTCTGTTTATTCCATTTCCAAAGGGACCTGTTATATACACACACATACAGTAGCTCTCGTTCACGATACATATATATATATACATATATACACACAAATCTGTATGTATGTTATAGATTGCATATAAATATATGAGTGATGCACAGTGGGGACCTCATGAATGGTGTAGACAGCACATATAAATATATAAGTAATACACCCCTCTGTGTATTTCATTTATGCAATAGGCTAGGACCTAAAAGGATAGATTTTTTTTTCACCTTTTTAGGCATAACATTATTTCTACAAGTTTGTTATTTATTGAACTAGTGCTACTGTGCTTTGCTCCATCCTGATTGCTATAACCATTGTCATGGACATGAAGCCAGGATGACAAGCTGACACTGTAATGTGGTAGTTCTTTAGTGCCACAGAATTTGTGCAGAAATTACAAACCACCGCCACAGAAGCTCTGCGGCAAATGGTAATGTTGCCGCAGAACTTAGTCCCAATGTGCCACAGAAAAGTAGGGGCCTTGATTATGGTTTTCAGCAGCTTACATACAATAGACGTCAGGATGACAGGTCTGTAGTTCCCAGATCGGCCCTGCTGTTGTGAAGGGGAACCACATTTGCCATCCTTCAGTCATAGAACACTATCCCTGTCTCCAGTGAGCTATTTAATAGATCAGTTAGGGGTTCAGCTAGGACCTGCCCCATCCTCTTAAGCACACTGGGAGGTAGCCCATCCAAGCTCCATGGACTTATCCACTTTTAGTGCACTTAAATGTTCCAGTGCCCTTTTAACTGAAATGAGATCCACATTGACACCCTCCCCCCGCTCTGATGGCACAGTCAGGCATCATCCCCGTTCCTTTATTGTAAACACCAAGATACCAAGACGAAATAAACATCTGTTCAGTACGTCAGCTTTCCTTACCTTATCTTCCTATTCTCACTCCTCTTCTGCTTCAGCCTGACTTTCATTTCTCTTATCTTGCTCTTCTCCCACATGTAATGGAAAAAGGTCTTGTCTCCCATCTTCATACCCTCTGAAATTCTCAATTCCATGTCAGCCTTAGCCTTTCCTTAGTACCCTGCTATGAAACTCCACTCTGTCTCCTGTACTCCGCTGGTTTTGTATTTTTTAAATGCTTTTTTCTTAGCCTTTATAGCCTTTCTACTTCTCTCATGTACCATGATGGCTTTTTACCTCTCTTTTTCTTACCCCATCTCACACAGATTTATTACCTCTGTTATCCCATTCTATATATAAATATACACATATATTTTATTTATTTATTTAGTTCAAAAGTTTCACCAGCAAAGACATACTGAGCTGATAGCTCGTTTTCCAGATGTGTCCTGGGGGAAGAGGGAAGAGGAGGATAAAGTGTAACAATCAAGCAATGAGTACAATGACTGGTAGAAAGCCTATATAACAAACAATAAGTTAACCAAAATTAACAATTAAATACAAATTAGTGCAATATTACATGGAGAAGGAGGAGATGAAAATGGTACAGAAGGAGCAAAGTGCTAAAAGAAAGAAGAGGCAGCAAAAGCAACCAGGTTCAAGAAGAACAGTGGTAGTGGGGGACAGCAGGAGGGGGATCAAGAGAAGATCAGGAGGGGATGGTGGTAGCAGTGGTGGGGGTAGAGAGTAGGAAACAGGGACAGAGTTCAGGTGTAGTTGCAAGTGTGGGTTGTGAAGTCATGAAGTAGAGAGGGGAGAGAGTGCTGGATGGAGGTGGAGTGGATGTTTATGGGGAGAGAGTTCTAGAGTTTAGGGAAACAGTAAGAGAAAGTAGCCTGGTCAGCTGATGATGTTCATGAAGGGAGAGCAAGGTAGCAATAGCCAGAGTTATAGAGAGTGTAAGAGGAGGGTGGGAGGGGGGTGGAGAGGAGAGAGGTAAGGTAAGAGGAGAAGGAGCCTAGCCAGTATTTAAAGATAAAGGAGGCTTGGTGAGCAAGGCTTCTGGCCTCAAGGGAGGGGAGGGGAGGGGAGGAGAGGGAGAGTGAGGAATAGAGGGAGCAATGGTGAGTTCGGGGTGGACAGTCCAAGGCAAAGTGGCAGAAGGAGTGAAAGAGTGGGTTCAGTCCAGTGAGGGTAGTCTTAGGAGCAGTACAGTAGACAATGTCAACAAAGTCAAAGATGGGAAGAATCATTTTCTGGACGATAGCTTGGCAAGCAAGAAGAGGGATGCAGCTTCTATTCCTGTATAACGCACTGAGTTTAGGAAACATTTTTTGTGGAAGGCATCCACATGCCCATAAAAGTCAAGGTGACAGCTAAGCCAGACTCCTAGGTACTTGAATGAAGGCAACTGTGGCCCCATCCAAGGTGTGGAAGAAGAGGAGGACAGAAAGCATAGCGAGCTTCTGTCTGGTGCCAAAGGTAATGGAGACCATCCTGATGGCATTAAGTGATAACTGATTAGATCAGAACCATAGCTGGACATTATTGAAGTCCAACTGGAGCTTGGCCATCAGATCAGAGGGTGAGGAACCAGAGGTGAAAAGTACTGTATCATCTGCGTATATTTGGATGGCCACAGAGGAGCAAGCAGCAGGTAGCAGGGAGGTCATTTAGAAAGACTGAAAAGAGTATTGAACCAAGGATGGACCAGAAACTAGAGGGGGTAAGATAAGAGCAAAACAGTGGTGAAAGCTAAATAGTAATTGATACAAAATAGGATAGCAGCAGTTACAAATCTGTTTGAGGGTAAGGGGTATATATGAGGTCCCCTGTTCTCTGTGGCACAGTAGATGTAACTTTTGCTTCAAGCAAGCTGAACTTCTGTGGAACTGTTAGGTCAAGTTCTGCAGCAAGGTTAGACTGCTCGCCAGAGGCCACTTGTAACCCCTGAATAAACTATATGCAAAGTACTGCCAATTGCATACATGTCATGATGATTATACTGTGTTTGACAAATGCCTGTATTTTTTGGCTGATTCCTAAATGTACTCAGATTTTTGTCTGCCTTGATGTTTGTTTCTTGCACTGTTTTGTCCTCACTGTGATGAGGTACCTTTGTAAATGAGCCTCTGGCTCAAAGGTTGTTAAACTGATGTTCTAATAAATAAATAAATAACCATGCCTGCATCCACTGCTTTTCTTTTACCATGCCTGTAAGCCATGCCTATATCCACTGCTTTTCTTTTACCATGCCTGTAAACACGCCTGTATCCACTATTTTTCTTTACTGTAACCACCTCATGCTGTAACTCACAATGCCTCAAATGTTCCTTATGTCCTTGTTCATTCTTGTAACTTGTATTGTTAACCCGGGTCGCCCCTGAAAAAGGGACCTTCGGGGCTCAGTGGGCCTACCTGGTCACCAAAATTTAATAAATAAAAATAAATAAAAGGTTTAAAGTTGTGTGGTACATCAAAAAATAACTAAGAAAAAGCCAATATTACAGTTTAGGGGACCTTGCAAGGATGACATGTGAGGAGGGCTCTTAACTCCCACCACATATTGTATATGTAAGTTACATCATTTCTCTTAAACCTCCAGTTTTATGCTTTTCAGCACCTGTTCTGGCTCTCCATATTTTCTAAATGTATTTAGAGCTTAGTGTCATTTTATGCAACATTAACAGCTACTGGCAGCCCCCATACCCCACAACCTACTGGCAGAAAACTCACAGCTGAATAGTTGTTCCCATAGGGGGAGCCTGACGTAGTCTAGCCATGAAGCACCCAAGACTCCCTTCCTCTGTGAACATGTCAGGGTCCCGATACACAGTCATAGTTGAGTTAGGGTGGCAGGCTGTGGGGGAACAGAGACTCCCCGTACTACCACCTCTATAAACTGCCATACATTGAAAATGTAAAACATTAAGCATTTGCAGTGTCAGTGTGATTATTTTTTTCCTGCTTGTTTCACCCTTTCTGTGTTTAATTTTCCCATTTTGAATAAATCCTTAGCTTGGTTGTCATCTTTCATACCATAGCTTCATCTTTTCTTTATGTTTTTTCATGTATACCTTCCTGGCCTAGCCTGAAAGCTCTGGCATATGCAGCAATGGCACCCACTGACCATGAGCTGTCCTAGAGCGGGTGATCCTAGGATCACACCTGAACATAGGTTGCCCTCATGGACCCCTGAGATGCTAACACTGGCCTATCATGGCGGCACAGATACCTTTTTTCATTTTTACTTTTGTCTCTGTAGTCTCATTGCCTGCATCCCAGTGACAGGCAACTTCCCCTTCCCTAGAAGAAAAGTAGAGGGATGCACATCAGCTGTCCCAAAGGTGCTCCAGTCATATTAATATACAACTTGAAGAATGAAAAACTGGGCACATACCAGAATGTTGAGTTTCATTAACGATTATTTATTACAGAAGCACAGCATGTAGAGACACAGGGCTAACACCCCTACATATTGACCCAGCCACATGTGTCTTCCTGAGGAGGTGGAGTTAGCCTACCAAGACCATGTTTAAGTACCCCATTTAATTAAATAATTCAGGCAAAAGGCAGTTTTCAATTATATCAACATGTGTCCTAGTGTAGGGAAAAATTAATCTCATTTGATATCTGTTAAAAAGTAAGTCTTATTTATACATTTATTTCAATAAAAAAAGTTTGTAAATCATAAAATAAATCAAATGTTAACTTAAAAAACATATATAGAAAATTCAGAATACCTCCATTCACTTGAACAGACAAACGGTAACAAACACTACAGACCATTAGATTTGCCAAAGGGTAAAAAACAGTAAATACTTTGTTCAAAACACAGAACTCATTGGGATAGTGTGCAGTCCTTGCCTTCCACCTTCCCTTCAATTCCGTTAAGGCAGTTTGTGAAGGGATAAAATTGACATCACCATGGAAAGTCACCAATTGTTGCAAAAGGTCATAATTTCTGACTTCCAATTTTTTTACAGCAATACATGTTTAATTGATTTCATTTAGTCTATCAATTGCTAATTTTCATTCATTATAGCAAAGGTAAATTCAAATAACTGTCAAATATCCCATTTCTAGATAGAAGTCCCAGGTGTCACATATAGTCATTTTAGGAACGATTCTCTTATTACATCCATTAGGGCTGTAAACAGGCACCACACGAACAACATTCACATTTTTTGTTTTATTCAGGATTCATTAAGGTACCACTACAGTATCTTTTTAATTTACTTCAGACCGCAAAACAAAATAAAAATGCAACAGCTGCATAGTCACGAGAGTTCAAGTAAGAGGCAGTGCATTGCTACAGCTGCATACATTTACATTTTTCATTCACCTACTAATATACTCAGTGTCTCAGTTGGCAATATCACAATTCCACACATTATTTTTCAGAATAACTGAGAGGAATTAAGGTGACAAAGCTTTGTCCTTCACCCCAGACCAAAAGGCTGCAACTCTCTCTGCTCTCTTCTCTCTTCTCCCCTCCCTCGAATTAGGAAGGAAAAGCTTTTTCCTCTCCATTCCCATCATCATCTACCTAAGATGGTTAAGAGAATGCCTGACCGCTGAAAAGTTTAAAATTGAGTTAAAAACATATTTATTTAATTTAACCTTCCCCAACTATGGCTAATTCATTTTATTGTTCCTGTTTTAACTTATATGTGTATTTGGATGCATTTGCTTGTATGTACAGCACCTTGGTTCTGAAAGGCACTATAAAAATAAAGTTTGATTTGATAATGACAGCAATGCTCTCTCTTCCCCAATCCACATGACAGCAGTGCTCTCTTTCCTCCTGCCCCCCGATGGCGGTAATACTCTCTGCATCCTATCCCCTAATCCAGTCCTAATGGCAGCAATAATTGTTCTCCTCTCCCTTAGGTGATCCTACCTATCGTTCCCTACAGCTTTATCTGATCCTAGTTTTTAAAATACAGTGTAACCCACCCCAGGACGGAAAGGGATGATATTTGCAATGCTTTCTAAACAACATCATTTCAGAATGTTGACATACTGGTGCTGGTTGTCAGACTATGGAAGTGTAAGTGATAGGGCTGTTAGTTACACAGAACCAAAATTTGATTAATTTTTTTATGTCAGTTCCATACTCAAAAAAATCTTTGATTATTATGACTACTGTTTTGAAAGGTTAAGCTATTTGAGCATTAAGAAAAAAAAACTTTCATGCTGCATAGGTGCTGTTTGAATAAATCTACTCGTTATGTTGCTTGCACGCATGTGCAAGAAACATAGTGCCATCATCTGAGTTTTCGGAGGTGTGTCAGCCCGTCTTCCAATGCAGTCAGTGTGTTTGCAGGCACGGCCCCAGTTCCCCAATCACTGCTGCAGCTGTCTATGACAAGCTGAAAATGCAGTGGCATACAGTTGAAAGGGAGAGCTCAGCTTGAGTGAGCAGAGCTATCCCCCCCAAACACACACAAGACGCACGCCTGCGTGCTCATGCACCTTCCTCCCCCACACTGTATGGCGGTCATGGGGTGCCCAATCCTCAGTAGGCTCCACACACACCAAAGCATCCAGGTGCCACGCTGGGAGCCCTCCCCAATGTGTCAAGATGATGTTACGGCCGGCAGGGTGCCCAATCCCCGTCAGCTCACTGTCTCCCAGGTGCCATGCTGAGCCACCCCAGCATGGCAAATGTCCAGCGTTGTCATTAAAAAACAAAAACCTGGAAATAAAATACTGTCCCTCGGCGCTTCTCCTGCCCCCTCCCCACACAACCTGCACCCACCCACTTAGCATCCTGCCTCCACACACCCCCCACCCCATACCTTACCTCCGGAGTCCGCGAAGATCTTCAGCGGACCGGGAACACGTCTGCACTCTTCAAAGCCACTGCGAACTGAGGAAATGCCGGTAAGCTGTATAATGGAATAGATAGGGTTTTTCAACTTTGATTGCATATCTCAGGCATTTTTTGGAATTTTGCACCAAATTTTCAACATGGGGTTTTTGGGACCCCTTCTCATGAATGATGTCACTGTCCTGGCGTTACTCGGGCCCAAAGGGTGATTTCGCAGCCACTGTGCGAAATCACCTTTCTGGAAGGAGTAACGAAACAACACTGCCAGTGTTCATAAGGTGGGCTCTCAAAAGCCTAGTTTGAAAATTTGGCTCCTTATGAGCAGTACAGCTGTCATTTTTCACATCCTGCCCAAAATGTGTTTTTGCCCATGTAGCGCACAATGGCGCAGTCGGTGTGTGAAATCAATGTATGGGACACAGTAAGAAAATCACAGTAACACTGTTCATTAGCACAGGTTTTAAAATGGCAATGTTGAAAATTTGGTGAAAAAATTCCTAAAAATGACTGTTTTACGAGCGTGCATTGCACAGTTCCCACGTACACTCGTAGGTTTGCAAATTTTCAATATTTCCACTCCAGATTTTCAACATTGCCATTTTACCACACCTCCTTATGATCAGTACAGCTGTCATTGATCACATCCTGCCCAAAACATTTTTCCGTCCATGTAGCGCACAATGGCACAGTTGGTGTGCGAACTCAATGTATGGGACACATTAAGAAAATCACAATAACACTGTTCATGAGCAGAGGTCTTAAAATGGCTATGTTGAAAATTTGGTGAAAAATTCCCCTAAAATGACAGCTGTTTCTGAGAGCGATGCGTTGTGTGCATTCCTCATGCAGTCGTAAGTTTTACAAATTTTCAATATTTTCACTCCAGATTTTCAACATTGCCATTTTACACACCTTCTTATGAGGCAGTACAGCTGTCATTTTTCACATCCTGCCCAAAATGTGTTTCCGCCCATGTAGGCACTGGCGCGCAGAAGGTGTACGAACACAATGTATGGGACACATTAAGAAAATCACAGTGACACTGTTCATGAGCAGAGGTCTTAAAATGGCTATGTTGAAAATTTGGTGAAAAAATTCCTAAAAATGACTCTTTTACGAGCGGGCATTGCGCAGTTCCTAAGCATGCTCGTAAGTTTGTGAATTTTCAATATTTGCACTCCAATGACTTCCAAATTCCTAAACAGCACATAGAAGCAAGCAACATTCGGCATTGACAAATGCTTGTTTTTAAAGAGCCCCTGACACCATAAAGAAAACATGAAAAAATGTGAGATTTCAACACAATTTAGTTATTTCATGTATTTTCTATAATTCTTTCCCTTTTTTCTTTACTATTGAGGACAGCTGCACGAAGGAGGATTACTGACCCATAGACATATGCTCTTTCTGCTGGTCACCATCTAACATTATAATCCCCTATTTATGGCATCTTAATGATCTCAACAGCAACAGACTGTGATGTCATAAACAGAACTGCGATGTCAGTTATAGGTAAGCAGCCAGAGCAGATAGGGCAGCGATCCTAATTACATGCAAATCTCCTTAGCAATAATGAAGTAAGGTTGAGAATTACAAAAATAAATATTAACTATAAGCTGAATTGTATCTAAATATTACAATTTTTATGATTGCTTGCATGCATGCTCAAGAAACATTATGTGACAGCTTAGGAGAGAAGCTGTTTGTGGAGGCGCAGCACTGTTACGCCAAAGGAGGCACTGCATTTGGGGGCTTGGCAGTGGTGGACCAATGGAGACACATTGTGCTGATGACACTGGTCTCCAAAAGTGCACCAAGTACAAACGTTTTCACCTCAGCAATCAGGGGCCGCCTCGCCATTGCAGCGTCAGTCATTCTGCTCCAATGAGGGAGCGACCCATCATTGCAGGGCAGAACGTTAGCTAGCCTAATACTGTTTGTGAACATGGTGGGTGGCTTGCCGCCATGTTCACAAACTGTATTATGCAGCCCCCGTGCCGAAGGGGTGCCCAATCCCCCTCAGCAGCATGTGCCCCCCCAAACAGTCTTTGTTTGCCGACGGGGGCCCCATTCTCTGTCAGCATAACCTGCCCCAGCCACAATTAATGCGCCAATGGGGGAGCCCACTCCCCATCGGCATAATTCCCCCACAAAAGATTTGTTTGTGCTGAGGGTGTCTCTAATCCCTGAGCTACTGCAGGCCCCTATGTGCCAGCGGGGTGCCCAATCCCCATGATTACGGTCACCTCCCCAACAAAAGTAGGTTGGCATGCTGGGCCCACCCAGCATGCCAAATGTCCACTGAAATGTCCTTGTAAAACAAACCGTCCGCAATGTGTTTTTTCCTGTAAAGAAGGAAACGGTCCCTCGACAGTCTCCCTGCCCCTCCTTCCACAACCTGCACCCACCCACTGCACACCCTGCCTCCCTACACCCTCCTCACCCCATACTTACCTCCGGAGCTCGGCGGGACGATCTTTGGTGGACCAGGAACACGTCTGCACTCTTCAAAGCCGACCGTGAACTGAGAAAATGCCGGTAAGCTGTATAATGGAATAAATAGCGGGTTTTCCAACTTTGATGCATATCTCAGGCATTTTTTTGAATTTTGGCGCAAATTTTCAACATGGGGATTTTGGGACCCCTCCTCATGAATTCTTTCACTGTCATGGCATTAATTGGCCTCGAAAGGTGATTTCACAGTCACTGTGCAGAATCACCTTCCGGGACCAGTTAACGAGAAACTTCTGATGCCAGGGTTCATGGTGGAGCTCTCAAAAAGTGTATGTTGCACATTTGGTGGGAAAAATCCAAAAAATGACTGTCTTACGACCGTGCGTTGCGTAGTTGCTACTTACGCTTGTAACTTTGCGAATTTGCAATATTTTCATTCCAGATTTTCAACATTGGTATTTTAATGCATCTCCTTATGAACAGCGCAGCTGCCATTTTTCACAACCCAGCCGAAATGTGTTTTCATGGTTCCGGCACAGAATAGCGTGGTCGCTGTGGGAAATCCATGTTTGGGTCACAGTATGAAAATCACAGTGACACTGTTCATTAGCAGAGGTCCTAAAATGCCTATGTTGAAAATTTGGTGAGAAAAGTCCATAAAATGACTGTGTTATGAGCGTGCGTTAAGCAGTTTCCATGCACGCTTGTACCTTCACACATTTGCAATATTTGCACTCCAGATTGTGAACACTGCCATTTGTCTGCAGCTCCTTATGAACAGTACAGCTGTCATTTTTCACATCCTGGCGGAAATTTGTTTTTGCACTTCTGGCGCAGAACAGCATGCTTGCTATGGGAAATCTGTGTTTGGGACACATTAGGAAAATCACACTGATGCTGTTGATTAGCAGAGGTCCTAAAATGCCTATGTTGAAAATTTGGTGACAAAAGTCCATAAAATGAATGTGTTACAAGCACGCGTTGCACAGTTTCCATGCACTCTCGTTAATTCGCACATTTGCAACATTTTCACTCCATATTTTCAACATTGCCATTTTTCCACACCTCCTTACGAACTGTACAGCTGTCATTTTTCACATCCAGGCTGAAATGTATTTTCGCACTTCTGGCTCAGAATGACATGGTCTCTGTGGGAAATCACTGTTCGGGACACATAGCAAAAATCACAGTGACACTGTTCATTAGCAGAGGTCCTAAAATACCTATGTTGAAAATCTGGTGATGAAAGTCCATAAAATGACTGTGTTAAGAGCATGTGTTGCACAGTTTCCACACACGCTCATAACTTTGCACATTTGTAATATTTTAAGTCCAGATTTTCAACATTGCCATTTCTCTGCACCTCCTTATGAACAGGACAGCTGTCATTTTTCACATCCTGGTCGAAATGTGTTTTTGCAGTTCTGGCACAGAATACCATGGTTGCTGTGGGACATCAGTGTTCGGGACACATTAAGAAAATCACAGTGACACAGTTCATGAGCACAGGTCGTAAAATGCCTATGTTGAAAATCTGGTGACAAAACTCCATAAAGTGACTGTGTTATGTGCATGCGTTGCACAGTTTCCACGTATGCTCAGAAGTGCAAGCATTTTCAATATTCTCACTACAGATTTTCAACATTGCCATCTCTTCATACCTCCCTATGGATGGTACAGCTGTCATTCTTCACATCCTGCCTGATCTGTGTTTTCATACATGTGGAGCAGAATGGCACTGTCGCTGTTGGAAGTCAGTTTTCGGGACACATTGACAAAATCACACTGCCACTCTTCATGAGAAGAGGTCCCAAATGCTTTCCTGAGGTGGGGTCACAAAAAGGCCATGTTGAATATTTGTACTGTAAATACCAACAAACGCCCGAGGCATTATGGTTTCTAACCATAACGTCCTACGGTGTACAGACAGGCATTGGGGTGTGTCTTTGGATTGCCGACTGTACTGCTCATGCCATCCCACCCCAACCCCCCAGCCACTGACAACCATTGAGGGGTACCTTGCACTCTTTGGCCCAAGACTTCACCCCACTATCCTATGCTGCATCCATTTCCCTGTATGTCCTTATGGAATGGGGTGACTGTAAAGCCAAACACCCTAAGGCACACCTCAACACGTGTCAATGTCTGCAGAATAGGGTGAGGTGACATGGCTTGACCGTCATGGGCGATGACCCAAATACTTACCCCAAATCCTGTCCGTCTCTACAGGATGGAGGTGGGGTTCACATGAAGTTCAATACTTCACTGCCACTCCTATTCTGCATCTGTCTAACTCCTGCATTTCCATTGCTAATACCAGCAAGTAAACATTCGGCATTGACAAATACTTGTTCAAAGTTGTCACAGTGGTGTCAGGAACTCATTAAGCAACACGTTTAGTTGCAATGCAATGAACTTGCTTGCCTACACATTCCTTATCCACATCCATTTTGTAATTTAATATTATCCCAAAGCAATGTATAAACATTAAAAATTAAAAAATGTATCATCTACAGCGTCATTGTCATTTTTTCAGTATTTCGGTGCTTGTTTCTCTCTTCCTTTATTTATCTTCCCCATTTTGCATAAATAATGCTTAGTTTGGACTTTTCACTTTTCTTTTCTTGGCTTCATCTTTTTAAAAGGGAACTGTCAGCATTTCCCTTGCAAATACATGGGACCTATATGTCCAGATTAGGTAAACCGCACTGGCAATCATTTTTTCAAATAACTTACAAAGTCATTATTTGTAATTTATGTGGTTGATCCTGCAACCCTCTGCCCACCATTACTATTGCAGAGTCCCCCACAGCAAGTCCTTTGATAACAGGACTGACAGGCTAAGCCATGGGCGACTCCTATTTGACAGTACAGCTGTTAGAAAATATTAAAAGATATACAGTGCATGTTTCCGTTTCTAGCTCTGGTACCGAATGACTGAGGAAAGCACTTTCCTTGGTCATTTGGTACAGGAGCTAGAAGTGTGAGCATGCGCTGTATATCTTTTAATATTTTCTAACAGCTGTACTGTCAAATAGGAGTCCCCCATGGCTTAGTCCATCAGTTGTGTCATCAAAGGGGACTTTGGAATAGTAATGGCAGGTGGAGGGTTGCAGGATCACCAAGATAAATTACAAATAACAGCTTTGTAAGCTTTGTAAGTTATTTAGAAAAACTACTACCAATGTGTTTTACCTAATTAGGACCTATAGGTTCCTTGTTTTTGCCAAGGCAATGTGACAGTTCCCCTTTAATTTCTTCAGTCTATCCTGTATTCTCTTGGTGTCTTTAAATTACTTTTAGAAAATGTTTGTAAAGAGTCATGTTCCTGCAATTACCAAAAATCATAAATTCTAAAGTATTGCTGATGTATGACTTGCATACATATTTATATATTTGTATGACTTAGCTTTTTTAAATATTTGTTATCATGACTTGTGAAATTACTGTATAATGCCTAGTATAGGTTTAGTAGATGCTTATTTTCTCGCTTGAACTGTATTCATTCTTGCTCACTGTATATCAATTACTGTACCAAAAGTATATTCATCCTACCAGTGTGTATACTATAGACTAGTCAGAATGGCACTATTTTTCTTGTTTATCAATTACTGCATGCAACTGTATCTCTATTCTATTGTACTCGATTATTGTACCTATTTATATTGCATGCTGTCCTACCCACCCAGGACCTCCATGTAAATGAATTTGCTCAACGGAGCGTCTTCCTGGTGAAATAAATAAACTATTCTTTTCCTGCTCCAACAATGTTGTTTACTTAGCTGTCCCTTTGCCTAATTTTTCTACAAATCACATCTCCCCCCCCAGCCACTAGTGCTGATTCATCAGGTTGGTTTCATCCTAACCCCATCCACAGTCACCTCTCATGCTTAACCCCATAAGGATTGCAACTTGCTCTCTGCCCCAGCAAGCACTTTGCCCTCTCATGGTTTTAAAACAGGTAAAACCCACCCCGTCTATCTCAGCCTCACCTCCTTCGTAAATAGCTTTGAGTGTCATTAAGTGGCCTTACAGTTTTAAATTTATGTCATTAGCAAGTCCAACACTGCACAGTGACCATCTGCCTCTCTCAGAAGTATTGCAAGGAACCCTCTTAATACCCTGCCGCCTTATAAAACAAACAAAAAAAAAATCATGCATATTTTAGCCTCAGAAATCACTTCACCCAGAGCCTCATTGAATCACTCCATTTTTTTATATTCAGACCCTTTTTTGGTCTGACACTATAGGACTATCCTGTACCACTTCCTTTGGCCGCTGGGCTGAAGTGCTGGATTCATGCCCCAGTATGACTTTGTGTGGGTGCCAGAAAGCCCTACTGGGGTAAGCAACAAGCATTCTGGCCCTCTAGCAGTGGTAACAAAGGAAGCAGATCATCATGCAGCCTCAAACAAAACAGGGTGCCAGTATAAAAGTATGATGACTCAAGGGGGCTCTCAGGGCTGAGGGGGGAGGGTTTAAGAGGCTGAGGTGCTTGGGGTTGAATTTTAGTTCTTATAAAGCTGCAAGCAGGAAGAGTAATGGATGGAAAGGAGTGTGGGCAGTCTCTGTCAAACTTACTGGGGCAATTTCTTTGGCCATCCCCAAATTCTGAGGCCAGTCCTAAATTCTGCAGCTGGCCTTGATTTCTGAGGCAACTGCTATGTGCTGCAGAACTGCAGAAAACAGAAGCGCTTGGGAATAAAGCTACACACACACACACACACACACACACACACACACACACACACACACACATACATTATTAAGTTCCTAGATGCAAAATGGATAATTTTTGTACAGGAAATGATGTCAGTGTACTAAAGCAAGTGGAAGCACAGACTCAGAAATGAGCCAAGTGAGCTACTATTGGTACAAGAGCCCTACAAGTGCTTTTTGCAGACAGCTAGTCATAGAACCAACTAGGGTGACACAGTGCTGGATCTAGTGCTTGCAAACCTGGATGGCATTGCAGACATCACAGCGGGCTGTCCCTTAGCTACCAGAGATCCTCATACAGTGTGGTTTACATTGTACCTTGCTCTCTGATAAAATATCCTCCAGTGAAGTTAGGTTTGAGGGCTACTCTGTCTTCAGGAGGGATAGGATTGGTGGGAAAAGGGGTGGAAGCTGCCTCTTCTACATTTCCAATCACCTCACATTTCTTGAACTCAATAACCCCACTAGCACCCTTAGTCTCGAAGTACTCACTATCAACTTAATCCTTGCCAACAGCAAAACAATCACGCTAACAGCAATTTATCTTCCACCCAGCAACCCTGCAGTGAGCTTGAATCCTTATTTTATCTTTAATAGTCACTTTCTAAGGGCAAGGAATGGATTATCCTTGGTAATTTCAACCAAAACTGGCTTACAAGTCAAGCTGACATGGCCAGGGAGGCCATTGCAGCACTCGGACTCCACCAAATCATCTCAACAACAACCCAACCACACTATAATTCCAGTTACCAATCCATCCTGGACTGGATCATTGTCACCAACCCCAGCTGGGTGGTGGAATCAGGTGTGCCCTCTGACTCCATTAGCGACCATAACACAGTCTTCTGCAATTGGTCCCTTAATACTGAACCTAAGTACATCTTCTCCAGACACCTAAAAAAACTTAATATGGATGCATTTGTCAATGCCATCTCCACTACTAACTGGTCCTTTACCCATAACAGGTTCTATGTGATAATGGTGACCGCCAAAGGGCGATTGCCATTACGGCGAAGTCAGAGTGCTGAAAATCAATTTTGGTGCTCTGATTTCCTGGCACACAACAAAATGGCACTGGAGACTTGCATTTTACCTTTATGAGGGCCTGCACCCCACCCACCCACTTAGGATTCTCAGCTCCAGGGAGGTGCATGCTGGGGGGCAAAATGTAACAAAATAAAATTCGGCCAGGTGCAAAAACACACCTGTGCCCAGACCCAAACCCAGCACCCTACCCACCAAAGCCACGAGCTGACCTGCTACACTATGGGGCCAGCTCAGCAGCCTACTGCAGTGCCACCCTTCAAATCCCCTCCCACCTCTTGCTTGAGCATGTTCGCTCCCACCCCTGAGCATGCTAGCTCCCACCAACCCCCACATGTGTACCTGTAATGACTTCTTGTCGCTACGATCACCAACCCACCCTATCCAGTCATTGTAGCTGCCCAGTAGCTGCTGTGCCATGTGTCATGATTGAGTAGCCCTTTAAGGGGTCACTCAATCATGGTCACGCACATCATGGTATACCCCCATAGCATCATTAGCCTTGACGATGCCCTAGAGACCTTTAGTTCAGCCTTTCTGTCCATCTGAGACAGCATCATTCCCTTAAAAAAAACTCAGAGTGAGGAACAAAAGGTCTGACTAGATCACCCCTGAAGTGCTTAAAGATCAAATGCCACATGTTTAAGAAAATCTTGAATTCAATTGAATTCAAGTCCATGTCATTATTAGTATTTCCTGAAAATATAATGCTTTTTGGTTTTATGGTTTTCTTTAAATCAGCATTTGTTACTGTGCTCTGCAGTAACTGACAACAGTGAACATTTTTCTGTCCTTATTAATGTGTGATGACATCCTTTTATCTAGCCTGCTGCTTCAGCAGTTAAGTCCCTGACTGACTGAAGAAACTGTTGCAGTTCCCAGTCAGAGCAGTCTGTATAGCTAATTGTTTTCATTCAAAGTTTGTTAGTCACCCACCTGGCTTGTGTTTAGATAGATTAGCTTAAAATCTATCATTCTGTTCTCATAAAAAGTTGATAATTTTAGCTTCAGTGCTGAGCTGAAGTGGTATGAATGAATATATGTGATAAATTATCTTGTCTGTATCACAGCTGTCAGTTCCTAAGTACATCTTCTCCAGACACCTAAAAAAAAACTAAAATAACTTAACATGGATGCATTTGTCAATGCCATCTCCACAACTGACTGGTCCTACAGGAGCTCGATAAGCTCAGGGTGGACAAGGCAATGGGACCTGATGGCATACATCCCGGGGTACTAAAAAAGCTAAGGGTGGAACTAGCAGAGCCATTATCAGAACTGTTTAGTGAGTCTCTGAGCACAGGAGCGGTCCCAGAAGACTGGAGAAGAGCTCATGTGATCCCGATCCACAAGAGTGGTAACAGGGAGGAGGCAGGGAACTACAGACCAGTCAGTCTTACCTCAGCAGTGGGCAAGATTATGGAGACACTCCTTAAGTAAAGGATAGTGTAACACCTGGAATACATAGGAGCACAGGATCCAAGACAGCATTAGTTTACAAAAAGGAAGGTCCTGTCAAACTAATCTCATAGATTTCTTTGACTGGGTAACCAGAGTAGAGGACCAAGGGGGAGCAGTTGATGTTGCCTACCTTGACTTCAGCAAAGCTTTCGAAACTGTTCCACATAGAAGATTGATTAATAAGCTGGGTAGGCTCGGGGGTGGGTCAGACGTTGGTCAACTGGGTGGCAAACTGGTTGACAGGCAGAAAACAGAGAGTGGTGGTAAATGGTATATAGTCAGAAGAGATGCAAGTCACAAGTGGGGTACCTGAGGGATCAGTCCTGGCCAGTCCTCTTCAATATCTTCATCAGTGACATTGCAGATGGACTGGAGGGTAAGGTTTGTCTGTTTGCAGATGACACCAAGATCTGCAACAGAGCAGATGATCCAGATGAGGTGGGCAGAATGAGAAGAGATCTGGATAGACTAGCAAAATGGTCAGAAGAGTGGCAACTGGGGTTTAATGCAAAGAAATGCACATAGGGAAGAGAAACCCTGAAGCAACCTATAGGCTGGGAGGGGAGTTGCGGGCAGTCACAAGGGAAGAAAGAGACTTGGGCGTCATCATCAACGATGACCTGAAATCATCCAAGCAGACCACTAAAATAGTAGGTAAGACTAGAGGGATGTTGGGGTGTATTAGTAGAAATTATCACAAGTCGGAAGTGGGAGGTAATAATCCCTCTTTACAAGACACTGATTAGGCCCCATCTGGAGTACTACGTGCAGTGCTGGGTACACACCTCACCAGGACATTAACCAAATTGAGGCAGTCCAGAAGGGCAGCCAAAATGGTGCAGGGACTGCATCAAAAGCTATATGAGGACAGATTAACTGAGCTCAATATGTATACCCTAGAGCAAAGGAGGAGAGAGGTGATATGATTGAAACATTCAAACACTTTAAGGGCATTAACAAGGTGAGAGTCTAACATGTTTCAATATAAGAAAATAGCAGGACAAGAGGACACAGCATGAGATTAGAGGAGTCTGATTAAGGGGTAATGTGGGAAGTTCTTTTTCACAGAAAGGGTGGTGGATGCATGGAATGGCCTACCTCAGGAAGTGGTGGATGTGAATACAGTGCAGGGCTTCAAACAGGTATGGGATAGGCATAAGTGAGCAATACAGATGAGTATGAATAGATAGGCCATTGACAGAGCAAAAGCCAATGGCACATTCATAAGGTAGAAAAAGAAATGGGCAGACTGGATGGGCCTTGCGGTCCTTATTTGCTGTCAACTTCTATATTTCTATGTTTCCTTTATTCATAACATCATTAAAATTGACAATGCCCTAGAGACCTTTAGTTCAACCTTTCTGTCCACATGCTACAGTATCATTCCCTTAAAAAAACTTAGACTGAAGAACAAAAGATCTGGCTGGATCACCCTTGATGTGCTTAAAGATCTAATGCCATATATTTAAAAAAAGCTTGAATTTACTTGAATTCAAGTCCCTGTGTCATGATTAGTGTTTCCTGAAAATATAATGCTGTTTGGTTTTGTGGTTGTCTTTAAATCAGCATCTGTTAATGTGCTCTGCAGTAACTGATAACAGTGAAGATTTTTCTGTCCCTATCAGTGAGCAATGTCATCATTTTAGTGTAGCCTGCTGCTTCAGCAGTTAAGTCACTGATTGACTGAAGAAGCTGTTGCAGTTCCCCAGTCAGAGAAGTCTGTAGAGCTAATTGTTTTCACTCAGAGTTTGTTAACAACCCATCTGGTTTGTGTTTAGATAGATTGACTTAACAGAAACATAGAAACATAGACTTTGACGGCAGATAAGGACCGCTTGGCCCACCTAGTCTGCCCATTTCCCTACCTACAGGATAGGCCGCAGATACTAGTTGGCCAACAGCCTATTTCTTCCTACCCCCCACAAGAATTGCCTTATGTCTGTCCCATGCATTCTTGAATTCTCCCACAGTTTTAGACCCCACAACCTCCTCAGGAAGGCTGTTCCATGCATCCACTACCCTCTCTGTGAAAAAATACTTCCTCACATTGCCCCTGAACTGCCCCCCCTCTATCTTTAAATTGTGTGCACTTTGTTCTTGCGACTCTTTTCTTAAAAGATGCTACCCTCTTGGACTTTGTTGATTCCACTGAGGTACTTAAAAGTTTCTATCATGTCCCCCTCTCCTTCTTTCCTCAAGGGTATACATATTAAGCTCCTTTAGTCTCTCCTCATCATGGCTTCTCTAGCAGACCCTGCACCATTTTGTTGCCCTCCTCTGGATTGCCTCTATCCTGTTTATGTCCTTTGGAGATGGGGTCTCCAGAAATGGACGCATAGTACTCAGATGGGGTCTCACCAAGTGTCTGTACAGAGGGATAACAACTTCCTGTTTTCTGCTGGTGATGCCTCTCCTATGCATCCAGTATACCCCATCCCTCCTACTGCCTTCTCACATTGCTTGCTAACCTTAAGTCATCTGATATGACTACCCCAGGTCCCTTTCCTTTTTGTTGTTGTTACTACCTCCCCCGATTGTGTAATCTTCCCTGAGTTCTTGTTTCCCAGGTGCATTATTTTGCACTTCTTTGCATTGAATCTAGCTGCCATACTTCTGACCATTCCTCCAACCTTGCCAAGTCCCTTCTCATCCTTTCCATGCCTCCTTGTGTATCAACCCTGTTGCAGATCTTTGTGTCATCTGCAAAGAGGCATACTTTTCCTTCCAGTCCCTTTGCAATGTCACTTATAAAGACATTAAAAAGGACTGGACCCAGTACTGAACCCTGCGGTACCCCACTAGTAACCCCTCTTTCTTCAGAGTGGACTCCATTTACAGTTACTTCAGAGTGGCTTAAAATATATCATTCTTTTCTCATATGAGTTTCAGTGCTGAACTGAAGTGGTATGAATGAATGTCTGTGAGAAATTACCTTATCTGTATCACAGCTGTCAGTTCCTTCTCATCAAAACTCTGCATTGTTTTCTGGCTATATAACTCAAGGCTGTTTAATGGATATAAAAAATCTAAATTTTGTTAATTCATGGAAGCAGTGTGTCTTTGATGTAGCCTCCCTAAATAAGTTCATGCGAGAACAATTTTGTTTTTATGTCAGACTGACAAACAGGTGGCTGCCACACTCTATTGCAGGAACATGTACTGTATGAACCCATACAATTCAGTTCTTTGAGGGTCTCTGTGTGAAAATATATCATGTATGTGTATAATTAGAAATACTAAATGGCATCCTGATGCACCTGTCTCCTGCCTGACAGTTGAAGCAGTAGGACTCTGCTGTCCCCTTTCCCCTGCCCCACAAGTCCCCTGTCCCCTGCCCCCATTTAAGGCTGCTGTACCCCACTACCCACTGTCTTCTCCATGCAGTCAGGGCTACTGCACCCTGTTGCCTTCTGCACAAACAGTCAAGGCTGCTTTATCCTGCTTCCCTCTGTCCTCCCACTCCAACAGTCAGGGCCAGTGCACCCTGATGCCCCCTGTTTCAGTCTCCACAATTGGGGCTGCTGTATTCTGCTAAGCCCTAGAGTTGCAGATCCCCTGCCTTCACAGTTGGGGCTGTTACACAATACTGCCCCAGGCCTCCAGAGGTGGAGTATTTGCTGCACTCTGCTACCCACTTCCATTGCCCCAACTGGGTAAGGCTGTTGCACCACATGCACCCTGTCCCACAGTCAGGGCTGCCATACCCTGATACTCCCCTGTGTCCTGCTACATGGTTGAGGCATCTGCACCACACTGTCCTCTGTCTCTGCCACCACATCCAAGGCTGCTGCACCCTGCACCTGTCTACACAGTAAAGGCTGCTGCAGACTACTGTGCCCTAGAACCCCATGCCTCCACAGTTAGGACTGCTGCTCAATACTGCCACTTGCCATAAGACTAGGCAGGGCATGTGCTGCACCCTGCCCCCTGCCACCACAGTTGGGGGTAGTTTCTCCCTGTTGCCCCCTGCCACCGGAGTCAGATCCTTTGCTACACCTTGCTGCCCATTTCCCTTGTCCCACACAGGTGTGTCTACTGCACCCTGTTCCACAGTTTGAGCTGCTGTACCCTGATGCCTCCCCTGTCTCCTGCCCAAACTGTTAGGGCTGCTGCACCCTGCCACCCTCTGTTCCACACCCTATAACACAAAATGAAAGTATTTTTGGTTTTTTCTTTGGATCAGTTTTGGCAGCATAACAAAGGATCTGACTCTGGTGTCAGGGAGCAGCATGGTGCAACAACCTTAACTGTGGAGACAAGAGGCTCTATAGTGCAGCAGGACACAGTGATAGCAGGGGACAGAGAACAGCACAGTGAAGAAGCCCTGATTGAGGTGCAGGACACGGGGGGGGCATCAGGATGCAACAGCCCTGACTGTGAGATGGGATGCGCATGGTGCAGTGGCCCTGCCCATGTAGGGCAATGGAAGTGGGTAGCATGGGGCAGCAAAAACCCCACCTTTGGTGGCCTGGGCCAGCATGGTACAGCAGCCCCAACTGTGGAGGCAGAAGCCCTTGGACTCTAGAGCTTAGCAGAGCACAGCAGCCCTGTCTGTGGAGCCAGGTACATTGGGCAACAGGGTGCACTGGCCCTGATGTGTGTGGGGGACAGAGGGAAGCAGGGTGCAGGAGCCTCAACTCAGGGGCAGGAGACAGGGGCATCAGGATGCCATATAGTATTTCTAGTTTATACATACATTATGTATTTTCACACAGAAACCCTCAAAGAACTGAACTTTATGAGTTCATACAATGCATGTTCTTGAAATAGCTGAATGTAGCAGATGCCTGTTTGTCAATCTGACATAAAAACACAATTGTTCTCACATGAACCTATTTATGGAGGCTACATCAAAGACACACTGCTTCTATGAAATAACAGAATTTAGATTTTTTATATCCATTAAACAACCCTGTGTTTTATAGCCAGAAAACTGTAAATTCACCATAGGCTAGTAAATAAGACAGCGAGCAGGGGGTGGGACAGAAAATAACAAGATGGGAGGAAAAATAGCTGAAGGATAGAAGTCAGAGGGTGGTGATAAATGGTGTACAATCTAGGATAATGAGGGTGACGAGTTGTATTCCACAGGGGTAGTACTGGGATCAATCCATTTTTAACACATATAACAGTGATATATCAGTGGGACTTGAAGGGAAAGTGTGTATTTTTGAGGATGATGCAAAGTTATATAATAGGATTGACATAGCAGGAGGATTAAGGCCATGAGGAGATATCTGAGCACCCTAGAGAAGTGGCTGGATATTTGGCATCTGAAGTTCAGTGCTAAGAAGTATGCAGTGATGCATGTGGGACATAAAAATCCACTGACTACGTACTCACTGGGGGAGAACTGATAAAGCAAACAGAACAGGAAAGGGACCTGGGGATTATCATTTCAAACAACGTTAAGGGTTCTCTAGGGTGCTCAGATATCTCCTCATGGTCTTAATCCTCCTGCTATGTCAATCCTATTATATAACTTTGCACCATCCTCAAAAATACACACTTTCCCTTCAAGTCCCACTGCTTCACGGTAAGGTTCTGGGCTCTGGCACCCCCCCAGACTGGTGGAGCTTCTTGTGCCAGCTCCCTCCACTCCCTACTCCCTAAGATCCCTGGGTCCCACTATTCTCAAGGTTCCTGTGGCGTGCACCCAAATGGGGGATAGGGACTTTGCATCCTGTGCCCAGAAGCTATGGAACTCTTTTTCTGTCCAGGTCAGGCCTGCCCCTACCCAGGCGTATCTACGAGCCTCCCTATGGAAGCACCTGAAGCTCTCCTCAGTATGCGATTGTTCCAGACCTTCCTGAGTCTTTGCTCTGTACTCGAGCACAGTATCTCTTGTACCTGGCTCTGGCCCTACTGTTGTTGCATGCCTGCCTGGGTGTGGCCCTGTGTATATTGTATATATTCTGTATATTCTTGTTAGGTATATTGATATTGAAATTGTTCTGTTATATGTTTGCATTCTATGGTGTCCACTGCTGTAATCTGAGCTATCCCACTATGTATGTTATGTTTTCTGATTTCATCATATGTCTGTACCTTATTTGCATCAATGTATACTCTGTATGTTTATTCATTTATGTATTTATTTATTTATTTGTACATCAGTTTACAAACCTTTGAGCCAGGGGCTCATTTTCAAAGGTACCTCGTCACAAAGAGGACAAATACAGTACAACAAGTGTGTTACAACAATGTGGTTTACAGCAAATTAGCACAACAAGTATGTTACAGCAATGTGGTTTTCAACAAATTAGTAAATCAAGTTGTCGTCTATTAGTTACAGAAATTTTAGGTTTCAGGATCAGTAGAGAAAGATAGGTACAGATGTTTAGTACTTCATAGGCAAAACAATGGTATGAGCTTACAAGCAGAGGGGTTCAGAAAAGTGGAGGTGATGATTGAAGAAGCAATGGGTGGTGGTTGGTAGTAGGTTGGGTGCAGTCACTCAGGAAGCTTTGTCATAGCATTTGAGCAAGACCAACTTAGTAACAGTCACAGCTTCATGTATTGAGTAGGTGATTTCAAAGGGAGATTTTGAAATTGGAGATTGTGGAGGCATCAGAGATAGAGGGGGGAAGCATGTTGAACCAGGATGGGGCTCTGTAGCAATAGGCCCTTTGACCGTGGGTAGTCTTAGCCCTGGGGATTGACAGAGTGGTTTTGCAGGAGGTTCGAGTTTGTACTAGGGATTTTGTATGGTGGATGGAGGCTATCAAACCTGGTGGGGATAGACCAAGGAGAGTTTTTTTTGTTATGATACAGGTTTGATATCTGAGACGTTCATCTAGGTCAAGCAGCATGGCCTTTGCATATGTTCTTTTATTCTTCTGTACTCTCCCGGGTCATACCTGAAAATAGGCATATGTTTTTGTCTAGTGTACTTACCTGGTTAACAAAAGCTAAATAAATAAATAAGGTAGGAGACCGATGTAGTAAGGCAGTAGGTAAAGCTAATAAAATGATGGCGTGCATAGGAAGGGGTAAAACAATTAGGAAGAGGAAGGTGTTGATGCCTTTATATAAGACCGTGATCAGACCGCACCTGGAGTATGGGGTACAGTTCTGGAGGCCTCATTTAAGAAAGGATATAGATGGGTTGGAGAGGGTTCAGAGAAGGGCAACACAGATGGTGCAAGGTATGTAAGAGAAGCCATACAAGACTAGATGGAGAGAATTAAATCTATACCCGCTGGAGGTTAGAAGAGACAGAGATGACATGATAGAGACTTTTAAGTATATGAAGGGAATACATAAAGTGAATAAAGGTAAATTATTCAAAAGAAAAATAGGAGTTAAAACAAGGGGTCATAATTTAAGACTGTAAGGAGATTTTATTTCACTGAGAGGATGGTGGATGGTGTGCAGGAACAGTGGAAGAATTCAAGAGGGTGTGGGACAGACACAAGGGGTTGACTGGTGGGCAGAGGAAAATATCCCTGAGAAGTGGCAACAAGTAGGGGTGGGTGGAAAATGGGCAGACTAGATGGACCAGGATGGTCCCTTTTCTGCCGACACATTACTATGATACTATGATAAAACAATGCAGAATTTTAATGAGAAAAAAACTGACAGCTGTGATACAGACAAGGTAATTTCTCAAAGGCATTAATTCATACCATTTCAGTTTAGAGATGGGCGAAGTGACCTCAATTCACTCCGTGGAGTGATTCACAGAGTAAAGGCAAATTTGCGGAGTGCTCCGCAACGCGAAGTGGAGTACTTTGTGTTATAATGGGTAACACAAAGTCCATTGAAGACAATGACTTCACGTTATTCTGCCTTCCCAAACCACTACTCCACCAAATTTTAAGGCAAAGTACATTGAAAACAATGTACTTCGCCTCACTTTGCTTTGTTTTTAAGCTTCAAAGGTGAATGTTGCACTGATTCATGGGATTTCAGGTCATATGGGCTCTAGATTGTTCTGCACAGCCTCAGTTTGGGGTAGTGCGTGTAAGAACCTATAGGGGACAGTCTGCTCTGAGAGCTCTCTGTGATTCAAATCTTCTAAAAGCTGTTAAAAAAGCCTTTTTGAGTCATATTTTTTTGCTGAAACTTTAGTTCATTGATTGTAGAAACCCCTCCTGTGCTCATATCATCGAGTGTTTACTGTTTGTGAGTGGATTTTGAATGTTAATGTACAACATTCAGTCTGTGTACTGAGAGACAGTGGAAGTGTGCTTTGGGGAGGGGCGTATCTGGTGTAGGTAGATTTAAGTTGGAGAAATAGGGACTTCTTTATTTTTTGGTTATATTTTTCTTGTATAACTGACTGTGTTAATGTACACACAGTAATATTTTCAGTAATTGTTGACATTTCTTTGCTGACTGTGTGTGTGTTGTGGTCTGGACCTGGTGCAGCAGTGAGGTTGTTTAAAATACGTTGTATATTGCTGAAGTTTTAAATTTGCTAAGCATTGTTTGTAGACAAATTGTGTGTGTGTGTGTGTGTGTGTGTGTGTGGTGCGTGACGTGACATCAAATAACACACCTTTTATTGTGCCACAGTGTAACTGCACTCACAGCAGTGTGAAACTGCTATCCACTGCAGCTGCATGATTTTGTACTGCCATTGTGGTATCTTTTCTTGGTTTTGCACTGCCGTAATCTGCAGCCAGTGCCCCCCCCACACCGGCAAAAATTATACTTTTCCAGATTGGATTGTTTGTGACTTGAGAACACCACTGATTAGTTAAGGTGTTGTTGAGCTTGTTGTGACTTTGTATCATTATCTGTTGTTGAAGCCACAGTTGTTTTTTTGGCTAAACATCCAGTGTCACCCTGGCCCCCACCCAGAGCGAACGTTCCAAAATCTAAATTTGTTTAGAATATTCCTGTTGATCCCCCAAAATGCCCGCAAAGAGATGTTCAAGCAAAGCTGTTTCTCACAATGGCACTGCTGCCAGTGGTAAGATTGTCTGTGGGCATAGTAGTAGTATGCAGTTGCAGAAGTGCATTGCTGATGTGAGGAAAGGTATTTTTCCTTCATTGTTTTTTATAGCGCATTCAGTAGCTTCACTCATAGTTGGAGGAGATGATGATGTCCCAGCTGGTGGTGTTAGTGTAGTTGCTGGTGATGGTATGAGTATTGCTGCCTCAAGTTCCACTTCTGACCAGTATACCGTGTCCAAAAATATAGTGGAGTGTGAAGCAATGGAAGTGAGTGACAGTGCAGATGATGTCATACTCCCCAGTAACTGAACATGAGGATTCTGATCAGCATGTCAACAATAGCACACAAAGTGACATTTCTTCCACCGCAGTTCAGGTCATGCATTTGCCATGCAGAGTAATTCACAGTGTGGTGAAAAAATTTTGGGTGATGGTGGTGCTGATGATGATGATGTTGATGTGGTTGCAACATGCAGTCCATATGCCCACATCGAAGCAGAAGATGTGGATGATGTTGATGAATATGATGATGATGTCAGTGACCCCTGTTGGGAACTGGAGAAAAAGAAACTTAAAGTGGCTGTGTCTGGGTCTGTTTGCATTTCCCCCCCTCCTGTAAAAAGTTGTGATTTACCAGTTTCAGTTGATGATGATGACCCAGTAATAATGATAGGTAGTCGGACTCATGGTGATCAGTTGCAGTCAAAGTGTCTTCTGCCTGAAAAATCATGTAGTACACCCCCACTTCATGGCTTAAAAAAACAGAGCCCAATAAGCAGCATCGGGGAGACATGTTAAAAGTAAAGCATCACAATCCCTTGTTTGAGATTTTTTTTTGTGGAAGATACAAATGATGAGTCAGTTGCAATCTGCCAGGTTTGCCAGGTGCGTGTGAGTTGAGGTAAAAAGGGGGGCCATCTGGGCACAGGGGAACAGCATACACATCTTAAGAATAGGCACATGGCACTGTGGACTCAGCACAAGACGGCAGCTAATGTCAGTACCACAGTGGGGCATTCTCCCTTGTCATCAACCATAACGAGCATGTTATCCCCTTCCATGACTGTAGCATCAAGTAGAAAATTAACAGCAGAGGATTATTACAGGCATGATGAAGCGGAAGAGCAGAATGATTTTGAAGTCTTGTTCAGTGGTGGTGAGAGTTGCAGTTTTGGTGGTGGTGGCGGTCAATGCAGTATGTTTAGTGCAAGTGGTACATCAACCCCTGTTGGTAAATCTGGGAAAATAACTGCATTTCTGGGTTTGCCACCACTGTGCAACCATCTTCATCACACGTCCACACTCCACAACAACCTGCAATTTGCAGAGCAGAACCATTTGTCATCACACCCCATGTAAAATGTTTAAGTCAGCCCACGTTAGAGTGTTTTTGCACATAAGCTGAAGTACCCACTCAATCATACAGCATCACGTGAACTTAACGCTGCTGTAGCTGAAATGCTGGCAATTGATCTTTTGCCCTTCTCCTTTGTGGAGAATTCTGGGTTCTTGTGGTTTGCTGCATGTGCCTGTCCAAAATGGAAAGTCCCATCCAGAACATACTTTTTGACCAATGCTGTCTCCGAGTTGTACCGTACTGTGTCTGACTCAGTAAGACATGCCCTTCAACATTCCTTCTATCCATTCATCCATTTAAGTATGGATATGTGGACAAGTGGCAAAACAGCGGGGCATTCATATTTGTGTATAACTGCACATTGGGCGCAGGTGCCAGGGGTTGTTTGTGCTGTTGGTAGTGTGAATAATCAGTGTAGTAAGGTGGAGTGTCATGGTAGCAATCTTTCAGGAATTTGACAGCATGCAATGATTGCTATGCACAAAGTGACCTGTTCACACTGGTGAAAACATGTTGGACCTGGTACTGACTGAACTTGACAAGTGGCTGAACCCCCGTCCCTGAGAGCTAGGTTCATAGCAAGTGACAATGGGTCAAATGAGGTGAAATGCATCACGAATGGTGGCTTTTTTTGGATTCCATGCATGGCCCACTGCTTAAATCTTGTGGTGTAGGTGTTTCTGCAGCACTCTGATATAAAGGAAATGCTAACAGTTGCATGCAGTTTCTGTTCTCACTTTTCACGCCCTGCAAAGGCCCATGACCAACTTTGGTAGTTGTAGATCCAAAACAGCCTCCCGCAGCACCGCTTGAAGCTGGAAGTTGTCACCCGGTGGAACTCCACTTTATACATGGCAGAGAGGTTGTATGAACAGTACAAAGCCATATCAGAATATCTTGTCATGCACACTAGCCGTGACAATTCCAGTGCCTCCATGTCTTTGACCACTGAACAGTGGCGCCTCATGAACTCTGTAATAACAATCTTGAGGCCTTTTGAACATGCCACACAGGCAGTGAGTGGCGAGTTTGCCTCCATTAGCCAATCAATTTCACTACTGTGAGTGCTGAGGCAGACATTGGTGAATGTACAGTATAGCCTTGATGCTGCCAGAGACAGTGCTAGCAGTGTGTTGCTGAAACACATGCTGACAGTATTCAACCAGAATTGTCACACCTTGAGAATTCATCGTAGTGACAACTTTGCAATAGCAACAATGCTAGATCCATGATACAAACATGAAATTGCCTCAGTACTGTTGGGTGGGCCTGAACAGGTAAAAACTGTCAGTGGGCAACTGGTGTGCTTGGTTCATGGGGCACAGAAGTCACGTGCCAAGGTCAGGAAACCTGAGCAGCATAATCAGGCTGAAGCTGAACCTGGTGGAGTATGATCAAGCATACCCTGTAAGGGGAAGGGGACTGTAGTTCCAGGTGGTCTGTCATCAAAAGTAGCTGGTGTTAACCGACTTTGGGAGACTTTGTCTCAAGTGGGGATTTGTGACATAAATGATTCCGGAGAAGAAAATGATGCATCACCACTGGACTTAGAGCAGCACAGTGAATGGTTGAGTCATATGTGTCTGAAAACAGGCATCTGTCAATTACTGATGATCCCCTTTTATACTGGAGTGGAAAGGTCAGTGAATGGCCAGAGCTGACTGTTGTGGCAATGAAGTACCTGACATGCCCACCCTCCAGTGTGAGTGTTGAGAAGTTATTCAGCTCAGCAGGTGCAATAGTTCAGGATCGTTGTACAAACCTCTCTCCTGCAAATATCAGTTTGCTGACATTAATAAAAATGAATGAGAGGCACATGCCAACTCAGACTGCATCCTCAGGATTCGTACCCCGGCATACACATGGTTTTGCTGATGTTGAAGAAAAGGACCATCCTGGTGGCAATGACAGCATGAAGCGGCCTACCACTGACACAGATTATAACACAATGGAGAAAGAATTTCGCCATGGTCAGAATTCAGACATGAAGACTGTGAGGGCAGCTTTCTTTTTGAGGAGGATGATGAATGATGTTGAGGGTTAATGCTGGCAGGTTTTAATTTAAGTGGTTAAAAGGCTGTCACATCTCTTGTATAATGCATGTTTCCTTTTTCATAAAGTTAAATCACTGTCCCACTCATAGTGACTCAAATTCCATATGTCACGTCACATTTAAAACACAGAGCACAGTATATCCTGGCCCCTGGACTATCACCACCATAAGACCGCTGTTCACCACTGCCACTATAGGGAATGTGACCGTGTACCCCCTCCGGACTACCACCACCATAAGACCGCTGTTCACCACTGCCAACATAGGGAATGTGACCGTGTGCCCCCCCCAGACTACCACCACCATAAGACCACTGTTTGCCACTGGCACCATAGGGAATGTGACCATGTTTCCTCCTGGAGTAACACCACCATAGGATCGCTGTTCACCACTGCCACCACAGGGAATGTGACCGTGTGTCCCCCCAGACTGCCACCACCATAAGACCACTGTTCACCACTGCCACCACCACCAGATGCAGGAAGATGTGAGAGGGAATGTCATCATGTGCCACAGCTATGCCACCACCACTCACCACCAATGCCATTGTGACAATGTTTTTCCATTACATTGACCATGCCAAGGCAGAGGGGGGTTGAACAGGAGACCACATCCATCAGCCACAAGCACAAGGCTTCTTAGTATTAAAACTATAAAGTGAGTTGTGTACTAATGATTTTCATGCTATTCAACTTCTTTTAGCTGTGTGATTTGTTTTGTGTTGCTTTTCTGAGCTGCAATGGTCAAACACATACGGTCAACTTATTTTGTTTTTCTACAGGTTAACAACAAATGACTCTCCTTTGCTGAAGGTCTGTATCAATGGTACAGCAGCAGTACTGTCTACAGGAACTAATGGGATATCCATTTCCAATCCATACTGGTAAGTATATCAGTTTTATTTCATATGTTCCTTTTTTTTCATGAGAGTGCAACAAATCTGACTGAGGATTCATAAACTAGGTGACATGTACATCACAAAAATATTTCTGCAAAATATCATGCACTGTATTCCAAATTTGCAGCTGTGCAGCCATGACAGTGTTGAAAAGGTTGGACCCAGGTTGTGTTACTTGACAAGATGTGGTTTTAAAATGTAACTTGAGTTGAGACACAGAGACACTGACACAGTGTATTTGTTACACAGCCCAATATTAATTTAAATTGTGATCTGATGATTGCAGTGGGACAGCTTGCTTTCTGTGTTAATCCAGATACCCGTGGTGGAACAACTATGGCTTAAACATAATGTCTTACTGCTGCAATCGAGTTGCAATAAGTCCTTCAGTTCTTTTTTAGGAAACTTGCAAATGCTTTGTTGTTTCATAGTTGCCTTATCAAAAGAACTTCTTCAACATCATGCCCCACCTGGGGCAAGGGCAGACATGCAACAAGCAGAAGTCATTTCAATCGATGACCATAACCATCATTACCGGACTGGAGAGGATGCAGATGAAATCTGTGAAGAAGTAACCAAATAATAAACCATTAATGAGACCTACTTGCAAATATGCTTCCCCCCCCAAAAAAAATACTTACCTTCATTGGCTTGAGAGTATTCCATTTCCAATTTCAACACCAACATTTCTCATCAAACACTGGAATGTGCACACCAACAGTATGTGACCTGTGATACAAAACAATACAATGAGTACATGTGTATATATATGTCAACCCCCTCACCTAGAAAATACATAAACATATATATATATATAACTCACCAAGGCTACTATTAGTGTACACACACCTTCCATCCAGTTGAGGTGATCACATCGCATTTGCAGGAATCGCAGAACACTTTGGATCAGAAACAGTTCTCTCACGGGCATCATTTCTGACGGAACACTGAATGGATTCATGTCATGTTATCCCTCCTTCAAATGGTTTGGCAAGACACTGTTCATCTTGACATAATCATCACAGAGTACGTAAATTTTCTGGACACAAGACAGTTGCATTTTGGGGATGCAGAAAAATTCTGGGGACTCGGTGTGACCACTGCGTGTATGAGTGACTGCGCAATACATTCTGGGGGACTTTGCATGTGGTATAACGCCCCCAGTTCACTTTGTTAGCACTTGGGAATTTTCTGGACACAAGACAGTTGCATTTTGGGGATGCAGAAAAATTCTGAGGATTCTGTGTGACCACTGTCCACATGAATGACTGTGCAATACATTCTGGGGAACTTTCCATGTGGTGCAATGCTCCCATTCCACTTCGTCAGCACTTGGGAATTTTCTGGACACAAGACAGTTGCATTTTATGTGTTGTGATTGTAAGCAAATAATGTCATACTTAAATTATAAATTAAAGCAGCAGTGCAACAATGTGGTGAAATTTTTCACCTGTACTTTTTTATGCTATTTTAGATTGCCAGCCACTAGTTACCTCCTGACTTGTATGATTCCTTCTTTTCACAGTTTGTGTCTGCTTTACTACTTTTTCTCATGTCTGAAAAAATAAAAGGAGCACACCTTTTAATATGGCTCTGACCAGGTTTTCTTTACTATTTGCAGCTGTTTTTGAGCAAATATTGTTCAGTGAGGTTATAAAACACTGCCTGCTACAAAATTGTTAATTTTACAACAGAAGTAATATATAAACAACTGATGGAGAAAAACAACGGAAAATACTGACAAAGACTTGGTCCACACCATGTTAAAAGGAGTGCTCCTTTTATTATTTCAGACATGAAAAAAAGTACTAAAGCAGACTCAAATACTGCAAAGAATGGTATCATACAAGTCAGGAGGTAAGTAAAATGGCACTGTAAAATAGCATAAAAAAGTATAGGTCAAAATTTTCACCAGATTGTTGCACTGCTGCTTTAATGACTATTTCAAAAAAATATATTTCTGGAGCCTCAGTAATGTTTACTTTGTGTCGGGACTCGTGAAGTTTTTCACAAAAAGCAGGACTGAGCAGTGCAAATATGTTGTGCTAAACTGCATGTGTGCTGTCAGTGTACTTTCCTGTGTGTGCAGACATTGTCCAGCTTCACGCAAACATATATTTGGTGTGACTTGTTGCAGTATGTAAAGAATAAAGATAAGAAAGAATATTTGACGTATATTTTATTTGTACCATCAGCACCAGCGGAGTAAGTGATATGATATTTTTTCAGAGGTATCAGGTCACTGTGCACCTCAGTCACTCACAGTGCACACATGACTTTGCGGAGATCATAGCACAAAAAACACATGCGCTTCTAAAATTCATGTGTGCAGTATGTGACTAAGGTGCACTCTGGCCAGACACCTCTGAAAAAATATCATATCACTTAGTCCGCTGATGTCGATGGTGACAATAAAACATGCATTATTCTTATCTCTATTCTTTATACCATAAACACTGCAACAAGTCAGCATATATATGTTTTCAAGAAGCTGGACAATGTCTGACATCACACAAACACACACAGGAAACAACACTGACTGCACACATGCAGTTTAACACATCATACTTGCACTGCTCACACCTGCTCTTCCACAACCACTCCTCAACAGAAAGTAAACATTACTGAGGCACCGGATTATAATAACAGGGAAATAAGGAGCATGTATGTCTGTATGTGTATGTATATATTTAAAGGGAAGCAGTCAGCAACAGAGCTCCTGCTCCCTGCAAGGCTTACCTTCCAGGTAAGCCTTTTAAGTATGGTGCAGCATTATTCTCACACCGCAACATACTTTATTTTAATAAAGAAAAGTCTGTGACCTGAAAGTATGGTGGAGGCTATGGGGGCCCCATTATGTGTAAAGGAAAGGTTCGTCGGAGACGCACCATGTGCCTCAAATACTTTTGTATTGAAGCACATGGTACGTCACCATTGCACCTTTACACATAATGGAGCCCCCATAGCATCTGCCATACTTAACAGGTCACTGACTTTTCTTTATTAAAATAAAGTATGTTGAGGCACAAGAAAAATGCCACAGCATACTTAAATGGCTTAACTGGAGGGTAAGCCTTGCAGGGGGCAGGATGCAGGCACTCCTGTTGCTGACTGCTTCCCTTTAAACTAATACTGTGGCCTTCCCTCTGTCTGTTATTAAACATAAACAAAAGACAAAACACTACAGCAGTGGTGGGGGGGTGTGCTGAAAAAAAAAAGCTAATGGGGATCCCCTGATGTTCCAGCAGCAGATGGTGCATCGAAACAATCTGTAACTGGTGTTGCCCTATCTGCTCCACCTGCTGCTGGACAGCACCCACCCTCTCGTTATTTTTTTCCACCGTAGCCCATAAAAGTGATATGTCTGCCTGAGTTGCAGGCAGTGTGGGGTCCACTGATGGGGGGGAACAAGGTAGTGGTGGTGGTGAGGGTGGTGTTAGTGGTACTGGTGGGGATGGTGGTGGAGCAGCTTCAGCTGTGGCCCTCCTTCTGCTGTGGTGATGCACAACAGCAGCACCCTCTACCACTGCCACAGAAGGGCCAGCAGGTGGAAGCCTGGCCCGTTCTGTGGCAGTCTGCCACTCCATCTTGTGGTGGTTCAACATATGTGTGCAGTGGCCCCCAGTCCCCAGATGTGTTCCCCTGGGGCCACAGAGCACCTGAACACCACAAAGCAGACATACCACAAGGCTACTGTCCCCCTGACACAGTTGAAAAACTGCCAAACTGGGGAGCTGTGGGGGGGCCAGGCACAGGAGGGGCAGATGCAGTGCTGGCAGCATGGTCATGCACCTGGGGCTCCGCCTGCTGCTGTGGAGTTGGTACTGCTGGAGCTCCTGCAACTGCTACTGGTGGTGGTGGTGGTGGCAGACTTGGTGGACGTGGCAGTGACACTGGTGGTACTGTTGACTCCAGGGGGGAGGCAGGACCAAAGAGTCTGGAGCAGTCCAATGTCACCCAACAATGACCCCCATGTGTGTGCACTCCCCTCTGCTCACAGGTCACATACTGTCCCTGGTCCATCGCACAAAAAAACACTCCTTCCCTCTCCGACACGATGAGTGACTTCACACACACTCCCACAACACAGGCACACACATAGTCACACACACACACACACACACACATACACACACAAAACAAAACTTATAAAGCAAAGAAATCAGTCACCAAAAAGAACTCACAGAACAGTACAAAAAAAACTGAAGAATTAGCTTTTAAAAAAGTTTTTGGGTTTTTGGAATTTGCTCAAGAAAGAAACTTGTTAAAATGAACTCTCCTCTCCTATGCAAAATGCTTCCTCTCTCTATTTCTGCAAAGAAGAAAGTGAAAGCATCTGCTTGTATGACTCACTTCCTTCCTGCCTGCTAAAGCATGTGACTTACAGTACTATAAGCCATGAGATGTGTGTGTGTGTGTGTGTGTGTGTGTGTTTTGGGGGGCTGCTTATATTGTTGTCATTCTGCCTTACTTCGCATTAAGGCGGAATAACAATGCAAAGTCCTAATAACAAAGTGAAGTGAGCACTTTCCAACGGCCACTTCGCATAGCATTATGATAACACGAATTGGCCACTTTGCGTTCACTTCACCATCGGAATTTAATTTTGCTGCATCCCTATTTCAGTTTAGCACTGAATCTCAAATAAACAACTTTTTATGAGAACAGAATCATAGATTTTAAGCTGCTCTATCTAAACAGAAACAGATGGATTAGTAACAAACTCTGAGTGACAATTCGCTCTACAGATTGCTCTGACTGAGAACTGCAACAGCGTCTTCAGTCAATCAGGGACTTAATTGCTGAAGCAGCAGGCAAAATAATGCCATTGCTCACTGATAGGGATAGAAAAATATTCACTGTTTTCAGTAACTGCAGAGCACATTAACAGATGTTGATTTAAAGAAAACCATAAAACCAAACTGCATGAGATTTTCAGAAAACACTAATCATGACACAGGGGCTCGAATTCAAGTGAATTTAAGCTTTCCTTATATATATGGCATTTGATCTTTAATCACATGTACAAGAGGGACAAGGCATGATCCACTAAAAGAAAATTAGAACTCCCCTATCTCCTGCAGGAATACAAGAACCTCAAGGCGGAGCCCCAGGTGGATGTCAAGATGAACAACTCTGAGACTTGTAGGAGGGCAGCAGCCAAGGCCAACAGGATGCTGGGATGCATCACTAGGGGGATCACCTCCAGAAGGAGGGAAGTGATACTCCCTCTGTATAACTGCTTGGTGAGGCCACACCTGGAGTACTGCATGCAGTTTTGGAGGCCACACTTAAGAGGACATTAACCTCCTGGAGAGGGTCAGGGAGGGCAACAAAATGATTTGGGGCTTGGGGACAGGACCTGTGAGGAGGCTCAAGAGCTAAATATGTACACATTGGAAGAGAGAAGGGACCGGGGGACATGAGAGGTCTTCAGGTACATGAAGAGGGTAAATAGGGAGGAACAGTCAGGGTGCTTGAAGGAAGGAGGAAGGGCCACTAGAGGGCATGGGTGGAAGCTGGAAGGGGAAGATTCAGGGGAGAAAGGAGGAGGTGCTACTTCACTGGGAGGGTGGTGGAGCCATGGAATGCACTACCTAGGGGCTGGTGGAGGCAGAGACAGTGGAGGGTTCAAGAGGGGTGGGACAGGTACAGGGAAGGGTTCAGGAAGCAAAATGCAATGCAGCAAGAATATCCGGAACTGGGAAGGGAGAAGCCAGAGAAGGCGAGGGGGACAGCAAGGTCAGCACCCAGGGTGGGGGCTGACCAAACGAGCAGACACGAAAGACCGTTAGGCCTATTCTGCTGGCATTTAGTATGTTAGTATGTTAGTAAGAACAAATGCAAATCAACTGTATGCTCAGCTAAAATAAAGTATCTCAGGGACAAACAAGCTTCTTTGCTAACCCGAAACTCACATGGAAAACTATATATGACCTCCTAGGAAAGGAATGTATTGATGAGTAAATCACCCAGACTAAGGATGGTCAACTCATCCAGGACCTGAAGGAAGTTGCAAACATGTTCAACTCCTACTTCAGGGACTTAGAAAAATATAAACCCACAATACATCCTATAAACAAGTCAATCCCATCATTAACCCACTATCCCCCAAAAATCCCCTACTACCATAGTTTACACTTTCGTTACCTCTCTCCCACTCTGGTCATTAATTACATTAAAAAGAATGACCCCAAATCTAGCCTCGGGTGGATGCCACTGACTACCGTATCCTAAGGCTTGTTTGTGAACATATCGCATGGTCCCTAAACAATATCCTTAATCAGTCACAGCACCAGTGCTCTGCCCAACAAATGGAAAACTGCTACCATCAAACCCATCCACAAATCTGGCTCAAAGAATTAGGTTGGCAATTTCAGGCCAATTTTACTACCAGCTTCCCTCTCCAAAATCTTAGAAAGCTTGTCCTGCATCAAACCAGGGAATTTCTTGAAACCCATAACCTACTTTCAGAATCCCAGCTCGACTTCAGATCTGGCCACAACACAGAAACCCCCGTAGTCAAGTTCACTACTTTTAGCAACAAGGCCAGTGACATGGCTCTGTACACTGGCACAGTAATCGTGGACCTCAACAAGGCCTTTGATATTGTCGACCACTACCTACTCATCCAGATCCTTTCCCACCTCCACTTCTCTGTTGAAGTTCTGAACTGGTTCCAGAACTACCTCAGTAATAGATCTCACGCCACTATTATCAAAAGACAGAACTCTGATAACTGTCCCATAAAATATGGAGTACCTCAAGGCTCCATCCTTTGCCCCCTTCTCTTTTGCCTCACAATAAATTCCCTCCAAGTAATCTGCAATAACACAGAATTAATCCTTTATACAGATGATGCAGCCCTTTTCTGCAAAAACAAGTGTCCCAAATCTCTCAGTGACAAACTCAAGCATGATTTCAGCAAACTCCACTCTTGGTTCGCATCCCAAGGACTCGCCTTTAATGCCAAAAAAACAAAGTCCATGGTTTTCTCTAGTACCAGGAAAAACAACCAATTCAGCTTCATACTGTCTGATAATGACAGCAGCAACATCAGGTCAGACTTTAGATACCTCGGTATACACTTAGACTGTCACCTTACATACGAAGTCCACATCAACCAACTAATCCACAGCTCGGGATGTTATATAAAATTAACCAATTACTCATTCCAGGTATTAGGGCACTGGTCACAAAGAGCTTTCTGCTCCCACTTCTAGACTATGGATCCATTGTCTACTCATCCTGAACTTGCCAAAAGACCCTCCTCAGACTAAGAGCCACCTACCATAACATCATCGGGTTCATCACAGGCCGTCCCGGACAGACACATCACTGTGACCTGTATAAGGCTTCAGATTGTCTCCTCCTCTTCAAACAGATTCCACTACAACATTTTGACATTTTTCTTTAAAATGCACCATGGACTACTACCAAATTCCATCACCTTCGACTTCCAAAGGCCTATCTGCACATGCACCACAAGATACACCTCCCTCAACTCCTACCTAGTTGCTGTCTGCCACACCACTCAAGGACTCCACTCCCTCACCACCAGGGGCACAAGGCTCTTTAACAGTCTCCCCCCCACCCTTACTATATCATCTTCCTTTGTCATTTTCAAATCCCACCTCAAACTTCACCTCTTGGCTACTCCACTTGCTCCTGACCATAACAATCAACCATTCCTCTAAGTTTTTTCTACCTCCTACTTCCCCTCTCTTGTATCTCTCTTCCCTTCCAAATGCACAGCTGTCGCACAAGGCACCTCCCAGTGTGTGCATGCTTACACCACTCCCTCTCTGTTCTCATCTAGTCTCTCCTCACCTCCCAATATTAATTTAATAGTTTGATCATATTCGCTATTACCCCTGCCTTGGCTCATCCTCTGACCACTGCAAACATGTTGTAAAATTTGTTGTTACATTATTGTAGCCTGTACTTTGCATTCCCTATGTACCACTGCTTGACTTTGTATCTTTGCCTGGACGCATGTGAAAATGGGCAGGTTTATTCATATGCCTTTCCAGTATAAAAAAAAAATAAAATCAAACCAAACCAAGATGGGAACAGAGGCATGCCACATGAGAATGAGGGTCTTGGCCCTTAGGAGGGAATATTTTCAAGAAATGAGAAACTGCCTCATGGGGGGATTGCCAGGAGGGGTAGAAGTCAATGAGAAAAATAAGAGAGGGTATAATTAAGGCAACCAAACTCTACATGAAGAAAGTGAGTAAAAGCAGAAGGAAAAAGGGATTGTTATGGTTCTATAGGGAAGTAGCCAAAGTGGTGAGGAAAAAAGGGTGGCATTGAGGAGGTATAAGGAAATGCAGAGGGAAGAAGACAGGGAGGTATACCAAGCAAATCAGAAGGAAGCAGGAATGACAATGAGGGGCAGAAAAGTACAGATAGAAGAAAGGGTAGCCAAAGGGGTAGCTAAAGGGGATCTCTGAAAGTAGACACAGCTATGGGGCCCAGTGGGGTACAACCAATGGCACTAAAGGAACTCAGGGAGGTGCTAGCTGCCCCACTGATGGCCTTTTCCAACAGATCACTGGAAACAGGCATGGATCTGGAAGACTGGAGGAGAGCAGACATGGACCAACTCCTAAAGAGCAGCAGAATGGAAGAGGATAGCAGCTATAGGCCAGTCAGTTTCACATTATTGGTGAGGAAATTAATTAAACCCTGTTAATGGAAAGGTTGGTAGAGTATATTGAATCCAATGGGCTACAAAACCAAAGGCATATAAGATCCATGGGGGAGGCCATGCCAGGTGGAGCTGATTGATTTATTTGACTGGTTTACCAGGAAAATAGATTGGGTAGGGCAGCGGACATAGCCTATCTGGACTTTAGTGAGGCCTTCAACACTGTGCCGCACTGAAGACTGATACAGAAATTGAGCCACCCTGGGGTGGGACCCAAAGTGGTGAACTGGGTTAGGAACTGATGAATCGATAGGAGGCAGAGGTGGTGGTTAATAGCACTCACTTTCATTAGGGGAGAATGACCAGTGGGGTGCCGCAGGGCTCAGTACTGGCACTGGTCCTCTTCAATGTCTTCATAAGTGACGTAGTAGACAAAGTGGAAGGGAAAGTATGCCTTTTTGCAGATAACACCAAAATCTGTAACAGGATGGACACAGCGGAGGGGGTGGAGAGAATACATAGGGACCTTTGGAAACTCGAAGAGTGGTCAAGAGCATGGCAGTTGGGGATCAATGCCAAGAAGTGAAAATTATGCACCTAGGGCATAGGAACTAAGGAGCACAGGAAGGGGAGGTACTGAGAGTCTCTAAGCTGGAAAGGGACTTAGGGGCTATCATATCCGATTACCTCAAAGTGTCAAGGAAGTGTGACAAAGCGGAGGGTAGGGCCTATGGGATGCTGGTGTGCATAGGGAAGGGTATCTCCAGCAAGAGGAGGGAGGTGATGCCACCACTGTATCACTCCCTTGTGAGACTCCTCCTGGAGTATTATGTCAATTTCTGGAGACTGTACCTCAGAAAGGACATAGCTGTGGTGGAGGCAGTTCAGACGATGGCAGCTAAAATGGTACAGGGGTTGCATAAAAAGTCCTACAAAGAGAGTTGTGGGATTTAAACATGTACACCCTGGAAAAGAGGAGAGTGAGAGGGGATATGATAGAGACCTACAAGTACCTCATGGGAGTGAACAGTCTGCAGAAGGGGAGTCTCTTTTAAATGAAAAAGAGCACCAGGACCAAAGATTATGCCTTGAAGCTGGGGTGGGGGGAGTTTAAGAGGATGTGAAGAAGTACTACTTCATTAAAAGAGTAAAGGATGCCTGGAACAGACTGCCAGAGGAAGTGGTGGAGGTAAAAACAGTAGGGGGATCCAAGCATGCATGGGATAGACATATGGGCATATTAGTAGGCAAAAGGAGGAAGGGTCACTGGAGACCAGTTAGAGTCTGGGAGACAGAATAAGCAGGGGGCCATCTTGGAAGACTGGGTGGGCCATGTGGTCATTTTCTGCCTGCAAATTTTTTGTTTCTGTATTTCCATGTTAGGCCATGAACTCACAGTCTAAAGTTCTCAGTTTGAATGGAGAAGAAGAGGAGTGAATAGATTGAGTGAGGTTGCTCCAGATGGTGGAGTCTTCAGTAAAGAGAGACTTGTCTGACAGAGGTTTATACAGGGAGGATTTGAAGAGAGAGGAATCAGAACTCCTAAGGTAGTAGGTATGAGATGGGGGAGAATGACAAGAGTACTATAGGGTGGAGAGACAACAGAAGAGGGCAGAGGGCTGAGAAAGTTTTGAAATTATGATGGCAAGGTGGAGGTGGAAAAGTCATTCAAGAAAAGGAAGTGCAAGCTCAAAATAGAGTGAGCAGAGGTATGTGCAGGGTAACTAGTTTAGGGCATAGTAGCAGAAAGTATGGTAAAGAGTATCCAATTAGGCCGGTGGGAATTTAAAGACTGCACTGTAGACCACTTTCACATAACCAGCTGTCAGAAAGATCATTTTGAGAACAATCTAATAGCTGGCTGGATGTGGGTTACACTATTTGTTCCTCTGCAGTGCATCTAGTTTGGGGAGCAGATCTAAGTGGGTGGCATGCCAGGAGTAATCAAGATGTTGGTCAAGCCAGCTGCCAAAGTATTTGAAAGAGGGCATGATCTCCAGTAGAAAGACCTTTGAGGTTCTGAAGATCAGGGATTGGAGATCCTGGTTAGCCTCTGTCTGCTGCCAAGGGTCAAGAAAACCATCTCATCAGCATTCAGAAAGAAATGATTTGTGCTGAATGAGGCAGGATGTTGTAAAAATCCTGCTGAAGACCCACTTCCAGTTATGCATCTGAGTCCACAGAGGAACAGCACTAGGTCATTGCGTACATGACTGTCCACAGAGGAACAGGCTTTTGGGAGATCATTTAGGAAGGTGGAGAACATAATTGGGTTGAGAACAAAGCCCTGTGTGACTCATGCACTATTTGGGAAGGGTGGGAAGAGGGGAATACCTGACTAGCACCAATTGGCACCCTTCAGACATGTAGGAGAAGAACCATCTAACTGAGTTGTCAGAGAGACCTGCACCTGCTAGTTTGTGGAGAAGAAGGGGATGTGCCACTGAGTCACATGCCAATGGCCAGATTAATGAAGATAGCTGCATCCAGTAAGCCCTACTTCATCCCCATCAGGTTTGAAATCAACACATCTGATTGGGGATGAGTAAGTGGGGTGAGTTTTCTTAGAGCCCGATTGGTAGGCGCTAAAGAAGGAGGAGGAAACCAGCAAGGTGGACATGGGAGAACACTACATCCTAAAGTTTTTTAGGAATACGTGTGATAGATAGGCCATTAATTAGGACTGAGAAGTCACCACCCTTATGGAGAGGGAGGCTTGCTTGCAGGCACTCAGGACATGCCCTGAGGAGACAGAAATGTTAAGAAGATAAGTCAGTGGAGATCACGTGATGCAGAGTGCTGAATAGAAGCTCCTTCAAGAAGCTCCTGCCTCACGATCATTAAATCACCTTTATCAGATGTCCTAACCTTTTATTCTCTCTTGTTTTCGAGACTCAGCACTGCCTAATAGCTCTGGCACTCTGGTTTGGGAATATTTTGAGCAGATGGAGGCTTACATGAAGAAAGCCCCACAGAAGCACACTCTCCAGCTACTCCTGAGAAGGCCTCTAAGAAATCCAGGGCCTCAGGTGGGCCTGGGCCTGATCCTCCAAGTCAAATTGGTGAACAGGAACCTTTAACGCTTTCCAGGTTCCTCGAGGAATTTAAACCCTTTCATGAGGAAATGAAGGAAATGGCAACGGATTTGAAATCTCTTTCCAGAAAGCTGGATGAAGTCTCGCTATCTGTTTCTGATAATACAGCTTGAATAGTTTCCATAGAAAAAAAGCTCGGAAGTCTCAACCCTGACCTGGTCTCGATGCATCAGAAATTATCTCATTTTGAATCTAAGCTTGAAGATTTGGAGGACCGGAGCCGTAGAAACAACGTTGTGATTCTCGGGTTACCGGAGGGAGAGGAAAGCCAATATGTTGTGGCATTTGTTCAGAAGCTGGTTGAGCGAGTAGCTGGCCCATCTCCTTTTGGCCCTGGCTATATTATAGAGCAAGCTCACAGGTCCTTACAGCCTAAACCTTCCCTTGGGGATCCCCCCGCCCAATAATCTGCCGGTTTTTGAACTATTTGGAGAGACAACACTTTCTGCAGAAAGTACGAGCTTTGCAAGAGGTTCACTGGGAAAACATGAAGTTGAGAATTTCACAAGATTTGCCTGCCTCGGTTCGCATGAAACGCAAAGCGTTCCACCTTATTGTTTCCAAGTTAATTGCGGCAGGCTTGAAGTTCAGGATGGGCTACCCGGCCAGGCTGCAGATCTCAATAAATGGATCCTGGAAAAGCTACGATGATCCTGAGGCAGCCCTAATGAGTCTTAAGTCCATGTTGCCAGATCTTTTCAAGGACTCTTGAGTGGCTGTGTTGCAGTATGGAGAGATACACGAAGTCGAGAGTTGGAACTTTCGTTTTTACTTTTGTGGAAATCCATCAAGTGTGAAGACCTGGGGAAATTTCCCCTGCTGATCTGGACTGGGGGGATCAGAGCGTGCCATCCTGGTTTTCTTTTTTCTCGGTTTTACTCACAGGGGGCCCATGCTGGTTTGAAGCAGAGGACACTCGGGGTTTGGGGCCTGCTTAAGGGAGGAATTATATGCCAAGTCTTGGCAGCTTTGTACGTTGGGTACAGAGAGAGAGAAGTTAGACTAGCTGTGAATCAGATTTGCAATTTTCTCGTCTGGATTGGTATTAGGATGGTCCTGGGCTTTCTCTATTCTTGATTCCTATCTAGTCATGACATGGAACCGGTCACTAGAGGACATTCCAATCATAGGGGATTCACGAGGAAGCAACCTTTAACTCGAGGGGGATTTAATAGTACCTTACCACTCGGTTTGTGCGAAGTACTGTCAATTTTCACAGGGAGGGCCTGCGCATTAGGAGTTATTGGTGGGTAGAGGCACTTGTTATGCCTTCCCCTCCGGCAGTGTGATTACATTTTCCTTTTTCTCTACTCCCACTCTCAATAAGTGCTGCAGTTAGCTCCTCCTCAGGGGGTCCCTGGTCTGGTATTGGTTTTACTTGGGTCGCCTTGCGTGGCGAGTGCGGCTCCTGCTTCCTTCTCGATTCTGTTCTGGTTACCATGATCACTTGGGTGGTGCATGGATCTCACTCTGGCCCCTTTAAAACAAATTCCCTACAAGCTTATACTTTGGTGGGATCGAGGTGAAAGCCTAGGATCGTTCTCTCTTTTTTAGGGCATAATTAGTACTGTTTGGTTTCCAATATATGGATATCTGAGTGTAGTAGTTTTTAGTATTAGGGGACATTATCAGGGGGTGGGAGTAGAGAAAAGCACCAGTACTGTGCTGAATGTTGCTTGTGACAGTTTGGTGGGTGGAGGGAGGCGGATCTTGGGGTATGGTTGGAGGGTGGGGGTAGAGGGATGAGTGGGATCTATTCTTGGGGGTTAGGGAGGAGGGTGGGTTTACTGTTTAAAGGGATATACATCCCCTGTACTGTGTGCAATTGTTTTCGTCCAACTATGTTTCCTGGATGGCTAATGAGATAACATTTGCGACTTGGAATGTTGAGGGGATCAGAAAGAAGCATTAACAATACCAGGTTCTTAAACATTTAAGTTTACTCAGCTCGCAGATAACTTTTTTACAAGAAACCCATTTACTAGAAGTGGAAGCCTTGCAGTTAAGGAGGCAGCAAGTGGGATTGATTTACAGTGCCCAGGGATCTACAAATAGCTGTGGGGTCATGCTCATGATTAACAGGCGTATTCCTTTTGTTTCTACACAGGTTATTAATGATCCGAGGAAGGTTTACCTTGTTAAAGGTACCCTCTGGTCTGTTCAATATTATTAGGCAGTATTTATGGCTAAACCTGGATGACCCAGGTTTCTTTATGAGGCTTATATCTATCATTCTTCCAATGCTACCCATTAAGATTATTTTAAGGGAGATTTCAATCAAGTGCTCGACCCTAATCTAGATAGATTGAGAAGAGGTCTGGGAGGGGTCACCCCCGAGCAGAAGGCATTCAATGATTTATTAGATCAATATGGGCTCTGTGATGTCTGGCGTGTTTTACATCCGGATTCTAGGGAGTTTACCTTCAGGTCTATGACACACGGCTCGCAGTCCCGCATTGACTACATACTTATTTCTCAGTGCCTATTGCCTGTGGTTAAGACCTCCTCGATTCAACCTGGTCCAATATCTGATCATTCATTAGTAGTATGCAACTTGGTGCTGCTTAACTTACCTAATAGGGAAACCAGATGGAAACTTAATGACCAACTCCTTAAGGATGTTAAATATTGTAAACTCATAAGGGAACAAATAGAATCCTTTTTCTTATTAAATCCATTAGGTAGTGCAAAGCCGGATATTTTGTGGGGGGCTTTTAAAGCCTTCATGAGAGGGATACTTATCAGTATGGCGGTTGGTAGGAAAAGGGCACGGGAGAAGGAACTAAAATCCCTCTTAACCCAGATCAGATCTCTGGAAGTTGATTTCCTGACTAATCCCTCAGTTGAGGATATGCAAAAACTGCTAGAGCTGAAAGATAAATACTTGGAGTTACTTTGAGACAAAGCAGAGCTAGCTATTATTCGTACCAGGGCTAGCTATACCGATCAGTGGGAAAAGGCAGGATGCCTACTGGCACTGTGTATCAAACAACAGGAATCGATGAGATTTATCTCTCCTATCAGGGCAATGGCAGATGGAACTTTTAAAGTATCTCCCACTGAAATAGCTCAAGAATTTGCCAGTTATTACACAAATTTGTACGGTGACATGGAGCACCCCCCTTGCCCTGAGGACATGGAATGTTACTTAAAGGATTCCAACTTGCCCCCTCTCTCTGATCAGTACAAAGATTCTCTGGTTGTCCCTATCTCCCAGGAGGAAATTGCTAATGTTATTAGTGAATTACCAGCAGACAAGGTCCCAGGTCGGGATGGATTTTCCTCTCTATTTTATAAAGTCTTCTGAGACCTCCTATTACCAATACTTGGCTGTTTATTTCAGCATATCTTATCTGGGTCGGAAACAGATCCACACCTCTATGAGGCCCTGATCGTTCTGCTCTCCAAACCCGATAAAGACCTCAAACTGGTTCAAAGTTACAGGCCTGTTTCACTTTTAAATTAGGATATTAAAATTCTCTCTAAAATACTAGCTAATAGGTTAACAGTAGTTCTTCCTGGGCTAATAGGTACAAACCAGGTAGGATTTATGAAAGGGCGTTCATCCTCCGATCACTTACACACCTTGTCACGTGTCTTCTCAGCTACCAGGGATGCAGAGTTTCCTGCGGGCTTGGTCTCCCTGGACGCCGAGAAGACATTTGATCGAGTGAACTGGAATTTCTTGTTCTGTGCTCTAGAGGCTTTCCACTTTCCCTCTCTGTTTATCTCCTGGATCGCCACACTTTATAAAATTCCCACGTCGAGAATCTCCGCGAATGGGGCCTTCTCCCAACCCTTTTCACTTCATTCAGGTACGAGGCAAGGGTGCCCCCTTTCTCCTCTATTATTTAACTTATATTTGGAACCTCTTATTCAAAATATTCTTAATAATGTTTTTATACAGGGTGTGAGAATCGGGCGTCACAAAATTAAAGTCACTGCATATGCAGATGACTTGTTAATTCATTTGTCTCATCCGGTGTCCTCAGTTCTGGCTTTGCTAAGGGAAATAGCAAGGTTTAGTGATTTGTCCAATTATAAATTGAATGTTAGTAAGTCCCTATTTTTTCCATTAAACCATAAAGTTTTCAAAAGTGACATCAGTCCTTTTGGTTTATGCTGGACTTCTAGGACATTTAAATATCTGGGTATTAAACTTTCCCGTAACCCTCTAGCATGGTTTAAGGAGAATCTGGATTCCCTATTGCAAGTGATTACTCACGACCTTGAGAGGCGGTCTAAACTTCCTATTTCTCTATGGGGCCGGATCAATATAATTAAGATGAACATATTTCCTAGGATCTTCTACCCATTGTCCCTTCTCAACACCTTTATTCCTTTATTCTGGTTTAAAAAGACACACGGTGTCTTCACTAGATTTATCTGTGCTGATAGGTATCCTCGTTTGGCTTATCATAAGTTGGCAGCCCCCAAACTGGAGGGGGGTTTGCGAATTCCCCATCTGGCCTTATATTATTGGGCTAGTCACCTTGTGAAATGTTTGAGATGGGTATCTCCCGGCCCAGAAGAAGAGCAACTGGTTTGGCTTAAAATAGAACTGGATGCAATTAAATGCCAAAATTTTGACCCTCTTGCATTATTTTTCCTCAGGTTATCCCAAGTAAATGTGACCGAAGAATGTCCTATAATAAGGACATCTTTAAAAGTCTATTTCCAAATGTGTTCCTTTTTGCAGTATTTCCCTCATCTGGACCTGACCCAGTCTATTTGGAATTCCCCATCATTCACTATTAATAAGACTCAGATTTTCCGTCATTGGTTGCCTCAATTGGGAGAGGGGAAGCTCCTGGCTTTTACTGATGGAGAGGGGCATTGGTTATCAGTGGAAGAGATGATTAAGAAATTTCTCATCCCGGTTTCTTCCTATTTCAAAGCCCTACAATTGAAACACTTGCTTGTAATTACCCTGGGCAGCACTCCCCCTTCCCAGACTATCTCTTTTCTGATACCCTAGGCTTCCCCACTTTCTGGCTCCTCTGGTGCAATCTCTAAACTTTATCAGGTTTTGTTTCACAAAAAGTTTGGGGTTCCATTTGGGCCTTCAAGATTTTAGAGTAATTTTCTCCCTCAACTTCAATTGGATTGGCATTCTCTCTGGAATTCATGTCATAAATTTATTTCTCAAGATAGACTGCGCCTCATGCAATACCATATATTGCACAACCTATATTATACCCCGGCCAAATTGCACAGGTGGGGTTACTTAAACTCTAACATGTGCAAAAAATGTTTACAGGAAGAGGGTACACTTTTTCACATGCTTTGGTCCTGCCAAAATTTTCCCTTTTGGGATTCAATCCAAACTTCCTTAGACCCCCTGTTGGGCCTCCACGAATATTTCACTCCCGAGATTTGCGTGTTGGGGGACCTGTCTTCTATCAGAGTCAAGGTGCCAAAGTTCCACATTTCCATGATTGGCCTATTGGCTAAGAAGATAATTCTCTGTCACTGGAAAGACAGGTCCTCCCCTTCTTTTCAGGAATGGGTAAGAGAAGTTCTATCCAATCTGCGTACAGAAAAAGCGATTGCTAGTCTTCACAATAGACTGACAGCTTATACTAAAACTTTGGATCCCCTCCACACATTAGTTTCTCTGGTTCTAAGCTAAAACCGTCCTAGGTTCCATGTTCCTGCATGGCTTCTAGCTAGGTGCCTGGCATCCACGGGTATAAGGCTGGGTTACTGCAGTATGGGGAGGGTAGGGTGGGTTGGCAGTTACCTCTTCACATTGTATCAGTGAGCCTTGTCATTCTTACTTAATGTTGCCTTTTATGCTTGAAAATGTATCAATAAACTTTAAATAAAAATAAGAAGAAGATAAGTCAGTGGGACATCTATAGCAGCTGCTGAGAGGCAAATGTTGGTGACTAGTTCATAAGGGCTAGAGCCCTTAGCAGGATCAAGCAAGAGGAGGGTAGAGAATGTGTCAGCTGGGTGATAAGGAAGAAGGGGAGAATATGAGGGGAAGGGGATTGGACAGTTGCAGGGGAAGGGAGAGGGCAAAAGAATAAAAAGAAGCCACTGAAGGCAGCTGTGGCCTCTGGCAGGTCACATGGCAGAACTACCTAATTTGAGGACTGGGGGGATTGACTGTGACGTGGACCAAAAATGGAGTAAACAACTTTCTCAGTTATCTGAATTAGAGATGCAGCGGATTTAAAATCTGCCTGTGAAGTGAGCAGTAGCCGCCGCATTAGCTTTCGCTTCTGATGTCCATAGGAAAGGTTCACTTCGTCTTGTTATTATTACTTTGCATTGTCATTCCACTTTAAACACGAAGTAAGGTGGAGTGACAACAATACTGGCAGCACCCCACCCACACAGTCACCAGAATTAATGTGCATCCCCAAAGTGCTACTGTCTTGTATCCAGAAAACTCCCCAGTGCAGACAAAGTGAAATAAGAGCATAACAAGAAATGCAAAGTCTCCCAGAATTTATGGCGCACTCAGTCATGCACTCAGTGGTCACACACAGAGTCACCAGAATTAATGTGCATCCCCAAAATGTTACTGTCTTGTGTCCAGAACATTCCCCAGTGCTGATGAAATGCTACTGTCTTGTGTCCAGAAAATTCTCCAGTGCTGATGAAGTGAAATGAGAGCGTAATAAGAAATGCAGTCTCCCAGAATTAATGGTGCACTGCAAACGCACAGACAGATTAAGATTGCGCTGCACACTCAAGGGATGCAATAGAAAAGGCACAACAACACCTAACTAGTGCACACAAGTCACAAATCCAAACCTGAAAAGGAATACATTTTGCCAGTTGGGGGATTAGTGCACTGTAGTAACAATCCACTACCAGTAAAGATACCACAAAGCAGTATAAAAACTTCATGCAGGTGCAGTGGATAGCAGGTTGACACTGCTGCAATTACTCTGTGGCACAATAAAAGGTGTCTGATTTAATGGCATGCATCACACACACACTCACAAACACACTACAAGTAATGCATAGCAAATTTAAAACCTTCAGTAATATAACCAAATGTTTTAAACAGACAAATTATACACTGCTGCACCACAACAAACAGCAAAAAAAGTCAAGAATTACTGAACGTGTTACTGTGTGTACATTAACACATTTGAACAAGAAAAATATAACCAAAACAGAAAGACTGCCCTTTTCTCCCAGTTAATATACTACTCCACAAACACGCCCCTCCCCCAAAGCATACTTCACAGCACACAGACTGACTGTTCTAAATTAACATTCAAAATCCACACACAACAATAAACACTAGATGATATGAGCACAGAAGGGTTTCCTACAATCAATGTACTAAATTTTGAGCAAAAAAAAAAGACTCAAAAAGGCATTTTAAACAGCTTTTAGGAGTTTTGAATCACAGAGATCTGAGAGCAAACTGTCTCCAGCTACTATTACACATACACTACCCAGGCCAGAACTGAGACTGTGCAGAACAATCTAGAGCCCATGTGACCTGCAATCCCATGAATAACTGCAGAATTTCATTTGGAGCTCAATTACAAGGCGAAGTGAGGCGAATTACATTGATTTCAATGTACTTCACTTTAAAATTGGTGGAGAAGTGGTTTGGGGAAGGCGAAATAACACAAAGTCACTGGTTTCAATGAGCTTCGTGTTCCTCATTATAAAGCGAAGTACTCCGCTTTACATTGTGGAGTACTCTGCGGATTCCGCGTTACTCCGTGAATCACTTCACGGAGCGAATTGGGGCCACTTCGCCCACCACTACTTACAGTACTGTAACTAACATGCTGTACGGCAAGGAACACAAATGCCTATGGCTGTATTTCCCAATGAGCTGTAGCACAAAACTCCATGACTTAAAAACATGTATTAATGAGTACAATGGTGGGGTGGTGAATTCTTGAGAGATACTACAAAACAGGCTTACAATACATCCAAGTAACTAGTAAAAATATTAATGTGATTAGCAACTTGATAGTGAATCTTGATTTGTGACTGCGTTTGTGACTGTGATGATGAAGAACGTGATTCGGCGTCGATGGTGTGAGATAACCAATGTGGAACTGTATTGGGAACACAAATGTCTATGGCTGTACTTCCCCAATGAGCTGTAGCACAAAACTCCCTGACTTAAAAACATGTATTAATGAGTACAATGGTGGGATGGTGAAGCTTGGAGAGAAACTACAAAACAGGCTTACAATACATCCAAGTAAATAGTAAAAAAATTAATGTTGTGATTCATGACGTGATCATGAATCGTGATTTGTGACTGCATTTGTGACCGTTATGATGAAGAATGTGATTTGTATCATGAGTGACTCGTGATGATGGTCCTGACTTAAAAATGCATATTAATGAGTACAATGTTCATGCAGAATTATGCACCACACCAGTCCAGTACTCTGAAGGGAAGCCAAAGAAACAACTGTGACTTAAGTTACAGATGGAGACTGGGCCCTAAAGAGATGCAAATGCACAGACAGATTAAGATTGCGCTGTGCACTGAAGAGATGCAGACACAAAGGCACAACACCTAACCAGTGCTCACCATCAGAAATTCAAATCTGGAAAGAATACCTTTGCCGGGGCGGGGGCAGTGTACTGCACTGTCTGCAGTAACAGTAACTAGTACTAGTAAAGATACCACAAAGAAGCACAAAATCACGCAGCTGCAGTGGATAGCAGGTTCACATTGCTGAAATTACTACGTGGCACAATAAAACGTGTCTGATTTGATGACATGCATCACACATATACTCACACACACACTAAGTAATGTGTAGCAAATTGAAAACTTCAGTAATATGACCATATATTTTAAACAAACTAAAATTATGCACTGCTGCACCACAACAATTAACAAAAAAATGTCAAGAATTATTGAAAATACTACTGTGTGTACATTAACACAGTTATACAAGAAAAATATCACCAAAACAGAAAGAACTGTCTTTTTCTCCAAGTTAATCTACCTACGCCACAGATACGCCCCTCCCCCAAAGCACACTTCCACTGTCTCTCAGTACACAAACTGAATGTTGTACATTAACATTCAAAATCCACACACACAATAAACACTAGATGATATGAGCACAGGAGGGTTTCCTTCAATCGATGAACTAAAGTTTCAGCAAAAAAAATCACTCAAAAAGGCTTTTTTAACAGCATTTAGAAGGTCTGACTCGCACAGAGCTCTCAGAGCTGACTGTCTCGAACACCTTCCTCCACACACTACCCCCAAACTGAGGCTGTGCAGAACAATCTACAGCCTATATGACCTGAAATCCCATGAATCACTGCAAAATTTGCCTTTGGAGCTTAAAAACAAGGCAAAGTGAGGCGAAGTACATTGTTTTCAATGTGCTTCACCTTAAGAATTGGTGGAGCAGTGGTTTGGGAAGGCAGAGTAATATGAAGTCACTGTTTTCAATGGACTTCGCTTTACCCATTATAATGCAAAGTACTCCGCTTCGCGTTGCGGAGCACTCCGTGAATTCGCCTTCACTCCGTGAATCACTTTTCGGAGCGAATTGGGGCCACTTCGCCCATCTCTAGTCTGAATTATGTAAATTGCTCTGGAATATGGAAGCAAAATAATCTGCTTTAGCTTATCTGATGGCTTTGGTTTAGGCATTATGGAACTGCAAATACTGTAGTAAATCCTTCTAGATTATGGAGGGTTTATGTAGGTGCCATAAAGTATCTCAGCATTGAGACTGCCAATAAGCTTGGTTGAGACCCAAGTAAGGTGGGAGCCTTTTATCCTGACTCTCCTGAGAGGGGGCACATTTGTCCCAGGCAGCCATGAGTTTGGAATGAAAATAGTACATCACATTATCAACATCTGAGGATGTTGAGATGATGGAACCAGACAGTGTTTTGGAGAACAGCCGACAAGGAGGGCAGGTGTAAAGACTTGATTTGATGGAGCTGGATGACATGGGGTGGAACATTTTATGCAGGCAGTAAATCATACCGTGGTAACTGAGCGCATCAAGGAGTATTCTTGCTTCCAAGATACAGTTGGGGTGGTGGTGCAATAACTCAGTCAGTAAATGATTGACTGCATGTAGAGTGGCTGATTCTGGTCATCTGGGTTATGTGCTGCATCAGGTGAAAGGATTGAATTTATTGGACAGCTTTTTGGAAAAAGGACATAAGCAGTTTGTACTGAAGTTACTCAGAGCTAAGAAGAGTACACCAGGAGAGACTAAAGTGGAGAGAGAAGACAGAATGTCAAAGAGCAGCAACATACTCCAGCAATGAAAATGATGAGCCTTTAAGGGACTGACAGATTGCCAAATAGAAGCTCATGTGAGGAGAGGGAGGAGATGCAATGGACTATATTAAACATTTGGGGTCAAGGACCATGGCAACCCCATTTCCTCTTTTTCCATGGCCCTGTCTGTGGGTTGCATAACCCAATACAGTAATATCACCATCCCCAGTCCTAGAGGAAAGAAAGAATTCAAAGATAACCACCATATCCAGTCTGGTCTGCAGTATCCAAAATTTGAAGAGCTTTATTTTAGGTAGCAGACTCTGTATTTAAGTAAAAGGCTCTCAGACCATAGGGAGGGAGAGGACATTGGGGGATTAAGGGGAGAAAATGGGTTAAGTAGTTCAACATTACCCATCAGCAAAAATACCAGGAAAATGATGAACCTGTGGGAGCACCAGAGAAGAAGCAGGAAGAGGAACATGGTGGTAGGAAAAGTACAAAGTATGTCAGTTACCATATGTATGCAGGCAGTTCACAGTACCCACAATGCTGGGCATTGAAAGCATCAGGCAAGCATTTACAGTTAGGTAAGATCAAAAGTACTAGGGGCATTTGGGGAGAGGAAGGAGGACTACTGTATTTTGAGTAATGTAGATGGGGAGTAATGTGCCAAATAGTTTCCTGAATAGCCCCTTAATATTTGGCATTCTGATTTAAATTCAGTCATTTAGTCATTTCATAGAAACATAGCATTTGTCAGTAGAAAAACAGTGTGTTGGCCCATCATGGCTGCCCATCCTACCTAATTAAGTGTTGAAAGAGAGCCCTAGAGGATTTTCACTCTCTCTCTCCTCCCCATCTCTCATTCTGATGTGGTCATCATCAAGCCTTTAATCTGTCCCACTCTTTTGAAGCCCCCACTGGTTTACTACAGACTACCTCCTCCTGTAGCTTATTTCATGCCTGCTCCACCCTCTCCATGAACATACAAACATCTGAACATTGACAGCAGAAGACGACGCACTGATCTATCAAGTCTGCTTGTGTTGCAGAGCGCTTATCACTGACTTCTGAGGACTCCACCACCTCCCCTCCAACCTGTCTCCTTCCTTGCCCTCCCTCTCCTTGGCTCTTATATCCTATCTCTTTTCATCCTATCTCCTGCCCTCCTGAATCAATCCACTATCTCCAGGGAGACAACCTCATCTGGGAGTTCGTTCACCTTATCACCACTTTCTCAGTGAAGAAATGCCCTCTGATCTCCTTCCTGAACCTTCGCCCTGCCAGCTGAAGGCAGTGCCTCCTTGTAGTTTTGTTCCCACTAAGACAAAAGAGGTTCTTTGTATTCACCTTATTGATAACTTTCATCTACTTGAAGGTCTCATTTATATTTCCCCTTTCCCTCCTCTCCTCAAGTGAGTACATGGTGGGCTCCCTTGGCCTCTCCTCATAAGTCTTGCCCTGCTGACCTTGAACCATTTTTGTTGGCCTTTCCTCTACTACCTCTAGTAGGTTTATGTTCTTTTTTTAGGTAAGTCCACTAGTATTGTACGCTATACTATAGGAGCAGCCACAGAAGGATCTTTAGTATGACAATATTTTAATTTAAATTTTTTTTTTAAATGTATTAACCAGTTAAGAACCCAAGGTATAAATGCCCATTTTCATGGGGGACCTGGACACAAATAACATACGTCAACCACACTAACATACACAAGACTATAATAAAACGTATAAATACAATGTATGGTATTCAGTTAAATAAAATATTTATATTGATAAGTTACAAGGCCATTTTTTTTAAGTACAGTTTTAAGCTAGAAACAGAATGGATTTGTTGACTGTAACCTGGCAGTGAGTTCCAATAATTAATTGCACAAAATATGACCTCCCACCTGCTCATGAGTCCCCTGGAAAAAAAGCTCAGCATTCTGTTGGCTTGGCTGCCACCTTCCTACAATGTGTCAAATATTTCAATTCTCTAGTGATGAGCATCCACAGGACTTTCACATTCTCTGATTTAGCTACCAGGACCCCCCTCACCAAGGCTGTACTCAGTCCTTGGGTTCCTTCTCCCTATATGCATAACCTTTCACTTCTTTGCATTGAATCTGAGTTGCCACACTCCCAGTCACTTCTCAAGCCTAGTTAGATCTTCCCTGAACTCCTGTTTTCCCTCCGCTGTATTTACCTGCTGCAGAGCTTGTTGTCATCTACGAAAAGGCAGATTTTACCCTTTATGCCTTCTCTAGTGTCATTTATGAATACCTTAAACAACATTGGGACAAGCACTGAGCCCTATGGAATCCCACTGGTGACTTCCCTCAAGTCTGAAAGCCCCCATTCCCCAACTACTACCCTCTGGGTCCTACCCTTCAGCCAGTTTGCCACCTGTTTAATAAGTTTCTCCCCTACCCCTAGATCCTCCAGCTTTCTGATCAACCTCCTATGGAGTATGGAGTCAGAAGCCTTGCTGATGTACAATACACCATGTCAACCACTTGGCCCTTGTCTAATGTGCTTGCTGCCCTGTCAAAAAGGTTAATCAGGTTAGTCTGACAGGCTCTTCCCACCATATATTCATGTTGTCTCTCATCCTGGAGACCATTTGCCTCCAGAAAACCTACCAGCCTTATTTTAAGAATTGTCTCCACAAGCTTACCCATATCTGAGGTCCGGCTGGCCAGTCTGTGGTTGCCTAGGCCATCTCTGGGCCACTATCATGGAGTGGCACCACATGCACAGCCCTCCATTCCTGTGGCACATCCTTTTACTCTAGCAAACTGTAGAACAGATCTACCATAGGGCTTGCCAGTTCCCTGCTAACTCCCTCAGCACCCTCAGATGTATACTATCCTCTTAGATGAATACGATCTAGACATGAGGGCTTATCAACCTTGAGTGCCATGGACATTTGTTTCACCCTGTCCTTTGCAATCCTTTTTCCGGTCCTCCCCCAACCCTTCCGCCCCCCACCTCTTCCCTTGCAGTAGCAGGCTAGCTTTCTCTTTCATAAAGACAAAGGAGAAGTAGTCATTCACTACTTCTGCCTTCTATGTCTCTTTCTGCTCACTCCCACTTTTTAAGCCTCATAGAAACGTGGAAAAGTGATGGCAGAAGGAGACCAAGGGTCCATCTAGTCTGCCCATAAGTTCCTGAGATCTTTTCAGACCCCTGAACCTAACTCGCCTGTTTAATGCCCCCTACTTCTTCCACTGATTTTATTTGAGCTTTTGCTCTATCCCACCCCAGCTTGAATGATGTCACTGTCTTTGCTTCCACCACCTCAGTGGGCAGCCTATTCCATGGTTCCACTACCCTTTCCATAAAATAGTGTTTCCTGAGCTCCATCCTGAAGCTCCCCCCCAACTTCCACTCATGTCCTCTGGTGCTGGAGTGGTCAACCCTTATGAACAGATCTGAGGAGGGCACCTTGTTTATTCTTCTCAGAAACGTGTATGTCTCTATCAATCCCCCTCTCTCCCTCCTAGACTCCAGTGAGAACATATTCAAAGCTTCTAAGTGCCCTTCATAGTGGAGCCCATGGAGGCCCTGGATCATCTTGGTTTCCCTTCTCTAGATGACCTCCAGCCTGTTCCCATTCTTCTTAAGATGTGTACTCCAAAACTGGACATAGTACTCCAGATGAGGCCTTACCAGGGACCTGTAGAGTTGTAGAATCACCTCTTTGTTCCTTCTGTCAAATTCTCTCTCTCTATGCAGCCTAGCATTCTGTTTGCCTTGCTGTAAGCTGTGTTGCATTGGCTGGCCTTTTAAGGGTATTGCAACATCACAATACCATCTGTTTTTGTCCCTTTTTATGTTTGCTTGCACGCATGTGCAAGAAACATAGTGCTATCATCCGAGTTTTCGGAGGTGTGTCACCCCCTCTTCCAATTCAGTCAGTGTGTTGGCAGGCGCGGCCCCAGTCCGCCAAAGCATGCTGGAGCTGTCCATGACAAGCTCCAAAATGCAGTGGCATACAGTTGAAAGGGGGAGCTACGCTTCGGTAAGCAGTGATAAGATGTCGTCTGCTCGTAAGCTCCCCTACACACACACACGCACACACACACACACACACAAGCATGCGCCACGCATACTGCGTGCTGCCCCCAAACACCTACGTATAGCCGTGGTGCCCAATCCCCATTGGCTGTGCTGCGCTCCCCCCAAAAGCCTTCCACATGCCACGCTGGGTGCCCACCCAGCGTGGCAACTCATAGAATAGCTGACGGGGTGCCCAATCTCCGTCGACTCCACTGTCTCGCCCCAGTACTGGGTGCCACGCTGGGAACCCACCCCAGCATGGCAATAGATGTTATGGCCGTGAGTGCCCAATCCCCGTCAGCTCCACGGCCCCCAGCCATCCTTGTGCCACGCTGGGAGCCCACCCCAGTGTGGCAAGCGTCCCATTGTCAATTTAAAAAACAACCTGAAAATTAAAATGGTCCCACGGTGCTTCTCCTGCCCCCACAACCTGCACCCACCCACTCGCACCTGCCTCCCCACCCCCCATGCCCTCCGGAGCTCAGCGCTGACGATCTTGATTGGACCGGAACTGCGTCTGCACTCTTCAAAGTGGACCCTGAACTGAGGAAATGCCGGTAAGCTGTATAATGGGATAGGTATGGTTTTTCAACTTTGTTGCATATCTCAGGCATTTTTTGGAATTTTTGCACCAAATTTCCAACATGGGGTTTTTGGGACCCCTTCTCATGAATGCTGTCACTGTCATGGCGTTATTCGAGCCCGTAGGGTGATTTCGCAGTCACTGCGTGAAAGCACCTTTCGGGACTGATTAACAAAACGACGCTGTCAGTGTTCATAAGGTGGGCTCTCAAGAATCCTATTTGAAAAGACTGGTGGAAGAACAACAACAATTCTGTTACGATCCGTTGCGCAGTTCCTACACTGCCGCTCGTAAGTTCGCGAATTTTCAATATTTTCACCCAGATTTTCAACATTGCCATTTTACCACACTTTCTTATGAGTAGTATAGCTGTCATTTTTCACATCTCACCTAAAATGTGTTTCCACCCATGTAGCGCACAATGGCGCAGTCGGTGTGCGAAATCAATGTACGGGACAAATTAAGAAAACCACCATGACACTGTTCATGAGCAGAGGTCTTAAAATGGCTATGTTGAAAATTTGGTGACAAAAGTCCATAAAATGACTGTGTTACGAGTGAGCATTGCGCAGTTTCCACGCACCCTTGTAAGTTCATGACTTTGTAATATTTTAAGTCTAGATTTTCACCAGTGGCATTTTCACATGCGTTATTTACAGTACAGCTGTCATTTTTCACAACATGACCCGAAGTGTGTTTTCACACTTTCAGAGCAGAGATGTAACGTCGCTTGGGAAATCATTGTCCGGGACAGATAAAAGAAAATCACAGTGACACTGTTCATGATCGGAGGCACCAAAATGCCTGAGTTGACAATCTGCTGTAAAAATCCTCAACCTAATTATATTACAGGTGTCGTTGCACAGTTTTATATGCGCTCGTGACCTCACCATTTTTTAAATATTTTTACCGCAGATTTGCAACATTGCCATTTTACACCTCCCATGAACAGTACAGCTGTCATTTTACATCCTGTTGAATGTTTTGCACCTGTGGTGCTAAATGCCATAGTCGCTGTGCATAAGCAGCTTTCGACTAACAAACTGATATTCCCCTGTTCATGAGGTGGGGTCACAAAACACCATGCTGTACATTTGGAGTAGAAATACCAACGAATGCCTGAGGTATTAGGGTTTCCAACCATAACGCCCAACCCTGTAGAGAATGACAGGCATCAGGGGTGTGACTTGGGATTCTTGCCTGTAATGCTCATACCATTCCACACCCTGCAGCCAGTGAGAGGCATCGGGTATGCCTTGGACTCTTCGGCCCCAAAGTTCACCCCATTCTCCTATATCGCACCATCTCACCGTGTTCCTAATGGAATGGGGGTGTGCACATAAAGAACCAAGGAACACCGTGACACTTGTCAGTGTCTGCAGGGTGGGGTGTGGTGAAATGGCATGGCCGTTATGCCTGACGACCCAAAGGCACACCCCAATGCCTGTCACTCTCTGCAGGATGGTGGTGGGGTTGGCTTCAGTTCAATACTTCACTGCCATTCCTATTACGCAGCTCTGTAACTTCTACACTACCACTGCCAATGCCAGCAAGCAAACATTCGGCATTGACAAATGCTTGTTTCCCTAATGTTTCAAGTTTGAAGTTTGTTTATTTTTTCAAGTTTTTTTTTATTTTGGGATAAATTCATTGAACTAGATAATTTATAATGATGTATTGGAAGAAGGCTTTCTCCTCCTTCTTGATCCCTTCTGCTAATGAAAGTTCCCTACTGGTCTTGGCAAGCCATATTGCCCTAACTTCCTCCCCTGGGTCTCCTGGTATTCCTCCCTATCCTCATCTTTTTGGGTCCTCCTCTCCTTTTTATTCCTCTATTCCGTGACTGCCTGGGCCACTTCCTTACTAAACCAACTTGATACTTTGGTTCTAGTGTTTTTTCCTTTTAGTTACACACGCTAATTTGTGGCAGCTGCTATCCCATTCTTAGTGATGGACCACTTTTGTTCTACTCTGATCGCTTCTTTGAAATTATCCAGGTGTCCTCTTAACATTTCACCTATCTTCCTGAAGTCTGCATTTCTGAAGTCCAGGACCCTAGTCCTAGTATTTGCCCTTTCCCAGCCCATGTCCACTTTGAACCAGACCATACAATGGTCACTCGCTCCCAGAGACTCCTCCGCCATAAGATCCTAAACTTGCTTCTGTTCGTTAGTATTAGGTTCAGGATGGCACCCTCCATTATGGGTTCAGTGACACCCTGATCAAGAACCCACTCTGAATTGCATCAAGTATCGATTGACTTGTGTTGCAGGTTGTGAATGGGATCCTCCAGTCCACCCTGGGCAGATTGAAGTCTCCTACTTTTGCCACCTTCCCCTTGTCTGCAGGCATATTGATTATGGCCCCCAACTCTGTGTCTCTTTCCTCTTTCTGGTTAGGTGGTCTGTATTCTGCCCCCAGCCTCACCCTTCTTCCCTTATCAGCTTGTAGCTGTACCTAACATACCTCTACCTTCCCCTCCTCTGTCTCCTCCCTCTTGCTAGTTATGTCTTTCCTAACATATATCGCTATGCCACCCCCCCCACTCCTCTATCCCTTTGAACTAGGAATAGAGAGGTCCCAGTCATGTTTAGGCACAGCCCAAGTTTCAGTGACTGCCACTTTGTTCACCTTCTCCTCCACCAACAATGTCTGCAGGTCATCCATTTTGTTTCCTATGCTTCTTCCATTTCAGGGCACCACCCTCCACCATGACTTTGTGCCTTTCTTCTCCTTGGCCTGTCTGCTCTCCCTCTTAATCCCCCTGACTGTCCTCCCTCCATGCCTCTCCCACCTTCCTGCTCCCCTCTGGCCTCTATGATTTCCCCTTCATTTGAAGCCACAATGTCATTATCACCATCACCCTGGGGTGTCATCTCTTCCACTCCCTGTCACACTCTGCCCTACTCTCACTGCCTAATTCTGTTGACAACTTAATCTGCTGAACCTGGGGGATGCATAAAGGCCCCCCTCCTCCCAGAGACCCTGGGGGCCTCTACTCATTCTGCCCCCCCCCCATTTTAAATTTAGGTTCCTGTCTATATAGTCACCCAGATTTTTCTTAAGTGTTCTGGATACCCTTCTACTAATATGTAGCCTATCTGGTACATAGAGGATTTTATAATTCTAGGTCCTCTTCCAGCGCCCTATGCAACCAAAGCATTCCAGCCTGCACCAATCCCTCAGATAGCTATTGAAATCTTCAGTTTTCCTCTTCCTTGTTGTGCTGGATCTTGGTGCCGGTAGCACCTCCAAGAAGGCTACTGATCTAGCCCCCCCCCACAGCTTTGCTCCACTGTCCTAAACCTCTCCCAACTTACCTCCACCTCACTGCCTGCTAGGTCATTCATACCTAGGTGTATTATTACATAAGGTTCCCACCATCCCTTGTGTAAGCGGGCCTATCATTGGACACATTTACTCTGCCACCATTCCCGGTTTACGCACTGCCTTCCTACTTCTGTATGTTTCCTACTTCCTCTCCCAGCAGACCCTTTCTCAACTGAGTCTCCTAGGACAATGATCCTTACTCCTCCATCCCCTACACCTTCCCCCTACTTCTCCTCCTGAATCCTGTGTTCTCCCTTTTCCTGTCTTCACCCCCTTCCAGCCCTCCTGCTCTTCCCTACTGCCCTCCCCTTCCTAACTGTATGTTTACCCCACCTTTCTCAGTTGCTCCACCTATTATCTCCTAGCTATACTCAAGGCCCCTAGAATTCTGTGTGTGTAAATTTCTTGAACTATGATCTACACAGAACTTCTGCGGTGCTGCAGAATTCACTCTTCTTGGTGATTTTTACTAATATTTCTGTTTATACATAGAATCTGGTTCCCTTCCCCTCTTTTTATACCCAAAACCCCCTATATGTTCAGAATGTGATGTTATCATTGCTATAACATCATACATTAGCTAATGAAATGGCTGCATTCTGCAACAGAAATGAACAGTCACATATCTACCACAGCTCCCACTGCCAGAGACAGTGGTACAGCACATCAGGCATGGTGATATTTGCTCAACCTGCACTACAGCCTAATACAATATTAAGTCTTAAATTGTTGCACTAGGGCCAACTTAAACAAAACCTTGTCAATAGCACAGACCTGTTAAGTCCATACCTCACTTTGTACAAACCTCTTTGTGCCTTTAAGGTATAGAGACGCTACCTGAAATGAATAACTGGTAAAATGAATTTAACTGTCTAAATTTTTAAGAAAAATAAAGTAATTATGCCCAGAAAAGTGAAATGTAATAATGTGTAGACCTGTTGAAAGAATAGACCTGTTAAATAATTGCACTGTACGCATTTTTGCCATGGTTATTGATTACATATTGTCATTGGTTGATAGAACCACCTAAAAGTTATTGAGAAATGTTGTGTGCAGGGACAGCTGTTGGGCAGAGGGTAGCATGCTGTGTTTCCGTGCGACAACTCAGGTTCAGAATTAGCTCTGGGAACTGGCTGGGCAGCACAGGATTGGTGGAACCTGTCACTGCTGGGAGCCTGGGAAGGTATGGTGCAGTGTTCTGTCACATGGTGGACACATTGTGATGGGCCGGAGCTGTATCTCACAACTGGTTCACATGCATGTCATGGCCTGATGGTGTTACGCAGTGTGTCAGGGAAAGCAGGTTGACATGAAAAATGAGTTTTGCAATAACTCCTCTATTCCATTTCCAATGGGACCTGTATGAATGAGGATGCAAGTTCATGGAAATTAAAAAAAAAAAAATATATATATATGTATATACATGCACACACCACACATACAGTATCTCAGTCTCTCTCACCACACACACATGCATATTTGTATGTATGTTACAGATTGCATATAAATATATAAGTGATACATAGTGGGAACCTCATGAGTGGTGTAGAAAGCACATACAAATATATAAGTGATAGGCAGTGGAAACCTCATTAGTGGGATAGATAGCATGCATATAGAAATACCTTATTTATCACATAAGATCCCCTCTGCATATGTCATTTATGCAACAGGCTAGGACCTTAAGAAAGAGACATTTGTTTTGCTTTTTTATGCATAAAATTATTTTTATAAGTCTGTTATTTTTTGAACTAGTGTTACTGTGCTTTCCACCATCCTGATTGCTATAACCACTGCCATGAAAGTGAAGTCAGGATGACAAGCTGACACTGTGATGTAGTAGTTTGTTAGTGCCACAGAACTTCTACAGAAATTACAAACCACCGCTGCAGAAGTTCTGTGGCAAATGGTAGTCTTGCCGCAGAACTTGGTCCCACTGTGCCGCAGAAAAGTAGGGGCCCTGGCTATACTGTGCCCTCCTTTTCTTCCTGCTTCCCCAACCCCTCTGGTACCATCCTGATATCTCCTTCTAATCCTTCCTCTCCTGCCACAATCCCTTCCATCCCCCTGCCCTTGCAGTCCCCCCCAGTTTCTCCTCCTTGAGATGACCCATCATTCCTACCCTGTTCCCTCAATACCCATCCCTGCTCAGTGGGGTCCTATTCCACACTGGCAGCTGGTAGGTGCTCCCACTCTAACCTCCTCCAGTAAATCTCCTCACCACCACCCACTGCACCACTCCTCCCCTCCACTGGTTTTCTCACCCTCTGAGGTAGAGGGACCCAAGGCATCAGGGTCCACCTCTCCTCTGTCCTCCCAGCACTGCTTGTTTCTCTCACCTGCTCAACCCCCTGCTCCTCATTCCTAATTGATCTAGCCTGTCCTCCCCCTTCTCACCTGCGTTCTCAGCTCTCACCCATCAAACCTCCACCATCAAGTAGCTCAGCCTCCAGCATACTGGGCATCCCCTGTCTCCCACAGTGTCCCCATGAATACCGCAGCCCCGCACTTCCTACAGCTTACCACCCTGCCCCTACCCTCCTGCTGTCTGTACATATTTCTTCCCTTCCTAATTGTTCCTTGTCTAACACTTGTTGCGCCTTGCAGTAGTTAGGCAGTGACCTCTTTCTCCTTTCTATCAGTCACACTGCAGTCATCAGTAGTCGGATTTAGTCTTTTGACCAGGACTGTTTCTGTATTCCTACCCCAGATAGGAAGTAGCTGCACACTCCACTATTTTCTGCTTCTGTAGGCATACCCTATAGGGAATTTCTGTAGGCTTTTGACTTGGACTGAGTCTGTATTCCTACTACAGATGGGGAGTAGCTGCAGGCTCCACCATTACCTACCTCTGTAGGCCTACCCTAGATAAGGAGTAACTGCAGTCACCTTTATCACCTGCATCCACAGGCCTACCCCAGATAGGGAGTAGCTGTACCATCTGTGATACACAACTTCTGCTGGCCTGCCCCAAATAGGGAATTAATTCAAGTCTTTAGTTACCCTCACCTCTTCTACCCTACCCCTTCCACTATCACACCTTTCCATTACCTTAATTGGATCTCCTGTCAGCCCTTTGCTACACCTGTCCTCACCTTGGCAGAATACCTTTTGGCCTATGGTCCTACCCGTGGATGCCCAGCTGACATCCCCAAATGCCACTTAGATTTCACACACCCCTGGTTCATGACACTCATGCTTTGGAGTCGCTCACACAAGGGGTCTCTTGGCCCTCTGGGTAATTTATAGCTGACTGCAGCCATGCTAACGGTTGACTGCAGTCATGTGACTTGGCCCTTAATCACAATGGTGCCAGAGGTGGCATCCTGCACAGCCCTCCCTGCCCCACCCTCAGTTCACTCAGCCTCCCATTTTACCTCTCCCAGCACAGCCCACAACAGTAATTTAAAGCAGCATATCAACAGATGCAGTTTTTACTGAAACAGCAAATTCCCTAACTAAAAGAAGTAACCGAAAAACCTCTATCTCCCTCCATTCAAATGTTCATTTCCCAGCTTGGTGACTGTCCTGCAGTGTACAACAAACAAGTTGAACTTGGGTTATAAAGTGCTTGACTGCACCATGCTACGGTCAGCTGCAGTCATGGCACCTGGCCACTCACCACTGTGTCACCGGAGTCAATGTCTTACACAGCCCGCCCTGGTCTGCCCTCAATCCACTCAGCCTCCCACTTCCAGCTTTCCAACACAGTCTACAACAAGAATTAAAAGTGGCCTTTCAACAGTTACTGTCATTTTTATTGCAAATCAACAGTTCCCAATCCACAACAAAGTAAACTCCCTCTACCTCCTTCCATTCAGATGTTCACTCCTCAGCTGGGTGGTGCCCTATAATGAAAAAGTACTTTCTAGTATCTCTTTTAAAACTTCCCTCCCAAATTTTCAAATTCTGAGTCACTCCCCTACTGTTCTGGGAAATGGGATTAGATCCACGATCTCCTGGCACACTTGCATTTGCTCTAATCAGTAGATTGCAGACTCACAGAATTCCAGTTGCTGGGATCAGACCAGTAGCTGGGATCAGAGGAATCCGTATCTCTTGACTCACATGAATTTGTTCCTTTAGCCAGTAGACCACATCAATTGGGAGCTACAGTACAAGGATCTCGTGACTCTCAGTCCTATGATTAAACTGGTGGAGCATATCTCCTTCTTTATGTTTTGAGCTTGTTGAAATTCAGACCAGTGTCTGTCACACAAACAAATTTGATGGTTAATGCAGATATCACAACTAGGGAAACTACTTACCTTGAACAGTGAGTGGCTCCTTTACCTTGACAATGTATTGCACAGAAAAGTATTATCCTAAGAAGGCAGTCAGGGATGCCAGCTATGATACTTGCAGACCCACTGACTTCAAAACTACAATTAATTTATTTTAACCCTTTGTTAAAGAACAAGTAAACAGGACTGTGTGTATATGTGCGTGTGTGTGTGGGGGGGGCGGGGGCTTATCTTTTTACAAACCTTCCTCTACAAAGGTACAGAAAACAGAGCTGTTTTAGATGCTGTTAAGTTTTTACCTTGGTTGAAATGATTAAAGTTGGTTTTGTCATATTTAATATTTTGTGCATAATGTAAACAAACTGAAATATGTCCACGCAACCAACCCAATGCTTTACCCTAAAATGCACCAACATCAAGCATCACAATGTCATCAGAGTGAGTCCTTACTGAGTGCAATAGCAAAATGTCAAGGGATGGGTTTAAAACATTAAAAAATATTAGCATTATATGCTCATCCTATTGCAGGAATAGTTTTGTAAAAAGAACCATTTTGTAGATGACTCTTATTGGGCCCTATGCACGAAGCCTATGTGCCATATGTAGATGGTGTACACTGCAGGCTGCTGTACATTGCAGTGCTGTGCAGTGTGTGGTCCTGTCAGACCCCCTGCAGCACACATAATAGGGACGCATACCCCTTCCACACCAAATCTCCTGTCTGTCCATGGAACAAAGCAGGCAATCAGACAGGGAGGTAGCCAGAGGTTGGCTGAGAGTAGAATATGGTTATGCATGATACAAACTTCAAGATGCAGAGGCCAGTGGAAGGGGTGTAGGCTATTTGGGCAGGGAATACAACATCTCCCAGTATGGGGCATGAGCAGCTTAAAATATATGAGGAATGATGCAGACATCTAGGGTCTTCTAACTCCTACAATACAGACAACCTTCTCCTTTGACTACGTTTTTTATGCATGCTTTAAATTTTTAAGGGTAACAGTTGCTATTGTAATCCATGGCTACTAGCACCATTAACATAGAAACACTGAATATGCTGGCAGAAAAGGACTGGTAGGCCCATCGAATCTGCCCTGTTTTCCCTGCCAAGCACTGCACCCTGGACCCTGTTTGCTCACAGGTGTCTATCTCTCCTTCCTTACCTCCATTTATTATACCCACATGCCTATCCCACACATGTTTGAAGCTCACAGCTGTCTTTGCCCCTACCGCCTCTTCTGGCAGGCTATTGCAGGTGTCCACCACCCTACCTGTGAAGTTTTTTCTCACATCCCTCTTAAACTCCCCCCCATACAGCTTCATGGCATGCCCCCATGTCTTGGTGCTCCTCCTCCTCAGAAACAGACTCCCCTCCTTACCTTGTTCAACCCCGTGAGGTACTTATAGGTCAGTCATGTCTCCTCTCACACTCCTCTCCTGAACAAAATATGTATTGAGCTCCCACAGCTGTTCCTCATATGGTTTCTTGTGCAAACCCCACACCATTTTGATAGTTCTACTCTGGACCGCTTACAGCCTGTCAATGTCCTTGTGGTGGTGCAACCTCCAGAACTGGATACAGTACTCCATGGGGGGGGGTCTCATAAGTGAGTGATACAAAGGCAACACCACACCACCTCCCATATCCTGCTAGAAATCCCCTACTCTCAGCACTTGAGCATCTGGCTTGCCTTGCCTATTGTCTTATCACACAGCCCTGCTGCCTTGAGATCATCAGCTATGATCACCCCATAGTCCTTCTCTTGCATGGTAACTGTAATTACCTCCCCCACATCTTATACACAGCCTCCAGGTTGCCCTGCCACAGGCAGATAAAGGGGGAGGAATAGTCATTCAGGACAGATAAATATAAATCAATGTGTTTAAAATTGCTGAACAATAGGAGTAATTATTCACAATTGGTGGGAGATCCAACAGTCTCATTACAAGGTAAATTGAGGGAATTATTGGCAGAATTTGTAGACCTAAATTGGTTACAAGATTGGGAAATGAGAATACTTTTGAAAGAATTTCCAAGAATTCTAACATTTTATGGTATTCCAAAGATCCATAAAGATTTGTTAGACCCGCCAGGTAGACCAATTGTGTCAGGGATAGATTCAGTTTTTGATCCCGTATCAAAATATATCAACTATTATTTACAACCTTTAATTGAGAAAAATGAAACATATATACAAGATTCTGCAGACTTAATGAATGAGTTAGAGATCTTGTCCAATAAGATTGAATTGGACAATATCTTATTGGTCACATGGGATATAATAGACTTGTATACATCTATCCCACATAGGGAAGGAGTTATTAATATGAGTAAAATATTAAATAAGAGACCTATGGGTTCAGTACCAAGAACTGCTATGTTACAGGAATTAGCATTATCTGTATTACAGAATAATTACTTTGAATTTGATGGGGTATTTTACCAACAGGACAAAGGTACAGCTATGGGCAGTACGATGGCACCAAGTTACACTAATGCGTACATGATAAAGTTTGAAGAAGAATATGTATTAAATTTAGAAAAAATCCACATAAAGATAAAATTAAGTTATGGAAAAGATATATAGATGACATATTCTGTATATGGGGGGAACAGAACAGGAATTGTTAAGATTTAATGATGTATTAAACCAATTTGACAGTAATTTAAAATTTACATTAAATTATAATAAATCAGTCATTCCTTTTCTGGATCTTTCAATTAAAGTCACAGAATCAGAGTTTGGTACTTCACTGTACAGAAAGAGCACTGATAGAAATACATTATTACATAGCAAAAGTTATCATGAGCCTAAGTTAAAAAATAGTATCCCCTATGCACAACTGGTAAGGGTGAAAAGAAATTGTAAAGAAATAAATGAATATTTGGAACAAAAAGAAGATATGCTGGCAAGGTTTAATAATAGGGGGTATCCCACAAAAGTTTTAGTACAAGCTAGTAATAAAATTGACAATGTTACTAGGGAAGATCTTTTCAATAAAAAGAAGACACCAAAACAGGAGAGAATGGTGTTAGCCATTAAATATAATCATAAAATGACAGAGATCAGAAATATTATTAATAAATATTGGTATCTAATTGCCCTGGATAATCCAAATATTAGGTCCTTACAACAGAGACCAATTATAGTAGCAAAAAAGTAGGTAGTTTAAAAGACAGATTAGTACATTTGCAATTTAAACATAAGGAAATTAGTGGAAAACAGTTGCTATTAGGCCCCCTACAACCTGGTATGACCAGATGTGGTAAATGCACAGTGTGTAATAATACTAGTAAAAAAAGTATCTTCAAACATCCACATTTTAATGAAGAATTTACCATAAAAGATCATATTGATTGCAATACAGAAGGGGTAGTGTATGTATTACAATGCCCTTGCGATAGACTATATGTAGGGCAAACAAAAAGGGCCCTAAAAATACGGATCTTGGAACATAAAAATGACATCAGAAATAAAGATGATAAATCGCCAGTGGCATTACATTTTAATCAGGCTGCTCATACAGGAGCCTCTTTGAGGTTTTGGGGGCTTGAAGCAGTTAAAATACCACTTAGGGGAGGTAATTATACAAAGTTACTTGAAAAAAACTGAAATGAAGTGGATATTCAGTTTAAAAACCTTGGAATCCTCTATTGGTATGAACTTAGATTGTAATTGGCAGTCATGTTTGTAAAATTTAAGTGGTGATATATATTTCTTATTCTGATTTCAGTCAGAAATGTTGGGTTATTCATTTGTGTGCAAATATTGTTTAGAAGCTTATGATTTTTTTGCAGACAATACTTAAAAAGGTAGTTGATATCTATACTTGTGAATTTTAATTAGTATTCAAACAGACTTTGTTCTGAGCTCAAAGTTGGGACACCCATTGGGGTGAATCATCACACCTATAAAATGTATTTGGAATTGGAATATAGATGTTTCTACTTATCTAGGTAATACTAGTATGGTAACAGTCTGAATGATTGATTCAATATAGTACAAATTAAGGTTTTTTTAAATATGTGAGGATCAATTTGAATATTTCTGTGCTCTGTGTATATTGACATTCATTCGTAATATGATAGGTTGTATTCCAGTTCATGAAAAAATTTTGCCTAATATGTAAGAAAGCTGTCACTTTAATATAAATCAAAAGACTCTAGATCAACCAGCCTTAGCACTGGTAACAGTGCCCCCTTTTTTCATCTTTTTCACTATTTGACGCTGAAACTAATAGGCCATGTCACGTTTAAATGAGCAGCTTGGACCACCTGCGTTCATTCCCATTGCTCTGGGAATGAATGTATTGTTGCTTAGCAACACTCTCGCATCGCGAGAGTTACAGGAAGTGACACGTCACTCCTGCAGGAGATCCAAGCTGCTCAAGAGGGATAGCAGCCGAGGGGAACGCTACAGCGTTTTTCAAACACCATTACGCAAAGCTTAGTTCGGAAAAAACTGTTTTAAACGCTAAAGCGCTTAGCGCAGTAAAAATTGGTTTCATTTCATTACTGAGCAAGTCTCGTGGAGGTAAGATATATGCCTTGTTCAGCAGTAATGCAAGAATTTATTTTTAAAGGGAGACAAGTTGCTTTGAGGCATTGGCCGGCTAAAAAGGCTTCTCTATGTATCTTTTCAGAACTGTCATCAGTACGGAGAACTCATTAGTAAATTTTAAACATCTTTCTATCATCCTGAGTTTCGTTCCCTAGGTATGCATGTTATGGGATCAATAAAGTTATATATACTTTTGTTACTGGAAGTGACAGGGCAGTTGTTTTCAGTGTCCCTATATAAACGCTATATATTTTTTACATTTCATTCCTTTTAGGAAGAAGTTAACGAACTTTTTTGAGTGAAATGAATTCAGTGTTCTCAATGAGAATTAAACAGGTAGACTAATGGTGTTTAAATAATATTTATAAATAAACTTGTAAAAGAAAGCAGATATTTAGAAAGAAAATTAAATGTATATTTGTTTCTAAACAGATTTAAACAAACCCCATGAACAAGCTCATAGGAGTGAAACGTAAGGAGATTTCATTGAAATAAAGGAGAAGACTTTTCAAAATTGAGGACTCCAGTCGTTTTTGGTTGAATTTGTATGACTTTGCACTCTCTGGCACTGAAATTCAGCTGACACTCCCTAGACCACTCCTCTAGTTCCCCAGATCCATTTGCATTCTCTCCACCCTCTCCTGGGATACCCTGTTGCAGATTTTTGTGTCATCCCAAAGAGACACACCTTCCTCTCCAGTTCCTCAGCAATGTCACTTATGAAGACATTGAAGCAGACAGGAACTGGTACCAATCCCTATGGTACTCCAGTGGTCACTCTCTTGTCCTCTGAGTGACTGCTGTTTACCACCACACTCTGCCGCCTGTCTTTCAACCAGTTAGATACTCAGCTCACCACCTTCTCCCTCACCCCAGGCTGCTAAATTTCATCCAGCAGCCAGGAACTCTGCCCGTCACATCCCAGGTAAAACTGTATATGCACAGTTTACAACATAGTTTCTGGGAGTATCATGTGGGGTCCTGACTGTAATATATTAATGAGTATACTACAGGTTATTGTAAAGTTTATCTGCAGAGCAATGTTTGTGCTATAGCTAGTGGACTTTTTATCTGCATGGTTGTTTTGTGCTATAGTTAAATTATACAGCTACACCCTATCTGGATAGTTTTAACTCCAGTTTTCTGTGCTATAGTTAGGCCTACAGCCACACCCTATCTGGGTGAGCACTGTGAGGTAGTTTTAACCCGTTATTTTGTGCTATAACCAAGCCTGCAGCTACACCACATCTGGATGAGCACTATAAGGTAGTTTTGTTTTATCCTTGTTTTTATGAGCTATAGCTGAGCCTTACAGCTTGCCCACATCTGGGCATGGTCTAAGACTTAAATTAGATTTCTGCTTAGTATAGGTCTTTATGGGGATGGCATTTAGAGATGAGGCTGTTAGTTGTGCTGGATGTGGGATGTTCTTCTCTAAGGATATTCTCTGGAGAAGGGGGCACTGCCTCATCTGCAGAACCTTGGCAGAGATCCAGGCTGAGTTGGTGATAGCAAGAGTAAAAATATCTCTGTTGTGTCATCAGCTCAGCAGAAGCCCAGACCTCACCCCCCCACTCCCATAGGCACCTAGGACTGGGGAGGTGGAGAGGTGTGAAGAGGGGAACAGGGAGAGGAAGTAGGATTAGCCACAAGAATGTTGGGTACCAATGATCTGTGAATCAGTTGGTGGAGATGGTGAAGTGGAACTTTCAGAGACTGAGGGATAGATTGGTAGCAGACTCTGCCTCCGTGGCCTTTTCTGAAGTCCTCCCTGTGTGGGGCAGGGAGGGGTAACAGGATAGGAAAAGGAGGGAGGTAATAGAGGAGTTTAACAAATGGCTTAAGGGATGGTGTAAGGATTAGTGGTATCACTTTATTGGGGGCTGGGGGGACTTCTGAGACAAGAGGGTCTTCAAGTGTGATGGGCTTTTCAATGTATTCATTAGTGAAATCAGCGAAGGCATAAATGGCAACATTGCCCTGTTTGCAGGTTACATGAAATTCAGCAGAAGAGTGGATAATACAGAGGGACTCAGACAACTGCAGGAGGACCTTAAGAAGTTGAAAAGATGATCACAAATATGGCAATTAAACAACAATGCTAAGAAGTGTAAGATGATGCGCCTGGGTAGGGCCAATCCCAAAGAAGAATGCTGGCTAAACAGAGTCCAGCTGAGCTCTTCTGCTGAGGAACATGATCTGTGAGTCATCATTAGGGATGATCTCAATCAGCAAAGTCAGTGCAATAAGACTTAACAGCAGGGCTAGCAGGGTATTAGGATGCATTGGCAGGGGGGATAGACAGCAGTGACAGGGAAGTAATACTACCACTTTACCAGTCATTAGTGAGGCCTCATCTAGAGTACTATGTACAGTCCTGGAGGCCTCACCTAAGAAAGGACATTGATAGACTGGAAGTGGTTTAGAGAAGGGAAAACAAAATTATACATGGCCTTCAGGAAATCACCTATTAAGACAGGCTTGGGGCTCTGAAATTGTGCTCACTAGAGACTAGGAGGAAGAGGGAGGATATGATTGAGACCTTCAAGTTCCTTAAAGGCATCAACAAGGTGCCAGAAGTGTAGCTTTTTACCAAGAATGTCAACTCTCTGCAAGAAGGCACAAGTAGAAATTGAAGGGTGAAATGTTCAAGAGGGACATCAGAAAGTATTACTTCTCAGAGATGGTGGTGGAACCTTGGAATAGATTACCTCCCGAGGTGGTGGCTGCAAAGTCAGTATCAAGCTTTAAGCATGGGGGGGGGCAAGGACTGGGAACAAAACACATGGCACTGGCAAGGGCTAGGCTGGGTGTCTAGGAGGACAGAACACCAGTGCACAATAGGTACCGGGATACCTCACTTGGGCAGACTTGATGGACCACAGGTCCCCTTCTTCCATCATCTGCTATGTTTTTATGACTTCACCTGATGAGAGAGGGGCCCTGCACACTGGGACAGAAGTTTGACATCTATACTGAACATCTAAACTGACTGCAAGGAAGATTGCGTCTAGGGGAACCTCAATGGCAGGGAAGAGGAAGGGGATACTTGCTAATACTCACTTACATCTGGAGTTTGTAGCAGCATAGCAGGTACAAAGAGAGCTATGGCCCAGACTGCATTAAATTAAGGGACTTTGGAGAGGGGGAACACAAAGAGTACAAGCACCATGAAAAATAAGGAGATGAGAGGACATGTGAAGCACAAGGGAAGTAGCAAAGCAGGATCATGGGTCAGATGAGAGGGGGGATGCCTTAATGCCGGAAGCCTAGCTAATAAAATCAATGAGCTCCAGGCACTGATGGCAGTCACCGAGGTGGACATTGTGATCATAGCAGAAACGGGGGCTTTGGAAAATAACGACTGGTAACTGACAGTCCCTAGATACTTGATGTTCAGGAGGGATAGACGAACAGGCAGAGGGGAAGGAGTAGCCTTTTATGTCAAGGAGGGCACAGAGGTGAAGGAAGATGGGTGCATCAGGGGTTGTAATGGGGAGTCTGAGTTGCTGTGGGTGCAACTCATGGCGGCCTCAGGCAAGAAATTGTGTTTAGGGGTGACCTACAGACCACCAGGGCAAGGGGAGGACAGGGTCAGAGAGCTCAGAGAAGAACTGAAAAGAGGGATAGCTAAGGGGGAGGTAGTGGTGGTGGGTGATCCGAACCTGTTGAACATCGACTGGGATGTTCCAGTGGCCAGGAGCAGCAGAAGTCAGCTCTTGCTGGATGTGTTCCATTACTGTCTGCTGGTATAGTTAGTTAAGTAGCCCACCAAACAGACCACAACTCTTGATGTGGAGCTCACTAACTCAAAGGTGGCAGGAGCTATGGGAGTAGGGGAGCAATTAGGGAACAGTGACCATCACTCCATTTGGGTCTAACTGGCCCTCAGGTCTGGTAAACCACAATTGAGAACTGTATTCCTTGATTTTAGAAGGGCCAACCTCAATAGAGAGAAGGAACTGGTAAGGGATAAGTTTGTAGGGGTGGACAACATAGATGGGGTGGAAGAGAGATAGGGCAGTTAAGGGGGCCATTCATAGGGCATCTAAGGTATGCATGAGAAAGGTAACCAAAACAAACAGGTTCAAGAGACCACTATGGTTCTCAGCAAGGGTCAGGGAAGCAGTGAGGGCCAAGAAAAAGGCCTTCTGCAAATTTAAAGAAAAGCAGGGGGATGAAAAATGAGAAGAATATTTGTTGTAAAACAGGGAGGCAAACAGGACAGTTACTGAGGCAAAAGCAGACACAGAGATGCATATTTATAGGTTCATACTGTAGGTTCTTGGTTTTTTTACGAGTTAGGAGGTCAATGACCTATAGTAACTCATCACTTATTCAGTGGTAGTGCCTACACTTTTCAGTGCCCAAGTAATAATCTAATGATTTCTTAAATGCTTCCATGGTTCTGCTTGTTACAAGTTCAGGTAAGGAGTTTCAAACTGAGACTACCCTTGGCTGTACCATTTACTTCTCTTTATAGTATTTCAGCTTCTCCCTTTAATTTTAGGTTATGTGATCTCATTGACCTCTGATTGTTGTGTTTACATAGACCAGTACTTTCCCAGGTTATTACATTATTAATGGTACTATATGCGAGACATAGATCTCCCCATATTCTTCTGTACTCCGTTGAGTACAGCCCTAATTCCCTTAGCCTGTCACCATAGGATTTGTGTTGCATGTTTCTTATTTTTTGGGTTGTTTTCCTTTGCACCCTCTCTATAAATTTTGCAACCCTGATACTGTGTGGCGAACAGAAAGGAGAACAATATTCCAAGTGGGGCCTAACCAGCGATGAATACAGTGGCATAATCACAGGTGATTCCCTACTCTTTATGTTCACAAATATACACCCCAGGATCCTGTTATATTTTTTAACTATGCCCCTAGTGTGTATGTCAGAGGATAGGTTTTCTGTAATTGCTACACACAGATCTTTTTCGCTTGTCGTTTTTTGTAGTGTTGTACTGTTCAATTTATAATCTTTCCTTGGATTATTACACCCAAGCTGCATAACGTTGCACTTATGTTTGTTAAATATTAATTGATTTCTCTCTGCCTAATATCCGAGTTGGTTTAGGTCCTCCTATAATTGTTGTGCTGCTTGTTTGTTATTTATTATGGCCCCAATTTTGCTGTCATCTGCATATTTACAGACCCATGTGCTACCCGATGTTTGCATGTTAGCCACAGATACATTAAAGCGCACCGACCACTGAGGCACTCCACTGGTCACTCTGCCCCAGTCTGAATAATATCCCGATACACACTCTCTGGTGCCTCTCCCAGAACCATGATGCCACCCATGAAATTATTTTTGGATGCAAATTTATGTCCCTCAGTTTCTCTATCAAATTGAATGGGATACAGAGTCAAATGCCTTTGTGTAGTTGAAGAATATAATATCTACTGGTAGTCGCTTGTCCATGGTAATACTGACTGCCTCAAAAGTGAAGCAGGTTGGAAAGAAATGAGCGAGCATTTGTGGGGGGAGTTAAGAGTGGAGAAAAACAGTTCTTCAGGTATATTAGTGAAAAAAGGAGAAAGGAAGGGGGAATTGTGGGGCTAACAAAGGAGATAGGGTGACTGAGGCAGAGAGACAAAAGGCCACCGTCCTTAATGATTACTTTTGCTCAGTTTTCACTAGGGAGGACTGTGAGACCTTGCCAGAGAGTAACATCAAAGCGGCCATCAAGGGGGTTCCAGAGATGAGGCAGCCAGCATTTACTAGCAGAAAGGTTCTGAAAGGGCAGGCAGCCCTAAAGATTGATGAGGCCACAGGACCAGATGGGTTGCATCCAAGGATACTCAGGGAATTGACAGCAGAACTGGCTGATCCCCTTGTAGGTCTCTGAGGATGGAGTGAATTCACTCTGAAACATCAGCACATTATTCCGCATCACTACACCTGAGGGAAGTTGCAGTTGGGAGTGGCTCCACACAGAAAGTTGTCAGAGAGAACTGTGTAGTGGAATGGCCACCTGAGAAGCAACAAGAAGCAATGTAGCGCGGATCTCCACATCTAAATAAAGGACTCCAAACAAAAGCAAAGATGGATTTGGCAACTGAGTCATGAATGAGCACAGACTGTCAATAGGAATTTGGTGCCTGGATAAGTAAACTTTTTACAAATTTTTACACTGGAATTGCAAACTATGCATAAAAGGAAAGCGTTTTGAAGATATCTACCTATAAATAAAAAAACGTGTTTGTTTAAAGCACCGTTTATTTCTGAGTGCTGATAGATTACCCTGCTGTTTAGTGGTGCCCTTCCCCCCACATTATCCCCTCGTAGGTCTATTCAATAGCCCTCTAAGGACAGGGGTGGTTCTGAAGGATTGGAGGGTGGCTGATGTAGTTGTGCTCCATAGAGGAGGGTATAAGAAACAAACAGGGAACTACAGACCTGTCAGTCTTACCTGTATTGTAGGAAATCTGATGGAAGCATTGGTCAAAGAGGATCTTGTGGACTATTTGGAGAGCAACAGTCTCTACAGTAGACAGTACAGGTTCGTGGTAGGGAGGTCTTGTTAGACTAACTTAACAGTTTTCTCTGACTGGGTCATGAGGGAATTGGATAGGGGCCATGCTGTGGATTTGTTCTACTTCAGTTTCAGCAAGGCTTTTGACCTGGTACCCCATAGATTGTTGTTGAAAAAGATGGAGGATCTGGGTGCTTGTAAGGTCACAGAACATTTGGTAAGTAACTTGCTAAAGGGGAGGCAGCAGAGGGTAGTGTCAACAGGGTTAAATCAGAGAAGAGGGTGGTCTCAAGTGGGGTTTCTCAGGGATCTGTCCTGGGTTCCTTCCTCTTCAACATGTTTATCAGTGATTTTAGTGAGGGAACCTGGGGCAGGCTGTGTCTCTTTGCAGATGACACTAGGCTCTGAGGGAGGGTGGACAGCAATGAGGGGATAAAGGAAATACAGAGAGACTTTCAAAATCTGGAGGGGTGGTCAAGGGTTTGGCAGTTGATATTCAATGCCAAACATTGCAAGGTGATACACCTAGGGAACAAGAACCCCAGGACAGAGTACTGGATAGGAGGGGTGAGACGTAGTACCATGGAGATCATGGAGTTATTATCAGAAACTCCTGTAGTGCAATCAAGTCAGTGCAACAAGGCTTGCTGCAAGGTAAATAGAATGCTTGGATGTATCAGGAGGGGTACTTATAGCAGAAAAAGGGAGCTAATACTTTCCCTGTATAGATTCTTGCTGGGGCCACACCTGGAGCACTGCATGCAGTTCTGGGGTCCTCACATCAAGAAGGATAAGGATAGGCTTGAGATAGTGCAGCACAGGGTAACAGAAATTATTCAGGGTCACCCTGTCATGTCCTACGAGGAGTGCCTCAAGGCACTGAACATGTTCTTGCTGGATGCCAGAAGGGAGAACTGCAGGGAACTATTTAACTTGAATACCAGCTCAAGATCATGTGGCCATGAGTGGAAGCTAACAGGAGGGAGGTTCAGGAGGGACATGAGAAAATACTGTTTTACAGAAAAGGTGGTGGAGCTGTGGAACAGGCTTTCAGCTAACATGTTGGGTGCAACACCTGTTAGTGGTTTTAAGCACAACTGGGACAGAATGAAGGGTATAGTGTTTGCTAGGGGTGTCAGAATGGATCTCCAGTGCTGGCATGACATCCCCCACAGCGATGTCCTTGACAACATTGGAAACCTGCAGACACCGCCAACACTGTTGCATCCCCTCAAAGACCAGCAACACTGCAATGCCCAATGCAGAAGGCAGCACCCCCCCACACACTTCCCTACTTTAGATGTCTAATTCCATGTCGCACAGACAGTGGAGTTAGGTATATACACCCCGTCGCCGCAAAGTCCATTGAAGTGAAATCCCTGTCAGTGCCAATATAGACGCGGTCGGAGTTTTGCTGTGGGGGGGTTTGCTGTGCCAGTGTCACTGCAGAGATAGCATACCTGTCGGAATCAGGGAGGAGAATGGAGAAGGTGGGAAGAGGTAGAACCCTGGAGGAACAGTAGGTCCCAAGGCTAAGCAGGGAACTCGGACAGACTGGATGGACCTTTCTCTGTGTTCATTGTCTATGTTTCTATATCAGCCTCCTGTGTGGTAAAATGTCAAAGGCCTTACTGAAATCCAGATAGGCCACATCCACTGCCCTTGCCTGATCCACCTCCCTAATTACTTAGTTAAAGAAGTCTATGAGGTTTGTTTGAGATGACCTTCTCCTTGTGAAGCATGCTTCTGGTTGTCATGCAGCCCATTTGTCTCCAGGTACTACATCAGTATCTCTTTCGTTAAGGACTCCATTAATTTCCCCACCACTTACTATATGCCCATTTTCACCCCTAGTTCCTTCCTACCTTTATTTCCTTCTTCTTTACCTACTGTGGCACCAGCACTGATGTCTCCCCTAGCCTAGCTCAGCTAGTAGTACCCTGCAGATTAATGTTCCTTCCTTAATTCCCTTTCTCTTTACCTACTGTGGTACCAGCACTTATACAACCCCAAGTCTAATGTCCTGACATGGATAGGTTTCTTGCTAGTGTCTCCCTTCACCCCTATATATATAAAATACATTTTTTTTTCTTTTCTCTTAACACTAACCTTTTTGTGCCCCTACCCTAGATAGTCCACCCAGCTTCTGATTTTAACTTGCAGACCCCCATCTACCCTGTTGCTTCCCTGGTTGCCTGCTGACTCTGAACCCTATTCCTCTACATTTCTGCTGAACTCAGACACTGTTGCGATGCTGAGTGTCTTGCTGCTGGCTGCCTCATTGGGCTGACTCCAGTGGGCAGACTCCCATGTCCTTGTCATGTGGGTTCTTAGAATGGGGTGACCATAGTGTGGGGGGCTGCTTGGAGACCCGATCCCTAAACAGCAGCCAAAGAGGGAGTAGTTATCTGATGGAATTCCCGGTCCTGCTGTTTTCTGCCTACTGGTGATTGGCCTTCGGGAAGGCAGGGGGCATGAAGAAGGTGCCTATTATCTGCCTCTCTATCTCCTCTCTCCTCATCTAGGTCCAGTGCTGCTGACTGGAGAACATACTGTGAATCAGCTCAGTTGTGACATTACCTTCTTGTGCAGAAGGACCACATCAGCCCTCCTCAAGTGTTCTGGAACCACTCTTGTCTCCAATGAGGTGCTGTATGGTGTTGCCAGAAGGGCAGCTAGCACCATGCTCAGTTCCTTTAGTACCCTTGTGCAGATTCCATCATGCTCCATTGCCTTGTTTTCCTTCAGGAGTTCAGGAGTTCCAATCCCCTGAAAACTCTTACTTCCATAAATAGACTTGTGTCCACTCCCCACTCCCCCCAGTGCCTGTTAATGCAAGTCAGTCCCTCCGCCTCTTTTAGCTTTTTCTTGGTGTTCATTTGCAGCCCCCTCCTCCTATCTCCTGATCCTAGCTATACCACCCCTTGTCTTCCTCTTTTTGCTCACATACCCGAAGAAAGTCTTATCACCATTTTGACCGTCCAGGTGAGCCTCTCCTCAGTTGAGTCTTTGCCGTCCTTACTCTCCTTCCTGCTTCTCTTTGTTTATTTAGAAAATCTCTCTGTCTGCATCCATTTGGGTCTCCTTATACTTTCTGAAACGTGTTTTTTTCTTCTTTACCATGTTAGCTACCACCTTTGAGAACCACTGTGACCTCTTTCTCCTCTTACCCTTGCTTACTACCTTCAAACACCTTGCCCTTACCTTAGCTATTTCCTCCTTTATTCTTTTTCATTGTGCCTCCATTCCCATCAGACTATCCCTCCCTTCAAGGTATTTCCCAAGGCAGTCTCCTATTTCTTTAAAATCAGCTGTCCTGAAGTCCAGTAACTTTGTCCTTGTATGGGTTTTCTCCTGTCCAGTCCGTATACCAAACTACACTGTATGATACCTGAAATTAAGTGTCCTGGATTTCAGATGGGTCCACTTTGCAAAAATGGGGGAATGTCTCAAGTAAGCCATGGCAGGAGAAGAAGAAGAAGGGGGATGAAGAGAAACAACCTTAAGGGAGCAATAGCAGAGGCAACAAACCTTTGTGTTAGGCAACTAAGCAAAACAAAAAGAAAGAAAAAAAAAACACTCTGGTTCTCAAAAGACGTGGCCGGGAATGTAAGAGAGAAAGTTATCTTTAAGAAGGTACAAGGAAACGCAGATGGGGAAGACAGGGAACTGTATCTGGAAAAGCAGAGGGAGGGTGGGAAAGCAATCAGGAGCACAAAGGTGCAAACGGAGGAAAAAATATCCCAGGCATTGAAGATAGGAGACAAGACCTTTTTCAGATACATTAGTGAAAGAAAGAAGACCAGGGGTGGAATTGTGAGGTTAAAAAGGGAGGGAGGGGTGTGTACAGAGGGGGACCTAGAAAAGCAACAATCCTGAACAAATATTTGTGATCAGTATTCACACAAGAAAGGGAAGGAGAAGGACCACTATTGGGTGATAAGGGCACAGATGGGAGAAAGAGGTGGATACCAGCCCAGTTATGGAGGAAAGAGCCCTAAAAAAACTTGTGAATCTAAAAGGGAACAAGGCTATGGGACCGGATAGGATACATCCTAGAATATTAAAAGAACTTAGAGAGGTGCTGGCAGCACCACTAACAGCCCTATTCAACAAATCAATAGAGACAGGGGTGGTTCCAGAGGACTGGAGGAGGGCAAATGTAATCCCTCTCCACAAAAGCGGGAACAGGGATGGGGCTGGCAATTCCGCATGGTGGATGGGCTATTACATCCAGCCTGTCTCCGGATGGGAGGAGTAGGAGTAGGCCAGTCAGCCTGACCTTGGTGGTGGAGAAATTAATGGAGTCACTGCTAAAGGAAAGGACTGTGATTTTTCTTGAATCCAGCAGAGCACAGGATCTGAGGCAGCATGGATTCACAACAGGAAGGTCTTGTCAAGCAAATCTGATAGATTTCTTTACTGGGTGACCAGGGAAGTAGATCAGGGAGGGGTGGTGAATGTGGTCTACCTAGATTTCAGCAAGTCCTTCAACACTGTCCCACATAGGAGGTTAGTAAAAATGTTGGGCAGCCTGGACATGGGCCCCAAGGTGGTAAAATGGGTCAGAAACTGGTTGAGTGACAGGACACAGTGGGTGATGGTAGACGCCATTCAATTCGAGGAGAGGGGGTGACCAGCGGAGTGCCACAGGGATCCATTCTGGTACCAGTCCTCTTTAATGTCTTCATAAGCAACATTGCAGAGGTGCTGGAGGGGAAGGTATTCCTCTTTGTAGACAATACTAAGATCTGTAACAGGGTTGACTCTCCAGGGGTGTGTGGAAAAAATAAGGAAGGACCTAAACATGCTTGCGGAGTGGTCAAGAGGATGGCAGCTAAGATTCAATGCAATGAAGTGCAAAATCATGTATTTGGGGCACAGAAATCCAAGGGAGGAGTACAAGATGAGGGGAGAGGTACTGATGGCTACCAATCAAGAAAGGGATCTGGGGGTGATAGATAGATAGATAGATAGATAGATAGATAGATAGATAGATAGATAGATAGATAGATAGATAGATAGATAGATACAAACTTTATTTGTATAGTGCCGCTTCCCGGAGGCTCGGAGCATTTAACATTTAAAAACAATTCATACACAGTACACAACTTCAAACATAGTTCAGAGTTCAGTATAAAATTCTATCTAGGATTTACTAAGATAATACACAATAAAACAACCTTCAGTCCATTTTTTTGTTCGGCTTCATTATGAAACATATATATCAAAAGCCTGATTGAATAAACATTTTTTCAATCCTTTTTTGAAGGTTTCCACTGAGGGTGCCTCCCTTAGATGTTTTGGTAAGGAGTTCCACAAGGTTGGTGCAGTCACTGAGAATGTACGGTCCCCAGAATGGCGCAACCTAGCCCTGGGAACTACAAGGAAGCAACCCTCGGAGGAACAGAGAGCCCAGGGCAGACAATGAGGAACCAGGATGTCTTATAAGTTGGTTGGTCCCCCACCCATGCAGGGCTTTATAGGTCAGTAATCTGACCTTGCAGGAAATCCTCCACCTTACCTTACTGGCAGCTAGTGCAGCTCATGGAGGACAGGCATAATATGATCTGATCTCAAAGCGCCAATCAACGGTCTAACTGCCGCATTCTGCATCAGCTGCAGACAGTGGAGATTGCCTCCAGATAGCCCCAGGTACAGGGCATTCCGGTAGTCCAGTCTGGACATGACAAAGGCATGCACTAGGGTGGTCCTCAGTTGGGATCAGGGCCAGGATCCGAGCAATGTTCCTCGGATGGTAAAAAACATTTTTGACAATGGCTGAAACCTGTGCATCAAGCATGAAGCCATCCTTGACCTGAATGGAGGGGGCTAAGGGAATACCCCCCAGTACTAGACCAGTCACATTGATGACCTGGATCCACCACCAGTACCTCCATCTTGTCAGGGTTAAGTCATAGCCAGTTATGAGTCATCCAGTTCTGGATCTCCTCCAGGCAGGTGTTAAACACCTAGGCCACCATCTGATTTCCAGGTGCATGATACAGGTACAGCTGGGTATCATCAACATAATAATGAAAACCCAGCCCATACCACCTGATAATGCCTCCCAATGGCAGCATGTCCACTGTAAACAACAAGGGTGACAGGACCAACCCCTGTGGAACTATAAAGTGTAGAGGCATCGGGTTAGATGAGGATAACCCCATCATCACCCTTTGCACTCTACCCATGAGGTAGGACCTAAACCAGTTGATGACATTACTGGTAAGTCCACATCCATTCCGCAGGCTGTCCAGCAGCACCCCATGGCCTACGGTGTCAAACACTGCCAAGAGATCCAGGAGAACTAAGATGGCATGTTCTCCCGTATCTCTCACCATTAGGAGATCATTTAGCACTTTCACCAGGATGGTCTTTGTGCTATCCCTGGATCTGCACCCAGATTGGAAACCCTCGTAAGTGGCAGAGGAGGTAAGACACGTCTTGAGCTGGATGGCCACCATTTTCTTTAAAACCTTCCCTAAGAATGGGAGGTTTGAGACTGGTCTAGAGTTGCTGAGATGCTCCAGTTCCATTGATGGTTTCTTCAATAGGGGTCTAACCAAGGCCTCTTTCAGTTCTATAGGAAAGATCCCACTCCGTAAGGAACTCTGAACAATCTCAGCAACCACAGATCCTATCAGGTCCAAACATCCAACCAAAAGTCAGGTTGGTCCTGGGTCAAGATCACAATATGTTGGTCGCAGCCTCAAGACTATCTCTGCCATCTCATCCACTCCAACTGGATCAAACTCAGCCCATACAAGAGGGGTATCCTAGCACATCTCAGGTCGAACCTCAAAAGCCCTTTGAGCAACACTGAAACAGATCTCTCTCAGTCCTGACAGAGGACACTTTGCTGGCAAAGAACAGAGCAAGCTCTTCGCACCCTGTGCTTGAACCTACTCCTCCCGCCTGGAGACAGGCTGGATGTAATAGCCCATTCACCGTGCGGAAATGCTGAGCTGGTCTTTTCTTTGCCGCAGCAATTTCCCTTGACAAAAAATATTCCTTCTTACAGGAGAGTACCCCCTGATAGTCACCATAATGTGACTTCAAGGCCAATTTGTTGGGATAAAACATTGAAAGACTGAAAACATAATGTATTCCAGTGAAAAAGATTTAATTCATATTTGCCATAAATACACAGGTTGCTGCCAGCAATTAATCATGTGCAAAAAGGTTTTTGATATTCTTACCACACAGTAAGCCACTATGTTGCAATAACAGGTCACATATAATGATTTCTCAAGCCAAGCAAAAGCTAACTATTTCAGAAGTGTATTCAATCCCACCTCCCATCTTCCAACCAAATTCTGGAATGTGGTCAAGTTGCTCATCAGCCCCCGCTCGCAGCCCCCCACACCATCCCTGCAGGTAGGCAGTCTCACCATCTCTGACCCTCCAGTAGTGGTCACACTGTTTAACTCTCATTTCACAAACAGCTATGCTACTTCCCTGCCAGCTCCTCCACACGCTCGTCACCAAGCCCCCTACTTCCCTGATAGGGGCACCCCCCCAGCCCAGCCTTTCTCTTTCCTACAGGTCACTCCAGAAGAGGTATATAATGCACTGGTTGCCCTTAATCCAAGTACGGGTAAATGCCCCACTGGGCTGGACTCCAAAATGCACCACCTTTCGCCCCTGCCATAGCCAAACCCTGGCCTCCCTTTTCAACCTCTCCTTCTCCAGTGCTGAAATCCCATCTGAATGGAAACATGCCACCGTAATTCCACTTCCTAGGGGTGGGGATCCCTCTAAACCAAACAATTACTGGCCCATCTCCCTCCTACCAATCCTCACAAAACTACAGGAATGCCTGGTACTCTCTCGCCTATCTCCTTTTCTAGACGTCTCCTCTTTTTTCTCCCCCTACCAGTCTGGCATTAGGAAATCTCACTCCAACACTACCTCCCTTCTCAGGATAATTGACTCCATCCTTACTGGGATGGATGTTGGCCACATCACAGCAGCCATCTTCATCGACCTAGCCAAGGCATTTGACACAGTCTCCCACTCCCTACTCCTAGCCAAACTCACCAACGCCAGTCTATCCGGTAGGGCCACCTCCTGGTTCCAATCATACCTTGCTGACAGGTCTCAATCCGTCCGTATCAGTTCCTCCACCTCGGCACCTCTCCCAGTCACCTCAGGTGTATCGCAAGGTTCTGTCCTAGGCCCACTCCTATTCTCGATTTTCCTGAACGACCGGCCCTCTGCTTGCCCACACACCTCAATCTATATGTATGCGGATGACACTGTGCTGTATGCATCTGGCCCCTCAACCTCAGAGATCATGACCCAACTGCAGCAAGACTTTATCTCATTCCAGGAATGGCTTTGCTCAAATCATCTCCTTCTCGATGCCAAGAAAATGGTCTCTCTAACCTTTGGCACTAGGCAGAGACTATCTAGATTCCCCTCTCAAATCACATTTCACACCCTAGATGGGACCCGACTAGAAGCCTGTACCTCCTTCAGATACCTTGGTGTATGACTGGATCAGCACCTCAGCTTTTCCGCACACATTGACTCCTTACTCAAGAAGCTACATCCCAGGCTCGAAGTACTTTACTGGAATTGCGACTGCATCCCTGCACCTGCTTGGAGGGGCCATTGTGCAGAAAATGATTCTCCCAGTCTTCGACTACAGTGATGTTGTCTACAGTGCCGGCCCTAAGTCGACCTTAGTCAGACTGGACCCTCTTTTTCATTCCTTCTGCCGCTTTGCACTAAACTGTCCCTACTCCACACACCATTGTGACCTTTACCAATCTATGGATCTCCCTCACGACATAATCGCAGACAATCCCACTGTGCCAAAATCCCAGCCAAGCTATGGACCCAGCAACTCCCCTCCTACCTCACTGCTGCCCTTGTCAACCACCACACTCTAACTTACTCTCTTCGAAACTCTGACTTCCATTCCCTGGCTGTCCCGCATAGGTACACTACTGCTGGCCTGGCTGCCTTCAGCTACCATGCACCAACGTTGTGAAACTCCCTCCCAGCAAACATCCGTCATTTCTCCTCCCCTCAGCACCTAAACTCCTTGCTTCAAGCTCACTTCGCCCCTACCTGTACATGTGCCCAGGCAGTTTCAGCTCCCTGTGTCAAATGACAATACTTTGTTCCACACTTGTACTGCAACTAATCTGGGTCAATAACTACTGATCTCCCATTTCGCGTTGTCTGCACTATGCTGTCAGCTATTGTATATTCTACTGTTTTTTGTTACTCTTTTCCTAGTCACTTGGACCAATTATTAGTGAATTCACCCTATGTATTTTCACCTGTACTGTATGCAGTGCAACTTTTGTATATTGTTCCCCTTCCCCCAGGATGCATCTGGACTCGAGCATTTAGCAAGCTCAGTATGCCTTTCCTGGTTAAACGCTTGAATAAATAAATAAATAAATACATTTGCTCAGCTTAGGAGCTCAGGACACAAAGGGCAACCCCAATAGGTATACACCAAGTGCGGTCTAGCCACTAGCCTTACCATCTGCTGAGCTTCACTGATCTTCACTGACTGGGAGAGAGACCAATCACAGAGGGAAGGCAGACTCTGACAGGTGCAGAAGCAGGGATTCCTTGACAGTGGGTTTACCTGAATCCTCCTTGGAGTGCACAGTCCAGGCTCCTTTCTTCACTGAGGCAGCTTCTCTCCTCGCTCACTTGGCTCAGACACAGCTAGCTGTTGCTCTTTCAGCATAAGGAGCTTTTGGAACACTTACCCAGAATTCCTGACTGCTGTATGTAAATCAACATTGTACTTGACTGATAGAAAGTTATCAGCTGGAAGCAACAGCTCAGACACAAAGGGCACACCATGGAGGCATATGCCAAGAGTGGTCCAGCCCCTAGCCTTACTGTCTGCTGAGCTTCATTGATCTTCACTGACTGCTGTACCCACTACTGAAATAGTGGTCAGCTAATAGAAAGCCTTCAGCCAGAAACAACCAGAAGGAACAGCTCAGACATGAAGGGCAACCCTAGGAGGCATATGACAAGTGTGGTCTAGCTCCTAGCCTTACTGTCTGTTGAGCTTCACTGATCTTCAAAAACTCAGAGAGAGACCAATCATGGAGGGAAGGCAGATTCTGACAGGTACAGAAGCAAGGATTCCTTGACAGTGGTTCTACCTGAATTCTGTTTGGAGTGCACAGTCCAGGCTCCTTTCTTCACTGAGGCAGCTTCTCTCCTCACTCACTTGGCTCAGACACAGCTAGCGACTGCTGTCTCAGCATAAGGAGCTTTTGAAACACTTACTCCCCACCCTCTTAACATAAAAACAACAAGTATTCTTTCCATCCTATCAGTTCTGTGTGTACTTTGGTTTTATGTGCAGTTGATGTAATAAGGTCTTGATACATCTAAACAGCAGAACATCACTGATTGTGTTTACAGGTAGCTCTAAACTCCTATTTGCTTCCTCCTTACTTTCAGCCAGAGTACAGACAGTTAGGCACCTATCTTAGACAACCTTTTGCTTCTGTCCACACTTCCTCCCCAGGACAAAAATATAATTATCATTTTTGCTTGTCCACATCTACATCCACACTTCTTCCGTCCTTGTACTACTTTTGTCCGTACTCAAATGGAGCACAGAAAATGCAACACCTGCAGCTCAATCTTCATGACAGCATACGTCCTGAGAGTAAGATGCTGTCCAATATGCTCTGCCCTAAGGGACCTAAGAACTCAGCTCCAAGCAGCAAGGACCGAGAAAAACTATCTAAGAACAATTCTCCGTTATACACAACAAAATAGCACCAACAAACAGTCCTTTACCAAACAGGTCCCATTGCCCCAAAGGACAAACAGACCAGGAGGTTGGAAACTGGTCAAAAACCACAATGCTTCAAAGCCTAGAGATACTGGAACAATCACACCTGTGCACACAACAAACAGATATTCTCCGCTGACAACTAGCACAGAGACGTTGAAGAGTAAGGAACAGGTGGATCCAAAATAGCAAAACATTGAAAAGTCCCCCATAAGAGCAAACAAACCAATCATCAAAAAACAAGTACTAATAGTTAGAGACTCCATTATTCAAAGTGTGGAATCTCAACTTCAGCAATCCAGCTGTACAAAAGTTGCTGTTAGGTGTCTCCCAGGTACGTCTGTGTGGAGGGACATTGACTGCATTTTGAATATCATACGCAACATGGACCATAAACTGCATGTCATCCTCCACATAGGTTTAAATGACATAGCCTCTCATATAGTTTGTTTGTTTGTTTGTTGAATTTTATTGACCCAGTAAGCCCACTGCGCCTAGACATCCCTTTTTCAGGGGCGACTGGTGGGGAAGGGGGGCTACAAATGGTAAACAACTGAAACTGAACCAGATTAAGCTGTTTAGAACAGGCTAAACAAAACACAACAAATCTGGCCAGCAAAATTAATTCTGTTTTGTCCAACCTCTCTTTTTCAGAGATCCTGCCTCTATGGGAAAAGGGCAGAATCAGGCACAGGATCAGAGAAAGAAACATCCCCAAACTCAATTCCTGGCTTAAACAATGGTGCCAGGAAAATGGACATGGCTCTATTGGCAATTGGCACAACTTCTGGGAGCAGGACTTCTACAGATTTGATGGTTTGCACCTAAACAAACAAGGAACTTGGGTGCTCGGACAAAAACTCAGCGTGCACATAGACCATTTAAACTAGTGAGTGGGGAGAAGCAGCAAGGGCACCTTGTGTCAAGAAAGGTGTCAGGAGCCCCTCCTCACCAACAACTAGTTCGACACAGGTCTCTTTTAGTGATCTCAGAACCGGTAGTTTTCAAGAGACTTCCCATAAGAGGCAAAGGGATAAGTATAATAGGCACAAGAGAAGCAACATTGATATACAGCATAATGATTCTACTACTTCACCATGCCGCACAAAACAGGAATGGAGGGCTATGTGTATCAATGCACATAGTCTGTCAAATAAAATCTCTGACCTCTCTGTTTTAATGACAGAAGCCAAATTAGACTGGGTTGCAGTCATGGAAACCTGGTTTATGGAGAACCATACCTGGGATGTCGCTATACCAGGTTACACACTTTTTAGGAAGGACTGCATTGGAAAAAAGGGGGGAGGGGTGGCATTATATGTAAGAGAAGGAACCTCGGCAATAGAAGTCTAAACAAAACTGGGAAGACCAGAAGCTCTATGGGTCAGACTAGCAGCAGGGGACAAAGCCCCCATCCGAGTGGGAGTCATATATAGATCTCCCTCCCAAGACTCTGACATAGACAAGGAGCTCCTGGAAAACATCTTCTTGATGGCTGACAATGGAGACCTGTTGTTAATGGGGGATTTCAATCTACCTAATGTAGATTGGTCCTTGTTCACGGCATTGTCTGAACGCAGAAAAGAGTTCCTACTTGCCCTGAAGGGGGCAGGACTTAACCAAGTGGTGCAGTCCCCCACCAGAGAACAGACTCTCCTAGACCTGGTGCTAACAAACAGCACCAGAATCTCAGACGGAACCGCAGGGGTAAATCTGGGAACCAGCAACCACAGGTCAATCTGGTTAACAGTGGAAAGGGTAGCGGAATCAAGTCACACAAAGCCCAAAATACTTGATTTCTGCAAGGCAGACTTCAACACCATGAAAGCCCAAATGAGAAACTTGCTAGAAATCAGCAACTCATGGGGTGTGGAAGCCTTAAAGACAGCTTTACTTCAAGTTACTGAACAATGCACAAAGCACATCAGCAAGTCAAAAAGAAGAAAAAAGCTGCTGTGGTTCTCCAAAGATATAGCAACAATAGTAAAACAGAAAAGGGCCTTCAAGCAGTATAAGCAGACAAAAAAAGAAGCACCCAGGGAGCATTACATATCAAAGCTGAGGGAGGGAAGCAAGAAAGGCTGTTAGGATAACCAAAACCCAGACAGAGGAGAAAATAGCATAGTGAGTAACAAAGGGGGTCAAAACATTTGTTAGGTACATAAGCAAAAGAAAAAGGAGTAATGGTGGGATAATCAGACTAAAATCAACTGAAGGACAGATAGTTGAAAAGGATGAAGACAAGGCAGAAGTGCTAAACAAATCCAAGACCAAGGCAGCAGCCCTACTATGGGAAAAGCAGTGTGCAACAGTAGAACAGCAGATGACTTCCACTTCTCAACAGAAAGTCCTAGAAGAGCTTAACAAACTGAAAGTAGACAAAGCAATGGCAAAGCAATGGGACCCAATGGAATCCACCCTAGGATTCTAAAGGACTTACTGGATGAAATTGCATCACCGCTCACTGACCTTTTTAATAAGTCACTGGAAAGTGGTACAATACCACTTGACTGGAAAAAGGTGGTGGTGGTGGTACCCTTAGGTAAAAGTGGAAGCAGGGAAGAGCCTGGGAACTACCACCCAGTCAGTCTGACCTCAATGGTAGGCAAACTTATGGAAACTCTGCTGAAAGATAGAATAGTGGATCATCTAAAAGAATCCAGAAAGCTTGACCCCAAGCAACACAGATTTACGGAGAAAATTATACCTAACACACATGATAGAAATCTTCGACTGGGTGACCAGAACAGTGGATAAGGGAGGGGCAGTGGACATGGTGTACCTAGACTTCAGCAAGGCCTTCAACACCGTACCCAATAGAAGGCTTATGAGTAAGCTAGAGAATACAGGACATAGTCAGAAGACAATCAACTGGATTGCAAACTGGCTCAAGGATAGGATACAGAGGGCCTTCGTTAATGGAGCTCAGTCAGGGGAGGGCAAGGTGAGCAGTGGAGTGCCACAGGGGTCAGTATTAGGCCCCATCCTCTTCAACATTTTCATCTGCGATATTGCCAATGAGCTGGAGGGGAAAGTGGGGCCACTTCGAAGAGTGCAGTTATTCTAGATGCCCTACAGGGGGCATGCCTTAGACAACTAATACTGGAGCCCACTCGAGCGGGAGCAATATTAGACTTGATTCTCTCAAATGGAGATGGAGAGAGGATCACAGATGTTGAAGTGGGTAGCCATCTGGGAACTAGCGACCATCGAACAGTATGGTTCACAATAAACACAGCAATAGAGTCAAGCCATACAAAGGACAAAAGTACTGGACTTTAGGAGGGCTGACTTTGCCAAAATGGGTGAGTGCCTAAGGAATGCACTAGCAAATGGGCAGGAAGGAAGGGTGGAAGAACAATGGGGAATAATAAAAACTGCCATCACAGAGGTAACGAGCCTTTGTGGTGAAGCAAATAAACAAAACAAGACGATGTAAGAAACCACTATGGTTCTCAAAGGAAGTGGCAGTGAAGGTTCAAGAGAAAAAGAAAGCATTCAGGAAGTACAAGGAATCGCAGAAGGAGCAGGACAGAGAACTGTATCAGTTAAAGCAAAGGAGGCTGGGAGGCAGTCAGAACAGCAAAGGCCCAAACCAAGGAAAAGATAGCCAACTCCAGTTAAGAAGGGGGCTAAAACGTTTTATAGGTACATCAGGAGCAAAGGAAGACCAAGGAGGATAGTGAGGCTTAATATTGGGAGGGAGGGTGGGCAGAGGGAGACTGTGAAAAGGCAGAGATACTAAACAAATATTTTTGCTCAGTATTTACAAATGAAGAGGGGGAGGTACATAAAACAAACAGTAGTAACACTCTGGATACAGAAGTTGATACCAGCCCATTTACAGAAGAAAGGGTTCTGAAAGAACTTTTAAAACTGAAGGTGGACAAAGCAATGGGGCCTGATGGGATTCATCCCAGAATTCTAAAAGAGCTCAGGGTAGAACTAGTGACACCACTGACTACCCTTTTTAACAAATCATGGGAGGATGGGGTGGTACCCGAGGACTGGAGGAGGGCAGATGTGATTCCCCTTCACAAAAGTGGGAGCAAGGCAGAAGCAGGAAACTACAGACCTGTTAGTTTAACCTCAGTGATAGGGAAAATGATGGACTCACTTCTGAAGGAAAGAATTGTCGAGTATCTAGAGGCCAGAGGGGTACAGGACCCTAGGCAGCATGGATTCACAGCGGGAAGGTCATGCCAGACAAATCTGATAGATTTCTTTGACTGGGTGATCAAAGTAGTAGATCAGGGAGGGGCTGTGGACATGGCCTACCTAGACTTTAGCAAGGCATTTGACACAGTCCCACACAAAAGATTAATATACAAGTTAGCCAGCCTGGGAGTGGGTCCCAAGATGACAGCCTGGGTGAAGAATTGGCTGGAGAATAGGACACAGAGAGTAATAGTAAATGGAGTCCACTCAGAAGAAAGGAGAGTTACTAGTAGGGTACCGCAGGGTTCAGTATTAGGACCGGTCCTCTTCAATGTCTTTATAAGTGACATTGCGGAAGGACTGGAAGGAAAAGTATGTCTCTTTGCAGATGACACTAAGATCTGCAACAGAGTTGATGCACAGGGTGGGGTGGAAAGGATGAGAAGGGACTTGGCAAGGTTAGAGGAATGGTCAAATGTATGGCAGCTAGATTCAATGCTAAGAAGTGCAGGTAATGCACCTGGGAAACAAAAACCCAGGGTACACAATGGGGGTGAGATACTAACAACAACAAAATGGAAAGGGACCTAGGGTAGTCATATCAGATGACCTAAAGGTGGGCAAGCAATGTGAGAGGCAAGGAGGGCTGGGGGATACTGGGATGGCGAGAGAGGCATCACCAGTAGAAAACAGGAAGTTATTATCCTCTGTACAGACAGCTGATGAGACCCCATCTGAGTACTGTAGCAGTTCTGGAGACCCAATCTCCACAAAGACATAGACAGGATGGAAGCTGTCCAGAGGAGGGCAACTAAAATGGTGCAGGGTCTGCACCAGAAGACATATGAAGAGAGACTTAAGGAGCTTAATATGTATAGCCTCGAGGAAAGGAGGGAGAGGGGGGACATGATAGAAACTTTCAAGTACCTCAAGGGAATCAACAAAGTCCAAGAGGGTAGCATCTTTCAAAAAAAGAGTTGTGCAAGAACAAGAGGGCACAATTTGAAGAGGGGGGGGGTGGCTCAGAGGTAATTTAAGGAAGTATTTTTTCACAGAGAGGGTTGTGGGATGGCATGGAACGGCCTTCCGGAGGAGGTTGTGGAGTCAAAATCAGTGGTGGAATTCAAGCATGCATGGGACAGTCATAAGGCAATTCTGGGGGGTGGGGGTAAGAAGAAGTAGGCTGCTGGTTAACTAGGATCTGCAGCTTATCCAGTAGGTAGGGAAATGGGCAGACTGGGTGGGCCAAGCGGTCCTTATCTGCCGTCAAATTCTATGTTTCTATGTATGTCTTTTTGTGGATGATACAATACTCTGCAACCGAGTGGACACCCAAGAGGGAGTCTTGAAGATGGAAAAGGATCTGAATAGGCTGGAAGGATGGTCCAAAAATTGGCAATTGAAGTTCAATGCCAAAAAATGCAAGGCCATGCATCTGAGATAAAGAAACCCAGGAATGAATGTATGCTACTAGTCACCAGCTTAAAGTAACACAGGTAGAGAGGGATCTTGGTGTAATCATTAAAGATGACCTTAGGACGAGCAAGCAATATGAAAGGGCAGGGCAGAAAGCAAATGGCATCCTCTGATGCATTGGAAGGGGTATAAATAGCAGAAAAAAAGAGCTGATAATGCCACTCTACAGATAACTGGTCAGGCCGCACAAGGAATATTGCATCCAGTTTTGGAGGCTACACCTGAAGAAGGATATCAACAGACTGTAGGCGGTGCAAAGAAGGGCTACAAAGATGATGCAGGGTTTGCACCTGGAGCCATATGAAACCAGACTGGCTGACTTACAGCTGTACTAACTTGAACAGAGAAGAGACAGGGAGGACATGGTTGAGACATTTAAGTATATGAAGGGAATTAACATGGTGCGGAAGGAAACCTGTTTCAGGTGAAATCAAAGAGTGGTACAATAAGCCACAATCTAAGACTGGTAGGAGGTAAATTTAGGGGAACATCAGGAAGTACTTTTTTCTGAGAGGGCGGTCAACCCTTGGAATAGTCTACTGCATGAGGTAGCAGACTCAAAAAATGTAAGGGAATTCAAACTTGCATGGGATAAACACTACGCGCAAAAAAGGAAAAAGTCTAAGAGGAGGGAGGGGTAGGTATTCTGGGCAGACTAGATGGATCAAGAGGTCCCCTTCTGCCTTCACATTCTTATGTTCTTATTTGATATGCAAAAAAAAAAGCTTTAGAAAATCCAGGCACACATTTAACAACTGTATTGTGTTAGCAGCTCTCAAAATGCAGTCTCCATCAAAACGATGCAGCATCCATACAGTTAGTGCAAAACAAATAGTGCAGGAGAGTGTAATTCATGGCAGAATAATCACCTCCAAAATAAATTGGTATTACCCATTTTGGTCACCTGCTGGCAGGGAACCTGCAGTATACAATATGGACCCCCTCACACTGGCCATACAACCACTCGATGATGACATCCCCCACTTCTACCCTGCTACCTCTATCTCTCTGATCATACTGTGAGGGCAAGAGGTATTGTTAGCAAAGTGCTACTGTATGTCCCATGGTCATCTTAAGGCATATATAGGGTGATTGAGACCCAGTGTACCGCACAATGCTCCGCTTTATGTGGAGCAGGGGATCCAGTTGATCAGCAGGAAGACCATCTGACTAGATGGCTGCCATCATTCACCAGGCTATTCATTCCACCTCCTCTGACTCCTCCTTTCTGATACCCATGTGTCGGGAGGGGCCAGAGAGGACAGACCAGCTTTGTGTATAGAATATGGTATATGCTGTTTCACAAGTATGAGCCCAGGCCACCTTCATACATAAGGCCCATGGTGTACTGCAGTAATGCAAAGACACAGTCACTCCAAAAATCAACATCCTTAGCCTGTATCACATACACATCTACTATAGTAAAACAGCACCATCCACCAATGTAGCCACAATTACAAATATTTCATTTCGAAACACTGCAGCAGTAAATAAAGTTATAATGCTACTTACAGGTATGTGCAAAAGTTGCCCATTAGGATGCCAAACTACCAGCTCAAAAAATGGCCTTACTGGTTTCATGCCTGCCTGCTTCATGACATTGGCTGATTTGCATAACTTTATGTAGTTTTACTCTTGCTGCGCATTGGACTGATATATCAGTCCAGAATTACTATGAGTTCTAATTCTGTTGGCAGCCTAAGGGTTAAATACTAATGTCAATCAAGGTGCAAGTGCTTATATTAAATGTGCAAATTTAAACATAATTAGCTAAAAGCTGCATTTGCTATGGCTAGTACATGCACTACCTATATGAAATGTATATTATTAGCATTTAATAAATAACTGATGTTTAAAAGTTGATTATGATGCACTGTTTTAAACCACCATGGATTTCGGGGTTGTCACTTTCTAGGCTTGAGGAAACTTCATTATGAAACTACAGAACATGTCATAACTTACTTTCAGACTTTCTAGGAGAGACATGAACAGACAGAGAAAATGAATCAGCCAAGCTTTCAACAAATATACTTGCAGCAGTAATATTGTGCATTACATTCTGAAAATGGACTTCTCTAGATACGGGATGATAGGGGTTTGGGGGAGACTGGAATCTAGATAACAGGAAAAAGTATGGGGGGACTATTAGCACAGCCTACATAAAATTATCTAAAAAAGGCATTATTATCAAATGGTCATTGAGACCAGCGGGGTGTAATGATCCTAACTGGTAAATCCAGAAGGCTTCCCTTCTTAAAATATTTAAATCCAAAACACCATCCCTTGGTCCCAAAAAAAAGACCTTCTCCACCTTACAGAACCAACATCTGTGAACCTTAATATTTTCCATCTATAAACTAGCAGATAATCAGGCACTCATAGAAACATAGAAATTGTCGGCAGATAAGGACCGCTAGGCCCATCCAGTCTGCCCGTAGGCCCTATACATTGAATGTGGCCACTGATCCTATGTGATCAATGGCTTGTCATTAGTCATCATTTTAAAAAAATAAAATCTATATTATTGTTGAAATGTTTATTAAAGTGTAAAGCACAAAATCAGTAAATACCTGACATGTTTCGGACACGTGGTCCTTTCTCAACCTTGATGAAGGACCACGTGTCTGAAACACATCAGGTATTTACTTGATTTCTTGTGCTTTGCAGATTTTTTAATAAACATTTTTTAACCCAATGGCATTGAACTTAATTTTTTTTTTTTATTAAAAGTGGTGAGTGCCAGATTGTCTGATGAGTTTATGAATTTACTTATCGTAAGCACCCCATCCCAGTGTGAGTCCTGTCAGTCATTATCTACATTCCATAATCCATTTAGGAAGTGCATTATTTTGGTCCTGATGATGAATTTCACTCAGGTGTTCCCCAATCTTGTTTTAAAAGCTCTCTTTGTCTTCCTGACGTAAAATGTCTGGCATGCACAGCTGGCCAAATAAATGCCTTCCTGTGTGGACCAATTTATAATTTGTCTAATGTCATTGGGAAGATAATTGAACGTGTAATTTCTGATGAAATCCTCAGTTTCTTGGTAGACAAGGGTCTCCTCAGTGGATCACAACATGGATTTACTCAGAATAGGTCCTGTACAACTAACTTAGTAAGTTTTTACAATTAGGTAGGGGATAACATTGACCAAGGTAAAGCAGTGGATGTGGTGTTACTTGATTTTAAAAAGGCATTTGATACTGTGCCACATAGCACTCTGATCTCTAAACTAATCCACTTAGGAATTAATCATATAGTAATCAAATGGATCATGAACTGGCTAATGGACAGAACACAGTCAATACGAATCAATGGTTACCTATCCACTCAGACAAGGGTCACCAGTGGTGTCCCTCAGGGGCTGGTGTTGGGCCCGCTCTTGTTTACTATCTTCATAAGTGACCTTAGTATTATAAGTGACAACAAGTTGAGTAAATTTGCAGATGGTGTGAAACTGAGTGGTATTGTGGATACATTTGATGACAGGTTTAGATTTAGGCAAGACATTGCAACCATGATTGAGTGGGCCAGAAGAAATATGATGAAGTGTAGCCTTGACAAATACACAATTATGCATTTTGGGAGAAAACATATTCAACAGAACTATTATATTCAGGGGAAGAAATTAAGGAAATCCACATGTGAAAGGGACCTAGGAGTGTACTTTAGTAATGACTTCAAGAGTCAAGCCCACTGCAAATATATAGTCAACAAAACAATGCATCTCATAAATTGTGTTATAGTTCTTTTTTCACTAGAACTGAGAGTGTACTCCTTCCTCTGTTTAAAACCTATATACGACTACACCTTGATTACTGCTCCCAGAGCTGGAGCCCATACCTAAAGAAGGACAAGAGTACTGCTGAAAAACCACAGAGGTTATTCACCAAACTGATATCCAAATACAGGGATAAACCTTATGAATCAGGATTACATGGTCTAGTTTTATGGCACCTTGAGACAAGACACGCAAAGGGGGACATCCTATTGATGTATAACATTTTAAAAGATGACTTGGTAAGGAAGAACTTGAACCTAGCCCCTAAAGACCCAAAATATGATCTAAGGGTACATAAGCACCAGCTGTTAGATGTACAAACTAAAACCAAAATGTGGAGACGGGGTTATGAACCTAGATAAGCTAGACTGTAGAATCAGTTAACGGAGGAAGTGATAAATGCACCTAGTTTGAATAGCTTTAAGGCCAAACTGGATCTCTATATTACTGTTAGTAACTTCTGTTACCTCCAGTGAGAAGTGGGGACAGCATTCATGGGCATTTGCCTTCTGTTGTCCTAATTCCCAAGTATTAACTCGAGTATACCCTTTTGGAGAATTTAAAGTGCTGATTGATGATGTTTTAGTTACATCAGCACAGTACCTAGAGTAGCCACACTGAAAGCATCCGTTGGGCTCATTGGGAAACCACACTGGAAGCCTGGGGCATAGACTGTAATGAATACATTAAAATATCTGACAAATTCTTGTCTCGTTTAAATACCACCCTCGGTGGTGTCTCAACTACCCATTACAATAGGGTCTGTTTTGCCAGTATGTGCCAATTTCTATTTAGTACATCTTTAGCCCTCTGTGACTGATTGCTACAGGTGGCCACACAATTCAAAATATCATCAATTTCTGACTGTCTTTCACCATATGCAAGCAAATCTGACCTAGACATCCATCTTATTTCATTTTTTGCATTCACAATCACTTCATGACTATACCGTCATCTGGAAAATATGTTCGTCATTTCATCAGCCCTCTTTCTGAAATCAGATTCCTGGCTACAATTATTTAGAACATTTTGTACAGTTTTAAACAACAGCACATAATACAAAGAAACAGGGCTATCACCAGGGTTACTATATCCCTCCTCCCAAACCCCTTCCCCCCATTGAAGCGATCTAACTACCTCCTGCACACTACACATATTGGGGTATTGTTACATTAGAATACAATATATCCTTTAGAGCCATTCTAAATACTTTGAAATCCAATTACATAAATAGCATAAATAAATAAATAAATAGAGGGCTCGAGAGTATGAATATTCTAATTCAAGTACAAAGCATATAACTTGCCCCATTTATTGTCAAAGGCAGCTGGTTTGTTTCGCAAACTTGCTATCATTTTTTCAATCCTAAGGTAGAAGGACATATCATGAAGCCATTCTGTATATGATATGATATGATAGTCTGGTCCAACCAATGTTTGAGAACTAATTTTTTCACCGACATGGAGATAAGGAAGATATAGAATTTCCTTTCCCTGACTTTAATTAAGGACAAATCACCCAGTATGCAAATATTCGGAGTAAAGAACGCGTCCAGGCTCAGTAAACGGTCCATTCTTAATTTGATATTAGTCCACAGTGGGGAAACCTTTTCACAGGACCAGAAGACATGTAATACTGTACCATCCCCTTTACCACATCTAGCACAAGTGGGCGATTGCACTCGTCCCATTTTTGCTAACTTACTTGGGGTATAATACATATTATTCAGTATTTGATATTGAGTAATTCTTAACCTGTCCTGTGTAATATATGTATGCAGATCCCTCCAGATATCGGACCAGATAACACCGTGGTTAGGGATTAGCGAGTCCCATATTTTGGAGCCTGGTAATGTGGAGGGGAAAAAGGTAGAAAGGAGCTCATTGTAAATTAAAGAAATACTATGTGGTTGTGCCCCTAACATTCTGATTTGTTCCACCAGGTTATGTAACCTTGATGGCACATTGACTCCTCCAAACTTATGTAAGAGAAGATGCCGCAGTTGATATATCTTGAAAATAAATCTGACAGGGGACTGGAGTTTAACCAGCATTTCACTGGGTGATAGGAGACCATTTGATTGATAGAACTCATTCACCCGCATACCATGCAACTGCGGGATCCAGTCTTTGGCAATGGGGGAGTCTCCGATTCTCAAATTAGGGTTCCCTACTATATATTGCATTGTGTCTGTACTCGGGTATATACCGAGGGTGGCACAAATCTGCAAAAGACTTTAATAGAAGTACCCACTACTGACTGTTGGATCGTCTCTGGCAGTATCCTGTAAGGTGTGCACAGTACTGTTACTGGGGATATCTTCATTGTACTAAAAATGTCCAATTCAATTTGAAGCCATATGCGAGTGTAGGTATTCTCCATACCATTAGTGGAAGTAGACAGCCACATTCCTATTTTGTTTAACTGGCTAGCCCATAATAATACAATAAATTAGGCAATTTCAGCCCACCTCTGTTTTTAGTTAGAGTGAGCTTATTATATGCTCTTCTGGGGGTCTTGTTTAACCATAAAAATTCTGAAATGCTGGTGTGTATTCTACGGAAAAAGGAGAAAGGCAACCAAATGTTGCTCATAATTGGGGGAAAAACAATCTAGGGAGCACATTCATCTTTACAAGATTGATCCTTCCCCAAAGAGAAATAGGTAGTACTTTCCATCTGGAAAGGTCTTGTTGTATTGTCTGAATCAGGTCTTCCAAATTGAGCTTCTTATACTGTTGGGAATCTGTGGTTAGGTGTAAACCCAGATATTTCATTGATTGGGAAGACCATTTCATTCCAAATTTGCTGAAATCTTGATGAAAAGTATGATGGTTAAGGGGAAGGATTTCAGTCTTTTCACAATTCAATTTATAGTTTGAAAACCTACTGAAGTCACTTATTATAGTTACGACTTCGTCCAGTGAGGTTATGGGTTCTGCAAGATGAAGTAGAATATCATCTGCATAAACAGAGAGTTTTAAATTGTGTGTGCCAATTGAAATCCCCTGCACTTTGCGTGAAGAGTTGATCTGTCTTATCAAGGGTACTAGATACAGATTAAAAAGTAACAGGGAAAGTGGACAACCTTGCCGGGTACCTGAATATAAGAAAAAAACAGGGGAGAGCACTTTATTACAAAATATCCTAGCAGTAGGGGCTGAATAAACTTTTTGGATCCACTGAATAAATTCAGGGGGTATATTCATCTGCCCAAGGGTAAGCCATAAGAAGTTCCAATCCACCCTATCGAATGCTTTTTCAGCATCTAATGATATTAGGGCCATTGGATGGAGGGTGGATTGAGCCACATGGAATACATGCCCCAGTTTACGGAAATGATCCGATGCTGATCTGCCTGGGACAAATCCCACTTGTTTGGGACTAAGTAAGGGAAGCCATATCTTTTGAAATTGGTTCGCCAAAATTTTAGTAAGAATTTTAAGATCGCTATTCAACAATGATATCGGACGGTAGCTGGAGGGTAATTCTGGTGGCTTATCGGGTTTTAACAGCAAAATAATAGTTGCTTCCAGAATAGAAGAGTCCATAATAACATTGTGCAAAATATAATGAAAAAGTTTTAACAACATTGGGGATAATTCCTCAACAAAAACTTTGAAGAAGTTTGAGGGGAATCCATCAGGCCCTGGGGCTTTATCTGGGGCCAGAGCTTTAATGGCCTGAGAAATTTCCATTAATGTGATGGGGGCTGTCAATATTGGCCAGTCAGCCTCCAGCATTTTAGGAAGCAGGATGTTAGTCAAATATGCCTCTGTATCAGCTTTTGATGGGGGGTTCAGGCCGCCGACCATAAAGATTTGCATAAAATCTTTCAAACACTGAAACTATATCCCTGGAGGAAGTTTTACAGGTCCCATCAGCATCCTGGATTGCCTGAATGGTTCTCACACTTCCCAGCTGTCTCATACGAAGAGCCAAAAGGCGGCTGGCCTTCTCCCCCTGGTCAATGTAAGTTGCCTTTGTTCTAAGGATCGCAAAGTCGGCCTTCTCCTTCAGGATATCCAAGTATGCATTCCTAAGGGACAAAAGCTCTGTGAGTGAGTTCTGAAGGGAAGTAGGTGATGAACTTTGTTCCAGAGCTCTGATTCACTCCAGCAATTGTTTGGCCTGAGCCTCCCTAACCTTTTTCCGTTTTGATGCTAATCTAATAAATTCCCCTCTTAAGTAACATTTTAGTGCACACCAAACTTGATCCGCCCTCGGAATGGAATCTAAATTATCTTCCAATAACTGTCTAATGAGATTGCGGATCCTGGAAACTATAAATTTATCTTTAAGTAACTGCATATTTAATTTCCATTGGGTGTCCTTCTGTGGCTCAGTATCTGGAGTAATATTGAGCCATACCACCACATGATCGGATATCACAATCAGCTCTATCCCCCCCTCCCAGAGTCCCTGATAGAAGGGTAGAGCTTATAAGAAAATAATCCAACCTAGATGCAGTCTGGTGCACCTGTGAATAGAATGTGAAAGCCCTTGTGGTCAGGTTTATTTTTCTCCAAGGGTCACATAACCCAAGGAGGTCCATCATTTCGGCAAGAGCCCTCTGTGATGAGGACAGAGCTCTAGGGGTCGGGTTAGATTTATCCAATAATTGGGATTGGGTAAGATTCCAGTCTCCTCCCAGTATTATAGGGACTGAAGTAAATGGAGCCAGTTTGTCTGCCAGACTCATAAAAAAGTCTGGGTCCCCACCTATCGGCCCATATATACATCCAAGGACTAGTAGTTTCCTATCCAGTTGGCCTTTAACCAGGATGAATCTACCCTGTGGGACCGAAACTGTGGTTTTGGAATGGAATGGGACATTCCTCATAATGAGAATTCCTACCCCTCCTCTATTAGTAGAGTTTCCTGCAGCAAAGACTTGTCACACCCCATGTCTTTTGAATCCAACAGCTTCATGTGTAAGAAGGTGTGTCTCCTGTAGGAAGATTATATTGGCTTGCAATAAAGATATATGTTGAAGAACTGCCATCCATTTAACCTGCTCTCAAGCCCCCCTAACATTCCAAGAAACAATCTTGACGATAGCGTCAACCATGTTTTATAATATACAAAACATACTAGACATTGTACTTTATGTTAATAATCGCTCCAATCCCCCATCCCCCCCTCCACAGTACACAACTCCTGAGTTATATGAACCAGAAACAACCAAATCACCTCCTTCCCCAAATCCACAAAACTATTTACAAAGGCTCTTCAAATTAAAGTGAAACCTACAGGTTTAAAGATAACAGTGTATTGGAGAACCAACCCCCATTTGACCCCCTTGGAGTGTACCCTTTGAATAACAAGCAGTAATGAATATTATTTGTATTAGCTGCAATTCTGTCTAACCCAGCTAATTGTAACCTTATAATTCCAAGGAGGTCTACCCCCCTACTAGCCGAGTGGTGATGCAGCCCACTATCAGCACTTTGAGGCCACCCTTCCCTGCCTTTATCAAAACCGGAGAGCCTAAGAGAAGTAAAGGATAAGTCCAGACTTAATATTAAGCCTAGTTGGCTACTTATATGTGACAGTTCCCATCCTTAACTAAACATCAATATGCCCGGCAAGATAAAATGTGCAACCTTATCCCCCATTACCCCATATTATGCTTGAAAACCGCATCACTATTCTAATGGGGAGGGGGAAAGGATGCCTGCATTGCCAAAAACCTGTGGTTGTAATCCGATACTTGACACATCCCGTTTATTTCCCTGGGGAGCCTAGTCAGGTGCACAGTGTTCCCCCAAATTGCCTCCCCGAAAACCATTCCCTTCACATGTGGTCCCACTCAAGCGAGAGGGCACGCCATGACCGAGTGCGCCAACCACCAGGCCCAACCACAGTCCGGGTGCCGGCCTCCACCGCCTCCCACCGCCAACCCCAGGAAACAGCCGCTCTTCAGGCCCCCACAACCAGCCAGCTCGCAGTCTCTCTCCAGCCGACAGCATACCCACAGGTTAGTGCTACAAAAAAAACTTTACAGAACAGGAAAAACTTTTTGAAATTAAGCAAGCAGCCCTGTGCTAGCTAAGTCATTGTAAAACCGCAAGGTCTCTCTGAAACTTTAGCCTTTGTGGAATAAGTCTGGGAGCTTAGTGGACAGATCTTCTAATGCCTTCGCTGGGGTGTCATAGGAGGCCCAGTTGTCCGCTATCCGCACTTGTAAGCGAGAGGGATATAGCATCTTAAAACGGATTCCTGCTGCAATAAGTTTGTTAACTATGGGGTGAAAGGCAGCACGTTTCTGCCTAATCTCGTATGGCAGAGCTTGCGTCAGCTGAATCTTGATCCCTTCCCATAATATGGCTTGAGATTCTCTCGCTTTATTTAAGACATGCTGTTTCTCCACAAAGCTTAAAAAATTTATTATCAGAGGTCTGGGAGGATCTCCTGATTGAGGTCGGGGCCACAGGGCACGATGTGCATGCTCAATTTGGTACAGGGCTCCCATCGGGGATGACCCGGCGACTTTACTCAAGAATTTTTGTAGGAAGGCCTGAACATTCTGCCCTTCCTCAGCCTCCAGCAACCCCATTATTAGGATGTTATTCTTGCGACTTCTCACCTCGAGATCCTCTGTTTTTAATTGTAACTTCTGCACTTGCTGCCTTAGCAACACCATCTCTGGTTCCATCTTCTCTTTCCACTTCTCGATGGAAGTAGTGCGGGCCTCAGAGTCCACAATTCTCTGCGACAGATCTGAAAGCTCTCCATGCAGGGATTTCAGGTCATTCACAATCTCACCCAGCATTTCCTTAAATGGCTGTAGCTCTTGTAGAAAGCGATCCTCTGTTAGAGGAATCGAGGCCATTGTTTCCGAGAGTTTTCTTTCTGGGTTAGCTCCTTGAGCCTTTGACTTCTTGGGATTTTCTCCGGTGTTGCCGGTGGAGTATGGCGTGAGGAGGCTGAGCGCAGTTCAGTCTCCATCTCGGCTTCACGGAACCTTCAGCAGACCCACCCGAACAATTTAGCAGCACGGCAGGTGGTACTGTAGCCTAAATTGTACTTACAATAACTAAAATAGGCTAAGATTAACTTGATAAAATCGAGCAGAAGGCAGGAGCTCCGCGCCTCGGCTGCTAACAGATTGCTTGCATCACGTGGCTCCCCTCCTGGCTACAATTACATCTGAGCCTTATCTTTATAATTGAGAGTGTGGGATGTTCCCGACAGTGTGGCAGTGATGGCAGCTGGAAGGAATCGGTACCATATTCTGGATTGTAGACTTCCAGAATAAGTCTGCATATATGGTACCATCCTATTTGTTTACGGATTGTGAATTTGGATTAAATGCATTCAAATATTGTACAAAACTTTGCAACTGCTCCACTCTACCCCACCACACCATCAATACATTATCAGTATATCTGCACCAGAGGCCTATGCACTCAAAAAAATGGTTATTTTGTTCATAAATGACCTCTTATTCCCACTGTTCAAGATACAGATTTGTTAACTGGCAGCAGAGGTCAAACCCATTGCAGTAGCCTTAGTCTGGTGATAATACTTCCCTTGAAATATAAATGAATTGCACTTAAGTACTAACTCAGACAGGCCCACTACAAAATCCCTAAGCAGTTCTGACAACATTGTGGAAGTCTCCAACTAAACACGCACTGCTGAAAGCCCCCCTTCATGGGGTATGTTAGCATATAACAACTCAATGTCCATTGAGACAAGGAGCCATTCTTCTTCCAGTTGCATGTCCCCCAGGATGCCCAAATTTTCAGTGATGTCCCTCACACACAATGATAGCATATTCACAATATCCTTTATGTAGTCATCCATATACTGTGAGAGCAGCTCCTTGAGGGACCCAATATGAGCCACTATAAAGCATCTTGGGGATTGCACCAAACTTTTGTGAATTTTCAGTAGTACGGATACATATCTCTCACTTTTTTGTCACTGAAAGGAGGGACATGGGCATTCAAAATGAGGTACAATGAAAGACACTGACCCTCATAATGAGGACATGGTGATAAAAGCTCAAAACACTGGAAACCATTGCCTGTACTTGAACAAAAACAATGAAATTCTGCTTTAATGTCTGAATTTATAGAACTTTCTCTCTGTAGGCAGTATTTTTTCCATGAGGGACAGGTGAGGGACAAAGCAATTTTGAGGGGAAAATTCAGGGACATTCTCATAATCATGGACAATTGAGAGGTATGTGTAATGTATATGGTTGCACTAATGGGATGCTCGACAGTCAGAAGTTCAAGGGAGGTATGGGAAATAATGCCACTGTCATAGAAACAGAATTTGATGGCAGATAAGGACCACTTGGCCAACATAGTCTGCCCATTTGTCCCTATGTACTGTATCACAACAGACTCTACTTGCTCTCCAATTTATCTCACCCTTGTCTTATCACAAAGGTTCTCTTATGCCTATTCCAAGCTTTCTTGAACCTTGTTACAGTTTTTGCCCCCATCATCTCCACTGGGTGGCTGTTCAGACATTCACTACCCTCTCCATGAAGAAGTACTTCCTCACATCTCTCCGAAGTCTACCCATCCAGCTTCATAGCATGACCCCTTGTCTTTGAGCATCTTGTTTTCTGAAAGATGCTTCCCTCTTTGAACATTATTTATACCTGTGAGATATTTGAAAATTCTATCATATCCCTCCTCCCCCTCCATTCATCCAGTGTATACATATTAGGGTCCTTCAGTCTTTCCTCATAGGCTTTTCATGCAGACCCTGCACCATTTTGGTTGCCCTCCTCTGGCCTGCCTCCACTTTTTCTATGTTCTTCCAAAGATGAGGTCTTGAGAACTGGACACACTACTCAAAGTGAGGTCTCACCAGTGATCTTTACTGGGGTAACACCGCCTCCCTCTTTCTGCTGATGATCCCCCCATGCACCCCAGTATTCCACTAGTTCTCCTGACTGCCTTGTCACACTGGCTAGCCATCTTTAGGTCATCAGATATGATAACTCCCAGGTCTCTTTCCTCTTTGGTGGTCATCAATATCTTTCCTGCCATTTTGGACTCCTCCCTTGGGTTTCTGTGCCCCAAGCACATGATTTTGCACTTTTTGCATTGAAGCCCAATTGCCATACCTTTGACAACTCCTCTAACCTTTTGAGACCACCTAACATTTTTCCACCCACATATAGTGTCTGATCTCTTGCAAATTTTAGTGTCATCTGTGAACAGGCAGACCTTTCCTTCCAGCCCCTCTGCAATGTCGCTAATAGAGACACTAAAGAGGACCAGTCCCAGCACACATCTCTGAGGTACCCGCCTGGTCATCCTGCCTTCCTTGGTGTGAATTCCATTTACCATCACCCTCTGTCTCCTATCCCTCTGCCAATTTCTTTCCCAGTTTACCACCTTTAGTCCCACTCCTATGCTACCCAGCTTGCTTACTAATCTCCTATGTGAGATGATGTTGAAGGCCTTGCTGAAATACAGGTTGGTCACATTCACTGCTCTTTCCTGATCAAATTCCCTGGTCACCTAGTCAAAGTAATCTATTAAATTTGTTTGACAAGACCTGCCCCCCTGAATTCGTACTGCCTCACTGTCTCATGTCCTGTAAGTCACTGGATTCAAGATAGTCTATTGTCCTTTCCTTCAGTAGTGATTCCAAAATTTCCCCACCACCAAAGTCAGGCTGACTGGCCTGTAATTGCTGGCCTCCCCCCTACTACAACTTTTGTGAAGTGGGGCTACATCTGCCCTCCATATATCTGTCATAGGCATCAATCAGAAAAGCATCCACATTCATTTTGTATTCCAGGACTGGATCCAATCTCAGTTGTTCATAAAAAGATTTGTTGTCCAGTTATCTAAGAACTTCTTCAATATAGTTATCTGTATTTAGAAAGACAATTGAACTGCCCTTATTTGCAGACTATTTTGGCAGGTGTCTGTCCTGTTCCAGTTCTTGTAATGCCTTTCTTTCTTCATTTGAGATGTTTATCAGCTTAATGTTTTTTAATGTCAGTTGGCATCCATCTGTATCCCCCCCCCTGGGGCGAGGCTAAAAATAGGCAGAATTGCCTAGTCCCCACTTCCTGATCAACAAAAACAAATAAATAAAGTACTGGCATCATGCTTCAGAAAGGAAGATTTCCAATTCCTGTAAGCATGATTTCTGAAAGACTGATACAGTCATATTAGGTGGAGGATGCTACCATTGTATGTGAGGGATACCATGAAAATGTTGGTCATCCTTGGGGACTTGCAATTGGAGGAAGAATGGCTCATTGTCTTCATGGACATTGAGTCATTATTCACTAACATACCCCATGAGGGGGGCATTTGGCAGTGCCTGTTTGGTTGGAAGCTCTCACTTGTCTTGCCTTGCCTTGCCACTAACCTGTCAGAACAGCACAGGGATTTTATAGTAGGACTGTCTGAATTAGCAATTAATTGCAACTTGTTTATATTTCATGGGAAACATTATCACCAGACGTCTGGTGCAGATACATTGATGATGTCTTGATGGTGTGGCAGGGCACAGTGAAACAGTTGTAAAGTTTTGTACAATATTTGCATAATTCTATTCCAAATTTGCATTTTACAGTTACCAGTGATGGGATGGTACCATATATACAGACTAATTCCAAAAGTTTGCAGACAGGAATACAGTACTGCATGCTTCCAGCTCCATCCCTGCCACACCATGAGGAACATCCCTGAGGCTTAGACATAATTGTAGCCTGGAATCTGATTTCATATGAAGGGCTGATGAAATGGTGAACAGATTTTCCAAATTAGGGTATAGTCATGAAGTGACTGTGAAGGCAAAAACTGAAGTAACACAGATGAATAGGTCAGATTTGCTTGTGTATAGGGTGAAACAGTCAGAAACTGATAATATTCTGATTTTTGTGGGCAGTCCACCTTGAGCAATCAGTCAAAAGGGGTTAAAGATGTACCAAATAGAAACTGGCACATACTGGCATCACATCACCAATTGTAATCTGTAGTTGAGACACCACTGAGGGTGTTATGTAAAAGAGGCAGAAATCTGTCACATATTTTGGTACATTCATTACATCCTATGCCCTTGGCTTCCAATATGTGGGTTCCCAATAAATTCCCCAGAAAGGATATGATATCAGACAGTTTATAAATTGCTCCACACAAGGGGTATTTTATTTGGTCAGCTGTACATGCCAGCCATTTTATGCCAGGAAGACAAAAAGAGCTTTTAAATTGAGATGGGGGAACGCCTCCATGAAATTCATCATCAGGACCAAAATAATGCACTTTCTAAACATATTATGGAAAGTGAGCCAGCCAGCCAGTGCAGCAGCACGGCATCCATCTGTGGCACTGACTTCCCTGGTTCAGGGATGGACTCGGGAGTTGAAGGGCGGGCTGGGGGGAAAAGGACTGAGCAACCCAGGGACTGCTCTCCTTCTCCTTCTCCAGTGGATGAGTATCCGGCACAATGTGGATCTCTGGCAGAGGCTGGGGGTACCACCACGGCCGACACCACATCAGGGGGGGCAGGGCAGAACTTGACATCATTGCACATTCCTGCCCACAGGGAAAATAGCAGCAAAAAAATGCCTTCAGCTAATGATAGCCCCAGCTTCCTCCACTGCTCCTGCTCAGACAATGGTCCACCAGGGGATCCCACTCCCATGACCCCACCCTGGGGGGCAAACCAGGGCTATAGACCCATGTTTCCTAGGTAGGGGAATCCAGCTGGTGGCTCCATCCATGGAGGTAAGCCTGGGGATGGGGGGGCCATGGCGAGTGGAGCAAGAGACCAGAACCCCCCACTGGGGGGGGAGCTGGAAAAAAATAAGCATATTATATTATAAGCTGTGGGTCACACATTTCACTTGTGTGGGTTGGAGAAGGTCTGTTTTGGACTAAGGGGAGGTGATTTTGTTTTAAAGATTTTAAGAAGGGAAGCCTTCTGGATTTACCATTTAGGTTCATTACATCCCCTCCCCGTCTCAATGACCATTTTTATGTTTGCTTGCACGCATGTGCAAGAAACATAGTGCCATCATCCAAGTTTTCAGAGGTGTGTCAGCCCTCTTCCAATTCAGTCAGTGTGTTTGCAGGCACGGCTGCAGTTCTCCAATGCCTGCTGGAGCTGTCTATGACAGCTCCAAAATGCAGTGGCATACAATTGAAAGGGGGAGCTACGCTTCAGTGAGCAGCGATCAGATATCGCTTGCTCATGCGCGCTCCCCCTACACACACACACACACATGCTGCTGTTGCTGCTCCCCCCAATGCACACACTGTATAGCCAATGAGGGTGCCCAATCCTCCGTCGGCTGTGCTGCGCCCCCCCGAAACACAGTTTCATATGCCACGCTGGGTGCCCACCCCAGCATGGCTACGTCGTATAGCCGATGGGGGTGCCCAATCCCCCATCAGCTCCACATCCCCCCAGCCATCCTTCTGCCATGCTGGGAGCCCACCCCAGCATGGCAAACATCCCGCATCATCTTTTAAAACAAAAAACCTGTAAAGAAAAAACGGTCCTCGAGTCTCCCTGCCCCCCACAGCCCGCACCACCCACTGTGCACCCTGCCTCCCCCACACACCCTCACCCCATACTTACCTCTGGAGTCTGGTGCAATGATCTTCGTGGACCGGAACACGTCTGCACTTTTCAAAGCCGACCTAACTGAGGAAATGCCGTAAGCTGTATAATGGGATAGATAGGGTTTTTTCAACTTTGTTGCATATCTCAGGCATTTTTTGGAATTTTTGCACCAAATTTTCAACATGGGGTTTTTGGGACCCTTCCTCATGAATTATTGCACTGTCATGGCGTTACTCAGGCCCAAAGGGTGATTTCGCAGCCACAGCACGAAATCACCTTTCCGGAACAATTAATGAAACAACACTGCCAGTGTTCATAAGGTGGGCTCTCAAAAAGCCTATTTTGAAAATTTGGTGGAAAAATTCCTAAAAATGACTGTTTTACGAGCATGCATTGCGCAGTTCCTATGCACGCTCGTAAGTTCGTGAATTTTCAATATTTTCACTCCAGATTTTCAACATTGCCATTTTACCACACCTTCTTATGAGCAGTACAGCTGTCATTTTTCACTTCTCACCCAAAATGTGTTTCCGCCCATGTAGCGCAAATGTCGGTAAAGTAAATCAATGTACAGGACACATTAAGAAAATCACAGTGACACGGTTCATGAGCAGAGGTCTTAAAATGGCTATGTTGAAAATTTGGTGAAAAAATTCCTAAAAATGACTGTTTTACGAGCGTGCGTTGCAGAGTTCCTATGCACGCTCATAAGTTCACAAATTTTCAATATTTTCACTCCAGATTTTCAACATTGCCATTTTACCACACATCCTTATGAGCAGTACAGTTGTCATTTTTCACATCTCACCCACAATGTGTTTCTGCCCATGTAGCAAACAATGGCGCAGTCAGTGTGCGAAATCAATGTATGGGACATTTTAAGAAAGTCACAGTGTCACTGATCATGAGCAGAGGTGTTAAAATGGCTATGTTGAAAATTTGGTGAAAAAAATTCCCAAAAATGACTGTTTTAGGAGCGCACGTTGTGCAGTTCCTATGCATGCTGGCAAGTTTGCGAATTTGTAATATTTGCACACCAGATTTTCAACAGTGCCATTTTACCACACTTCCTTATGAGCAGTACAGCTACCATTTTTCACATCTCGCCCAAAATGTGTTTCCGCACATGTAGCGCCCAATGGTAAAGTCGGTGTGCGAAAACAATGTTTGGGACAGATTAAGAAAATCACAGTGACACTGGTCATGAGCAGAGGTCTTAAAATGGCTATGTTGAAAATTTGATGACAAAACTCCATAAAATGATTGTGTTACGAGTGAGCATTGCGCAGTTTCCACGCACCCTCGTAAGTTCATGAATTTGTAATATTTTCAGTCCAGATTTTCACCAGTGGCATTTTTCCACACTTCCATATGAACAGTACAGCTGTCATTTTCCACAACATGGCCGAAATGTGTTTTCACACTTTCAGCACAGAAATGCGTGGTCGCTGTGGGAAATCATTGTTCGGGACAGATAAAGAAAATCACACTGACACTGTTCATGATCAGAGGTCCCAAAATGCCTGTGTTAACAATCTGCTGTAAAAAAATCCCCAAACTAGTTACATTACGGGTGTGCGTTGCACAGTTTCTACGCACGCTCGTGACTTCACCAGTTTTTTTAAGATTTTCACAGCAGATTTTCAACATTGCCATTTTTTACACCTCCCCATGAACAGTACCGCTGTCATTTTTCACATCCTGTTCGGAATGTGTTTTTGCACCTGTGGTGCCAAATGCCATAGTCGCTGTGCAAAAGCAGTTTTCGGCTAACAAACTGATATTGCCACTGTTCATGAGGTGGGGGTCACAAAAAAACCATGTTGAAAATTTGGAGGAAAATACTAATGAATGCCTGAGGCGTTAGGGTTTCCACCATACGCCCACCCTGTAGAGAATGACAGGCATCAGGGGTGTGGACTTGGGATTCTGCCTGTCATGCTCATACTATCTCGACCCCCACCCACACCCTGCAGCCAGTAAGAGGCATCAAGGTGTGCCTCGGACTCTTTGGCCCCAAACTTCACCCCATTCTCCTATACCGCACCCATCTCACCGATTTCCTGATGGAATGGGTGCTATAAGGGCCAAAAGACCCCATACACCGTGACACTTGTCAGTGTCTGCCGGGTAGGGTGTGGTGAAATGGCTTGGTCGTTATGCCTGACGACCCAAAGACACACCCTAATGCCTGTCACTCTCTGCAGGGTGGTGGTGGGGTTGGCTTCAGTTCAATACTTCACTGCCATTCCTATTATGCAGCTCTGTAACTTCTACACTACCAATGCCAATGCCAGCAAGCAAACATTCGGCATTGACAAATGCTTGTTATATAATGCCTTTTTTGAGATAATTTTGTGTAAGCTATGCTAACAGACTGTAAACCCATTGCTACTGTTCAGGTACATTATCCTGTACCTTCCCGCTTTTTCCTGTTATCCAGAGTTCCCACTTCCACCCCATCCCCTATCATCCCATATCTGGGGGGTATCTTATAATACTACTTTGCTTTAGAATTTTTGCATTCTACTGTATATGACACAGAGAAGCTAATCTTCAGAACTGTGTAGACAATATTAGTGTTGCAAGTATATTTGTTGCATAATGAAGTTTCCACAAACCTTGAGAATGGCATCTCTGAAATCTACAGTGGTTTGAAACAGAACTTTATTATGGACTTTTAAACATCAGTTATTTATTAACTACTAATAATATATACATTTTATACAGATAGTACTTGTACAAGCTATAGCAAATTAAATTTTTGTTCACTATGTATTTTATGTGTTTTTTCCTGTATTCACCTGCCCCCAGTCCCGGAAGTGCATGTGCGCATGTGGACGCACGCATGCCACGTTGCAAGATGCCCTCCCGACTTGCTGCACCCTCTCACCTGCACTGCCACCGGACCTCCACCAGGTGGCAGCGGAACTACGGGGGGGGCAACAACCACTCCAGGAGAGGAGAGCTGCCATTAGGTGCGCAATCCCCCCCCCCGTGCTGGCACCCCATGTCCCAGGGTTTTCCTGAACCCGATCGCTGGCATGGTCCGAGGTGTGGCATCCAGTGCCTCAACCCTCAGTGCCACCGGGCTGCCAGCTAATTCAATTTTTAACAAAATATGTTTATGTTTTCACTTTTACCTGTCACTTTAATCAGAGCACTTGCACCATAATTGACATAAGTATTCAAAGCACATGAAGTTACACAGGTCAGTCAATCTGATGAAGCATGCAGGTGTGAAATCGATCAGGCTGTTGTTTTGAGACAGTAGCTTGGCATCCTGATGGGAAACTTTTGCACTTAATTCTAAGTCACATTATACTTTTGTTTGCTGCTGCACTGTGTTTCTAAATAAAGTATTTGCAATTTTAGCTATGCCGGTGGATGGGGAATTTTTTGTAGTAGATATCCATTGTGTATTACCCCAGAAGTATTACCTGTACTCTCCATGATGCACCCCCTAGTCACAAATAGAAATAACAGACATAAAAAAAAAATAGGTGCTTGCTCGAGGCTTCAAAAAAATTGGAATATATCACAATGTAAGTAATTTGAACACTGTTTGTTATTAGACTGTATAGCAGCAGACACTATAACAACTTGTAACAACTGGACTGACACACCAGGGCTTCAGCCTCTACCAGATGTTCCTCAGGAGACACTGCTGCCCTCTTGGAATCAATCTTTTATAAGAGTTGATGTAAAGCCATACCACAATAAAAGCAAAATGTTGTGAATTAATTCAAAAGTATGCGCAAGAGACTTACAACATTGGCGTAAAGGAGAGAACAGGCAGATCATCATTACTGTTCAAATACATACTTATCATGGAATAAATGCATACAGTTTTACATATACAGCAATACATATTGTAAGCTGCATAAATAATCATTTTAAATATGTTAGAATCAAATCTATAGTAGATGGTCTTGATTGATTCAGCATGAAAACACTCAATTCACCCTGGATGGTGCCAATCTGCTGTGATGAAATGAGTCTATAAAGATTAAATAAAACTCAAGGCAGATGATTCAAATGCCCAAATACTGCCAAAATGAAAAAAACACATCATATAAAAATGGGATAAAAAGAGAATGTGCCTAGAAGACAGCACTAAAATTTATCTGCAGACTAAAATGATTTATAATGGTTGGGGCAATCTCAAACAAACATCTGTCAACGTCAAATATTCACCGCTTGCAAGCTGTTGTACTGGGTCCTATGCATTTTCACTACATATTTGCACAAGATAGAACAGATGACGTGTAATGTGTCATCTGCAGTGGCCTTCTTATCTTACACAGTTTTTACTACATTTTCCCCACCAGAGTCGAGGTGAGATGCAATATCTTGTTTTGTGGGGCCCTCTTTTTATAATGTATTTTTCTCGACAGATCATCTAAAATGCAACATGACTTTTTCAGTGGGTGTCTGCTGTAGGGTCCTGTTTTTACAGAGTTTTGCAATATATTTAGCCAGGATAACACCACTGAGATATAATATCTCATTTTCAATAGGGTCCAGGTTTGACTCCGATTTTCTCAGGACAGCATAACTCAGGTGCTATCTTGTTTTCAGTGGGATCCTGCTTTTCACAATTGTTACACTCTATTTACACAAGATAGCACAGATGCAACATACCATTTTAGGAGGCCCTGCTTTTACCAATGTTTAGAATGTATTTACCTAGGATAGCCCAACTGAAAAGCAAGTTACATTTTTTGGGGATCCAGCTTTTGCAATGTATTTTCTTCCCCAAGATAAAACAGCATAGATGCACAGTTCAAGGGGGGGCTGGGCTGTACTGGGGTCTTGCATTTACACACTTGACTATAAATGTTTCCAGGTAGACCAGTTGAGATACAATATCTCATTTTCAGTGGTGTCCTGTTTTTACACATTTTTAGATTGTATTTACCCAAGATAGGCCAGTTGAGAGACAATTTCTTATGTTCATTGTACTTTCTGACCTTCAGTTCCACTGGTATTTGTAGCCCTTATTCAGCCCTCATGGTTGTGCTCTGTAGATAACGTCATGGTGGTTGTGACATCACTTTTTTTTATTTATTTATTTTATATTTTTTTACTGCAATTCTGGCATGAACAGTCTGATCACAAATGCAAGCCTTGGCAATGCTCACAATAAGCTAGGAGCAGTTGAGAGGCAGTAATTTCAAGTGTGCCGTACTACAAAAAGGATTGATATAATTAAACCTCTTAACATCTGTGAATGAAACTCCTAACATTTCCTTCACTTAGATGAAACAGGCGGTTCATTTATTGTATGGTAGTGTTGTTACCAGTATCATTTGCTGACCTGCTGTAATAGGCTTTGGGCAACTTTTACTGAATCTGTGCTGTTACTGACTAATGATGACAGATTACAGGCAATCACAGAGTACCTTTTTGAATTTTCAAATGTGTACTTCTGGTATGCTTATTTAAAACTAAATTAAACTACTCTCTGTCTCTTCATGTAGACAGCACTCTTGAAATTACTGCGTCTCAACTACTCCCAGTTTATTGTCAAACTTACTAACTCCACCCAGGTGACAGATGCCATGAGCACCTTTTTCACTACCTGCACCCTCCTGGACCAAGCCTCTCCCTCCCCACCTGCTAATAAACCTCTCCCACAGTTCCCTGCTAGTTGAAACATCATTCTCACCCCTGGCTTTGCTGATGAAGTACTGACTGCCCTCCTATCCCTAAACCCAGCTACAATGAGCCAGGATGGCCTACATCCCAGTCTCCTGTGCCTATCTGCCCCTGCCATCATTCTTTCACTAACCTACTTGCTAAACCTATCCTTCTCCACAGGCACAGTACCTGTGGCCAGGAAATCTGCATGTGCCATCCCCCTCCACAAGGGTGGTGATCCCACAACACCAGGTAACTATCGCCCGATCACCCTCCTCTCCACCTTGTCAAAGGTGCAAGAATGCCTAGTTCAATCGAGACTGACCACCTTCCTCACCTCCACTAATTTCCTGTCCCCCTACCAATCTGGCTTCAGGAGACACCACTCCACTGTATCTTCTATCCTCAGGTTTACTGGCCACATCATTTCTGCCACAGATAAAGGCCATGTCACTGCTGCTATTTTCATTGATCTGGCAAAAGCCTTTGATTCTGTATCCCACCTTGTACTCCTGACTACACTTGAGCATGCAGGTCTTGCACCCCCTGCAATACAGTGTCTCATCTCATACCTTACCAACAGATGCCAGTCAGTCAGGATAGCTAACTTCTCTTCCTCCCCCCTCCCTATCCTGGTGGACATACCTTAAGGCCTGATTCTTGGACCCATTCCTTTCACTCTCTTCATAAACAACCCCCCCGCCTACTCAAATTCCCTCATCCACATGTACATGGATGATGCTGTCATTTTCAACCCCGGTCCCGACCTAAAGTCTATCAAATCCACCCTACAACACAATTTCCACAGTGTTCAGTCTTGGTTCCAGGAAAATAAACTTAAACTAAACACTTCCAAAACTGTCTTTATGACCTTCGGAAACTCTCAAAAACTGGCAGGATCCTCCCGGCCCCCCCCCCATCATCACCCTGGAAGGCACCCCCCTCTGTGAAGTCTCATCCTATAAGTATTTATGAGTTTGGTTGGCCCCTCAACTAAATTTCTCCAACCATATTAACTATATATCATGTAAACTCTGCCCCAAACTTGGCATCCTTTACCGAAACAAGGACTCTCTATCCCTCCCTGTCCACCGGGTACTTCTGACTAAAATGATTTTGCCCATTCTTAACTATGCAGATATAATTTACTGCACTGCCCCCTCCTCTTTGCTTGCTAGATTTGACTCTCTCTTTCATGCCTTTTGCCGCTTTGTCTTAAACTCCCCCACTAGGACCCACCACTGCTCCCTTCTCTCTACCCTAGAACTCCCTTCTCTTTCCCAGCAATGTTACATCTACTCCATCTCCTTTATCTACAAATACTGGTTCAACCTTTTCCCCTCCTACCTCTCTGACCACCTCACTCCCACTACCTCTGCATCCTACTCCCTACACTCCAGAGATGCCTGCTCCTTCTCTCTACCAAAACTATACTCAAACATGGGTAAACCTGCTTACACCTATAATCTCCCATCACTGTGGAACTCTCAGCCTCCTCTCCTTTGTAACTCCCTCTCTTACCCCTCTGTCAGGTCCCAGCTGCACCTTCTGCCTCCTCCTGCCTGCTCTCATGCCAACTGACAGCACTTATTCACTGCAATGTTACATTGTAAATGCAATCTGATGTGTAATTGCCGCTCTGGTATGTAATTTTCTTACTTACTTACTTGTTGTAACTGCCTTGTAATCCACATGGCTACTATTGTATACTGTCTTAGCACACTAGTGTGCATGTATACTGTGACCTTATTGCTTTTGTAATTGTTTTATGCTTCGTTACTGTGACTTTATTGCTTCAGATATTGTTCATTGTTTTTGTAACCCACTCCCCTATACCCCCCGGGTTGCACCTGGAAATGAGCCTCAACTCAGTGTGCTTTTCCCGGTTACCAAATGTTTAAATAAAATAAAAAGTAAAAAACATTGTCAAGGTTTGAATTTGCAATTAAACTGTTCATGCCAGAACTGCAGAAAAATAAAAGAAAAGGACTTCTAGTGATTTCAGCATGTCAAACGGAAGCCTAACCTGGAGCTCTGCAAAGCGGGTGCACAATCTAAAGTAATCGGTCACCTTATTTAAGATTATTTGAACTCTCCAGCATGGATCATAATTGTACTTCAGTTGTATTAATGGGGCACACTAAAAAAATCACAGCTCACAAAAGCAAAAATGTGATCACCGGGAGCTTCGGCCCAGCAGTCAATAGTCCTGAACCCTACGCCATCTCGGTCTTCCCTGCTAATGGGCTAAATGGATGAAGAAGATGAATCAGGCTCTGAGATGGGGTCTACTATCACAAAAGCATACAGCTGGACAATTCTCTATCATTTGCAATGTATAGATGGGAAAGTATCTGGCATACAAAAAGATTTCAAGAAACTAGAAGCCTGCACCTCCACTATAGAAACTCATGTGAAGATGCTGCAAAATGAGCACATGAGCTATTGGAAGTTGCTGGCCTATCTTCATGAAAGAGAGCTTGCTTTAACCCTCTGTGCAGAAGATGCTGAAACCCAAGCAAGAAGGAACAATATTAGGGTTTTCAGGGTACTGGATTGAACTGAGCAGGATGACGTGGTACAGTTTATGGACTGCTGGCTAAAACAAGAGCTCGGTCTTAGTGAGGACTTTAGTCTGGAGATTGAATGAGCTCATTGGGCAATAGCACTAAAGCCCAAACCAGAAGCTCCCACGAGATCAATAATAATGACATTTCTTTGCTACCCCACGAAAGATAAAATTCTCAGGATGGCATGGGGAAAAGGGACTTAAATCTTAATGGTACCAGGGTATATGTGGGCCAGGATTACCCTCCTCTTCTACTGGCCAAGAGAAAGAAAGTTCTTAATGTGGTGAAACAGCTCCGGGAGTGGGGGTTAAAAGCACAGCTTATATACCCTGCTAGGCTTTGGGTAAAGGACAAGGAGGGTACTGAAAAGTTTGAAACCTTGTTTGCTGCTTTACCTAACTTGGAGACAGCTGAGATATCACTTCCAGATTTAAAAAAGGACAAAGCTGAGCAAGAAATTGAGGAGCTTTTATGGTCCATAGTGCCTGGAGGGAGATGGTCAGGTAAGACAAGGGGGAGATTCACTCCTCCCCTTGCATTTAAATATAGCCCTCTGGATTGTACCTAAAAATACATCTTGACTGAGCTGTTTGGCTTAATCTTGAATTGATCTTGCTGTCTGAAGCAGTGAAGTGCTTCTCTACCCATTAGTAATGTTGCTGGAGAGGCCACCATTTGTGGTTAAAAAAGCAGAGCAAGTTAAACAACTGACCCCAACCTAATGGATTGTTGTTCCCACCCTCAGCCAGGCTGTTTCTGTGGTGGTCAAGTGACAGCGTTTTCAATGACAGGATGTGGAACTTTATAGTAGGTGGATGGTTTCTGGGTCTGACTTCCTGCTGCAAGAGACCCATGTTAGTACGTCCTTTATTTTGTTCCTACTGATTGACCATTACACTGTGTAAGAGTTTAGTCCTGGATTTAATTCAGAACGCTTTTCTCTTCTTCTTTACCTGCTGTTATCTACTGAAGGAGAAGAGTGGAGTAAGGAACCCACCAAGTATTTACATCCAGAACTGAACTTTGCTTTTGAACATTTAATTATTAAAATATCATTTACTTTGATTGCTGTTACTTAAACTGAAGGAAGTTGAGTATCAGACTGATAGACTAGTTTTCTTTTTTAAGATCTCAACTTTGCTGATAAGCTTTCAAAAAAAGAGAACTTATCTATGTTATTTTGGGTCTGGTTCTACATTTATTTCAATGGACTAGATGCTTTCTGGAATAGTTAGGATTGTTATGTGTTTTAAAATGTGTGGGACTGATACTGGATGGGATCAAGCCCAACAATTATTTATGATGAGGATGTCCAATTTATTTTGATTTGGTTTTCATTTAAATAACTTGCTCATGATTGTATAGCACAAAGGTGACAGGTAATACCTCCTAGATATATATTATGGTGGGCCATGGAGCAATCTGATCAGTCAAGTGTATTATAAGCATGGCAACTACCTCTGGTACACGTTCCCCTGGTTGTTTGGTTCCTTAGAGGTGGTGATATGATGCTAGCATCATTTATTAAGTTCTTTCTTGGTTTATACTTATTCATGGACCCACTGCAATATTTGGGTTGTGCACCCAAGTGTCTCCATTGTTGGGGCTTGAGACACTGGGGACTGTTTATCTTTTTTGAGGGTACTGGTTTAGCAGGCTCTGGTGTAGGTTGGAGTTGCTGACCTTAGTCACTTTCTGTTAGTGGTTATTCCCTCTGGGGGGAGTTCCCCCCTTGTTCAGATATTGGTATTTAACTGCTAACTGTTGGGACAATTACCCCAATTGCTCCATTACTCATATAATACTAGTAGCCAGTGAGTTAACTGGGATTGTGTGTTTCCTACTGTAATGCCACTTTTGTTTGGTTATTGTTAAGTCTGTGTTATTGCTATTTTATGTTATTATTATCTCTCATATGTTCCATATCTATGCTATATTCTGAAGATGGTGCTGTTGGAGGGGTGGGTGAGGAGGTTGGGGGTAGGTTAGAGGTTTAGCTGAATTTTTTCTTTCAGCATTATCAATATAGCTAACTTAAACGTTTGCTGTACAAATGTCAAAGGGATCAATAATGTAATAAAATGTACCAGAATTTAACAAGAACTGAAAAAAGAACACTGTGATATTGCTTGCTTGCAAGAAGCTAAACTCTGTGCTTTAGAACATGTGAAACTACATCAATCATGCATCCACATGGTGCAGTCTGATGCCCATCCGAGGGCTAAAAAATCAGGAGTTGCAGTAATGTTAAGAAGAGGGTTGCCTTTTCAGGTCAATAAATTTACCACAGCTGGCACTGGTAGGATGGTCCTGATTTCAGGCATATATAGTAGTAGACCCATACATGTAGTGCCAATTTACACCCCCACCCCTCCCACTAGTGAGTTTTTCAGGTTTCTCTTCCAGAAGATTGCAGCTCTCCCTGAGGGTCAGATTTTGTGTGTGGGAGACTGGAATTGCATTGAAGACCCTGTTCTTGATAAAGATCTGCCTAATGTAAAGGGATAGAAGGCCTGTTCTTGACTTCTTAGAACACTTCGCTCTGAAGCTGGACTAGTTGAGCCCTGGCATTTACAGAATCCCAGTCAGGCTGATTTTACATTTTATTCAGCTGCAATCAATTCCTATTCTCAATTAGATAGATTTTATACTCAGAAAGGTTATACACACACTTTAAAGGATATTAAGATACACCCAGTGACATTCTCAGACCATTCCATGATCTCCACCCAAATTAGGTGGGGTCCATGAGGGAGGTAAGGTGCCCAGAGGTTTGATCTTGGGCTATTGCGTAATAAATGTTATGTTGACTCAACCAAAGAGGTTATAAAACATTATTTGGCTGAGAACAAGGAGATAGAGTCTCCTCTTAAATTTATTTGGGGTGGGTTAAAGGCAGTGATTCATGGCCACATTATTGCTTATGCCTCACATAAAAATAAACAACGTCAGGCCAAGATTAAGGTGGCATTAGAGTTCATTTCTACACTTGAGGATGAGAATAAATGCTCTAGATGAGAAGGGATGTTAACACAGCTTAAAAAAAGCTAGGAAGGCTTATAATGATTTAATGATCAGACGTACAGAGAATGTCTTAAGATATACCAGACAACGGTATTATGAGTGGGGGGAGAAGGCAAGCAGGCTTTTGGCCCAATGTCTCATAAAGTAGAAGGCAGATAGATATGTTCCCACCATTCATTAGTTTAGCAGCCTATTTAAATAGCTAGTGAATTCCTTCAGTATTATAAACAGTTATATAGTAGGGAGAGAGAGAGGGAGGGGGATCATGCCCAGCAGACTGATAATTTCTTACAAACAGTAAAGTTGCCTACCTTGTCAGTGAGACACTGGAATGGGCTAGAAGCTGTAATCACTGACCAAGACGTTCTTGGTGTTATTAAACCATTTAAGACAGGTAAGGCTCCTGACCTGGGCAGGTTTACCACTGACTTTTATAAAATATTTGCTGGTGATCTGGTCCCTATCTTAACCAAAATTTGTAATGCTGCTCATGATAAAGGGGGCAACTCCAGATGCTTGAAATGATGCCCTTATCTTTGTGATACCTAAACTAGGGAAAGACTCTACAATTTATTTACATTTTCAGCCTATATCACTATTAAATCAGGATGCAAACATTTTCTCTAAAATCATTGGTTCAAGGCTTCAAAAGGTCTACAATCCACTCCCAAACCAGTGTGCTCAGCCAGAAAAGCCAAGTGTAGAGAGGGGGTAGCAAGCCCCCACCATAACAGTTGAACCACCAGTTACTCTGCACTCTTCATGTGCAATTATCACCATCAGGAAGGAGTTTCAATGTTCATCAAAGTTTTGTAATTGTTGGTCATAGCAGTTTATAAACAACTCATTCTACTGCCATTCACTGAATGAACACCCTCTGAGGAAGTCCTTTCCAACTTTAAATTATTAAGTAACTCTGTTCATCTCCACTCTGTACATGACCATGCCCATTCATTCCCCTAAAATTAGGGGACTGGGCAGCCCTCAAAACCTTCCTAACAAATATTTTCACCAATCTTGGGATGTCAGAAAGTTGTGCTACAGACTTTGTGGGAGCTTACAGTTTACTTCAATAGCAGCAATTTTAGAACAGCACCAGAACGCCAACAAAGAATGTAAGCATTTTAAGTCCTTGTAGTTCTTCCAGAGAGGGGAAAAACTGCCTGCCTGGAGCAGTACATCACTTGGATAATTATAGAAATATCCCCCCCCCATCATCCTCCTTCACCTGCATTTCTTAGTGCACCAATATATTGCTACTGTATTGTAAGATGATTTTTACAATGTTTCTAAGCGTAGATAACTTGGGATTTATTTATATTGTTTTTCTGTTCAATTGTTTGTCAGTTTTATTAGGAGCGTAGCCAGAATTTTGTTTTGGGGGTGTTTAAATACAAAATTTTTGAAAGGGACAAATAATGTTGGGGTCTGGGGTTTCACCAGGCCCCTAGAAGCTCTGGGGTGTACATGTTCTGTGGTGAGTTTTGGGGTTTTCTTAAGAAAAAACACACTTTTGTTACATGTTCTCCGCCCCTAATTTCATGGGAAACATTTTTTTTTCCACATGGAATCAGGGTTGTGGGAGACTCTGGTTGTCATAACAGTCTAAAGAACCTCCAATGGTTGTGGACAACTGGTTATCTAACAGTGCGATCAACTACTCACGTGGTTCTACCTGCAGTGTTAGTAATGCTGCCTGGTAACAAAGCATTGTACCACTATGTACATGGATTATGGTGACATGTCATGCCACCAGCACCAGGTAACCCTCCATAAGTCACCCATGTTTTCTGTCATGGTGTCTTAGTTGTCCTCCATGTTACTAATGTGCAGGCATGTGTCCCTTTCTCCTGCCACCCTCCTCTGACCTACTACCATCCCTTGTGCATTCTCCCTTTCCCTCTCCTGCCCCTTCTTGAGATCCTTCACTCCGTCCTCCTCCCCAATGTTGCAAGTGCTTCAAACTTATTACCTGCCCCCTCTGCAATACTGTGCATTAACTCCGTCCTCCTGACTGGAGCCGTCCCTTGACTGCCAGACCTCCTGTTCATTTTGCCCGCACACACCCTCCCTATCCCCTCCCTCAATTTGATGTTCCTCCCATGTGGTGTCCTCATGTCACTCCCCATCCCCTCCATCAATCCGATGTTCCTCCCCTGTGGTGTCCTCATATCACTCCCTGAGTTAGACCCTCCTGTCCCAGCTCCACCCTCCATCCTCTCCAACTCTCTACCAGGCCACAATACTTCCCCCTTGGTTTTTTTCAGCCTGTGACAGATTGGACACCCCCAAGTCTCCACAATATGTTTATCCAAACTGCCGGACCACATCCAAAACAGCCCAGTATCCTTCCCATGACCCCCTATAGCCAAGATCACTGGTACTCAGCAACATAAGAACCAAGGTATGACTGTTACTGCTTCCAACAATACAGACAAAGAGATGGGAACTAGAGAACTGCTAGATGGGCAACTATGTAAAACCAGTGCGTTCTGCCACAGAGGGGTCGGATTCCCTCTGACCTCGAAATTGAAGCTCAAGAGGTCCATGGGAATCAGAACCCCAAGGTGGCAAAACACACTGGTTATGCATAGAGTTGCTCATGCTGTATTTTTGATAGTGTATAGTACCGTGTGAAATATGTGTACTGTGAGTTCTTTTCTTTCAAAATGAAACTGACTCATGCAGTCTCTAGAGGATCTAGAATGTTGTTGTACCACTGTAGGGTAGAATCACATTCCATGACCTTGGAACTGTAGTAGAGCAGCAGTTTGAAAGGAATGTAACTCTGTACAGAACAACACTCCACTATACACCATAAGATATTATACAACGGGCACGAAAATTCACCAAATCCTGCATTTTGATTATTGGCTGGCACCTTTTCAGTGTTGTAAATCCTCCAGTGTACCCACTGGAAAAGGTGCCAGCTGCCAGTCAGCCATAGCATGAACCCTCACAAAAATCACTCCAACTGCCATAAACCAAACAGTTGCAAACACAGTACGATGCTGAGCTCAATTCCATAACTGGTCATAGTACCAGCAGTTCCTGCTCTTAACCCTTTAAAAAATTCAAACTATATTTTTTTGAAACAGCTCCTCAGTAGCGGTTCGCAACAGCCTTACCTGCTGTCCGTCACATTTGAATACCGGCTGCACTCCATCACAGAAATACACCAGTCAACCTTCTGCAGTTCTCAAACGGCAAGCCTTCAAACTTTCACACACCGGCACCCCGCCATTTCCAATAAATTCTCTCTGGATCATACAGTGAACCGGAAGCATGAGGCCATACACTGCAGCCCTTTAGAGTTCACAGCATATGAAGTTTGTGAACAAACATAAAAGCACAACACTAACTGTAAATCCTGCCTATCACATTTTTAAAAAAGAAACATATCTCAATTCTGAGACAGAACACTGTGCGATTAAAAAAACTGAAGCCTCACGGGATATCTCTACCTAGCAACAAAGAACTATTTTTTTAGTGGAGCAATAAAATGAACAAAAAATCATTAAAAAGGAAAACAAAAGTATTTCTATATTTTTTCAAACAAAAAAATGGGCCCATTGTATAATAGCAATATAGCCTCAGGAGTAGATACAGATTTACCACTTCTGTGCCTCGTGACCGAACCACACCAGCCGTGGTAAATCCACCAGTATACCCACTCCCTGGAGGGGTATATTTCTTAAACAGTATATGGGAAAACAGTTCAGAGGTCAGAAATGTTGTTGTACTATTGTTCTGACGTCACATCGATACTACAACAACATTTCTGACATTTGAAATGGCTCTGTCAGAAACCTAGCACGTGCTTGTCCCTTGTAACTCAGTCATTCCCCCAAGAACAACCGCAGGAGGCATCTCTACATAAAACAAATAAAATAAGTTTTCCTTTTTTAAAAACAACATTTTCACTAAACTCCTTTCCTTAGTTAAATCACCACAGACTTGAAACTGTAAGTGAGGCTAGCTACTCAGTGTGATGGCAGTTTGCGGTTTTCACATAGAGTAAAAAAAGAAAAAAATTAATAAAAAAAAAACAAAACATCATCACCCGGTCCCAGGGAATACGACAGGACGGGGCCAATTAAAACTACCTGGAAAGTAAGGGAGGGTACTGGTGGAGGAGTGGAACAAGCCCACTGTATAAAACCAGAACCACCTACTGGGCAAATGACAGAGCAGTACTATCTTATCAGAATGTATACCTATGCAGTAAAAAATAAATAAAAAATCATTGTAAACATATTTCTACACTTTTTTTTTTACTTTATTGTATACACCAGCCATTGTAGAATCATCATGTGGTCTCACAACAACAGTTTTCTGGTACTTGCACCCCTTCCCTGCCAGTGACACCTGGGCAATTCCTTATCTGGCTACAATTCACCTCCAGGATCTGGTCCAGAGACTCCAGACTCTGAAGAAAGTTCAGATGGAGGGGAGAACGACGACCGTCTGAGAGAGGGACTGACATGTAACTGTTCAGGCAGGAACAGACTGCAGCAGGCCAGGCGGCTGGCTCACTGGATGAATGCTATCTCTCTTTCTCTCCTGTCAGCGACAGGCCTGGGCCCTGTGGCTGCTACTCATGATCGCGACTCCTGGATCTGACTACACACACCTGCACAGTAACTCCGCCTGCCCTCAGCTCCACAAAACACAATACAGCCACTGATGATGACGAGTGGCAGCCGCAGCGCAGTCCCACAGATACGACTCCCGTTTCACACACGGTACTTGTATTTGCTGGCTGACTTGCTCATTCTCTGTATCCGAAGGAAATAGCGCTTGAGTTGGTGTGCCAAGTCACCAAATACACGCTGTGCGGCTTGATTGGCTGTCTGTTGAGGGAGGCGGAAATGAAGAGGAGCCGGAGGACCGCGAGTCACACACCAAGAGAGAGCCAGCCCCCCATAGACTAAGTTTCATACTTGACTTGCACCTTGGCTTCGGACACTGACAGCACAGCAGAAACAGGTGCTGAAGTGCAAATTTAAAGGGACCGCGCACTCTGTACAGTAAATTTTTATTACAGTTTTTGAGGGAATTTTGGGGGGTGTTTGAACACCCTAAACACCCCCTCCGCCTACGCCCCTGGTTTTTATTATTGTAATATATCTGTGAATCTGTCCCTTTTTGTTGATGTATGTCTCTTGTATGTATTATGAAAAAAGTTCAATAAACTATGATCTCAAAAAAAAAGGAAAAAACATAAATAAATAATTAAAAAACAGAGTGATACCAGGACCTCCATGACCTATCTGCGCAGCACAACCATAGACCCACCACCTGAATAGGTGTTACAACCACGAAGGGAGCTGAAGGTCAGGGAAAAAAAGCTATAAAACATGTCAAATAAATACACTCAGAAAGGACATAGATGTGAATAACTTTTGAACTGTTTAATATTTTTTCACAAAATCTTTGAAAAGCACATGGGGGACCCCAGCCGCATGTTTCCTGAAGGTTTTGGACTGGTCACGCTAACTGTGCGACCTGTAGGCAAGAGTAAAGAATGCGCAAAAAAGCATAAACACCACATTCTATGGCGCTATGTAGCTCCACAACTGTATACTCTACCATTATGAAACTTGGCAGATCCAGAGATCTATGGTTCTGCTCTGTGCATGCATAATTTCAGGCAAATCTGTTATATAGTGGCAAAGTTGTTAAGCTGCCAAATTTCACACTTTAACCTTAAATGGGGTACTCAACCCTAACTATAGTGGCACCACTGTGCCACTATAATATATATATACTGTATATATATATATATATACACAGTATATAATTGTATAATCATTAGTTAGGCAACAGTGCCATCTTTAGCGCTTATGCAGAACTGTAACTGCAAGTGTCCTTGGAAGAAGCAAAAGATCCCATTGTCTCATGTTATGTCTTTTTGCTGGCTAAGCACACTTTCTCATGCTAGTTAGAAGTCAGGATATTTGCTTTTTCCCAATTATAGAGATTTTATATATCTTTTTAGCTGTTGCCATAACAATTATTGGGGTAGAAGACCCTCTGCATTACACATTTTCTCTGCAATGGGGCTAGATTGCTGCCTACATAGGTAAAAAAAACTGGATGCATTCTATTTTTTTTTATTTTATTTAGCTTTTGCTAACCAGGTAAGTACACTAGACAAGCAATATGCCTATTTTCAGGTACGACCCGGGAAAGTACAGGAAATGACATACTTATACACTTGGGACAACATGGTACATAATTAAGAACAGGTTACACATCATGAGATTACAAGGTAAGATTGCTCCCAGTGGTCACACCGTTGGTTATAAGCCTGCTTTATATACCAGTAATAAATTATATTTACTGTTTGGACACCACTTGTCTGTTGTCTCTTCACTATTGTGCAGTTCCAACAAGAACCTGAGAAAGGTAATTTTATTACCTCATTACATTTAGTGACCGTGTGCAGGTTGGAATGTACAAAGTGAGGAATCCATTCAATTCATTTTGAATGTCGAGTAGTGTAGTGCACCTGTTGCCTACTTGGACCTACTCCAACTTACAGTAGTTGTTCTGTGACAGTCTCATTCTGTCTCAGTCTTGGGCACAGCAGACCCACACCAGATCCTGGTACACTCCTTTTGTGAGTAGCAGCATACTGCTTTGGCAACACCGTTAATCCACAGGGGACTGGAAAGCCATTGGGTGATGGCACCAAGGATTTAAGTTCAGTTTTTCGACTGCTTTCTTTGTTTGTCTTCCCCTTGTTTGTAATGCCTGAGTTGTGCACAGAACTGAAAGTAGATGTCTCAAACTTTCACCTCCCATGGAGGGTGGACCGATTTCACGCCGGATGCAAAATCAGCAGAAAATCCATTATTGATAATCTTTGATCATTACCTAGAGTCCAAGAAACATCACCTTAAAGATCTCTTGGTTGCAGCTCTGAACACTGACTTTGAGAGTCTCATGGCAAAATGTGCCTTCCCTGAACTGCAAAACGTGTCTCTAAAAAAGAGGTGGGCTTGCAGACATCGGAGTTGAAGAAAAAGGAACAGAAAATAGTGGAGGAGACCCAGTCACTCTGTGATGCCAATAACAGGTTGTTGCACTGTTCTGCTCAAGACTCTGAGTGTGAAATTTGCATGTTAAGAGATGATTGTGAAAGGCTGAAATGCAATAAGAAACAGCTTATCTGAATGGTATTTTTAGTGATATGAATTAGGGTTTGAGAGAAGAGAAGAGATGAGAATGCTGAGCTGAAAGAGGAGAATGAGCGATTGAATCGTGAGCTAGATAAGGAACTTAGGGAGAACATCAAATTGGGCACCATGTACAGAGTATTGCAATGTGAGATAGAGAAGGATATTGAGCAGGGCACTGCAAGAGTTTGTCATAAGAAACATAGAACAAAGATGGCAAAACTGCTATCAGCAAGAGGTTCTTGCTGGCCATGTTAAGGCTATGAATGGGTTCCAATTCATGCCCATTGACATTGCTTCATCTGGTGATAATGACTCACATTTTGATGATGAGGTTACCCCATCACTTCCAGGTCCACACCCCATAGGGCTGTCATATTTGCCAGCCATCCCCAAGATGGCGCCCACGTATGGATGCCATCCAGATTGCCATGTCTCCACAAACATGGCGGAAACAATGTCACACGCCAAGATGGCGACCCCCATGATCCAGGAGTTAGGCCTATCTCCCATGATGCACCACTGCTTGCTCCTCTCTCCAGAGAGAACAACACAGAGGTGTGTGGTTTAATCCAGGAAGCCATTACCAACCTGATAGGCCCAGATGAAAGCCGCAGAGAGATTCAGAGTAGAATTGACCTGATGTTTGAGGATATCATTAATCAGGACCGTGCATTCCCAGCAGTTGCTGATGCAGTGATGGAAGCTGCCCTTAGCGGTGCTGTGGGTCTTATTGACTTGAACACGATGTCCCGTATGACCAATCCCTTACAGGTCGCTCAATCTGTTCAGCAAATTGCTCAAAGCATTGGACAGATGGGTCCAACTGATAACTTCAGTTGTCATTTGGAGAAGGTGTGCTCCCTCTGCGAGAAGCTTTCTCTCCAACTAGAGTATCAGGTTCAAGTCCTGAGATAGATCATCGAGCCTAATCTCTGGGCCAAACTCCCAGAGGAGGTTCACAATGCCCAGACGCTTGCCTACAATGACATTGCACAAGCACTCCTGGCTGCCAATGCCCCAGGCATTGTTGGAGCATGCTTGGCCTACAAGGTTAAGCAAAATGCCAAGGAAAGCCCTGCAGCTTAACATCAATGATTGTGGCTTGCCTACGAGGCTGGAAAAGGCCTTGCGGGTGAAGTAGCCCCTCTAAAAAATTGATTAAGTATAAGGATTTGTACATTCGGAACATGATTCCGGCCCTTTGGGAAAAAGTTGAAATTAGCATTTACCCGGAGACCGACATCTTCGCGGAAATCCTTACCAAAACAAAGCTTGCATTTCAGGTATACCTCAGTAACCTTGCCTCTGGTAAGAGCAACAATGCCGCTGCCACCATTCAGACCCCTGCAGCCCTGGCACCTGCAGTGCAACTTGCTGAAGTGCAGCCTGCCTCTGATCTGCCTACTCACTACATGGTAGAAGGCGACAATAAAAGGAAAGACGCCTCTTCTGCTGACAAGCAGTTGTATGGGGGGGGTAACCAGAACTGGAAAAACAGCAGGAATAACAAAGATCGGAGCAATTGGAAAAACCCCAGTGCCCAACCCAATACCAAGTATCATAATGGTCCCTGCTATTGAAGCCTTAAGGATGAAAATGAGACCCTCCATAAGTTACTGGAGGAAATTCATGCAGAGAGAGAGATTAGGCCTATGTGTACTGTAGCAGCTCTCACCCTGGCTATGGGACTATCCCATGGAAACTCTTTCCTGTCCTCAGCTACCGAACGACCGAGCAGCCGAGGGAAGAATCCTTTCATGGCATCGACTACTGGCCAGGCTGATGCAACAACCAAGGATGAAACAACCGAGCAGGCCACTGTCACACCTGTGATGTCACAGGTAAAGCTTTTGTATCCTGTGCAAGACATCACGGAGGCTAAGAAAGACCCTGTAGGCCTCCGATTCCAGGAACAGGATGATGATAATTCTGAGAATGTGGATTGACAATTACAGGCCCCAGTCTGGATTGTGTGTAATCTGCTTGTCGACACAAATGGACGGCCTTGTGTAAAGGCCACGGTCAGGGGCCACCAACTAAACATGCTTCTGGATACAGGAGCAGCCATGTCTGTTCTCCATGATGAGAACCCTGCCACATCTGACTGGTCCACTGGCTGGAAGACCAGTGCACAGAGTGTAGATAGTAGTCAGCTACACACCTACCAATCTGTGCCTTTACCTGTGGTGGTAGGCCACCTTAGCACTGATTTTGCCTTTGACCTCATGGTATTACGTCATCATTCCAGCATACTGGGAATTGACTTCCTTGCACTACACGCCTGTGTAGTAGATGTAGCCAATAGGCTATTGCTCCAGATCAAAGGACAATGTCATGCTGTTACCATCCCAGACTCACATGTAGTGGCCGCTGTCTCCCATAACAAGGAGTATGACGTCATGCCCTTGTTCAAAAGTCATGACCTGTTTTCTGAACTTGCACATTTGCTGCAAAAACACCTTGATGTGTTTGCTACCAACAAGCATGATTGTGGTAGGATGCACACCACCACTGAGATTCCAGGACCTAACCCCATGAGGCCGAAGCAGTACCCTTTTCCTGCTGAAGCCTTGCCCTCTTTGAGGGAGACAATCAAGTCACTGCTGCAACAAGGAGTAATTAGGATTTGTGTCTCTACTGTTTATTTACCTATTTGGCCAGTGAAAAAGCCAAATGGAGCTTAGAGACTTATAAAAAAATTACGGGTGCAACCCTCCTACAAATGGGGGTTCCTGAAAAGTCTCCTTTGAGCTTGCCTAAATGCTCGCTGCCAGGCTGGTGTCCTGTGTTTTAGCAGTTTAAACGTTATTGCCAGAGAGTGCCTGTATAGCCTCTGTGTACTGTCTCTTTAAGAGCTGCCTAGATTGCAGTTATTATTAATCTGGGAGGGGGCTGAGTGTTTCTATGCTCGAGTCCAGCCCAGGCTGCTAAATAATTGCTCTGTTCTGCCGTTGCTATTTGTGCAGAGGGAACTCTGTTAGAAGATGTACTTGTTTGCTGATCATTTATTAGAGTAGTAATAATATTGCAGTTTGTCTAATCTGCCTTCTTTGCAGCATGGACATTTCTGTTTATCTCCACCATCTTGGTCCTGGATTGCTGAAATACGACCATACGAACATGCGAATGTGCCAGCAGAAACAGACCACCCGGTCTATCTAAGTCTGCTCTGGTGTGCAGCCAACACCCCTAGTTTGCAGCTGCCCCAACCCCACTCCCTTTTGTCATCCCATTGCCAATCAGTACCTTTGGGGACTCTAAAATGGAGCCTGTCCCCGGGGGCTTTGTGGGAGAAAAATTCTGTAGGAATTGTAGTTTTGGGCTTTTGGTGCCTAAATGAACCTGGAGGGGGAGCTCTTGCTGTGACTGACAGACAGATCAGCCAACCAAACTTATTGGATCCTGGGGAAAGTCCCAGACTGCTTGCAATTTCAGTCAGATCTGAGTTGGGAAGTGAAGGAGTAACAGCTCAAGATAATCGAGCAGCAATCCTGTGTGGATTCGCATAGGAGAACTGTGGAAAGGCCTGAGTTTGGCCTGCATGCCTGCCTGCTGTCCCTGAGAGGGAACCTGTGCTTTTTTTCAGACTGAATACAAATTTGGAGAACGAGTTAAACCACTGAATTGTGACCAGGCTCCTACCTGAAGAAGACCGAAAATTTGCTGAATGCGATCGGCCTGTCAGGATTTCCAGCCACCTCTGAACTCCCAGATTGTGCAGAGATTCTGTAATCATGACCGGGGAGCCATTTGTCTGGTACAGTGGAATTTTCTTACATGTAAATGTGCTGTGTGCTGATAGAGGGTCGTGATTTGGTTCCCCACTGTGTGTCTGAACTGTGTTTTGCTTGCTGGAGGCTGCATTCAGCTCCATGGACTGAAATCCATATTCATCTCCGTTTGGCCTGAGCTTTGCCACACTGGCCCAGCCAGAATACCCACTACACAGAGAAAGTCATCGACAAAAGACCTGCCTGGGGATCAGCCCACTGCTCAATGCCTTGAACAGGAACGATGTCTCGGAGATTCGTGTGGGCCCAGCTTCTCCTGGCATTCCAGCTCAACAACCTGCAGTCTTGATTTTGTCCTGCCTGTGTCCAGTATTGGGTATCGTGAGTAAACATCAGGGTAGCTCCCTGCAACAACAGCTAAATCTAAAGTGTAGTGATCTGATAGCTTTGTTGTCTTTTTTGTCACGAACTGAGCCCTCCGGCTCCAGATTACAAGTAGTATGTGTTGTGCATGTTGCTTTCTTCCATCACAGGGCCCCAACCAGCTGCAACGCCAGCCTACCCTGGGCAACGTTCCTGGTTAGCCCACTATCTTCCTACCTGGGTTCCCAGAGTGTGTGACTGTGTAGGGACTCTGAGTGCATGCATAGCTGTCTGATTGATATAGCCTTTAAGCAAATCAACCTGATTACACCCCTCCCTTGTTCAAGTCCCCTGAATAAATCAGATCCAACTCTTTTTGAATTTAATCTGACTGTGGTTCCAGTTTGTGCCAAAAGTACTGTACTGTTACTATTTGCTGTGCATAACCTTGTTTTACAGGAGATCCCCAGGGTCGAGCTAGAGAAACCGGCCCTGGTGGTAATTGCAAACAGTGTGGGTAATTGCATGGTGAATAAGGGTAATTGTGAAAGTGATTATTGTGTAATGTTCAGGCCACTAGAAGGGAAAGAGGGTGGTTATACTGTCCCGGAGGGCTGTGCCCAGATTAGCAAGGACACTAACAACCATGACCTCCAGGTGGAGGCACCTGTTTTAGTACCCAGGCCCCTTAACCTGCTACTAGCCAGGCAGGCAGGGGTAGTAGCCCTTGGGATAGCACCACCCCAGCTTTGCCCCAACTGTAGCATCAGTCCTTGCTGTACTCAAATTGCTGACACTTGACAAAAAGTGGTTCTCTGCTCTTGACATCTCTAATGGGTTTTGGTCACTTCCATCAGCACAAGAAATTCAATACAAATTTGCCTTCACCTTTGATGGGCGCCAGTACACCTGGACTGGGAGTAATTTAATTGGCTGAATGGCATCGGCCAGATGCTCATGCTTTCTTTTGAGAACTGTGACTTGTCCTCTCAGAGAAACAATCTAGATATCTGTTGAAGGACAAATGAGGATGTATGTTAAAGCATTATCCCTGAAAGAGGGCTTTGCAATGGAATGAAGGATTTATAAACAGGGTTTAATGAGTAAAGTGAAAACATAAGTGCTGTGTAAATCAACAGAATTTGAATTGCACCCTTTTGAGTAATAAAAGCCATCTCCTGATGAAACCAACAACCTTAGGTGGAACGTCAAGATTTCATGCCGTTTTGGAATTTGAATAAACTATTGTGAATATTTTCTATGCTAGAGCTGTCTACAGTATTTTTATTTGCACCCCCCTACACCACTTCGCTATTTGAGAATTTCTTGCTTTGATACTCACATCAGGGTGGCAGTAACTGACAATTTCTGAAAGGCTCATTTCCCATGGGATCATCTGGGGCTTCTCAGAGACTGGAAATTTAACACTCGGCAGAAACCAGTACCAGAACCTCCACTGGACCTTTCTGCTGCACAGAAATCTGCCGCAGAACTAAAACATGTATTCAACTTCATAGACAAAGGAATTGAAGAGCCACTACCTGTTGGTAGTCCATATAAGAGACGCTCTGACAATATACATTTGTCCAGTGATCAAAAGCTCATCTGGTATTGAAAACAGGATACTGGTAATGAATTGTGAGTTGCACCATAGAAAAATAGAATTTGATGGCAGATAACGACCGCTTGGCCCACCTAGTCTGCCCATTTCCCTACCTAATGGATAAGCTGCAGATCCTAGTTAACCAACAGCCTACTTCCTCCCACCACCCACTAGAATTGCCTTCTGTCTGTCCCATTCATTCTTGAATTCCTCCACTATTTTTGACTCCATGAACTCCTCAGGAAGGCTGCTCCATGCATCTACAGCCCTCTCTGTGAAGAAATCCCTACAAACCGAATTCATCCATATTGTTCATGATACTCCCATTAGTGGACACCAGGGGACAGAAAACACACTCCAGAGACTTAAAACTGTAATCTGGTGGCATGGAATGGCCAAAGATGTAGAGCACTATGTGGACAACTGCATAGTGTGAGCTCAGAACTATCTAATTCTGATAAAACAAAAATGCCAAATTGTTGCCGCAAAGGCAAACTGGGCTGTGGAATGCAATACATGTTGATTTCATTGGCACCCTCACCAATTCCAGTAAAAACAACAAGTAGGCACTTGTTACAGATTTGTTCTCTAAGTGGGTAGAAGCATTTCCCACTAAGAACAACACAGTGAAGACAGTTGCCAAAATCCTGGTGGATCAATTGTTCTCCAAGTGGAGCCTGCCTTTAAAGGTAGACTCAGACCAGGGAACTACTTTTACAGCTGAGCTGATGAAGCAGACACTCCAACTATTTGGAGTTGATCAGAAATTTCATATTCCTTACCATCCTCAATCATCAGGCCAGGTAGAAAGGGCCAACAGAAGAATCAAACAGATGTTATGCAAATTTATCAATGACAATCCCTAGGATTAGGATTCCCTCTTGCCACTGCTACTGATGGCAATTAGGAGCACACCTACAACCACTACTCAGTGTACACCTTACGAGATTATGACTGGTAGAGCCATGAGATTACCTGAGCATCTGTTTATTGATCTCTACACCCCTACTGAAGATCGAGTCTCTGTAGACAAATATGTTGAAAAGCTTTATGATGACATCATGAAGATACACCTGTTCACCGCGAATCAAATGGGTAAAGCTCAACAACAAGCCAAAGCTCATTTTGATAGGCATGTCAAAGAAGTTGACTGGCAAGTTAGAGGCCAAGTTATGATTCTCCAATACAGACAACCCAATCACTCATTTGCTAGCAAATTGGAAGGCCCGTATCCCATTATTAACAAACTTAGTCCTGCTGTGTACCAGGTCTGAGTTCAACAGCAAAATAAGACCACCGACAAGCGGTTCCATGCTAATGAGCTCAAATTGTATAAAGGTGACTAAATTTATTTTTTTCCAAACCCACATTGGGCAGAATAGTACCCACACTCAACAAACCTTTCTCAGTTTTTTTTTTTTTACAGGTATACTGGCAAGATGGCTATCTTGTATCTCTCTCTCTCCTGCTGGTGGAACTACTGAAATTGACTGTGACTGCACCTTCACACATATCCCTTCAAACTCACAAAGACCGTGTAGAACTGTTACTGAGCAAACTTGAACACTCAGCCCCTTTGGGAGTCCATATTAATGTCCCTAACAAAATGGTTAAAGTAACTGAAGGCTCAGATGCCTTTCTTACTGCAGTAGTAGTTGCCCCTAATAGATCTTCACTTTTTGTGGAGGCGGTCCAGAGGAGGGCAACTAAAATGGTGCAGGGTCTGCAGAAGAGGCCATATGAGGAGAGACTAAAGGAGCTTAATATGCATACCCTTGAGGAAAGGAGGGAGAGGGGGGACATGATGGAAACTTTTAAGTACCTCAGTGGAATCAACAAGGTCCAAGAGGGTAGCATCTTTCAGAAAAAGAGATGTGCAAGAACAAGGGGACACAATTTAAAGATGGGGGGGGTTTGGGCAATGTGAGGAAGTTTTTTTTCACTGAGAGGGTGGTGGACACATGGAACAGCCTTCCTGAGGAGGTTGTGGGGTCTAAAACTGTGGGAGAATTCAAGAATACATGGGACAGACATAAGGCAATTCTTGTGGGGGGTAAGAAGAAATAGGCTGTTGGTTAACTAGCATCTGCAGCTTATCCTGTAGTTTGGGAAATTAGCAGACTAGGTGGGCCAAGCGGTCCTTATCTGCCATCAAAGTCTATGTTTCTATGTTTCTATCCAATGGAAAACTGATGCTATGGGCTACACACTCCCTGTAGCTCATCTATCCAAAGGTACATTCCATGGTTGACCAAACACTGACATTTCTAAGAATGGTACTCTTTCTATCAGATAGACTTCTACTAGACATAATGGTCAATAAAGCCTTACCACTCTTATTGATCCTGCTTGGTGTGACCGCCTGTCCCCTGAGGAAACATGTTCTTTCTGTCTTCACAACTATGTAGCTACTGATGCTGTTTTTCTTTCCATAGTCCCACCAAGCCAAGAAGAATTGACTAACTGCTCTCCACAGGAGGAAGGCCCTCCTAGTGGTCTGACCACCACTTCCTTATCAGAAGCCCTGATTAATAATGTACAATTTATGCATGTTCCAGTTATTTTCAATCTCACACATTAGAAAATGGCTGAGATTGGCTTTTGCCATACTACCAACACTTCTAATTGTTATAGTATGATGCTCACAGGTATTGTTGCTGTTTATCAAATACGTACTAATAATCCCATTGGTGGACCCCATTCCACTGATCATTTAGGAGTCTTTAGACCTGCTCTTAAGACTAATTCAGAGCCCAAATCATGTTCACGCACCAAGCTGACATAGCTGGTGTGGCCGGTTTAGTTTCAGGCATCACTGGAGCAGCCGGTGCTATATCTGGACTTTTTAGTTCAGGCATGTCTATTTGGAATAGAGCAGATATAGCTGCTACTAAAGTCCAAACACTTAAATGTCAGCAAGCTATCAATAATGATGTTCTACCCCCTGTCTTACATGGTGTAAACTTCCTGAGTAATGAAGAATGTTTTACTGTTTACAACATGCAGGAAATTGCCAAAGGGTTCAATGATACTAAACATAAAATTAATGAACTCATTTTTCAAAACAATAAGGAGGCAAACAAGCAATACATTGGCCATGAAATGTTATGCTCTGCCTGTGGATCTTATGTCATCTCTGCTGTTAACAGTCTCTTCAGGTATTTGGAAACAGGCGGAATTTCAGATATTATTCATGATATCAGATTGGGTAAATGGCATTGCCAACATTGCTTATCTACTGGTTGTATCTCTGCTTGTTTAACTAATACTCTAAATATTTTGATGTCCACAGCTAGAAACATTGGATATGTCTCCAGATATCCTAATCAAGCACCTTGTTATTTTAACTAAAACTTGTTCTATCAAAGATAACATGTTTGTTACATTCACTGTTTCTTTACCATGTTTTGACCCTGATACAGCTGTATTTGTTAAATTAGCTATAATACATTCCATAGGCCATCTTGCTGATTATATTTATCGAGAACAAACTGAATTATCTTCAATGCTGGTTTACCACCACCTTCTTCAAGCCTAGGTGGCACCCCATACAAACTGATGTGCCAAGAAGGCTACTACTTCCTGTGCCACTGTGACATCTTTGACATTGGTAAACCTGTCTGCGGATATGCTCCTGAACACCTCGACTGGACACTGACTTTGGGTGAAGAACTGCTGTCCAGTCTTACTGATGTTGATCAAGATGATGAATTCTGGTCTCCACAAGCTGCATCTTCAGTGTAACATGCCAAAACAGCTCCATTCGGAAGCTACTTTGAAGAGGTACATCGCTTTACTACACAGCTCACCAACCATTTTTTTACCTGTCCAATACACCTACAGTGATGGAGGGTGCCAAGTGTAAGAGTCACCTATACTTTTGATTGTCAATACTGGGTCTTTTGCCTATGGTTCTAAAATTTGTGATGTTTCTCAATGTAACTTTTGTTTTACTCCACAGCAGAAAACAGTAATTGGACACACTGTTATTACACCTGTTCCTCTTCCTGAACCAGACGTTATTGATACTGATCCCCATTACTTGCTTGCCTTGTTTCAATATTTGCTTGTATTTGACGTTCGCATAGGCTCTTTGACACTTTCTTCGAAATCACTTTTAGCTAGGAAACATTCACATTTAATCTGTATTAGGAATAATGGGCCAGATATTAAAAACTTTGCCCCAGGGCTCAATTAGCACTGCCCGGCGGGCAAACTTAGCCCAGAGCACAAAGCAAGCTATATTCAAAAGGAATAGCCTGGGGCAAACAGCTTCTGAAGATAGTATGGGAATGAGGCAGGGAAAACTGGGCTGGGAGTGCAAGGCAAACGTAGCCCTGGAATAAAACAGCTCTGAATATAGCAGCCAGGAAGTGCAGACCACAACAGCAACACAGTGCACAGCAATGTGAAGGTAGGTAGAGGTGAACTATGTGGCCAATGTGTGTGCCAGCAAATGTGTGGACCCAGTACAGCTGCAGGCAGCAGCGGATGTGAAAGAACAGTGTTCAAAACCATACAATATTCCCTGAACTGTTAGCACCGCATAAACACGTTTGAACAGCTTTAGTGTGGAGCTAAGCCGTTTGCCCAGTGCAAACACATTTTCCCGCTGCTAAACTTTGCCATATTCAAAAGTGACATGCAAATGAGGCTACTTAGGTAGTCTCTGGGCAAACATCCAGATTAGCATCTCATTATGCCCTGATTTGCATGCAGTTTGCCCAGTGTTACTGCAGGGTCCCAAAACTCCACCTGTAGGTCAACCTGGAAGTACAGGGGCTGGCCAGGTCTGGCCACAGCTCCACCTGTAGGTCAGTCTGACAGTACATGATGGTAGCTGCAGGCTACATGTATGCAGTACAGCATAGCAGTGTGTACCCCAGGGGGACAACACAGCATAGGCACAGGCAGTGATGGTGATGCATGCAACTGTCACACTGTAGGGCATGGTACAGTGCACAGCAGGCACCACAGTAGCAAGGGGGCCAGTAGTGTGAGGGACACAGCAATGCCTATGGAGTGCAGGGTAGTGATGCCCACTACACTCTACACAGTGACAAGCCCACTTTGCAGGTGTGTACTGCCAGTGGACAGTACTGTCACACTGTTGTGTGACCCACAGATGCTAAACCTCTGGCATGGGATGCTCATAGTGACATAGACGTGGCTGGCTGTGTGTGCTGTGGTGCATGTACAGCTGTGCGGTATGTGACTGGGGGGGCATGTATGATTGGACAGGCACACTGGTATTGGGGTATTCCCAATATTGACCCATGTGCACTGCATGCTGTGTCCCAGCCTTGTGAATGCACCTGGTCTGTGGTGAGGCCTGGACACCCATACACCTTCCCCTCAACACCCACCATGCCCACAGTGCTGCATGTGTGTACTGGCATCTGTTGGTCACCGCAGACGTATGGTCTGCAGGTGTGTACTGTATGGCTACACTACCATGGTGGCCCCTGGGGGCCGGGTCACCTTATACTGCCTGGCATGGCTGGGACTGGAGGCAGCAGTTGGTATCATTGTGGTGCCATCAGTGAGCAGCATGTTTCCTCCATGTGTGGCTTTTTCTCTGTGTTATAGTCATATGTTAGGGTCGCACAAGGCCTCGCTAATGCCTCTTAAGGCCACAGTGTCATGCAAAGCTGTTTGCCCAGAGATAAGACCAGGTTTTCCTGGGCGGTAATTTGTACGGTGCAAAGGGTCACGCTAAGTCTCACTAAACACCTTAGCATTGCACTAGTCACTGAATATCTCATAGCGACTGTATTCATGTTCAGTTTGCCCCTCACATATATTATGGTTTGTCTGGTGCTAATGCGGTTTGTGCATGCTATTTGGCCTTTTGAATATAGCAGACCCGCACTAATCCCACACTAAACCCATGCAAATGGTTTGTGCACCACGCAAAGCTTTGAATATCTGGGCCAATATATCTAAAGCTACGGATACTCTTAATGATCTTATCCATAATGGTGATTAAAACACTGCTTTGGGAAATTCTTGGTTAGAACTCACTTTTAAGGCTTTTGTCATTATTCAAGCATTTTTGATTGTTTTTCTAATTTTTACTCTCTGCTGCCTGCGACTTACCTTGAAACAACATCGAGGACAACTCAAGTTCCTTTACAAAGCTCGTGCTTCGGGCTTGTAAATTACATTTTTAGCCCCATCCCACTACTCACCTGGGATTGTTGCTCCTTTAGAGGCAACAAGGGGGGAGAATGTTACTCATGGACCAGGACCCCTGATTGGGTCCCCATCTCGCAGACTGCAATGCTTACATAGATATATGTACTAATTTTAGGGCACAGCCACTTATCATACAAGCATAAGTGTCAGGATTTGAGTTCTACTGTACTTTTGCAATACATGTTATGCCTTTTTATATTTTCATAGTATATTGTAACACTGGAAAATGCTTCATATACATGCAGTACATATATCTATAGATTATCTCATTGTATAATCATTAGTTAGGCAACAGTGCCATCTTTAGCGCTAATGCAGAACTGTAACTGCAAGTGTCCTTGAAAGAAGCACAAGATCCCTTTGTCTCATGTTATCTCTTTTTGCTGGCTAAGCACGCTTTCCCATGCTAATTAGGAGTCAGGTTATTTGCTTTATATATCTTTTTAGCTGTTGCTATGACAATTATCAGGGGTATAAGACCCTTTGCATTATACATTTTCTCTGAGATGAGACTAGACTGCTGCCCATGTAGGTAAGAAAACTGGATGTATTCTCCTGGTGGTCACACCATTGGTTATAATCCTGCTTTATATAGCAGTAATGAATTATATTTACTGTCTGGATGCCACCACTTGTCTGTTGTCTCTTCATTATTGTGCAGTTCCAACAAGAACCTGAGAAAGGTAATTTTATTACCCTGTTACAGAGGGATAGGGAGATGAAGCTGGTCCAGTGACCTGCCCACTCACAGTGGAGCACTTGAGTATGGGCACCAGGTAGGAAGGACCCCTTTCCTATGTCCATTTTCTCCCAGGGCACCTCCTCATTCCCCTCACCCCAATCCACCCCCCTCCACAATACTTCCATCCCCAGACACCACAGATCTCTGTTTCTTCCCCCTATGAGATATTCCTAGCACTCTACTGCACATATAAACTTCATCTGTTAATGGAGGGCATTCAAATGGTCGGAGATCACAGAGCCTTGAGGGGGAAGTAATACCTAATCAGGGAAGTTGATTTTGACCAACACATCACCCAAATAATAGACATCCACTCTAATATTTAGAGAGTACAGCTATTCCCTATTGCTAACTAAAATCTCATTACTAAAAATCTCAATCATTTACTCCCGATACCACACCACAATTCAAAATTATTATTTGCTCAGACTGGCTGCAATATCATAAACTGTATTTACAATCTGAACATGTCATGAAGATTGCAGTACTTTACATATGAAAAACTTTTTGCTCCAGTGACTCAAAAGCAGTAGTCCAAAACATCAAAGACTGGCTGGGCCTTGCGGTCCTTATCTGCCATCAGCGTCTATGTTTCTATTTTTCAGTGATTTATTATAATCACTTTGAAAGGCTACTGTATATATACAGAATTTTATAGCACCCAAATAGTCTCAAAATACTCACTGCAGAAACCAGTGCCTATTCATGTTCTAGCACAATGCTGGGGGGGGGGTAATGGGTGAGTTGTATGTTTGTGGGTGGTTAATTTATGTATTAGTTGTATGCTTGGAGTGAGACTCTGTTCTGTCTGTAAGGGGTAGGATCAAGGGTGTGAGAGTGTATGATTGTGTATGCTTGTGGTTTAGATTATTTATGCATTAGGTGTAATATGAGAGTGTGATTGGGGTTATTAGGTTGTGTGTGTGGGATAGGTTTAGTTGAACTGTTTTGAGGTGGAGTATTATACTGGTTAGGTCAGTATGTGCTGGGGCCGAAGACCCCTATGGATCACTTATGGGGCTACCCAACAACATTACCTCTGCCCCTTTGCTGACCTCCCTGTGTCAGCTATGACAGCTAGGCACTGCCGGGAGGTTGGCATTGCAAGCGGTAGGGGTAGCTGGTGGCCCTGGGGTAGCTCGAGTCAGGTGGGGGTGAGAGGAATCAAGGTAGTGAGGTGTGGAAGATGCCCTAGGTTTAGACAGATCCTAGAGAGAGGCCCAACATGTTTGGTCTCTGTCCTCAGGGTCCCCACCGAACCAAGTGGGCAGGTAGCCAGAATTACTGCAGCTTCTGCCAGTCCCCTTTGGGTGGTGTTATGCAATGCCAGATCAATGAGCAACAAGTCTGCAATTATGGTGGACTTTATTTCCTTGGCTGATCTGGCTTGCATCACAGAGACCTGGTTGGGAGACAATGCTGGCCCAGTTTTGGAGGCAGCCATCCCCCCGGGTACTCTGTGGTATATTGCCTGAGGAGGGAATGCAGGGGTGGGAGAGTGGCCATCTGTTTTAGATCTGGCCTGAATTTCACCATGCACCCAGTGGGGATGACCAGGTCCACTGAGTGTGTGGCAGTGCGTGGGGGTCCAAGTGCAGGCTGCAGAATCCTTCTCATTTATCGTGGGGGGGGCAGGTGAGAATTCCTGCAGGAGGTTGCAGACTTCATCATCAACAAGGTGTTGGAGTCCCCCCAGATGTTGAATTCTGGGGGACTTCAATGCCAGGGTCAAAGGCAAATCCTCATTGCTTAGGTCAAACCTCCTCTGGCAGATGTCATCACTGAGCTTGACACAAGTGGTTACTTCTGTGACCTATCACCACTGTCACATGTTGGACTTGGTGTTCTTGCTGGGACTTGACGTAAATAACCTCAAGATTGATCAGGTTGTATGGACTGATCACTGCCCAGTGGAGTTCACATTTGGGGAACCCCCATGAAAGTCCCTCCCCTGTTGAGATGATCGGCTAGCACCCTTTAAGTGCAGTATCCCCAGAGTGACTATTGGTGGTGGCCAGTCTGTCTAGTGCAGTCACTGCATGTGTGGTTGGCAAGGGTGAGGCAGTGCCCCCTTATAATAGAGTGGTCTCCAGGGCACTTGATGCCATCACACTGATCTGTGTATGACCCTGAGCTTCTCATTTAAGATCTCCATTGTTTGAAGAGGATCTCAAGGTGATGAGGGCTGAGGGTCAGAAGTTGGAGTGTTGCTGTTGGAGGACCCAGTTGGATGGGGGACAAACTAGCCCTGCATACTTATTATTGTGAGTACCAGGGTGCAATCAACCATAAGAAAGCAGAGTCCCTGTCCAGGGAGATTGCTGCAGGGAAGAACCAACTTGCTCAGCTTTTTTGGATGGTGGACACACTTTTGCATCCAGTCAGTCTACAACTGAAGAAAGCATTTTGTGTCACTTTATGGGAGGAGTTTGCTCAGTTCTTCTCTGATACAGTGGCATAGCAAATTCCCATAGGGCCTGGGTGCAAGAGTATGTTATAGGGCCCCCCTCCCAGTTTGGAAACAGCCCACCCCCAGTTTTGTGCCCCCTCCATTGTGAAGCAGGACCCCTATTTTGAAATATAGGAGTTTATAAAGTTTATGTTAATGTTAACCGGTTTTGACAACTGAACTAAAATTTCTGTTTCTGAGCCTTTTGAACAGGTTCAAAGTTTGTTGCACTTCTCAAGAAAAAAAGGTCCAAGTCTTTCTCAAATTAAAAAAATATTTTTATTTATAGTTCAGCTGCTCAAAATTACTCGAGCTGTTACCAGTCACCCATATAGGTGTTACCCTAGTGCTTCGCGTCTAACCAAGGTTAGTAATTTTGACCAGTTGAGATATAAATATAAATGTGCCAGTAGAAACAGACCACCCAGTCTGTCTAAGTCTACTCGAGTATGCAGCTAGCACCCCTAATTTATAAATAAATATACTTTATGTAATTTGAGAAAGATTTGACCTTTTTTCTTGTGGAGTGCAACAAACTTTGAACCTATACTGCACTGGTAGCTTGGCAGGAGGTTTTTTTCCAAGGGGTTTGGGATTATTTCAGTTTTTGTCTGCAACCTGATATGCTCTTAGCAGAAATGGATCCTAGAAGGAAAAGTGTGTATCTTGTACTTAAGCTGAACCTTGATGAAATGTTTTAAAGTCTCACACACTGCACTATTACAAATATTTTAAAGTCTGACTGTCTGATGTCAGCTTTTATTAAAGCTCAGAAAATGCCTTTGCAAACTCAAAGATAAATTGCAGAAGAAATTGAGGCACCAGGGGAGCCAGCAAAGAAGGTTCCCTGACCCAGAACATGAACATATTCAGTTAATCTTGGGGGGGGGGGGGTTACACATGCATAGAATATTGCAGTTAATCTTTTTATCGTAGTTATTGTGATTATACATACAAATACATTACATTCTCCAGTATACACTTACATCAATTCTTAATAGGAGAAGAAAAAACATGTCTGAAGTATTATACAATGATATTAAAGGGGAAAACAAATGTTGAGAAAACAATATGTAGCAGTAAAATCTATATGATACAGAGAAAATATGTCAATTTATGGTTTGAGGGGTAAAAGGAGTAGATACAAACAAGAAATTTGAGTAGTTGTGATTGTACTTCTATTATGCTGTAATTTAATACAAGTATGTGTAAGACTGTATAAAGGAAGAACACAAAAAAGAGAAAAATAGCTAAAAAGTGAACAAGAATGAAGAGGAAAGAGAAGAAGAAAAGGAGACAGAAAGATAGAAAGAGAGGAGATGAAGAAGGAACGAAAGAGCTAAAAGCAAGATTCCAATGTGACCATGTAACAACCCATGGATTAAGTGATGATATGTGTAGACGTGTTTCAATATTTAAAATAGTCCTGCCAGCATTTATTATATAAATTAAGTCGGTCAGAGGCTAAGTGTGACATACAATCAAGGATGGCGTATTGAGATAGTTGTTTTAGAATATCCGGGAGGGTGGCAATGATTTTGGATCTCCAACGCATTAATATAAGGCGTTTAACTTGAAGGAATAGTAGGGATAACCACCTAATCTGAGAATGGGATATTTTGTATGAATGAGCATTGAAAATACCAAGTACGCAATATTTTGGATCTAATGCAAAGGATAGACCAATCACTTTCATTGCAAAGAAATGTATATGACTCCAAAGATTGTGTATTGGAGGACAATGTCATAAAATATGTAGCAAATTGCCATTGGGGGAGTTACAGTGCCAACATTTATTGTTGTTCATTAAGCCCATTTTTTGCAAAATCTCAGGAGTTTGGTAGCATAAATGTAGAATTTTGATTTGTATGAGTGAACTGCGATTATCTTTGAAAGATTTATGGCAGGATAGCCAGCAGTTATGCCATTGTGAATTGATTAAGTTATAATTTAAAAGGGTACTCCATTTATTTTTTTGCAATGATAGATTGATCTGGAATTGTATTTCTGATATGATTGTAAATTATACTATTTAATTTAGAGTTTGTTTTGATCCATTTAGAAATAAAAGTATCATATAAAGATTGATGAGGAATAGTAGGAAGATAAAGGTTCAATGCCGTGCGTACGCAACCCCCACCCAGGTATGCCATTTCTTTCTGACAGCTCTACCTGGTGGACTGGGTTCGGGGAGAAATACGTCACTCAGCATATTGGCTAGGTTTGGCTACTCTACACAGGGGCACTCAAGTAACTCCAGACAAAGGAAGCAATAACTGTAATGTCCAATACCAGAAGTGGGATTCTAAAGTGTGGCTTTTATTCACATCTAACACTATAAACAAAGCATAGATGGACCCCCACGGGGCTACACTCCTGGTAATGCAGATTAAAGGAAACCAGAACACATTCTCATCACTTTAGCCCTCAGGCTCTGAAACACACTGGGCACACTGCCCGAACTTGTACGCTGCTCTGGGTTTTCCCTGGCTTAGTTCCCTTGCCAGCCACTTGGACACTTTCCATATAGCATGGAAACATTTACTGGTGGCTCCCTATACCACCAACGAGCACTTCTGTTCCATAAGGGAATCTTCCTCATCAATTTCACGTCTGGATACTTTCCTCAGGTCCTGGCCAAGTACCTGAGAGAAAGCAACAAGTGTCCAAGAGCAAATCTGTAGAGGTGAATTTGGTTACTACTGATGGGGGTCTCCCACCTCTCGCTCCCACAATTCATACCCGGCCATTTCTCTGGGCTATAAAACCTCATCCTTTAAAACACTTTGCTGTGTAGATTCTTTTTAAATGTATTTCACATTCAATCTACTGTCTTTTCTTCCCATTTGTGCTGGACTTGAACATACTTAATAAGTGGCTTTGTCCATGACTCTAGATCCCCAACAGAGTTAAGTAGTCCAATCCCCACATCTTCCAAACTGTACTTGGCTGTCTTTTCATGACCCCACAGTAACAGTCCCTTTAGTTTCACCGTGATGCAGGTGAAAACACACGGCCCTTTAGTACAGCAAACTCACCCTTTGGTTGCAGGTGCCCCACAGGCATTTCCTCCTCAAGGAACTCTCTTCCAGAGCTTCTGGTGTCTCAGCACAAACTTAAACAGGCAGCTTCTTTTCTCCCTAGCTGGACCAAGGGGGGTTGCCCCTGGAAACAGGCTGATACCTTCCTCCTGTCCCCACAGGGATGGGGCCCTGAACCATTGAAAGCGGTCTCCACCACTCCAATATGCAGTTCTTGTGTTCCTCTTCAGGTGGAAACACACACCTAAAAACAAAAGTAGCCTCTTTAACAGAGCTTAGAGCTCTGAGGGCCTACACTCAGCAGAGCACCTCTGCTGAACTCTACAGACTCTCTCTCTCAGACTGACTTCAAATTCCCCAACGTTCTACTCTAACCTCCAACTGCAACATTCCAGTGTGGCTTATGCAGCTGCTACAGTTCTAAATGATGTCATCCCTCAGTCTCAGCTGAGACTGAGAACAGAGTGAGACAATGTGAAATCCATTTAGCTGGAGTTTCACAAGCTGCCTTCCCTGCCTATCACTAGGTCTTACTAGGATTCTAGTAACCTCGGGTAATGGGGGGTTACACGTCACTGTAAATATTTCCAGAAATCATGCTGGGGAAGATTCCATTGTTTGCACAGGTCAGAAAAGGATTTTAATTTGAGAGTCTGAGATATAAGTATATCCTCCAAGAAAAAATACCCCTGTTTTTCCAAATACAACAAATAATTGGGTGGTTATCAAGAGTGATGTTGTGGTTCCCCCCAAATGGGGGCATATATGAGAGGGGTTGGGTTGGATTTAAGGCATTTATGAATTGTTTTCCAGTAGTATATGAATGATGCTATAGTAGGGTGAGATTTTAAATTGGGGGGAGAGAGTTATAAATGAAGGAAGTGGTGACATTGCCCGGACATAGAGATGTTTCCATATTGACCCACAATGGTGATTTATTGCTGGGTTTATTAAACCATTTGACAGTTTGGGCCCAAAAATATGCTTGGAACCAGGGGAGCCTGAAGCCCGCTTTAGACCAGTGGGAACGCAGTTTGTTACGACTAAATCTGGGAATTTTGCCTTTCCATAAAAAGTTGCCAATTATATCATCAATTCTGACAAAAAAGAAAGTAAGGAGGGTTAAAGGGATATTAGAAAATAGATACAGCATTTTGGGAGCTATTGACATCTTGATAGTTGAGATTTTCCCATTAAAAGAAAGGTTAAGCAGTTTCCATCTGTTGAGAGTGTTTTGAATATTTGCTAATAATGGTGAAAGATTGGCATCCCATATCTTGTCTAATTTAGAGGTGATCTGTATTTCAAGGAAAGAGATACCTTGAGGGGCCCAATGAAAACCTAATATTATATTCATAGAAAAGTTACAAAAATTGTTCAATAGCATTGTTTCTGATTTGTTTAGATTCAGAGCTAGCCCAGAAAGTGAAGTAAAGTTGCTAAGTAACTTAGTTAAGGATGGTCCCCAAATTTCAAGATTTTCAAGTAGAATGAGGAGGTCATCAGCGTAGGACAGTGAAGAAGAGCGGAAATTACCGATAGGGATACCTTGTATCATGGAGGATTGACGAAGAGCAGCTGATAGGGGTTCCATAGCTAGAATAAAAAGAGTAGGGGATAAGGGGCACCCTTGCCTGGTACCTCTTGCCAGATGAAAGGATGAGGACAGAGTAGAGTTAGTAAGAACCTGGGCAGAGGGGAGGGTGTATAGTAATTGAATCTATGTACAAAATTTATTAGTGACACCAAAGTGGGATAGAAGTACACGATACAAATAAATCCAGTTGAGAGAATTGAATGCCTTTTCAAAGTCGATGGCTATAGCTGTGGCAGGTAATATAAGAGATTTAGCTTTGTAGATTAAAGTAAATAACGAGCGGAGATGATCAGAACCAGTTCTATGTTTGATAAATCGAGCTTGGGCAGTATGGATAAGTTTTGAAATTATTGATTCTAAATGAGTATTTAATATTTTGGCAAAAATGTCCCCGTCTGTATTAAGTAATGATATTGGTCTATAACTGGATGGGAGAGAAGGGCCTTTATCTTTTTTTGGTATGATGATTATAATGGCTTCTGTCATAGAATAGGGAATTTTACCGTGTGAAGATGCCTCTTTGAAGACCTTAAACAGTAAGTGGCATAAGATGTCAGCTAGGGGTTTATAAAAGTCTATGGAAAAAAACATCACTCCCAGGAGCTTTACCAGATTTAAGGGAATTTAGCATTGCTTGTATCTCTTTTAGGGAAAAGGGTTCATCTAGCAAAGCCATATCTTGTTGGGAGAGGTGTAGTAACTGTAAATTGTCCAGAAATTGTTGTATATATTCAGGCTGGGGGTGAGTAGTAATTTTTGGTAGAAAGATTGCATAATATGGTTAATTGAGGGATTATCTGTATGGATTTTGCCAGAAGTATCTTTTAAACCTGCAATATGTCTCTCCATCTGTAGATTCTTGAGTTGATAAGCAAGCAGCTTCCTGCATTTATCCCCTTGTTCCCAATAATGGTGTTTAAGTCTAAGGAGTGTGAGTTCAGCTTTCCTGGATATTAATTCGTTGATTTTAATTCTAAGTTGAAGAATTTCAAGGTGAAGTTGTGAGTTATTATCTGGATTTTTTGTTATTGGGTTTCTTTTTCTGTAAGAGATTTCTCTAAAACGGCCAGTTGCTGTTCCCTTAGTTTTTTCTTGTGTGCTGCATAGCTTATAATTTTCCCTCTAACTGCTGCTTTAAGTGCTTCCCAGATGGTACCTTGAGATACATCAGGAGTGTTGTTAAAGGAAATTAATTCTTGGATTTGGGATCTAATCCAAGGCAAGAAATTGGGGTCTTTCAATAAGAGTGGGTCTAAATGCCAGGAGGGGGATTTAGATGGGGGCGGACCCCAAATAAAATGTAATTTTATAGGAGAATGGTCTGATATAGTAATCAGAAGGATAGTTGTGTCGATAATTTTTTCAATGATGAATGGGGAAGAAAACCAGTAGTCAATTCTGCTATAAGATTTATGAAGCAGTGAGTAAAAAGTATAGTTGCGCTGTCTAGGATGGTGTAGTCTCCAAATGTCGGTGAGACCGAAGTCTTTCATTAGCATTGAGAGTGCAGAAATACTTCTGGGGTGGAAATCACACGAAGAGTTACTTCTGTCTACATGTGCTTCCAAAGCTAAATTGAAATCCTCACCTACAAGTATAGGAGAATTGTTACAGTTACTGTTCATAATTTGTTGGGCCATATTATTTATTTATTTATTTAGCTTTTGTTTACCGGGTAAGTACACTAGATAAGTATTATGCCTATTTTCAGGAATGACCCGGGAGAATACAACATGAGGAACAACAGTCAAGGAGACATGGCAAAGAGGTACAGTTTTTTGTCACAGTGAACAAAGATGTGGGAAATACATAATTTGACGCTAGGGGAAACATATAGTAGTAAGCACATTTCAGATTATACACTCTAGACTAGCTAGTTCAACTGACAGATATATACAGGTCATCATACATAGGAGTGGAGCATAGCTCAAGGACTGGATTGGTCATAATATAACTTATAACATTGTCGTATACACCCCCTAGGCTAGTTGGATCACGGACAGGAATATACAGCTCATCACATTTTTCTAAATATGCACGTTAGACAGAAACAGAAACACTTGGTAGTACAAGTTTCTACCAAGTGACCAAGGTGCAATATGTCATGGTGAGCCTATGACCGTGGAGCAATAATGGGTGTAAAAATGTCCAAGGCTTTTTAGGTAGGAGTAATTATGAAAGAATTCAGGTGAATCAGAGTTAGGGACATAAACGTTGACTAGCATAAAGGGGCATGCAGGGGTATTTAAGTGGGCTATAATACATCTGCTATCTGAATTGGAGATGGATTTGATAAGGGTCCAGTTAAGGGATTTATGTAATAGAATAGCAAGCCCCCCTTTTTTAGAAGTAGAGGAGAATGCATATACTTGACCAACCCAATGCCTTCTGAGTCTGTCGACATCCTCTATTAAAAGTTTTGTTTCTTGAAAGAAAGCAATATGAGTTTTATGCTTTTTGAGGTAAGAAAGTATTTGCTTTCGTTTACAAGATGAGTTGAGTCCCTTAACATTCCATGAATGTAGAATTAGATCACTCATGTTAATGGGGAGATGAGTATGAAAACACAAATAGGAAGTAAGGGACTCATACTGAAAGGGCTAGAGGATGTTACAGACTCAGAAGGGAGAGGGCTAGCACAATCAGATGCGTGCAGAATATTTAGTTTGTGGAAATACATGCACAGAATATTAACAGTGAAAGAAAGAGGAGTTTAAACATAGAGAGGGTAAGACAGACATAGCTTGTCTTGATCAAAAACAACAACACACAATGCATAAAGTAATAAGTAGAAGTGGTGGGATCAACAGAGTACCATTCTGGTTCAAATTTCTGCACCCCTAACTACCACAACTAGATTTTAGGCTACACTAATGGTTATTCAAATCAAATTTCTTTAACTGTTACTATGCACTGATGGTGATTCAAATCAAATTTCTTTAACTGTTACTGTGCATTGGCATCCCCCCTCCCTCCCCCCACCCAAGATGAACTGAATATGTTCATGCTGTGGATCAGGGAAATCTTCTTTGCTGGCTCCCTTGGTGCCTCAGTTTCTCAGTTTTTGAGTGACTTTTTTTAATGCTAGTTCACCTAGCTTTAATACAAGCTGACAGCACAATTAGCATGAAGTCAATAAGACTTTCTAAAGGATGGTCCAAAAAGAGCAACATTTTTATTTCAATGTTCACTAATCATTAGCAGCAGGTTGCAGCTGCTAGCCTCCAGCCTCCTCAAAACAGAACAGATCAAAAGTTTTCATTTTGTCTGTAACTGACTGTTGGAATGTTGGACATGAGGCAAGGCAGCCAGCGGCACAGAGAAGAAGAGTGTGCGAGGATCACCATTATCCAACCAGACTGAGGAGGAGGAGGAAATGGGAATCAACCATCAGACTGACAGAGAGGATCAGCCCAGGCCCCAGGAAGATTTAGGATTATTATCAAATGTAACTTGCAGCCACAGGCAGGCTGCAACCCAGCCGACTGCCACCCAATGGCAACAATCTTTTTTTTTATTTATTTTATTATGAACAGTGGGTGTGATGATTGCAGTGATGGATACAGTTGGGGGTCGGTGTGCACAACTGAACTCTATCCACTCATGAGCAGTCTGATTGAACTTACAGAACACCTAACTGACAACTCAGTCTGAACAAACTCTCAGTCTCACTCTCAAACAAGCACCTACCTTGTCGTCTAGTCCAGCTGAGCCTGTCCACATACACAGCACAGCACTGATCTCCCTGCCCCACCCTAGATGAAATAAACCGAACCAAAACAAGATGGACCAGCTGGTCCAGCTGGAATACCCTGTACTGCATAAACTGCACCTAGTCTGATTTTTACAGCTTCAGTACAGCCTGGGTTTTACCCAAAGAAACATTAGGGATAAATGACCAAAATAAGGGACACAGCTTATAAATTGATCAACTCAGAAAGCCTGCTTTTTACATGTGGCTTATGCAGCAGTCAGAGTAACCCCCACCCTGGGGAATAGTGAGGGATTCAAAAATGATTGTCTCCAAACTACTGAAATACCCCACCCTGTGGGTACAAGCCTTGGTCTAAATCTCATATAACCCCACCTAAAATGCCCCACAGAAGAAACGCCAGAGGGGTGGAGATATGAAATGGCATGAAATTCCCACTCCCTGGGGAAGAGAAAATGCCAAAAAACTCCAGGTAATCCCCCATATTTGACCATCATTGCTGGATGTTGTGGGGGGGGGATACTCTGTAACTCTAATTGCTGCATTAATGTGAAAATACTTTTCTGCAGAACTACTGTAACTACACTGAAGCATTAATGTCCAAAATATATATGCTTCAAATTCTTACTCTCCGACAGACATGCCAAATTGGGAGGGGGGGGGCGGGAGCTCGCTTAGGAAATGTTTCTGAGGCAAAGTCATGAACTCACTGAAAATGAGGGGCATTTGACAGGTACATAGACTTGTGCCACTCGCTACCCTACAATGTGACTTAAGACAGTGGAATCGAGATGCAGGTTTTTTTCCTCTCATAAAGCTGAGCTTGGTCCTGTGGCCCCACCAGATTCGGTCTGCCCAGTATCTCACCCTCCATCCTATCTGGACTAGAGAGAACCATTCTCAGATGGGGGCAGGGACCCCTCTCGCTGTACTTTCGGTGCTCTGTGGGACTGAGCGAGGCTCACAGCAGCTATCCAAAGGCTGGGGAGACAGCAAACAAGCACCCTGCCACAATGGTCAGATCGGCATTCCAGTACCTGCTATTGACTCACAGCTCCCATTACTCAAACCAGCACCTGTTATTCAAACCACGAGCGACCCACTGAACCATACCACTACCTCAACAGATACACAAGTGCATGAAGGTGCAATTTTTTAGAGGCATGCGCACTTCCAGCTGCTTGTGTACTGCTTGACTCTACTGTCTCTACTTACAGAGTCATGCGGTACAGTAGTACTACCTGCAGCCTAGCAACTGAACCAGCCCAGCACTACAGCACCCCCCCCCCACTGAAGGATCCAGACTCTGAGTTCGAAGTTTAAACTGGTGGGTGTGGCTGAGGTCATTGGGGTTATCTTAGAGCTGAAGCACATATACTGTGAACTGGACCCGGCACTGACTCGTTTCCTGATGAGATGTGTTGGTTCCATAGGTCCGGTGTTAGCTGAAATAGTTAGGTGTTTGTTGTCGGAGGGGGTATTCCCAGAGGCCTTAAAAGAGGCTCTGGTGAGGCCCCTTCTGAAGAAACCATCTTTTGACCCTGAAGCTTTAGCGAATTATCGTCCAGCCTCCAACCTCCCTTTTTTGGATAAGGTTGTCAAGAAAACTGTGATGCAACAGCTTGAGTAGCACCTCATGGCCTTTGATATCTATAAGCCACTCCAATCTGGTCTCAGAGCCAGGCATATCATTGAAATGGTGTTAGGGTGCATAATGACCTCCTCAGGGCAAGAGATAGAGAAGACACGTGAATTCTTGTTCTCCTTGATCTCTCCTCAGCTTTTGACACTGTTAATCACATTGTGCTACTCGGTCACCTCAGAGAATAGTGTTGACTTGGTGGCACTGTTATCTGCTGGTTTGAGTCCTTCCTCTTTGGCAGGAAGCAGCTGGTGATAGTAGGAAATATGTCCCCCCTCCCCAAAGCCCTTGTCATTTGGAGTGCCTTGGGGTCAGTCTTGTCACCAGTATTGTTCACAGTGTATATGCTGTCCTTGGGTGACCTCATCAGACATTACAATGTGGGTTTTCACTGCTATGTGGATGATTCCCAATTGTATATGTCTTTTGCCCCGGAACATCAGAAGCCATAGAAGTGCTTAACAACTTCTTGGCAGAGATCAATGATTGGATGTCCTCCAGCAGATTGCAACTGAACCTGGACAAGACAGAGGTACTAGTAATTGAGCCGGGTCGAGGGCATGATGGAGGAGCCGCTGACGCTGGAATCCTGGGTTTGCATCTGGGTCCAGCGCCACTGTTGGCCTCTACTAGGGTGCAAGATCTGGACATGATCCTCAATGACAGACTGATGCTTGAAGCTCAGGTGTCAGCTGTTGTCCAAAGTGGTTTCTAACACCTGAGGAATATCACCAGGATCAAACCCCTGGTTCCGCCTGAAGACCTGCCTATGCTGGTGCATGCCTTCATGACCCCCAGACTCGACCACTGTAATGATCTGTACTTTGGGGTCTCAGGAGGTACCCTCCACCAGTTGCAGCTGATGCAGAATGCTGCTGTTAGGTTACTGACTTACATTTCAAGATCCAGCCATGTGACCCCAGTATTTGGTGGCCTGCACTGTCTGCCGGTCAGGTGGAGGGTTATCTTCAAGGTGAACCTTCTCACTTATAATGCCATACATGGTCTTGGCCCTGGTTATCCAGCTGAGCTTTTAACACCCTGCACCTCAGCTCACTCCCTCCAGTCCTTGACCAGCGGCCTCCTTGAGGTTCCCAGAACTAGATTTAAAACTTCCTGTGACTGTGCTTTCGGTGTCACTGGGCCAGTCCTGTGGAATGCTCTTCCTCCATCTCTTAGGGAGACCCTATCAAGCGAAGTATTTAACACGCATTTGTCAATGCCGAATGTTGCTTGCTTATATGTGCTGTTTAGGTATTTGGAAGTGAAAGTACCATGCCTAAGAACCCCCCTCCAAAGACATCCATTGAATTATTACAGCGAGCATAACAGCATAGCTCAGTACTTAGCTCAGTTACAGAAATAAACAGAATAACCAAATCTGTATTATTACAGCAATCCTAAAAGTATTCAATCATTGCTTTGTGTCCACTCCAGAGACCCTGCTGTAATATAGGAACACAGAGGTCCCTGGGCTGGAGGGTGTGCAACTCTAAAGTCCCGGCAGAGCTCCATTGAACTTGCTCACTCCCGACGCTGCAGGCTGCCCTTTTGTACTGGGCTCCTTCTTGCGTTGGTGTCTTTTTCTGCCCACAAAGAAATCCACAGCAGTCCCAACAGAGCTCCGTTAAGGTCACTCACTTCCTCTCCCTCACTCGCTCATTGTTTCTCCTGGCGCTGCAGGCTGCCCTTTTGTACTGGGTTTCTGCCTGCATTGTTGCCTTTTTCTGCCCACAACAAAATCTGCAGCAGTCCCGACAGAGCTCAGTTGAGCTCGGTCACTCCCCTTCTTTCACTCGATCTTAATCTGTCCCAAACACTGATTTCCCAAAGCGACTGCACTATTCTGCGCTGGAAGTGTGAAAACTTATTTCGGCCTGGATGTGAAAAATGACAACTGCACTGTTCATAAGGAGGTGTGAAAAAATGGCAGTGTTGAAAATACTGCATGAAAATATTAATTTGCGAACTTACAAGGGTGCGTGGAAACTGCACAACACACACACACGTAACACAGTCATTTTATGAACTTTCTTCACAAAATTTTCAACATAGGCATTTTAAGACCTCTGCTCATGAACAGTGTCACTGTGATTTTCTTAATGTGTCCCCAACACTGATTTTCCACAGCGACCACGCTATTACATTTCGGCCAGGATGTGAAAAATGACAGCTGTACTGTTCATAAGGAGGTGTGGAAAAATGGCAATGTTGAAACTCTGGAGTGAAAATATTGCAAATTCACAAAGTTACAAGCATGCGTAGCATCTGCACAATGCACACTCATAAGATGGTCATTTTTTTGATTTTTCCCACTAAATGTGCAACATAGGCTTCTTGAGAGCCCATCTCATGAACACTAGCACTGTCATTTTGTTAATCGGTCCTGAAAGGTGATTCCACCTAGTGACCACAAAATCACCTTTTGGGACTGAATAACACCATGACAGTGGTTGAATTCATGAGGAGGGGTCCCAATAACCCCATGTTGAAACTTTGGTGCCAAAATTCCCCAAAATGCCTGAGATATGCACCAAAGTTGAAAAAACTCTATTTATACCATTATACAGCTTACTGGCATTTCCTCAGTTCGTGGTCAGCTTTGAAGAGTGCAGATGTGTTCCCGGTCCCCTGAAGATCGTTGCACCAGGCTATGGAGGTAAGTATGGGCTGAGGGGGGGTGTGGGGAGGCAGGACTCGCAGAGGGTGGGCGTGGGTGTTTGGGAGGAGGCAGGGAGACCGCGAGGGACCGTTTTCTTTTTCACAATTTTAAGAAAGAAAAACATTGCGGATGGGTTTTCTTTTCAGGGCACTTAGCACACTGGGGTGGGCTCCCAGTGTGCCACCTGAGTGTTTTGGGGGGAAATCTGTAGCCGACAGGGGATTGGGCACCCCCATCGCACATACCGGGGGCACAAGAGCCGAGGGGGGATTGGGCACCCCACTAGGCACAGAACAAAAGCGGGGAAGGGGAACTTATGCTGACGGGGAGTAGGCTCCCCTGTCGGCAAGGGGAAGGGGGGACTGAAGCTGATGGGGATTGGGCAACCCGTCGGCAAGCCCTGCAATGAGGGGTCGCTCCCTCATTGTAGCGGATGATGCTGCAATGACTAGGCAGCCCCTGATTGCAGTGGATAAAATGTTTCAAGGTGGTGGCACGCTGGCTGAACTAGTGTCAGCAGCAGCATGCCACCCCATTGGGGAACGCGAGCCAAGCCTCCAAAGACAGTAGGGGAATTGGCCACAACAGTGCCACACCTCCACAACCTGCTTCTGCAGCAAGCTGCCGCAACATGTTTCTTGCGCATGCACACAAGCAACATAAAAAGGGTCTCAAGGCCCATTTTTTTTGCCCGGGCCTTCTAGAGTGAAGTAGTCTGACCAGTATTATTTTAGTTATTGTTGAATCTGATTTTATGAGGTTATTTATTTATTTACTGTGCTCTCATGTTATTGTTGACCTGTCTTATTGTATTCTCTTCTTTTATTCGCTTGTTATGTATGGTGCCCAGAGCCTCTGGGATTGGGCTCGGTACAAATAAAGTTTGCCTTGCCTTGCCTACATTAATACATGTAAATCAGAAACAATTGTTAGATGACCTCAGACACATTGTATTTGTATGTCAGAGGTTTAGAAATGAAAGGAGGTTCATCTCGGTGACTTCACTGCCAAAAATAATATCTCAAATTATGATCTGTTACATCTCCTGTTCTCTTGTGGAAACTATGAAAATACCAAAAATTTGCTAGCTTTCCTATGTACCACAAAGTTAAGGATACTTTGATCATTCTGGATACCCCACCTGGTACTACTTTGTCTTTGGTTGATATATATATATATATATATATATATATATATATATATATATATTATATATATATATGGATGGGGCGCTTGTTTACTCTTCTTCAGCTTATTAAACTATCTTTTCCTGTTTAGATTCATAGATTCATAGATTCTGTCAGCAGATAAGGACCTTTTGGCCCACTTAGTCTGCCTGTAAAATCCCCTCTAACAGTGCTACCCAAGTCACTACTGGGGGCCGTCGTCCTCCACCCTCTGTCATCCATGATACCCATGTTTTTATCCTATGCACATTTAAAACCTGTGACTGTATTTGACCCCAACCACCTCTGTTGGAAGGCTGTTCCAGTCATCCACCACTTATTCCGTGAAGAATAACTTCCTCATGTTACCCTTGAACCCACCCCCCCAACTTCATATTGGGACCCCTAATCCTAGAATAGCTTTTTTTCTGGAAAATACTCTCCTCCTGAACCCTGTTTATTCCCCAGAGATACCTGAATGTCTCAATCATATCCCCCTCCCCCGCCTCCTGTTGTCCTCCAGGGAGTACAAACTTAATTACTTAAGCCTCTCTACAGAGGTCTTCCAATACAGGCCCTGTACCATTTTGGTTGCCCTTCTCTGCACTGTCTCCACCCTGTCCCTTTCCTTTCTAAGATGAGGCATCCAGAACTGCACAAAGTACTCAAGGTGTAGCCTCACTACCGAAGTACACAGGGTTAGTATTACCTCCCTCCTTCTGCTGGTGATGACCCACCCTGTGCATCCAAGCATTTGGTTTGTCTTTTGCACTGCCTTCCCACACAGCTTCACCATCTTCAGGTCATCGGTGATGATAATTCCCAAGTCTCTCTTTTGTCTTGCGACCTCTAGTACCTCTCCCCCAGAGTGTACTTTGCCCCCAGGTTCCTGTGCCCCAAGTGCATAACCTTGTACTTCTTTGCATTGAATTATAGCTGCCACCTTTTTGACCATTCTTCTAACTTTTCTAGGTCTTCTGCCATCCTTTCCAGCCCACCATGTGTCCACCTGTTGCAGATTTTTGTGTCATCCGCAAACAGGCATACCCTCCCTCCCAGTTCCTCTGTCATGTCTCTAACATAGATATTGAAGAGTACATAGCCCAAAATGGACCCCTGTGGTAACCCACTAGTCTCCCTTTCCTCCCCTTCCTTTCCCTCCCCAGAGTGTACCCCATTTACCACCACTCTTTAGCTCCTACCTCTAAGCCAGTTTTCCACTCAGTTTACAATTTTCGGCCCCACCCCCAGGCTGCTCATTTTTATTATCAACCTGTTTAGTGAGACTGTGTCAAAGGCCTTCCTGAATTCTAGATAGACCACATCCACCACGCCTCCCTGGCATGGGGTCATAATGTCACGTACGAAACTGCGCAAAACAACAATGCCACAGACAAAACAGTGTGTGGCAAAATAAGGTCAGCAGAAATGCCAACCACAACACAACATTACACATTGTTGAGAACAATAGGAATATCTTTGTTTTTGCACAGGGCTCCTCCCCACTGGTCTGAAATTAACTACCTCCAAGGAGGTGTGGACTTAGGGGACAGGGCGAAAGCTGGGAGCTGGGAATTTTTTTTTTTTAAATAATAAAAGCTGCAGCACAAAGGGGCCTGGGGGGAACCGAACCATGGCACCGGGTCCCCGATGCCACCAGATGCTGGTGCTCTAGCCACTCCACCATAGGAGTGGCTTGACCAAGCAACACACCAGCAGCTGGCTTGACCCTCCCACATGTAAGCCTACAGTGACAGGGGTAGTGGTTATTACCACACGCTGAGAAACCCCTGTTGCTGAAGATACTTTTGCACTTTCTGTAGCGTGGTTCTTCATGCGCTGTATCGGCAGCCTTATATTGACCACGTACCCCCTGTTCTGGTCTGCTACCTGGGTCACCTCGATGATGAAATCTATCAGGTTAGTCTGACATGTTCTCCCCCCATGAACCCATACTGTCTCTGGTCCCACAGTTTGGTGGTCTCAGGGTATTCCCCATTCTTTCCTTTGGAAGTGATTCCATTTCCTTGCCAACTACAGACATCAGGCTGACTGGCCTGTAATTTCAAGGCTCCTCCCTACTACCCCTTTTTTATTTTTTTTAACTCTATTTGTACCCTCCTGGCAGGCTACTGCATTTCTCTGCTATCCTACCGGATCTGGGGTCGTTCTGGAACTTACCTGTGCTATGCGCGTCCCGGTGGAACTCTCAAGCCAGCCCGGAGGCTTCATTGAGTGATGTCTCCCCGATTTTCAACCATTTTTCTCCCTTCTATCTGCCCAGGGTCCTGCAAGTGATGACTCATGTGTGTGGAGCCGTGCATGCCCACTGCAGCTCCAAACAACAGCCCTTTCCACCTTCCCCTGGCCTTGCACCCGAGCTCTCGAAGGTGGCACTGTAACCCAGCCTCCACTGTGGGGCAGCCAAGCATCAAGAGACCCACCAGATCGCTCCAAAGTTGGACAGCTGCCAACTGGCAGCTGCTCACTGTTCTCTCCTTCCCCCCCACTGACCCCCGATGACCCGAGCTCTTTCCTGAACCCAGGTTACTTGCATGGTGCGAGTTATGGTTTCCAGTGCCTCAGTCCTCTGCATCACTGGGCTTTCTCCTACTACCCCTTTTGTGGAGGGGGCAATGTCAGCCCTCCTCCAGTCCCCTGGCACCTTTCCAGTTTCCAGAGACTGGTGAAACATGGCTGCCAGTAATGACAGAATTTAGGAATTAGAGATTATAAGTTACAATACACTGGGGATGTACTGTAGGTAACCAGACCTGAACCAAACAGAGTCTTATTTACATTTCAGACATAAATAGTTTAGAATTAAGCTGGCCTATCAGTGCAGTGGTTGGATTTCCGCTTGTGATGCTGGTGACCCAGGTTCGAAAAGGGACCTGGGGTGCCAGTGGGCCAGCTGGGAGGGGAAGGATGAAGAGTCCTGAGGACTGCTGTCCTTCTCCAGGGGGAGGGACGGGAGTGTGTCTAGATGGATGGACCCCTGGCAGAGACCGGGGGTACCACAGCAACCAGTGCCTGAATGTTCAGGGAGGTGGGGCGGATGCTGGACATCATTGCATGTTCCTACCCCAAGGAAAAAAAACACAAAATGCAAGCCCCAGCATGACGGCTCATCGTGTTCCACCACCCAGTAATACCTGCTGGGGGGTCCCGCTCACATGGCTCTGACCTGGGGGGGGTAATCCAGGACTTGCCCATAATGTCCATAGGGAATGGGAAGCCCCCTTGGTGGCTCTGCCTGGGGGGGTAAGCCTGGGCGTGGTGGTTGTGAATGGCTGAGACCTGAGGAAATTGGAAGGATGGAACAAAAAGTAAATAAATAAATAGTTCAGAATTATGTAAAGTGGAACCAATATTTCCAACCCATTTACCATTTTAAGTATGATATAACAAAGGAAACTATTATTTACAGCTATTTTTTTAGTTGTCTGCATATGGTCACCTCTCATAATAAGAACTACTTAAGCAAGTCCATGGCCATTCTCCTCATGTTATGCTGTAGAATTTATATATAAATCTGATGCATGATATAATACTGCAATAGGCTGTAATATTAGGTGACATAAGATAACAGAATTGTGCACTGTACAAGCCGAGATTAGGTTTTAGGAAATCTTGATATATTCATCAATAAACAACATTTTTCTTAGGAGTAATGCTTACTTATACTTGTATAAACCGTATTACAATTTAACGCCACTTTTGTGTGTGCTTTGTCTTGTTGTAAAGGCAAATAGCCAAAAAATAAAGCTGAAATTGAACAGAAAAACAACTGATAGTAAACATGCTCTTGGACTTATACTGGTATACTGTATATTACAATTTAAAGCCACTTTTTGTGTAGTTTTATCTTGTTGTAAAGGCAAATAGCCAAACAATAAAACTGAAACTGAAAAAATGATTGATAGTAAAGATGCTTTTGGATTAATAAATCTAAAAATAAAAACATTGTCATGCCTGTTGCTCTCCTTGGTTACCAAATTAAAATGAAGACCTGTAAAGCAGCTAAAATTAATTGGATCCAGACTCCGCATAGTGCTCAGGCCACCACTATGGGATTAGGACTCTGGCCTACTTCTTAATGCAAAAAAAAAACGGGAGTATGATGTTTTGCTTGGGGCATAAGTTGAAAGCTGGGCCACAGCTGCACATCCACTTATCCAATGGTACACCAATTGGTGAAGTAAAAGGATATAGGTACCTGGGTTTATATATAGATTCAAGTATGACTTTTGAAGATCATATTGATACCCAGGTTAAAAGAGTAAATCAGAGACTGGGAGCTCTTAGGAGGCTGTCTGGAGTCTCTCCTAAATAAGTTAGAGAGAAGCTTGTTAAACAAATACTGATTCCAGTACTAGAATATGGAGCATTGATTTATATGAACTCTACCCAGAGAGTATTGAAGAAAGTTAACCAAACATTTTACAGATTGGGTAAATGTATTACTAAAGGTAAATATAAAATATATAATTGTATAATATTTAATCAACTGCACTGGCTACATCCCGATGCTCAAAGAAACTACGGGCCAGATATTCAAAACTTTGCCCCTGGGCTAAGTTAACACTGCTTGGTGGACAAACTTAGCCCAGAGCACAAAGCAAGCTATATTCAAAAGGAATAGCCCAGGGCAAACAGCGTCTGAATATAGCATGGGAATGAGGCCATGCAAACTGGACTGAGAGTGCAGGGCAAACATAGCCCTGGAATAAGACAGCACTGAATAATGCAACCAGGAAGTGCAAAACTTAACAACAGCACAGTGCACAGGGACGTGAGGGCAGGTAGAGGTGAACTATGTGGCCAATGTGTGTGCCAGCAAATGCGTGGACCCTGTACAGCTGCAGGCAGCAATGGATGTGAAAGAACAGCAAATAAAACAGTATAAATACCCTGAACTGTTAGCGCTATGCTAACATGTTAGCGCAGCTTTAGCGCGGAGCTAAGCTGTTTGCCCGGCGCTAAGATTTGCCATATTCAAAAGTGACGTGCAAATGAGCCTACTTCGGTAGTCGCTGGGCAAACAGCCAAATTAGCATCTCATTATTCCCTGATTTGCATGCAGTTTGCCCAGCATTACTGCAAGGTCCCACAGCTCCACCTGTAGGTCAGTCTGGAAGTACAGGGGCTGGCCAAGTCTGGCCGCAGCTCCACCTTTAGGTCAGTCTGACAGTGCATGATGGTTGCTGCAGGCTACATGTATGCAGTACAGCATAGCATTGTGTGCCCCAGGGGACAACACAGCATAGGCACAGGAGGCGGTAGTGCTGCATGCAACCATCACATTGTAGGCCTTGCTACAGTGCACGGCAGACACTATATTTGCAAGGGGGGCTGGTAGTGTGTGGGACACAGCAATGCCTATGGTATGTAGGGCAGTGATGACCACTGCACTGTACATAGTGACAGGCCCAGCCTGCAGGTAATTACTGACAGTGGACAGAACTGTTTCACTGTTGTGTGCTCCACAGATGCTGCATCTGTGGCATGGGATGCTCACAGTGACATATACATGGCCAGCTGCGTGTGCTGTGGCATCTGTACAGTTGTGCGGTATGTGGCTGGGGGGGCATGTAAGATCCGACAGGCACACAGGTGGTGGGGTATTCTCACTACTGGCCCATGTGCACTGTGTGATGTGTCCCAGCCTTGTGGCCACACATGGGCTGTGGTGAGATCTGGCCACCTGTACACCCTCCCCTCAATTGCCATCATGCCCACAGTGCTGCATGTGTGTGCTAGCATCTGTTGGTCACCACAGACATATGGACTACAGGTGTGTGCTGTATGGTCACACTACTATGTTGTCCCTTGTGGGTCAGATCACCCCTTACTGTCTGAGCATGGCTGGGACTGGTGGCAGCTGTTGGCATCATGGAGGTGCCATCAGTGAGCAGTGTGTATCCTACATGTCTGGCATTTTCTAAGTGTCATTATCATATGTTAGGGGCGCACAAACTGCGCTAATCCCATGCTAGCACCGCGCAAAGTACCAATGTTGTGCTAAGCTGTTTGCCCAGGGTGAAAAACAGCTTTTCCTGGGTGGTAATTTGTACCGCGCTAAGGGTCAGGCTATGTCGCACTAAACACCTTACCACGGCGCTAGTCACTGAATATCTCATAGTGCCTGTATTCATGTTCACTTTGCCCCTTCCACATACTTATGGTTTGCCCAGCTCTAATGCAGTTTACGCACACTATTTGGCCTTTTGAATATGGCAGGCCCGCGCTAATCCTGCGCTAATCCCATGTGGGTTCAGGGATCGGGCTTGGGGTGCGAGATCAGCCTTGTGGGGCTGTTACTGATACATTATGGGGATCAGGTTGGGGGTCATCTGCGGGCTTCTTTATACACTGGGGACTGGACGGGGGTCTGATAGCCCTTGAGGGGTTTTGTTTTACACATTGAGGGATTGGGGACATGGGGGTCTGATAGCCCTGTGGGGATTTTCAGGCTTGGGGAATGGGGCTGGGTGGGGGCACATGCGCTCTGCCTGTGTGCATGCTGCATGCTTGCAGCCAACTGTTCAGGTAGGCCCTCTGTTTGGCGTACCTGTGTGGTTAGCGCAAGTTACAGGAATTAGCCACAGGGACCCTGCCCCTTACAGAATTGGGTACAGAGTCCTTGGCGTAATGGGGTTTTGTACAAGTCACCTTTGGCAGGGACTTGTGCCATCCTTCTAGAATAGGGCCCATATGTTTTTAAACTAACACATAGTATTTTAGTGTTACATTAAAAGTGGACTTGCTCTGTGAAATTAATGAGGTTTGACTTTGACACCATTTTATAGCCAGAGTGCAAGCTTGGCAGTGCTAACACTGAACCAGAACTCTAAATGTGATAAAACCAACTTTAAAGAACAACTCTGCACTTCAGCATGTACTTTCAAAATTAAGGTGGGCCCATTTCCAGAAGATGGACACAAAGCTTGCAATACCGGGACGATCGAGTAGAGAAACAAGGGGGTGGTTGTGCGATGTATACACGTGATACCATCATTGGCCATGCGCTCCCTGCCCCCATGCTTGTGCACGGTGCCCAGTCCCTTACCTTCAAACTCACCCCTGACTCCTCCAGGGGCCTGCTCTATCTCACAGTCTCCTACGTTCCCCCAAGGTACCAGAACCCAGCGCTGATGTCTCTTACGGATTATCTCGCCACCCTCCCCCATAAGACAGAACAAGTCCTGGTGTGGGACCTCAACGTGAACTGGTTCAGCCCCTCTACTTCCCCAATAAGGGACACTTTTGCTGCCCAAGACCTGACACAACATGTCTCCCAGCCCACTAGACTTAACTCAGCCAGAGGAACCAGCACCCGCATGGACGTCATTCTCACCAACCACCCTCAGAAAATTAAGGACCTTTATTCTCTGGAGTATCGGAGGTTAAGAGGAGATATGTGTCTTATCTATCGGGCATTATCTGATAACCAGCCTTGGAAACAACTGGGATTAATTTTTAGACATCAGTCCCATAACATACGTGCCCATCATCTACAACTTAAGATGGAAAAGTTTAATACACAGGCACGAAGGCACTGGTTTTCACTAAAAGGTGTTAAAATTTGGAATATACTACCACTTGGGGTTGTGGGTAGTCCATCTATGTTAGCCTTTAAGCACTCTCTTGACTATTATTTGAAGAGTATGAACATAAAAGGGTACTAATTTTACTGACTTATTAAATTAATATTAAGGCAAGCCAAATGGACTTCAGACTTTAAAGAGCTCAGGACAACCTATGAAACCTATGACATTCAGGTCCTCCCTGACTCCTTAAGTGACCACTCCCCTGTCCTATTCCTCTGTTCTGCCCCCACTCCCAAACTTGTAACCCAAACTTCACTCTGCAGGCACTTTCGCCCAGACGGACTGATTAAACTCAAACAGTACCTCACTCAGATTAATTGGTCCCCCATCCATCAGGCACCCAACATTGATACTGCCCTCACCCTCTTCTCACAAAGCCTTTAACAAAGCCTGTGATCTCTTTACACCCCTCACCAAACTCCTCTCCAAAAAACATAATGTGCTGTGGGTTACCCCTGCCCTACTCCAAATGCTCATAAATAGGGATAACCTCTGGCACCTAACCACTGAAACAGGTCGGGTAGCTGACAGACAGGCCTACAATGCTGCACGGAACAGGTGCACATGGGCCATCCATAAAGCCAAGGCAGACCACTACCAGGCAACCCTCACCTCCTCTTGGGGATGTGCCCAGACCTTCTGGGACAATATTAAAGAGCTAAGTGGGAAATCTCAATCCCCCCATCACAGCTCACTATTGATGGCTCTACCTCCACTGACCCAGCCTGCATTGCCAACTGCCTAAACTCCTCCTTTACGGATCTTAGCTCTGTCCTCCCTGGTAACTTCTTTGACCCAAACCTTGACCAACCTTCCCCAATTCTCCAGTGCCCCTTGTTCTACCTATGCAAGTTATCGGCCCATGAAACCAGACCTCTCCTACTTAAAGCTTTAAAGAACAACAGTGCAAGCAACGATTCCCTTGCCCCAAAAATACTCTGACTGGTCCTGGATGAAGTCCTTGTCCCGCTCACTGCTCTACTTAACCGGTCCCTTTGTCTGGGGCAATTCCCCACTGCGTGGAAAACAGCTATAGTCATGCCTATTCATAAAGAGAGTGATAGGTCCTCCCCCAGCATTTACCGACCAATATCCATCCTCCCTCCCTCCAAAGCCCTGGAAAAAGTGGTGGCCAATCAAATCACTGAATATCTGGCGAAGCATGACATCTTGTGTCCGGAGCAGTGCAGCTTCTGTGCTGGTCACAGTACTGGCACTGCGTTAATGGAGTTCTCCAACCTCCTGCACTCCTCCATGGACACCAGCTCCCATGCTGGTGCAGTGTTCCTGGACCTCTCTAAGGCCTTCAACACTGTCTCCAACCCCCCCTTCTACTAGACGCCCTCTGCCACACTGGTTTCACTGCTGGCCCCCTTGCCTGGTGCTCGAGCTACCTATCAGCTCTTTCTCAGTGCATCAAAATCAATGGGACACTCTCAGAAACCCGTCACATCTACTCTGGGGTACCCCATAGCTCCATCCTGGGTCCCCTACTTTTTAGTCTCTGTCTAAACACCCTGCCTAGTGCCTGCTCCGGCAAGATTCTTATGTATGCTGATGATGCCATAATCTTTGCCACCCACCGAAATCCTACCTCCCTCCAGGACTCTCTCCAATACTCTTTCAATGATGCCAAAAACTGGTTTAAGGAGCGCAGACTCATCATTAACCTAAAAAAAAACAAGACAATGCTCTTCGCCCACCCCCAAAACAAAGCTTGCAGCGGCCCACTCCTTATCCTCCCTACCACCTGACAACTACTAGAACAAGTCTACTCCTACAAATACCTTGGGGTCACCTTCGACTCAGTCCTCACCTTTCATGCCCACATTAATGCCCTTGCATCCGCCACTAACACTTGGCTTGACATCCTCTGCCGCTACAAGGACCATCTCCCACCTGATGCTCTCCAACTTGCCATTATGGCATTAGTACTGTCCCTTGTGGATTATGGCCTGCCGGGATATGGTGCTGCCGACACCATAGCCCTCAACAAGATTCACCTCACCCTTAACAAGGCTTGCAGACTAATAACTGGTGCCCCTAGTTTCACTCACACATATCAACTCTATAACAAAGCCAAGTTCCTTAACCTTGATGAATGAATCCACTACCAAACCTGCCTCCTAACTAAGAAAATTCTGCTTGGGCTCTCCCCACCACGGGTGACTGCCTCCATCCATCCTACCCCTTCCACTGTCTCAACCCGAACCTCCAACAAGGCCACTCTGCTGGTTCCTAGAACTAGGACCACCCAAGCTCAGAGGTTGTTCTACTACAGAGCCCCAACCTGGTTTAACTCTCTCTCTCTCTGCAACCATCTCCAATGCCCCCAAAATTGCTGCTTTCAAAACCGCCCTGCAGAACCAACTGTTTTAACACCCGCAGCTGCTCCTGCCTCTAAATGGCATCTCACTACTATCTCTTAGCACCTGACAATGCCCACTGGGCTGAACCTCCTCCTCACCCCCCAGAAACTCCCCCTTGGCATCCTGCCCCTCTGTCAGTTCCCTGCATGTGCTAATTGTTGTCAACTGAAATATTTCAATTTGTTCATTGTATGAAAGCAACTGTATTACTCTGTATCATTCATTGTACTAAACACTGTAAATATGTCTCACTGTATGTCCTCTCTGTGACAAGGTACCTTTGTAAATGAGCCTATGGCTCAAAGGTTGTAAATCCGATTCTTCAAATAAAATAAAATAAAAATAAATATGCCCTGCGTCCACCACAAAGTTTGACGCAACTGTGTCAAAGCCCTTCGACTCAACTCTGCAATTAGAGAAGGGTTGATGCAGTTACAACAGTTTTCTCACTTTTTGGCAGCTTGCTGCAAATGATTGGCACAAGCCCTGTAGTGAGGGTACCCTCACGGACACAATGTTAGACCATCAGGGAGCTGGTCTAACGTTGCTGCAACAGGGACTTGCGTCATCGGTTTCTGGAATACCAAGTTTGATGCAAGTCAGCACTTGCATCAAACTGCCTGCTGCAAGTCCCCTGCCGTGATTGCAGCCACTTTTGGAATCGGGTCCAATGTTTCAACTATTACAATTTATTAGACAATAATTTCTTTCATTTTTAGTATTCCTTTCCAAGAGTTACAGCACTTCTTGGTAGTATAGCTAAAAAGCCTGTACAAAATATCCTTTGCTTCTCCCCTGTTAACCTCACAATACCTTTGTTTATGACATCTTAATGTCACCATGGCAAAATACTGTAATGTCACAAATCAGAAAATTGTGTGGTTAGCAGGGTAGAGTCAAATACATTTTGAAAGACTTGGTGAAATATTGGATGCATTTCCTAAAATATTTAGTAGACCAATAGCAGGGGGGAATAAAACAAACAAACAAAGAAACAAAACAAAACAAATAACTAGAAAACAATGAAGCTAAAATATAACTGATGTAAATCTAGTGTTTTTTAAGCTTTTTATTATAGTAGAGAGTTGCTTGTTAATCATTTTGACTGGGGTAAATACTTACAGCATCTAGAACAGTTCCATTTTCAGTAGCTTTGTATGGGAGAGTTTGTAAAAAGATAACCTCTCCACAGACCTGCTTACTTATCTTTTAATGTAAAAAAAAGAAAGCAATGCAGAATGAAATGCCATTTTTACTTACCTTAGTGTCATCCCCAAATTCTGACACATCACCATTGGAGGAGCTCCCAGCACTAGAGCCAGACATCTGAGAGATTTTGCTTAGGTCCCAGAGTGAACGGCTTGCCCTTGCACCTGTAGTCTTTGCAACTGACAGCCTGGACTTTTTGAACATTCTTCAGAATATCACTCAAAGCACTGTGCACCTCTGGGGTCCGTAGTTTGTCAGCTGGACCTTCAAAGTTCCTGCAGGTGGCTAGCCGGTGCCTGACAGAGTAGTCTGGTACGTTAACAGTCTCCCTGATTATCAATGTTGATGGGGTTTCTGGCCTTTGAGAAGGGGTCACTGCTTGCTTAATGTAGGAACCTGCTGGTATTCCACTTTTGTCTGCAGGGGGTGGGATTGTACGCCTTTCAGAGACCTTATTCTGATTAATGCTTTTGGAGAGCGGAGGTGCTGCTTGTACGCTGAGGTATGGTGATGAGGGGACATCTACTGGCTGCATCATCCCTGATGTGGTGAACTTCAATGGGGAGGAGTAGCCATTGGATTGCATTAATTGGTACTTGGCACTGCCAGTGGTGCGGGTAGGTGCTGCAACAGAAGTAGTCAATGCAGGCTCTGGTGCTGTTGATACTGGTAGAACAATCTTTGGTCTGAAGTTCACAGGGGTCTCAGAAGCAGCAAGAAAGTCAGCATTCAGAAGAGGTCTAGATGAGGCATAGAGGGTCCTAAACTCACGGTCAAAGGAATCCACAATCTGACCAGTTAGCAGTGTAATAAGGTTTCTGTCCAGCCGACTATCACTCCAGGTAAAACTACAAGAAAAAAAAATAACAACAATGAATGTGAATATATTTTTTCGGTGAATACCATTTTATTTATTATTCATTGTAAGGCCTTTGTATTTTTTTCTTGAGCTGATTTTAACCATTGGTTTCATTTTGAACCCATGTCCAGCTATAGATAATGCCTGGTGATATAGCTGAGTGTAGCCATCTTTCTCAGCATGAATCCATGGGACAAAGCCACATGAAATGATCAAACAAGGATATAAGTATCCAATGCATTAGGGAAGAATGGTCCCAAAGAGTGTACTTCAAAGCAAAATGAGCATGCTTCATAGGAACAAGTGGGGTGCTTGGCCTTGGGAGCACAAAGGTTTTCGCTGTAGTATATACATGGATATACATGGTAGTATATACATGGATATTCATGGTAGGATAGTAGGAAGTATAAGGAATGCCATTAGCGCTGTAGTTTATGCATACAGATAATTTAAGCCATATGTACAGTACAGTTCTTGTCATGCCCAATGGGCTTTTCTTTGTCTATGTCCAGTGGTGTATGAACACTATCTTGATAAGGAATAAAGATGACTACTGAGCAGATGTGCAGTGGGTGAGTGTCTCTGCTGAGGGCAGCATTATATTACACTGGCAATGAGGATGGGATCAAACCAACTCCAATGAGTGCAAGAAAAGGTTACGTGAGCTAATGCATGTTTTCTTTTAAAGGCATAACAAATCCCCACCTGCTAATTTGTGTTGGTTCATTGGGCTTGCTTATCTTTTCCTACCAGCCAGGGCAGCTACTGTAAACATTATAAATGTGTCAACTACAATCTTTTGCTTAAGCTGCAGGCTTATTTTACCAAGTGTAAACAAAGTAACTTAAAGAAACTCCAGCTTTGTGAACTTCCTGTTTCACCTGATGAGTTCAAAAGAGAAAAGAAAATATTCCAGCACTGCTCCAAGTGGGAAAACAGAGGAGTTCATGGTATGTGAAACCTAAGCAAGATATAAATCTGTCACAAGCACCAACTCTCTCTTGAGTGGTGAAACAGCAAGGCTGACCACAGCAGCTCAGCAGTAGCCTCTTGTGGCATAACAGAGAAATTGCAGCATATACTGAAAAGGGTTTTGAAACAAAAGACAAGGAGTTTTTTTTTTCTGGACTCTGCAGTTACAGAGCACCCTGCCACAGCCAAGACTGCAATTGGCAGAGTACCAGAATTTTATGACTCAAAAGGGGACTTTGATTCTTACTTGGAATGCTTGGAATGCTGGTTGGAGGCTGTCATGAACCCACTCCTGAGGGTCAGGTTCACTGAGCTCAAAGTGACCACCCCTAAGTGCAATCCGTGATGAGGGGAGGGGACAGGGATACCCTCCTCATGCCCTTTTAGAATGCATGCCGAGGTCATGACTGAACACCCACCATGAGGACCCAGAGCATCTCTCTAAACTCTGGATAAGGACACAATACTAGTCTCAAGTCTTGTAGCCACTATGAACCCTTCTTGGTTGTTACACAAATGGGGAAGATCTATGCATCACATTCACTTCAGGGTAGCAGTGTGCTCCTCTCCAACAGGACATGCAACAACCTGGTTCAAAATCCCTACAGACTCTTCTTTGAGACTTTGGTATTCTCCCTATCTTTCCCCAGATATCCATTACAGATCCTTGCTCGAGTGACTGCTTATGGAGGCACCCCTTTGCAATAACAGTTTTTCACAGATTATTTATAACTGTCCCACAACTCACACACAATTTAGAAATCTCAGTCAGGCAGTTTTCTTAAAAACAAATGTTTTTACTAAAATACTTAAATAATAATCATATTGTTGCAACTAAAAGATGCACTAATTTGGTCACAGAATAACAGAAATAAAAGTGGAAAATATAAATGAAAAACACACTGTAACTGTTATCTAAAGTCTACCTTAAGTTCGTAGTGAACTTGAAGTCCAAAGAAAGTAAATGAAAGATTCAGTTTCCTTTGTACTGGCAGTCTTGCTTCTTGTATTGTCAGGAGAAGAGTATCCCCTGTAGTTGCTCAGCAAAAGTGAGAGAGTTCCTAGTTTATATGTTCTTTATATAGTGCTTGAAAATCCCATAAATTTTAGTCTAGCAGTTGTCACCCTTGTGCTTTCCCCACAACACAATTCCATGACTACCCTGTGATGTCACACAGCCTTACAATTATGACCCCTGTAAGAGAATTCACACAGGTCTGCCAGAAAGAATGTTCCTGGCCCGCTCACCTTGTAAGATGCAACATACCATAACAGTTTCCTACAATCAGAGCATCCTGCCTCTTGAAGTGCATGGTTTATGATAGGTAAATGGATTTTGGCATATCTCTGTTAAGGGACCTGGAAATGCAGCCTTAGCTTCCTGGCAAGCAGCTGCCCCTCAGGTCAGAGGAAGGTCAAACATTTATTTTAAAGAAATCCAGTCTCTCTCTCTCTCTCTCTCTCGCTCTCGCTCTGGCTCTCTCTCTCTCTCCATGTGCCCCTTGCATTAACACTGGCATTCTTGCATCATGTACATATATACAGAATTACATCCCCCCCCCAAAAAAAATATATTATATATATATATATATATATATAAATATACAGAATACTATCTGCAAATAATGACTGGCTGTTGGCTAGCTCACCACATTCCTCCCTCCTAGACTGAATTTGTAATACATGGTAAGGTTTTCACAAATTCTGTTACTGTTCTAACAGGTGAGATAGCCAATATGCATTGGCTTTGGCTGATCTGGCCCCAGAGGTAGTGATCATATCATAGGCCTGTAGGGCAATATTCCACCTTAAGAGAGACAACCATTTGTTTTCCCTATCTGATTTAGCCATATCAGAGGGTTATGATTGATCTGTACCTCGAAGTGTCTCCCAAAGACATACGGCTCTAATTTCTTCAGGGCCCATACCAGTGCAAGGCATTTCTTTTCTATTGTGGAATATGCCTGCTCCTGGGAAAGTACCTTTTTGCTAAGGTACACTATTGGGTGATCTGTTCCCTGATTAGAGGTCTGACTGAGGACTGCTCCAATCCCCACATCTGAGACATCTGTCTGGACTACAAATGGCTTGCTGTAATTTGAACTGGCCAACACAGAGGCACTGCACAGTGCTTCCTTTAGCTGTGTGAAGGCTCATTCACAGTCTGGCTCCTGCTTTACCTTTGCGGGCATTCTTTTCTTTAGCAGGCCAGATAGGGGAGCTGCCATGGTACTATAACCTGATACAAATGTTTGATAGTGCCTAGCTGTCCCTAGGAAGCTCCTAACCTGCTTCTGAGTTTCAGGCCTGGGCCATGCCTCTATTGCATCAATCTTTGCTTGATTGGGATGAAGCTGCCCTCACCCTTCTACATGGCCTAGGTACGCACTTCCGCCATAGCCTCCTGGAACTTTTCAGCCTCAACAGTGAGCCATGCCCTCTGTATCCTGACCAGCACTTTCTTCAGGTGGGACAGGTGTTCCTTCCAGCTGGTACTGAAGATGGCAGAATCATCCAGATATGCCACTGTGTACTTTTCAGTACCATGTAGCACCTGGTTGACCAACCTTTCGAAGGTGGCATGGGCATTCTTCATTCCAAAAGGCATTACACTGAATTCAGATATCCCTAATGGAGTGATGAAGGTTGACCTCTCCCTAGCTCTGGCAGTTAACTCCACCTGCCAATGCCCTTTCATCAAGTCAATGGTGGTGAGGTATGTCACCCCTCCCAACTTGTCCAGTAGTTCATCCATGACATTGGGTGGGCATCAGACCTTGTGACAGTGTTGAGTCCACGATAGTCCTCACAAAAGCAAATAGAGCAATCTGGCTTGGGAATGATGACTAAGGATGAGGCCAGGGACTGTGGGATTTCTGGATTACCCCTAAATCCAGTGACCGCCTCTGGGTATTGGGTGGAGTAATTGACCACCATCAGGATAAACTTCTTCATGGAGAAGCTGGGGGTACTCAAATGTCCCACAATATCCATTCCTATCCTTTGGAATGGCTCCTCCACAATGGGCAAGGAATTTAGGGAGACTTTGGTTTTACTACCTGCCTTCCCTATTTGTTGGCACTGGTTACAAGTCCTGCAATATTCCTTCACTTGCTGGGTGAAGTTGGGCTAATCAAAATTGTGGGCCAATCACTGCACGGTGCACGCAATTCCCAGATGTCCAGACATGGGGAGATCATGAGTGATCTTGAGCAACCACTCACGGTACACCTGGGGAACAACAAGCTGCCTACCCATCACTGCTCCCTCTGTCCTTACATCCTGTGTATACAACAGTCCATTGTCCCAACATATCCTAATTCTTATGTCACCTCCCTGTGTTCCATCAGATTCTGCACAAGCCCTCGGCCTCTCCGAACTAGGGTCAGTTCTCTGAGCAGCTGCAAAATCTTCACATTTTCACAGGGCATAGGACATGTCCTCCTCAGTTCCTAAACTGGGGTCCATAGCTCTAGCATCGGGGCATTCAGGACCACTGCCATCCCTAACCTTCTGACCATTTGTTACCCTTCACTCCTCGGAGTAACCTTCTGTAGCTGTTTTGTGAACTTCTACTTGGGGAAGTCCTACCTCCCTTTCACTACTCTCCATTTCAGGAGACACAGGCTGGGGAACCACCTCCCATATTTTTCCACAGGGGCTGCTATGGGGTCCAGGGAACTACAAGTGGCCTTTGCCACCTGACTGCTGGTAACTGCACACACCACCCACTTCTGGAGATTGTTCCCTATAATCACATCCAGGGCAACGTTGTCTGTCATGGCCACTTTTTGCACCCTCTCTCCTGTCTCATCAAAGTCTATGAGAACACTAGCTAGTGGCAGAGTTTTCTCCTCCCCAGTGAATCCCTTTACTGTTACAAACTGATTAGGTATAAGCTGTTCAGGCCCAACCATATCTCCTTTTGTGCAGTAAGAGCGACACCCTCTAGTCCCTTAACCCATGCATCTGCACCCTATTTACAGTAACCAGGTGCATGTGCTCCCTCGTGTTTATAGGCATGCTTTCAGGGATACACAGTGCACCCAACTCTGTTTGAGCACCACTTTGTCCAACCTGTTCCTTTTTAGGACACCATCTAGCAAGATGCCCTGGCTGCTAGCAAAACCAGCAGTCACCATTTCTTTTATCCAAGAAACCCCTTTTTTGTAACCTGGGGCTTCCCCTTTTGCTTAGAGGCAGTGAAGGTTTTAGCTGCCATGAAGGCACACTTTCCACTTTTGTGCTGCCTCACCCTCCCCACTCCCTTTCAGAGCAGGCCTGCTCCTAGCATAGCAATCTGAGAGCTCATCAGTCTGCTGCACTGTTTTTGGATCTCAGTCGTCTAACCAGGTTTTTAGCTCTGCTGGGCAAGCCCTAAAGAACTGCTCTAACAGCATAACCTCCTCAGTTTTTTCCACAGAATTTGTTTCTACTCCCTCCCACCAAAGTTTCAAAAAATGACGTTGCTTTGTGGTGAGTGTGGCATGTGGACAGCTGGTTCTGATTTCAATATGATATTTTTTCTGCAATATAAAATATGTAAGGGAATGTCTGTCAGGAGGAAATACTGTCTTGTTGAAATTGACACATCAAACCCCCCAGGGATAAGTTCAAAGGACAGGAGGTAGCTTAAACTGCAGATATCTGAAATGCAATTACTTTGTTAAGTTTTCTTTGAAGCCCCAGAAATAAAATATCCATTCATGACGTCCTTAGGGAAATCCTTTGATTTGCACTAGGTGTCATGGAGGAAGGAGAATATGCATGTTCTGGGATGTCTCCCAAGATAGCCAGTAAATACATCAAAGAGACTTTGATGTCTGGGTGAAGCAGGTCCCAGACTAAATTAGGAAGTCCAGTATGCATTTGCTTGGGGTTATCCAGTGAATTACATCAAAGAGGCTTTGATGTCCATGTGAAGCAGACCATAGACCGGTTTTGGCAAGTCACATTTATGTCACCTATTATTTTTTTTAAATATCTTAGTAGGACATCCTGTGTTATAAAATATAAATTTTAATACACCAAGGCGGAGTTAGGTGACTTCAGAGAGAAGGCCGGCTCAAGACTGCTTTTAAAAATACTGAGCAGACCTTACACAAGGACATTCATTTTCTGACTGAGAAAAGAGGAACATCGAAGCACTGAAAGATTAAGAAAGTAAGGACCTTAGATAAGACCAGTCTGAGTGTATATGTTGTAGGAATTTTTGCACTTTTAAACCTGTTTTGTTTTTAAGGCTGTATGTGTTGGGATATCTTGTTCTGTATTTTACTGTTTTCCTATTTTACCTATTTTAAAGTAAAGATATATATTTTAAAAACAGAAACTGCCTGGTGTGCCTTGAAACTTCTTTTTATATAAGTGAAGCTTAGATGGTTATAGTTGACACTGTGCATGGGCTTATTGTGATACCAAACTGGGAAACAGGTCAGAGTTCTCTAGGTCTTGCATAGAGTTCGAAAGGGTTAATTTTGCTATACCTGGTTAGGTGCCCGTAGGCAAAGATATCTGGCCCCCTGAAGACAGAATTATCTGAGCCTGACAATTGGGTATGCTAACAATTATCAGTTTGAATCCCTCCAGAACTTGGGACTAAGGTGACTCAAACCCACAAAACAGACAAGAGGGTTACATTGTTCTGTTAAACTGTTCACAATTCTGTGCTCAGAGGTTGGCACTTTGGGAGTAGAGGGCTGACCTGCTGAGTGGGTTTGTGACAGTGAGTTCCTCATAACTCATGTCAGAAATCCTCCGGAGCCTAGGGAACTTAACCCTGTATGCTTCAGGAGTTAGTTCATACTTCTTAAGTAAAGTAGTTTTAAGGTTTTCATAATCTTGGTTATTATGATTGTCCATTTGGCCTAGCACCTCATGCCCTTTACAAGTAAGCAGCGGGATAGCTGGAGGCTCCAGGACTCTCTGGGTATTCTAGCCTGGGTACAGACCTTTTCAAATGAATTTAAAAATGCATCCACATCCTCCCCCTCTTTAAAATCAGATATTAATTTGGAACTTCATTTATACCCCAGCACTGGAGTTTCAGGTCTATCCCTGCCACTTACCTCCTCTGCCACTTGTCGTTAGAGTCTTAACTTCTCCAGTTTGAATTCCCTCTGGTAATCTTTTTCTTTCTCTCAGACTCTCTCTCTCTCTGAAGCTGTTTTTCTCTTTCCTCAGCCCCTCTCTGCTGCTGCTTTTTCTGCAGTTCCATCTTGAAATTCCTCTGCTCGAATTCCAGCTCCAATTTCCTAAACTCCAGTTGCAGCCTGATCCCTTCCAGCTCCAGCTTTGTGGTGACCTTCCTCTGGTGCCATGGCCCTGGGTTCCCTCTGGTCTCACTGTCCTCCTCCCTGGGACTGAACTCTGCAACATCCCTTTGCACCCTCATGCCCAAGGTCTGGTCCCTTTCAATCACCTGCAGTGACTCGAGGGTCAAGGCAACTGCTTGCTCATTGGCTGCCATGAGAGCTTTGACGAGGTGCTTTTTGGTTCACCCCTCATACTTAACACCTCTATCCTGACACAACTGCCTTAGGTGGTCTGCAGTGCATTTATTATAGTTGGAAGACATCTTCTTCCCTAATTATTACTACACTGCCTTATACAAAAAAAAAAGGTAGGGAACTTTATACTGTAACCAAATTATATATTTTTAAATGTCTGTCTTGACTGTGTGTGGATTGTTTTCATTTTATCAATCTGATACACTAGCCTCAAATCCAACTGTAATGCTTGTGCCACCAATATCTCTCAAATAGCAACACTATGAAACCAGATCTCTCAGATCCCAATGCTGTGCACCAGATCTGTCACAAACCCACTCCTGAGGGTCAGGTCCACTGAGCTCACAGTGCCCACCCCTAAGTACAATCTGTAATGGGAGGGACAGCAATACCCTCCTATCGCTATTTTAGAATGCTGACTGAGGTCACAATTGAACACCCACAACGAGGACCCAGGGCATCTCTCTAAACTCTGGATAAGTGCACAATACCAGTCTTGAGTCTTGTAGCCAAATATGAACTTTTCCTAACTTGTACACAAATGGGTAAGATCCAGATGTCACACTCTCTTTGGGGTAGCAGTGTGCTCCTGATTTTTTCTTCTTCAACAGGACATGCAACAACCTGGTTCAAAATCCCTACAGGCTCTTCTTTGAGATTTTGGTATTCTCCCTATTTCTCCCCAGATATCCCTTACAGACTATTGCTCTATTGGATGCTAGTGGATGAATAGAAAGATGAAAAGGATGGTAGGATGCAACAACTGTAGAGCAGCGGTCTTTATTAGAATTGTGTGGAGAGTGGGAGGATGTTTGGTATGCAAACAAATAATGCTGCTTAGGAATGAGATCAACTGTTTACAAATGGAGCTAAAGAATGGACTTCGGGCTGCAGTGGAGGACAAATCAGCAGCTGGAGAGAGTAGCAGGGCAACTGAGGGGGTAGGCTAATCAATTTGAGAGGGGGAGTGGGATAAGGGTGGTAGATGGGGTAATGGGGCAGGGGGCCATGTTTGGAATGGCAAAGGAAGGCAAAAAAGGGGAAAAATGGAAGAGAGGAGGGAAGGAGAGATATAACAATCACAGAGTAAACAGCGGTGGAGTGGCTAGCAGAAGGAAGGAGGAAATAAGTGGTAGTGAAGGGACATAAAAAAATCAGTTTGCAGTACTGGCAGGATTGGGGAATGTGATGCAGGGATTTATTTAACTCTAAAAATTGATTAGCGTTTTGCTCATAAAAGTGCTAAATCTTTGTGAAAATGCATAGCTCTTGCCCCACTGCATTTAACAAACACAGCACTTCTAGAAAATCTATATAAATACTTTCTGTACAGTTAGTATAGTCCCAAGAAAAAAACTGCTAATCAGTTATTTAAAACCCTGTGATGGGGGAGTACTCGGCAGAGGAGCTGAAGATGGACCAGAGGAGAAAGGACCGGGGGGAACAAGGAGCTTGGGAGATATGGTAAGGGGGATAGGTTGAGTATGGGGGGTTATGGGAAGGGGGAGGAGAGGCATGAGATGGGAGGGGTAGGGATGCAACAATGGGAGGAGGCAGTGGAACCCTGTATAGAGGGAAGGTAAAGCTAGTGGGCAGAGCAGAATGGGAATAGGGGCTGGGGACATTACAACAGGGGTGGAAGGGGGAACAACAGTGCTGGAAGAGGATAAAGAGTAGGGAGGAGGGGGACAGGATAAAGAAAGGCCAGTGAGAATGGAACTTGAAAGCAAGGGTATAATCTTAGTGCTGGGAGACTCAATACTTAAAGGGGTCAGATGAGGGAGCAAGGGGGAGAGTCATAGTTGCATATGGGTGAAGCCCATGCCAGGTATAACAGCGGAAAGGGTGGGGCAAGCTGCTAGGAGTGGTAGGGATAAATCTCATATAATTCTACATGTGAGAACTAATGACCTGTCGGGAAATATGGTGGATGTAGTTCAGAGGAGGATTGAGGAGGTGGGGCTGTTATGTGAGAAGACAGGAAGATCGGTAGCTTTCTCGGAAGTACTTCCAGTTCCCAAGATGAGCACTGCAAGGAAACTGAGGATAGAGGAATTTAACTCATGGCTAAGAAACTGGTGTCAGTCCAGAGGGTATGGGCTGGTGGGGGAGTGAGGAATGACCTCAGAGGACAATTACCTTTATGCTAAGTATAGGCTACACTTAAGATAGGAGAGAAGGAGGGCATGAAAAAGAGACTGGAGGATTACATAGCAAACAAAGGGAATTTAAACTAAGATGGGGGGGTGACAAGTGGGCAGGAGTCATGCAAGATCCACAAGAAGGAAAGCCAGACAAGCTTGCCCCCATACCAGCAGCAAGGGACTAAGGGAGAATCCAAGAGGGGTTGTTAGAAAGGGAGCACAGGTAGGGGGAGGGGGAAAGGTAACAGGGATGGTGGTATCCTTGAATGCCAGGAGCCTGGGGAACAAACAGCAGAGTTACAGGCTCTCATGGTAGATGAGGAGGTGGGCATGGCGGCCATCACAGAAACATGGGCCACCCATTACCATGATTGGGACCTGGCAGTACCAGGGTATAGGATATTTTGCAGGAATAGAGTAAACGGGAAAGGGGGGTGGCACTGTATGTGAGAGAAGGACTGAAGTGTGTCCGGGAGGAGGGGGAAGAGGGCAGTACGGAGTCACTATGGATGCAGCTCCAGGACTGGATAAGGGTAGTGTACAGGCCATCCTCTCGGACAGAGGAGTTAGGCAGGGTACAAGCGAGACCGATCAGAAGGACCTGTGGGAAGGGTAGCACAGTGATTGTGGGGGATTTTAACCTGCTGTAAGTGGATTGGAGTACCCCAGCTACCATGAATAGAAGAGAGCAGGTACTTCTGGATGCCTTCCAGGACAGCTTCCTAATGCAAATGGTCAGTGAGCCAACCAGGTTAGGGAATACTCTAGATCTTTTGCTGGCTAATGGGGAGTTTGAGAGGGAACTGAGAGTGAAGGAACTGCTGGCGGGGAGCGACCACCATTCATTGTGGTTCATGATAAATATGGGCAAGGATGGAGTAGAAACAGGTACAAGGGTATTAGACTTCAGGAAGGCCGATTTTGAGAGGATGGGGGAAATAGTAAAGGGGTATCTGGCCAGAATCCATCCAAATATGGGCACTAACCAGAGGTGGCGGGTCATTAAACTGGGGATTGAGGAGACAACCAGAATCTGTAGCAGGGTTCAGAGTAAGAGGACCAGGGCCAAGAAACCTAGCTGGGGGAGCAAGGGGATCATGGAAAAAGTAAGAAAGAAAGGAGCCGCCTTTAGGAGGTTCAAAAAAACAGTGAGAGGGGAGGACAGAGATGAGTATCTGAAGAGTTGAAGGAGGTGACAAGGGCAGTCATGACAACCAAGGTGTTTAGGGAGCTTAGGCTGGCACAGGGCATTAAGAAGGGGGAGAATTACTTCTTCAGGTGCAACAGAGAGAAAAGGAATTGTAAGGACCAAATTGTAAGGATTAAGAGGATGGGGTGGGTGGAAAAGGGGCAGAATAGGCAGAAGCACTAAACGAATACTGCTCAGTGTTTACTAAGGAGAAAGAAGGGGCTGTACCCAATGGGGGTGGGAGGGCAAGCGGGGGGGGGGGATATGACGGATTCTGAAAATCACAGTGGGCAGAGTACTGGAGGGGTTGAGGGCACTGAGGGTGGACAAGGCGCCAGATGGCATACATCCCAGCATGCTGAAAGAACTGGCAGAAGTACTGGCACAGCCCTTCACAGACCTGTTCGATGCCTTCCTGGACTCAGGGAGTGTACCTCAGGACTGGAGGATGGTGCATGCCATACCCCTCCATAAGAGCAGCCCCAGGGACGAACCATGGAACTACAGACTGGTAAGCCTTACATCCATCGTGGGAAAGCTGATGGGGACAATCCTGAAGGAAAGGCTGGTTTCCCTGTTGGAGACTAATGGACTGCAGGATGGTAGACAGCATGGGCTTGTCTCAGGCACATCCTGTCAGACCAGCCTGGTGGATTACTATGACTGGGTAACAAGGCAGATAGACCAGGGCCTTGCAGTAGATGTCCTGTACCAGGACTTCACTAAGGCATTCGAGTCAGTGCCACATGGGAGGCTAGGAAGTAAGCTGGAGGACACAGGGGTGGGGGAGAAGATGGTGGGATGGGTAGTGAACCGACTATAAGGGAGATAGCAGAGGGTGGTGGTGGGAGGGGAGCTCTCATCTCTGAGGGTGGTGACAAGAGGGGTACCACTGGGCTCTGTGCTGGGGCCAGTGTTGTTTGGGCTATTCATAGCAGACATCTCGGTAGGCATCAAGAACAAGATCAGTCTATTTGCAGATGACACCAAGATAGTAGCAGTAGTGGATGACTTAGGAGGGTGGCAGGGGTTGCAGGATGATCTGTCAAAGTTGGAGTCCTAGTCGAACACTTCACAACTGGGGTTTAATCCCAAAAAGTGTGAGGTGCCACATTTCAGCACAAAAACAAGGAGGAGCTACCAGTTTGGGGTGGGGGTGGGGGTACAGCTAGCAATGACAGAGGAAGAGAAGGTTCTGGGGTGGTCATAATGGGCTCAATGAATAACTCAGCACAACATAGGAAGGCAGCTGCAAAGGCCAACAGGATGCTGAGTTGTATTGCTAGGGGTATAGTACATCCTCCAGGAAGGGGAGGTGATCCTACCACTACATAGGGCACCGGTCAGGCCACACCTGGAGTACTGTGTGCAGTTCTGGAACCCATATCTGAAGAAGGACATTAGGGTACTGGAGGGGGTGCAGTGCAGGGCAACAAAGATGATCCAGGGGCTAGGGAGTTGAACATGTACTCCCTGGAGGAGAGGAGAGATAGGGGAGATATGATTGAAACCTTCAAGTACATGAAAGGAATTAACAAGACAGACACAGAGGGGCTTTTCAAAGTCAGGGGGGAGGGACACTCGAGGCCATGATCTGAGACTGGAAGGGGGAAGGTTCAGGAGGGAATGAGAAGACACTTTTTTATGGAGAGGGTGGTGTCTGGGTGGAATGCATTGCCTGTGGAAGTGGTATCCTGCAGAAGAGTGGGCTGCTTCAAGAGGAAATGGGACAAGGTAAGGGGGATGGTCACAGGAGGGGGGAGGCAAAGGAGGGGCAGCTGCAGTATAAGAGCTGCTAGCTGCACAATCGAGCAGACTTGACAGACCATCAGGCCTTTATCTGCTGGCAATTTCTTATTACCTTTAACACACCTACCACAGATCCCTTTCCATACCTTACGTTACACTTCTTGAATGCATTAACAACAATTTTTAGTTTGGTTTCTAAATATAATAAATGTGCCTTCCATATAGAATTTTCAGTAAATCTGACCTCTAAATAATCATTGGACTTTGTAGTTTCCAGTTTACTACCATTAATAAATAGTGTGGGAAGTTTCTTACTTTTATTCCCAGAAATTACCATTTTTGTTTTGTCGTTATTGATTGTAAGTCTATTCTTTTTACATAACTCCGAAAAATACTTAACCTTCCTCTGCAAGCCTAAATAGGATGTTGAAAACAAGACTATGTCATCGGCATACCCAAGACATGCTATTTTTTGTTTAACCCCTGGGGAATGAAAATCTTGATTTTCCAAATTCAGTAGTATAATATTTATGTAGATGTTAAATAGTGTCAGAGCCAAAAGGCATCCCTGTCTTACCCCACGGTTGGTATTAATTGGAGAGGTAATTCCTCCAAATTTATTGTATTGTACCATAATCCAGGTCTCAGAATGCAACCGAATCAAGATGTCCAATAGAGTTGAATCGATTCCTAATTTTTCTAATTTTTTCCGTAACAAGATTTGATTTATACTGTCAAATGCTGCACTTAAATGCACAAAGCAACAGTACAGTTTTGCTTTCTTCACTCTAGTATATTTCTAGATAATATGTGATAACACATAACAATGTTGAATAGTCGAGTGACCTGATGGGAATCCATTTTGATATTCACTCAGTATTTGTTTTTCTTTAAGCCAGTCCTGGAGTCTTTGAAGAAATATCTTGAAAAATAATTTCTGTGAAGCATCACTCAAGCTTATGTGACAATACATTTTGGGATCAGAAGCATCTCCTTTTATGTTGTCTTGTGCATGCAAGAAACATTGCTGTAACTTGGAATAACAGGTTTTGGAGGTGCGGTCCTGTAGTGGCCGGTGGCACCACTGCTTTTTCAGGCTGGGCTCTGTGGCACTAATTAGATTGCACTCTGTCTATGACAGCAGTGCAAAAGCGTGCCACCACCTTGAAAGGATTCATCCGCTGCAATAAGGGAGTGCCCCCTCACTGATGGGCATGCTTTCTGTGGTATAACATTTCAATAAACTTGGCGGAGCAGTCCGCCTCTCACAGTCCCCATAACAGCCAGTGTCGGGGGTGCCCTATCCCCTTGTAGGCATTTGCCCTCACCAATTCATTTGCTGACAGGGTAGCCCAATCCCTGTCAGCATAATGTCCTCCCCCCAAAAAATTTGATGTGAGCTGGAGGGTGCCAAATCCCCCTCAACTCATACTGCTCCCCCCAAAAGCACACTGTGCAGCCGACGGGGGTGCCCAATCCCCATCGGCTTTAGCCCCCACAAGAAACACCCAGGTATGCTGACATGCTGGGACCCCACCCCAGCGTGCCCAAAGCATCCCACATTGCCATTTATTTCCCCCTGTAAAAACAGAAAATGGTCCCTCATGGTCTCTCATGCCCCTCCCAACCCACACCAACCCTCTGCACACCCACCTCCCCACACACACACCCTCACCCCATACTTACCTCCAGAGGCCAGCGCAATGATCTTCAGTGGACTGGGAACAAGTCTGCACTCTTCAAAGCCGATTGCTAACTGAAGAAATGCTGGTAAGCTGTATAATGGCATAAATAGGAGTTTTTCAACTTTGGCGGATATCTCGGCCATTTTTGGGAATTTTTTCACCAAATTTTCAACATGGGGTTCTTGGGACCCCACCTCCTGAACTCAGTCATTGTCATTTTGTTATTCAGTCCCAAAGGTGATTTACTGTAGTTACTTGTGCGGAACCACTTATGTTGGCCAATGGGCATGCAGACCGTACTGTACTATACAGTCCCGAAATGTGAATGAACCATTCACATTTTGGGACTGTGTAGTACAGTATGGTCTGCATGCCCATTGACCCATGCACTGGACCAACAAGCATACAACCGTAATTGTACACTGTCAGCCGGCGGGTGGACGGACGGTTTGGCGGTTGGGAGTTGCTGCCTGCCACTGACCGGGGGCAGTGGAGTGGCGGTCTCAGTGGGCGGTGGGAGGGGTACCGCTGGACCATGAGGGATTCAGCTTCATCATTTGCCTGTGGTCGGCCAGGGATCAGGTCCACTGGACCACCAGGGACTTTAATTACGTTATATACCCGCAATCAGGCAGGAGTACAGGTCCACTGGACCACCAGGGCATTTCACTTCATTTTGTGCCCACGATCGGACAGGGGGCAGGTCCACTGGCCCACCAGGGTTATAATGTATCACATATGCCCATGATCAGGCATGGGGGGAGGGCACGACACCGTACTGTGTCTCAGGAGGTGGGGTGGCCACCCACAGCAGGCAGCTGCCGTGTTGTGCCCAGCACTATGGCGGACCACCTGTGGGTGTCCCCCGACATGTTCCTTTTTTTCGAGCACACCTGTGCGGTGTGAGGCAGGTCTGTGCCTGCATATGTGCCACACATCCCGGGCTGAATATCAGGATGTGCCAGATATGCATGGGCACGCCCCCGCACTTGCACCGCATACATTACTGGTGCACCCCGGCACATCGGGAATTGCCTAGCGCACCTACCCCCTTTGAAAATTGTGCCTGTGCACATCAGTGGGATGCACATGGTGCAACACTGTTGTGCATTGCACCATGCGCAACCCCTTTGAATATCCCAGCCAAGGTTTTTTTCTTTTTTAGATATTTTACAATTAAGAGTTACTGGTGGGCTCCTGTTTCTTCATGGGGAGGGTTTTGACTGCAAAATTGAGTACCTATTGTTGTCCACACTGATTATCTTTTCCCTGCTTTGGAAATGCCTGGAAGGATTATAGCTGAGATCAGAATATATGGCCAATACTTTAAAATGAGTTATAAGCATCCTCTAAGTATTTAATATATGGGAGGTTTTTAGTACCAGATCTCTTAATTTTGAACTTTTAAATGTGCTATCCAACTCTGGGGTATTTAAAATACCCTTATTAATCTTAATCCAAGCTATAGAACTAGGCGAAATATTCAAGTTAAGTGAACGTGATAAAAATAATATCAGTTCATGTTTAGTCTTTCTTATTATATCTCCAGCAGTTGTTTTCCATCCAGTCCTAGTCTCCCATGATGATGTGTTACCGAATTCATACTTTGCAATGGTCTCCTGTACTGTACTCTATTCTATTTAAATTCTCCTTCCTGGATCTACTTTGTAACAAACTCTCCTGTCCTTTCATTTTTACCCAAGATGCCTTAGGAAACTTTAGTAGAATTTGGACCTGAATCCCAAATGACTGAAAAGGAGGTGCTTATTTCCCAACACTATGTGTTAACTGTTCATTGTCAATGTGTAATAAAACATAATCTGTATAAATTGGGTTAGGAGGATGAGACACAAAGATGTCCCTTTCTTGTTCTTTTTTATTCCTATATTTTATGCTCCTCCGGACTGCCGCCCCCATATGACTGACTCCCCCAGCCCTGTCCCCAGGAATCACCGGCGCTTACCTTATACCTGGCCCGGGAGCGGAGCCTGCACGGAGTCAGTCACCATCCTGCTTGCCGCCTGCTTTTTCTGCCTCTGCTTTTTCACCCAGGAGCCCCAGGAGAAGGAACGCATGCTCGTGGAGGTGCGCATGTGCCTACAGCCTCGGTTACAACCCCTATCCCCCACCCCATGGCCTAATGCCTGGCCCCCTCTGAGCCTGTGCAGCTCCTAGCCTCCACTAAAAGTCACCATTGGCCTAGGGATGCCGCATCACCTCCCCAGAGATGACGGTCTGCCAGTCGGCAGCTCGATCCAGCTCCACCCTCCTCCCCCACTGTTGATTTCCTGACGACCTGGCCTGCTCCTCAACCCGGCCTGCATGTCAGGTAAGGCGTCCCAGTGCCTCAGCCTCAGTGCCACCAGGCCGGCTCCCTTTCTTTTTCTTAAATGTGAAATAAGTGTTTTATCCATTTTAACAATTTTTCCGGGGTCTCCTGTTTTAAAGGAGCCACTCCCTTCATTTCTATCAGAAATTCTGTTTCTGTAGGTGGGCTATCCAGAACCTCATCATATGCGTCAAAAGAGATAAAAGCATTATGTGAAGCATTCCCTTGACATTTTCCAAGTAATCCATTGTCCAGTTTTTGACCCTCCTGGGTTTCTTCAGCTTTCTCCCTGACCAAACCCCTTTCACCTTATTACAATCATGAACTCTATTTCTTTATGCTGATTAGACAGTACCTCCTGTTCAACCTGTCCTACCACCATAAGCTCTTTAGATAACTGTGCCCACCTTGTGTTGAATGTTGATTTTCCTTCTTACTTACGTTTTCATCTTCCTTTATATTTTCAATAATGCTATTCCCTTTCTTAACTTTTGGTTGATCCCTTGATCCTTGTTTCGGAATGTATTTGTCTTTGTTGTTTTTTTTTCCTTGCTTGTTTTTTGAATTTACCAAGTTTTTCTTGCTACTTTTAGGGCCTTTTAAACTCTGTTGTCCTCCTTTTGAGCCTAATAATTCTCCAAGTTGTTCCTTAGTAAAGGGTGAGGGAGGGATAATTGGATTGCTTTATTAGCAGATTCTGTTTCCCCTTCCTCACAGATATAACAAGATATCTCAGAGTTTTGGTGTTCCTTTTCCCTTATTTGTTTTAAAAATAGCCTGACTTGAAAAAAAATCAGTTCTTAAATGTGACATCTCCTCCTTTAGTGCTCCAAGATTTTCCAACAATTCCATGTTAGCAAAATATGAATTTTTAATTACTTCCAACATTTGATTGGAAAGAGTAGAGGAGGAAACAAAATTGCCTTCATTAGTAAAAATTTCCTTATTATACACAATATTTGTTGAATTTGGCCCCTTTGTTAGAGTTGGGGGAATATCAGAAACCATTTTGGGAGAAGGCATTCCCTTTAGGTTTTATCTATCTATTGATCTATCTTCAAGACCAGTTGGTACTAATTTCTTAAAGTCCATCTAAAGCATGACTGAGGTCATGTATTACAGAGGCAAGATTATCAGAATTTTCTGTTTCAAGACTCGCCTTATATATTCCCAGACAATATGCACCTACTTCCTGCCTGGGAAAAAGGAGTGGCATGGCATAACAAAACAAAACGAACAAAAAAGTTATTTATTCTTTCCTTCTCTATTTCGTCCACTGTATACACCATGGAAACCAGCCAGGAAGGATGTTGTCAACTGCTGGCACTGTGAGACCATCTTCAACAGGATTGTTACCCAGCGCTTTGGTCACTGTCCTACATGTGGACACTTGGGGACCTAAGGGCTCAGCAAACAACATGGGCAGAAATCACTTACCTCTGCTTCCAGCTGCAGGGAGATGATTATAACAGCAACCATCCACTACATCTCTAACACCAAATTGGTTCACCTCATCCCCAGACGGTAATGAGGCCGAGGGTTGGCAGGTTGTTGGAAAAGGCAAGGCGAGTGCCCCCTCAAACAACCCACAGAAGCTCAACATCTCAAAAAAACAGTACAGTACCAACAACAAACAGGTTCCTACCTCTGACATACAAGCCAAACACCAAGGCAGATGATGTAGCAGGTTAGCAGCCACCAAAACAAATAACAATGACCAACAATCAGAATGGGTTAAAACAAGGCAAAAATGAAAAAGAACCTTTTGATCATAGGAGATTCCATGATTCAGGGAGTTGGGCCCTATTTATGGCCCAAGGTAGTGGTCAGATGTCTCCAAGGATTATCCACATTGAGGGACACTGACCACATTGAAAAAATCATACAGAGTGCAGGAGACACTACAAACATTCCTATCCACCTAGGAACAAATTATCTCACCAATCGGTCAGTAGAGGAGATCAAGGAACACCTGATCAGACTGGGTGATCAGCTGGCATCCATTTCACCCATCATTTCCTTCTCTGAGGTTCTGCTTATGTGGGAGAAGGGTGGTGGCAGGCCGAAGATCAGGGAAAGATAAATAGGTAAACAAATGCCTGGCTTAAAAACTGGTGCCATGAGAAAGGACACCAATTTGTAGGAGATTGGCAGACATTTTGGGAGAGGGAGTTCATTAAATTCGATGGCCTCCACCTAATAAAGGAGAGTGTCAAAGCACTGGGGCAAAAGTTTGATGTTTTTGCAGGCTGTTTAAACTAATGGATGGGGAAGGGGTCTGACACCCATTACATCACAGAGGGTAACAGTTGCCCCTACCCCCTTAGATAGCAAACCACCAGCAGGACAAAGCATGGGGTGTACCACACATGGTAAGAAACTCAGATATCTGGAGGAATTTAAAAATGGTAAAAATGACATGCAATGGGAGAAGGGTAAACTTGTGAACAAGGTAGGAAACCTGGGTTGGAAGGCAATGTGCACTAATGCCCACAGTCTGGCACATAAGATACCAGACCTTACTGCCATGATGACAGAATCAGACCTAGACTGGATAGCAGTGACAGAAACATGGTTCAAAGAAAACTGTAGCTGGGATGCCACCATCCTAGGATATAACTTGTTCAGAAGGGACTGGAAGGGGAAAAAGGGGGGGGGTAGCTATCTATGTAAAAGAGTGAATCAGTGCTACAGAAATCCAGGGGACCCACAGTGAAACCAAAGCCCTGTGGATTACTCTCAGAACTGGAAAAAAAGTCCCCATATGGGTAGGAGTGATATACAGACACCTTTCTTAGGAATTAGAAAAAGACAAGGCAATTCTGGAAAACATTCAAAAGATGGCAGACAAGGGTGAGCTACTACTGGTCAGAGACTTCAGTTTACCGGATGTAGATTGGAGCTCCTACATGGCTGCTTCAGAAACGAGTAAGGATTTCTAGTTGCACTCTAGGGAGCAGACCTAAGCCAACTGGTGGAAACCCCCACCAGAGAGGAAGTATTCCTGGACCTTGTGCTAACCAACAACAACAGAGTCCTAAATGTACAGGTGGGAGCCCATCTGGGATCAAGTAACTATCGGACTGTATGGTTCACAGTAAACATGACCAAAGACAGCAGTCACTCTAAACAGAAGGTCCTGGAATTCAGAAAGGTGGATTTCATCAAAATGAAAAACTGTCTGAAACAGAATCTGGGTTGCTGGCCAGAAGGTGGAGTCAAAGAACATTGGAGGAGACTGAAGGAAGCAATTACACTAGTCACATCACAGTGCACCAGGCTAGTGAGCAAATCCAAAAGGAGAAGGAAACCACTCTGGTTCAGAATGGATAAAACATCAAAAATCAAGGAAAAGAAGAAAGCATTCAGGAGATACAAGAAAACAAAAAAGGACAGTAACAAGGAGGTATATAGTGAATTACTTAAAGAGGCTGGGAAAGCAATTCAGACTGCAAAAGTCCAGACAGGTGAAAAGATAGCAAAGGGAGTCCAACATGGTGACAAAACCTTCTACCGGTATAGGAAAGAAAAAAGAAAGAGAAAAGGGGAATAGTTAGATTGGCTAAGAACAATGACCAGCAAACAGAAGATGATGAGGAGAAAGCAGAGGTTCTGAACAAATATTTCTGCTCTGTTTTTACACAGGAGGAAGCAGGCAAAGTACCATCTCTCCACAGGAAGGCACACCACCTGAAAGGAACTGACACAAGTAATTTCACGGAGGCAAGAGTTCTGGAGGAACTCAAGAAATTGAAGGTCGACAAAGCAATGGGGCCAGTTGAAATACATCCAAAAATACTATGCGAGTTTGGGAAGAAATTATCAGCCCCAATGGCAGAGCTCTTCAACAAATCACTGGAAAGAGGGGAGGTCCCTGAAGACTGGAAAATGTCTACAGTAGTACCCCTACAGAAAGGTGGCAGTAGGTAAGAAGCGGAAACTATCACTCAGTCAGCCTCACCTCGGTGGTAGGGAAGCTGATGGAATCCCTACTAAAGGAGAGGATGGTGACATTCTTAGAAGATGGTGGACTGCTGGATCTAAAGCAACATGACTTTACAGCAGGAAGGTCCTGCCAGACTAATCAAATACTTTGACTGGGTCACAAAAACATTGGACAATGGTGGTGCAGTAGACATGGTGTACCTAGACTTCAGCTAGGCTTTCTACTCTGTTCCACACAGGAGACTAATAAACAAGTTGGAGCACATGGGCATTGGGCCAAAAATTGTACACTGGATCCAAAACTGGCTCATTGGGAGGACCCAAAAGGTATTTTTAAATCGCACACTATCAGAAGAGGGTAGGGTTACAAGTGGTGTTCCACAGGGTTCAGTGCTGTGACCAATACTTTTCAATGTATTCATCAGCGACATAGCTGAAGACCTAAATGGAAAGGTGTGCCTATTTGTGGATGACACAAAGCTCTGCAATAGGGTGGACTCAGCTGAAGGGACTCAAAAGATGGAGTCAGACCTTAGGAGATTGGAAGAATGGTCAAGGAACTCACAGTTAAAGTTCGGTGCCATAAAATGTAAGGTTATGTACCTAGGAAGACGCAACCCAGGGACAATTACTTTCTAAATGGGGTACAGCCGGCAGTAACAAAACACAAGCGTGATCTTGGGGTGATCACCGCAGATGACAAGAAGGTTGGCAATCAATGTGAAAAGGTGGCACAAAAGGCCAGTGACATCTTGGGTTGCATAGGGAGGGGCATAACCAGTAGAAAAAGGCAGATGATTAGCCACTGTATAGGTCCTTGGTGAGGCCTCACCTGAAATACTGTGTCCAGTTCTGGAGACCTCACCTTAGGAAAGACATAAAAAGACTAGAGACTATACAAAGAAGGGCAACAAAGATGGTGCGAGGTCTGCATCACGAGCCATATGATGCAAGGCTAAAACTATTCAACAAGTACTCACTAGAACAAAGAAAGGATGGGGGACATGATAGAGACATTTAAATACCTGAAGGGTATCAACAAAGTACAGGCACATGATCTCCTTCAGGTAAACCACTGCACCAGGACCAGAGATCATGACATGCACCTAAAGGGGGGAAGGTTCAGGAGCAACACAAGGAAGTTCTTCTTTTCAGAAAGGGTGGTGGAGCCTTGGAATGGCCCCCACCACAGGTGGTGGGGTCAAAGACGGTCAGAGAATTCAAGCTGTCATTGGACAGTGTGGAAAACTTAACTCAGCAGCCTGTTTGGGGGGGGGGTAGTATACATGGGCAGACTAGATGGTCCACATGGATCCCATCTGCCGACACATTCTATGTTTCTGTGTTTCAGTATGAGTGAAATCATTTTGATTTTTGTATGTACTTTTGCTATGTAATATAGGTGATTTTAATGTATACTCTGAACAGTTAGATTGTGTTAATTCTAATGAAAATGATTGTGAAGCTGCTAAATCAAAATTATGTATACAGCTTGAATTATCAAGAATGGGAGTCAATAATTGTGGGCCCTATTCCTTTGCAAATAAAAATAATCCTTCACCTGTTTGTCTAGTCTTACTATTAAAGAATGCTTCCAAATTAGGGGAATTTTCAAGGTTCGAATGATTTAAGGGATTTACCTTTAAGGTGTTATCAGGTGTTCCCTTAATTATGGTACCATTCTCTGATGCCTGGCTGCCTATTTCAATTTGAATCAAAGGCATAGATGTAAACAAGGAAACAGGAATGTCATTTTCCTTATGGGAAGTACCCTTAAAAACTTAATAATTGTTGATTATTTAAGGGAAAACTCCCTCCTTATTTTCCATTTTTTTTCTTTTTGTTCCATAGTACTTTTATGCTGTGTAATCTGTTTCTTAATCTTTTGTTTCATTTTCCCCTTCCTCTATCTGCACTGGTTCCTCTAACAAGGAACTATTTTTTCCACTATGTGTACAGACTGTCCTATATAAGAGCTATGAGCCACTATAACTATATAGCTAATGGTACAAACTGATAGTCTCCTTTGTTATCTAAATGCATCTGAATATGTATATATATATATATATATATATATATATATATATATATATATATATATGAATGTATATACTGTAAGTTACTATATTAAAAGCTGAATATACAGTATACACATATAATATATGCACATAACGTATATAAAACTCCAGGGTTTCAAATTAAAGTGCAAATACAGTATTAGGCTATTAGCACATTAAATTAGACCTTTATAATATCAAAATATTCCTTTGGCGGTTATACTGGAACAGTGTAAAACTATTGGAAACACAAATTATAACTTATTTTATTTTGTCCAAGGTCCATGGACACAATTTGGTAGACATGATTCTAGTCCAGTAAATATCAAAATCCTAAGCAACCCTTCTTAGTCCAAACCATGCCACTTGTATAACCTAAGTCCTTGGCTGTAGTTGTTCAATCAAAGTAAATACTGGTTTCCCTATTATAAAAGTGTGTTGTCTTCATAGACACCTCAAATTCCATTTTATCTCTACTTTGCCTTTATTTTCCCTTTTTTCTAAGCAAAGCGGAACCTGGCAAAAGAAAATCACAGGGGGAAATACAAAAGTACGAAAGCCAGACTGATCAATTTCTAATTAATTTCTAATTAATTTCCCATTAAACAAGCCAAAACGAAACCAAAAACAAATTAATAGATACCTACAGTAGAGTAAATTTTAGGATTACTCTGAATCAGCTTTTAATTATACTTAAAGATATTTATTGTATTTACAGAAAACTTGTATGTTATTTATTTACCAGCTTATTTAAATTGTTCAATCAAGTAAGTGAAGAATGTTAAATTAAATATTAGATTAAACTGTTTTCCCAAAATGTCAAAAGCTATCTTAGTTTACAGCAATAAAATAGCTTGAAATAGCTATCTTGCTTTTGCACAGTTTCAGCTTCAGCTCCCCCACAGAATTCCCAATCGTATCTGCAACTTTACAGAACCCCAATCCACTCCCAATATTCCATCAAATGAAAAAAATACCTCAAATCCAAAAGTGATGTCAAGATGCCCCTTTTGTTTAAAATTTGCTAAATTTGTTTAAAGCTTTTTAAATTTAGACTTCCTTCCGGAACCAGCGTTTAGTGCCAACAATACTAAAAAAGAGGCATACAATATAAATACTGCAGCAGCTTCTTTCTACTTCTAAGAGAATAAATTAAAAGTATGGTATTTTGTATATCTCTTACCATGTTAAAATAGATCTCCGATTCTCTACCAATTGCCGTATTTGTGAAAATGGCAACATTGAAAAGCTTCTTTAAACCAAGAACGACCGATTTTTAAGTGCATCAGGAAGCTCTGCATCTCACTGTGCCACTATTACTTCAAAAATGACACTGCCCTGCTGGCCTGGTGGCACTGAGGGCTGAGGCACTAGATGCCTTACCTCGCACCGTGCCGGTGATCTGTGTTTGGGAATCAGCCAGGGTCGTCAGGTGCTAGCTGATGGGAGGGAGGGATGCAGTAGGATCGAGCAGCTGAAAGGTAGCTCTCCTGTCCTGGGGAGGATACCCGTCACCCGCCGTAGTTCCACTACCCCCAAGTTGAGGGCAGAGAGCAGTGTAGACAGGTGGGTGGCAAAGTAAAGGGAGGGTGCCTCAGTAACGCAACATGTGCATGTCTCCACATGTGTGTATGTGGTTGGGGCATGGAGATGGGACTAAAAAAATCCTATAAAATATAAATAAAAACAAGCATTTGTCAATGCCGAACGTTCGCTTGCAGGTATTTGCAGTGGTGTTTGGCATGTATGGTGCTTTACCCTAATGCCCTGTGCGATTGCTGGTATTTGCACACTAAATTGTCAGTATGACCTTGTTGCTACCCCCATTGTGCGCTACATAGGCGGAAACACGTTTTGGGCAGGATGTGAAAAATGACAGCTGTACTGCTCATAAGGAAGTGTGGTAAAATGGCAATGTTGAAAATCTGGAGTGGAAATATTGAAAATTCGAGAAACCCACGAAATGCAGAAACCCAGCAGTAATGCACGCCTGTGAAACAGTCATTTGTAGGATTTTTTCACCAAATTTCAACATTGCCATTTTAAAACCTCTGCTAATGAACAGTGTCACTGTGATTTTCTTACTGTGTCCCATACATTGATTTTGCAACCGATCAGCCATTGTGCACTACATGGGCGGAAAGACGCTTTGGGCAGGATGTGAAAATGACAGCTATACTGCTCATAAGGAGGTGTGGTAAATGGCAATGTTGAAATCTGGAGTGCAAATATTGAAAATGCAAAACTTACTTAGCATGCGAGGAACTGCTAACGCAGAGTCATAAAACAGTCATTTTGTGGGATTTTTTCACCAAATTTTCAGCACAGCCATTTAAGACCTCTACTCATGATCAGTGTCACTGTGATTTTCTTAATGTGTCCTATACATTGAGTTCGCACACCGACTGCACAATTGTGCGCTACATGGGCGGAAACACATTTTGGGTGAGATGTGAAAAATGACAGCTGTACAACTCATAAGAAGGTATGATAAAATGGCAATTTTGAAAATCTGGAGTGAAAATATTGAAAATTCGCGAACTTACGAGCCTGTGTAGGAACTGTGCAACGCAAGCTCGTAAAACAGTCATTTTTTGGACTTTTTGCACCAAATTTTCAACTGTTTGGGACCTTTCCATGATATGTCATGTCATGGCATTATTTGAGGCTGAAGGGTGATTTTGCGCAGTGACCGCGCAGTGCCTGTGAAATCACCCTTTGGGCCCAAATAACGCCATGACAGTGACATCATTCATGAGAAGGGGTCCCAAAACCCCATGTTGAAAATTTGCAAAAATTCCAAAATGACTGAGATATGCACTAAAGTTGAAAACCCCTATGTAGCCCATTATACAGCTTACCGGCATTTCCTCAGTTCGTGGTCGGCTTTGAAGAGTGCAGATGTGTTCCTGGTCCACCAAGATCATCGGGCCAGAGTCCAGAGGTAGGCATGGGGTGGGAGGTGGGAGGCTGGTTGCGCAGTGGGTGGTGCGGGTTGTGGGAGGGGGCTGGGAGAGCCAAGAGGACCGCTTTTGTTTTACAGGTTGAAAATAAAAAAAGACGACGGGACATTTGCCACGCTGGTGGGTTCCCAGCATGGCAGAAGATGGCTGGGGGTGAGAGCTGACGGGATTGGGCACCCCGACGGCAAACTACGCAAGGCGGGAGGAGCCGACAGGGATTGGGCACCCCTGTCGGCAAAGTAAAACGACTCATTTACCACAGTGGGGTGAGCTCCCAGCGTGGCAGCAGGATGGCTTGGGGAGCTATGGAGCTGATGGGGATTGGGCCCCCATCGGCAACAACATTTGCCACGCTGGGGTGGGCTCCCAGCATGGTACCAAAGCTTTGGGGAAGGCGGCATGACATGCGCGGGGGGGGAGGTAGCGCGTAACGCAAGGGGGGGTGGTGCTCAGTATGGCAGCGGTGCTTTCCTTTGAAGCAGAGGAACACCGCTGTCATACTGAGCTCCTGCACCCATTGGTGCAGGACCGCCATGCCTGCTCAAGGGAGCAGTGCATTGGGTGGGAGAGGCACACTTCCAAGTGTGCTACTCTCCCAAAACGTTCCTTGCTCATGCACGCAAGCGAACGTAAAAAGGCACTGCCCCACTAGGAATGCCAGTGCATGCGTAGCTAAAGCTAGAGAAACCATGTGATCCTAAACCCTAGCAGCTCTAAATTTAAAGGCATATATACCTTAATCAAACCAAGGACATTTAAAGGGACACTGTCAACCCCATTAGGCTTCAATATGTCCCTTGTTTAAAAAACACATTTTATGATTGATAACATTCTGTAAAGAATGCTGAAGTAGCCAGTAGTTTGATTCAGATTCATTTTTTCTTTTAAAAAGTGAATAACAGACTGCCCACCACACTGGTGTTACCACACCAAAACAGGTCTGTTTACATTTTTTGATCAGCTCCCTTTGCATCTTTCCTGGACTTAGGAACACCTGCAACACAGTCTAGCCACTCATAATGCAGTGGGGGTTTACATTGCTACTGCCTCATGAGTGCATGCACTGTTTGGGGGTGCTTCCAATGTTTAGGAAGTATTCAAGAAGAATTGATTCAGGATTTGAAACAAAACAAAGTTGTTTATAAATATACATTATCATGCATTTTAGTTCTACTAAACTAGCAGACAGATACAACAAATAGCAACATGAATCAATTTTAGTGAAGGTAAGCAACCATAAAATGTAGGTTTTTAACTAGAAATAATATGATGCAAAACAGGCTGACAACGTCCCTTTAAAGGGAAATTTAAAGAAGATATCTAAGGAGATCTTGTCACCTCTGTGGTTTAAAATAGTCAAATCAATCTATTTAATCAAGGAACAAATCTTCCAAATATAAGAAGGGAACTAAACCAAATTTAGCAACTTAACAATTTGCTGGTGCTAAAATGATAAAACTAGTTTTAAAATACACCGGTCCCCGAATTTTAACAAATTATAGGTTTAAAAACCCAGGTTAGTCCAAAATGTATATACAATGCACTACAATACTCATACAAATAATACATAAAAATAAAATATGTACAAGTATTCAGAAATGTGCTGCTTGGAGTTTGCAGGGAAAAGGAGCAAATTGATAATTAGACAAAATGCCTCCTCTGGTATTCCTCCTCTGTCTCTCTGAGGACAATGGCTCTTTTGCTCCTTTACATAACTATCAGGGCTCTCATCTTCTAGCCCTCCAACCACTGCACTGCAGCCTTTGTCCTCTGCAGGGCTTACTGCTACCGAGTGTCTCCCAGGGCTCCTTACGAAATGTAACCAGCTCACATATGCCCCCTTTTAAATCTGGAGTCCCCAGTGACCTGAATAACTATGGACCAATCTCCCAACTTCCCACCTTTTCCAAACTGTTGGAAAAAATAGTGAGTGTGCAGCTCAGGAACTACCTCTAAAGTGGGAACCTGCTCAATCCTTATCAGTTGGGATTTAGGCCTCATCACAGTGCTATTTCAGCCCTTGCAAAGGTCACCAATGACTGGCAGCATGCCTTGGATTCAAACAACTTAATTTATGCAGTATTTCTAGACTTAAGCAAGACATTTGATACAGTTGACCATGAGCTGCTCCTTGTCTCCCTCAGAAACATTGGCTGTGACCCCACCATCTCTGAGGTGGTTCTTGAACTATCTAACAGGGCCACAGCAACAGGTCAAGTCTGAAGGGGCATTATCATCACTGAAACCTCTGCTGAGGGATGTACTGCAAGGCTCTACACTGGGTCCATTGCTTTTTGCAATTTACATTAACAATATTGATGCAAACATCAAATCTGCTAACATCCACCTATTTGCCGATGACACGGCGCTTTATATTAGAAGACCCTTTCTGGAAGCAGCTTGTAAGGATCTACAATGGCAATTTAATCTTCTACAACATCAACTACTGCACCAGAAACTGATCCTAAATGCCAAAAAAACAAAGGCAATGCTTTTTTCTCCCTTTACATACGTCAATAACCCCACAACTCAAGGTAATATTCCACAGATCCACACTCTTCTTGGCAAATCGCTGGAATATGTTATTAAATCAAATACCTGGGGGTGTGGATAGACCAAAAGCTTTTCTTTTGCAATCACGCTGAGGTTCTCTTAAAGAAGCTTAGGCAGAGGATTGGTCTTTTCTATAGGATCAAACATGTTCTAACACTGGATGCCAGGAAGAGACTGGTCCAAACCACATTCCTTACCTTATTGGACTATGCAGATTTCCTTTACAGCCAAGGCCCCGTGTCTGCCCAGGCTAAATTAGACACACTCTACCATCGGGTCTTGAAGTTCATAACTGGTTTCCCAAACTCCACACATCACTGCTCCCTTTACGTCGCAATAGGTTGGTCATCCCTTAACTACAGAAGACAGAGGAATGCAGCTCTCTGGACATTTAGGGCCTTCATGAAGATATTGCCTCAGTATATCTCGGATTGTCTTCCTCTAGGTGTGATAGGTAAATATGCCTTAAGGAGTTCCTCCGTTATCTCCCTTGCAGAACCAAAGTTCAAGTCACGCTCCGGCAGGTCTGCCATATCTCATGCTTTATCCTCTCTCTGGAACAACTTGCAAAAATCCCTGAAGTTGGCTTACCTAATCAAACTATCAGCCTTCAAAGCACTTTATTCTTGCTCTATCAAGGAATCCTGTAACTGCTTCCACTGATGTCACCTTCCCCTAGCCTCAGCTCCATCTGCTCCATTGCATCCCTTTACTGGTAATTCTTTCCCACCCCTTTTGGGCAATGCTTCAGCCTATAAGAACCTACCTGTCTGCTTCTTCTTTCCCGACACTGTGTTTTTGTTTTTTTTCCTTATCGTTAGCTCCTTTTCCATGTCACCCTGGCTCCCACCTTCACTCCTTGCTTATCCCCCTTGATGCCATCATGGTGTTTTTCTTTCTACTCCCTAACTGTTGCCACCCTCACCCCTGCTACCACTGCATGCCCTTGCGGGCATGTACTGTGTACCTCTCCTTCTCAAAATCTTGCGTCCCCCTCCCCACCCCTCCAAGCTCCTTCAATCAATAATTATGTTCAAAGATGCATCAAATACACACTGTGGACTGGATATTCAAAAGGGTTGCGCAATGAGCAATAGGGTTGCACCAGCGCAAATCAGAAAATGTGCCATTCTGTGATATTCAGCAGGAGGCAGTTGCGCCACTGAAAACATACTGAGCAACAGCGCAATGATAATGAAGGCATGCACAACCGAAGGGGGTGGAACCATGCATAAAGGGCGCAGTGCGATGTTCAAAGACTTGCGCAATGCGCAACAGTGGAGCAGGCGGAAGTTGTGCCATAGCGGAAATGAGCCAAAATAAAAAGGAGCAAGGAAGAGGCACAAGAACGCTACAGGGAAGCCACATGAGTCAGAGACAGGCACAGAGAAACAGGGAGAAAGAGGGCAGGCAAGGGAAACCACACCACAGAAGAGGGGCAAGGGAAGGTGTGTGGGGCCACAGAGTGCAGAGGCCAGTAGGTGTACCCGGTCCAGGGGAGGTAGCAGTCAGGACAGTGGGGGGAACAAAGCAACAGCAGCTGGGGGGGAAAACAAGCCATGGACATAGACAGTGCCACCTTCCACATGGATGCCGTAATGAAGGGGGTGAAAAGGCATGCTGCAGGGGGACGTGGCCATGGAAGGGCCCGTCAGCGGTATGCCCCCAACAGGCAGTACTGAGCCCACACCAGCTTTGAGCTGTACACAGATGTTGAGATTGTGGGCCGGTACCGCCTGAACAGGGCAATACTGAGGCGGATCTGTGAGCTGTGCAGTGATGTGATGCAGGCACCCACACGACGGAGTCATGTTCTGTCAGTGGAGACAAAGGTAACAGCCTGCATGTGCCTGTTCGCCACGGGTACCTTCCAGAGACCAACAGGGGATACCACAGGCATAACACAGTCAGCCACGTCACGCATCCTCACCCAATTCCTCAGCACACTGCTGCCACATGCTGCGGAGTACATCCATTTCCCCAGCACTACGGCGGAGCATACAATAAACATACAGGAGTACCACAGGGTAGCATGTATGTCTGGTGGTGATAGACTGCACCCATGTGGCCATCTGCACACCACATGGCCCCGATGGGGCCGCCTACATGAATCGGAAGGGATATGCCAGTGTCAACTGCCAGGTGGTGTGTGATGCCAGTGGGGCGCATCATCAATGTCTGTGCCACACACCCTGGGGGAGCACATGATTCCTTTATCTGGCACCAGTCAGCACTGTGCCATCGATTTGAGAGTGGGGACATCCCCACAGGTCATCTAGTGGGTGAGTATGTATGTAGAACTGACAAATCGTGGGCAAGGGGGGGTAAGCCAGAGGTGCCATGGGTGTGGCCCACAGGGTTTGGGGCAGTCTGAGCCTGAACAAGACACTAACCTCCACTATCTCCACACAGGTGACAGTGGATACCCACTCCGTCCCTGGCTGCTCACACCCTACCGCCGGCCCAAGACCCCATCGCAGCAACGCTTCAATGAGGCACATGCCACCACATGCAACATCATTGAGCGGGTGTTTGGGATGCTGAAGGTGCATTTCCGTTGCCTGGACACCTCTGGCGGTGCCCTACAGTATAGCCACTCAAAGGCCTGTGGGATATTCCTGGCCTGTTGCATCCTGCACAACATGGACAAAGACTGTGGGATAGCCATACAGGTCAAAGAGGGAGACAGCGATGGGAACGATGGTGATGCCAGTGACGATGAGGATGGGCAGCCCCCCTTGGCCGATGGGACCCCCGACTGATCCGGCTGGCACAGCTGCACCAGGATGCCATCACAGAGGAGCACTTCAGCCAACACAGGTAAGTCATGGGGTCATGTGCAACCACCAGTGGCTAGGGCACAACCGACATACACGCATGGAAACACACCAGGGGTGCATGCTGGCAAGGGATGTGGCAGAGCACAGAAGCACACACATACAACCAGGGAGGGGTGAACAGTAAAACGCCACATGGACAGACACACACACAATCACACATAATAGGCACAAAGTGCACAGGGGTCAGGTGCAAAACAGAGCCGGAACACAAACACTAGCAACACACATGTCCACAGGCCACCACGTCCACTGACTGTCTATGTGCATGTGTCAGATGCTGGGCACCATCGCACTTTGGTGTACAGCTCAATGCATGCATCATCATGCACATGTACCTGTGGACAGCAGTCGGGAGGGTGTACAGGTGGACCGTGTGTCTGCGTGCAGGGCCAGGCACCCACCGGTGCACTGCCCACTGAAACACACAATGCACACAGGGCAGCACCAGACAGTGCCCGCGCTGGAATACAGGTCAGTCTTGCGGCACAGTGCCACGTCTGCCTTGGATGCGTAGGTGGCCCCACCGAGACCCAGCAGCACTTGCAGGCTAACCACGGGCCTCATGGGGTGGCACCAATGGTCCAGCAGGGGTTCCACTGTGCGAACATGACCGTGCCTGCACAGGGGTCTGCAGCACACCGAACATACCTGCACTAGGAGTGCTCGGGATGCCCACAGTCGAACCCAGCATCGACAGGGTGGGTGTTGCATGACGCTGGGAATGGGAAGTGGATAGCAAACTGCACGGTGTGAGTGACACATGGGCACCTGACTGTGTGCCCATTGTGGCCATGACAGCGACCAACGCCTGTGTTTGCCTGCCAATGGCAGCGGTCATATCCTCCCGCAACTGGACAATCTGTGACAGGATCCTATTGGTGTCCCTGCTGTATCACTCCTCGACCCACTCCAGAGCCACACACTGTGCCTCCACGAACATTGCAAGCCGTATCTGCTGCTGTACTGATGCCTGCAGTAGGTGGGTGTGCTCGTCAAAGAGGTCGTCTGCTACCTCGGTATCCCATCCCTCAGGGTGTGGAAGGGCTTGATGTTCAGCACCCCTTGAGGGTGGGCGCTGCTCACCAGGACCAGGTATGGGCAAGTCCACAGGTGGTGCACAGATGCCACCGCTGAACCCTGAACCCCCAGTCCTGGTGGGCGACTGCTGCTGCTGCCCCTCCACCTGCTGTGCCCAAGGGATCGGTTGTTCCACTGCTGTGGCCACAACAGTGCCACTGTCCTGACCAGCCACTGGTGCTGCCCCACTGGTGCTGACAGGCACAGCCTGGGACTGTGCTGACATGCTGGCACACACGTCGGAACCAGCCAGTCCATGGGCATGAGCTGGCCTGCTGTGTGTCCATTCTGTGACACACACATGTCACTGCCCATAACAGTTGTGTCATCATCATTGGTGCAGGTCTGTGCCACAGCCACAGCCACAGTGTGCTGGCATCCTTGGACGCCAGAACGCTGAGACATAGGAAGGGCCTCCCCCACACCTGTCTCAACGACATCAGTGTTGACAGCCAGGTGGACCCACTGTTGCAATGCTCGCTGGCTACCTGCGGAGGTGGATGGTCCCTCCTCCAACTCCAGATGACTGTCCGCAGTCAACAGGCCCTCCACTGCTGACCCCTGCAGATGCGCAGGATGTGTAACAGAAAGTAAGGTCACGTTAGTGAATGTGATCTACCTTCCCCCCCGACAGACCATGACGTACCATGCAGTGATGGGCTACCACCTGTCTGGAAGCCACCTCCTGGAATGCCCTCAATGGCACTGTGCTGCATGCTTGCAGCGAGCCTGTCCTCTGCCGGTGTCAGCTGCACCACCTCTGGCTGGCCCCCGCCTGTTGCAGCACATGCCATCCTGATGGCAGCCACCTTATCCTTCACCCTCCTCCTGTCGGTACCCATCTTCTTCTTACACCCCTGCACAGCGCCAGGCTGTGCAGGTTGACGGCACATGCCACCCCCTCCCATGCAGCAGCACGGGCCTGAGGGGTGCCCCGCTGTCCACTGAGCACTGGCTCCTGATCGATGTAGGCCTCAAAGAGAACCTCCATCTCGGCCTTGGTGAAATTGGGCCTCCTCTTCCACCCACCATCGTTGTCCTCCTCACACAGACCTCGCTCGGTCATTATTCAGCCTGTATGGATGACAGTGGTTACCTGTGACTGTGCAGTACAAAGGAAGTCCCTGATACCACAGTCCAGAACCCCACACAGCATGCAACTCACCAATAAACTGCAGTAACTGAATATGGCCACTGCAGAACAGTGTCGCAATTTTATAGCGCAATCCATGCAAATTAGGTGAGGAGCAACTTTAATGAGATGCAAATCACGCTGCTGCGCCATTGCATGGCTGATCGGATGATTAGCATATGACGGCTGAATATCGCACTTTTGCACTTTGCGCAATTGTGTTGAACGTGCTGAGCCAATGGCACAGTTCTGTGGCATGCGTAGTACACTGCACTGCGCATGCCCAGGTAGCTTACTCAGGTGTCTGCCGCGCTGATGAAGTGCTGTGCATGGTAGGCAATTCAGGGCACGGCCACCATTGTGCCAGTGGTGCTATGGCGAGGGTCATTACATGGTGCTGTGGCACAACTGCGCAATAGTTCGCTGTGGCGATGGCACACAGGCAACCAATCGCGCAAGATGCATAGATGTCTGATGGCGCTGTGCGTGGCCTTGTGCCAGAGACCCATGACCCTGTGCCCGACCTTTGCCCCCTTGGTGCTATACATCCAGCATGGCTGCACCTCTATCGTGCTGTTTGGTAACAGCGCGATAGGGAATGGCAGAGCTGTACCATGCAGCAGTTCCACGTGGGGTACCACGCTGCAGAGCGCCATATTGCCTACTATAGCGGTGGAGATGGCACGCAGGAGAGCCCCTCAATGGAGTGCCCTTGAGCTGGCCAACCTTGTGGCCATTGTGGAGCCACACTATGGCCCACTCTTTGGTGAGGAGGCACTGGACAGGGCCAGGACCCAGGTTTGGCAAGAGGTGGCCACTAACCTGGAGGCGGCCACTGGCCGCTGGAGAACAGCTGAACAGTGCAGGCACCGGTACGGGGGCCTTAGAAGGAGGGAGCCGGAGCTACTTGCCTGTCTGTGGTCGGGTGCCAGGAGGGGTGTGGTGCCTCGTCCAGGTGGGTGATACGTCTACACACTTGTATCGTCCATATGGGTAACACTGTCTTATGTGTCCAGCACATGGGGAGGGATAGTCTAGGGTTGGCTGTGGCGGTGTTTACAGGGTATGGGGTCGGTGGGTCTGGCTGGGTGGTGGGCACACATTGGGGCATGGGGACTTTGCTTTGGGTTTGTACTGATGTGTTTCTCTCCTTTTGTCTCCCACAGGCATGGCCGAGCGGAGGCGGATGGTGGAGTGGCAGCAGAGGGAGGAGGACGCTGCACACGGGCATGTCAGGGACCATCCCCAATGCCAAAAATGTCCCGATGAGGGTGAGTGCCATGACACCATGATTGCTATTGCATGCTGTGTGACAGGGTGGGAAGCTGGGCATGGCCACCATCTATGGACACCACTGCCATGCACGTGACATGTGACAGTCAGCACTGTCCAGTGGCACTGCATGTCTGGGAGTGCGTCAATGGTGGTCCATGCGTGCACTGGCACATGGCTGTGGCACTGCTTGCACACCGCATAGCCATGTTACTGTACGGCCTTTGTTGTGCTGTGCTGGACATGGGCAGTGGGTGTATGCACAAATTTGTAGGGAACTGGCAACAGTTTGGGGAGCGAAAGTTCTTTAAATTTGATGGACTGCATATGACTAAGGAGGGAGTCAGTGCATTGAGGCAGAAGTTTGATGTCTTTGCAGAATATTTAAACTAGCAAATGGGGAGAGGGGTGCAGCACCCCATACATCGATTGGGAAGAACACCCCCCTCCCCCCTCAGCTAGTGGTCAAACAGGAGTTCAGCATATTTGTAGTTAATTTGCATCACCAGGTAAGGAAAAAGGTCTGGCTTCTCATACGACACACAGGGGAAATGCCAGACCTCGCCCAACAACTAACACACCGAAATCTGGCCAATGGAAAATCATGTACACAAATGCTCGCAGTCTGGGAAACAAGATCCAGACCTGCAGGCAATAATGACAAGAGGCTAAACTGGAAATAGTAGCCATTAGCGAGACATGGTTTACCAGTAACCACACTTGGGAGACTTCAGTACCTGCCTATGTACTGTTCAGAAGAGACCGAGGTGCCAAAGGGGGGTGGAGTGGCCCTTTATGTCAATGAAAATATCAAAGCTACAGAAATTCAGAATACACATAAGGAGCCAGAAGTATTGTGGATCACACTGGAAACAGGAAATGAGACAGCCATACGAACTGGGGTTGTGTACAGGCCTCCAGACCAGGGCGAGGACATAGACACATTGCTGTTAGAAGATATACAAAACATGACAGCTAAAGGGGAGGTTCTGATAATGGGAGACTTCAACATGCCAGATAGAGATTGGCCAATACCAGCAGGAACATCTGCCAGAACTAGACACATGGTGAATTCCCTGCAGGGCGAGGGCCTCAAAACAACTAGTACAACAACCCACAAGAGACAGAGCTATCCTAGATCTAGTACTGACTAACAGGGAAAGGATTTCAGATCTCCAGGTAGTAGGTCACCTGGGGACCAGTGACCATCACATTGTATGGTTCAATTTGGCCATTAGAACTAAATCATCCCATTCCAAGGCAAAAATATGGGACTTCAGAACAGCTGACTTTGATAAGATGGCCAACAGAGTTAAGCTAGCCCTGCCAAAAAGAAATACAGGTGAGGGGGTACAGACAAAGTGGGCAAGCATTAAGGATACAATACTTGAAGCAACATCCCATTGTGTTAGAGAGAAAAGGAAGTGCAAAAGAAGAAGGAAACCACTTTGGTTCTCAAAAACAGTAGCAGAAAAGGTCGGAGCCAAAAGTCTGGCCTTCAGGAAATATAAGGGAACGCAGCAGAATGAAGATAGGGAGTCATACCAAACTTCCCTAGGGGAAGCAGGGAAGGCAGTAAGGCAGGCAAAGGCCCAAACTGAGGAAACACTAGCACAAACAGTAAAAGAAGGTGACAAGACTTTCTATAGATATGTAACCTCTAGGTGGTGCTATCCCAAGGGCTACTACCCCTACCTGCTTGGCTAGTTAGACCACACCTGGAGTACTGCGTGCAGTACTGGCGTCCATATCTGAAGAGGGACATTAAGTTACTGGAGGGGATGCAGCGCAGAGCAACAAAGATGATCAAGGGGCTGGGGGACTTATCATACGAGAGGAGGTTGAAGGAGTTGAACATGTACTCACTGGAGGAGAGGAGAGACAGGGATGACATGATTGAAACCTTTAAATACATGAAAGGAATAAACAAGACAGGTACAGAGGGCTGTTCAAAGTAAGGGAGGGAGGGACACCAGGGGCCATGATATGAGACTGGAGCGAGGAAGGTTCAGGAGGGAGATGAGGAGACACTTTTTTACAGAGAGGGTGGTGGCTGGGTGGAATGCATTACCTGCTGAAGTGATATGCAGAACAGTGGACTGCTTCAAACGAGGATGGGACAGGACAAGGGGGAGGGTTAATAAAGGGGAAGGGTGGAAGGGAGGGGCAGCTGCAGAATAAGGGGTGCTAGCTGCACATTCGAGCAGACTTGATAGACCTCTAGGCCTTTATCTGCTGGCAAATTTCATATGTTCGTATGTTCGTAGGTTAAGGGGCCTGGGTAATGAAACAGGTGCCTCCACCTGGAGGAAAGGGTTGTTAGTAGTCAAGCTAACCTGGGCATAGCCCTCCGGGATACTGTAACCCCCCTTTCCCTTCTAGTGGCCTGAACAATATACAATAATTATTTTCACAATGACCCTTATTCACCAGGCAAGTACCCACACTGTTTACACTTACCACCAGGGCTGGTTCCTCTAGCTTGACCCTGGAGACCCCCTGTAAAACAAGGTTAAGCACAGCAAATAGGAACAGTACAATACTTTTGGCACAAACTGGAACCACAGTCAGGTTAAATGCAAACAAAGTTAAATCTGATTTTTTTCAGGGGACGTAAACAAGGGAGGGGAGTAATCAGGTTGATTTGCTTAAAAGCTATATTAATCAGACAGTTATGCATACAGTTCGGAGTCCCTACAAAGTCACTCGCTCTGGGTACCCAGGTAGGAAATGGTGGGCTAGCCAGGAACGTTGCAGCTGGTTGGGGCTCTGTGATGGAAGAAAGCAACATGCACAACACACACTATTTGTAATCCTAAGCCAGAGGGCTCAGTTCGTGAAAGAAAAGGCAACCAGACAATCAGATGACAACAATTTTAGATTTAGCTGTTGTTGCAGGGAGCTACCCTGATGTTTATTGGACACAGGCAGGATGAAATCGAGACTGCAGGCTGTTGAGCTGGAGTGCCCTGAGATGCAGGGCCCACACGAATCACTGAGACATCGTTCCTGTTCAAGGCATTGAGCAGGGGGCTGATCCCCAGGCCGGTCTCTTGTCGATGACTTTCTCTTCGTAGAAGGTATTCTGGCTGGGCCAGTGTAGCAGGGCCCAGGCAAACAGAAATGGATACGGATTCAGTCCGTGGAGCTGGATACAGCCCCCAGCAAGCAAAACACAGTTCAGACACACAGTGGGGAACCAAATCATGACCCACTATAAGCACACAGCATATTCACATGTAAAGAAATACCACTGTACCAGGCAACTGGCTCTCTGGTCGCAATTACAGAGTCTCTGCACAATCTGGGAGTTCAGAGGTAGCTGGAAGTCCTGACAGGCCAATTGCATTCAACAAATCTTCGGTCTTCTTCAGGTTAAAGCCTGGTCACAATTCAGTGGCTTAATTCGCTCTCCAAATTCGGGTTCAGTCCAAAAAAAAAAAGAAGCACAAGTTCCCTCTCAGGAACAGCAGGCAGGCATGCAGGCCAAACTCAGGCCTTTCCACAGTTCTCCCGTGCGAATCCACTATGGGTTGCTGCTTGAACTATCCTGAGCTATTACTTCTTAACTTCCCAACTCAGATCCAACTGAAACTGCAAGCAGTGTGGGTCTTTCCCCCAAGATCCAAAAGGTTCAGTTGGCTGATCTGTCTGTCAGTCATAACAAGGGCTCCACCTCCAGGTTATTTTAGGTGCCAAAGGCCCAAAACTACAATTCCTACAAGTTTTGGCCCCACCAAGCCCCTGTAGGCTGGCTTCATTTTAGAGTCCCAAATGTACTGATTGGCCCATTCTGCAGTCCAGGGCCAAGATGATGGAAACAAACAGAACTGTCCATGCTGCAAAGTAGGCAGGTTAGAACAAACTGCAATATTGTTACTACTCTAACAAATGATCAGCAAACAAGTACATCTTCTAACAGAGCTCCCTCTCAGATTAATTATGACTGCAATCCAGGCAGCTCTTAAAGAGACAGTAGACAGAGGCTGTACAGGCACTCTCTGGCAATACATTTAAACTGCTAAAATGCAGAACACCAGCCTGGCAGTGAGCATTTAGGCAAGCTCAAGGAATACTTTTCAGGAACCCCATTTGTAGGGGGGGTTACAGATATATTATTGAAAAGAGAAAGTCCAGAGGGGGGCATTGCTAAGATGAAAGGGGATAAGGGGGCATGTGATGAGGAGGACCATGTAAAAGCATCTATCCTAAATAGATACTTCTGCTCAGTATTTACTGAAGAGAAGGTAAGGCAGGGCCCCCAGCTCAGCACCATGGACACAGGGGGGAGGGAGGTGTGCACAAGTCCCTTCACAAAAGAAAGGGTCCTACAAGAGCTCGATAAGCTCAGGGTGGACAAGACAATGGGACCTGATGGCATACATCCCAGAGTACTAAAGGAGCTTAGGGTGAAACTAGCAGAGCCATTATCAGAACTGTTTGGTGGGTCTCTGAGCACAGGAGAGGTCCCAGAAGACTGGAGAAGTGCTCATGTGATCCTGCTCCACAAGAGTGGTAGCAGGGAGGAGGCAGGGAACTACAGACCAGTCAGTCTTACCCCAGTAGTGGGCAAGATTATGGAGGCACTCCTTAAGGAAAGGATAGTGCAACACCTTGAATCCATAGGAGCACAGTATCCAAGATAGCATGGGTTTACAAAAGGAAGGTCCTGTCAAACTAATCTCATAGATTTCTTTGACTGGGTAACCAGAGTGGTGGACCAAGGAGGAGCAGCTGATGTCACCTGCCAACTTCAGCAAAGCTTTCGATACTGTTCCATATAGAAGATTGATTAATAAGCTGGGTAGGCTCAGGGTAGGTCAGACATTGGTCAACTGGGTGGCAAACTGGTTGATGGGCAGAAAACAGAGAGTGGTGGCAAATGGTATACAGTCAGAAGAGATGCAAGTCACAAGTGGGCTACCTCAGGGATCAGTCCTGGGGCCAGTCCTCTTCAATATCTTCATCAGTGACATTGCAGATGGACTGGAGGGTAAGGTTTGTCTGTTTGCAGATGACACCAAGACCTGCAACAGAGTAGATGATCCAGATGGAGTGGGCAGAATAAGAAGAGATCTGGATAAACTAGCAAAATGGTCGGAAGAGTGACAACTGGGGTTTAATGCAAAGAAGTGCAAGACCATGCACATAGGGAAGATAATCCTTGACACCACCTATAGGCTGGGAGGGGAGTTGCTGGCAGTCACAAGGGAAGAAAGAGACTTGGGCATCATCATCACCGATGACCTGAAATCATCCAAGCAGACCACTAAAGCAGTAGGTAAGGCTAGGGGGATGTTGGGTGTATTAGTAGGGGTATCACAAGTCAGAAGAGGGAGGTAATAATCCCTCTTTACAAGACACTGGTTAGACCCCATCTGGAGTACTGCGTGCAGTACTGGAGGCCACACCTTCACAAGGACATTAACCAAATTGAGGCAGTCCAGAGAAGGACAACCAAAATGATGCAGGGACTGCATCAGAAAACATATGAGGACAGATTAATGGAGCTCAATATGTATACCCTAGAGCAAAGGAGGGAGAGAGGTGATATGATCAAAACATTAAAACACCTTAAGGGCATTAACAAGGTGAAAGAGTCTAACAAGTTTCAATATAAGAAAAATAGCAGGACAAGAGGACACAGCATGAGATTAGAGAGAGGCCGATTAAGGGGTAATGTGAGGAAGTTCTTTTTCACAGAAAGGGTAGTTGATGCATGGAACCACCAACCTCAGGAAGTGGTGGATATGAATACAGTGCAGGGCTTCAAACAGGCATGGGATAGGCATAAGGGAGCAATACAGATGAGTATGAATAGATAGGCCATTGACAGAGCAAAGGCCAATGGCACATTCATAAGGTAGAAAAAGAAATGGGCAGACTGGATGGGTCTTGCGGTCCTTATCTGCCATCAACTTCTATGTTTCTATGTATGTGGACACAAGACACAGTAAGATGCAGTACTCACATCATAGTGAGTTTGCACTGTGTTCATGGGTTGCCACAGGCATTGTCTGTCTGCACTCTCCTGTGAAATTTAAAATGCTTCAACTGTGGTGTTTATTGGCATCCAGCATTCATATTGTGGACCCTGTGTCGTGTCCCAGCTATAACAGAGCATCACCATGGGCATGCCAAACATCATTATGTTTGCTTGCACGCATGTGCAAGAAGCATAGTGCCATGAACAGAGATTTCGGAGGTGTGTCACCTCCTCCTCCAATTCAGGCACTGGGCTGGCAGGCGCGGTCCCTGTAAGCCAATGCATTTTGGAGCTGTCTATGACACGCTCCAAAATGCAGTGTGCACTCTGATTGAAAGGGAGCTATGCTTGAGTGAGAAGCGATGAGGACTGCTCATGGCGCAGCCCCTCCCAGCCGCCAGGCGTCGTGCGCTCCCGCGACGACGAGCGTATAGCCGACGGAGTGCCCAATCCCCGCCGGCTGAACTATTTGTCCTTCCTCCCTCCCAGTTGCTGCCACGCCTGGGAGCCCACCCCAGCGTGAGCAATCTGTTAGTTGCCGACGGGGTGCCCAATCCTGTCGGCTGAACGCACCCCTCCCTAAACACAGGCCACGCTGGGAGCCCACCCCAGCGTGGCAAACGGTCCCTGCGTTTTTTGGGGTTTTTAGCCGGGGTGCCCAATCCCCGCCGACTGAACGCCTCCAATGTCCTTGTGCCACGCTGGGAGCCACCTCAGCGTGGCAAGCGGTCCCGCGACGTTTTTTTTTTTTTTTTACCCTGTAAAAACTGTCCCACGGCGCCTCCCAGCCCTCCCACATCCCGCACCACCCACTGCATCCAGCCTCCCCACACCCCTCACTCCCATACTTACCTCCGGACCTGGCGCGACGATCTTCGTGGACCGGATCACGTCTGCACTCTTCAAAGCCGATCGCGAACTGAGGAAATGCCGCTGCTGTGTAATGGGCTGGATAGAGGGTTCAACTTTATTGCATATCTCGGGCATTTTTGGATTTTGCAAATTTTTAACATGGGGTTTTTAGGACCCTTCTCATGAATGATGTCACTGTCGCTTTTGGGAGTTCAAAGGGTGATTTCGCGCAGTGACTGTGCAGTGACTTAAATCACCCTTCAGACTGACTACCACCATGACAGTGATGTCATTCATGAGAAGGGGACCCAAACCCCTATGTCAAGAAAATTTGGTGCCAAAATTCCAAAAATGACTGTTTAATGAGCGTGGTGTTGCGAGTTCCTACTTATCAGGTTTGCGAATTTTCAATATTTCCACCCAGATTTTCAACATTACCATTTTTCCACACCTTCTCATGAGTAGTGCAGCTGTCATTTTTCACATCTCACCCAAACGCAGTGTCCGCATGCATGTAGCTACAATGGTGCACTCGTATAACGAACTCAGTGTATGGGACATATTAAGAAAATCACAGTGTCACTGTTCATGAGCAGAGATCTTAAAATGGCAGTGTTGGAAAATTTGGTGACAGAATTCCTAAAAATGACTGTTTTACGAGTGTGCGTTGCACAGTTCCCACGCACGCTCGTAGGTTTGCGAATTTTCAATATTTCCACTCCAGATTTTCAACATTGCCATTTTTCCACACCTCCTTATGAGCAGTACAGCTGTCATTTTTCACATCCTGCCCAAAACGTGTTTCCGCCCATGTAGCGCACAATGGCGCAGTCGGTGTGCAACCTCAATGTATGGGACACATTAACAAAACCACAGTGACACTGCTCATGAGCAGAGGTCTTAAAATGGCTATGTTGAAAACTTGGTGAAAAATGCCTAAAATGACTTTTACGAAAGTCGTTGCACAGTTCCTATGCATACCGTTGGTTTGCAAATTTAATATTTTCACTCTAGATTTTCAACATGTCCATTTTATTAAACTTCCTTATGAACAGTACAGCTGCAATTTTTCATATGTCACCCAAAATGTGTTATCAAGATGCAAGTACAATGGTGCTGTTGGTGTGCGAAGCAATGTTTAGGACAGAATAAGAAAATCCAGTTACACTGTTCATGAGCAGAGATCTTAAAATGGCTATGTTGAAAATTTGGTGACAAAAGTCCATAAAATGACTGTGTTACGAGGGAGCATTGTGCAGTTTCCACGCATCCTCATTAGTTCATGACTTGTAATATTTCCAGTCCAGATTTTCACTAGTGGCATTTTTCAACACTTCCTTATGAACAGTACAGCTGCCATTTGTCACAACATGGCTAAAGTGTGTTTTCACACTTTCAGTGCAGAGATGCGTGGTCATGGTGGGAAATCATTGTTCGGCACAGATAAAGAAAATCACAGTGACACTGTTCATGATCGGAGGCACCAAAATGCGTGAGTTGACAATCTGCTATAAAATATCCTCAACCTACTTATATAACGGGTGTACGTTCACTTGTTTCTATGTAATCTTTATGACTTCACCATTTTTTAAATATTTTTGCTAGCACATTTGCAACATAGCCTTTTTACACCCCATGAAAGAGTACAGCTGCCATTTTTACAGCCTGTTCGGAATATGTTTGCATCTGTGGTGCTAAATCCTAGTCACTGTGCATAAGCAGCTGGCTACCACACTGATATTCCCCTGTTCGTGAGGTGGGGTCACAAAACAAACATGTTGAGGATTTGGAGTTAAAATACCAATGAATGCCTGAGGTATTAGACTTTCAACTAAATTGCCCAACCCTATATAGAATGACAGGAATCAGGGTGACTTGGGATTCTTGCCTGTGATGCTCATACCATTCCACACCCTGCAGTCACTGAGAGGCATCGAGGTATGCCTTGGACTCTTCGGCCCCAAACTTCACCTCATTCTCCTATATCGCACCCATCTCACCATATTTCCTAATGAAATGAGGTGCGCATAAGGGCCAAAGACCCCAAGGAACACGTGACACTTGTCAGTCTCTGCAGAGTGGGGTGTGGTGAAATGGCATGGCCGTTATGCCTGACGACCCAAATGCACACCCCAATGCCTGTCACTCTCTGCAGGGTGGTGGTGGGGTTGGCTTCAGTTCAATACTTCACTGCCATTCCTATTACGCAGCTCTGTAACTTCTACACTACCACTGCCAATGCCAGTAAGCAAACATTCGGCATTGACAAATGCTTGTTTTTTACTTCCTTTATCTTGCAGCAAACTTAGGCTGTGGTCATTCAATTTCCTGTTATGCTTATGAATGATAGAATGCTATTGGTCTTTATGTTACTTTTTCAGTAACATTTTCTTGCACTACATATAGAGGCCTACATATAATGTTTGTAAACATTCTAAGTTGTTCATCTGTATACAGTGACTTCAAGCATAACATTGCCTGTATTTTTTAGAAAATGATTCCCTCTCTCCCATTTATTTTTCTGTTGGAAACTGTGGTTGGTGACTAAAAGGTGCATAATAGATAGAGTAATAGATTGTTGTTGACTGCAGTTTGAAGATGTTCATTGCTCTTATTCAGCCTTGGAACGGAGACTCGTTCAGGGTGTGTAGTCATCTAATTGCTTTTGTCCTTGTGCTATATTTTGCATTTTGTCACAAAAAAACAGGACTATCACACCAGAGTAGAATTCTGCTGTTGATGACAGTTTGAAGCACTTCATTTCTCTCATTCAGACTACCACTGAGACTCATTATAGGTCATTTATCACCTCATTGCTTTTGTTATTGTGCTTCATTAGTATTTTGTGTGAGAGAACAGGACCATCACATAGACAACTGGGTGATAAGTTTCCTGAGCTGAGCTCAATTGCACTACCACATCAGATGAATGGAGTGCATAGCAAGTTCTATGGCATCAATCTGACATGCAAAAACACACAAAATTACTGCCCTTTTTAGACAGCTACTATTGAAAACATGCACATTTTCAATATTTGCTAAAATAATCATATTCAAGATAAAATCAATTTATTAATGTTGCATGGTGCACTATAGACATTCACTGCTCTGTACAGACCATACTGTGGGTCACCATAGAGACTGGAAATGGCACTACAATCTGCACAGGGGTTGTATACAGAACCCATCTCAGGGGAAGGGAATGGATATGGAAATGATAGAAGGCATCCTTAGGATGGCAAAGAAAGGAGAGATATTGTTGATGAGGGACCTGACTATGCCTGATGTTAACGGGAGCACATTTGCTGCAGCCACATCCACGAGCAGGGCCATTCTTGATGCCCTACAGGGAGCATACCTCAGACAGCTAGTGTTGGAACCCACTCAGGAGGGAGCAATCTTAGACCTTGTACTCTCAAATGGAGACAGTGAGAGGATCTCAGATCTGGAAGTGGGTAGCCATCTGGGAACAAGTGACCGCCAAACAGTGTGGTTCACAATAAACTCAGCTGCAGAGTCAAGCCTTTCAAAAGTGAGGGTACTGGACTTCAGGAGGGATGACTTTGTCAAAATGGGAGAATGCCTTAGAAAAGCACTAGCAAACAGGCAAGAAGGAGGGGTGGAGCAACAATGGGGAAATATCAAAAATGCCATCACAGAGGCAACAAACCTTTGTGTGAAGCAGCTAAACAAATCAAAACAAAAGAAAAAGCCACTATGGTTCTCAAATGAGGTGGTGGGGAAGGTTAGGGAGAAAAGATAGCATTTATGAGGTATAAGGAAACACAGAAGGAGCAGGACAGAGAACTGTACCAGTTAAGGCAGAAGGAAAAAGAGAGGGAAGTCAGAATAGCAAAGGCCAAAACTGAGGAAAAGATAGCCAACCAGTTAAGGAGGGGGATAAAACCTTTTATAGGTACATTAGGGAGCGTAGAAAGACAAAGGGAGGGATAGTGAGGCTGAATAGAATGGACGGTGGGTGGACAGAGAGGAACAGTGAAAATCAGGGATACTGAATGAATACTTCTGCTCAGTACTCACAAAAGAGGAGGAGGGAGAGGTACCTAATCCAAATAACAGAAGCACTCTGGATAGGGGGCTCGATCCCAGTCCTTTCACAGAAGAAAGGGTTCTGAAAGAACGCCTAAAACTGAAGGTGGACAAAAATATGGAGCCTGGCAGGATTCACTCCACAATTCTAAAAGAATTAAGGGGAGAACTAGTGACACCACTGACTACCCTTTTTAACAAATCATGGGAGGATAGTGTGGAACCTAAGGGCTGGAGGAGGGCGGATGTAATTCCCCTGGACAAAAGTGGGAGCAAGACAGAGGCAGGAAATTACAGGCCTGTCAGTTTGACCTCTGTGGTAGGGAAAATGATGGAATCACTTCCGAAGGAAAGAATTGTTGAGTACCTAGAGGCCATTGGGGCACAGGACCCAAGGCAGCATGGATTCACAGTGGGAAGGTCATGTCAAACGAATCTAATTGATTTCTTTGTCTGGGTGACCAAAGTAGTAGACCAGGGAGGGGCTGTGGACATGGCTTACCTAGACTTTAGCAAGGCATTTGACATAGTCCCACACAAAAGATTAATAAACAAATTAGCCAGCATGAGAGTGTGTCCCAGGGTGGAAGCTTTGCGTAAAACATTGGCTGGACAACAGGACACAGAAGGTAATAGTACCACGAGGGTCACTCTGAAGAAAGGGGGTTACTAGTGGGTACCACAGGGTTCAGTACTGGGTCCAGTCCTTTTAATGTCTTTATAAGTGACATTGCAGAGGACTGAAGGAAAGTAGCGCTCTTTGCAGACGTACAAAGATCTGCAACAGGATTGATACACAAGTGATGGTGTAAAGGATGAGAAGGACTTAGCAAGTTGGAGGAATGGCTTGTAAGGCAGCTTGGATTCACGCAAAGAAGTGCAAAATAACATGGGAAACAAAAACCTAGGGGAAGAGTACGCAATGGGGGTGGGTAGTAATCAAAAAATGGAAAGGGTCCTGGGGGTAATCATATCAGATGATCTTAAGGTTAGCAAGCAATGTGAAAAGGCAGTAGGGAGGGCTGGGGGGATACTGGGATGTATAAGGAGAGGCATCACCAGCAGAAAACAGGAAGTTTTTATCCTTTTGTACAGACAGTTGGTGAGACCCCATCTGGAGTACTGCATCCAGTTCTGCAGACCCCATCTCTGCAAGGACATAGACAGGAAGGAGGCAGTCGGGAGGAGGGCAACTAAAATGGTGCAGGGTCTACAAGAGAAACCATACAAGGAGAAACTAAAGGAGCTTAATATGTATGCACGCACTTGAGGAAAGGAGGGAGAGGGGGGACAAGATTGAAACTTTTCAGTACCTCAGTGGAATCATCAAAGTCCAAGAGGGTAGCATCTTTCAGAAAAAGAGAGGTGCAAGTACAATGGGACACAATTTGAAGAAAGAGTGGGGGATGGCTCAGGGGCAAAGTGAAGAAGTATTTTTTCACAGAGAGGGTGGTGGACACATTGAATTGCCTTCATGAGGAGGTTGTGGGGTCTAATACTGTGGGAGAATTCAAGAATGCATGGACAGACATAAGGCAATTCTGGTGGTGGGTAGGAAGAAATAGGATGTTGATTAACTTGGATCTGCAGCTTATCCAGTAGGTAGGGAAATGTGCAGACTAGGTGGGCCAAGCAGTGCTTATCTGCCATCAAAGCCTATGTTTCCATGTTTCTATGTCACTGTCATTGAACCTTCGGCACTGAGGACAGACCTGTAGTGGGTGAGGTGTGTGGTGTAATGGAGGAACCCTAGCATGAAGCTTGTTAATAACATGGTTTTGTGAAAAGTGCCGTTCGCATCTACTTCTTCCATGGTACCGGATCACTGCATAAACATACAGTTGGCCATCAAATATCAGTACAAAACACAAGCACACACCACACACTGATGTAAATCTACATACACAAATTTCACAGAAATTTGACTGCAGAAAAGGACAACGCGGTCCATCTAATCTGCCCTTACATCCTCCCCTGCTCCCCCCACTTTTTATACTTCCACCCCCTTTCCTAAGCCCTTATGTCTGTGCCACGCTCTCTTGGAGCCCTCCACAGTTTTGGCTCCACCACCTCTTCCAGCAGTCTGTTCCAGACTTCCACCACTCTCTCTCTGTGAAGAACTGCCCTCTGACACTACCTCTGTATCTCCCACCTTCTAATTTGAGGCTACGTCTTCTCGTGTTTGCTTCCTTATTCATTTTGAACAAACTTCCTTCCTTCACCCTATTTATTCCCATTAAGTACTTAAAAGTCTCATTTATGCCCCCCCTCTCTCTCCTAGTCTAAAGTAGGTACAGATTCAGCTTCCTCTATCTTTGCTCATATGGTATATCCCACATCCCTCGTACCATCTTAGTCGCTCTTCTCTGCACCCTCCCCATCATTTCAATATCCCTGCATAAGTGTGGTCTCCAGAACTGCACCCCATACTCCAGGTGCAGCCTTACCATTGTTCTGCACAATAGCATTAGTACTTCACTCCTTCTACTAGTAAAGCCTCTTGCAATGCAGGCCAACATACCATTCACCTTACCCACCGCCTTGCACACTGGTTCCTCAGCTTAAGATTTCTTGATACCATGGTCCCCAGGTCTTTTTCCTGTTCCTTTTCCTTGATTTCTTCCCCCTCAAGGAATTAAGTTGCCTTAGTGTTTTTCTGCCCCAGGTGCATCACTGCACACTTTGTGTTAAATTTTAGTTGCCAGGTTTCTGACCACTTCTCCAGCTTCTCCAGGTCCTGCCTCATGGCCTCCACTCCCAATTATGAAGCCACCCTGTTGCAGACCTTAGTGTTGTCCACGAACAGGCACACCTGACCTTCCAAATCCTCTGCTAGATCACTAATATAGATGTTAAAGAGTAGTGGTCACAGCACTTACCCCAACTGCACCCCGCTGGTAACTGCCTGTTCCCTAGAATGTGTCCCATTTACCACAACAGTTTGACACCTTCCAGTCAGTCAGTTCACCACCCACCTAGTGATTCTGTGGCCCACACCCAGAGTGTCCATCTTATTCACCAGCCTTTTATATTTTTTGTAATTAATCAACTTTATTGTTTTCAACAACACACCACTCAACATACATAAGCTGGAAAACAGAGTTGAGAGCGCGAAATGGAGCAACATAGAACAACCAATAGTTAACTTGCCCTTTCAATTGAGGAATTAAACATTCTTCCTCCCCTACCCCTCCCAAGTTACACACATACACAACTTAATTTATCAACTCTGAGGTATTCTGAGCACCAGGCTTCCACGCCATAAGGAGCTTTAAGAACTCCAAAGCTTGACGATATGCTTTCAATCTACCTTGCATATAAGTTAATATGCTTTTCTAGCTGTAATGCCAAGATACACTCTGGTACCATTCCATCTAGGAGGGGTTTATCGCCCAACCAATGCCTTAAAATTGTCAGCCTCTCTAAACAGCTGAGACAAGCTACATTTGGGCCTTTTAATCTTAGAAGTGCTTACTGGAAAAGGCTCAATAGACATACTCTAGGCAGAAACATATTTGATAAGCCAAGGATAGGGTCTAAGAGATTATTGATAGCTCCGCCAGAAGGCCTGCATTGAAGGGATGACCAAACCATGTGATACAAAGTACCATCGTTCTTTTCTGCACTTCCCACATAGGACGATTTTGTCTTATACGTACGTAATCGGGATGGGGTTAGATATAAATGATGCATTATATTAAAAATGTACCATCCTCAGTCTGTTTTGTTTTTATGTGTTTATACATAGTGAGCCACAGCTTCTTCCAGAGACTGGGCACTTCAGGTAATCCCAACTCCCTCGTCCAGTAAAACATACCCTGAGGAAGCTTCAGAGTCCCATTCTGAAGTGTTTTGTATACCTTAGAGACTGGTCTCGCTGAGAGGCTATAGCAAAAAGTGTGTCAATGTTCCTGTCCCCATGGTCAACTGGAGTCATCTGGGAAAAATAGAAGTTAGGGGCTCTGACTTGTAGCCACTTAAACAGGTCCTGACTGCAACTCTCGAAGACCTCACCAACTGATCGAAGGGCAGTGGTCTCCATTCACCCAGAAGTCCGAGATCATGGGTGACTTATCTGGGGCCAAATGCAGTGGACAAAGTTGTCCCTCAACCCTAATGCGAGGGTTTTCAAAATGGGCTGTGGTTGGCAGATAGGTGCCATTTAACTGCAAGGTAATTCTGCAACTGCCGAAGGCCTTTAATGACCATCCCATAGGGTTGTTTTTCAAGGTTTAGGAATGCAGCTGGAGAAACATATAGTAGGGCCCGCAGAGAGCAGTTCACCCTCTTCGCCAATCCTTGCTCTGTGTCAACCCATAAGGGTGGGTAAGTCCTTTGCCCACCCTATCACTCAATAGCCCAACTTACTTACGTATGCGAGTACAGTATAGGAAAAGAGAGGGAGCAGCTAATCCACCCTTTAACTTGGGCTGTAAATTTAATATAGGACCTGCAAATTCTTTTTCCTTGCTCCATAAAAAGAGGTTAAACGCTTCTGTAAATTGAAGAACCACCCTTGGAGTGTACGCCCAACATGCCAGGGGGTATAATAGTCTAGGCAAGATATTCATTTTATGATATTCAATCTACCCTAAAGTGACAATGAGCAACCTCACCTATCCATATCCCCATGATGGTTTTAACTAGGCTGCTCAGATTACTTTTGGATCATGTGATTCAGTCCTGTGTTAATATTTATTCCTAGAGTAAGTAGTTACTTTGCCTCCCAACAGAGGCCAAGCGACAACAAGTCAGCCTTCCTTAACATTATTATTTAAGGAGAATCTTCATCTTCATAAAGATTTAGCTTATAGTAAGATACTTTAGAAAAGGAATCAGTTTCCGCTAAAAATGGCTGGAACCGAGGTCTCTGGGTTTCAATATGTAATAGCACTTTCACACGTATATACGGGCTATATATCTGGCATCCCTGCTGTATACTCTTAATCAATGGGTTTCCTGCCAATCTATGCAATAATGGCTCTAAGTACAAGTTGAATAGTAGTGGGACAAGAGGCACTTTGCCCTCGTGCCTTCGTTCTAGCTTTACTATTGGTGACAGTATCCCGTTGCACTTTACTCTGGCCGAAGGAAAGGGGAGAAAATTTGAACCATCTCAGGAACACTTCAGGCAGACCAAAGGCGGATAGGGTAGCAAATAGGTAATCCCAGGATACCCTATCTAATGCCTTTTCAGCATCTAATGAAATAAGTATTGCTGGGGCCTTGGCTTCCTTAGCAATAGTGATAAGGTAGTAATTTCCTCATATGATCTTGGGCGTGATCTCCCGTCATAAAGCCCACTTGTTCCCTACTAACCAGCTTGTCCATAACTTTGGACAACCTGTGCTAAAATTTTTGCTAAGTTTTGTGTCCGTGTTCAGAAGGGAGATCGGACGATAACTATCCATACTGGAGAGGGTCCTTCCCTGTTTGAGAATTAAAGAAATCGTCGCTCTAGGAAGCTGGTATCTGACAACCCATTATCAAACCAGTACTGAAAAACCTCCTCTAAAATTGGGGATACTAGCGGATGGCATGCCTTGTAAAAATTACTGGGAACCCGTCTGGGCTAGGGGACCTGTCTAAAGGCATTTGTTGAATGGCCTGCTGATTTCTAGAACCTGAAATTAGTACCTAGAGAGTCCACTTCTCTCGGATACTTTTACAGCATTCATTGACCTTAAGAAACAGATTATGGTCATCCACAGAAGGTTTGGACTCAAGGTCATCAGATATTACGCCTGATATTCGACTCCAAAGGCATTTGCCATTTCAGTTCTGAGCAACCTGCTCCCCCATGCCCCTTGCTAATTCTTCGCTAAATGGGTTGAATCTATGGGCGGATGCGCATGGCTAGCAATTTCTGCTCTCTCCCTATGTCTAGGTATTGATGCTTAGTCTCTAGAAGGGCAGCTCCGCTTTTTGTGATATAAGACCGGATATTTGGGCCTGCAACTGGTGAAGTCGTGCCCAATTTGCCTCAGTCGAGGCAGGATAGATTACTTTCTACAATCCTAATCCCAGGCGTGTAGGGAATCTAGTGTGCCATCTGCATACGCTTCTTATTAGAGGCCATTTGATCAGTTCTGCCCTCAAGGAGCATTTTAAAGCAGCCAGATTAGGTCCTTGTGAACCACATGGAGCCTTGATTACTTTCTAGGAAAGCGCTTGATGATTCTACAATGTGCCTCAGTGAAGTTCCTCCTTCAGCATCTGATAATTTTAATCTCCCGTGCGGAGACCGCCTACCCCCAACGGCTGGCGATATTCAGACTGACCGGTGCATGATCAGATATAATCTGGCAGATATGTCGGCCTGTTACCCCGGCATTGCAAATGAACTAACTAAGATATAGTCTATTCGTGAATATGTCTTGTGACGGCAGAGAAAAAGGATATTGCCTTGTTTTAGGTTAATCACTTCTAAACATCAACCAGGGCGTCCTTACTAATGAGATCCTTCGGCGCCTTTTGTGCTGGTTCGAGTAGGCCTCGGCCTCATTACATGATCTATCCAGATCATTCTGAAGAACTTAAATTCCAGTCCCCCAATACCGTAAGCCCGGGTTGGATACTACATATTTAGTAAGCTCATTAAAAAGGCTGGGAATCACAGTTAGCCATATATTGAGCCCGGGGTAATATCGGGTGTGACTCTAGTAGCCATGTGTAATGATGTATCGAATCTCTTCTGGGTCCCAAAATCTTCCACTAATTTAGAAGGAGTATTCTTGCTAATGAGGATAGCAACCTCTCCTATTCGTGGATGTCCTGCCCCAAAACTTGCCCTACCCAGGCCCTTCTGAAGTAATGTATGTCACTTCTCTTTAGATGTGTCTCTGAAGAAAGACAATTTGTAACCCAATTGGACGAGGTGTTTTTATCATAATTTGTCTTTGACCCTATCTTTGGCCCTTTGACATTCCAACTAATAAACTTATATGAGTTGCTCATTATGCCCAACCCTTAAACTCAGACACAAATGACAAAATATTTCAGTAGATTGTGCTACAGCACTCTTTAGTGTATACACACCCCCTGATTTAGAGAGAATCCTAACAACCTGACAATGTGTAACCTTGGGACCTCACCTCACCCCCTGGAGTACAGCCACCTTCTGACCCACAACCCTTCTGCACCCCCAAATACCAATATCACCAGCTAAACCCCTGACCCAATACTATACACATACCCCAGTTCCAAAAACTGCCCTCCTAAGTATTTGACACCACATGATTCACTCCTCAGCTGCCCAAACTACTCAACCCCACCCCTGAGCCCCCCCACGGTCCCTGCAGAAAACTACCCTATAACAACAGACAAACCTTATTGAAGGATTTTAGTCCTAACTATGTAATGCTCATTCTGATAGTCTTGAACTGACCATTACTAAAAAAGCAATTTGGGTCATCAGCTCCCTCACCTAGGTAGTATTAATAAACCAGCGCTAAAATTAATAACCCCCAAATAACCACTGGTTCCTATATGTGAGAGAGAGAGAAAGAAAAAAGGGGAGGGGAGTGAAAGAAATCTGTATTCTAGTTCTTGTAAACAAGTCTGATGCGCATTGGATAACTCGATACTCAGGCTCTACTAGGAGAGAACCACAGAGAGCCCCGCAGTTCTCCATTCAGTCACCAGAGTGTCAGTTAATCAAAATCATAGGGCCATCGCTCATTCGACTGCCGATACCAGACCATCCAAGATGCACTCTCCCCCAAGGGGTACAGTAGCTGCTACACATTGCAACATCATCAGAAAGTCCATCCTCAGAAAACGGGCAGACTCAAATCCTGAGGCGATACGAATCCAATTCACCTCCTCGAAATAGATCCAGGTGACCAGGACAAGGGGCCTTGTATACATCGAGAGCTGTGAAGCTGTGCCAACCAATGTCCATCTAAGGATAAACAACTTGGATCAACTCCATCCACTTGGAAGATCTGATTGCAGCCAACCCTGCTCTATTCTCACATACTCTAATACCAGCAGCAGAGTTCGATTGTCACCGGATTACCAATCACTCCAGGTTTCTAAGTCCATATTCCCCTGTTATTTCTCACAGATATGTCTTCACCACGACTTTAAATTGCCTTCTGGGCCCTGGTTCAAACAATTATATCACCACTTGCAGTCCTCCAGTCGAGGGATCCTCCTAGCACTGGTCATTTGTAGAGATCTGGGAAAATGACCTTCAGCTGTTATGCAGCTTGCGCTGGGGATTCAAATGTTAACCATTTGTCCTCAAGCTTTATCATCAATAAGGCAGGGTATTTGACCCTGAATGGTTTGGAGGCTGCCACTAATTTAGAAACAATCGGGTGCAGCTCCTGTCTTCGAACTCTCACCGAGTGGGGCAAGTCTTGAGCAATGAGTATCTTCTTGCCTTCCCATGTCAGCTCTTTTGCTTCCCTCGCTTTGGAAAAGACATGCTGCTTGTCCAGATAATTCAAGAATTTCAATATTATTGGCCTGGGTGGCTGGCCCTGGGTGGGCGGCGGGCACAGTGCTCGGTGGGCTCTCTCGATAACATACTCCCCCCCAGGAGGAGCGCCAGCTATTTTACAACAAAATTTCTGCAAGAACGAAATTATGACACTCCCTTCTTCCTTTTCTGGCAACCCGATAAATATCAAATTGTTCCTTCTATCATGCCCTCCAAATCCTCCAGCTTGTCTTCTAATTTTTCATTCTACGCTTTATGTTAATTAACTCGGTCCCTCCTTTTCTTGCTTCCTCTCCATTGATTGTAATCTTGGCCTCTGAATCCCCAACCCTTCTGGATAGTGCATCCACTGGCTTTTAATATCCTGCAGATCCTCAGAGATTGACGAACAGCCGACTGGAGAGGTTGTACATCTCCAGAAACCTGGCTTCCGCCAAGGCAGCATCTGGTGTGGCCATCTTAAGAACGCTTAGCTGCCTGCTGCTTGGCCCGCTTTGGCGGCCTTCTTTCTCCGTGTCCGAGAAGGGAGTGCTCTGAGGCGCTTTCTTCATATAAACTTCCATCGATTCGCCAGACCCTGAGCCGAGGTGTGTCCACATACTTCACCTAGCTAGACGGGTTTCAAAGCGCAAGAGCCGCTATAAAAAGCCGAAATCGGGAGAGTGAGAGCGGATCTCCGAGAGGAGACTGTCTCCGTTTAGGCTGCCATCACGTGACCTCACCAGCCTTTTATGCCAAACAGTGTCTAAGGCCTTACTGAAATCCAGATAAGCCATGTCCACCACTCCTCCCTGGTCCACTACCTGCGTCACCCAACTGAAAAACTCTATCGGGTTAGTCTGGCTGGACATAGCCTTAGTAAAGCCATGCTGCCTTTCATCCTGCAGACCATTGGCCTCCAGGAATTCCACCAGTCTTATCTTTAGTAATGTTTCTATTACCTTTCCTTCCACTGAGGTGAGACTAACAGGGTGGTAGTCCCCACTTTATGCACTTTAGGAACCAGACCTCCACACCACAATAACAATCACTCAGGTCAATAAGTTTTGAACAAACCAATAGTCATCAATTTGAAGTATGTTCGGCCCAGCACCCCATGCAACTTTCTTGTGTATTGTCTAAGGAGATTAGCAGTTACAGCTCCTTTGCACCAATTTTTGTAGTCAGACCAGAGTACAGGTGAAACCTATCTAGAAGTTCAAGCAATTGCAGTAAATCCCATTTTCCAAGGAGATTCACAATTACAGTTCCCCTATGCTGATTTCTGTAGGTCAGACCAGAAAACAGAATGCTAACTTCACCCCCGGTTGTCTGGCTCCTCCAACCTCTCGCATTTAATAGAGGACGGGGTTGGGAAGGTGTGGGTGGGAAGAAAATCCAACCCAGCAGCTCTTCACTCACACTTCTGCAGTTTGGTTTGTTTTTTGCCAGACTGGATTGACGTTTCACACCCAATTAGTCTGGCTGACTCGCACTGCTGCAGCTAATTGGAGCACCCTCATTCCTTCACCAGTCCCTGAGTAGCTATCAACACCACCAACTCAGATAGATCCCCTCTTTCTGCCTGCTGATATGGCTGCTGGACCTGCCTCTTCTAACCGCCTATGCGGCTGTTCACCTCTGCCCTGCCGCCGTCTACGGCAAGATGTCCTCCGCTCCTCCGCTGTGCCGCCAACTGCAGCCAGAAAATCCAACCCCAGCAGCTCTTCACTCCTATCCAACCCCAGCAGCTCTTTGCTCCATACCTTGTTATGTTATCTCAGAAACACATATGGTGTCCTACAGGAATAGGGGACTCCTGAAAGGGAACTCACAGTTCAGACCGATTGTCAACCTGGATGAAATGACCCACCCAGTGAGAGAGTTAACACTGAGGAGGTAAAGGAAAAATGAAGGCAGTTGAGATGGAGCTTTGGACATATTACAGACTGTATCACTTTTTATGAGGTGTTACCAGCCATGGCAGTGGGGAAGATAGAAATATCTGTGCACAAGTGTGCCAAATGACAGAGAACACAGTCCAGGTCAAATAAACCAAGCTTGCACAGCAGGCAAGTTCAGGTGAAGGTAAGGGAACAGAGATTTGCCTGCTCCATGTCAAAAACTAAAAACAGACTGAGGAAGACAGGGAGGTGAACGCAAAGGCATCTAGGAAATTAGTATGTTAGTCCTGAAGTCAGCTACAAGGACCTGGATATAGGCTCTGGGACTCAGAGATTGGGAGAAGGAATTCGTCAAACATGGATGTGTTTGTTCCAGACTGAGGAAAGGTGCTGACGTGTGCTGTTGTGTTAAGATGCTGACTGACTCTCATGGGACTTCTGTGTAGGCCCAACCAACCATCCCCATCCCTCCCACCCCAGCTCATCCACACTATTGGGGTGGTGCTGCATTGGGATTGCTGGAAAGCACTACCAAGTGTATCCACTAATGTTTCCTATCAGAGGGGATTGTTCTTTGTAATGTTATAGCATGATATGCTCTGGTATAGTAGTAGATCTGTATCTTTTTTTTAATTTTTTTTTTTTTTACACTTTCTTTATGCACTCTAATACCCGGGCATCCTTCCAAGGTACTCAATCAGCAAGGCCTCTACTCTCTGTCTGAACCCCATGCTGACAGCTTCCTCCCTCGAATACCCAAGCAGGTCAACCCTTCCCCACAGATCACTTGGGCAGACCCATCCTCCCGAGCAGCTTTCTGAAATTAGAGCCCCACCTGAGTGTTGGGTCAGCAGTGGAGTGCCCTGGAGCACTGGGCTGTTAGGATGTGGCCTCACCCTGGAGTCCCCATCATCTCTGCAGTCCCATAGAGCATTTTCTTGTAGTTTTCCCCTTGGGTGTGGCGTGCAATGATGCTTGCGCAGCCCTGCATGTCTCTCTGCACTCCACCCCTCACACAGTACCCCTGACCTCCATTAGGGCTGCCTGATACCAAGCAAAACTGGATCCCTCCCCAGGGAGACGAGAGCTGTCCTCCGGATGCTTGATCCTCTCCATCCCCTGCCAACCCCTAGGTCTAAGGAGATGTAAGGAATCTTAAGGAAAGTTAAGTGGGAACCCTCTCACTATAGTTAGTGTTAAGGATGTTTAGGAGCAACAGGGTGGGACCTGGAAGTATAAAAATGTGGCATGCTAGTGACGGTTACAATGGAGGGTGGGTGGCCAACATAGGGGAGTTGGTGGCAGAAAAAGGGAGAATGGTACAGGGGGCAGCAGCATGATAGGGGGACAAAGTTGGGGAGAATAGTGGGCTGTAAAGCATGTGGGTCTGCTGTTTGGATGGATATATTATGGAAGCTAGTGGGTATCCAATTTGCCAAAGGCAGAGAAGACTGGAGGCAGAGGTGCAGTGGCTTGGTAGGGATTTTGCGAAGGTGGGTGGAGGGGTGAGGAGAAAACAGGAGCAGGATGGCCACCTCCATAGAGTAACAATAGTTCAGGAACAAGGAGTAACATGAGCTCTAGACCAGGGGAGTGGAAGAGGCTGGGATACAGGGCTAAATAGCACAGAGGGGCCAGCAGCAAGGGGAAGTCTCAGGACAGTAGAAATTAACCAGTGTTCAGAAGTACAGCAGTGACAGTAAATAGGTTCGAAGTGTGGGCAACAATATTGGATAACGAGGGAATGAATCTCCGAGAGTGGGCAGGATGAGGGGGTAGAATGCCCAGGTGACAACATCTGACGAGAAAGGGGATAGTTTAAGTGAAAGAGGGTCTAGCTAGGGGATGGACAAGGAGACACAGCAGAGGAGGGAGATGAGAGGAGGGTGCCCCCTGTGAAGGAGATGGAAGGCTATGATAGTGGGAGAGATTTGAGGGAGAAGGGGGGCAAATCAGACATGAGTACTATTAAGGGAGGTTGCAGGGCAAGTGGTGGAGGTTGGGGGTCATGTCAAGGATAAGGATAGAGAGGCAAATGTGAAGGGCATGGTGTACTCGCAAAGCAGGTACAAGGGAAAATTGATTGGGGAAGGGAAGCAAAACAAAGAGGGGAGCTTACTTGTGCATGGAGACTCCATCCTAAAAGTGGTCAGATGGGGACATAAAGGGGAAAGACATAGTCTCATATGAGTCGAGTTCCAAGGTCATTGGTGGGTAGGACAGGACAATCTATGTCTCATATGTGCAAGAAGGTGAAGGCAGAAACAGAATGTCATGGTGCACATTGGTAAAATGAATTGGCAGGCGAAAGGGTAGAAGCAGTAAGGGAGAGGTTTGAGAAACTGGGAAGGTTGTGTGAGGAGGTAAAGGTATCAGTGGTGCTCCCAGTGCCTTGTGCGTGTACAGTAAGGAAGGGAAGGATAGAGAGCTCAACACTTGGCTGTTGGAATGAAGTAGATTCAAGGGTTACGGGATAGTGGGAGGCTGGAACATGGGTTTGGGACAATAGTGATCTGCTCAAAGAGGACTAATTACACTTGAGCATGGTAGTGCAGGGTGTCTGAAAAAAGTGGATTGAGAAGTACATAGCAATAAAGGTATATTTAAACTAAAGGGAGGTGTAGAGTGGAAGTGTGAAGGGGGTCTCCAGAGAGGGAGAAAATGCTTACCCCTGATACAACAGGGATGGAATAGGGAAGGGTGAAGGGTGGGGTTAAGATGGGTGTGAAATGGGTAAGGAGGTAAAGGGATCATCTTTTACAATTGTCTCCTTGAATGCAAGAAGCCTGGGGAACAAAAACGTGAACTACAGGCTCTATTGGCAGAGGGGATGAGGACATAGGCTATCACAGAAACATGGTCCAACAATACCAGGTCTGGGACCTGATGATCCCATGGTATAGAATTTACGGAGGTGGATAGAGACAAAGGAAGGGGAGGGATAGCTATTTACATAAGGCAATGGATAAAGTGTGCAAGGAAGAGGGGAGGAGGGAGAACAGTGTCCTTGTGGATGCAATTATATGACACGCGAAAATTAGGACTCTCAGTATGGGGTGGCATAGAGGCCAGTGGCTCAAGGGCAGGACCTGGACAGGAGCTAGTATAGCAAATTAGGAAGGTGTGTGGGAAGGTAATACAGTGATTGTATGGGACTTCATCTCACCTGGAGGATCTGTATCACAGCCACCTTGAGTGCTAGTGAACAGATACTCCTGAATGCCTTCCAGGACAGCCTGCTGGCGCAGATCGTAACTGAGGTGACTAGGTTGGGAAATATGCTGTATCTGGTACTGTACAATGGGAAGGCTGTAAGGTAGGTGGGGGTGGAGGACCTTCTGGCTGGGAGTGACCACTGCTCAGTGTGGTTTACTCTCCACATGAGCAGGAAAGTCATGGGTACAGGGACCAGGGTAGTTGTCTTTAGACAGGCTGAATATTTGATGGATGGGTTAAATCTTAAGAGGGCACCTGACAAGAATTCAGCCACACTGACATTTTTTTTTTTTAGTTGTTTTAACCAGGAATAGCACACTAAGCTGAAAGCTTTTTTAGAGGTGCGACCTGGGAGCACAGGGAAGTTAAGTGACTTGCTCAGGGTCACACAGTATGCAAGTGGAAGCTGTGGGATTCAAACCCAGGTCTGGTCTGCTGGATTTCACCAGATATGCAGCTCAGAGCCTTAAACCACTGTGCTATACTGCCTCAAACCAGACATGCAAACCAGAAATGGGAAAAAGATCGAAGTGGGGCTTGAGGAGGCTACTGAGACCTGTATCAAATTGCAGAGCAAAAAGGGAAGGTCTAAGAAACCAAGCTGGATGATTAGGGAAGTCTTAGAAAAGGTGAGGGCAAAAAAAAGCAGCATTCAGGAGATACAGAAAATTCTGGAAGGGGTAGCATACGGAGGAGTATGTGAAGAAGTCCAAAGAAGTTACCGGGGGAGTCAGGGTGGCAAAGGCTTAAAGGAAGTTGAGGCTGGCATCGTCATCAAGGACCAGGAAAAGGACTTCTTCAGATACATATGAGAGAGAAGTAGCTGCAAGGACCAGATAGTGAGGTGAGCTATGATGGAAGCCTTCACACACCTATGCTTCCAGGCTAGCCAAATCCAAGAAAATATTGTTTTAGGAGACTTTAACTCCAACTGGGTGTCCAGCTCTAGTGCCGGTCACAGAGAACTAATATTTGGGCTCTACCTAATGCAGTCAATCGACAACAGTACCAGGACTAACTATCATATGGGGTCAAGCACCATAATCGACTGGATACTAACCACGCACCCAAAAAGGCTATGTAATATTGAGGTTCTACCGCTATCCTGAGTGACCACTCACCAACCCAATATGAGTGGTCAGCAAAAGGATCCACCCCTCTACTGGTGTGACCACAGTCATCAGACCTAGTCCATGGTCAGACTTTAGAAACTCCTGCCAGCCACTACCAAATGCCCCTAGATAACGCCTTCAATGGGTCTGTGTTGCCCTTCAACTCTTCCTCACCTCTGTAACACGGAAGCAGAAAAATTTTTCTCCCTGGTACAGGAAGATGATAAAGGCGATACAATGATCGGTCGCCTCAACTCCTCACAGCATAATGTAATGTGATCTCTCTGGCACCACACCAGGGCAACAAGGGCACCATGATATACAAAATATAGAGCAGACAAAAAGATATTCATGAGTAACCAACAGCTGTGTTCACATCACATGCACCCAGCAATCCTGTGTGTGTTTGGGATGAGAAGAAGTTCTGGGCTCTATTAAGAACTCCTAGGGACTGGTATTATTAAAACACCACCCAGCGGGTCAATAGACTTGGGAAATCATTATTGATGATGTTCTATGGCCAATGTCTTCACGAAGCCTTACAGATTACAGCTGGTCCTCCTCCAGACCAATAATGAACCTTATGGAATTCACCCACCAATGAGTCACCCTCCTCTCACTATCCTAACCCCAGCCCTAATTTTTCTTTAAACAGGTGGGGATTTTAAGCAAAGCCAGAAAGTAGATGATCAGAGTCCTAGGAAACCTCTATGGAGAAGTTAGTCTTGATATGGAAACTGATCTTTTGTGCTACCTGCAATCACCATTCCCATCACCAAGCTGTTCAACCTATCAGTCTGCATGTCCTTTTCCCTTCAGTCCGAATCCACACTGGTCACACCAGTGGTGGAAGTAAGTAGAGCACTAGTAGCCAATTATAGACCCTTATCAATCCTGTCTCGCTGTTCAAAGCGCTTTGAGAGAATCATATCATCAGCTCTCACAGACCATTTTTTATTTATTTAGTTTTGTTAACCGGTAAGGTACACTAGCCATAGAGATGACTACTTTCAAACATGACCCAGGAAGTTACAGTAGAGAGTATACAATACAGAGAGAAAGTGAGGCAGATAAATACAATATCACTTGATGAATACAATATCACTTGATGAATACAATATCACTTGATGGCAGAGACAAAAACACAATATGAGATACTGTCATAGACTTAGTTTCACAAAATAATTCAATTCGAAGAAAATGCAGTCACATAAAACATTGGAAAATAGCATTTAGGCATGATATAAGGTAGTAGCAAACAGTTGCAGAGACAAAAGGGGAAAATTACAGGTGATGACAGTTAATAGGAAAATATAATGGTAAGTGTTGACATAATAATGCAATAAGAAAGATGGTGGGGGAGTAAAGATTAACAGTGGAAAGGGAAAACCAATCAAGGAGATTAGAACCATTTGAATAAATACAACCCCTCTGCCCCATCATCATAAGCCCATAGATATTCAGCAAGCACAGCCCTAATTGATTACATGGATTATGTATGAGGCACTCAACCTAGGGAATATAGTTGGGACAACTTTCAGATTTGGCCAAGGCCTTCTTACCTGTCAATCACCGAGTACTGCTCCATAGGTTTAGCACCCGGGACTGTCCCTTCATACAGTTGGACAGTTCTTCCAGCTACCTGACTGGGCGTCTGTCAGGTAAGAATCATTGGAACCATTTTGAGTCTTGGAAGTCACAGTTTGGGTTTCCTAGGCTCACCGATAGTCTGTTGTTGTCAACGCACAAAGAGTGAAACTATGCTCTTTGCCTACTGACAAAAGAGGAGACTAACAAAAGCACCCACAATAACCTGAAAGTATCTTCCTCCATCTCAAGTAAGTGTCCACATTCCGATATCCAAGAATCACTATTGATGAATCCTTTTGCTTCAAAGAAGACGTACTCAACCTCACTGTCCGTCAGGCAGTTAGGTGCCCCCATAGGGTCCGGTTTTTATCTTTACAACTTGAGACTATGTTCCTGCATAGATGGAGTATTCTACATATCCTTGACTATGGAAACATGGAATATGGTGCTGCCTGACACCGGACTATGCAGAGTACATACTCCCTCAGTAAAGCCTGTAGATTCGCTCTGGTGCTGGATCGCTTTTATGCATACAAGCCGGCATTTTTATTAGGAAAAATTGTTTCCTCCAAGACCAGATCAAGCTTCACTTGCATTCTATATGGAAGAAGGCCCTCCTTGGACTTGCAACCTTTTTCACAGGCTGCATTCCATCCAGTCCTGGCTGAGCATGCCACTAGAGTGTCTCTGACATGCCCTAGTTGTGCCTTTTGCAAAACAGAACAGGAAGGTGAGCTTTCACTGTAAGGGTTCCCACTCAGTTAAATGGACTCCTTTATCTTCTACCAGCTCTCATGCCTTATCCACTTCAAACTGAACTAAGAAAATCAATGTTGCCTCCTCAGGCACGTTTCTGTCGTGACTTGTGCTTGGTAGCCCTTTCTCCCACGCCTGGTCCTCCCCTTTGTGTCCACTTACTAATGAGCCTCAACGCCACACCACCCTCTCTTCCTTCTCTAACTTTCTCAAGTTCCCTTACTCACTTAATTACCTCTACTGCACACACAGTTACTTACCCTGTCGGCCCTGTCACTGTCCCCTACTTATCTCCTAGG